>OZ030011.1:4666217-6161217 GCA_964023405.1 Apodemus agrarius
TGCTTTTCTCTCCATAGGTGACCAATCGCAGGTCCAGCTGCAGTGGTCTGGAGCTGAGCTGGTGAAGCCTGGGGCTTCAGTGAAGCTGTCCTGCAAGGCTTCTGGCTACACCTTCACCAGCTACTATATGAGCTGGGTAAAGCAGAGGCCTGGACAGGGCCTTGAGTGGATTGGAGGGATTAATCCAGGAAATGGTAGTACTGCCTACAATGAGAAGTTCAAGGGCAAGACCACATTGACTGCAGACAAACCCTCCAGCACAGCCTACATGCAACTCAACAGCCTGATATCTGAGGATTCTGCAGACTATTACTGTTCAAGATACACAGTGTTGTAACCACATCCTGAGTGTGTCAGAAACCCTGGAGGAGCAGGAATCTGCTATGGGTCTGAGATGACAAAAAAGACTAATATTTAGACTAGCTCAGGAATAGAAATTCTAAGGGTTCATTTCTTGCCTCCTCCCCAGAGTCCTATAATGCCTTTGTCATCTTTGTAAAAGTACATCTATGAATAAAGTGATGCTGATTTATGATAAACCTACAAAACACTGTGCATTGTCAACAAAACAATAAGAAGAATAAAATATGATCATGCATGAAAAATATTACTGGCTTCTGAGACACAAAAAGTTTGTTGAAATAGATGGGAATAAAGTATAATAGGATGTAGAGATTTTTATTTGGGTACCTTGCTGCCTGGCAGGAATTTGACAGTGACCAAGGACAAGGGCTTAAAGCAGAAATCTGATGTCAGGGCATAATAGGAGAGTAGGCTAAGGCAGGAATTTTAATCATAGAGTGAAACAAAAGAAGCAGGCTTCAGGCAAGATTTTGGGCTTAGATGAGGATGTGGGCTCAGGTATTTTGTTTATTCTGACATGCCCTTGGAAACAACTGACACAGGACTTTCCTTATTGCCTTGACAATTTTGTGTTTACTGTCTTGCTTGTTCCTCATTGTACTACTATTGATCTTAATTCCTGCATGTAATTAAATTGGTACAAAAGTGGATTGGAATTTATTAAACCTGCCTTCAGTTTCAGAATTGACTAGGGTCATGCTCCAGTTTTGTCTAATTGTCTCTTTTTTTTTCAATCCTCACTCCTTCACTGGAGAACCTGTTGACTCACTGAGCAGGCTTGGTCAATAGGAATTTGATCTATAAAATCCAAATCACCAACAGTCAATTAAGCAAACTATCCCTTCATAGTCTTATGTATTATGTGACTTCAGATATGTTAATAATTCTGGTTGTGTGTTCCATTAGAAGTTCCAGTCTCTTAGAATTTGAAAAAATACTTGTATTAGAATGCATAGTCATATAAATATAATTCCTGTAGGTTTGTCAAAATATTGCCAAATCAATTGTCATTAAACTCCATTACCAACACTACTCATGTACTTATTAATTGGTGTAGGACCTGAGATTACACATGAATGATCCTATATTTATTTTCTTTGCAGTCCCAGTAATCATCCCTACAATCAATAGCCTGTTATCCATGGACCTACACAGATACAGCATCAACTCTCATAGTTCGTTGCATGCCCTTCACCCAGTTTTGTCTTATAGAGTATTTGTGAATGTATGTCTCTGTACACACATGTGTTTCTTGTTATTTGTTCTTAGGGAGTTTCTTCTGTTTGTTTATTTTGTCCTATTCCCATTATGTTCTTTTTTCCTTTATCTTACCTTGCTTTTCTTTTTGATTACATTTATGCTCTTTTTGTTTTCTAAATAAACAATAAAATAAAGAAACAAATCAACCTGGGATAAGATGTGGAGGTGTTGGGAAAGTGAAAACAATAATCAAAAAGTATTGCATGAAGAAATCTATTTTTAACGAAAAAATAGAAATAAGACTTTTAAAAAGTTAATAAATAAATAATCCTGATAACATCATTGTTCTTTAAATATCACACAGGCTCATATGCCCATACTTTAGTTCGTATGTCTTTGTTTAAATTGTTCAAAGTGTAATCAGAATCTAGAAGATTTAAGATTAAAGCTTATGTAAAATGTATAATTCTAAGGCATAGTGAAATACATAAGTAAAATATTTGGGTTCAGCTTCTTAGTCTTTCTTTCCCTCATCGCCTTTTGCCCTCTCTCTTTCCCTCTCCCACTTTTCCATTCTTTCTCTCTCTGTCTCTCTGTCTCTCTTTCTATGTGTTTGTGTGTGTGTGTGTGTTTAATAATGAAACTTCCTATAATTAATCTCCAAGTGCACAGAGTAATTTCTACTAGTATATCTTTAATTTCTTTTCTTTTTTTATTTTCCTTTTTTAAATTTTTTTTTCAAGACAGCGGTGTTTTTGTATAGCTGTGGCTGTCCTGGAACTCACTCTGTAGACCAGCCTGGCCTCGAACTCAGAAAATCTGTCTGCTTCTGCCTCCCAGAGTGTTGGGATTACAGGCATGCGCCACCACCGCCCTATCTTTAATTTCTTGAGTGTCCCTCTGCAGGTGTCAAATAGGGAAACAAACCCTGTGAAGAGATGAAAATGAGCAGGTGGTACAGATTGACTTAGATAACATAGATCAGACTGTGTAGTATATGCACAGCCAGTTTATTGTAGATTTACATTGATTTTGGTAAAAACGTATCCAGCCAACAATAATTTCCATAATCATTCCAAATCCTGTCTCACAGTAAAGCTTAGGTATGACTATATACAACTCATTTTATGAAGTTCCTGTGTACACGAGGGTGAATTCTTTTCATAAAGTCTGGATTCTAGTCTTCTGTATGACCAGAAGCATATAGGTCAGTAGGCCATAAAGTATATGTGACACCTCCCCTGAGGATGGGTAATCATCTAATGATGGAAAAGTCTGGGACAATTATTCTGGGTAATTATGGTGCATTCTGTCCCTAACTCTCCAGATTAATCCCCAGATCACAAGGTTGTTAAGAACCTCCACTCTCAGCTTTCTGGATTATGTGCAGGTATTGGATTTCATCTCCTTCCTCCTTCCTCCTTCCTCAAGGATACATCCCCGTGTGACAAAAATTCCTGGTTCCTTTAGTACTTCTCTGTGAGAACAAGGCCCCCATAATCTACAATCTTTATATAAATATCATTAATAATATTGATAAATATTTTTTGCAATGTGTCTGTGAAAGTAAAATATATCAATAAATTAACTGTGTAGAACCCACTAAGATGGGTATTTTCTAATGCTGTGGAGTATTTATTTTTCCCAGTCACATGTTTGAGAGCTGATAAACCATCTCCTATGTTAGTTAGTTCTTGTTTTAAAGGACAAAAACTCTGAAGCATATTACTGGTATTATTTCCTAAAATCGATATCTGGATTTGCTATAGATAAGCTGGAAATGCTACAGAAACATAAGTGACAAAATTTTTATGTTCTCTCTATTATCATGAAACCAGGTTATCTTACATCCAAATAAATCCCTCAATTGGAAAATTATAACTTTTTTATAACTTTAGCCAAGCAAGTTTAAGACTGGTATGCTAAAAATTTCAAGTCTTTGAAGAAAAAAATTAAGAAGATATCACAAGATGGAAACATCTGCCATCCTAGATTGGTAGGGTTAGCATAGTAATGATGATCATCCTATCAAAAAACAATCTACTGATTCAATATAACACACAACAACATTTCAGTACAATTTTAATAGATCTTGAAAGGACACCACTTACCTTCTTATGGGAAACCAGTAACATCCCAGAAAGCTAAAACTATCCTGTGTAATAAAGTAATATCTGGGGGTTTCAGAATCAATTATTTCCAATTGTACTACAGAGCTATAGTAATAAGAACATTGTGATAATGGAATAAAAAAAGAATGGTTAATAAACAGAATCAAATAAAAATTCCAGATAAAAGTGCATCTATTTATAACAACTAGCATTTGATAAAAAGTCAGCAATATACTATGAAAGAATAAAAGCATTTTAGCAAATTTTTCTTGTCTAACAAAATGCTAATATGTAGAGTAATGTAAATAGATCCATATTTGTTCCCGTGAATGACAACTAGATCAAAGATCTCAGTGTGAAAACCGATATCTTGAGCTAAACGGAGTGAATATGGGGAATAACTTAGAACTCATTGGCACAGGAGTCCACATCCTGAATATAACACCAATGGCACAGGTCCTGAAAGCCAAAATCAATAAATGGAACTTAACTAAACTGAAAATGTTCTATAAGGCAAAGCACACCATCAATAGGACCAAACAGTAGCCTAGAGAATGATAAAATTTCTCACCAATGCTACATGTTATCAGAGGCTGATATACAAAATATGTACTCAAAAAACTAGATGACAATTAACCAAATTATTGAGCTTAAAATGGTTTATAGATCTAAATAGAATTATTTTTTAAAACAATATTTATTCTTTAATCTTTTTTAACATTCCATATGTTATCACCCTCCCATTCTGCTCTATGACTGTTCCATGTCCCATACCTCCTCCCTGTCACCCCACAACTGTCTCCAAGATGATCTCCCCAGCACCCATCCCACCCGCCATCATATTTCCCCAGAACATGGGGCTTCACATCACTTGAAGGATAGTGCATTTTCTCTGACTGAGTCCAGACCCAGCAGTTTTCTGCTGTATATGTGTTGGGGGCTTCATATCTTCTGGTGTATGTTCTCTGTTTAGTCAGTGTCTGAGAGATACCTGGGACCAGGTTAGTTTAGTCTGCTAGTCTTCCTCTAGGGCCACCCTCCTCCTTAGCCTCTTCCATCTTTTCCCTAATTCAAACATAGGTGTCATCAGCTTCTGTCCATTGACTGGTTGTAAATATTTGCATCTGACTCTTTCAGCTCTTTGTTGGGCCTCTTGGGAGGCAGTCATGATAGGCCCACTTGTAAGTGTACCATAGCATCAGCAATAGTGTTAGGACATGGAGCCTTCCCTTGAGCTAGATCCAATTTGACCTGTCACTGGGCCTCCTTTTTCTCAGGCTCTTCTCCATTTGTGTCCCAGCAGTTCCATCAGACAGGAACAACTCTGGTTCAGAGTTTTTGACTGTGGGATGGCAACCCCATCTCTCCACTTGATGCCCTGTCTTTCTACTGGAGGTGGACTATACCAGCTCCCTCTCCCCACTGTATGGCATTTTATCTAATGTCCTCATTTGAATTCACTAATGGCAGAGAGGGACTTAAAGGAATGTTCAGTGTCCTAACTGAACAGTGAAATGTAAATCAAAATGTGTCTGGGATCCCATCTTAAAGATATCAGCATGGCTAAAATGAAAAAAAAAAGTGACAGCTAATGCTGGTTGGGATGTGGAGCAATGGGAATACCGATACATTGCTGGTAGGAGTGCATACATTTATATCCACTCTGCTGCACACATTTATATTAAAACTACAACTAAATATCCTTTGTTAATTAGTATTGCAGATATTTATTTCATTTATTACCTATTAACTTTATTGAAACCACGGACATCAATTGTATATCCATTTAAAAGAAAGAAACAAAGTTTCAAACATGAGGTATCAAATATTTACTTATCACCATTACAGTGAGCAGCATACATAAATCTGTCTCCAATGTTTTCCAATGACAGGAGGTCTTCCATACCTGGAAAATATGGTTTTGCCTTGAGAGATCAGTTATCAATGTTCCATTCACAGGACTGAACCCCAGCAGTTCTTCTGGGCCAGTGATGTTGACCTGGTTCCAAGTCATCTTCTAGTGAAGCCTTCAGCGCAGGGAATGGAGAGAGGTAAATGCTGGGTACTTTACATCATGTGGAATTCATTAAATTTTGATTTTCATCATCCTTTTTTGTTCATTATTAAGTTTTAATAGTTCAAAGTTCAAATCTGTAATATTATTCCCTTGTATAAATTTGGTGCCTCAGGATAAGAGATAAGAAGAAATAACTTATTTAAAGACTGTCCTTGTGGATGTCCAGAATCCAAAAGATAGTTAAAAAGTGATATCCTCACACCAACACCATACCACTATTCCTTGCATATGAATTTAGACAATGTTTCCTACAATGTCTGGAATTCAAAGAACTCTGTTCACAATTTTGGGGACATCCTGTTATCAATAACATTACTGTCCTATCTTATGATTAGGGTATGAGAATTCTTAAATCTTGAGTGGTGTCCAAGGTTTGTATACAACATCTATCTGAATTTTTAGATTTACTTTCTGGACATCTTTTTTTCTCTCTCTTTTCTTTTTTTTCCGAGACAGTGTTTCTCTGTGTAGTTCTGGCTGTCCTGGAATTTGCTCTGTAGACCAGGCTGGCCTTGATCTCAGAAATCTGCCTGCCTCTGCCTCCCAAGTGCTGGGATTAAAGGCGTGCGCCACTACTGCCCGACTCTGGACATCTTTTGCCCACTGTGCTGTCCTCTTGGATTCCCAACATCTGATAGAAATGAATAAATAAATAAGATTTCTCTCCTTTTAAAATTGTAAAAATGCAGTAAAAAATGAAAGTACTTGCCAGTGAATAAACAGAAATAAGAGACATGTAAGGCAGGAAATTGACAGATAGGTAAAGTAAATGAACCATCACTCTTTTTTTTCTGTAATTATAGTATTCTCACATCTGCCAATCTGCAGATGTCTCTTAGCCTTACACTATGTCTACTCTCATCATATCTTTGTGTGTGTGTGTGTGTGTGTGTGTGTGTGTGACTGTGTGTATGTGTGTGTATGTATGTTAATGAAAATATGTTCTGACAAGATTCACATAGGTGGCAATCTCTGGCATCAGGCACAGAGCAAGATGAAAGAAGGAGATATATTGATACCTTGAGTTCCTCATGTGTCTTTCATGCAAAAACACAAGGTAATGATCCCTGGATGAGTGAACAGAGTCAAGACCCTTCATGTTAGACTAAGGGTCTCTCTCAATCTTGCTACTTCTACACAGCATTCATCTGCAGTGCTTCATTCTGAGGACTCTGGTATTCAGTTAGCCTCTCTATATCGGGATCACAGGTGAGCTCCTTTGCTTCCTATCACCAATTGTTTCCTCTATAGAGTCCTAAAATTTAAGTACACCATCAGAGTGAGCACTTGATGAGGGAATGCAAAACTCTCCTAGCTCCACCCAAACATAAGTTAAAAATCCAATAATGAGTCTGACTACTCACAGGTGTGCTGCCATGGACAGGCTTACTTCCTCAGTCCTGCTGCTGATTTTCCCCACATGTGAGTGCCTAGTCTTCCTAAAGGATGGACTTTTCTATCCTCGCTCTATTTTAACCTTTTCATCGGTATTCTTTCTTCACAGGTGTCATGTCCCAGGTTACTCTGAAAGTCTGGCCCTGGGATATTGCCACCTTCACAGACCCTCAGTCTGACTTGATCTTTCTCTGAGTTTTCACTGAGCACTTATGGTAAAGGTGTGGGCTGGATACATCAGTCCTTGAGGAAGGGTCTAGAGTGGCTGGCAAACATTGGTGGGATGATTGTAAGTACTACCAACTATCCCCAAAGAGCCAGCTCACAATCTATGCACCAAGGTGGATGTGTTAACCTGAAATGAAAATACATGAAATCCAACACTCACAGTCTACCATGCCTGTCCAAGCAACAAGAAGTATATGGCTAACCTGACAAGTAAACACATATCCTACTCAGCTGTTTCCCATATGTGCATGCTGTAATTCTGAATGGCGTGATTTATTCAGGTTTTCTGGGTTAACTACACCTGCTAAGAGTTCATGTTTACAATGACCATGTACAGTCCTGAGGAACCAAGGAGCAATTCTCATTACAGGACTCTAAGTTTCAGACCTTTCATCTGGATGGATCTTTTTCATTATCTATGAGCTTTTTCACTAATTTTCCATCTTGTTAATACAGGATGATTTTAGCAGTAAGTTTAAAACTGTTTCGGCTTCTAAGAGTGCAGCCAGATCCTGAACTGCTTCAACATTTTAGTCATTTCCATTTATAGTCTCACTTCTGTGTACCATTATTGTGTAAGTCTTTTCACTGTATCTACTACACAATGTAGCTTGAGTGATTTACCCTTTGCACACAGGTGTTCTGCCCCAGTTGTATTATGATGACATTGTGAAAGAGCATGTTATCTATTGCATTTTTATAAATGGGAACTCATAGAGCTGGATCAAAAAGCCAGCAAGGAGGAACCTGGCTTCAAGAGAGACCTTATAGTAATATTGGCACAACTTAAAATCGCTGATGCATACATCATCATCCCCAGGCAAATTAGAGCCATCTCTCTTCAGTGGAACTCTGTCAACACTGAAGTCTCATGGATACATTTTTTTCTTAAGCCAGACAATGCAACTTCAGTGTAAGCCATGAAAAACATATTTTAAAGGAATCTCTTGACCAGCAGATGGCACAATGAGGCTATGAATCCCCAGAAAGATGAGGTGGATATGGAGGGGACTCTGTGTCCTCTGTGGTTTTCTTTATTAAATGTAGTAACTTATCAGCACTGCTGTGATTAACATGTGATGTCTCCATGCTCAAACACAGTGAAAATTCTTTGGTAAATATTTCACATATTTATGGTCACTTGTTTTTATTAGGTTTTTCAAACATTTTGAAAAAAAATGATACGATTTATTCTAATAACTGATTTCCCCAAGTCCAACTATTTATAGATCCGTCCTTCCCACAAATTCATGTAACTACAAACTTTTTTACTTTCTGAATATAAGCAAAAACAAAAAAGAAATTTAACGGGGGATTACAAATAAACAGAAACAAAACAAAACCAATCATAAGATGTACACACAAAGCAAGGGAGAGAGAGAGAGAGAGAGAGAGAGAGAGAGAGAGAGAGAGAGAGACTAATGAAATCACAACTCTGTAGCCATTATATATAGGCAAAATATGAGTGAGACAAAAAAAGTTGAATGAGGCAATATTAGTAAAGACATCTACAAAAGTACTATTATTGAATTCAATTTTTTGACTATCAACTGCTAAGTGTGTCTTCATGATTAAGTGTGTTTAATATACCCTGTGAGACTCCACTGGGAAAAACTAATTATTCCTTTATATGTGAGAGTCCATCTCAATTCTTTTTGGTTAGGTCTAAGATCCTGTGTCCATTTCTTTCTCCCAAATTTTGAATTTTATCTGGGTTGACTTGGTTCATGCTCTGTGCCTGCAGTCACAGTCTCTGTGAATTCATATGTGCATGTGTCCAATTGTGTCTGGAAGCCTCTCTTTTCTTAGAGTCCTACATCCACTCTGGCTCTTATAATCTGCTCAATTTTAAAGCAATTTACTCTCAATTTTTTGTCTCTATTTTACTATAACATCTCTGTAAATTCCTCATACTATACTCAATTCTATGTCTCAATTCTAGTCTCCCAGGTTCTACAATTAAATGCACCAAACACAATAATGAAATCATGGAACATGCATGAATGAGAACATGAAGCACTTTCCTCATGGGCATGCATGATATCTATTCAGTATATTTCTTTCCAGTTCCATATATTTATAGACCAGATCAATCACGTTATATCACTGAGAAATACTCACTTTTCTATATGTACAAATTTGTCCTTTTAGATTTATGCTTTATTAGAAATCTTGGATGATTCCTTCCTCTATATTCTGTTAAAAGATGATGAATAACAGCTATGAATAAACATGAATGTATGAACAGCTCTACAGTAAGATGTAGAGTCATCTAAGTAGATGTGTGAGAGGATTATTGTTGGGAAACAATAATTTTATTTATTGTATTTTGGCCAGTTTTCATTGGAAAGTCTTCATCCCAGGTAAGTGTGTTTAAAGCTCCTGTTTAGAGATGATATAGGCCCTAGTTGTATTGCTGAGGGTCATGTTCTTAAACTGCATTATAAATATTTATGATTATATCCAGTATACGGTCTGAGCCTTTATTACAGAGGCTCATAAGTGCTCTGTGTAAAGATTATTGCAGACATTCATGAGTTGTTAGACTGTCTAGAATGATTCACAGTACATTCAGCAACAGGTGATTCAATGAGACTAACTTCTTACCCAAGAATCAAAGACCACATGGAAGAGGATGTAAGATTCCAAGAATGGGCTTAAAGGATATAAAATATTATCTCCAGGGCTTTAACTCTTCTTAGTGCACACATGAACTCTCAGAAGTTATATTTACAAGCAATAAAAGCACACAAATTAAACTAGTGAAAATTACCATGAGAGACATTGATATGACTGAGCAGGCAAAGATGTGTAGTGGTAAACTTAGTGATATCAATTAAATCCATTAGAATACAATTATATAAATCATCCTCTAAATTTAATATGTCCCTGTTTGTGCAGGTATACCCTGTCATCACTACAAGAATAATATAACAATTAAAAAATTACAACTTGTATGAGAGTTACTCTTGAAGGACCACAGAAGCTGAAGGTCTTTTGGCATTTGCTGACTGATGGAAAAATATTATTTCTTTTTTGGGGGAAGGTTTCTGGAGGTTCATTCTTTTCTACTGATGACCCTATCTATGTGTGTATAGGTATCACTAATTAAACTCACTGTGTCATTAGTTATTGAAAGAGAAGATGTCAGGATGTTAGGAAAGTTGCAAAGTGAACAACAGGGACCTAGTGGTGGTAGATCCTGGCTAGAGTACAGGAGTGGTGGTAGATCATAGCATATTTCATATAGGTTGAAAATTTCAAAACATAAAAGGTCTTTTGAAATATAGAAATAAAAACTTTACATATGTTTAAAATAATTTAAGTATTTTGTACACTGTGCATTTTTGTCCTATGTCTTCTTCCTCCTATTTTCCCTTTATTCTACTATACAACTAGTACATCATCATGTTATTTCCATACATAGTTGTCTATAACTATAAAATGTAATAATTAATAATAAGAGTCACATTTAATGTGTGTGATTTTGAGATTGTCTTAATAAATATAGCTATATCACATTGCATCTGTTTTTCCAAAAGCCATGTAAAATTCTGATTAATTTTCTGGATATATATATATATATATATATATATATATATATATATATATATGCCTTAGTGATAAATCCTTCATATGCACATCTATAGCTTATATCTATAATTTAGTTAAACATGATAGTGCTGTAATAATCATTGATATACAATATTTAACCTCATTTACTTGTGTATATTTTGGTAAATTTTGAAATACAACCTGTGGTGAAGGCAAATATTATTGCCATTTATGTGAAAGAAGATTCAAATTCTCAAAGGTTAGACATTTTTGGAACTTAGCATCAAGATCATCATCACCATTTTCTTCTTCATCATCATCATCATCATCATCATCATCATCACCATCATCAAAAACCACCACCTGTAAATCCTTGTGTTAACATTGTCCCAAGGTGGAGCAGCAGACTCAGGCCCAACATTTATTAAGAGCTTAGCCCCTGAGCTTACATCTATTACATGTAACTAGGGCTCAGGGAAAGTCTATGGGATACACTTCCTCAGAGAGGATTAGGACTTGGACCTGAACATTCTGCTACCTATCCCATGTGCCTTTTTAGTTCTTCCTCTCCATTTCTTCTCTGCCTGGATTAGGTTATTATCTAAGAAGTACCCTGCTCATGAATATGCAAATTCATTTATGTCAGTAAATATAGAGATGTCCACTTTTTGAAAACAAACTATGATCAGTGTGTCGTCTCCACAGTCTCTGAAAACACTGACTCTAATCATGGAGCAGAACTGTTTCTTCCTCCTGCCAGTAACTGCAGGTAAGGGGTTCAGCATTTCCAAATCTGAAGAGGAGATAGCGCCTGAGGTGTCAATGACATCCACTCTGACTTTCTCTATACAGGTGTCCAATCACAGGTCCAGCTGCAGCAGTCTGGAGCTGAGCTGGTGAGGCCTGGGCTTCAGTGAAGCTGTCCTGCAAGGCTTCTGGCTACCCTTTCACTAGCTACTGGGTGCACTGGGTAAATCAGAGCCCTGCACATGGCTTTGAGGGGCTTGGAGCTATTTATCCTGGAACTGGTGGTACTGATTATAATCAGAAGTTCAAGGGTAAGGCCACACTGACTACAGACACATGCTCCAGCACAGGCTACATGCAACTCAGCATCCTGACATCTGAGGACTCTGGGGACTATTACTGTCCCCAGACAGAGTGTTGTAACCACATTCTGAGTGTGTCAGAAACCCTGGAGGAGCAGCAAGCTGCCCTCAGTCTGAGAGGGCACAAAGACTAACCTTTACACTTATTCAGAAATAAACATTTTGAATGTCCTTTTTTCCCCTGCTCCTTCTCACAGTCCTATAGTGCCTTTGTCATCTTTGTAAAAGGACTTCTATGAATAAAGTGATGCTGGCTTAGGGCAAACCTACAGGACACCATACCTTCCCAATCTCTTCATCACTGACCACCTCCATTGAAATGTTTCTTACTCCATAAAACAATAAAAAGGATGTGATAACACATGATAAACATATCTCTAGTTCCAGAGTTGTTTTCCTAACTCTGCCTGTGTGTTTCATCATAAGTTCCAGTCTCTTAGAATGTAAGAAATATTCTTATCAGAATGCACAGGCATGTAAATATATTTCCATTAGGTTGGTCAAAATATTAAATCATTTTTCATGGAACTCATTAACCATCACATTGTATATATCTGTTCAGTTATGTAGGTTGTGAGATGATATGTGTTTGACCCCATCTTCACTTTATTCCCAGTCTCAGTAATCATCCCTACAGTCACTAGCCTTTTAGAACATGAACTTATACTGATACAGCATCAACTCTCATAGTCCTTTGAAAACCCTGTGTTCAGCTTTGTTCTATAGACAGACAAGTGTTCGGTATTGTTTTCATATCTATAATCATATTTTGTGAACATTTCCTCTCCTGACCCTTGATTGGTTTAATAAAAAGCTGATGGTCTGTCACAAAGTAGGAGAGAAAAGGACTTCTGGGGGAGGGATGGGACTTCTGGGAAAGAGTTTTGGCAGAACATAGATTAGTAAAAATGGATTACTTTAAGTTATAAGACCTAGTCAGAAACAAGTGTAAGATAAGACTTAAAGCTGTAATTAATAAATATGTCTTGGTGTTTTATTTCAGGGCTGGTATAGGCAAAGCAAACATATATGCATATACCCATATTAATGAGTTAAAGTGAGCACATGTATCTACCATAATTTGGAACAGAAATGTTTGATTACAGATTTAAATGATATGTGATTCTCAGGATATGATCAACAATGCTGTTAAAACTGTTTTGTTTTGCTTAGTTTTCCCAATGTCCATTTTGTGTAGCTCTGGTTGTGCTGGAAGTCTCCTTGTGGACAAGGTTACCTTCAAATTTAGAAACACATGGGTTCTCCCCCCATATCCTGGGATTAAAGATATTTTCCACCACCATCTTCATATGTTGATATATTCTCAACAACTAATTTTAATCACCCCACATCCTTTCATGAGATTGGTGTGAGGAGATGGGAATTTCTTTGATTATGCATTGATAACTGATTCCAAATTCATATTTGTTGAGTTCTATAGTTCTCTGTAGCTACTCCAGACTAGCTCTGGAAGAGAAAACTATGGGATGGATGGGGAAAGTGGTACAAAAGAATGAGGTCAAGGAGACATTTGCCCTTCGAGACCCCATTTTAATAAAATGTAACCCAATATATAGTCTGAATGATTCCTTCCCACCAGGTATGAGGTGGAGTCTTGGGGTGAAGTCTCTAGAGATCTTTGCTGGCTCTAGACTCAGCAGGTGGTGTCATCTTGCCTGCTGAAGTTTGAGAATGGCAGATACAGGATGCTTCCTTGACTTCCAGGTGTGGCTGGGTTGTTCTGAATAGAACAAAGGCCAGGAAATTCATGGGCTGAGGACAGAGCCAGTAGCAGCTGGCTGAACCACCTAGCTCCAATGCTGGAGTGGGGGGAAGGGACAATTCCCCCTAATGTATAATTTTAAAAGAACCAGTGGATAAATATATCCAATTAAAGACGGTGGGAGTTTACCAATGAGAAAAAGCAGAGACCTTG
This sequence comes from Apodemus agrarius, assembly GCA_964023405.1. Taxonomy (NCBI): domain Eukaryota; kingdom Metazoa; phylum Chordata; class Mammalia; order Rodentia; family Muridae; genus Apodemus; species Apodemus agrarius. The sequence goes on from OZ030011.1 coordinate 4,680,192, forward strand.
CCCCCCTTAAGTGATGTCCTTTTATGGGGAGAGGAAATAGACTGCCTTATTATTTATTATAAGGGCGGTCTCTCAACATGGAACCCTATGCTGCCAAGTATGCTTTTAGGGAAACTTAGGTGCAGGATTTCTTCCCTTTCCCTTGCAGTGCCTCTCCTGGCATCTCAATTGATGCCCATGCTTGTTAGAAAACAAACTTGCATAGATCTGAGTTCTATGCAGCTCCCTTTTAGGAGATCCACTGAAAAGTAGATGCCACGTGAATATGAGCTGGCTGGCCTAAAAAGCAGCCCGCCTTTGAGTCTTGGAAGCTGTTGCTATATCTGAACAATACCTGTTTGAAACACAAAAGGAGAAATTAAAAGGAAAAAAAACTTAGCTGTCTCTGGAAGGCTCAAGATATTCAATTGAAAATGTGTGCTTTATGCAGCCAGGCTTGGCTTGTGAATTAACTGCCAGAAAACAAAACCACTGGGACCATCTTTGGGAGGCCCAAGGTATATAATTTAATTGTAAATTTGAGTCAGGCCATTAGGCCTGCCTTGTAATTTAAATGTTAAAAAACAATTTAGCCTGTCTTCCCAACTAAGGGAGAAGTGGCTTTGAGAATACTTTTGAATCAGCCAATACTTACCAGCTGGTTTACACTTCTGCAGCATTTTGTTGAAAATTACAGACATGCCTTCTTCCCCAACATCAAGTCAGGATCATGTCCTATGCCAATAAATGAACTTTTTTTTTTATCTTACCTAGGCAACAGTGTGCCTAGTTATAGGATGCCATATACTCAGCAAGGAGTTTCTTGGCATCTAAATTTTAAAATTTTCTTAAAAATATGCAAGCAATTTAAATGATATGTACAGGGATACAAATTCTCCTCTATTTTTAAGAAGATATTGTTTAAAAAATTTTTATGTATTAACTTGTCTTTGAGGATAACAAAGAACTAAATTGTCAAAGACATCTTAAATGTTTGATAACTTTATTAAATGGCAAGTTCCATTATCTGTCTTACTTTAAGTTGGAACACGAAGCATATATCATACTATAAATTAGAAATATGAGTATTATTTATCTGCAACAATTAAATAAGTCCTCTAGAATTAACACCATTATGTGGTAGGGGTAGGAGTTGAGGACATTTAAGAACAAATCTTTATAATTTGATGAGCACAAAAAGTATAAAATTATTTTTTAAGCCATTACCCTTTTGATGATGTAAAGAATATGCTTGTGTGGACAACTGTTTCTATATAGTCAGTCTGGGATATAAACTTCATGTGCCTTGCCTTAAGGGGTCTTGTCCAGGCACCATTTAAAGGACTAATTATATATAAGTATACTGTAGCTATCTTCAAACACTCCAGAAATGGGTGTTAGATCCCATCATAGGTGGTTGTGAGCCACCATGTGGCTGCTGGGAATGAACTCCATACTTCATAATTGAGGGCCTAGCCTTTAATGGCTGAGCCATATCTTCAGGCTCAAATCCATAATATACAAGAGCTGGGCTCCCAGCACCCATGGCTGTCTCTCTAGCCTTTGGATCAGCTCTCAAACATGTAGGACAGTCATTTAAAGAACATATCTTTTTTAACTTGAATTACATTTGCATAAACAGTTATGAAATTAAGAATTAGCAGTATAAAAACGGGAACAATTTTAAGCAATTGTAAACCATGAGCCATATATATATATATATATATATATATATATATATATATATATATACATATATATACTATTATTAAAAGCTTGATTATTAACATCTTAAAAATAGCTGCTACAGCACCCAAGTCAATTATTTGTGCTGAAGTAGGAGGAAAATCAAAAGAATAAACATGTAATCTAACTACATGAGCTCCAATCCAAGAATAGTTGTAGTCTTTATAGGATCTATGTATAGAAATATAAAAGTAAATTGAAACAAATTATCTTTTGGATAACAATTATTAATTTTGCCTAAAAAAGCTTGCCATGTAATAGATTAACCATCAATAATAATCGATTTGATTGCTGCTTGAAGCAAGGAAAAAAATGCCCTCATCAGGCTCTTAAAACATTCCTCCAAAACACCCTTATTACATTTTACCAACACATGAATATCTCAATTGAAAGATGCAAAACTTTACTTGGAGAGGATAAAAGGTGATTTTATATTAACATTCTCTTTGCCAAGGAATGGCAGTGAACATATAACATAAACAGCTGATTATAATAGTCTTTATTATTTGTAAAATTACCCATCCTTTATCAAGGTAATTTATATCTACCTTGAAAACAGGTTTAAGTCCTTCTGTGGCAAGCTTAAAGTGATGTCTTAGCCAATTAACTTATTTTAACAACCTTTGAAAGTCATTTATTTTAAAAAAATAAAGACCCATAACAGAGGGCCTGTAATCAACATTCTATAAACAAAATATATTGAAAAACCTAGGATTCTAGCTTCTTGTACAGAAGCAGAGACAAGGCACTTTTCCTCACCTAAGATAAGGCTGTTAGCCATTTCTTGAGGGAAAAAAGCTTTTTAATGAAATTGGTTTTCAGAACATAGTTTTGGCCAAAACTTCCCTAGGTGGGATCTGTAAGAAAAAAGCAGCTCTTTACAAGCCTCCATGGAGAAAGCTCTGAGCTCTATATTTACTCAAATGTGAATTCAATTTACTCAGCACTCACCCTGGCAAGGACCTTGAACAAGGTTCCTCAAATGCAAATATCTTTTAATCCAAGCCCATTTTCCAGACCCAAAAATACCAGTCTTGCAAAGACATAAGGCTCAAATAACAAACAAATGGAACCTGTATAGGAAGCGTCTATCTCACCAGCAAGAATGACACGAGACAATCAGGATCCTTCCACAGACGTTTATTGCAGGGTTGATTGCAGAGGCGAAAGACCCAGAAAAAAGGAATGGTGCGTCTTTAATAAGCCTAGGCTAGACGTGTTTCTAACTGATTGGTGCATGCCAGGATGCCTCATTAGTATGCTCCGGGACTGAGCTGTGACCCGCCAAACCTCTACCCGCGCATGTGCAGTAGGGCGCGGGAGTGGAGTAAACAACAGCACATCGCTGATTCATCACAGGAAATGGGCACCATCTTGTAATGGCGAACATGGCTTCCTACAACTCTCCCTTTTTTGTTTTATAAGAAACCAGGCCTAGGGCTGCCGATCAACCATTAAGTTCTTATTGGACCATCAGGGTTCGAGGCAATCCATAAATGAACTCATGACCAGCACCCTCTCACGTGCAATGAGATAGTCTCTGTGAGGTGCAAGGGCTGTGGCAAACAGCATGTCACCCATCCCGGTGCAATGTCCTTTCAAGGACTCTGGGTACAAGGGCTGACTTCTGCATGAGTAAAACTAATTCTTAAGCATGGACAGCCATACTTCAGGGGAAGCACCATTTTTCAATGCAGTGAGTGCCTGTGTAATCACCACCTTGTCACGTTTTTGTTGGGCACGTAGCTTGCACAGCAACCATAGCAGAAACACTCCTCCACAGCATATTAGGGCACCAAAAAGAAACTCCCGCCAACTCTTTAAAGTATGAAAATGCAGAGGTAAGCCAAGAAGCAAAATCTCCAAAGGTAATGGGATCAGCTCGCGTTCCGTTGAGGACAACAATTTGATTTTGAAGTTGTAGCTGCAATTTTTCCAACTTGGCTGTCTAGTGTCTCATCTTTAGTGTGTACTGCACGAGCTAGTCTTGCAGGTACCCAGATAGGATTGTCTTCAGTCTGTGGAAAAACACAGATAGCTCCCCTGGATCTTATTAGAACAGGATCCGGGCCTCTCCATTTGTTAACCAGCACATCCTTTCATTTTACCATCTCTTTTGGTGGAGCCGGCCATTGGCCATGACGCTCAGCAGCAGAACGGCCTTGAGTGTTCAGATTTAAAAAATTCAATGTTAGAAGTGCTATGGATATAATGGTTCTAGGGGAGGAGGGTGATAAAGCCCTCAATTCCCCCTTTTTGTTTTGTAATATATTGTTTAAGCTTAAGATGAGCCCTCTCAACCATGCCCTGACCTTGGGGATTGTAGGGCAAACCAGTGATATGGGTAATTCCCATATGCCGGCAAAATTGTGAGAACTTTGCAGAAGTATAGGCAGGACCATTATCTGTTTTTAAAACATGTGGGATACCCCACATGCTCCAGGCTTCAAGACAATGTTGAATGACATGAGCAGCCTTCTCTCCTGACAAAGGGGTGCGCATATCACGCCGGAACTAGTGTCCACAGAGACATGTGTATATTGAAGCTTACCGAAAGAGGAAATATGAGTAACATCCATTTGCCACATTTGAAGGGGACGTAGGCCCCGTGGGTTAATCTCAACATGAGGCGTAGATAAGAAGTCAACACAATTAGAGCATTGGAGAACAATATTACGAGCCTCTGCTCGACTAATGGAGAAACGGAAGCGCAGGGTCTCCGCTGGGACATGGAATGTGGAATGAAATTGCTTTGCCACGGTAATGGGATCCAGCGCTACATAAATACGTTGGCGAGTGGCCAGATCAGCAAGTGCATTACCTTGTACCAGAGGTTTTGGTAAGAATGTATGTGTCCTAATATGGGTAATAAAAAATGGGTGTTGTCGGTGAATCAATTGTTGCTGGATACCTTTAAATGTATGAGCAACCTGCCAAAGGGTATCAACTTGTTCCTGCACCAAATTAATTCTTTGATTAAGGATCATTATGCCACCTTTTAGGTGGGCATTAACATTGGCCTGAAACTTCCTAGGTGGGAATTGCAAGACAAAAGCAGTGCCTCACAAGTCTCCACTGAGGCAGCTCTGAGCCTTTCATTTACTCAACTGTAAATTATTCTCTAATCTGAGCCTATTGGCCAAGGCCAGCCTCAACACTCACCTGTCCTGCAGGACAGTAGCCTGCAACTGGACCCCATTGTATAAGGGTTGAATAATAAAAGGAACCTGAAATTAGAAGGTTCCCAGAAAAATTCTACTAGCTGTTTTTAGTAGTCATTTCTACAGATTTTTCAAACAGTTTAAAAGTAGCCTGTTTGATACCAAATAAATTCCCATTGAGATCTCTTTTTCAATCTTGGGGAGTTAAATTTTGCTTCTACCACTGTATACAACAAAACTTGTGAAAAAGTGGCAACAGGCCTATACTGGCCATAGCTGTTTTTAACTTACTCTTGAAATCATCTTAATTGCAAAATATGAGTGAGTTAAGAATCGTAAGCCTTAGATCAGACTCCAAACTTTAGTCAATGGTACACTGGCAGTTGTTAACCATAATTTTTTCTCTTGCAATATTAGAGCATAACTACAACTTTGGAAAGCAAAACTCAATTTTAAACAATTTATTCTCTTTAAAAATCAATGGCAAATGCATTACTTTCATATTACAAAGTTCAATTTAGAAGTATCTTTAAAGGCCTGTTTTTCCTGGGTTGGGTCATGCCACGTGTTATTGTTTAAGATAACTCCAACCCTGAGTTACCAGTTTTAAATTCTCTTTTTGTTACAAATGTAATAATTTTTAATCATGCCCAATAACTTTTAAGCCAACACTCTATAGTCAAAACATGCAAAACATATTTATACCCTTAAGACCAATCAGAAACAAAAATTAAACTACATGAATCTTATAAATTTGAACCAAACAATTGTTTTCTACCTGTAATTCAAGAGAAAAAGCACTTTGTACCCAAAAGGAGAAATAACCATCAGCCTACTTGTCCTAGAACTTAAGCAGCTGCTGGCTCTTTTCAAAAGCAGCTTTTCTTCTGCTGTGTAAACTGACACTGGATCAAGAGATGGACTTCCAACAAATAAAGTTTTTACCATTTTTTTAACATAAAACAGACCAACAGTCACTCGAAACACAAAACAAGGACAGATACACATAAACAAATTGGTGCACCAAAGTCAAACAATACACAGAGAGGGAAGAACACTTATACGAGTACTAAGAATATCTCCATTGGGGTCCATAGAGGAAACAGGACGTCTCCGTTTCCCCTTGTCCCCAGAAGTTTTGAAATCCATTTTCCTTTTCTCATTTTTTCCACTGTTCCTTTCTTTGTAACAAATCTTTTCAACTGCTTTATACTCCTTTTCAACTCTAATTTCTTTCCCTTTAACAGCTCCCTTAGAGCCACAAAAGTTGGATACAAAGTAGAGTTACCCATACTTTCTTTCACTTTTTCTTTTTAGCCTCTTTATTGAGAACTTTATAGCTCCTTCCCGGAGACTTGAATTGGTTCCCCCTTACCTGGGACTTACCAGCCAGCTACCCTGACTGCAAAGAGTTCTGAACTGCGTTATACAAATGCAAGTCCTTCTCAGAGCAGTTTATTCAGGATTTTTTTCTTTGTCACTTACCCCTGTCATGTGGTTCTGGACCCTCCTCAGAAGTAACTTCCGAGGGGTCTTCGCAGGCCATTGATATAAAGATTCCCGGGTTTCCAGCACCAGTTGTAGGTCGCGTCTATCTCGCCAGCAAGAATGACACAAGACAATCAGGATCCTTCCACAGATGTTTATTGCAGGGTTGATTGCAGAGGCGAAAGACCCAGAAAAAAAGGAGTGGTGCATCTTAAATAAGCCTAGGCTAGATGTGTTTCTACCTGATTGGTGCATGCCACGATGGGGACTGAGTTGCAACTCGCCAAACCTCTACCCGCGCATGCGCAGTAGGGCGTGGGAGTGGAGTAAACAACAGCACATCGCTGATTCATCACAGGAAATGGGCCCCATCTTGTAATGGTGAACGTGGTTTCCTACAAACCTGTAATTTTAGGGTCCCAGGAAAAGTTCTACTTGTTTTATAGTAGTCAGAGGAGCCTGTTTGATATCAAATATATTTCCATTGAGATCTCCTTTTTAATCTTGGAGGGTTAAATCCCGCTTCCATCATTGTAGCCAAAAACCCGCGAAAAGGTCCCAACAGGCCCATACTGGCCACAGCTGTCTTTTAACCTTTATCATTTTTAAAATATGTTAAGAATCTTGGCTTTTAACAAGACTGCAAATTGCAGTCAAGGGCACACTGGCAATTTTTGTATTAACTCTTAATTTTTTCTTATAATATTAGAGCTTTGGAAGCAAAGCCCAATTTTAAACAATCCATTTTCTTTAAAATTAATGGCAAACACACCATTTTAACTAATTTAAGAGACATTAATTTATATTTTTATTCCCAATAAGTCTGCTTTCTATGCCAAGATTCACAGAAAACACCATGCCAATTTAGAAGCATCTCAGAGGCCTGTATTCTATGAGTCACAATATGCCATGTGCTCAAAATGGCTGCAACCTCAAGCTATCAGCTCCAAATTTGTTTCTTATTGTCAACTCTATACCATTTAAATCATGTATAATAATAAGCCAATACTCTATAGTCAAAACATGTAAAATATATTTATACTTTTAAGACTAAATACAAAAAAGTGAACAAGGCATGTGCCATAATAAGCCATGTGTCACTGGCCAAACCAACCTTCTCTTAATAACATTATACCTTTTAAATTATGTCTAATGATTTATAAGCCAATTTTCTATAGTCAACACATGCAAAATATACCTTTAAGACCAATTATAACCTAGAATAAAACAATTATATGAATCTTATAAACTAAATCCAAACCTTTTTCCTTTTTCTGGCTGTAATTTTGAGACTAGGATGCACTTTGAACCAAAAACCACAATTGTAGAAATCGGCTCAAAAGAATGAGGTCAAGGAGACATTTGCCTTTCAAGACCCCATTTTAATAAAATGTAACACAATATAGAGTCTGAAAGATTCCCTCCCCTGAGGTATGAGTTGGAGTCTTGGTGTGAAGTCTCTAGAGATCTTTGCTGGCTCCAGACTCAGCAGGTGGTGAGAGACAGAAGGGATACTGCCCAACTCGTTCTTCTAAACCACAATTATGCTGATACATAAACCACAAAAAGATCCAACAAAGAAAGAGAACTACAGGCCAATTTCTCTTATGAATATTGACGCGAAAATACTAAATAAAATTCTTGCCAACCGAATCCAAGAGCATATCAAAACGATCATTCACCATGATCAAGTAGGCTTCATTCCAGGGATGCAGGGATGGTTCAATATACGGAAATTGAACAATGTAATCCACTACATAAACAAACTAAAAGAAAAAAAACCACATGGTCATCTCATTAGATGCTGAAAAAGCATTCGACAAAATTCAGCATCCTTTCATGCTAAAAGTCTTGGAAAGAGCAGGAATTCAAGGCCCATACCTAAACATAGTAAAAGCAATCTACAGCAAACCAGTAGCCAACATCAAAATAAATGGAGAGAAACTTGAAGCAATCCCACTAAAATCAGGGACTAGACAAGGCTGCCCTCTCCATATCTTTTCAATATAGTACTTGAAGTACTAGCAAGAGCAATTAGACAACATAAGGAAGTCACAGGGATACAAATTGGAAAGGAAGAAGTCAAAGTATCATTATTTGCAGCTGATATGATAGTCTACTTAAGCAATCCAAAAAACTCCACCAGAAAACTTCTACAGCTGATAAACAACTTCAGCAAAGTGGCTGGTTATAAAATTAACTCAAGCAAATCAGTAGCCTTCTTGTACTCAAAGGACAAGCAGGCTGAGAAAGAAGTTAGGGAAATAACACCCTTCACAATAGCCACAAACAACAAAGTACCTTGGCGTAACTCTAACCAAACAAGCAAATATCTGTATGACAGGAACTTCAAGTCCTTGAAGAAAGAAATCCGAGAAGACCTCAGAAGATGGAAAAATATTTCTTGCTCCTGGATTGGCAGGATCAATATAGTAAAAATGGCCATCTTGCCAAAAGCAATCTACAGATTCAATGCAATCCCCATCAAAATCCCAAAGCAATTCTTCATAGATCTAGAAAGAGCAATTCTCAAATTCATCTGGAGCAACAAAAAACCCAGGATAGCTAAAACTATTCTCAACAATAAAAGGACTTCTGGGGGAATCAATATCCCTGACCTCAAGCAGTACTACAGAGCAATTGTGTTAAAAACTGCATGGTATTGGTACAGCAACAGGCAGGTAGATCAATGGAATAGGATTGAAGACCCAGAAATTAACCCACAGACTTATGGTCACTTGATCTTTGATAAAGGAGCCACAACCATCCAGTGGAAAAATGATAGCCTTTTCAACAAATGGTGCTGGTTCAACTGGAGGTCAACATGCAGAAGAATGTGAATTGACCCACTCTTATCTTCTTGTACTAAGATCAAGTGGATCAAGTGGATCAAGGACCTCCACATAAAACCAGACACACGGAAACTATTAGAAAAGAAACTTGGGAAGACCCTGGAGGACATGGTCACAGGGGGAAAGTTCCTGAACAGAACACCAATAGCTTATGCTCTAAGATCAAGAATTGACAAATGGGACCTAATAAAATTACAAAGTTTCTGTAAGGCAAAGGACACTGTCAGAAGGACAAAATGGCAACCAACAAAGTGGGAAATGATCGTCACCAACCCCACATCTGACAGAGGGCTAATATCCAATATATACAAAGAACTCAAGAAGTTAGACCCCAAAGAACCAATTAACCCTATCAAAAAATGGGGTACAGAGCTAAACAAAGAGATTTCACCAGAAGAAATGTGGATGGCCGAGAAACACCTTAAGAGATGTTCAACATTATTAGTCATCAGGGAAATGCAAATCAAAACAACCCTGAGATTCCACCTCACACCAGTCAGAATGGCTAAGATTAAAAACTCAAGAGACAACAGGTGCTGGCAAGGATGTGGAGAAAGAGGAACACTCCTCCACTGTTGGTGGGATTGCAAAATGGTAAAACCGCTCTGGAAATCAGTGTGGCGGTTCCTCGGAAAATTGGGCATGCCACTTCAAGAGGACCCTGGCATACCACTCCTCGGCATATACCCAGAGGATTCCTCTGCATACAATAAAGACACATGCTGCATTATGTTTATAGCAGCCTTGTTTATAATAACCAGAAATTGGAAGGAGCCCAGATATCCCTCAAAGTAGGAATGGATACAGAAAATGTGGTATATTTATACAATGGAGTACTACTCAGCAATTAAAAACAATGAACTCATGCAATTCGTAGGTATATGGTTAGATCTGGAAACTATCATCCTAAGTGAGCTAACCCAATCACAAAAGAATACACATGAAATGCAATCACTGATAAGTGGATATTAATGAGCCCAGAAGCCCTAAATACTCAAGGCACAATTAGCAAGTCAAATGACTCCCAAGAAGAAGAAAGGAGAGGACCCTGGGCCTGGAAAGATTGGATCCAGTATTGTACACCCAGAACAGAGAAATCTTGGGGGGTGGGAATGAGTGGGGAATAGCAGGGGGGAGAGGAATTATGGGACATATGGTGGGGGTTAACTGGGAAAGGGGAAAGCCTTTGGAATGTAAACAGAATATAGAAAATAAAAATTAAAAAAAAGAATAAAGATGTTTCCACACACACAAAAAAAAGGAACATTAATCCATTTGTTTTAGACTTGAGGTTGCTGGTTTCCTTTTTAAAAAGCAGCTTTTTCTTTAACTATGCTTGACTCTCAGCTGAGTGCTGGACACTGTAAATCAGCCTTTGCTGTGAACTGTGGCTAGATTAAGAGATAGACCGCCAGCAGATGAAATTTTTACCAAGTTTTTTTTTTAACATGAAACAAATAGTCATTCACACACGATTAGGACATAAACATGTACACATGTAGACATACATGCGGACACGGTGCACCGAGAACAAACATAGACACATAGAAAGGGAAGCATGCTTGCTATGCAATTACATCCATTTTCCTACTCTTTTTTTTTCATTTTTAACCTTTCTTAAAGCAGCTCTTAGAGGCTGCAGACATATGCCTATTTTTAAACCCTTTCTTTTTCGCCTGAATCAGCTCTTAATAGCTGAGGTTACAATCCAGAACCTATAAAGTTCTTCCCCCATTTTCCACTGTCTTCCTCTTAAGCAAGGAGTTCAGTGTTGGGTCAACACTGCCTTACTTAATCCGTATCCTCCAGCACCCATTTTGCTCACCTAGCAGGATACATCTTTTTCTGTTTTTCTGTGAGCTCCGCTAAGACAAGGTCACCTTTCTCTCAAGTCCAGCCCCACATTCAGGCGCCATTCTGTTGAGTTCCGTAGCTCTCTGTAACTACTCCGGGCTAGCTCTGCAAGAGAAAACTATGGGAAGGATGGGGAAAGCAGCGCAAAAGAATGAGGTCAAGGAGACATTTGCCTTTCAAGACCCCATTTTAATAAAATGTAACACAATATATAGTCTGAAAGATTCCCTCCCCTGAGGTATGAGTTGGAGTCTTGGGGTGAAGTCTCTAGAGATCTTTGCTGGCTCCAGACTCAGCAGGTGGTGTCAACTCCCTGCTGAAGGTTGAGAATGACAGATACAGGATGCTTCCTTGGCTTCCAGGTGTGGCTGGGTTGTTCTGAATGAACAAAGGCCAGGAAATTCATGGGCTGAGGTCAGAGCCAGCAGCAGCTGGCCTAACTGCCTAGTTCGAATGCTGGAGTGGGGGGAAGGGACACATATTCTTCCCCATTCCTAATACTCTGCTTTGTACTTACATGACTCTTTCAGAACACTAAACACGAAGATACAAGACCATTTTAATGAGAGTGGAGTGTTGAAACCACCCACAATTATTGTGTTAGGTGCAATGTGAGCTTTCAGCTTTAGTAAAGGTTTTTTTTTTTTTTTTTTTTTTTTTTTTTTTTAACAAATGAGGGTGCCTTTGCATTTGGAGCATAGATGTTTAGAATTGAGAGTTCTTCTTGTTGGATCTTTCTTTTGACCAGCAAGAAGTGACCTTCTGTGTCTCTTTTGATGACTTTAGGTTGAAAGTCAATTTTATCTGATATTAGAACAGCTACTCTGGCTTGTTTCCTGAGACTATTTTCTCGTAAAATTGTTTTCCAGCCTTTTACTCTAAGGTAGTGTTTGTCTTTGACTCTGGGTATGTTTCCTGTATGCAGCAAAATATAGGGTCATGTTCTCATATCCAGTCTGTTAGTCTGTCTTTTTATTGGGGAAATGAGTCCATTGATGTTAAAAGACATTAAGGAATAGTGATCATTACTTCCTGTCATTTTTGATGTTATTTTTATATTTGAGTGGTTATCTTCTTTTGGGTTTGATGAAAGAAGGTTACTATCTTGCTTTTTCCAGGGTGTAGTTTCCTTCCTTGTGTTGGAGTTTCCCCCCTATTATCCTTTGTAGGGCTTGGTTTGTGGAAAGATATAATGTAAACTTGGTTTTGTCATGGAATATCTTGTTTTCTCCATCTATTGTGATTGAGAGTTTTGCTGGGTATAGTAGTCTGCTGGCATTTGTGTTCTCTTAGAGTCTGTATGAGATCTGCCCAGGATCTTCTAGATTTCATGGTCTCTGGTGAGAAGTCTGGTGTAATTCTGATAGGTCTTCCTTTATATGTTACTTGGCCCTTTTCTCTTACTGCCTTTAATATTCTTTCTTTGTTTAGTACATTTGAGGTTTGGATTATTATGTGACAGTGTAAGACCCGAAAGAAAAACAGGGTACTTCTGCACCCCATGCCTCAGAAACCAGCACCCCAAAACACTCATGAGACAGACCTGATGCAATTTTGCAAGAGGATTTTAATTTCCAGAGCTCTGGGGGGGTTACAGATTCCCCAGCAGGGTAAAGAAGCAAGCCCGGAGAGGAGTGGCTTGCCTTGGCCTTTATAGACTTATAACAGAACCCGCCTACCACAAGCTTCTAAGCCAATCAGTTCAAACCATCCGAACTCGCACTCTCTGACGACCTCCCAGCCTCTCACAGAGGCCGGAAGAACTAGTTAAGTCATTTCTGCTTACGTGGCCTCCACGCAGTGTGGCGCCCACCCTCCCCCACTGGCGTTGGGGATCCAGGTGCCTCCCACGTGCCCAGGCACAGGGGATTCCTAGCTTATAACCTTATCCTTTCATTCCCCACTTCCTGTCTTGTTAATAGTTCTAACCTTAGAACTAGGAGAATTAAAGGTCAGCCTCTTCTTGTCTCAGAAGGCTCTTATACTGCTGCCTAAGTACCATAATCTGGACCGCGCTCACCTGGTCCCTGATGAAGGCAACTAACCTATTGACTGTATGAGTCTAACTGTAACAAACAGGAGCATTATCATTAGGGGGTCCTATCAGGGCAGAAAACAGGGTGGTCAAGAATACAAGATAAAGGTCTTTTCACTGAGTCTTAAAGTTTCCCACGTGGTGGCATCTAATGTAGACCATATCTCCAACTTGGAAGCGATGTGGGACTTGTGGATCTCCTCCTGAGTAGGCCTCCGGAACCTCGATGCTTTATCCATTGGAGTGCCTCGAGCCTAGAGAGCAAAGGTCCAGTCTCTGTGATCAATTTGGTGAGGATCTCTTTCACCAGGGTTCCAGCAACTGTTTCTGAAGCCTTCTTTGACAGATCCGGTAACCTGTCTGGAAGCATCGAGGAGTCTCTGACATGCCTAGAGCATTAAAGTGGACAGTTTGAGCCAAATCTCATGTTGTGGTACACCTCTCGGGAGGACCCAGTAGATGACAAAGAAGTTGGGGTAACAAAGAGGATTAAAATGGCAAGGATTATTCAGAAACAAGGGGAGAGGCACCACCCAGCCTAAACCAGTCTCCAAGGTCAATATAGTTAAGGTCTCTCATAGAGTTTTGTTTATTTTCTCTAGCTGTCTTGAGCCCTGGGGACAGTACATCCAATAACATTTCCAATTAGTCCCCAATCTCTGTCAATTTCTGACTTACCTTAAAAACAAAAACAGAACCATTGTCTAATCCAATTACCTTGGGCACTCTGAAACTCGGGAAAATTTCTTTTATCCCTGGCTGCTGTTTACTGCCTCCTAGGGGAAGTCTCAATCTATCTAGATTAACTATCCACAAGTGCTAGAAGATATTCATAACCATACTTTCCTGCCTTATCTTTTATAAAACCTCTATATACTCTAGGTTGTTCTCTTCTAGGTCTTCTGCCCTATTTACTCTTTGCTGCATAAGCATTCACCCGCTGGCATACCTTACACTGTTTTATTGATCCCTTAAATGAGTTCATGTGTGCATTTGCGCTGGCGAGTCCTTGGCTTACTCTCTGGGGAGTATAATTCTCCCTTCTTGTGTGCACCTTTCCTTGGTAATAGTTGGTCAGATGGCTACCAATCTCAGTCTTTTTTTTCTTCAGCATTTTTTAAGTGAGGCTATCTCACTTTGTCCCATTTTTCAGTGGGTGCCTCTCGCAGACCCACAACCAGTATAGGCTCCTGTATATCTATCCTTGGAGCCGTTTGCTCTGCCGGGCTATTGCCCACTGAGTCTTTTCCCTTTTGACATCCTGGGCAGAGGGTGATACTCACGGTTGTTGGCTTCATTAGGGCATCTAAGAGGTCCAAGATTTCCTGTCGGTTTTCTCTGATGTGAGCAGTCCTTTTGGCATATACACCTGTGGACGTGGGCTGTGGCAAAGGCATACCTGTTATCCATGTGGATATTGATTTTCTTGCTGTCTCCAAGTTCCGAGGTCTTGGTAAGGGCCATTAGCTCCACTTTCTGCGTTGACATGCCAGGGGGTAAAGATTCTTCTACCCAGATTCTGTTTGTGCTGCCCACCATAGCAGCACCTGCTTGTCCCTGTCCTTCACGGAGAAAATTGCTCCTGTCTGTAGCAACTTTCAGCAGGGGTCAGTCTCTCTTTTTGGGCCAGCTGCTGCAGCCCTTTGGACAGTAAGTATATCTGTCCTCCCACCATTTTGGAGAGTATGCCTTGCTCCAACAGTTAGGAACATCCTGGGGTGACCTTAAATGAATGGGTTACCCATCCCATCCCTAGGTCCATTGTTCTTCGGGTAGTCCATGAACATATTTTGGTGCCAGTGGCTTCTTGGACCCTAGATCTTTTCTTGGAAACAGGGCCATTGGGTTGGAAGACCGTGTGTTAGGCCCCAGTGTCCATCAAGAACTGAGTGGGTTTCTCTTTCCCTCTCACAGTTATTCAGGGTTGGGGGAGGTGGTCAGAACACCCATATCCCCTAGTCATTGTCTTTATCCAGGGATAACACCTTTGCCATTTGGGGGCACTTCTCCAAAGACCTGTGAGTTCTTGCTCCCAGCTTGTTAGGGCACACTCTGGCTCAGTGGCCTCTCCATATAGTATGCACATTGATTCCTTTCTGCCTTTTAGCCAGGATTTTCTGTAGCTTCCTTCTCTCATTTTTTCTTTCTCCTCTGTCTCCCTGTCTCAGCAAACTATACTAAATCTCTCTATAGACTTTTCTAACAACCTGCACCACCAAATCTCTCTACAGACCTTCTAAATAACTTGTACCAAATCCCTCTACATACTTTCTCAGCAAACTAAAGTCCTTCTAGTCTGGGGTGTATAGCAAAATGCTTCTGAGCTGCGCTAGAAAGGCTACCAGTGACTCCTCTGGTCCCTGCTTCACATACCTTCGCCAAATCTGTGGGCTATCATGCCCTCAAGACCTGCCAATGGAGTCTGGTGTCGGTCCTTCAGGTGCCTCTTACCTTTCGTCTGAGGGGGTATTCTTTTCTGGCTTCCTGTATTACAAATAAAACAGTCTTAAAGAGATTAATCAGTCTCTTGGAAATATGTCTTTAGTGAGAGTGTCACCGTGAATCAGGATAGGTGGTCTCAGATCTTCTGCTCCATTCTGTGGTCTTCTCTAAATATAAATTAAGCATACTATTATCATTTTGTAAATTATAAACTATAAGATAGGCCTAACATCCAATCTCTGTCAAACAGAACCTTTGTCATCTTTACTATCTTGAAAGACTATAAGAATTAACACCTGACTCATGTTTTGGCTATAAATTTTATATCACCTGAAAATCATTTCTGTAAATCTATATCAGCTTTCAAGATTAAAGAGCTTGAGCTGACTATGAGACTAACAGTTTTTATCCCTGTCAGAAATCCAAGAGTGACGAATATTAACTGAAAATATAGAAAGCTTAATACACCTTTTAAGACTTAGGCAAATGATAAGACTGCTAAACACCTGAACAGTTTATACTTCAAAATGTTGAAACATTGATCTTCAGCCTTCTGGCACAAGAACATCTGACAGACTTAAAGAATCAGGAATTATTAAGTCATATAATAATCTATAGACACATTGAGTTTGTAAATGAAGAGAGGCAATCTCTCTTTCTCTCTCTCGCCATAACAGAAGCAACTCTAATTAAAACATTGAAAACACCCTAATAATAAACTCAGAGCCTTATATTTTTGTATCGCCCCAAAACTCATAGGCTTAAACATTTCAGATCTATAATAATAACAGCAAGAAAGGACTGGGTGTAAATCCTGCATGTTTACATTTTTAGTATTTATACCAGTGAAAACCTTGATTTTGTATCAAAATAAAATCAGTATCAAATAAGAATTTATGCCTTGAACATAATATAATTCTCAAAACAAGATTTTAGTACCACTGAGGCAGATGACAGATTTTTTGCTTAATGTTTCAGAATCTAGACTTCTGGAGGTCCCCCTTATTTTTGACCTGTTCCCCAGAGAAACAACAAAGCCACAGCTTAACAGTATATCTATTATAATAATTTAAACAATTTAAAATAAATGAAACAAGCCATCTGTAACTTAAATTCAGAGTTCCTACATCCGCCACTTTGAGTGTCTTGTTAGAAATTATTTCCCCCACTAGGGGCCTCACAGCTTAAATATTTTGTCTCTTTCTTGTTCTAACATGGCAGGCCTGAGTCACGGGACCCGATCTTGGCGCCAGACCCTAACATGGCGGGCCTGAGTCACGGGACCCGAGTTTGGCGCCAAAAACCTCAACATGGCGGGCCTGAGTCATGGGACCCGATCTTGGCGCCAAAAACCTCAACATGGAGGGCCTGAGTCACGGGACCTGATCTAGGCGCCAAAAACCTCAACATGGCGGGCCTGAGTCATAGACCCGATCTTGCCGCCACAGAGCCTCAACATGGCGGGCCTGAGTCACGGGACCCGATCTTGCCACCACAGAGCCCACCATGGCGGGCCTTTCAGTCGGTCTAAATTCTTAACAAAATTATCAGTCTGTCTAAATCCCTATGCGTCAGTCATCTAAGTCTGAGAACACAAGACTATACAAAACAGAAACAATCACCACATAGACAGCCTGACCCTGCCACCATCAGGCATCTCAGTTCAAGACAGTTTGCCTCTAGACAACCCAGTTTCAGATACTGAATGTTCCCGCCAGTTGCAGGAAACAAATACCAAGAGAAGAACCTTATTCAGCCTTCTCCAGCTTCCTCCAGACCCCCGAGGTTTCGATTGCCAGTCGGAACTCTCCGCACCAGTCAGGCTTTTGACAAAACAGTGAGACAAACAGAAAACAGAACCAGATCAGAAAACCAGACGGCCGGGAGGGCGTGTAAGTTCTCCAATTTAGAACTACCGTATCCTCCCCGACACCCAGATGGGAATTTTCCAGGCGTACCTGGATTTTATCTTCACTCATGGGACGTCTCCCCGAGTTACAGCTTGTGGCCTCCACTAGCACGTCTGCCTATACCATGGTCTCCTGGCCATCACGGTCCAAGGAGACAGCTGCATATCTAAAAGCGCGTGTCTCATCAGGTTCAGATCCCAAGAACAGAACAGAACAGAACAGAACAGAACAGAACAGAACAGAACAGAACACTCAGGACGAATGAACAACATCACATCGGCCGGCCAGCGCACACACACACTTCAGAGGGGGTCCCCTTACCTCCAAGTTGTTTCTCGAGTGTGTAGGAGTGTCCGCATTTCCCGGCCAATGCACCAATGTAAGACCCGAAAGAAAAACAGGGTACTTCTGCACCCCATGCCTCAGAAACCAGCACCCCAAAACACTCATGAGAGACAGACCTGATGCAATTTTGCAAGAAGATTTTAATTTCCAGAGCTCTGGGGGGTTACAGCTTCCCCAGCAGGGTAAAGAAGCAAGCCCGGAGAGGAGTGGCTTGCCTTGGCCTTTATAGACTTATAACAGAACCCGCCTACCACAAGCTTCTAAGCCAATCAGTTCAAACCATCCGAACTCGCACTCTCTGACGACCTCCCAGCCTCTCACAGAGGCCGGAAGAACTAGTTAAGTCATTTCCACTTACATGGCCTCCACACAGTGTGGCGCCCACCCTCCCCCACTGGCGTTGGGGATCCAGGTGCCTCCCACGTGCCCAGGCACAGGGGATTCCTAGCTTATAACCTTATCCTTTCAACAGGAGGTATTTCTGTTCTGGTCCAGTCTGTTTGGAGTTCTGTAGTCTTCTTGTATATTCATGGGCATCTCTCTAGGATAGGGAAGTTTTCTTCCACAATTTTGCTGAAGATATTTACTGGCCCTTTAAGTTGTAAATCTTCACTCTCATCTATACCTATAATCCTTATATTTGATCTTCTAATTGTTTCCTGGATGTCCTGGATAGTTTGGGTTACAAGCTTTTTGCATTTTGCATTTTCTTTGACTGTTGACTCAATGCTTTCTATGGTATCTTTGGCATCTGAGATTCTTCTGTCTCTTGTATTCTGTTGTTGATATTGGCATCTATGGCCCCTGATTTCTTCCCAATTTTTCTAACTCCAACGTTGTCTCCCTTTCGATTTCTTAGTAGTTTCTACTTCTGTTATTAGATCCTGGATGATTTTGTTGAGTTCCTTCTCTTGTTTGTTTGTGCTTTCCTTTAATTCTTTAAAAGATTTTTGTCTTTCCTCTTTCATGACTTCTGCCTGTTGACCCAAGTTCTCCTGTATTTTTTAAGTGATTTTTGCAGTTCCTCTTTATTGGCTTCTATCTGTAGACCCATATTCTCCTGAATTTCTTCAAATGAGTTTTGTGTTTCCCTTATAACGGCTTCTACCATTTGATCCATTTTCTAGTGTATTTATTTAAGAGATTTATTTATGTCCTTCTTGTGTTCCTCTAATAGCGTGATGACCAGTGACTTTAAATCCAAACCTTGTTTTTCTTGTGTGTTGGGGTATCCATGACTTGCTGTTGTTGTAGAATTGGGTTCAGATGCTTCCTTGTTGCCTTGATTTCTGATAGTTCCTACATTTGCCTTTTGCCCCCTGGTTATCTCTGGAATTAGTTGGTCTTGTTGTCACTGGCTGGTGCTTGAACCTCCTGTGATCCTGTAAGGCTATTTCCACATGACCGGATGACTGGGTTTCCCCTGGCACAGATTGCTGATATGCTGTCCTCCTCTTGGCTGCTGTTGGAGCCCTGATGTGTCTTGCCCCAAAGCAATGTTATCCTCAGGTTGTCTCTGTTAACCTGGTGCTGCCTATCTGCTCTGTCAGGGAGCGAAGATGGTAGATGCTGCGGGGGCATTTTCCAACTGCTGATCACTCTGCATTCAAACGACTCCCAGCAAGGCTGGCACACAGAAGGCTGG
The DNA here is from genome assembly GCA_964023405.1 of Apodemus agrarius. Lineage (NCBI taxonomy): Eukaryota > Metazoa > Chordata > Mammalia > Rodentia > Muridae > Apodemus > Apodemus agrarius. Next base: position 4,699,649 of record OZ030011.1, read on the forward strand.
CAGAGCTGTCCAGGCCCTGGGTTCAGGCAGAAGCCTGATAGGCTGAGACACAAGGGATGTTAGACTGGGGCTATGTCTGTGTTTCTGGTGCTGCCTGTCAGACCTATTAGGCATCCAGGAGCCAAGTTGTTAGAATGCCATAACTCCACTTCTAATGTCAAAAATAACAGGACACAATGGTCACTATTCCTTAATATCTCTTAATATCAATGGACTAAATTCCCAATAACAGGACATATATTAACAGACTAAACAGGTTAACAGGACCCAACATTTTGCTGCATACAGGAATCTCCCCTCAGGCACAAAGACAGATACTACCACAGAGGTGAAGGGTGGAAAATAATTTTCTAAGCATATGGTCCCAAGAAACCAGCTGCTGTAGCCATTCTAATACTTAATAAAAATGACTTTTAGGCTATAGTTATCAACAAAGATAATGAAGGACACTTCATAATAGCAATACTCTTCAAACTATTCCACAAAATAGAAACAGATGAAACACTACGCAATTTGTTTTATGAAGCTGCAATTACTCTGATACCTAAACCACACTTATACATAACAAAGAAGGAGAACTTAAGACCACTTCCCCTTATGAATATTGATGCAAGAATACTCAACAAAATTCTTGCTAACTGATCCAAGAACACATCAAAATGATTATTCACCATGATCAAGTAGGCTTCATCCCAGGGATGAAGGGATGGTTCAATATATGGAACTCCATCAATGAAACCCTCTACATAAACTCAAAGGAAAAAAAAAACCACATCATCATTATATTAGATCCAGAGAAAAACTTTACACAATGCAATGCACCTTCATCATAAAATTCATGGAAAGATAAGGAATTTAAGGCCCATACCTAAACATAGTAAGAGCAATGTACAGCAAACCAGGAGCCAAGATTAAACTAAATGGAGAGAAACTTGAAACAATCCCACTCAAATCAGGGACTAGACAAGGCTGTCCACTATCTCCCTACTTGTAAATAAATTTTTGGAGCCCTAGCCAGAGCAATTAGACAACAACAGGAGGTCAAAGGGAAACAAATTGGAAAGAAGAAGTAAATGTATCACTATTTGGAGATAATATTATACTTAATAATAAAATAGAATTTACTTAATAAATAAATAAATAATAAAATTATATTTAAGTGACCCCCAAAATTCCACCAGAGTATTACTAAACCTGGTAAACAACTTTAACAAAATGGCCTGATATAAACTTAACTCAAATCAATAGCCTTCCTATACTCAAAGGATAAAGTGGCTGACAAAGACATTAGGGAAATTACAATCTTCACAATAGTCAGAAATAATAATATAATATACCTTGCTGTTATTCTAACCATTTGGCCTCATGCTATACTACAGAGCAATAGTGATAAAAATTGCATGGTCTTGGTGCAATGACAGGCAGATAGATTAATGGGATAGAATTGAAGATCCAGAAACAAACCAACACACCTATGGTTACATAATCTTTGACAAAGGAACTAAAACCATCCAGTGGAAAAAAGACAGCATTTTCTACAAATGCTGTTGCTTCAACTGGCAGTCAACATGTAGAAGAATCTACATTGTTCCATTCTTATCTCCGTGTATAAACCTTAAGTCTATGTGAACAATATACCTCCACATAAAACCAGATACAATGAATATATTAGAATAGAAAATGGGTAAGAGTCTTAAGCATATGGACAAAGAGGGAAATTTCCTAAACAGAACACCAATAGGTTATGCTCTAAGATCAAGAATTTACAAATGGAACCTCATAAAATTTCAAAGCTTCAGAAAAGGGGGAGCAGAAGAAGCTGGGCATTTTCCATCATCTGGACTTTATTTCGTTTTGATTTTCACCATTTTTTATATAACAAAAATTGTATGTCGGGGTGGAGGGGAGAAAGAATTGTATGTCAAATTTGTAGTATCAGTCCATTGTGTGAGTTTTGTTACTCAGGATAAGAGAGAAGAAGAATGTATCTAAATTAAAGCCCATTTTTGTGGCTGTTCAGTATCCTGAAGGATGGTGAGGAAATGATGTCCATAATACTAACCCCATACTAGTGCCACTTACACATGAATTTAGAGAATGCCCTGGATTCAAAGGCCATCTTTGTCTGTGTGCAAATCTTCTGGACCTCACATAGTTTCATCACTGTCCTGTCTTTGGTTTAAGGTATGATAATCCTTCAATCTTGTGTGGTTTTTATTCCATGTCCACCCTAGTTTGCAGATTTACTTGTAGACTAATTCATTTTCTGATTAAGAACAGCTCCAATGATATAGTAGAATTTCAAGTTACAATGGGGATTCCCGAGATTAATGATGCATAATTGTTAGGGATTCACCTTCTTTTACTCCTTCCCAAATCAAATACTAATGGCTGGATTATATTTTCATTTCATGAGATTAGAACTTGCCTCTAGTAGCAGTCATTATCCACCATGTATGTCTAGATGCTGCTATACTCTGTACATATCTTCAATCTCAGTCTTCACCCAATCAACATATAACATGGTTTTCACACAAAATAAAATCATACCATCATTTTCAATCCAAGTGATGGAGAGTTTCTGAAGGATAAATTGATGGTTTCATTTTATCTAACAATTGTTTCCACTGGTTGTCTTTCCTCTTGCATGTCACTATGGTAAACAGGGAGATCCTGCCATGTCTAAAGCTCTTATTGGATACACATTAAATAAACTATCAATTTGAATGTATCTGAGACCTGGAATTTTGAAGGTTATAAAGCCAATCAGTGAAATTTTTGAGTAGGTGAGATGCTCCAAATTTCCCACAGTATTTTATAATTGTTAAGATTTCATTGGAAGAATGCTTAACATTTTCATTTATATTATGTATTTAGAAGAAATTTATAGACACCACAAAACTTTAATTTTTGTACTCAACAGTTAATATTTATTCCAAGACTTTTAATCTCAGACACTGAACTACTCTGTGAACAAGTGAAAAATTCAGGAAGAATATCTTCAACCATTGCAGCTCATACCACAGTCAAAAATCAACACCATACCTTTATGCACTCAATGGACAAATCATCTGAAATACATCATCTTTATGCCTGGTTAAGTATGATTTTCTCTGTCAGTAGAGTCTCTTGTCTGCATTCCCCATATTAAGGACCAGCATTACTTGTATCTCTGGCCCTCTGGCCTCTTCTTTCAATCTGTACAACTTACCGCATTTTTATTTGATTCTCTGGAGTCTAACTTCTTGAGTCCTTTGTATATATTAGATATTAGGCCTCTGTCAGATGTAGGGTTGGTAAAGATCTTTTCCTAATTTGTTGTTTGATGTTTTGTTCTATTGACAGTGTCTTTTACCTTACAGAAACTTCTTAATTTCATGAGCTTCCATTTGTCAATTTTTTTGTTTGTTTTTTTTTATTTTTATTTTTTTGGTTTTTTGAGACAGGGTTTCTCTGTGTAGTCCTGGCTGTCCTGGAACTCACTCTGTAGAACAGGCTGGCCTTGAACTCAGAAATCTGCCTGCCTCTGCCTGTCAAGTGCTAGGATTACAGGCGTACACCACCACGCCCAGCCCATTTGTCAATTCTTGATCTTAGAGCATAAGCTATTGTTGTCCTGTTCAGAAAATTTTTCCTGTGCTCATGTACCCAAGGCTCTCCCTTCTTTCTTTTCTATTAGTTTCAGTGTATCTGGTTTTTTTGGAGGTCCTTGATCCACTTGGATTTGGGCTTTGACTAGTTAGCATGTGTGATAGGTGCTCAGGTGTGAGCATCCAACATGTGTTAAAAACCCCACAGAGGATCGACAAAAATACTTTGGACACACCATGAGTTCTTGGATCAGATCTGGTGAGAGTTATTGAGAGGCCATCACAGATTCATGTGTATAAACTTGAAATAATATTATGGGAAGATTCAAACTCTATGGGACTTCTGGCTTCAGAGAGAGAGCAACCATCAACTTGTGATCAGGTTTCCAACCAAATATAGTAAGGATTCAGTGCAGGGCCAAAACTTTGGCTCCAGTATGTCCAAGGTCTACTGAGAGAATAGAGCTTTGTTTACAGAGGTATTTGTGACCAATACAAGTGTGGAATTCTGATATCTGAAGTGCAAAATGTCACAGCAAAACCTGTGATCACAGACTCCTGATAGTAAAAGAACTTCAGAAGGTATGAAGTTTAAAATTCTGACTACAATAGGCTTATAGTGTACAAGAATAATCAGGTATACCACCACCTCACTACTTCAGTGCTTAGTGTGCAGCCTCACTCTTAGTCATTTTGATACATGGGTAACAAGTTCAGCAACTTTTTTTTTAAAAAATCAATTCCATTTTCACCAGTCCTTAATCTGAACTTCATGCAGATATTTCTCTAGGAAGGGACATATAAACCCAAACATCACAAAATGATCTGAATATATAAAATCATGCACACTTCAACACATGTATAAAGCACAAGGAAACAATATAAAAAACTACAACACAACCATTATTTGAGACATAATACCAACCAGCCAGTTCCTATACGAGGCATTTCAAAATTACAGAAATAGAAGAAAGGTCTCAGAAAGAATTTAGTCTTATTATTCAAAAGAACTAACAATCATACAGAAGAGCCAAACAATTATTCATGAATTAAGGGAATCTATTCAAGATCTTGACAAGGCAGTCTCCAAAGTGAATGTAACAGCTAATAAAGTGGAGGGTAAAGCTCAGATTGTGGAGGAAAAAATAGCAAGGAGTTTAAAACATTGAAAAATCATAATACAAAAGTCTTTGAAATGAAAAACATAGGCAGCCAAACAAAAACTACAACAGATATTACTATTAACAGACAAGACCATGAAGAAAAATGAATTTCATTAATAAAGGATACAGTTGAGTAAATAATTTAAACGCCATTTATAAGGAACAAAATCAGTGGCATGAATGATTTTTCTAAGAATTCCAGGATATGTCCAGTAAACGAAACCTGAGAATTCACAATGTAGAAGAAGCAGAGGTAATACAATAAAAAAGATCAAAATATTAGAGAGATTATATGAAATTTACAGAAAGAAATAGACTTCCAAATACAAGAGGCATGTAGAACACTGAATAATCATAAGCATGGACTATTGTATTCAGGATATCAAATACAAAACCAAAGAAACAATACTAAAAGAAGCAACTCAAACCACCAATTCACATACAAAGATAGAAAAAACAGGATTATCCCAGACCCTTCATTAGCAACCACAAAGACTGGATAGATGTGGAATGCAATATTTCAAGCTCTTAAAGTGCGCATCTGTGAACCAAGAATGTTATGCCCTGGTAATCTGTCTTTCAAAATTGATTGGAAAATAAAAGTATTTCAAGAAAATACAAGATGATGCAGCTCACGATGATCAAGTCTGCACTGCAGAAAATTCTTAGTGGAATGCTTTACATAAAGAAAGATGAAATGTAGCTTCACTGCTGATAAGCAAGCTAGACAAGGTAAGAAACAACTATGTCCAACACAGCAGCTCATCAAACCCTCAGAACAAATATGGAAACAAGAAAACAAACAATATTCTGGAAAGCAGGACATCACACAACAAATTAATAGGAAATAGCAAACCTCTTTTTATACTAACTTTAAAGTAAATGGCCTGAATGCATCATCAAAAAGACACAACTAGTGATCTAGGTAAAAATCCCAGTTATAGTCTTCCTTCAGAAAACACATTTATCAAAAACTTGTCAAAGGATGCAAATAAAGAACATTAAGCAACTGGAAAATATAACAAAACCTGGTGTAGTTATATCAGTCAGAGTAAACATTCCACTAAAATTAATCAGAAGAGATTAAAGGGGTTGTTGCATAATGGTAAATAGAATGATTCATTAAAGAGATATAATAATTATAAACCTTTATGCATACTTTTGGATCCAAAATTTTTATAAAAATTTTTATAATATATATAAAAAAACTCAGTTCTACATAGATCTTGACACAATAACAATTTGGGACTTCAATACCCCACTTTCAAGTTCAGGTAGGTCTTCTAAACTAAAAACAAGAAAATTCCGAGCTAAAACGTACTATAGTTGAACTGGACTTAACAAACTTAGAGAAAATATTCCACCCAACAGGTAGAAAATACACTGTTATCTCACTTGGAATATTTTCAAAAGCTATCACATCATAGTGTGACACAAATTAATCCTCAACAAATTCTAAGAATTAAGATATTTCATCATCTCTTGTTAGAAAATGAAGTATGAGCAGGCCCTTAGCCCTCATATTTGTATCATCTTTCTATGAGTTACAATATTGTCAAGTGTAAGAGCTGGAATATGGGAGAAAGGCTATAAAATACTATTTTGTATTCATTACATAGAGTTTGCACTCCTGATTTCAATAGCTGTAACAGTTGTTTACATTGGGTCTTAATAGGAACAGGCATATCCATAGCTAGTCTTGGACTGTGGATGTTTCATGATGCCCTACCACCTCCCTTATGTGCTAGTGGATGCTTGGAGATTGTGCATAAACAAGGTATTATCTTCAGCTGTACACTCACTGGTAAGCTTAACAGGCTCCATTATAGTATTGCTCCCATGACATATTCCATTAGATACTCTACTTATGTAGATGGCCTTGGTTATAGACAATGGGTCACAAAACAAAACAAACTGAAATGAACGTGGGAGAGTCATATATTTATAGGTGTCAAACCTCTTTTTTAAAAAAATACATTATTTTATTTCACATTTAAATAAAAAAAACCCAAAAGACAACATCCCAAAAAATTCTTTTTACTGGTAATACAAGTTCCGATGAAGTTTTTTTTAATGGCTACCATAAGTAATTAAAGAAACCATTAAATATTTAGAAATATTAAACATCAAAATCTTTAAATCTTACTGTACTTTGTAGCTCCTGAAATAGCTAAAAAATCTTTTTAAGAAGTATCTGCATGGTATTGGTATAGCAACAGGCAAGCAGATCAATGGAACAGGATTGAAGACCCAGAAATTAACCCACAGACTTATGGTCACTTGATCTTTGATAAAGGAGCCACAACTATCCGGTGGAATAAAGATAGCCTTTTCAACAAATGGTGCTGGTTCAACTGGAAGTCAACATGCAGAAGAATGCGAATTGACCCACTCTTATCTCTTTGCACTAAGATCAACTCCAAGTGGATCAAGGACCTCCACATAAAACCAGATACACTGAAACTATTAGAAAAGAAACTTGGGAAGACCCTGGAGGACTTGGGCACAGGGGAAAAGTTCCTGAACAGAACACCAATAGCTTATGCTCTAAGATCAAGAATCGACAAATGGGACCTCATAAAATTACAAAGTTTCTGCAAAGCAAAGGACACTGTCAGAAGGACAAAACGGCAACCAACAAAGTGGGAAAAGATCTTCACCAACTCCACATCCGACAGAGGGCTAATATCCAATATATACAAAGAACTCAAGAAGTTAGACCGCAAAGAAACAAATAACCCTATCAAAAAATGGGGCACAGAGCTAAACAAAGAATTTTCACCAGAAGAAATTCGGATGGCCGAGAAACACCTTAAAAGATGTTCAACATCATTAGTCATCAGGGAAATGCAAATCAAAACAACCCTGAGATTCCACCTCACACCAGTCAGAATGGCTAAGATTAAAAACTCAAGAGACAACAAGTGCTGGCGAGGATGTGGAGAAAGAGGAACACTCCTCCATTGTTGGTGGGATTGCAAAATGGTAAAACCGCTCTGGAAATCAGTTTGGCGGTTCCTCAGAAAATTGGGCATGTCACTTCCAGAGGACCCTGGCATACCACTCCTGGGCATATACCCAGAGGATTCCCCTGCATGCAATAAGGACACATGCTCCACTATGTTTATAGCAGCCTTGTTTATAATAGCCAGAAATTGGAAGGAGCCCAAATATCCCTCAAAGGAGGAATGGATACAGAAAATGTGGTATATTTATACAATGGAATACTACTCAGCAATTAAAAATAATGAATTCATGCAATTTGTAGGTAAATGGTTAGACCTGGAAAATATCATCCTGAGTGAATTAACCCAATCACAAAAGAATGCACATGAAATGCAATCACTGATAAGTGGATATTAATGAGCCCAGAAGCCCTAAATACTCAAGACACAAATAGCAAGTCAAATGATTCCCAAGAAGAAGAAAGGAGAGGACCCTGGGCCCGTAAAGATTGCATCCAGTTTAGTAAAGTAACCGAGGGGGGAGGGGGAATGATTGGGGAAAAGTTGGGGGGGGAGGAACTATGGGAACTATGGTGGGTGGGAACTGGGAAAGGGGAAAGCCTTTGGAATGTAAACATAGAATATAGAAAAAAAATAAAAAATAAAAGAAGTATCTGCTCTACAAAAAATCTCATTGGCAATACAAAAATCTGTACATATTTTATACTGAAGCTAATGTTGAGGTGTTCTTGAATTTCACATTCTTAGCAAAATAGTTGCCTAAGCACATATGCTCCACACTTTAGGAAGCCACTTATTCTTCATCCTCATCTTCCTCCTCTTCATCTTTATCATCTTCTTCTCCTCTTCCTCCTCCTCATCTGGTTCATTCTTGTTCTTTGAGCCTGTTGGCATACCAGGACACTTATTTCCTACTTCACTTTTGACCTTGGTATGGAATGCAGAAGTATCCATTTTATACTTCTCCTTTAGTTTAGCTGATTTCTTCTTATATGGTTGTTTATCTTTGGTGGATTATTCAGACCACATCTCACCCAGTTTCTTTGCAGTGTCTCCAATAGACATGCCAGAGTGTTCACTTTTGATCTTTGGGTGATATTCAAAGCAAAACAGGAAGAAGGCAGACAGTGGTCTTTTCTGATCATTTGGATCTTTTTTCTTTCCTTTCTTATCACACTTGGGAGGAACATAGTTCTTCATTTCCCTGTCACAAGGAGCTTTGTCACTCTTGGCCAAATCTTCAAACTTCAACTTTTACTTTGCAGACATGGTATTCCATCTCTTGAGCATTTCTTGGAGAATGTGGCAATGTTGAACAACAAGTCAGGATGCTTCTTTTTTGTGCTCCTCCTGGCAGGTCTGCATGAAGGAAGTGTATAGAAGTGTACATTATGCCCTGCAGCTTGTTGGGATCACCCTTGCCCATGATGATGGCATGGCATCTACCTGGCATGACTTCCACAGTGAGACTTCCTTGCCTACACTCTGGTGAGAACTGGCTTGGTGTCAGACCTCTAACCCTAACCTCAAAGTGACATTTGGCAGGGCTAGGAGGAAGGTAAGAGAGATGAGAATCATTAGGGTGTACTATATACATGTATGAAATTGTTAAAAATGAGACTTAATTAATGGAAAACAAATGAGTAAATATACAACTAATTTTTTTTCTTTTTCAACTAGAATTCTAAGACCTTAAAAAACCCCACAAATTCTCTTATTGAGATCAACCCCTAAGGCATTTGTAGCCCTCCCTGGCATTATGTTTGAAACTCTGTATAGTTAATAGTGCTTTTTGTCCTCTAAGTAGAATATGAACAAATGTCCTATAATCTTAGAAGGTCTGTGGGTCAGCTCTGTTGACTTACATAAGGAGATATATGAGGGGCTGGCATGGCTGTGTAAGGGGACTTCTGACAGAGTTCCTGCCCCTGGAGCATTGCCAGCCTGTTGATCCCTATAATCCCCATGTGTGCTGATGACTGCTGTTGGCCTGAAATTGATTGACTCTTTACTCCTTTATTTACAGTCTCTTTCTTTGGAATATACTTCTCCTCATTTCTCAGAGCAAATCACTCCATAATAAATGAAACAGATGTGTTTCTCAGGAATGAGGAATGGAGGAGGTCATGAGGCTGTGGAAGAAAAGGAAAAGGACCTTTAGGGCATAGGAAATGATCTAGATAACATAATCACAAAGGACACAAAAGTCGACATGGTCCTTTGTAGAAATAGTTCATTGCCAGACTTGGCCTTGATTTTGGAAACATGAGGAGATACATGTACTCTCCAGTCCAATGACTGTTGTATTAATTATCCAGGATGAATTTGGGGGATAGTAAGGATAGAGAAAGTGGTTTCAAGAAGAAAAAGCATGGATAGAAACAAAGGGATCTATAAAATACAAGCAAATGATAGATTTATTTTATAGGAGAAAGACTTGTATATATCTTGAAACAAATAATATTTGAAGGAGAGTAGATTAGGCTATGGAATTGCTAGGAAGAGGAAATAAAGATTAGCACATTTAAAAAATGACATACAAACTTGCAAAAAGTTAGTAGTTTGTTCTCTTAGTTACTTGTAGAATTGGAAATGACAATGCCTAGAGAGATATTAGGGAGAGTGGGCAGCTTTACATGTATAAACTTAAAAACTTAAAAAAAATCATTTCAACTTTAGTAGTTTGTCACCTTTCTGTTCTTACATGAAAACAGTTATTAAAGAGTGCTATCTCCTGTACCAGGAAACCACAAGCACTGTGTTCAGCTACAAGTGAAGAAAAGGCTATGTCAACCTATAAGGAAACACAATTTTGCTTTGTGTTTAGCAAAGGATACTGAGTTGGAATTAATGATCTGAGATTCATATAATTTATTTCAATTTAAGGATTTTTAAAATGATTATTAAAAATGATCAAAGTCTTGATTATATAAGTTTAGTTTATAAAAGACTGGGTTCAGGCTCTCTGGTTGGGAGAAAGAATGAAAAGGGAGAAAGAAAAGAACATAAAAAGGGTGAAGGCAAAAGCATAAGATGACAGGACGGAAGAATGATGAGATCCTTGGGTAAAGAGAGAGCACTCGAACTGACATTTGCATCCACTAGTGTCTCAGAATCATTATTGAATTAGGGCCATTCCCTTCCCCACCTTGTTCCAAGACCCTCCTCACTCTGCAGCTGAACCTCAGCACTGTGTGAAGATAGCTCATGACTGTAGGGGGTTGAGAGGCTTGTCATGACTGTTCACCTTCTGGAAGAATATACATGCCCTGAAAGACAGGAGGATAAGGTCTGTATAAAGTGTGGGGCTGTCACTGAAGAATCCATCTGAATGTCCATTTACCGATTCAAGATCTAATTAACCCTGGAAAAGAGCTCAGCCACCACTAAGACCAAGGTTTTTATTATTTTGCAGGAGACACAGTGAGCAGGTTCCCTGTGTGTCAGAAACAACCTTGTTTGAGGAAGCTCAGGACCAGCAGGTGGTGGTGTAGATCCAGCTTTCACCAGGAGAGAAACAAAAACTGGTGCAGAGAAACATCTGGAGAGTGAGGCAGTCCTAGGAGTTGTCTTTCACACAACTTCAGAGACCACATGATACATGTGATGGAGCTACTGTGACAAGCCCACAAATTTAGGACAGTCAAAGGTGTTTGTTAAGTAACTGTGTATATGTTTCACTTATTACAAATGAACCTTACTGGAAGGACCAAAACCAATTACATATACAAATGATGGAATGATAGAAAATTTCAAACATGATGTGTCAAACGTTCATTCATCATCACCACTGTCAGTTACATCTATAAATCTAATTCGTAGCTTCTTTTCATTGGCAGGAGGGATATTTTCAGTTGGAAAATGATTGATTGTGACTTGGGAACACAGTTCTTGATGTTCCATCCACAATGTTGAACCAATGATGCTCTGCTGAAAAAGGGTAGGAGACCTGGTCCCACTGCCATGAGATGCCCACGCCTCAGGGGAAGGAGAGAGGGAGAAGCTTGATGTATTTTCACACCTGACCTTCCTTACATTTTTATTTTCATCACTCACTTTTCTGTAAATTTTCTTCTGAAGCAATTTTTTAAAGAAAATTGGTAATATTAAGCTTTAATATGAAATTAGATCCTGCCTCTGGTAGCACACATTTTATGTCATCTAAAGGAATGTCTGGCTGCTGATCTACTCTGTGCATATTGGAATCCTATTACTCACACCATCATCATATAACATGCTCTCTTCATATGAATCCCATGATAGTGCAGTTATTTTCAATCCCAGTGCTTGAGAGTTTCTGAAGGATGGATTGCTAGTTCCACCTTAGCTAATACATGTTCAGTCTACAGTGTTTTTCTCCTCACCTGTCATTGTGATGAACCTGGAGACCCAGCAATGCTTATGACACTGATTAGATATACATAAACACTCTAGTTGTGTTGGAAATAGGCTCTCTAGATGAGTATACCAGAGTACAGGAATTTTGAGAGCTGTAGAATATATCAGTGAAGTAATGTAAGTGAATGAGTTTATATAATCCACATTTAGAATAATATGTTCTAATTTTTGAGCCCCAATTGTCAGGTGCTTTATATATAAATATGTATAAAATCTTGTTGGATTATATTTCTGTACTTTAATTTTTGTACCATGTTGTTCACATCTCTGTGCATTTGTGGGCTTGGACCTGGAATTACTTCAAGTACATCTGAAAAACTCAGGAAAAATGCCTCCATCCATTGAAGCTCATATCACAGACTTAACATAACACCACACTTTCATGCTTTCCATATACAAAGCATGTGAAACACAACATCTGTGTTCCTGGTTAGATTTGATATTCTCTCTTCTGAAGAGTCTGCTGTCAGACATTCCAATATTCAGGAATCAGCAATACTTGCTTTTCTGGCCCTCTGGCCCTTTCATCCAAACCTGGCAACTTAGCCTCTGTGTCATCCATTCCAGGATCTTTCCTTCTCTGGGCCCTTCCTCCTGCCTCATGAGTATGTACATGATGGTCTTTGAGTCTCATGGAGACAATGTCAGAAACTCTTCTATTTCAAGATACACAATTTACTCATAGATAAAAAGTCACTTTAACATTGACAGCCCTCTGGAAAGGAACCCAAGTGTTAGTGCAGGTCTTATTGCCCATCCTACCCTAATGGTTTAGGGCTGCAGATGGCACTCATTTTTCTGGGATTTTTCCTCATTCTTGTGTTAATACAACTCTGTGTTAAGATCTTATTTTATAACCTGCCACTTTGCTGAAGTTGTTTATCAGCTGTAGAAGTTCTCTGGTGGAGTTTTTTGGGTCGCTTAAGTAAACTATCATATCATCTGCAAATAATGATAGTTTGACTTCTTCCTTTCCAATTTGTATCCCTGTGACTTCCTTATGTTGTCTAATTGCTCTTGCTAGTACTTCAAGTACTATATTGAAAAGATATGGAGAGGGCAGCCTTGACTAGTCCCTGATTTTAGTGGGATTGCTTCAAGTTTCTCTCCATTTAGTTTGATGTTGGCTACTGGTTTGCTGTAGATTGCATTTACTATGTTTAGGTATGGGCCTTGAATTCCTGCTCTTTCCAAGACTTTTAGTATGAAAGGATGCTGAATTTTGTCAAATGCTTTTTCAGCATCTAATGAGATTACCATGTGGTTTTTTTCTTTTAGTTTGTTTATGTAGTGGATTACATTGATGTATTTCTGTATATTGAACCATCCCTGCATCCCTGGGATGAAGCCTACTTGATCATAGTGAATGATCGTTTTGATGTGCTCTTGGATTCAGTTGGCAAGAATTTTATTTAGTATTTTTGCATCAATATTCATAAGGGAAATTGGCCTGTAGTTCTCTTTTTTTGTTGGATCTTTGTGTGGTTGTGGTATCAGCATATGCATGAACACAGAGAAGAGTTAGAATGATTGCCCCATCACCCTGCAAAATTCTCCTGGGCCCCTAGCAACAGTGAAAAGGGAAGACTATGCCAGCCATTGACCAAATGCTCTTGCTTCGCTGATTTGAAGTCATCCCTTATGGCTTCATTATGTTTATCTGTGAGCCATTTATATACCGTAATTGAGTCAATAACTTTGAAGCAGAAGTTTCTGATCGCACAATCAATATCCAAGTCTGAGGATATGACCAACATTGCTGTTAAAGTACTCTTTTATTTTGCTTTGTTTATCCAAAATGATTTTTCTGTACAGCACTGATTGCTCCGAAGATCATCTCTATAGACAAGGATATACTTGAACTCAGAGATTGATATGTTCCTACCTCCCAATATCCCAAGATAAAAGATATTAACCACTACCATTTAGGTATGTTGAAATACCCCCAACAAATATTTTTAATCATCTCTCATCCTTTCATATTTGAGTGGGAGAGTCAGTAATTATGCACTGATTACTCATTCTAAACTCATAGTCTTCCACATACCCAATATCCTGCTCTGAAATCAAATGACTGCTATGGAACACTAACAACAAGACCATCTTTACAGTCTTTGGGACAGAGTATGACACTGATCCACAGCGTTCTGTTGAGGACTGATTAGTAATTCTAAATGGTGATTCAGGATATTATCCCAGGTGAATGTTCTGCAGAATTTGTCAGTAACTTTCTTCAGATGTAAGTGACAGAGTGAACAACCAGAGATTCACCAAAACATCTCTAAAGTGGCTATTCCTGCATCTTAAATATCTGACCACTGAGGACACCATGGTGTATCAATCTTTGATGGAATTAAAGTGAGAAGATGTGAATCAGGTTCCAGAAACAATCTTATCTGCAAAGGGACATGGAATAGTGAAAATGGTGCCAGTCCTTTGAGTGGTGTTCATAATCATCACATATAGATAGGTCTAAAAGTAACTGCTATGGGTTTGTGATCAATGAAAGGAGAGCCCAAGCAGAGGACAAGTGAAAAAATAAAAAAATAACAGAAATAATAGAAAACTGGTATAAATCAATATGTCCCTTTATTCAAGAAAAGCTTCTGCACAGACATTGTATCAGATCAGCAAGTATTATGATCCTCATATTAGTTGAACTTAGGAGAATAAACTCATATTATCTAATTATAATATTATGGAGCCCAGACATTTGTGTAAGGATTATAAGAGCAGGGTGTCTAAGTAAATCCACATTACTAAAGTAGACATGCAGTCCTATGCATTGCAACCTATGTGAGCCATCAACATCCAATATTCTGTCATACAAATTACAGCATTATACACATTACCCAGCACATCTGGGGTTCTGAAATGCCAAGATACAAACATATAGCACTCTGGATTATAGGGATAACTGTTACTCTATCGTAAGGAGTCACTGATGCTCTGAGGACACTGCCCTGTGAACTGAAAATTCACAGGACTTCACATGGATTCTGACCAATTATGGAAGAGAGAACATGCATTCAACTGTTCTTCCTCCTTTTATCCTGAACTATTAGGTACATCCAATTTGTGAACCCAAACTTAGAGCACAATATTCTGTTTTCATGTAGTGTGTATTGTTGTTTTATTATGAGTAGGTATACTTCAGATATTTAGATACACATCACCACATATCTCCACAGAGTGCTATTGGTTTCTCTCATCCCTGCGGTAACATTCCATAGTCTGTCCTTTATTAGGGAAACATCAACTCTGAAAGCTTTACAAGCACATACCCTGCCTAGGAATAAGAGAACACTGGATTGTAAAGGTGCACAGGTAGAAGTAACGTTTTCTAAGCACAGATATTCTCTACCCATTAAGTTCTTGTAAATGAAATTTCCTCTCTCATCCCATCCCATTACAAATGGGAATGCAGTATGGTAGACAGATTGAGTTTCACAATACATTTGCTTGGTTTATGTTTCCTTCTCAAGGTGATTTTTTGGAATTGTTAGCTTTTCATGAGTGCTACTCTAGTCCCTCTTCTTTCTGTTGTCTCCTGTATGTGAATGTCCCAGGAATTCATACATGGATACATGGTTAAGTGCATCTTCCCATAAGATTCACTGTTGCTTTTTTGTCCTCAGCTGCTCTGGGCCAACTATAGCCTGATAAAAGCAAGACAGACCATGATCTCTCCTGTTAACACCTCATTACAAATGGGACTGCTAGAGCCTGATCCAACTGCCACAAGAAGAGAGTTAACTTTGAGAGCATCATTGATGATAATGTAGAAACAACTTTAGTTCAGTCTCTGAGATATCAGCCATCTTCTGTAGGAAAACAAGTGCCATTTCTCCATTTACCTGTGTCCTCTCAGCAATGGAGTTGTAGGTACATGTTACTGTTCAAGCTAGACTGGACACCATCAGGTGAAGCCACAGGAAATCTACCTGAAGTGGAGTTGAGGACTAGTTGGGGGCAGAATGGGGCTAAGAATCCCAGTAGACAGATGTTTTAGGGTTGACGGATCCCTGTATCCTCTATGATTTCCATTTTTGAGTCTTCTTTTTCTTTTTCTTTTTCTTTTTCTTTTTGGAATTTTGTCAGAGACACAAGAACAATTTATTTACTTTTTTTAAAATCAAATCTGTAAATGTTATTTAGCTCACAAACAAGTTAGTCAGGAAAATCGCATCTATTGACTTGTACCTGTTGTGATTGAGATATAATGATTTTGTGTTCAAACACAGTGAAGATTCTTTATTAAACTCTCCAAAGATTCATGTATATTTTTGTTTTTATTTACTTATTGTATATTTTTGAAAAAATCATACAATGTATTTACATCACTGATTCCCTCCCCAAAATTATGACAGCTCTTTCATCTTAAACTCAACTACACAGCCTTCATTATTTCTGTAGAAAGGAAAAAAAATGGAACAAAATTAAAGAGGGATTAAAAACATTTCAATAATTAAGAAACACATACATATACACAAACACAAAATAAAACAGCAAAATTGTACCTTGTACCTAAACATATATATTTATATATACATGTATATATATGTAAAGATATGTGCATGTATGTATATATACATATACACACATTATATGTATCATTCTCTTGGCTTCTACAAATTCAACACACAAAATATTTAAATTAGTAAACTGCAGAAAGAAAACTTGAAGTAACTGTCATGTGGACTCAGGTGATCTCATTCTGCATATCTTTTTCCAGGTCCATTAAAAAATTTTAGACTTCATAATTCATGTTTTCTATGAGAAGTGTTCCATTGTCTATATATCCCACATTGTCAATAGCTATTTGTCTTTTGTTACAAATCTAGGTCCATTCAATTTCCCTGATGCTGTGATTGGAACCGCAGTAGATACATATGGGTAAGTTTTTCTGTAATAGTGTATAGCATCTTTTGAGCACACACATGTATAGGTAGGGTACTACACAGTTTTGTTTACTATTTTTGGTAACATTTTCAAAGAGATTTCCAAATTCACTACACTAGTTTACACTTACATCAGTTAATCTTAATTATCCTTAACAAATTTTTAATATTATCATTAATATTCTTATTTATCGTCATCTCACTGAAGTCAAATTGGAACATTAAATTTCTGGGATTTTTCATTCATTAGGTAATGTATTCACTTTACATCTTCTGATCCTCCTCTCACACATTTTCTCCCCTTATTCCCTTCTCCTCTGAGAGAGTGGAGCCCTTATCTCCCTGGGTATCTCCCTACCTTGGCACATCAAATCTCTGAAGTACTAGGCACATTTTTTCCAAAGTGTCCAGACAAGGCAGACAAGTTAGGGGAACAGGATCCACAGGAAGGCAACATCTTTATGTACAGCTGCACTGTAGTTATTGGGGGACCTACATGAAGACTGAGATGCACATCTGCTACATATGTTTGGGATCCTCTTAGCTAAGGACTATGGTACAGGACATAGAGAAACCAGCCTTCTACTACTGACTAGGATTTTCTACCTGCTACCAAGTCTTAGTGTGTGTGTGTGTGTGTGTGTGTGTGTGTGTGTGTGTGTGTGTTTGTGTTTGTATGTGTGTGTTTGTGTGTGTGTGTGTGTGTGTGTAGAACAATGTCATGCAGTTTAAAACAAGTACAAAGACATAAATGATGTTTTATATTTGCCTAACTTTGCAGTCTAAATCTCAGACTTCAGGAAAGATGTACCTGTTAGTACATGACTCTTATGCAGTTCCCAACTATTTTCTGACTGTAGTTGTTGTCTATTACATAGGAATGACCTCCTCCCAAATAAACATGGTCAAAAGCCCATGACCTGAGTTGACAGAGGCCCTAGTTGTCTCCAATTGTATTGTTGAAGTTCAAGATATCAAAATACCTAATAATACGTATGTTTATAAAATAGATTATTGCTGCTCTCAGCTTTGACCAAGAAGCATCTATGTTCAGTGTATAAAGATTGATGCAGACATTCATTACTGGTCAATGTGGTGAGAATGATGACAGAGTCCTCAGACACAGATCTGTTAATGATATGTACTTTCCAATATATTAGCTGCATTAATGAGTATTTGCAGACATCATATGAGTATCTCATTAGTAGCTCTTAGATATTGCATTCTTACATACAATTATGTATATCAATGTATTCTGGTGTATAAGTGAAAGTGTCTAGCATAATAGAGAAAAATAGGGCATTCAAGAAATGAAAGAGTTGAAATTATGAGTGAAATAAACATTGTGAAATATTCATTTACATGAAAATTCTAACCAAATGTAAAATTGTTGTTTTTAATTTTCAGAATGAGTTTGCTTATTCTTTGACATTTTTATTCATGTGTGAAATATCTCATTTGCATCCCACTATAACCTGGTTTCCATTGAGAACTTCCAATAAATCTCTCCCATCTAACTGACCACTTTTATTTCAGTAACAATATATGGACTCCAATCAGTGCTGTGTATATATGCATATGTGTGTTATTCACTAGTACATAACAAACACCTCAAATCCTTCCAAAGAAAAAGAGAATATTGTCATCATGAGTTATCAGATGCCAATAGATCCAAAGCTCGGTGTGTATTCTTGAAAGTCACTCACCATCGTGTTGTAATTTTTAAAAAATATACACTTCGTTTAGTGGGCAAGCCACAAACACATGCACCAAGTTGGATGTGTAAACCCGAGAGGGAAATATTTGAAATCCAACTCTCACAGTTTACAATGCTCATCCAAATAATCAAAATTTTATGGCTACACTTTCAATTAAAACACATTTGCTACTCAGCTATTTCACATATTCTAATCATTTAACTTTGAATGGTTTGATTTATTCAGGTTTTATGGTGTTAACTATAGCTGCTAAGAATTCATGTGTACAATGACACTGTGTAGTCCTAATGCACCATGGAGCAATTCTCATTGCAGATCTCTAATATTCAGATCTTTCATCTGGCTGGTTCTTTTCCATTATCTGTAAGAGTATTCACTAATTACCCATGATGTTAATACAGGCTGATTTTAGCAGTAATTTTAAAACTGTTTAAGCTTCTAAGAGTCAGATAGGTCCTGAGCTGCTACAGCATTTCAGTTATTTATGTCAACAGTCTCAGTCCTGTGTACAGTTATTGCTTAATTCTTTTCATTGTGCCTATTATACAATGTAGGGTGAGTGGTTGACACTCTGAACACATGTTCTCTGCCCCAGGTGTAGTCTGATGATGTCAGGAAAGAGCCTGTTATCTACTGTCATTACTTATACAGTGTATTAAGGTTCATTATGGCCATCTCTCCTTTTTGACAGCATTTTATCTTCCTTCTTAGACCTTGGGTAAATATGCACATTAACTTTCATTCTTTCCTTTCTTTTTTCTTTAGATTGGATTTTTTATTTACATTTCAAATATTTTCCCCTTCGGAATCTCCCTATCCCATCAGCCCCTCCCCTTTCTCTATGAGGTTGCTCACCTATCCACCCACACACATCCTTCTGCACTGGCATTGTAGGGGTTCAAGGGAGCATTGAACACCCTATGAACCTAGGGCCTCCTCTCCCACTGATGTTCAACAAGGCAATCCTCTGGCAATATGTGGCCAGCACTATGGGTCACTCCATGTATATTCTTTGGTTGGTGCTCCAGTCCCTGGGAGCTCCAGGGGTCTGGCCTGTTGACACCTTTGCTCCCTCCATGGGGCTGTTATTAATTTATTAGAAATGGGAACTGGAAGAGCTGGCTCCAACTGCCAGCAAGGAGGAACCTGGTTTCAAGAGAGACATTATAGTAATATTGGCACATCTTAAAATCACTGATGCATAAACCATCATCCCCAGGTAAACTAGAGTCATTTCTCTCTTCCGTGGAACTCTGTAAACACTGAAGAAGCTACATGGATAGCATTTTCTTTTTCTTTTCTACAAAATGTTTTTTATTAATTATTTTTATACACACCATATTTTATTCCCCACCCTGTCCACCCTTGTCCACCCTCTGACTGTTCCACATCCCATACCTCCTCCCACCCCCTGTCTCCACATGGATGTCCCTAACCCTCACCCCACCTGAACTCTAAACTTTCTGGGTCCTCCAGTATCTTGAAGGTTAGGAGCATCATCTCTGAATAAACACAGACCTGGCAATCCTCTATTGTATGTGTGCTAGGGGCCTCATGTCAGCTGGTGTATGCAGCTTGTTTGGTGGTCCAGTTTTTGAAAGATCCAGGGGGGTCCAGATTAATTGATACTGCTGGTCCTCCTACAGGGTCACCCTCAACTTCATTCAGCCTTCCCTAATTCAACAGCAGGGGTCAGCTGCTTCTGTCCATTGGTTGGATGCAAATATCTGCATCTGACTCTTTCAGCTGCTTGTTGGATCATCTGGAGTGCTGTCATGTTAGGTCTCTTTTTGTGAGCACTCCATATCCTAAGTAATAGTGTCAGGCCTTGGAACCTCCCCTTCTCATGTTTCCCACTCTGAGCCTTTCTCTGGACCTTCTTTTCCTTGAGCTCCTCTCCATTTCCATCCCTGTAATTCATTCAGACAGATTCAATTATAGGTCAGAGTTATAACTGTGGGATGGCCTCCCTCTCCCTCATTTGAAGCCCTGTCTTCCTGCTGGAGATAGGCTCTACAAGTTCCCTCTCCCTACTGTCAGGCATTCTTAAGCATGGCAGTGCAACTTCAGTTTAAGGCATGAAAAAACCTATTTTCAGGAAAGCTTGTGACCAGCAGATGGCACAATGAGGCAACAAATCCCCATAGAGTGATATGATCCCCATAGGTGGATATGGAGGGGACTCTGTGTCCTTTGTGGTTTTCTTTATTAAGTGTACTAACTGATCTGCACTGTGGTGATTAACGTGATGTATTCATGATCAAATGTAGTAAAGATTCTTTGTTAAACAGTTTGCAGATTTATGTTCACTTGTTTTATAACTTTTTGGAAAAAAGCAATAACATTTATTTGAATAACTGATTTCCCCACTCCCAAATATTTCCAGATCCTTCCTACCTCTGAATTCATGCAACTACACACCTTTTATCTTTCTGAATATAACCAAAAAATGAAATTTAAAGGGGGATTAAAACAAACAGAAACAACACACACACACACACACACACACACACACACAGAGAGAGAGAGAGAGAGAGAGAGAGAGAGAGAGAGAGAGAGAGGGCAACAAAATCACAACTATGTAGTCATGATATATGGGCAAACATAAGTGAGGAAAAAGGAATGAACAAAGCAATAATAGGAAAAAAGTCTACAAATTACCATTGAATTTTGTTTTGTTTTTTAAAATTTTTTTCTATCAACTGCTAAGCACATCTCCATGATTAACATCCCCTATGAGATTCCACTAGAGAAAAGTAATTATTCCTTTACATGTGAGAGTCAATCACAATTCTTTCTGGTTAGGGCTGAGATCCTGTGTCCATTTCCCTCTCCCACCATGGGGATTTTTTTTATCTAGGTTGACTTGGTTCAGGCTCTGTGCCTGCAGCCACAGTCTCTGTGAGTTCACATGTGCATCAGTCCCATTTTGTCTGGAAGACCCTCTTTCCTTGGAGTCCTGCAACCACTCTGGCTCTTATAATCTGTTCAATGTTAAAACAATTTACTCTTAATTTTTATATCTATTTTACTATATCATCTTTGTAAATTCCTCATATTCTACTGTCCAATTCTAGTCTTTCAGCTTCTACAATTAAATATACCAAACACAATATTGAAATCTTCGAAAACTTATGAATGAAAACATGAAGCCCTTGCCTCATGGACATGGGTGAACTATTTGGAATATTTTTTCTGTTTCCATATATTTGTAGATCAGACAATTCATGGTTTTTTTTACTGAGTAATATTTACTTTTCTGTATGCACAAATTTGTTCCTTTTTATTAATGCTTTATTAGAACTCTGGGATGATTCCTTTCTCTATATTCTGTTAAAAGATCATGAAACATGTTGTGAATAAACATGAATGTATGAGCATCTCTACAATAAAATGCAGAGTCATTTGAGTAGATGTATGAGAGGGTTATTGCTGGGAAACAACGTAACTTTATTTATTATTTTTTGGCCAATTTTCATAGGAAAGTCAACATCCCAGGTAAGTGTGTTTAAAGCCCCTGTTTAGAGATGATATAGGCCCTAGTAGACCTCATTTGTATTGCTAATGGTTATGTTGTCAAACTGCCATATAAATATTTATGTTTATCCCCAGTATATTGTCTGAGTCTTGGTTACAGTGGATCATATGTGCTGTGTGTAAAGATTGATGCAGATATTCAGAGTGTTGAGAATTATTGATAGAGTATCCAGCAACAGTTGATTCAATGATGCCAGCCTCTCACCCAAGAATCATACTGGATATTGGTACAGTGATAGGCAGGTAGATCAATAGAATAGAACTGAAGACCCAGAAATGAACCCACACACATATGGTTGCTTGATCTTTGACAAAGGAGCTACAACCATCCAGTGGAGAAAAGATAGCCTTTTCAACAAATGGTGCTGTTTCAACTGGAGGTCAGCATGCAGAAGAATGCAAATTGATCCATTCTTTTTTTTTCTTTTATATTTTCATTTTCTTTTTTGCTTGCATTTTTTGTTTGATATATTCTTTATTTACATTTCAAGTGATTTTTCCTTTCCATGATACCCTCTCCCCAAAAGTGGGAAGGGGTGGTTTGGGGAACAGGGGGAGGGAATAGGGATTATAGGACTTTTGGGGAGGGGAGATCCAGGAAAGGGAACATCACTTGAAATATAAATAAAGAATATATCAAATAAAAAAGAATCATCAAAAAACATAGAAAAGAATGTAATATACAGAGAATGAGGTTAAAGGACATGAAATTTTATCTCCATTTAATGTCTATGAGTTTTGAGAGTGCCTTAATTAATACAGTTATGTCCACTTGCTCCATTTTTCTAAAAGCAATGTAAATTTCTCATTAATTTCTGGTAAAAACATATATATACATATATACATATATGTCTTAGTGATAAAATTCTTTGATTACACATTGATAGCTTATATCTATAATTTAGTTAATCATTATAATGCTGTATGAATTCTTGATGTATAAATATTTAACCACATTTTCTTTTATTCATTTTAATGAATATTGAAGTATATGACATGTGGGAAAGGAAAATATTACTTATATTTATCTGAAAGAAGGTTCTAATACATAAAACTCATCCATTTCTGGAATGTAGCATCAAAATCAAATTCTTCTTCTTCTTCTTCTTCTTCTTCTTCTTCTTCTTCTTCTTCTTCTTCTTCATCATCATCATCATCATCATCATCATCATCATCATTATGTCAAAGCACTATCTGTAAAGCCATGTGTTGACTTTGTCCCAAAGTGGAGCAAAAATTTCAGGCCAAAAATTTATTGAGAGCTTATCCCTTGAAGTTACTTCCAGAACATGTGACTGGAGCTCAGGGAAAGTGGATGCACTTCCTCAGACAGTATTAGGACATGGACCTGAGCACTCTGCTACCTGACTCATGTGCCTTTTCAGTCCTTCCTCTCCAGTACTTCTCCTACTGGACTAGGTTTTTACATAAGAAGTACCTGCTCATGAATATGCAAATTACTTCAGACTATGTGAGTAAATACAGGGATGTTCATACCATGAAAACAACCTATGATCAGTGTTCTCTCCACAGTCACTGAACACACGGACTCTAACCATGGAATGGAACTGGGTCACTCTCTTCCTCCTGTCAGTAACTGCAGGTAAGGGGCTCACCAATTCCAAATCTGAAGAGGAGACAGGACCTGAGGTGACAATGACATCCATGCTGCCTTTCTCTCCACAGGCGTCCAATCACAGGTCCAGCTGCAGCAGTCTGGAGCTGAGCTGGTGAGGCCTGGGGCTTCAGTGAAGATGTCCTGCAAGGCTTCTGGCTACTCCTTCACCAGCTACTGGATGCACTGGGTAAAGCAGAAGCCTGGACAAGGCCTTGAGTGGATTGGAGAGATTAATCCTAACAATGGTGGTACTAACCTCAACCAGAAGTTCAAGGGCAAGGCCACACTGACTGTAGACAAATCCTCCAGCACAGCCTACATGGAGCTCAGCAGCCTGACATCTGATGACTCTGCGGTCTATTACTGTGCAAGACACAGTGCTATAACCACATCCTGAGTGTGTCAGAAAATCTGGAGGAGCAGGAAGCAACCCTAAGAATGAGATGACTGAAAGGTTAGTCTTTAGACTTGGTCAGAAATTGTAATTTTGAATGTCCATTTATTTCCTCCTCCTCACAATCCTATAGTGCCTTTGTCATCTTTATAAATGTCCATCTATGAATAAAGTGAAGCTGGCTGAGGATGAACCTACAGTTCATCATACTTTCACAATCTCTTCACCAGTGATCACCTCCATTGACATGTTTCTTTTCCATATTTTATTCCATATGGAAAATATTCAATTTTTATTCCATAAAATAATAAAAGTGGAAAAGTATGGTGATGTATGATAAAAATACCACTGTATCCTGAGAGAGTAGAACTCTTTTAAATTGTTGGGAATAAAGTATAACATGAGTTTTACCTATAAAATCCAAATCACCAACATCTGGGCAAACAAACGCTCCTTCACAGTCTTAAGTAATAAGTGAACTCGGTGTGTTGCTATCTGTTGCCATATGTTCCAACAGAAATTCCAGACTCTTAGAATGTGAGGAATATCTATATCAGAATGCACAGGCATGGAAACATAATACCTGAAGGTTGGTCAAAATGTTATTAAATCACATTTCCTAAAACCCCTTTACCATCACATTCTATCTACCTGTTAAATTATGTAGGTTCTGAGATTATACATAAGTCTTTGATCCCATATTCACTTCCTTCCAAGACTCAGCAGTCATCCCTACAGTCACTTACCTTTGTAGAACATGAACCTATACTGATACAGCATCAACTCTCATAGTCAATTCCTACCTATTGCTCAACTTTGTTCTATAGAGTATTTGCGAATGGGTGTCTCTACATTTACATTTTTCTTCTGTTTGTTTTTGGTGACTTTTCTTCTGTTTGTTTTGTTCTATTCCCATTTGTTTGCCTTTCCTTTATCTTTGTTTTTCTTTTTTTAAATTACATTTCCGTTCTTTTTGTTTTCTAATTAAGTAAAGAAACAGAATCAAGCTGGGATAAGATTGGGAGGTATTGGGGAAGGGAAATAAATATGCAGAGTATATTGCAGGAACAAATGTATTTTCTTTTTTTATTTTCTATATTCTTTGTTTACATTCCAAAGGCTTTCCCCTTTCCCAGTTCCCCCCCTCACCATATGTCCCATAAGTCCTCTTCCCCCCGCCCATTCCCCAATCACGCCCCCTCCCCACCATTTCTCTGTTCTGGTACTCTCCTACAAAACTGGATTTAGTCTTTTCCTGACCAGGGTCCTCTCCTTCCTTTTTCTTGGGAATCTTTTGCTTAGCTAATTGTGCCTTGAGTATTCATAGCTTCTGGTCTCATTAATATTCACTTATCAGTGATTGAAGTTCATGTGTATTCTTTTGTGATTGTGTTAACTCACTTGGGATGATATTTTCCATATCCAACCATTTGCCTACAAATTGCATGAATTCATTATTTTTAATTGCTGAGTAGTATTCCATTGTATAAATATACCACACTTTCTGTATCCATTCTTCTCTTGAGGGACATCTGGGTTCTTTCCAGCTTCTGGCTATTATAAATAAGGCTGCTATGAACATAGTGGAGCATGTGTCTTTATTGCATGCTGGGGAATCCTCTGCTCATATGCCCAGGAGTGCTATGACAGGGTCCTCTGGAAGTATCATGCCCAATTTTCTGAGGAACTGCCAGACTGATTTCCAGAGCAGTTGTACCATCTTGCAATCCCACCAACAATGTAGGAGTATTCCTCTTTCTTCACATCCTCGCCAGCACCTGATGTCTCTTGAGTGTTTATTCTTAGCCATTCTGACTGGTGTGAGGTGGAATCTCAGGGTTGCTTTGATTTGCATTTCCCTGATGACTAATGATGTTGAACATCTCTTAAGGTGCTTCTCAGCCATCTGAATATCTTCTGGTGACAATTCTTTATTTAGCTCTGTACCCCATTTTGAATAGGGTTATTTGGTTCTTTGGGGTCTAACTTCTTGAATTCTTTGTATATATTGGATATTAGCCCTCTGTCGGATGTGGGGTTGGTGAAGATCTTTTCCCAATTTGTTGGTTGCTGTTTTGTCCTTCTGACAGTGTCCTTTGCCTTACAGAAACTTTGTAATTTTATGAGGTCCCATTTGTCAATTCTTGATCTTAGAGCATAAGCTATTGGTGTTCTGTTCAGGAACTTTTCCCCATGTGCCCATGTCCTCCAGGGTCTTCCCCAGTTTCTTTTCTATTAGTTTCTGTGTGTCTTGTTTTTTGTGGAGGTCCTTGATCCACTTGGAGTTGATCTTAGTGCAAGGAGATAAGAGTGGGTCGATTCGCATTCTTCTGCATGTGGAAATATATCGTGCAAATTTGGTTTTGTCATGGAATACCTTGGTTTCCCCATCTATGTTGATTGAGAGTTTTGCTGGGTATAGTAGTTTTGGCTGAAATTTGTGTTCTCTTAGTCTGCATGATATCTGCCCAGGATCTTCTAGCTTTCATGGTCTCTGGTGAGAAGTCTGGTGTAATTGTGATAGGTCTTCCTTTATATGTTACTTGGCCTTTTTCTCTTACTGCCTTTAATATTCTTTCTTCATTTAGTACATTTGGGGTTTTGATTTTTATGTGATGGGACGTATTTCTGTTCTTGTCCAGTCTGTTTGGAGTTCTGTAGGCTTCTTGTATATTCATGGGCATCTCTTTAGGTTGGAGAAGTTTTCTTCCATAATTTTATAGAAGATATTTGCTAGCTCTTTAAGTTGTAAATATTCCCTCTTATCTATACCTATAATCCTTAGGTTTGGTCTTCTCATTGTGTCCTGGATTTCTTGGATGTTTTGGGTTATAAGCTTTTTGCATTTTGCATTTTCTTTGATTGTTGAGTCCATGGTTCCTATGGTATCTTCGGCATCTGAGATTCTTTCTTTTATCTCTTGTATTCTATTGTTGATATTTGCATCTATGGCCCCTGATTTCTTCCCAAGGTTTTCTATCTCCAAAGTTGTCTCCCTTTGATTTCTTAGTTGTTTCTTCTTTTGTTTTTAGATCCTGGATTGTTTTGCTCAGATCTTTCTCTTGCTTGTTTGTGTTTTCTTGTAATTCTTTAACAGATTTTCTCTTTCCTCTTTCATGACTACTACTTGTTGGCCCACATTTTCCAGTATTTCTTTAAGTGATTTTTGTATCTCCTCCTTATTGGCTTCTGCTTTTTGATCCATATTCTTCTGAAATTTTTTAAAGTGATTTTTGTGTTTGCCTTGTAAGGGCTTTGATCCATTTTCTCCTGTATTTCTTTAAGAGATTTATCCATGTGATCTGCTATCAGCATCCTGACGAGTGATTTTAGATCTATATCTTGATTTTCTGGTGTATCCGGGACTTACTGATGTTGGGGAACTGGGTTCAGATACTGCCATATTGCCTTTCTGCTAGTAACGTTCCTATGTTTGCCTTTTGCCATTTGTTTATTTCTGGACTTAGTTGGTCTTGTTATTACTGGTTGGTGTTTAAAGCTCCTGAGAGCCTGGCATTTGGTGCTGCTGTCTCAGAGGATGTCTGTGCTCCTGAGGCAGAAACTGGAAGGTTTCCACCACTGGGCTCCAAATTACCTCCTCAGCTCTTCTGGGCTGGATTCAATTCTCTCCCCCCCCACACCCTGCTTGCCTCTGGGTACTTAACTGCCCCCCTGTGGTCTCCTCCTGGTTTGTCTGGTTAGTCTACCAGTTCCAAGATGGTGGAGGGTCTCAGGTCTCTGTCTGATTGCGGGAACCCCTGCAGGACTGGGGCTTCCCTGGCTAGATTGCTGAAGCCTAGACAGTGGCTCTCTCAGTAGGCAGGGCTCTGTCTGGTTGAGCTGTTCTCCCCAGGATAGTGTCGGACCATGGAGCTCTGTCTAACCTCGGGGCTCTCTGTGGATGGGGAGCTCCCTCCCAACCCCCCGTTGGGCTGCAGGATCCAAGATGGTGTGGATCCAGGTCTGTGGGTCTCCGTCTATCTATGGGATCTCCTGCAGGTCAGACACTCCCCTGCCTGCGCAGGCAGCTGTAAAGCTGCCCAACTCCCTGGTGCAGAAGGCACCCAGGCAGGCTATACCCTGGGAAATCCTTCACTCTGGTGCCCACTGTACCTTGCTAGGTTACCAGCTCCAAGATGGTGGCCGGTCTCAAGGCTCTGTCTAACTGCAGGAACCCCTGCAGGCCTGGGGCTTCCTGGCTGGCCTGCTGAAGCCTAGGCAGTGGCTCTCTCAGTCGGTAGGGCTCCTTTTGGTTGAGCTGTTCTCCCCAGGATAGTGTCGGCCATGGAGCTCTGTCTAACCGTGGGGCCCTCTGTGGACGGAAGCTCCCCTGGTTGGGCTGCAGGATCCAAGATGGTGCAGATCCTGGTCCATGTATTTTCAATAGAAATAGAATAAAGGGGAGTTTAAACATTTAATAAATAAATAAGTCTAATGATATATTTGTTGAGTAACTTTTCCATATGCTCATGTGCCCATAATTTAGGTCTCATGTCTTTGTTTAAATTGTCCAAAGTAGAATCAGAAACCAGGCCTAAAAGGAGTTAAGGATAAGGCACTTGTCTTATGCATAATTCTAAGTTGTAGTGAAATACATAAGTAAAATGTATGGATTTTAGCCTCATTTTCCCTGTCTCTGCCTCTGTCTCTCTCTCTGTCTCTCTCTCTGTCTCTCGCTCGCTCTCTCTCTCTCTCTCTCTCTCTCTCTCTCTCTCTCTCTCTCCCTATCTCGCTCTCTTTCTAGCTGTGCATTCTCATTTGTTTCCTTTTCTTTTTTACTTAATTTTATTAGACATTTTCTTTATTTACATTTCAAATGTTATCCCCTTTCCTGTTTTCCCCTCTGATACTTCCCTCCCCCTCCCCCATTCTTTAGTCCATCTACTCCCTCTTCCATGTTCCAGTCCCCTATATTGGGGCATCTAGCATTCTCAGGACCAAGGGCCTCTCTTCTTTTTGATGACTAACAAGTCCATCTTCTGCTACATATGCAACTGGAGCCTTGGGTCCCTTTATGTGTATTCTATGGTTGGTGGTTTAATCCCTGGGAGTTCTAGAGTACACTGGTTAGTTCATATTGTTGTTCCTCCTATGGGGATGCAAGCTCGTTCAGATTCTTCAATCTTTTCTCTACAGCCTCTATTGGGGACCGTTTGCTCAGTCCAATGGCTGGCTGAGAGCATCCACCTCTGTAATTTTTAGGTACTGGCAGAGCCTCTCAGGAGACAGCTATACCAGGCTTCTGTCAGCAAGTGCTTGCTGGCATCTACAATAGTGTCTGGGTTTAGTGACTGTATATGGGATGGATACCCAGGTGAGGCAGTCTCTGGATGGTCTTTCCTTCAGTCTCTGCACCATACTTTTGTCTCTGTATCTCCTCCCATGTGTATTTTGTTCCCCATCTATGAAGGCCCAAAGTATTCATACTTTGGTCATCCTTCTTCTTGAGCTTCCATTGGTCTGTGAATTGTATCTTGGGCATTCTGAGCTTCTAGGCTAAAATGTACTTATCAGTGAGTACATAACTGTGGCAGTAAGTCTCCAACCCAAATATACCCTGGCAGTGAAAACACAACTCATTTAGCATGAATTCAGCCTTTACACCTAGATTGGGCAGATTTACCACTACACTACCATCTTTCCCATCTATGAGACCCTTTATAAATAATTTGCAATATCTCCAAGACATGTGCTTCTGCTTATCTTCTCTCCCTCTCCCAAAACCTTCAGCTCCACTTTCAACTCTTCTCTTTCCTCTCTCCCTCTCCCAAATCTTCTCTTCCTCCACATTCTCTTTCTCTCTTTTTATTCTAAAACCTTCTCCTCCTCTCTCTCCTTCTCACCCAAAACCTTCTTTTTCTTCTGCCAATCCACTCTTTCTCTTCTTTCCACCCAAAACCTATTTCTCCTCCTGTCCATCCTTTCTTTCTCTCCTTCTCACCCAAAATTTTCTCCTCCTCCTGCTGAATCACCAGCTCAAGCCTTTATTTCTAAATTAAGATGGGAAGCAGATTTACAGGAAACTACATGAGTGCTGACTCATTGCTTGTTCGAAGCCCCTCAGAGGAGACCAGAATTCACATCAAAAACAATTACTCACAGGGCTATACACAACACATACTATGTGTATTCCTTTGTGATTGGGTTACCTCACTCAGGATAATATATGTCCTAGTTCCATTCATTTGCCTAAGAATTTTATGAATTCATTGTTTTTAATAACTGAGTAGTATTCCATTGTGCAAATGTACCGCATTTTCTGTATCCATTCCTCTGTTGAAGGACATCTAGGTTCTTTCCAGCTTCTGGCTATTATTAATAAGACTGCTATCCACATAGTAGAATATGTATCCTTTTTACATGTTGATCATCTTCTGGATATATGGCCAGGAGTGGTAAAAGCTGGGTACTCAGGTAGTACTATGTCCAATTTTTTGAGGAACCTCTGAACTGATTCCCAGATGTTTGTACTAGCTTGCAATCCAACCAGCAGTGGCAGAATGTTCTTCTTCTCCACATCCTAGCCAACACCTGCTGTTTCCTGAGTTTTTGGTCTTAGCCATTCTGACTGGTATGAGGTAGAATCTCAGGGTTGTTACTATTTGCATTTCCCTAATGACTAAGGATGTTGAATATTTCCATAGGTGTTTCTCAGTCATTCGGTGGTCCTCAGTTAAGAATTCTTTGTTTAGCTCTGTCCTCCATTTTAATAGGGTTATTTGGTTCTCTGGAGTCTAACTTCTTGAGTTTTTTATATATATTGGATATTAGACCTCTGTTGGAATGTAGGGTTGTTAAAGATATTTTCCCAATATATTGGTTGGCCTTTTGTCCTATTGACAGTGTCTTTTACCTTACAGAAGCTTTGTAATTATATGAGGTCTCATTTGTTAATTCTTGATCTTAGAATACAAGCTATTGGTGTTCTGTTCAGGTAAATTTCCCCTGTGCCCATGTGCTCAAGGCTCTTGAAGTGTATCAGCATTAGGTCTTCTTTGAAGGTCAGATAGGATTCTACACTAAAACCATCTGGTCTTGGGCTTTTTTTTTTTTTTTTTTTTTTTTTTTGGTTGGGAGACATTTAAGAACTTCTATTTCTTTAGGTGTTATGGGATTGTGTGGATGGTTCATCTGATCCTGATTTAACTTTGGTATTTGGTATCTGTCTAGAAAATTGTCCATTTCATCCAGATTTTATATTTGTGTTGAGTATATAGGCTTATGTATTAGGATTGGATGATTTTTTTGAATTTCCTAAGTTTCTGTTGTGATATCTCATTTTCATTCCCAATCTTGTTAATTTGGATGCTGTCTCTGTGCCTTTTCGTTAGTCTGGCTAAGGGTTTATCTATCTTGTTGATTTTCTTAAAGAACCAACTCCTGGTTTTGTTGATTCTTTGTATAGTTCTTTTTATTTCTACTTGGTTGATTTCAGTCCTGAGTTTGGTTATTCTCTGCTGTCTCCTCCTTTTGGGCATATTTGTTTCATTTTTTTTTTCTAGAGCTTTCATATGTGCTGCTAGTGTATGCTCTCTCCAGTTTTCTTTTGTAGGCACTCAGAGCTATCAGTTTTCTTCTTAGCACTGCTTTCATGTGTCCTATAAGTTTTGGTATGTTGCACCTTCATTTTCATCAAATTGAAAAAGGCTTTGATTTCTTTCTTTCTTTCAACCTTGACAAAGTTATCCTTGAGTAAGGAGTTGTTCTGTTTGCACATATATTTGGGCTTTCTATTGTTTTTGTTTCTTCTGAAAAAAAACACCTTTAATCTGTAATGATCTGATGGGAGGCATGGGATTACTTCAGTCTTCTTATATCTTTTGAGGGCTATTTTGTGACTGATTATATGGTCTAATTTTGAGTAGGTACCATTAGAAGAAGGTATATTCTTTTGATTTAGGATGAAATGTTCTATAAATATTTGTTAAATCCATTTGGTCCAAAACTTGTTAGTTTTACTGTGTTTCTGTTTAGTTTGTGTTTCCCTGATCTGTCCATTGATGAGAGTGGGGTGTTGAAATCCCCCACAATTATTGTGTAAGGCGAATTGTGCTTTGAGCTTTAGTAAAGTTTCATTTAGGAATGTGGGTAACCTTGCACTTGTAGCATTGATGTTCAAAATTGAGATTTCTTCTTGATAGATTTTTCCTTTGATGAATATGGATTATCCTTTCTTATCTTTTTTGATGACTTTTGGTTGAAAGTCTATTTTATCCAATATTAGCATGAGTATTCCAGCATCTTAACTGGGGCCGTTTACTTGGAAAATTGTTTTCCAGCCCTTTACTCTGAGAGAGTGTTTTTCTTTGACACTGAGGCACTTTTCCTGTATACAGCAAAATGTTAGGTCCTGGCTAAGTATCCAATCTGTTAGTCTTTGTGTTTTCATTGGGGAATTAAAGATCTATCTATCTATCTATCTATCTATCTATCTATCTATCTATCTATCTTTGGATTTGGCTTTTTCAAGACAGGGTTTCTCTGTATAGCCCTGGCTGTCCTGGAACTCACTCTGTAGACCAGGCTCGCCTTGAACTCAGTAATTCACCTCCCTCTGGCTCCCAAGTGCTGGGATTAAAGGCATGTGCCACCACCACCTGGCTGATGTTAAGAGATATTAAGGAATAGTGATTTTTATGTTTGTGAGGTTATCTTCTTTTGGGTTTGTTGAAAGATTACTATATCATTCCTGGGCATATACCCAGAGGATTCCCTGGCATGCAATAAGGACAAATGCTCCACTATGTTCATAGCATCCTTATTTGTAATAGCCAGAATCTGGAAAGAACCCAGATGTCCCTCAATGGAAGAATGGATACAGAAAATGTGGTATATTTGCACAATGGAATACTACTCAGCAATTAAAAACAAGGAATTCGTAAAATTCTTAGGCAAATAGTTGGAATTGGGAAATATCATCCTAAGTGAGGTAACCCAATCACAAAAGAAAACACGTGGAATGCAGTCACTGATAAGTGAATATTAGCTCAGAAACTTTGAATACCCAAGACATGATTCACATATCAAATGATTCCCAAGAAGAAGGAAGGAGAGGGCTCTGGCCCTGTAAAGGCTTGATCCAGCAATGTAGGGGAGTACCAGGACAGAGAAGAAGGAGGGGGTTGATTGGAAAAAGGTCGGAGTGAAGAGGCCTTATGGGACTTATGGCGGGGGAATGGGAAAGGGAAAATCATTTGGAATGTAAACAGAGTATTGAAAGAAAAAAAAGAAAGATTACTTTCTTGTTTTTTCTAGGGTGTAGTTTCCCTCCTTGTGTTGGAATTTTCCATCTATTATCATTTGTAGGGCTGCATTTTTGGAATGATATTGTGTAAATTTGGTTTTCTCATGGATTAACTTGGATTCCCCATATATGGTAATTGAGAGTTTTGTTGGCTATAGAAGTCCGGGCTAGCATTTGTGTTCTCTTAGGGTTTGTATGGGATCTGCCCAGGATCTTCTAGCTTTCATAGTCTCTGGTGAGAAGTCTGCTGTAATTCTGATTGGTCAGCCTTTCTATGTTCCTTGGCCGTTTTTCCTTACTCCTTTTAATAGCCTTTCTTTGTTTAGTACATTTGGTGTTTTTATTATTATGTGACAGGAGGAATTTCTTTTGTGTTCAAATCTATTTGGAGTTCTGTTGGCTTCTCTTATGTTCATGGGCATCTTTAGGTTAGGGAAGTTTTCTTCCATAATTTTGCTGAAGATATTTGCTGGCCTTTAAGTTGGCATTCTTTACTTTCTTCTATACCTATAATCCTTAGGTTTGGTCTTCTCATTTTGTCCTGGATTTCCTGGATATTTTGGATTAGGTGCTGTTTGCATTTTGCATTTTCTTTGACTATTTAGTCTATGTTTCCTATGGTATCTTCTGGACTTGAGAGTCTCTCTTTTTTTTCTTGTATTCTGTTGGTGATGATTGCATCTATGCCTTCTAATCTCTTTCCTAGGTTTTCTATCTCTACGGTTGTTTCCCTTGGTAATGTCTATATTCTTCATTTTTCCACTTTTAGATCCTGGATGGTTTTTTCCAATTCCTTCACGTGTTTGTGTTTTTGTGCAATTTTTAAGGGATTTTTTTGTGTTTTTTTCTTTTGGACTTCTACCTGTTTACTTGTGTTATCCTGTATTTCTTGAAGGGAATTATTTATGTCCTTCTTAAAGTACTCTGTCATCATCATGAGGTGTAATTTCAAATCAGAGTTTTGCTTTTCTGTTGTGTTGGGGTATCCAGGGTTCACTCTGGTGGGAGACCTGGGTTCTGATAATATCAAGTAGCCTTGGTTTCTGTTGCTTGTGTTCTTTCCATTTCCTATAATCATCTGATTATCTCTGTTGTTCGCTGGTCTTGCTGTTTCTGACTGTGAATTGTCCTTCTTGTAAGCCTGTGTGCCTGAACCCCTGGGAGACTATTTCTTTCTGGGAGGAATTTTGGTGTGAAGAATTGTGTAAAGGGTCAGCTCCAGGGTGCAGACAGAAACTGGAAGGAACCTGTCCCTGGCTGTTCCCTGATTCCAGTGTCCTGATGGCTCAGAGTAGGTCCCTTTTGGACCAGGAATTTGAGCAGAACTGTTGTTCTAACCTCTGCTCACAGATGAGTCAGCAATCCAGGGAGACTGGCTCTCTCCCTATGGTATTTGTTTATAGAGCACTATGGCACAGGGCCAGCTCTGGGCAGAGATGAATTCTGATCCCTACAACATCTTTAAAGTGGCCATTCTTCTATGTAATATATCTGATATCTGATGAAACCATGGTGTGTCCATTTTTTTTTTGAATGAATCCGAATGAGAAGATGTCAGCCAATTTCCAGACAGAGTCCTTTCTGCAAAGGCACCCAGAGTAGTGAATTAGGGCACAGTCCCATAGGTGATGTTCAGAATTGTCAAATATAGATAGGCCCAAAAGGAACAGCTAGGGTTTTATAATTAAGGTAAAGAGGGTGTAATCAGAGAAAATGGGAAAATAATTCATAATGAAAAGGGAAAAAAGAAAAATGCTATAAATCAATATGCCCATTTATTCAAGGAACTCTATATAGACATTCCACCAGATCAGCAAGTATTATGATCCTCATATTAGATTTCTTAGAAGAATAAGCGTATACCATATATTTACAATTATATGAAGCCTAGACATTTGTGAATGGATTACATTATAAGAAGAGGATGTCAATATAAACCCATACTACATAATTAGGCTCTCATTCCTGTGCAGTGCAACTTATGTGAGCCCTCAGCATTCCAATGTACTGGAATATGATGTACAGCATTATAGATATTTTCCAGCACATCACATGGATTCTGAGCAGGTATGGAAGGTAGAACATGCATTTAACTGGTCCTCCTCTTGGTTTCCTGCAATATTTGTTGTATCTAATTTGTGAACCTGAAATTAGAGTACAATATATATGAATATTCTGAATTCATATAATGTATAGTTTTGTTTTAATATAAGTAGATACACTTCATGTAGTTTACTACATATGTACACATATTCATACACAATGCTATTGTATATTCTCATTCGGGGACAATATTCCAAATCCATCTTTCTGTAGTAAACCATTCCTTCCTGAAAAGCTTTACAAACACATGCACTGCCTCAGAATAGGAGGATCCTGGACTGCAAAGCTACTTAGGTAGAGATAAAGCTTCCTAGGTATACATATTCTCCACCAATTAGGATTCCTACTATGGAAATTTCTTCTCTACCCTTGTCCCATTAAATGGATGTTTATGCAGATTGGGAAACAGACGGAGCTTCTGAATATATATCCTTTATTTCTTCTTCCTAATCAAGTTGATTTTCTTTTGGAATGTTAACTTTCCTGTGAGTATCATCGTGGTACTTCCTCTTTTTGTTGTATGTGAATGTTCCAATCATTCATACATGGATACATGTGGTGATTCATCTTAGTTCAAGACTTCTTCTATCCTCTGCTGCATTTACCCAGGTACAGCTTGATTAAGTCAACAGAGACCCTGCTTTCTCTGTTTACACCTTATTACAAATGGGAACTGTAGAGCTGTATCCAAGTATCACTCTGAAAGAGGATGACTTTGAGAGTGTCATTGAGATAATGCAGAAAGAATTTAAATTCAGACACTGAGACATCAGTTAACTCTCCAGATAAACAAAAGCCATTTTTCTCCCTGTTCCTGAGCCCTGTCAGAACTGGAGTTGAAGCATTAACTTGATAACTTACTGCTCAAGTGAGACTGGGCAATTTCAGAGTACACTGTGAGAAACCTACCTGGAGGTGAGTTCAGGACCATTAGGAGGCACAGTGGGACCAACAATCCCCAGCAGAGAGATGTGATGCTTGTGTGGGAGACTCTGTATCCTCTATGGTTTCCTTTCTTAACTTACATGTACCTATTTTGATTGACATGTTATGTTTTCCTGCTCAAAAACAGTGAAAATTCTTTGTTAGACATGTCATAGATTTATATTTTCTTGATACATATGTGTGTGTGTGTGTGTGTGTGTGTGTGTGTACAACATACTCTTCTTGATGGAATCTTCTGTTGACAGATACACTGTTAATTTCCATTTTTTATCGTGATGGTGCATCAATAATCATTCATGTACAAATATTTCTGAAGTATATTTAATTTTGGTTGTTTGGGCAACAATTTTTTTAGTATGTAACATGTTGGAAAGGCAAGTGTTAATTTTATCCATTGAAACAGGGTTGTAAATTCTAATAACTTAGCTGCCATCCTTGTAACAACTTGTAAATCTATCTTTTAACTGTGTCATGTGTGTACATGCTAACTGAGGTAGATTCTGAGGTTCTATGTTAATATATGGTCCCATAATAGTGTTCCCAGTCTCAATAATCTATCCTGCAGTCAGTAGCTTTTAGAGATCATGGACCTTCTGTCATTATGTTTTTAGAAATGGGAACTGCTAGAGCTGAATCCAAAAGCCAGCAAGCATGAACCTGGGTTCAGGAGAGACATAGTAATATTGCCACAACTTAAAATCGCTGATGCATAAACCACCATACCCAGGCAAACGAGCCATCTCCCTCTTCAGTGGAACTCTGTCAACACTGAAGTTACATTTTTAAGTGTTTTTTTCTTTATTTTCATAGATATTTTCTTTATTTACATTTCAAATGTTGTCCTCTTTCCTGGATTCCCCTCAGAAACCCCCCTATCCCATCCCTCCTCCTCCTGCTCACGAACCCATGTAAGGTTTTGCTTAAACCAGACTGTGTAACTATAGTTTAAACCATGACAAATCTATTTTCAAGAGAGTTCATGACCAGCAGGGGGCATAATGAGACCTATAATCCCTATAAAGAGATGAGCTGTGTGTGGAGGCGATTCTGTATCCACTGTGATTTTCTTTCTTAAGTGTATTAACTGATTTGCCCTGCTTTGATTGACATGTGATGTCTCCATGCTCTAACTCAGTAAAGATTCTTTGCTAAACAGTTCTCAGATTTATGTTCATTTGTTTTTTTATAATTTTTTGAATAAAAGTCATACAGTGTTTCTAAGAACTGATTTTTCCACCCCAATTATTTCCAGATTCTCCCTATCTCCAAATTCATAAAATACATACCATTTTCATTTCTGAATAGCAGCAAAAAAAAAAAAAAAAAGAAAGAAAAAAGAAATTTAAAGAGGAATTAAAAACAAGTGGAAACAAAACAAAAGATAATAAAACAAGACACACATGCACAGAGATAGAGAGAGGGCAATGAGACAGAGATAGAGGGAGGGGGAAGAGAAAAAGAGAAAGTAGGAGAGAGAGAGAGAGAGAGAGAGAGAGAGAGAGAGAAACTCCAATAAAACTACAATTCTGGCAGGCCACTGGACCAGCGGTAGCTGCAGGCCTCCATATTGCAACCAGGACATAGCTGGAGAGGCCCAGGTATACAGACTCCATCCAGGGCTACCTTCGCGGCGGGCAGGGGGGGGGATCTGCCGAGGCTCTGCTGCACTTCCCCGCGACCTCAGGCCATGCACCAAGGCAGCAGCAGGTGGCAGCCAGCTCATGATCCCTTTGAGCAGCAGTAACCACCAGTAGAGAAACAACAGGTGAGCCCAGCTTTTACAAGGCAAATACAAAAACAACTTCAAGAAATTCAGGAAAAGATGGATCAAAAAGAAGAAGACAATAAGGAAGAAAGACAAAAATCACTTAAAGAAATACAGAAGAACGTGGGCCAACAAGTAGAAGCTATGAAAGAGGAAATCCAGGAAATCCAGGACACAATGAGAAGACCAAACCTAAGGATTATAGGTATAGACAAGAGTGAAGATTTACAAGTTAAAGGGCCAGCAAATATCTTCTACAAAATTATGGAAGAAAACTTCCCCACCCTAAAGAGAGAGATGCCCATGAATATACAAGGAGCCTACAGAACCCCAAACAGACTGGATCAGAACAGAAATACATTCCGTCACATAATAATCAAAACTCCAAATGTATTAAACAAAAAAAGAATATTAAAGGCAGCAAGAGAAAAAGACCAAGTAACATATAAAGGAAGACCTATCAGAATAAGACCAGACTTCTCACCTGAGACATGAAAGCTAGAAGATCCTGGGCAGATATAATGCAAACTCTAAGAGAACACAAACTTCAGCCAAAACTACTTTACCCAGCAAAACTCTCAATCGCCATAGATGGAGACATCAAGGTATTCCATGACAAAACCAAATTTGCATGATATCTTTCCACAAATGCAGCCCTACAAAGGATAATAGGGGGAAAACACCAAGACAAGGATGGAAACTACACCTGGGAAGAAGCAAGATATTAACCTCTTCTTATCAAACTCAAAAGAAGATAATCTCTTGAATATAATAAATAAATAAATAAATAAATAAATAAATAAAATTTCAAAAATGTTGGAAGGTAATAATTACTATTCCTTAATATCTCTTAACATCAATGGACTCAATTCCCCAATAAAAAGACATAGATTAACAGACTGGATATGGAAACAGGACACTATATTTTGCTGCATATAGGAAACACATCTCAGTGTTAAAGACAAACACTGCCTTAGATTAAAAGGCAGGAAGACAATTTTACAAACAAATGATCTCTGGAAACAAGCTGGAGTAGCC
Source organism: Apodemus agrarius (assembly GCA_964023405.1). NCBI lineage: Eukaryota > Metazoa > Chordata > Mammalia > Rodentia > Muridae > Apodemus > Apodemus agrarius. The sequence goes on from OZ030011.1 coordinate 4,739,029, forward strand.
ATTCTAATATCAGATAAAATTGACTTTGATATTGCAACCAGGACACAGCTGGATAGGCGCAGGTAGACAGATTCCATCTGGGGCTACTGCTGGGGGGATCTGCTAGGCTCTTGCCGCCAGGCAGGCCCAGCAGTGCCCACCTAGGCTCTGCTGCACTTCCCCACGACCTCGGGCCATGCACCGAGGCAGCTGGAGGCAGCAAGCTCCCAGGACACTGGACCAGCTGTAGCAGCAGGCCTCCATATTGCAACCAGGACACAGCTAGAGAGGCGCAGGCCGTGCACCTAGGCAGCCAGAGGCAGCCAGCTTCCAGGACCCTGGACCAGTGGTAGCAGCAGGCCTCCATATTGCAACCAGGACACAGCTGGAGAGGCGCAGGTAGACAGATTCCATCTGGGGCTAGGCTCTCACCGCCAGGCAGGCCAGCGGTGCCCGCCTAGGCTCTGTTGCACTGCCTCGCGACCTCAGGCCATGCACCGAGGCAGCTGGAGGCAGCCAGCACGCAGGACCCTAGACCAGCAGTAGCAGCAGGCCTCCATATTTCAATCAGGACACAGCTGGAGAGGCACAGGTAGACAGACTCCATCTGGGCTACCGCGCGGGGGATTTGCTAGGCTCTCGCTGCCAGGCAGACCCAGCAGCACATGCCGAGGCTCTGCTGCACTTCCCCGTGACCTCAGGCCATGCACACAGTCAGCGGGTGGCAGCCAGCTCGTGATCCCTTTGAGCAGCAGTAATGCATAACCACCAGTAGAGAAACAACAGGTGATCCCAGCCTCACGGGAGATTCAAACACCAGCCAGTGACAACAAGGCCAACTAACACCAGAAATAACCAGATGGCAAAAGGAAAATGAAGGAATGTCACTAACAGAAATCAAGGCAACATGACAGCATCTGAACCCAGTTCATCAACAACAGGAAGTACTGGATACCCCAAAACACCAGAAAAACAAGACTTGGATATAAAATCACTGGTCAGGATGCTGGTAGCTGAACACATAGAAAAATCTCATAAAGAAATAGAGGAGAAAATGGATCAAAAGTTAGAAGCCTTTACAAGGCAAATACAGAAATCACTTCAAGAAATGCAGGAGAAGATGGATCAAAAAGAAGAAGAAAATAAGGAAGAAAGAAAAAAATCACTTAAAGAAATACAGAAGAACGTGGGCCAACAAGTAGAAGCTATGAAAGAGGAAACACAAAAATTTATTAAAGAAATACACGAAAACACAATCAAGCAAGCAAAAGATCTGAGCATATCCATCCAGGTACTAAAAACAGAAGTAGAAACAACTAAGAAATTGCAGAGGGAGACAACATTGGAGATAGAAAACCTTGGGAAGAAATCAGGGGCCATAGATGCAAATATCAACAATAGAATACAAGAGATAGAAGACAGAATCTCAGAAGCCAAAGATACAATAGGAACCATTGATTCAACAGTCAAAGAAAATACTAAATGCAAAAAGGTTGTAACCCAAAACATCCAGGAAATCCAGGACACAATGAGAAGACCAAACCTAAGGATTATAGGTATAGACAAGAGTGAAGATTTACAAGTTAAAGGGCCAGCAAATATCTTCTACAAAATTATGGAAGAAAACTTCCCCACCCTAAAGAGAGAGATGGCCATGAATATACAAGAAGCATATAGAACCCCAAACAGACTGGATCAGAACAGAAATACATCCCGTCACATAATAATCAAAACTCCAAATGTACTAAACAAAGAAAGAATATTAAAGGCAGCAAGAGAAAAAGGCCATGTAACTTATAAATGAAGACCTATCAGAATAAGACCAGACTTCTCACCTGAGACCCTGAAAGCTAGAAGATCTTGGGCAGATATCATGCAAACTCTAAGAGAACACAAACTTCAGCCAAAACTACTTTACCCAGCAAAACTCTCAATCGCCATAGATGGAGACATCAAGGTATTCCATGACAAAACCAAATTTGCATGATATCTTTCCACAAATGCAGCCCTACAAAGGATAATAGGGGGAAAACACCTAGACAAGGATGGAAACTACACCCGGGAAGAAGCAAGATTGAAACCCCCTCTCATCAAACCCAAAAGAAGATAACCTCTCGAATATAAAAAATAAATAAAATAAATAAATATAATTTCAAAAATGGCTGGAGGTAATAATTACTATTCCTTAATATCTCTTATGATCAATGGACTCAATTCCCCAATAAAAAAACATAGATTAATAGACTGGATACGGAAACAGGACCCTACATTTTGCTGCATACAGGAAACACATCTCAGTGTTAATGACAAACACTACCTTAGAGTAAAAGGCAGGAAGACAATTGTACAAACAAATGGTCTCAGGAAACAAGCTGGAGTAACCATTCTAATATCACATAAAATTGACTTCCAACCTAAAATCATCAAAAGAGACTCAGAAGGTCACTTCTTGCTTTCTAAAGGGAAAATCCACCAAGAAGAGCTCTCAATACTGAACTTCTATGCTTCAAATGCAAGGGCACCCTCATTCGTAAAGGAAACCTTACTAAAGCTTAAAGAAAACATTACACCTAACACAGTAATTGTGGGTGACTTCAACACTCCACTCTCCTCAATGGACCGATCAGGAAAGCAGAAACTAAACAGGGACACAGTGAAACTAATAGAAACTCTGGACCAATTGTATTTAACATATATATATATATATATATATATATATATATATATAACATTTCATCCTAAAGCTAAAGAATATACCTTTTTCTCAGCACCACATGGTACCTTCTCCAAAATAGATCATATAATTGGTCACAAGACAGATGTCAACAAATACAAGAAGATCCAGCTAATCCCATGCCTCCTATCAGATCACCATGGAGTAAGAGTGGTCTTCAATAGCAACAAAAACAACAGAAAGCCCATATACACATGGAAACTGAACAATACTCTACTCAATGACACCTTGGTCAAGGAAGACATAAAAAAAGAAATCAAAGACTTTTTAGAATTCAATGTAAATGAAGGTACAACCTACCCAAATCTATGGGACACATAGATGAAAGCAGTGCTAAGAGGAAAACTCATAGCTCTAAGTGCATCCAAAAAGAAACTGGAGAGAGCATACACTAGCAGCTTAATGGCAAACCTTAAAGCCCTGGAAGAAAAAAGAAGTTAATTCACCCAGGAGGAGTAGAAGACAAGAAATCATCAAAGTCAGGGCTGAAATCAATCAAATAGAAACAAAGAAAACCATACAAAGAATCAGCAAGGCCAGGAGCTGGTTCTTTGAGAAAATCAACAAGATAGATAAACCCTTAGCCAGACTAACCAAAGGACACAGAGACAGTATACAAATTAACAAAATTAGAAATGAAAAGGGAGACATAACAACAGAAACTGAGGAAATTCAAAAGATCATAAGATCCTACTACAAAGGCCTATACTCAAAACAACTGGATAATCTGGAGGAAATGGACAATTTCCTAGACAGATACCAAACACCAAAATCAAGTCAGCATCAAATAGATCAGTAAATAGTCCCATAACCCCTAAAGAAACAGAAGGGGTTATAGAAAGCCTCCCAACCAAAAAAAGTACGGGACCAGATGTTTTCAGTGCAGAATTCTACCAGACCTTCAAGGAAGACTTAACACCAATACTTTTCAAACTATTCCACAAAATAGACAGAAGGGACACTGCCCAATTCATTTGTCGAAGCCACAATTATGCTAATACCTAAACCACAAAAAGATCCAACAAAGAAAGAGGACTACAGGCCAATTTCTCTTAAGAATATCGATGCAAAAATACTAAATAAAATTCTTGCCAACTGAGTCCAAGAGCACATCAAAATGATCATTCACCATAATCAGGTAGGCTTCATCCCAGGGATGCAGGGATGGTTCAATATATGGAAATCCATCAATGTAATCCACTACATAAGCAAACTAAAAGAAAAAAACCACATGGTCATCTCATTAGATCCTGAAAAAGAATTTGACAAAATTCAGCATCCTTTCATGCTAAAAGTCTTGGAAAGGGCAGGAATTCAAGGCCCATACCTAAACATAGTAAAAGCAATATAGAGCAGACCAGTAGCCCACATCAAAATAAATGGAGAGGAACTTGAAGCAATCCCACTAAAATCAGGGACTAGACAAGGCTGCCCTCTCTCTCCATATCTTTTCAATATAGTACTTGAAGTTCTAGCGAGAGCAATTAGACAGCATAAGGAAGTCAAAGGGATACAAATTGGAAAGGAAGAAGTCAAACTATCATTATTTACAGATGATATGATAGTTTACTTAAGTGACCCAAAAAACTCCACCAGAGAACTTCTACAGCTGAAAAACAGCTTCAGCAAAGTGGCTGGTTATAAAATTAACTCAAGCAAGTCAGTGACCTTCTTGTACTCAAAGGACAAGCAGGCTGAGAAAGAAGTTAGGGAAATAACACCCTTCACAATAGCCCCAAACAACATAAAGTACCTTGGCATAACTCTAACCAAACAAGCGAAAGATCTGTATGACAGGAACTTCAAGTCCTTGAAGAAAGAAATCGAAGAAGACCTCAGAAGATGGAAAAATATTTCTTGCTCCTGGATTGGCAGGATCAATATAGTAAAAATGGCCATCTTGCCAAAAGCAATATACAGATTCAATGCGATCCCCATCAAAATCCCAACTCAATTCTTCATAGATCTAGAAAGAGCAATCCTCAAATTCATCTGGAGCAACAAAAAACCCAGGATAGCTAAAACTATTCTCAACAATAAAAGGACTTTTGGGGAATCAATATCCCTGACCTCAAGCAGTACTACAGAGCAATTGTGTTACAAACTGCATGGTATTGGTACAGCAATAGGCAAGTGGATCAATGGAATAGGATTGAAGACCCAGAAATGAACCCACAGACTTATGGTCACTTGATCTTTGATAAAGGAGCCACAACCATCCAGTGGAAAAAAGATAGCCTTTTCAACAAATGGTGCTGGTTCAACTGGAGGTCAACATGCAGAAGAATGCGAATTGACCCACTCTCATCTCTTTGCACTAAGATCAACTCCAAGTGGATCAAGGACCTCCACATAAAACCAGACACACTGAAGCTATTAGAAAAGAACCTTGGGAAGACCCTGGAGGACATAGGCACGGGGGGGAAAGTTCCTGAACAGAACACCAATAGCTTATGCACTAAGATCAAGAATTGACAAATGGCAGTGCTGTGCCTTGCACCTTTCACTGGTGCCCATGTTGGCTCATAAGCAGACACACATAGATCTGAGATCTACGTGGCTCTTAAAAGAAGGTCCACTAGTCTAGGTTTTGATTCCAGAGTGTAGATTTGTGCCAAAAGCTCTGCAAGTGTCTTTAACAGACATGACAATTTTTAATCCAGGTGAGCCTGGGTGGAGACAGTCTTTTTAACAAACAAGGTCAGGAATTAGAAGCAAAACAGAATTAACTTGTCTTTGGATGGCCCAAGGTATCTCATTTAGTTGTAAATTAGCGACTTTCAGACACCACACCTGACGTCCCAGTATGGGGGAAGTGGCTTTGAGGATTCAGCTACAATTCAGCAGCTATCAGACACAAAAGCTAGCCTCTAGGGTGGGGGAGGTAGCTTTGTGAATCAACAGATAAGCTGTTATTTTTCAGGAAAAGTGGAGACTATCTTTTAAATTAATTCAGCTGACTGAAAAAGATTATTAACCATCTTTGTAATTGGAATCTCCATGTTGCATTTATTTCTAGACCAGTCTATGATTGAATCAGCTGATCACATTAAAGGAAAGAGAAGAGTCATTATAACTCCTCCTTTAGATTAATTTTTTAAGTTTTTCTAAGTTAGTTTAACAGTTACCATATTCTGTCCCACAAGGTCTAAAAGCTTGAAACAAGGCAGTTTATCTAATCTGGGACATAGGCAAGTAAAGCCACCATTGTCAGGGAACTCAGCAAGCCCACAGGTCAGCATCATCTTAAGCATGCCACACCAATCACTCTGGAAACTAGCATGCTTCTGCAGCATTCTCTGGAAAAAACACAAACGTGCCTTCTTCCCCAAATTAAGTCAGGATCATACCATATGCCAACAATTGGATCCTGCCATCTCACCAAGTCATGTGCAAGCCTAGTTATAGGATGCTATAGACACTTAGCAAAGAGTTGCTTGGCATCCAGATTTTAAAATTATCTTGAAAATATACAAGCATAATTTAAGTAATATGAACGGGGGTATAATTTAATCCCTTTTTGTTTTTTTTAAGAAGATATTGTTTTAATATTTCCATATCACCTTTTCCTTGAGGATTATAAAAAACTAAATTGTTCTTTGGTGTCAAAGACATCTCACGTTTGATGGCTGTAATAAATAGCCAGTTCCATTATCTGTTTTAATTTAAGTTGGAACATCAAGCATAGACAATAATATACACAATGACTATGCAAGCATAGAAAATAAATGTAGGACTTTTAGTTGCTTTTTCTGTTAGAGCAGGTACAATTAGAAAGCCTAAACATTTATCATTACTCACATGCACATATTTTAATTTTCTAAAAGCAGGCAAATGAGTACTGTTCATTTGTAATAATTGATTAAGTCCTCTAGAATTAAAACCATTATGTGGTACAGGTAGAAACTGAAGACACCGAGAACAAGTCTTTACAATTTGATGTGCACATTTTCTAAAAATATAAAATTATTCTTAAGCCATTTCTATTTTGATAATGTAAAGAATACAATTGTATGGCCAATTGTTCCTATGTAAGGCCTATTCTCTGCCTGGGATAAAAATCTCTTGTGACCTTGCCTTAAGGAACCTTGTCCAGGTAATCTAGAATGAGCTCTTTTGTTGTTGTTGTTGTTGTTGTTGTTGTTGTTGTTGTTTTGTTTGTTTGTTTTTTCGAGACAGGGCTTCTCTGTATAGCCCTGGCTTTCCTAGAACTCACTCTGTAGACCAGGCTGGCCTCGAACTCAGAAATCTGCCTGCCTCTGCCTCCCAAGTGCTGGGATTAAAGGCATGCACAAGCACTGCCTCCCAAGTGCTGGGATTAAAGGCGTGTGCCACCACTGCCTGGCAAATGAGATCTTTTTAAAGATGTATTAATTTATTATTTATAAGTATACTGTAGCTGTCTTCAGACACAACAGAAGAGTGTTTCAGATCATATTACAGGTGTTTGTGAGCCACCATGTGGTTGCTGGGATTTGAACTATTATATTTTTGGTAGTGAGCCTAGCCTTTAATGGCTAAGCCATCTTTCTAGACCCTGGATCAGCTCTTAAATGTTCAGAGGACTGACATTTAAAGAACATATCTTTAAAAAAAAAAAAAACATTAGTCGATTTATTTTGTGAACCCATTGTTCCTCAAATATCCCATCAAAAAAGACTAAGCAATAAAAGAGAATTACAGACAAATTTTCCTTAAAACCGCAAATGAAAAGATACTTAATAAAACAAAACAAATAAAATAAAATAGAAAATTGACAAAAGGTCATCTACCGTGATCAATTAGATAGGCTTTATTAAAGAGAAGCAGGGATGGTTCAATATAATGTGCTTAAATTGTAAAGAGTAAATAAGAAGTGATCATCTCATTAGGTGATGAAAATTCTCTGACAATATCCAGCACCAATTTATGGAAAAATTGTTGGAGTAAATAAGGACACAAGGGATATACCTAAACATACTAACATCATATTAGAGCAAGGCTATAGCCAACATTAAATTAAATGGAGAGATAATCCAATCAGTTACACTAATTCACATATAAGACAAGGTTGTTCGTTCTCTCTTTACCTATTGAAAGTAAGTACTATCTAAAAGTTTAACTAGAGCAATATGACTGAAGGGGATGAAAACAATATGAATTAGAAAGGAGTAAGTAAAATTACATTTATTTGAAGATGACATGGTTGTATGCATAAGTGAACATAAATTTCCCAAAGACAATTCATGAGATGATAAACACTTTCAGAAAAGATATTGAATACATGATTAACTGAAAAATATAAGCAAAAATCAATGGCTAAGCTTCTGAGTATATTTTTGTGGTCCTTATTAATGCGTAGCAAGTTGACTACAAAAACTCTTGTTATTTGAATTGTCCTAGTGTTTGAACTGTGTTGAAATGTAATGGATCCCATAACATAAAAGCTTTACAACATTGCTAATATTCACAGTATTTCTCTACAGTATGAATAGTTTCAAAATGACAAAGACTATAGAGGTTTACAACGGCTTCATTATACTAAACCCATTCATAAGAATTTTAGAATTTTCTAGCATATATTATTTCATGGACTAAAGAACTGTCCAAAAATTTGACCACATTACATACACTCACAGTGTTTCTGTCTTAGTGTTTCCACTGCTATGAAAAGTCATCATGAACAAGGAAACTACTATGGAAGCAAACATTTAATTGGGGCTGGCTTAGATTTTCAGAGGTTTAGTCCATTTTAATCATAGCGGAAAACATGGCAGACATGATACTGGAGAAGAACCTGAGAGTTCTGTATCTTGAACCAATGGTACCCAGGAAGAGACTGTCTTCCAGGGACCTAATAGGAGGGTCTACTCAACACTAGGTAGAACTTCAAAGCCCACAGCCAAAGTGATGTACTTCCTCCAATGTGGACACACTTCCTAATAGTGCCACTCTCTTAGCCAAGCACATTTATTCTAACATTTTCCACTGTCTGGACCACATATGATTGTTAAAACACAAGAGTTTATAAAGACAACATGTAACCAAAGCATGATGCAGAATACATGATCTCCAACTTCAAAAGTCCCCAACATAAAGCAATCTCAAAAATGTTGAGTCCAAAGTTCAAAAATTCTTCTGAGACTAATCCTATCATGTAATAGCAATCACATATATTTTCAAAAAACAAAAAACACATAATATGTCTTCATATAAACAGGATACACTTCACCATTCCTAAAGGTCATTGTGAGGAAATCCTTTACCTAAAGAAGACCAAAAGCCTGCTGAGCAATCTCCAAACTCTGCATGTCCAGGTCTGATGTCAAAGCATTCTTCTGATCTATATATCCTTTCTGTCTTGTTTACTGAAGCACAATTCTTTCTCTTTGAGTGGTTTTATTCCATTAAAGCAGTTTTCCTGAGCAGGTATCCCACAGTTCTAACATATCAAAATCTTGGTGTCTCCAAGGTAATTTCAAAATTGCAGCTTCTTGATTTAATCTCCAGGATCTTCACATTATCTTCTCTGCTCCTCCAAAGAGATTGAGAAACCTTATAAATGTAATCAATGTGGTAAAGCCTTTGCACAGAGCAGTACTTGCAAATATCATAAAAGAATACATACTGGAGAGAAACCTTATGAATGTAATCAATGTGGTAAAGCCTTTGCATGTCACGGTAGTCTCCAAAGACATAAAAGAACACATACTGGAGAGAAAATTTATAAATGTGATGAATGTGGTAAAGCCTTTGCAGGCCATAGTGATCTCCAAAAACATAAAAGAAAACATACTGGAGAGAAACCTAATTAATATAATCATGAATTAAGTGGGAGTTAAGAGCCTGTTAGGTTAAGAATATGATAGACATGGGTACTCTGGATTGTTTCAATTCTGGAGACAGTTCTTATGATGTTTTGGGAAAGAATGTTGCTGCCTATTACCCTTGTCTGAAGAGTCTCCTTGTGATTAAGGTAAAGAGGTTTATGTTAATTACATTGACAAAGAAAGTCTCAAAAATCTCCACACAGACTATCACCTGACAGTTTTGATCAAGTGTATCAAACTTAGGAAAAATTCAAAATGTAAACTACAAAGAGAAAAGCATTATCAGGAATTTGAATGAAGATAAATCTGTAATCAACAATATTTAATGGTATTAAAGTCATGGATACATTAGGGCAAGATTCCATTCAGCTAAACTTAGGGATTCGCAGTTGTATGAAAGAGAATTGTAACATGTTAGGAATTATTATTACCTGGTTATTATTTTCATGTGGAGATATGAAGATACAAGTAAGTGCCAAACTAACAAAGGATGGATCTTGATGACTTACACTTATGCTAAGCTTGCCAGTGGACATCTCTACCTGCTCAGTCATTTCTAGGTCTCTCATGTGGTAATTTTCACTGGTTTGATTTGAATGTATCTTGTGCTGGTAAATACAGCAACTCAAATGGCTTTACATCTTGTTGTAGAGTTTCTTGTACATTCATGTTTATTCACAGCATGTAATTCATGGTCTTTTCATAACATATAGAGGAAGAAACCATCCCAGATTTCTAATAAAGCATAAATAAAAAAGGACAGAGTCATACATATAGAAGAGTGAGTATTACTCAGTGATAAATAATAAATTATCTGATCTACAAGTATCTTATGTAACTGGAAAAATTATACTGAATCTGCCATCCACGTACATTAAGCATGTGCTTCATGTGCTCATTTATACATGTTCCAAGAACTGAATATTTTGTTTTGGTTTATTTAATTGTAGAAGCAAAGGGAATAAAATTTGGTCATTAAAGTATGAGGAATTTACAAAGATGGCATAGTAAAATAGACATAAGAATAGAGAATAGAAAATTTGAAAATTGAGCAGATTATAAGAGCCAGAGTGGATGCAGGACTCCAAGGAAAGAGTGTCCTCCAGACACAATTTGACTGATGCTCTTATGAATTCACAGAGACTGTAGCTGCAGGCACAGAGCCTGAGTCAAGTCAACCCAGGTAAACTTTGGGAGAAGGAAATGGGCACAGGCTTTCAGCCCTAACCAAGAAGAATTGCGACTGACACTCATGTGAAGGAATAGTTAGTTGTCACAAGTGGAGTCTCACCTGCAATGTTAAGCACAATTAACCACGAAAGACATGCTTATTAGTTGGTTCACACACACACACATAAAAAAAATGTTGCCTCAATGGAATTTTTGGAGACATTGTCTTGTTCAATACCCTTTGTATCATTTACCTTTTGCCTATGTATCATGGTTACAGAATTGTAGTTTTTTTGTAATTTTTATTTTCTATATTCTATGTTTACATTCCAAAGGCTTTCCCCTTTCCCAGTTCCCCCCCCCAACCATACGTCCCATAATTCCTCTCCCCCCCCAACTATTCCCCAATCATTCCCCGTCCCCCCGCGGTTTCTCTACAAAACTGGATCAAATTTTTACAGGCCCAGGGTCCTCTCCTTTCTTCTTCTTGGGAATCATTTGACTTGCTAATTGTGCCTTGAGTATTTAGGACTTCTGGGCTCATTAATATCCACTTATCAGTGATTGCATTTCATGTGTATTCTTTTGTGATTGGGTTAGCTCACTCAGGATGATATTTTCCAGGTCTAACCATTTACCTACAAATTGCATGAATTCATTATTTTTAATTGCTGAGTAGTATTCCATTGTATAAATATACCACATTTTCTGTATCCATTCCTCCTTTGAGGGATATTTGGGCTCCTTCCAATTTCTGGCTATTATAAACAAGGCTGCTATGAAAATAGTGGAACATATTGTATGCAGGGGAATCCTCTGGGTATATGCCCAGGAGTGGTATGCCAGGGTCCTCTGGAAGTGACATGCCCAATTTTCTGAGGAACCACTAAACTGATTTGCAGAGCAGTTTTACCATTTTGCAATCCCACCAAGAGTGGAGGAGTGTTCCTCTTTCTCCACATCCTCGCCAGCACTTGTTGTCTCTTGAGTTTTTAATCTTAGCCATTCTGACTGGTGTGAGGTGGAATCTCAGGGTGGTTTTGATTTGCCTTTTGTCCTTCTGACAGTGTCCTTTGCCTTACAGAAACTTTGTAATTTTATGAGGTCCCATTTGTCAATTCTTAATCTTCACGCATAAGCTATAGTTGTTCTCTTCAGGAAATTTTCCCCTGTGCCAATTTGCTCAAGGCTATTTTCTATTAGTTTTAGTGTATCTGGTTTTATGTGGAGATCCTTGATCCACCTGGATTTGAGCTTTCTACAAGGAGATAAAAATGGAACAATTTGCAGTCTTCCATATGCTAACCACTAGTTGAACCAGCACCATTTGTTGAAAAGGCTATTGTTTTTCTACTGGATGTTTTTAGCTCTGTTGTCAAAGATTGAGTGACCATATTTGTGTGGGTTCATTTCTGTGTTTTCAATTCTATCCCATTGATCGACCTGCCTGTCACTGTACCAATATCATGCAGTTTTTTGTACTATTGCTTTATATTACTGCTTGAGGTCTGGGATGCTGATTCCACCAGAGGTTCTTTTACTGTTGAGAATAGTTTTAGCTATCTGGGTTTTTTGTTAGACCAGATGACTTGGAGAATTGCTCTTTCTAACTATACGATGAATTGATTTCAGATTTTGATGGGGATTGGATTGAATCTGTAGTTTGCTTTCAGCAAGATGGGCATTTTTTATTATATTAATCCTGCCAATCCATGATCATGGTAGATCTTTCCAACCTCTGATGTCTTCTTTGATTTCTTTTTTTCATAAAGTTATACTCATACAGATGTTTCACTTGTTTAGTTAGAGTCACACCAGGATATTTTATATTGTTTGTGATTCTTGTGAAGAATTTCATTTCCCTAATTTCTTTCTCTGCCCATTTATTCTTTGCATATAGGAAGGCTACTAAATTGTTTGAGTCTATTTTATATCCAGCCACTATGTGTTTTTTCTTTCTATAAAAAAATGAAAGGGTGAGTACCTGGATGTGTGGGAAATTTCTGGCAGAAGTTTAGAAAGAATACCAGTGACTAGAATACATTGTAACTTTTAATATTTATTCTCTATTACATTTATTTTCTATACTTCACTCATTTCCACACTCCAGGTCCAACCTCCCAGAGATATCCCACATCTCCTCCCTCCTGTTTTCAAGAGGATACCCCCCTCCCCCTGCACCAGGCCTTCTCCTCCACAGTGCTTCAAGTATCTTGAGGTTTATGTGCATCTTCTAGCATTGATGCCAGTCCAGGCAGTATTCTACCATATATGTGTCAGAGTCTCAAACCAGCACATATATGTTACATCAGTTGTGGCTCAGTGTGTGAAAGGTCTCAGAACTCTGGGTTTATATATTCAAAAATACAAGGAAATATAAAGCTTTTAAGTGTTTAACAGAGAAACTTTACAGTACATGAGCATGGAAACGTTACATGTCAATCACAATGGGTATATGTACATTAAGAAAGGAAACCACAGAGGACACAGAGACTCTTTCTATAGCCAACACTCTTCCTGCTGGTAATTCTTGGCCCCATTCTGACCCCTGCTGTCTGGAACTCTACTGCAGGTAGATTTCCCATCACTAACAATGAAGTTTCACAGTCTGATTTCAGCAATAACATATCCCTGCAACTAATGCACTTGCAGCAATCAGGTGCATGATGAAATGGATCTTGATTATCTGGAGAGGATGACTGATGTCTTAGCCTGTTAATTTAGGTTGTTTCTATATTACCATCAATAAGGCTCTCCAAAATCACAAGCTTTCCTAGTGCAAGTTGGATCTAGCTCTTACAGTTCTCATTTGTAATAAAGTGCTAACCACAGAGACTCGGGTCTATTTGAGGCTTCATGCAGTTCTACCTGGGCAAGAGCAACTGAAGACAGAAGAACACAGTGAGTCTTGGGCATCACATCATGTATCCATGTATGAATTTATGGGATACTGACATACAGGAGTGAAAAGAAAGAGGTGGTACTCACAGCAAAGTTAACAATTCAAAAAAGTCACATTTAGAAGGAAGTGGAAATCAAGCACATGTATTCTGCAACACAATTACATTCCAAACCTGCACACACATATATTTAATGGAATGACAGGAGAGAGAAAAATCATATTGACAAAGATTATAACTAGTGGAAATATGTGAGCTTAGAAAGCTTTATCTATCTCTGTATACCTTTCCAATCCAGGATCCTCTTATTCCTGTGCAGGTTACATGTAATTTAAGTTTTACAGGATTTGATATTTTAAGTAGTGAAGAATAAATTAAATACAGCATCCTGGGTATTAGAGAAATCAACAGCACAATGTAGGAATATGTGTTCATGTATATTTAAATATCTGATACATATCTAGTCCTATTAAAACTTAAAATGCATAGCACATAAATTCAATTGTGTTCTAACTTCTGGTTCACAAATTCAATGCTCCTAATATTTCAGAATAGAAGGAGGTTGGTGAATTGAATGCATGTTCTCTCTTTGATGACTTGTCACATTATATGTGATGCTCTGTGAATTGTCAGTCCACAGGGCAGTTTCAGACTACAGAGAAACTGTTATCTCTATCCTGAAGTATGGAATGTTTTAACTTAGTCTTTCAGAGCTGGTGATGTGATGGATAATGTCTATAATGCTGTTTTTCAAACTGCAATGTATGGAATGCTGATGGATCTCGTAGGATTCAATTCACAGGAGTGCATGCCTACTTAAGTAGTATATATTTATATAGACATCGTACCCTTATAATATAATGCCATCACTAATCTCCAGGGTACTTAGAATGTAACAGATGATATGAACTTATTCCCCTAAGATAATCTAATATGAGTATCATATCACTTGCAGATCTGATGCAATATCTGTGCAGTAGCAATCCTTGAAAAAATATTGATGCTTACCATTTTTCTATTCCTCTCTTTCACTGTGTATTATTTTTCCCTTCTCCTCTTGTTGGGCCCTCTTTTCATTGATAACAAACCCATAGTAGTTCCTTTTGTCCTGTCTAAATTTGAGGTTTCTGAACACCACATAAGGGATTGTTCACAATTTTCACTATTCCAGGTTCATTGCTGACAAGATTGTGTGTGGAAACTGGCTCACATCTTTTTATTCTAATTCCTTCATAAACTGATACAAGATCGTGTCCTCAGTGGTCAGACATGTACGATGAGGAATATCCATTTTAGTGATTTTTTATAACTGAAAGTTGTAACTTTCAGTCTGTACATTACCTCTGAAGTCACTTACCAACAAATTCTATAGCACTTTCATCTGCAACAATGTCCTGAATCATCACCTGGGATTACTAAATACTGATGATCACTATCACACACATTATTCCAAAGCCTATACAAGATGATCTTATATCATTGAGGACAGTGTTCTGTAACAGTCATGTAATTACATGCTAATGACCGGGAGCCTCCTGGCCAGGTGACCATAGTTGTGGAGTCACAGAGTAGAACGCTGGTGATGATGGCTTTGAAGTCTGAGGGTCTCAGGGCTTTCTAACTGTACTGAAATGCTGATTATAACTTCTAAAATGGCCTAGAAACTTTTTTGCTCTTTCTGAGGGTGAAAGACTGCAGGCTTATGTGATTAACACCTGTAGCCTAACAGCAGAGGATCAAGCAATGTGGTCTTTGTTCTATCTCAGAAAGAACTCCTGGGCTCTAACTTTCAGCCTGCTAGTCAGAAGTTACAGAGAGAAAAATTGGACACTTTAAGCAGTGGTTAATGGATTTATTACTATGTTGTAAAGAGTTTTCTATAAAAGCTATCTAAAAGGGAAAAACGAAAAGATCCTATGTGGAAAGTGGGAAAAATTCTGCTAAGTGGGGAAAGGTAAAAAAATGAGAGAGAGGAGAGAGAGAGAGGAAGGAAGAGAGAGAGAGAGAGAGAGAGAGAGAGAGAGAGAGAGAGAGAGAGAGAAAGGAGAGGAGGGGAAGTAAGGACTTTCTCTTTTGTCTTCAGTACTTATACGTCTTTCAGAATACATGATCATATGTTGCAAGTGTCATCACAAGTTCACACAAAATATCAGGTCATAAATTGAAATAGAAGCTTACAACAGAGAATTTTTACATGCATATCAATTAGGAGTAATTATCTAGCTAAGCATCTATCACTATGTCTTTCACAAGTTCATTGAAAGTTTAAAAACATAACTAAGTTATAAGTGAAGTTTTGTATAGATAAATCCAGTCAATATTTTATCTTCTGTCCTAGCACCTATAATAAATCCTAGTTCCCTTTTAATCACCTTTGGATAATTGTTTTACAGCCTCTTGGAATGTGTTCTGAGTAGGAAAAAGTTTGGTTGCCATTTAAGAGCAATTAACATGTGACACTTGGGAGACTGGCAGATTTCTCATTGCAGTTTTGACTACCAGAACAGGACCTAGTAGTAGTCCCATTATAAAAGAGCTTAATAATCACGAATATAATTTTAGGAATTCTTATAGGATCATCATTAAAACTTAAGTCACCTATTTGTCTACATAGCATCACTATAAGACTGTACAACTTCATGGATCTGCAGAGATGTGCTCCAAAGGGGTGTGCTATTACTTATTGATTATTATATATGTTTAATAATAACAGGAAAAGCATGTTAATAGCAGGAATCTTTCCTAAAATTAGTCCCCCACAACCTTGCTGAATGGGGGCTCACCTGTAAGGAGCCATTCTAAGCTACATGGCCACAAACGCTCAGCTCTGAAATGGCAGTTGCAGGGTTGTGAGATTGTTAAACAAAAGCCTTTTCCACAAATTGATGGCACAGAAGGCTCCAGGAACTGACCAGCCATAAAAGATAAGGGGCATCCCTGGATAATCTCCACCAAGCCCTGAGCCATTTGGTATGGCATCATCCTGTCTTCATCTCCTAGATGAGTTGCCTTCCTTTCTCACCAGTGGCCTCTGCTCTCACCGCCTGAATGCCTTAATTAACTACTGGAGTGGAAGCATCTCACAGTGCTGCTATCTCACCTTCTTTGATCTGCCATACCAGGAACTGGCTGATGCAATAAACTGATTATTTAGATACCAGACCTCCTTACAGGAACCAGTTAATTGACAAACTGGCCTTCAAAGTGTCTTTATCCCTCATCCCAAGACATCCCATTTGGCTGTTTCAAGATTTACTGTCTTTGTCTCACTTCCCCTTCTTACTGCTTATAAGCCATTGCTTTCCAAATATTAAATGGACTCTGACTAAAGCTTGTCGTACGCAGGGTCTCCGTTCTTTCTCTCCCCCCCCCCATGACCCCTAGGTAGCATCTCTCTGGGGACCCTGGAATAACTGGACCTGCAGGTCGGGTACACTCACCTGTCACAGATTATATAATAGTCCAAAGCAGGCCATTTCAGGATGATCACCTGTTAGTATATTAGCTTGTCCCATTATGGCTCCTGACAATTACAGGGGAGTATATTGGGAATGGGGAAGTCTATGAGTTTGAGTTCAATGATCAATGCATATTGCTGTAACTTGCCACCCCCTGAATCTCATGAAAGAAACTGGGATGATTAAAAATATTCATTGAGAGTATTTCTTTTTTTCTTTTTTTTCTTTTACTTTATTAGATATCTGCCTTATTTACATTTCAAATGGTATCCTATTTCCTCATTACTCCTCAAAAAAAAACCCCCAAACCCATCTGCCCCCCCCCCACCTGCTAACCAACACCCCTCCCACTTTGTGGCCTAGCATTCCCCTAGACTGGGGCATGGAACTTCATAGGACCAAAGGCCCCTCCTCTCATTGATGTTTGAACAGGCCATCCTCCGCTACATATGTAGGTGGAGCCAAGGGCCCCTCCATGTGTACTCTTTGGTTGGTGGTTTAGTCCCTGGAAGTTCTGGGGATACTTGTTAGTATGTATTGTTCTTCCTATGGAGCTGCAAACTTCTTCAGCTCCTTACGTGATTACACTAGCTCCTCCATTGAGTACCCTATGCTCAGTCCATTGGTTGGCTGTAAGCCATGGGTATTTTGATCCCCTTCTAAGAAGGATTAAAATATCCCCACTTTGGTCTTCCTTCTTCTTGAGCTTCATGTGGTCTGGGAATTGTATCTTGAGTATTTCAAGCTTCTGGGCTAATATCCAATCATCAGCAAGTTCATACCATGTGTATTCTTTTGTGATTGGGTTACCTTACTCAGCATGATATTTTCTACTTCCATCCATTTGCTTAAGAAGTTCATGAATTCATTGATTTTAATAGTTGTGTAGTACTCCATTGTCTAAATGTACCACATTTTCTGTATCCATTTCTCTGTTGAGGGATTTCTGGGTTATTTCCAACATCTGGCTACTATAAATAATACTTCTATGAACATAGTGGAGCATGTGTGATTATTACATATTGGATCATCTTCTGAATATATGCCCAGATGTGGTGTAGGTGGGTGCTAAGGTAGTACTATGTCCAATTTTCTGAGGAACTGCAAAACTGAATTCCAGAGTATTTTTAACAGCTTGTATGGTTATTAATCATGGAGGGGGAGTATTTATCTGATCCTCCTAACTACTTTATGGTGTCTTTTTATGGATGAGAGGTTTTAGGCTTCCTTGCTGTTATTTTAAGGAGTGCCTCTAAAAAAACAACCTCTATGCAATCAGGTAAGCTTCACAGGGCACCCAGAAACAGAAAACATGGTCCTCCCCAGTGGACCCGACCATGTTTGCTTCTGTAAGGCAAAGGACACTCTCGATAGGACAAAACAGCAAGCAACAGATTGGGAAAATATGTTTACCTACCCTAATCCAATAGAGAGCTAATATCCAATATATACAAAAAATTCAAGAAGTTGGACTCTAGAGAAACAAATAACCCTGTTAAAAAATATGGTACAGAGGTAAACAAATGATTCTCAACTGAGGAATAGTGAATGGCTTAGAAGCATCTAAAGAAATGTTCAGTATCCTTAGACATTACAGAAATGCAAATCAAAACAACCCTGAGATTCCACCTCACACCAGTCAGAATGACGAATATCAAATACTCAGGTGACTGCAGATAATAGTGAGGATATAGAGAAAGGCAAATACTCCTCCATTGCTGGTGAGATTGCAAGCTGGTAAAACAACTCTGGAAATCAGTTTGACAGTTCCTCAGAAAACTGGACATAGTACTACTTCAGGAACCAACTATACCACGCCTGGTCATACTAAGAAAATTCTGCAACATGTAATAAGGCACATGATCCACTCTGTTCATAGCAGCCTCATTTATAATAGCCATAAGCTGGGAAGATCCCAGATGTTCCTCAACAGAGCAATGCATACAGAAAATGTGGTACATTTACACAATGGAAATATACTCAGCTTTAAAAACAGTGAATTCTTGAAATTCTTAGGCAGATGGATGGAACTAGAAAATATCATCTTGAATGATGTAACCCAATCACAAAAGAACACACATGCTATGCACTCACTGATAAGTGGAAATTAGCCCATAAGCTCAGAATACCCACGATAAAATTCCCAGGCCAAGTGTATCTTAGGAAGTAGAAGGAAGATCAAAATATGGATACTTTGGTCTTTCATTTAAGGGAGAACAAACTATGCATGGGAGAAGATACAGAGACAATGTGTGGATAAGAGACTTAAAGGAAGACCATCCAGAGACTGCCCTACCTGGGGATCCATCCCATATAGAGTCACCAAATCCATACACTATTGTGGATGCCAACAAGCCCTTGCTGACAGGAGCCTGATATAGCTGTCTCCTGAGATGCTCTGCCAGTACAGGAGAAATACAGAGGTGGATGCCCTTAGTCATCCATTGAACTGAGCACAAGGTCCCTAATGGTGGAGCTAGAGAAAGACCAAAGGACCTGAAGGAGCTTGCAGCCCCATAGGAGGAACATCAATATGAACCAACCAGTACTCCCAGAGCTCCCAAGGACTAAGCCAACAACCAAAGAGTACACATGGAGGGACCAATGACTCTAGCTGCATATGTAGCAGAGGGTGGCCCTGTGGAATATCACATAAGGAGAGGCTCTTTGTCCTGGAAAGGCTAGATGCCCCAGGGAAGGCTCGATGCTCCAGTATAGGGGAATGCGAGGACAGGAAAGCAGGAGTGGGTGGGTTGGTGAGCAGGGGCAGAGGGGATGGGATAGGATGTTTTGGAGAGGAAACAAGAAAAAGGGATACCATTTGAAATGTAAATAAAGAAAATATCTAATAAAAATTTTAAAAATAAAAGAAAATAGGATAAAACACATAAAAAGTGGATAACATTGTAATAAAGATGAAACACACACACACACACACACACACACACACACACAAACTACAGGGACAGAGAAGTGGGAGGGTGTTGATTGGGGAGGGGACAGAGGGAAGAGGGCTTATGGGACTTATGAGGAGGGGGGAACCAGGAAAGGGGAAATTATTTGGAATGTAAACAAATAATATAGAAACTAACTAACTAACTAACTAACTAAATAAATAAATAAATAAATAAATAAATAAATAAAAATAATGTAAAAATGCAACTCTGTAAGCATGATGTGTATTCCAAAGATGTGTGCCATAAAACTACTGCAGAAAACAGTGGGAGCAAATATCCACAAAACACTGCTGAGTACATTTTGTGTTGGCCTTCTACTGTTAGACATGCATCCATAATTAAATGTGGTTTATAAATGCAATAATGCTCCACTGGAAAAAGCTAATTTTTTCCTTTGGACATGAATGTCAATTTCTAAAAATTCTTGGTTAATGGTGAGAACCTGTGGCTATGTCATTCTATCAACACTGGATCTCCCTGTGGATGGAGTCTGTGTGTGCCTAGCCTGCGCATGCTGTCACAGTCTCTGTAGGTTCACATGTGCATGAGTCCTCTTATGTCTGGAAGTCAGTTTACTTGGGAGAAGCACTGTTCTACCAAGCAGGTTCCTCTCTGTTCAAAGTCTTCTACATTAAAATAAAACCCAAAGCTCACCCCCTTCACTTTCTAATCAGCTTTCTTCAAGTGTATAACTCACACAACCATAGAGCATGACCAGAACCAGATCACTGTATTTCATTTCAGTACATGCTTGGGAGGAGTAGAGCTGGGACACAGCCCATGTTTATTTACTCTTTTTGGTAACATTTTCAAACAGAATCCCAAAGTCAGTACACTATATTACTTTTTACTCACATCAACAACGAGTAAAGATTACACCTTTTCAATATTCATGTCATTATTTTTCTCATTTTCATTGTTCTAATTAACTTTAGACATTAACTTTCTTTAATCTTCACTTAGCTAAGGACTATGGTTAAGGACATAGAGAAATCAACTTTCAACTTACCATGATAATCTACCTGCAGCTTCGATTTCCTAATACAGGACGTGTCATGCTGCTTAGAAGAAGTGCAATTCCTCTGTAATCTTATATAGTACCTGACCTACCAATTTACAACATCATCCTTCAGGTAAGATGTACCCACTAGCACATGATTGTTGTGTAGTTACCAACTGCTTTTCAATTGAATGTGAGGTGTGATCCATAGGAAACACTTCATCTCAGGTAAATATGGTCAAAATCTCATGTCTATAGATGACATAGGCCTAATAGACCCTAGTTGAACTTTTAGTGGTCAAGTTGACAAACTGCCTCATGATATATATTTATACACATTAGACTGTTGCTGTTCTCATCACTGAGGCTTCTGAGTGAAGTGTGTAGTGATTGATGTAGATACCAATGACTGTTCTGATTTTGAGAATGAGGAAATGCAAATATTCATTTTGTTCAACAAATTCATCCCATCCCTAATCCTGTAGGAGGGAGGATCCCTAGTTTCCTGAATTCCTAGGTACCCTCACTAAGTGATTAACACGATACAGAATATTCAAGAAGGAGTTGACACTAAGGTAAGATTTCTTACTCATTTTTAAGTTTTATAATTAAATTTTAAGGGAATTTCTTATGTGAGTACTGTTATAGCACATACTGTATCTATAAATTCTTTCCATTCATGATGATTTTGTCATGTGTCTAGAACAATAAATCCAGAACTCAAGGTTTCTGCTAGGCATGATATCAAAATACATGATAAGGTACTTACCCTCCTTGAGGTTCAAGAGCAGGTATCCCTCTTTTTTTAATTTTTTTATTTAAATTTTTATTTTCTATATTCTATGTTTACATTCCAAAGGCTTTCCCCTTTCCCAGTTCTCCCCCATACATCCCATAATTCCTCTCCCCCCCAATTATTCCCCAATCATCCACCCCCATGATCGAAGAAGACCTTAGAAGATGGAAAAATATTTCTTGCTCCTGGATTGGTAGGATCAATATAGTAAAAATGGCCATCTTGCCAAAAGCAATCTACAGATTCAATGCAATCCCCATCAAAATCCAAACTCAATTCTTCATAGATCTAGAAAGAGCTATTCTCAAATTCATCTGGAGCAACAAAAAACCCAGGATAGCTAAAACTATTCTCAACAATAAAAGGACTTCTGGGGGAATCAATACCCTTGCTTTTAATAGCTGAGCAGTATTTCACTGTGTAAATGAACCACATTTTCTATATCCATTCTCTGGATGAGCGGTGATTAAGTGTTTTTCCAGATTCTGGCTATTACAAATAGAGTTGGTATGAATATAATAAAATACATAACCTTGTGTATTATGGAGAGTTTTAGAGTATATGCCCAAGAGTGTTATAGCTGGGCCTTCAGGTAAAACTATTCCTAATTTCCTGAGAAATCCCAAGACTGATTTCCAGAGTGGTTGTACAAATTGTCACTCTCACCAGCAATGGAGGATTGCTTTCCTTATCAGCATGTGCTGTGTTTTGAATTTTGATCTTAGGCAGTTTTGTTTTTTTTTTAATTGTTTATTTTTTACACTCCATATTTTATTACCCCCTCCCCATCCATCCTCTGACTGTTCCATGTCCCAAAACTCCTCCACAACCCACTGTCTCCACATGGATGTCCAAATCCCCAACCCTTCCTGAACTCCAAACTCTCTAGCACCTCTAGACTCTTAAGGTTTAGGAGCATCATCTCTGAATGTACACAGATCTCCATTCCTCTATAGTTTGTATGTGTGTTGGGAGCCTCATATCAGCTGCTGTATGCTGCCTGTTTGGTGGTCCAGTATTTGAGAGATCTCAGGGGTCCAGATAAATTGAGACTGCTGGTTCTCCTACAGGGTTGCCATTCTCCTCAGCTTCTTTCAGCCTTCCCTAATTCAATAAGAGGAGTCAGTTGCTTCTGTCCATTGGTTGGGTCTTCTGAGGTGCAGTCATGCTAGGTCCCTTTTTGTGAGTGCTCCATAACCTCAGTAATAGTGTCAGGTCTTGGGACCCCCCTTGAGCTGGATTACACTTTGGTCCTATTGCTGGACCTTCTTTTCCTCAGGCTCCTCTACATTTCTATCCCTGTAATTCTTTCAGACAGGAACATTTATGGGTCAGAATTGTGACTGTGAGATGGCCCTCCTCTCCCTCATTTGATGCCCTGTCTTCCTGCTGGAGGTGGGCTCTAAAACTTCCCTCTCTCTATTGTTGGGTATTTCATCTAAGGTCCCTTTTTTTGAGTCCTGAGAGTCTCTCTCTTTCCCAGACTCTGGGGCAATCTAGAGGGTTCCCCCAACCCTTATCTTCTAAGGTTGATTATTTCCATTCTTTCTGCTGGCCCTCAGGGCTTCAGTCCTTTTTCCTCACCCAAAACCAGATCAGGTTCCCCACTTCCTCCTACTCTCTCCTCCTGTCCACTTTCCTTCACAATTCCCTCCAACCATTCCCACTTGTGATTGCTTTCTTCTCTTTTGCAAGTAGGTCTGAGCTGTCATCATATGGACACTTCAGCTGGTTGACCTTTTTGTGTTCTGTGAACTGCATCTTGGGTATTCTGTAGTTCTTTTGAGGAGTTGCTAATATCCACTTATTAATGAGATATACCATGCATGTCCTTTTGGGTCTGAGTTACCTCTCTCAAGATGATATTTTCTAGTTCCATCCACTTGCCTTCAAAACTCAGCATGTTCTCATGCTTAATAGCTGAGTAGCATTCCATTGTGTAAATGAGCCACAATTTCTGTATCCATTCTTCTGTGATGGGATATTTCACCTTTCGAATTTTAAAATTCTACTATTGTGGATATACATGAGATTCCTAATAATTCCTGATAATTGATTCACTTTCTTTCCCCCTGGCTAGATTCCATTTGCACCTCATGAAATTCAATCCTGCCTCTGATAGCTGACATTACAAGCCATCTAAAGGAATGTCTGGTTGCTGATCTACTCTGCAGATATTGGAATCATATCACTCACACCATCAACATATAACATGCCCACCTCAAATGAATCCCATGATAATACTGTCATTTTCAATCCAAGTGCTTGAGAGTTTCTGAAGGATGGATTGGTAGTTCCATCTTAGCTAATACATGTTCAGTCTGCAGGGGTTGTCTCCTCACATTTCCTTGTGATGAACATGGAGACACAGCAATGCTTACAGTATTGAATAGAAATCCATAAACACTCTAGTCAAGTTGGAAATAAGCTCACTAGCTGAGTATACCTGAGGAGAGGAATTTTGAAAGCTGTAAAGTATATTAGTGAAATAATCTAAGTGAAGAAGTTAATGTGATCCACATTTAGAGTAATATATTCTAATTTTTGAGCCCCACTTGGAAGGATGCTTTATATATAAATTTGTATAAAATCTTATTCAACTGTATTTATGATTTTTATGTTTATTATATATTTATATTTTTGTGCCATGTTGTCCACATCTCTGTCTGCACATTTATGGGCTCAGACCCGATTTTCTTCAAGCACATCTAAAAAGCTCACAAAGAATGTCTTCAGCCATTGCAGCTCATATCACAGACTTAAGACAACACCACACTTTTAAGCCCTCCATGGACAAAGCATGTGAAATACAACATCTGTATTTCTGGTTACATATGATATTCTTTCTTCTGAAGACTCTGTTGTCTGACTTTCCAATATTCAGGAATCAGTAGCACTTGTTTTTCTGGCACTCTTGCCCCTTTACCCAAAACTGGCAACTTAGACTCTGTGTCATCCATTCCAGGATCTTTGCCTTCTTGTGGACATTTCCTACTGCCTCATGAATATATACATGATAATCTTTGAGTTTCATGGAATCAATGTCAGAAATTCTATTTCAAGATACATAATTTACTCATAGATAAAAAGTCATTTTATCATTGTCAACCACCTGGAAATGGAACCCAAGTGTTAATGCAGACCTTACTGCACAGCCTACCATAAGGTTTCAGGGTCTCAGGTGGCACTCAGTATTCTGGGATTAATTTCTTTTTTTCTTGAATTGATACAACTTTGTGCTTAGATCTTATTTTATGGTTTGGTCACACCTTGATATATTTTTCTTTCAAGCAGTTGAAAACATGAAGATGTTTTATTCACAAAAGGTACATGATTTTTTTTTTTTTTTTTTGGTTTTTCGAGACAGGGTTTCTCTGTGTAGCCCTGGCTGTCCTGGAACTAGCTCTGTAGACCAGGCTGGCCTCGAACTCAGAAATCCACCTGCCTCTGCCTCCCAAGTGCTGGGATTAAAGGCGTGCGCCACCACGGCCCGGCATGATTTTTTTTAATGTAATCAGTTATCCACTCAAGTTCTTTTCCACATAGTCATTCATGTTCATGCCAATAAAGCACTGCATAAATTTGGCTAAACTTAGGCAAATCTTATTCTTTCTAAGTTCCAAACCATCAATACTGATAAGAACAAAGAAGAATGCATTGTGTTTTAACATTTCTGAAGGCAGTGAAAAAATGTGCTAAACTTGTGAGCTCTGCCTTCCAGTATCGTATGCCCACTGTGCCTTCTTCCAAGATCATCAGCATCTGAGAGAATTGAATGAAATCCCTACTTAGAGTTTATATTTTCTGCTGTTGATTTTAAAGTTACCATAAATACAGGTCAGTATAAAGATGAAGATACTGATTATTGATATTGAACAAATAAATAAATCATTGAATACATTTGATACCAATCTCAAACATGTGAGCCAGAAACTTGAAACAAAAGTAAAGTCAATGAAATCACTCTCTCATGGAATTATAGTATTCACCATTGCCAGCTTGAGATGGCATATACTCTTACACTATTTACAAAGTCGAAAATTAATGTTCAAATTACGTGGAAAATATAGTGATAAGACTCACACATACCCTAGAAACAGAGACTATTAAGGTAGGAGTAAAATCTCCTCTTTGAGCTCCTCATCTGTCTTCCAGAATATATATTGGGAAGAGATTCCTAGATGAGTGAACAGAGTGTAGAACCCTTTATGACAGAGTGAGGGTTTCTCTCAACCCTACTGCACCCCAACATCACACACTAGTAGTGTGTACTGAGGAAGCTGGTTTTCAGTGTACTTATTCTCTAAGGGAAGAAGAAATGAACTCTCTTGAGGGCTCCTCTGTCTCCCATCATAGACAGATACCTCTTAAGTCCTAAAACTTAAGTACACCATCAGAATCAGCACCTGGTGAGGGAATGCAAATCTCTCCTGGATCCACCCAACCTTGGGTTGAAAAGCCAAAGCTGGGCCTGTGTACTCACTAGTGTGCAGACATGGACAGGCTTACTTCCTCATTCCTGCTGCTGATTGTCCCTGCATGTGAGTGCCAAGGCTCCCTAAGGGATGACCTTTTCTATCCTCACCTGTTCCAACCTTACCTTCTCCCTTTTTTTCTCCACAGATGTCCTGTCCCAGGTTACTCTGAAAGAGTCTGGCCCTGGGATAGTGCAGCCCTCCCAGACCCTCACTCTGACTTGCTCTTTCTCTGGGTTTTCACTGAGCACTACTAATGTGGGTGTGAGCTGGATCTGTCAGTTTTCAGGGAAGGGTCTGGAGTGGCTGGCAACCATTTGGTGGGATGATGATAAGTGGTACAACCCATCCCTGAAGAGCCGGGTCACAATCACCAAGGACACTTCCAACAACCAAGTATTCCTCAAGATGTCCAGTGTGGACACTACAGATACTGCCACATACTACTGTGCTCGGAGAGCACATTGACAGAGCCTCAGTTTTCAGCTGTACAATATTTTAGGCTGGTTCTCAACTCTGTTCCTTCCTATTGTATCATAATTGTGTAATGCCAAAGCTTTCCTGCTGGCATCTGTGGTTTCCTGTTTGTTCTTAGGTTAAGAGTTTTTTATTCCTGCTATGTGCCCTAGTTCCCTATTATGATGTTCATATATGATTCTGTCTGTGTTTTATTTTATAAAGCTCATAGATATTTGGTGCCTACACCAGGTGGTTCAGAGCTATGGTTCCACTCAGTCTTAGGCTTCAAATTCCCACAGTAGAAGGTTTCAAATTATTATAATGTTCACCTTCTGTAAACAGCTGTATATTGTGAAGATGGGAAGTACTGGATGAGTATTCTCAAATAGAGTCACAGACCAAAGGCTGTCTATAGATACGCCCAAATAATCCAGGCTAATCTGTCTATTGGTTGCTCACCACATACTAATTTTAATAGCACATGGTTCAAGACAACACTTACATATATCACTAAACACAGAGAAGTTGAGCTTGAGCTCAAGTAGAAATTTCATTCCTACTGATTAGTGTTTGAATTACTGGAGGCAGTTTGCATGGCATTGGATGAGAAAGGTAATAACTATTGTAGTTATGACTCCTGTCATCTATAATAGTTACCTGTCTGTGGGTTATATTGATACAATGGTGGTATAAACATTGTAGGATTCAGCATTTATTCTTTGATGGAATTAAGACCTATGAGATTAGGGTTAGGGTTAGACATGGCTGACTCTGCTAGAATTGCCATGAAACTGAAATTGGATTGGTCATGACCCTATGGGAAAAACATATGCCAAAGTTCTGATAGAGTCGCATATCAAAAATGATTTCTATTTACACAACCATACACTTAAATCAGTAACTCATCTACCCATCATCAGAGACATGTTTTGCAGTTGATGGGAAGCAAAAGAGAACCACAAATGGATAATTTTTAGAGCACTGGTTCTAAATGGGTTGTCCTCATCAAACATCCCTCCCAGGACTAATGTACAACATCAAAGGAAGATTATAAGAGCAAGAGACAGTGGATGACTCTAAAGAAAGAGACTTATCCAGACACAATGTGACTGCTTCACATATGAACTCTCATAGACTGTGGGAACAAGCACAGGGCCTATATAGATTCAAGCCAGTGGCACTCTATCCAGAGAGTGGGAAGTAGAGATGTGCTCCCACCACTAGCTAAGAATCTGTCTGCAACTGATACTCATCTACAATGGAAACTTAGTCTTCTTCAGTGAAGTCTTACTCATGTACTGACCACACTTGGTGGTAGGGCCTATGCCCAGGAGGTGGACAAACAAAACCAACAAAATGGCATATTTGCAGAGTGTTTGTTTCATATAGCTTTATTTAGGCATTTTGTCTTATTTTTTTAATGTATATTTGGTTTCAGATTTTGCCTCCTTTTGAGTCTGTGTATATGTGTATATGTAAGTTGACAAGATAGGGTAAATAGCTAAGAGAGAGAGATAGAGAGAGAGAGGGAGAGAGAGAGAGAGAGAGAGAGAGAGAGAGAGAGGAGACAGAAAGTGATTCTTTTTTTTACTTTTTTGTTTGTGTTTGGTTAAAAAGTGGGAAAAAGAAAGGGGATGAATTTGGGTTGGTAGCAAAGGAATGAAGATCTAAGAGTAAGTGTGGAGAAGAAAATATGATTAGAATATAGTGCTTATAAGATTGTTTTCAATCATCAAAGTTCATCTAAATTAAACAAATGTGGCAAAGGCCCCAAATCTTGTGTATTCTTACTTTTCTATAAATTAGAACATTATGGAAAGACAAAATATGTTTGTTTATTTCTGCTATCTTCATGCACAACCTGAATGGAAAGTTTCCAGTAATTTCTGATCATTTGCCTATTTTTCTATTGAGCCATCTACTTTCATTTCTGTCTTCCTGAACTGACAATAATTAGGTAAGAATTTATGGAGAACACTAAATGTTCACCAGCCAGGTGAAGAAGAAGCAGGCACAAACTGAAGGAGAGGTAACTAACAAACCAATTGTCAGAACATAAGGTTGATATAGATTGATTAATTTAAATTATAAGTGCCACGGACTGACTCAGTCGGAACACACACCCGTGGGGGAACCAGGGTCTTTGGTGTGCAGGACGGCACAGAGTGTATGGCGTGAGGTGACAGACACACCAGAAGCAGGGTGGATCTGAATGCGCTTTACTGTTCTAAGGTAGGCAGTTTTATACAGACAAGTGTCCAATGAAGTGATTACAAAGAATGTTTAACATGAGCTTCTGGCACTGAGAAATACAAAATCAATCAGGCAAAAACATTGGAGATCAGCTACAGAGCATCA
Source organism: Apodemus agrarius (assembly GCA_964023405.1). NCBI lineage: Eukaryota > Metazoa > Chordata > Mammalia > Rodentia > Muridae > Apodemus > Apodemus agrarius. Next base: position 4,768,124 of record OZ030011.1, read on the forward strand.
CATCCCTTGATCAGAACATCTGTAATTAAGGATAAACTTTTGGAGGTTTAAAAGTTTAAAAGTTCATGGGAATATTTAGTGACGGTCTTTAGGTCATAAAACCAGTGAGTGACTATCCATCTGTGGTCCTTATCTATTATCTAGCTTCCTTTTTGTGAGACTCTTCAGGCACACTTTAAAGCTATGGCTGGTGCTTTCCATGCCAGAGTGTCAAAGCCAGCATTACTCACACAGTTGCAGCCATACAAATATATATATTGTTGGGAGGTTAATATACCAATGTATTTAAGTAATAATTGTATAACTGATCAAAAGGTAAAGCAATGGATCTTTAGAAGATAAAACATGGCCAGTGCTATGGTTCAAAGGGTGAACTGTTGATGAACTCTTTTGCCTGGATAGTTGCATCTCCGGCCATCAGGAACATATCATAAGTAAAGATACAAGTCAGAGAAGGGTCACACAGGCAAAGCTTGCCATGAGAAATTCAGCTCAGCACAATCTCTGGCCAAGGAGGCCCACAGTGATTTCCTCAAATAGACAGCTTTGTCATAAACAAGGCTTTTACCTGTAAATACCACACAGTTTCCACCGAGATTGTGGTTTAGCTGTGGGAATCATACAGTGTCTAAGAGATTCATGTGGTAATAAGACTATTGAGGAACAAGAATAAGATAATGCTTAAAAGTATAATTAATAAATATAAATCTTGGTCTTTTATTCAGAGCTAAGACAGGCATAGTAAAACTGTATTCTTATACCCATGTTAGTGTCAATATTAGCTATTTGTCTATCATAACAGAATCAATAACTTTGAAACAGAAGTGTTTGATCACAAACTCAATCAATATATAATTTTGAGGAAATGACCAACATTGCTGTTGTACTATATTGTTTTGCTTTGGTTATCCAAAAGGGTTTCTCTGTATAGCACTGATTGTCCTGGAACTTATCTCTGTAGACAAGAATAGCCTAGCACTCTGAGATTCACATGTCTGTACCTCCCAAATCTCATGATAAAAAATATTTGCTACCACCATCATGTTACATTGAAATATTCTCAACAAATATTTTTAATTATATCAGTTACTTTCATGGGATTTGAGGCAGGAGATTAGATGAGTATGCACTGATTACTGATTCCAAACTCATAGTCTTCCTCATTCCCAATATCCTGCTCTATAATCAAATGACTTATACACTACACTAACATCAATGATACAAGGCCATTTTTATAGTCTTTGGGACAGGGTGTGTGACAGGGATGCTCAATGCTTTGTTGAGGACTGTTTAATAATTCCAAATGATTATTCAGGACATTGTCCCATATTAATGTGCTACAGAATTTGTCAGTAACTTACTTTAGAAGTAACTGACAGAGTGAACATCCAGAGATTCACCAAAACATCTCTAAAGTGGCTGTTCTTGCATCTTGTATATCTGACTACTGAGAACATCCTGGTGTATCAATCTTTGAGGGAAACAGAGTGAGAAGATATGAGCCAGTTTCCAGATACTCTCCTATCTGCAGAAGGACCTGGAATAGTGAAAATGGTGCCAGTCCCTTAAGTGGTGTTCATAATCATCACATAGAGACAGGTTGAAAAGGAACACCTATGGGTTTGTGATCAATGAAAAGAGGGCCCAAGCAGAGGACAAGGGAAAAATATTAGAAAATAATAGAAAAATGGTATAAATCAATATGTCCATTTATTCAAGGAAAACTTCAGTACAGACATTGTACCTATTCAGCAAGTACTATGATCCTCATATAAGTTTACCTTAGGAGAATATACTCATATTATCTATTTATATTATGGAGCCCAGACATTTGTGTTTAGATTTTTGGAGGACGATGTCTAAGTAAATCTATATTACTTAAGTAGGCATGCAATCCTATGCATTGCAACCTATGTGAGCCATCAGCATCCCATATACTATCATATGAAGTACAGCATTACAGACATTACTCAGCACATCTGCGGTTCTGAAATGCCAAGTTACAACCATCTAGCACTCTGGATTGTAGGAATAACAGTTCCTTTATAGTAAGAAATCATTGATACTCTGAGGATGTTGCCCTGCTAACTGAAAATGCACAGGACATCAAATGGATTCTGACTAGTTATCAAAGAGGATACGGATTCAAATGGTCCTCCTTCTTGTATCTTGAAATATTAGGTACATCCAATTTGTGAACCCAAAGTTAGAGCACAATGTAAAGAGGGCCCAAGCAGAGGACAAGGGAAAAATAATAGAAAATAATAGAAAAATGGTATAAATCAATATGTCCATTTATTCAAGGAAAACTTCAGTACAGACATTGAACGAATTAAGCAAGTACTATGATCCTCATATTAGTTTAACTTCGGAGAATAAACTCATATTATCTATTTATATTATGTAGCCCAGACATTTGTGTTTAGATTTTTGGAGCACGATGTCTAAGTAAATCCATATTACTTAAGTAGGCATGCAATCCTATGCATTGCAACCTATGTGAGCCATCAACATCCCATATATTATCATATGAAGTACAGCATTACAGACATTGCTCAGCACATCTTGGGGTTCTGAAATGCCAAGTTACAATCATCTAGCACTCTGGATTGTAGGAATAACAGTTTCTTTAGAGTAATAAATCACTGATACCCTGAGGATGTTGCCCTGCTAACTGAAAATTCACAGGACATCGAATGGATTCTGACCATTCATTGAAGAGGATATGGATTCAAATGGTCCTCATTCTTGTATCTTGAAATATTAGGTGCATCCAATTTGTAAACCAAAAGTTGGAGCACAATATAATTGAACATTCTGTATTTATGTAGTATGTATTGTTCTTTTATTATGACTAGCTTTACTTCTAATACTTAAATACACATGATCACATATCCCTATGCAATGCTATTGGTTTCTCTAATCCCTGTGATAACATTCCATATTCTGTCCTTCACTAGAGAAACATCAACTCTGAAAGCTTTACTAGCACATGCCCTGCCAGTGAATAAGAGACCATTGGATTGGAAAGCTACACAGGTAGAGATAAGTTTTCTAAGCACACATATTCTCCACCCATTAGGTTCTTGTAAATGAAATTTCCTCTTTCCTCCCATTCCATTTAATGCATGTAAATACAGTATGGTAAAAAGATTGAGCTGTGCAATACATTTGTTTGATTTCTATTTCCTTCTCAATGTGAGTGTTTTGTATTGTTAGCTTTTCATGAGGGGAACTAGCTACTCTAGTTCCTCTTCTTCCTGTTGACTCCTGTATGTGATTGTCCCAGGAATTCATACGTGGATACATGGGGAGGTGTATCTTCCCTTAAGACTCAATGTTACTTTTTTTGTACTCAGATGCTCTGGCCCAGGTACATGCTGACTAAGGTAAGAAAGACCCTAATCTCTCCTGTTAACACCTCATTATAAATGGGAATTGTGAGAGCCTGATCCAACAGCCTCTAGGAAAGAGTTTACCTTGAGAGGATCATTGATGATAATGTAGAAACAATTTCAATTCAGTCTCTGAGATATCACCCATCTTCTATAAGTAAACAAGAGTCATTTCTCCATACAGCTGAGCTCTGTAAGTACTGGAGTTGCAGGGATACAGTACTGCTCAAGCCAGACTGAGCAATATCAAGTTAAGCTATGAGTAATCTACCTGCAGGTAAGTTGAGGACCAGCAGGGAGCAGAATAGGGCTAAGAATCCTAGTAGACAGTTGTTGGGTTGAAGGAACTCTGTATTCTCTGTGATTTTTCTTTTTGGAGTCAATTTTTTGTTTTTTAGAATTTTTCTCAGAGACACAAGAACAATTTACTTTCTTTTTTATCAAATTTGAAGTTATTTAGCTTACAAACTAATTACTGAGGAAAATCACATCTATTCACTTGTACCAATTGTGATTGAGACACAATGATTTTGTATTCAAACACAGTGAAGATTCTTCATTAAACTCTTCAAAGATTCATATTTTCTTGTTTATTATTTCCTTATTGTATATTATGAAAAATCATATAATGTATTTACATTACTGATTCCCTCCCCAAACTTATGACAGCTCCTTCCTCATAAATTAAATTACACAGCTTTTCATTCTTTCTGTAGAAAGGAAAAGAATGGAACAAAAATTAAAGAGGGACTAAAAACATTTCAATAAACAAGAAACACACACACTCAAACATAAAAGAAAACTGCAAAATTATACCTTCGCAAACATAATACATAGGGAAAAGACGAGTGTAAAAATATACACAAGTTAATATGAGAATAAATATCTTCAAAATGTAATGTTGTGTTCATTTTGTGTGATTTTCTGTTGCTGGACATGTGTCTACCTTTAAGTTTGGTTAATAAATGCAATGATGCTCCATTGGAGAAAGCTAATTTTTACTTTGCATGTGAGGTTCAATTTCAGAAACTTCTTGGTTATGGGTAAGAACCTATGGCCATGACTCTCTCTAAGCACTGGGACTCCATTTGGATGGAGTCTGTGCATACCCTGTGCATCCTGTCACATTGTTGTTGGTTCACATGTGCATGAGTCTTGCTAAGTCTGGAAGACAGTTTCCTTGAAGCCATTCCACTCCTTTGGTTCTTATAATCTATTCAGTGTTCAAATTTTCTCAGAAATGAGGTCTAATTATCGAGTTATTATGAAACTCATTGCAACTGAAATACCTCATACTCTTGTGGCACCTGTGATGATAACTCACAGTGAGTTATTCTATGACTGGTACTGAGATGTTCAATAAATATCTTGTGTCTTTAGGGAACCACACTGTCTACCCATGTAGCTATCTCTGTTCAAATATACCTAAGTTAAAATAAAACACAAAACTCATCCCTGTGCTTTCTACTTGGCTTTCTGCAAGCATGTATCTCACAGGTATCTCACATAGAGCATGACCAGAACCAGGTCACTGAGAAAATACTAATAACTAAACTGAAAGTCTTATCTGCATATCAAGAGGTTTTCATAGATTTTTCTTGAATTTATTATTTTTGATAAATATACTGTATAAACATATCCATAAATGCTATGATAATCTCAACATAAATTACTTCTTCAGTAAGTAAATATTCCCAAGTGTATACTAGGCAACTATGAATGATTCATTACTTCTAAACAGTTTTTCATAGAAATAAAATTATAATTTGCCTCTTTTTACTTCATAAGGCACTTTCCTTTAGTCCCAGTATCCCTGTTGTTTTCCATAATACATGCATTTTATTTCCTCTGTATTTTTTATTTTACTTACATTTAATTATCCTAGATTTCATCTTACCTTTCTTATAACACCTAACTTTGGTTTATCCTACACCACTCTCTCATTCCTCAGCACCATTTCATGTTTGAAACATTCTGTCTCATCTATCTGCATTTTATCTCTATTTAATTATATCATCGCCTTTAATTCCTAGGACCTGAATGGTCCATTTCTCTTATATTCTCCTGACTTCTTCTTCTTCCTACTTCCTTTTTTCTCTTCCTCCTCCTCCTCATATTCTCCTCCTTCTCCTCCCTGTAGTCTCCTCCTCATCCTCCTCCACTTCTTCTTCTTCTTCTTCTTCTTCTTCTTCTTCTTCTTCTTCTTCTTCTTCTTCTTCTTTTTCTCCTTCTTCTCCTCCTCCTTCTCCTCTCTTCTTCTCCTCCTTCTCCTTCTCCTCCTTCTCCTCCTTCTCCTTCTCCTCCTCCTTTCTCCTTCTCCTCCTCCTTCTTCCTCCTTCTCTACTTCTTCATCCTTCTCTTCTTCTTCATCCTATTCCTCCTCCTCCTCTCTCCTCCTTCTTTCTCTTCTTTGTCCACTCTTTACTCTCTTTTTAAAAGTTTCCCCCTTTTTATTGAAAACAGATTTTTTTTGGCATACAATATATCCTGAGTAGAATTTGGTTTCTTCCTGCTCCACAGAATTTCTCCCCACCCCTACCCCCTTTTTATCCCTCAGTAGAAAAGAACAGGCTTCTAAGAAATAACAGCCAAACACTACAAAATAAATACAGTAAAATAAATCAAAATCTATTGTGTTGAAGTTCGTCATGAAAAACAAACAAGAGGAATAATACCCAAAAGCATGTAGAAGAGTCAGGACACCACTATATTTTACTCTAATGATCAGGAATCACATAAAATAACACTAAGCTAATAATATATGTATAAGTAAATTTATATGTATACATATACATAATATGCATTACTCACTCAGCTTCTACAAATTCAAAACACAAAACATTCAAGTAAGGAAACTGTGTGAAAGAAAGCATGAAACATTAGTTATATGCACTCAGGTGACTCCAATCTGCATATCATTTTCCAGGTACATTCAATACTGCCAGACTTTGTAATTCATGTTTTAATATGAGCAGTATTCCATTGACTCTACATCCCACATTGTCAATATCTATTTTTCTTTTGTTACAAATCTAGGTGGATTCCATTAACTGGTTGTGTGATTGGAGCACCAATAAGCTTGTGTGGGCAAGTTTCTTTGTACTATTGCATAGAGTCATTTGAGTACACACCTGTGGGGGTATAGGTATAACTGGGACACAATGCACTTATGATTATTATCATTATCATTATTATTATTGGTGGCATTTTTCAAACTGATTTCCAAAGTCACTACACTAGCTTACACTTATATCAAATGTAAGCAAGGATTACTTTTATTTTTTTCTGTATCTACGTGCTTATTTGATATCAATATTCTTGCTTATTGACATCTCACTGAAGTCAAATTGGAACATTGATTTTCTGGGATTTTTTTTGTTAAATTTTTAATTAATTAATTAATTTTTTCACTTTACCTCCTCTCACCCATTTTCTCCCCATCCCCTTCTCCTCTGAGAGGATGGAGCCCTCCCCTCCATGGGTATCCCCCATCCATTGCCCATCAAGTCTCTGCAATAATAGACTCATTCTCTCCCAATGGGGTCAGACAAGGCAGACAAGTTAGGGAACAGGAACAAAAGGAAGGCAACAGTTTTAGGGACAAGCCTCACACTAGTTATTGGGGGATCTGCATGAAGACTGAGATGCACATCTGCTACATATGTTTGAGAGGCCTTGATCTAGCCTGTGTATGCTCTTTGGTTGGTGGTTTAGTCTCAGAGAACCCCCAAGCATCCAGGGTAGTTGTCTCTGTGGGTCTTCCTGTGGAGTTCCTGTTCCCCCCAGATCCCTCAATCCTTCTCCCAACTCTTCCATAAGACTTCCATATTTCTGTCCATCCTTTGACCATGGGTCTCTGCATCTGTTTTAGTAAGCTCCTGGGTAGAATCTCTCAGAGGATAGTTAAGAGAAGCTTCTATTTGCAAACATAACAGGGCATCATTAACAGTGTCATAGATTGTTGATTGCCCATGAGATGGGTCAAAAGTTTGGCCAGTTGGCTGACCATTCCCATAGTCTTTGCTCTAACTTTGTCCCTCCATTTCTTGTAAACAGGACAACTTTTGGATTGAATGTTTTGTGGGTGGATTGGTGTCTCTACCGCTCCACTGTGTTTCCTTTTCTGAATACAGGACTTGGCCTCTTCAAAATCCATATCCCCAAAGTAGTGTGTCACAGCTAAGTTTACGCCCATACAGGGGGACATCAATTATCCTGGCACCTCGCTGCCCACCTTCACTGGACTCGAGGTTCCTGAATCAAACAGAACTGCAGGTCAAAAAACACACAGCCCAGCTATATTCAACAGAAGTCTACCACACCAGGAGTTATGGAATAGTTTAGATGGTCTCTCTGATCCTGATTTAACTTTGGTATTTGGTATCTGTTTAAGAAATTGTCCATTGACTCCAGATTTTCCAGTTGTGTTGAGTATAGGCATTTGTAGTACGTTCTAACTATTTTTTGAATTGCATCAGTTTCTATTGTTATATCTCCCTTTTTATTTCTGGTTTTGTTAATTTGGATACTGTCTCTGGGCCCTCTGCTTATTCTGGCTAAGGGTTTATCTATCTTGTTGATTTTCTCAAAGAACCAGCTCCTGGATTTGTTGATTCTTTGTATAGTTCTTTTGGTTTCTACTTGGTTGATTTCAGCCCTGATTTTGATGATTTCAGGCCTTCTACTCCTATTGGGTATGTTAGTTTCTTTCTGTTCTAATGCTTTCAGGTTTGCTGTTTAGCTGATAGTTTATGCTCTCTCTAGCTTAATTTTAGAAGCACTCAGAGTTGTGAGTTTTCCTCTTAGCACTGTTTTCATTGTGTCTTATAAATTTGGGTATGTTATATCTTATTTTCATTAAATTCTAAAAAGGTTTTGATTTCTTTCCTTATTTCTTCTTTGACAAAGGTATTATTGAGTAGAGCATTGTTCAGCTTCAATGTGCATGTGGGCTTTCTGTTGTTTTTGTTGCTATTGAGGACCACCCTTATTCCATAGTGATCTGATAGGAGGCATGGGATTAGTTCGATCTTCTTATATCTGTTGAGGTCTGTTTAGTGACCAATTATTTGGTCAGTTTTGGAGAAGATATCATGAGGTCCTGAGAAGAAGATATATTCTTTTGCTTTAGGATGAAATGTTCTATTGATATCTATTAAATCCATTTGTTTCATAACTTCTGTTAGTTTCACCATGTCTCTGTTTAATTTGTGTTTTCCTGAACTGACCATTGATGAGAGTGGGGTGTTGAAGTAACCGACAGTTATTGTGTGAGGTGCAATGTGTGTTTTAAGCTTTAGTGAAGTTTCTTTTATGAGTGAGGTTGCCCTTGTATTTGGAGCATAGATGTTCAGAATTGAGAGTTCTTCATGGCAGATTTTTCCTTTGATAAGTATAAGGTGTCCTTCGCTGCCTTTTTCGACGACTTTTGGTTGAAAGTCTGTTTTTTTGGATATTAGAATGGGTACTCTAGCTTGTTTCCTGGGACCATTTGCTTGGAAAATTGTTTTCTAGCCTTTTACTGTGAGGTAGTGTTTGTCTTGGACACTGATATGCATTTCCTATATGCAACAAAATGTTGGGTCCTGTTTACATATCCAGTCTGTTAGTCTATGTGTTTATTGGGAAGTTGAGTCCATTGACTTTAAGAGATATTAAGGAATAGTGATTGTTGCTTCCTGTTATTTCTGATATAATTTTTATATTTGTGTGGTTATCTTCTTCTGGGTTTGTTGAAAGAAGATTAATTTCCTGCTTTTTCTAGTGTATAGTTTCCCTCCTTTGGTTTGTGTTTTCCATTCATTATCATTTGAAGTGCAGGATTGGTGGAAAGATAATGTGTGAATTTGTTTTTTTTTTTCAGTGTTCTTAATCTTTATTTTAAGAGGACTCCAGTCCTCTTAAAATCTTTTATAATATAAACACTGATCCTAAGTTTCTTTTTTAATTTTATTTTCTATATTCTATGTTTACATTCCAAAGGCTTTCCCCTTTCCCAGTTCCCACCCACCATAGTTCCCATAGTTCCTCTCCCCCCCATCTGTTCCCCAATAATTCCCCCTCCCCCCTCGGTTTCTTTACTAAACTGGATGCAATCTTTACAGGCCCAGGGTCCTCTCCTTTCTTCTTCTTGGGAATCATTTGACTTGCTATTTGTGTCTTGAGTATTTAGGCCTTCTGGGCTCATTAATATCCACTTATCAGTGATTGCATTTCATGTGCATTCTTTTGTGATTGGGTTAATTCACTCAGGATGATATTTTCCAGGTCTAACCATTTGCCTACAAATTGCATGAATTCATTATTTTTAATTGCTGAGTAGTATTCCATTGTATAAATATACCACATTTTCTGTATCCATTCCTCCTTTGAGGGATATTTGGGCTCCTTCCAATTTCTGGCTATAAACATAGTGGAGCATGTGTCCTTATTGCATGCAGGGGAATCCTCTGGGTATATGCCCAGGAGTGGTATGCCAGGGTCCTCTGGAAGTGACATGCCCAATTATCTGAGGAACCTCCAAACTGATTTCCAGAGCGGTTTTACCATTTTGCACGCCCACCAACAGTGGAGGAGTGTTCCTCTTTCTCCACATCCTTGCCAGCACTTGTTGTCTCTTGAGTTTTTAATCTTAGCCATTCTGACTGGTGTGAGGTGGAATCTCAGGGTTGTTTTGATTTGCATTTCCCTGATGACTAATGATGTTGAACATCTTTTAAGGTGTTTCTCGGCCATCCGAATTTCTTCTGGTGAAAATTCTTTGTTTAGCTCTGTGCCCCATTTTTTGATAGGGTTATTTGTTTCTTTGCGGTCTAACTTCTTGAGTTCTTTGTATATATTGGATATTAGCCCTCTGTCGGATGTGGAGTTGGTGAAGATCATTTTCTACTTTGTTGGTTGCCGTTTTGTCCTTCTGACAGTGTCCTTTGCTTTGCAGAAACTTTGTAATTTTATGAGGTCCCATTTGTCGATTCTTGATCTTAGAGCATAAGCTATTGGTGTTCTGTTCAGGAACTTTTCCCCTGTGCCCAAGTCCTCCAGGGTCTTCCCAAGTTTCTTTTCTAATAGTTTCAGTGTGTCTGGTTTTATGTGGAGGTCCTTGATCCACTTGGAGTTGATCTTAGTGCAAAGAGATAAGATTGGATCAATTCGCATTCTTCTGCATGTTGACTTCCAGTTGAACCAGCACCATTTGTTGAAAAAGCTATCTTTATTCCACGGGATGGTTGTGGCTCCTTTATCAAAGATCAAGTGACCATAAGTCTGTGGGTTAACCTCTGGGTCTTCAATCCTGTTCCATTGATCTGCTTGCCTGTTGCTATACCAATACCATGCAGTTTTTAACACAATTGCTCTGTAGTACTGCTTGAGGTCAGGGATATTGATTCCCCCAGAAGTCCTTTTATTGTTGAGAATAGTTTTAGCTATCCTGGGTTTTTTGTTGCTCCAGATGAATTTGAGAATTGCTCTTTCTAGATCTATGAAGAATTGAGTTGGGATTTTCATGGGGATCGCATTTAATCTGTATATTGCTTTTGGCAAGATGGCCATTTTTACTATATTGATCCTGCCAATCCAGGAGCAAGAAATATTTTTCCATCTTCTGAGGTCTTCTTCGATTTCTTTCTTCAAGGACTTGAATTTCCTGTTGTACAGATCTTTTGCTTGTTTGGTTAGAGTTACGCCAAGATATTTTATGTGGTTTGTGGCTATTGTGAAGGGTGATATTTCCCTAATTTCTTTCTCTGCCTGCTTGTCCTTTGAGTACAAGAAGGCCACTGACTTGCTTGAGTTAATTTTATAACCTGCCACTTTGCTGAAGTTGTTTATCAGCTGTAGAAGTTCTCTGGTGGAGTTTTTTGGGTCGCTTAGGTAAACTATCATATCGTCTGCAAATAATGATAGTTTCACTTCTTCCTTTCCAATTTGTATCCCTTTGACTTCCTTATGTTGTCTAATTGCTCTTGCTAGAACTTCAAGTACTATATTGAAAAGATATGGAGAGAGAGGGGCAGCCTTGTCTAGTCCCTGATTTCAGTGGGAATGCTTCAAGTTTCTCTCCATTTATTTTGATGTTGGCTACTGGTTTGCTGTGGATTGCTTTTACTATGTTTAGGTATGGGCCTTGAATTCCTGCTCTTTCCAAGACTTTTAGCATGAAAGGATGCTGAATTTTGTCAAATGCTTTTTCAGCATCTAATGAGATGACCATGTGGTTTTTTTTCTTTCAGTTTGTTTATGTATTGGATTACATTGATGGATTTCCGTATATTGAACCATCCCTGCATCCCTGGGATGAAGCCTACTTGATCATGGTGGATGATCGTTGTGATGTGCTCTTGGATTCGGTTAGCAAGAATTTTATTTAGTATTTTTGCATCTATATTCATAAGAGAAATTGGCCTGTAGTTCTCTTTCTTTGTTGGATCTTTTTGTAGTTTAGGTATTAGCGTAATTGTGGCTTCGAAGAATGAGTTGGGCAGTGTCCCTTCTGTCTCTATTTTGTGGAATAGTTTGGAGAGTATTGGTGTTAAGTCTTCTTTGAAGGTCTGGTAGAATTCTGCACTAAAACCATCTGGTCCCGTACTTTTTTTGGTTGGGAGGCTTTCTATAACCCCTTCTATTTCTTTAAGGGTTATGGGACTGTTTAGCTGGTCTACTTGATGCTGATGTAATTTTGGTATTTGGTATCTGTCTAGGAAATTGTCCATTTCCTCCAGATTCTCCAGTTGTTTTGAGTATAGACCTTTGTAGTAGGATCTGATGATCTTTTGAATTTCCTCTTTTTCTGTTGTTATGTCTCCCTTTTCATTTCTAATTTTGTTAATTTGTATACTGTCTCTGTGTCCTTTGGTTAGTCTGGCTAAGGGTTTATTTATCTTGTTGATTTTTTCAAAGAACCAGCTCCTGGTCTTGTTGATTCTTTGTATGGTTCTCTTTGTTTCTATTTGATTGATTTCAGACCTGAGTTTGATGATTTCTTGTCTTCTACTCCTCCTGGGTGAATTAACTTGTTTTTCTTCCAGGGCTTTAAGGTGTGCCATTAAGCTGCTAGTATATGCTCTCTCCAGTTTCTTTTTGGATGCACTTAGAGCTATGAGTTTTCCTCTTAGCACTGCTTTCATTGTGTCCCATAGATTTGGGTAGGTTGTACCTTCATTTTCATTGAATTCTAAAAAGTCTTTGATTTCTTTTTTTATTTCTTCCTTGACCAAGGTGTCATTGAGTAGAGTATTGTTCAGTTTCCATGTGTATGTGGGCTTTCTGTTGTTTTTGTTGTTATTGAAGACCACTCTTACTCCATGGTGATCTGATAGAAGGCATGGGATTAGCTCGATCTTCTTGTATTTGTTGACATATGTCTTGTGACCAATTATATGGTCTATTTTGGAGAAGGTCCCATGTGGAGCTGAGAAAAAGGTATATTCTTTAGCTTTAGGATGAAATGTTCAATATATATCTGTTAAATCCAATTGGTCCAGAGTTTCAATTAGTTTCACTGTGTCCCTGTTTAGTTTCTGCTTTCCTGATCGGTCCATTGAGGAGAGTGGAGTGTTGACGTCACCCACAATTATTGTGTTAGGTGTAATGTGTGCTTTAAGCTTTAGTAAGGTTTCTTTTACGAATGAGGCTGCCCTTGCATTTGGAGCATAGATGTTCAGTATTGAGAGCTCTTCTTGGTGGATTTTCCTTTTGGCCAGCAAGAAGTGACCTTCTGAGTCTCTTTTGATGATTTTAGGTTGGAAGTCAATTTTATCTGATATTAGAATGGCTACTCCAGCTTGTTTCTTGAGACCATTTGCTTGTAAAATTGTCTTCCAGCCTTTTACTCTAAGGCAGTGTTTGTCATTGACACTGAGATGTGTTTCCTGTATGCAGCAAAATGTAGGGTCCTGTTTCCGTATCCAGTCTGTTAATCTATGTCTTTTTATCGGGGAATTGAATCCATTGATGTTAAGAGATATTAAGGAATAGTAATTATTTCCTCCAGACATTTTTGAAATTATATTTATTTATTTTATTTATTTTTTATATTCGAGAGGTTACCTTCTTTTGGGTTTGATGAGAGGAGGTTTCTATCTTGCTTCTTGCCGGGTGTAGTTTCCGTCCTTGTCTTGGTGTTTTCCCCCTATTATCCTTTGTAGGGCTGGATTTGTGGAAAGATATCGTGCAAATTTGGTTTTGTCATGGAATACCTTAATGTCTCCATCTATGGTGATTGAGAGTTTTGCTGGGTAAAGTAGTTTTGGCTGAAGTTTGTGTTCTCTTAGAGTTTGCATGATATCTGCCCAGGATCTTCTAGCTTTCAGGGTCTCAGGTGAGAAGTCTGGTGTTATTCTGATAGGTCTTCCTTTATAAGTTACTTGGCCTTTTTCTCTGGCTGCCTTTAATATTCTTTCTTTGTTTAGTACATTTGGAGTTTTGATTATCATGTGACGGGATGTATTTCTGTTCTGATCCAGTCTGTTTGGGGTTCTGTATGCTTCTTGTATATTCATGGGCATCTCTCTCTTTAGGTTGGGGAAGTTTTCTTCCATAATTTTGTAGAAGATATTTGCTGGCCCTTTAACTTGTACATCTTCATTCTTTTCTATACCTATAATCCTTAGGTTTGGTCTTCTCATTGCGTCCTGGATTTCCTGGATGTTTTGGGTTACAGCCTTTTTGCATTTAGTATTTTCTTTGACTGTTGAATCAATGGTTCCTATGGTATGTTCAGCTTCTGATATTCTGTCTTCTATCTCTTGTATTCTATTGTTGATATTTGCATCTATGGCTCCTGATTTCTTCCCAAGGTTTTCTATCTCCAATGTTGTCTCCCTCTGTGATTTCTTAGTTGTTTCTACTTCTGTTTTTAGTGCCTGTATGGATGTGCTCAGATCTTTCGCTTGCTTGATTGTGTTTTCATGTATTTCTTTAATAGATTTTTGTGTTTCCTCTTTCCTAGCTTCTACTTGTTGGCCCACGTTCTTCTGTATTTCTTTAAGTGATTTTTGTCTTTCCTCCTTATTGTCTTCTTCTTTTTGATCCATCTTCTCCTGCATTTCTTGAAGTGATTTTTGTATTTGCCTTGTAAAGGCTTCTAACTTTTGATCCATTTTCTCTTCTATTTCTTTACGAGATTTTTCTATGTGTTCAGCTACCAGCATCCTGACCAGTGATTTTATATCCAAGTCTTGTTTTTCTGGTGTTTTGGGGTATCCAGGGCTTCCTGTTGTTGGCGAACTGGGTTCAGATGCTGTCATGTTGTCTTGATTTCTGTTAGTGACATTCCTTTGTTTACCTTTTGCCATCTGGTTATTTCTGGTGTTAGTTGACCTTGTTGTCACTGGCTGGTGTTTAAATCTCCTATGAGGCTGGGCTTACCTGTTGTTTCTCTACTGGTGGTTATGCGTGATTGCTGCTCAACGGGATCATGAGCTGGCTGCCACCCGCTGACTTTGTGCATGGCCTGAGGTCTCCGCGAAGTGTGGGGGAGTGCAGCAGAGCCTCGGCAGGTGCTGCTGGGCCTGCCTAGTAGCGAGAGCCTAGCAGATCCTGCCACGTGGTACCCCCTGATGGAATCTGTCTACCTGTGCCTTTCCAGCTGTGTTCTGGTTGCAGTATGGAGGCCTGCCGCTATCGCTGGTCTGGGCTTCTGGGGAGCTGGGTGGTTCCAGCTGCCTCGGTGCACAGCCTAAGCTCGCAGGGATGTGCTGCAGAGCCTAGGCACCTGGGCCTGCCTGTGGGCGAGAGCTTAGCAGCTCTCCCTGCTCTAGCCCCAGACGGAGTCTCTATCTGCACCTTTCCAGCTGTGTCCTGGTTGCAATATGGAGGCCTGCCGCTATAGCTGGTCCTCACTCTTCTTAATAAACAAGAATTGTTGCTTATCCTGGTTCCGCGGGCAGGGTCTGAGCACCTGGCAAGCTGGCTAGGTCTGGCTTCCCTGCTACCAGCTGGATGGGAAGCTGCAGGCAAGATGGTGCTGCCTGCAGGTGGTTCGGGGTCTGGCCTGCGAGCGCAGAGCACAGGCACGGCCACTGTACTCCAAACCGCTAGTCTGCGCACAGTTCCTGCTCCAGACCTGAGTCCCAGGAGGTCTTAAACTCGGGCTGTCTCGGGTACCTGGTTCTGCCGGCAGGGTCTGAGCACCTGGCAAGCTGGCTAGGTCTGGCTGACCTGCTACTGGCTGGATGGGAAGCTGCAGACAAGATGGCGCTGCCTGCAGGGGGTTCGGGGTCTGGCCTGCGAGCGCAGAGCGCAGGCAAGGCCGCTGTACTCCAAACCGCTAGGCTGTGCGCAGTTCCTGCCCCAGACCTGAGTCCCCGGAGGTCTTAAACTCGGGCTGTCTCTGGTACCTGGTTCCGCCGGCAGGGTCTCAGCACCTGGCAGGCTGGCTAGGTCTGGCTGACCTGCTACCGGCTAGATGGGAAGCTGCAGACAAGGGTGAATTTGTTTTTCCCATAGATTACTTTGGTTTCTCCATGTATAGTAATTGAGAGATTTGCTGGCTATAGCAGCCTGGTTTGGCATTTTTGTTCCTTTACGGTCTGTATGGCATCTGTCCAGGATCTTCTAACTTTTATATGATGAGCAGTCTTGTTTAACTCTGATAGGTCTGCCTTTATATTTTAATTGATCATTTTCCCTTCCTTACTGCTTTTAATATTCTTTGTTTACTGTATTTGGCATTTAAATTATTATATGATGGGAGGAATTTCTTTTGTGGTCAAATCTATTTGGTGTTCTGTAGGCTTCTTGTATATTCATGGGCATCTCTTTCTTTAGGTTAGGGAAGCTTTCTTCTATAATTTTGTTGAAGACATTTACTGACACTTTAAGTTGGAAGTCTTCACTCTCTTCTATACCTATAATCCTTAGGTTTGGTCATCTTATTTTGTCCTGGATTTCCCAGATGTTTTGGGTCAGGAGTTTTTTGTGTTTTGCATTTTCTTTGACTGTAGTATCAATGCTTTCTATGGTATCTTCTGCATCTATGATTATCTCTTCTATCGCTTGCATTCTGTTGTTGATGCTTGCATCCATGACCCCTGTCTTCCTTCCTAGGTTTTGTATATCCTGAGTTGTCTTCCTTTGTGATTTCTTTATTGCTTCTACCTCCATTTGAAGATCCTGCATGGTTTAGTTCAATTCCTTCACCTGTTTTATTGTGATTTTTTGTAATTCTTTAAGGGCTTCTCCCTGTTTATTTGTGTTTTCCAGTATTTCTTTAAGAGTGATATTTAAGCCCTTCTTTTTTTTTACAGTCTTGTTTCCATTTATTTTTGCAGAGTGTAGTGAAGTTAATGAGGGGACTGCTGCACTGCATGATCAGACAGGTAATAATCAGACAATGGTAATAATTTCAGATAAAACATAACATCTTTTTTTTTAATTTTTATTTATTTTTATTTTTTTAATTTTTATTTTCAATATTCTATGTTTACATTCCAAAGGCTTTCCCCTTTCCCAGTTCCCCCTCCCTATGTCCCATAGTTCCTCTCCCCCCCAACTATTCCCCAATCATTCCCCCTGCCCCCACAGTTTCTCTACAAAACTGGATCCAATCTTTCTAGGCCCAGGGACCTCTCCTTACTTCTTGGGAATCATTTGACTTGCTAATTGTGCCTTGAGTATTTAGGGCTTCTGGGCACATTAATATCCACTTATCAGTGATTGCATTTCATGTGTATTCTTTTGTGATTGGGTTAGCTCACTCAGGATGATATTTTCCAGGTCTAACCATTTACCTACAAATTGCATGAATTCATTATTTTTAATTGCTGAGTAGTATTCCATTGTATAAATATACCACATTTTCTGTATCCATTCCTCCTTTGAGGGATATTTGGGCTCCTTCCAATTTCTGGCTATTATAAACAAGGCTGCTATAAACATAGTGGAGCATGTGTTTTTATTGTATGCAGGGGAATCCTCTGGGTATGCCAGGGTCCTCTGGAAGGGCCATGCTCAATTTTCTGAGGAACTGCCACACTGATTTCCAGAGCAGTTTTACCATTTTGCAATCCCACCAACAGTGGAGGAGTGTTCCTCTTTCTCCACATCCTTGCCAGCATTTGTTGTCTCTTGAGTTTTTAATCTTAGCCCTTCTGACTGGTGTGAGGTGGAATCTCAGGGTTGTTTTGATTTGCATTTCTCTGATGACTAATGATGTCTAATGATGTTGAACATCTCTTAAGGTGTTTCTCAGCCATCCGAATCTCTTCTGGTGAAAATTCTTTGTTTAGCTCTGTACCCCATTTTTGATAGGGTTATTTGGTTCTTTGGGGTCTAACTTCTTGAGTTCTTTGTATATATTGTATATTAGCCCTCTGTCGGATGTGGGGTTGGTGAAGATCTTTTCCCACTTTGTTGGTTGTCGTTTTGTCCTTCTGACAGTGTCCTTTGCCTTTCAGAAACTTTGTAATTTTATGAGGTCCCATTTGTCAATTCTTGATCTTAGTGCATAAGCTATTGGTGTTCTGTTCAGGAACTTTCCCCCCGTGCCTATGTCCTCCAGGGTCTTCCCAAGGTTCTTTCCTAATAGTTTCAGTGTGTCTGGTTTTATGTGGAGGTCCTTGATCCACTTGGAGTTGATCTTAGTGCAAGGAGATAAAAGTGGGTCAATTCGCATTCTTCTGCACGTTGACCTCCAGTTGAACCAGCACCATTTGTTGAAAAGACTATCTTTTTTCCACTGGATGGTTGTGGCTCCTTTATCAAAGATCAAGTGACCATAAGTCTGTGGGTTAATTTCTGGGTCTTCAATCCTATTCCATTGATCCACTTGCCTGTTGCTGTACCAATACCATGCAGTTTTTAACACAATTGCTCTGTAGTACTGTTTAAGGTCAGGGATATTGTTTCCCCCAGAAGTCCTTTTATTGTTGAGAATAGTTTTAGCTATCCTGGGTTTTTTGTTGCTCCAGATGAATTTGAGAATTGCTCTTTCTAGATCTATAAAGAATTGAGTTGGGATTTTGATGGGGATCACATTGAATCTGTATATTGCTTTTGACAAGATGGCCAATTTTACTATATTGATCCTGCCAATCCAGGAGCAAGAAATATTTTTCCATCTTCTGAGGTCTTCTTTGATTTCTTTCTTCAAGGACTTGAAGTTCCTGTCATACAGATCTTTCGCTTGTTTGGTTAGAGTTACGCCAAGGTACTTTATGTTGTTTGTGGCTATTGTGAAGGGTGTTATTTCCCTAAATTCTTTCTCAGCCTGCTTGTCCTTTGAATACAAGAAGGCTACTGATTTGCTTGAGTTAATTTTATAGCCAGCCAATTTGCTGAAGTTGTTTATCAGCTGTAGAAGTTCTCTGGTGGAGTTTTTTAGGTCACTTAAGTAAACTATCATATCATCTGCAAATAATGATAGTTTGACTTCTTCCTTTCCAGTTTGTATCCCTTTGACTTCTTTTGTTGTCTAATTGCTCTCGCTAGAACTTCAAGTACTATATTAAAAAGATATGGAGAGAGAGGGCAGCCTTGTCTAGTCCCTGATTTTAGTGGGAATGCTTCAAGTTTCTCTCCATTTATTTTGATGTTGGCTACTGGTCTGCTGTATATTGCTTTTACTATGTTTAGGTATGGGCCTTGAATTCCTGCTCTTTCCAAGACTTTTAGCATGAAAGGATGCTGAATTTTGTCAAATTCTTTTTCAGGATCTAATGAGATGACCATGTGGTTTTTTTCTTTTAGTTTGTTTATGTAGTGGATTACATTGATGGATTCCCGTATGTTGAACCATCCCTTCATCCCTGGGATGAAGCCTACTTGATCATGGTGAATGATCGTTTTGATGTTTTCTTGGATTCGGTTGGCAAGAATTTTATTTAGTATTTTTGCATCTATATTCATAAGAGAAATTGGCCTGTAGTTCTCTTTCTTTGTTGGAACTTTTTGTGGTTTAGGTATTAGCATAATTGTGGCTTCAAAGAATGAGTTGAGCAGTATCCCTTCTGTCTCTATTTTGTGGAATAGTTTGAAAAGTATTGGTGTTAAGTCTTCTTTGAAAGTCTGGTAGAATTCTGCACTAAAACCATCTGGTCCCGTACTTTTCTTGGTTGGGAGGCCTTCTATAACCCCTTCTATTTCTTTAGGGGTTATGGGACTATTTAGCTGATCTATTTGATGCTGATTTAATTTTGCTATTTGGTATCTGTCTAGGAAATTGTCCATTTCCTCTAGATTCTCCAGTTGTTTTGAGTATAGACCTTTGTAGTAGGATCTGATGATCTTTTGAATTTCCTCAGTTATTGTTGTTATGTCTCCCTTTTCATTTCTAATTTTGTTAATTTGTATACTGTCTCTGTGTCCTTTGGTTAGTCTGGCTAGGGGTTTATCTATCTTGTTGATTTTCTCAAAGAACCAGCTCCTGGTCTTGTTGATTCTTTGTATGGTTCTCTTTGTTTCTATTTGATTGATTTCAGACCTGAGTTTGATGATTTCTTGTCTTCTACTCCTCCTGGGTGAATTAACTTGTTTTTCTTCCAGGGCTTTAAGGTGTGCCGTTAAGCTGCTAGTGTATGCTCTCTCCAGTTTCTTTTTGGATGTACTTAGAGCTATGAGTTTTCCTCTTAGCACTGCTTTCATTGTGTCCCATAGATTTGGGTAGGTTGTACCTTCATTTTCATTGAATTCTAAAAAGTCTTTGATTTCTTTTTTTATTTCTTCCTTGACCAAGGTGTCATTGAGTAGAGTATTGTTCAGTTTCCATGTGTATGTGGGCTTTCTGTTGTTTTTGTTGCTATTAAAGACCACTCTTACTCCATGGTGATCTGATAGGAGGCATGGGATTAGCTGGATCTTCTTGTATTTGTTGACATCTGTCTTGTGACCAATTATATGGTCTATTTTGGAGAAGGTACCATGTGGTGCTGAGAAAAAGTTATATTCTTTAGCTTTAGGATGAAATGTTCTATATATATATATATATATATATATATATATATATATATATCTGTTAAATCCAATTGGTCCAGAGTTTCAATTAGTTTCACTGTGTCCCTGTTTATTTTCTGCTTTCCTGATAGGTCCATTGTGGAGAGGCTCTCGCCCCCAGGCAAACCCAGAGGTGCCCTCCTAGGCTCTGCTGCACTTCCCAGCGACCTTAGGCTGTGCACCCAGGCAGCCAGAAGCAACCAGTTCCAAAGGACCTTGGAACAGCAATAGCGGCAGGCCTCCATATTGCAACCAGGACACAGCTGGAAAGGCACAGGTAGACAGATTCCATCAGGGGCTACTGCGTGGGGGGATCTGCTAGGCTCTCGCTACTAGGCAGGCCAAGCAGCACCCACAGAGGCTCTGCTGCACTCTCCCACACTTCCCCGAGACCTCAGGCCATGCACAAAGTCAGCGGGTGGCAGCCAGCTCGTGATCCCATTGAGCAGCAATCACACATAACCACCAGTAGAGAAACAACAGGTAAGCCCAGCCTCACGGGAGATTCAAACACAAGCCAGTGACAACAAGGCCAACTAACACCAGAAATAACGAGATGGCAAAAGGTAAAAGAAGGAACGTCACTAACGGAAATCAGGGCAACATGACAGCATCTGAACCCAGTTCACCAACAACAGGAAGCCCTGGATACCCCAAAACACCAGAAAAACAAGACTTGGATATAAAATCACTGGTCAGGATGCTGGTAGCTGAACACATAGAAAAATCTCGGAAAGAAATAGAGGACAAAATGGATCAAAAGTTAGAAGCCTTTACAAGGCAAATACAAAAATCACTTCAAGAAATGCAGGAGAAGATGGATCGAAAAGAAGAAGACAATAAGGAAGAAAGACAAAAATCACTTAAAGAAATACAGAAGAACATGGGCCAACCAGTAGAAGCTATGAAAGAGGAAACGCAAAATTCTATTAAAGAAATACACGAAAACACAATCAAGCAAGCGAAAGATCTGAGCATATCCATCCAGGTACTAAAAACAGAAGTAGAAACAACTAAGAAATCGCAGAGGGAGACAACATTGGAGATAGAAAACCTTGGGAAGAAATCAGGGGCCATAGGTACAAATATCAACAATAGAATACAAGAGATAGAAGACAGAATCTCAGAAGCCGAAGATACCATAGGAACCATTGATTCAACAGTCAAAGAAAATACTAAATGCAAAAAGGCTGTAACCCAAAACATCCAGGAAATCCAGGACGCAATGAGAAGACCAAACCTAAGGATTATAGGTATAGACGAGAGTGAAGATTTACAAGTTAAAGGGCCAGCAAATATGTTCTACAAAATTATGGAAGAAAACTTCCCCAACCTAAAGAGAGACATGCCCATGAATATGCAAGAAGCATATAGAACCCCAAACAGACTGGATCAGAACAGAAATACATCCTGTCACATAATAATCAAAACTCCAAATGTACTAAACAAAGAAAGAATATTACAGGCAGCAAGAGAAAAAGGCCAAGTAACTTATAAAGGAAGACCTATCAGAATAACACCAGACTTCTCACCTGAGACCATGAAAGCTAGAAGATCCTGGGCAGATATAATGCAAACTCTAAGAGAACACAAACTTCAGCCAAAACTACTTTACCCAGCAATGTTCTCAATAGCCATAGATGGAGACATCAAGGTATTCCATGACAAAACCAAATTTGCAGGATATCTTTCCACAAATCCAGCCCTACAAAGGATAATAGGGAGAAAACACCAATTTTTATTTTCTATATTTTATGTTTACATTCCAAAGGCTTTCCCCTTTCCCAGTTCCCACCCACCATACTTCCCATAGTTTCTCTCCCTCCCAATTATTTCCCAATCATTCCCCCTCCCCCTTGATTTCTTTACTAAACTGGATGCTATATTTACAGGCGCAGGGTCCTCTCCTTTCTTCTTCTTGGGAATCATTTGACTTGCTAATTGTGACTTGAGTATTTAGGGCTTCTGGGCTCATTAATATCCACTTATCAGTGATTGCATTTCATGTGTATTCTTTTGTGATTGGGTTAACTCACTCAGGATGATATTTTCCAGGTCTAACCATTTACCTACAAATTGCATGAATTCATTATTTTTAATTGCTGATTAGTATTCCATTGTATAGATATACCACATTTTCTGTATCCATTCCTCCTTTGAGTGATATTTGGGCTCCTTCCAATTTCTGGCTATTATAAACAAGGCTGCTATAAACATGTGGAGCATGTGTTTTTATTGTGTGCAGGGGAATCCTCTGGGTATATGCCCAGGAGTGGTATGCCAGGGTCCTCTGGAAGGGATATGCCCAATTTTCTGAGGAACCACCAAACTGATTTCCAGAGTAGTTTTACCATTTTGCAATCCCACCAACAGTGGAGGAGTGTTCCTCTTTCTCCACATCCTCACCAGCACTTGTTGTCTCTTGAGTTTTTAAACTTAGCCATTCTGACTGGTGTGAGGTGGAATCTCAGGGTTGTTTTGATTTGCATTTCTCTGATGACTAATGATGTTGAACATCTCTTAAGGTGTTTCTCGGCCATCCAAATTTCTTCTGGTGAAAATTCTTTGTTTAGCTCTGTGCCCCATTTTTTGATAGGGTTATTTGGTTCTTTGGGGTCTAACTTCTTGAGTTCTTTGTATATATTGGATATTAGCCCTCTGTCAGATGTGGGGTTGGTGAAGATCTTTTCCCACTTTGTTGGTTGCTGTTTTGTCCTTCTGACAGTGTCCTTTGCTTTGCAGAAACTTTGTAATTTTATGAGGTCCCATTTGTCGATTCTTGATCTTAGTGCGTAAGCTATTGGTGTTCTGTTCAGGAACTTTTCCCCTGTGCCCAAGTCCTCCAGGGTCTTCCTCTTTGCAAAAATACTAAATAAAATTCTTGCTAACCGAATTCAAGAGCACATCAAGACCATCATTCACCATGATAAAGTAGGCTTCATCCCAGGGATGCAGGGATGGTTCAATATAGGGAAATCCATCAATGTAATCCACTACATAAACAAACTAAAAGAAAAAAAAAACACATGGTCATCTCATTAGATGCTGAAAATGCATTCGACAAAATTCAGCATTCTTTCATGTTAAAAGTCTTGGAAAGAGCAGGAATTCAAGGCCCATACCTAAACGTAGTAAAAGCAATCTACAGCAAACCAGTAGCCAACATCAAAATAAATGGAGAGAAACTTGAAGCAATCCCACTAAAATCAGGGACTAGACAAGGCTGCACTCTCTCTCCATATCTTTTCAATATAGTACTTGAAGTTCTAGCGAGAGCAATTAGACAACATAAGTCAAAGGAATACAAATTGGAAAGGAAGAAGTCAAACTATCATTATTTGCAGACGATATGATAGTTTACTTAAGCGAACCAAAAAACTCCACCAGAGAACTTCTACAGCTGATAAATAACTTCAGCAAAGTGGCAGGTTATATAATTAACTCAAGCAAGTCAGTGGCCTTCTTGTACTCAAAGGACAAGCAGGCTGAGAAAGAAATTAGGGAAATAATACCCTTCACAATAGCCACAAACAACATAAAGTATCTTGGTGTAACTCTAACCAAACAAGCAAAAGATCTGTACAACAGGAACTTCAAGTCCTTGAAGAAAGAAATCGAAGAAGACTTCAGAAGATGGAAAAATATTTCTTGCTCCTGGATTGGAAGGATCAATATAGTAAAAATGACCATCTTACCAAAAGCAATAAACAGATTCAATGCGATCCCCATCAAAATCCCAAATCAATTCTTCATAGATCTAGAAAGAGCAATTCTCAAATTCATCTGGAGCAACAAAAAACCCAGGATAGCTAGAACTATTCTCAACAATAAAAGGACTTCTGGGGGAATCTATATCCCTGACCTTAAGCAGTTCTACAGAGCAATTGTGTTAAAAGCTGCATGGTATTGGTATAGCAACAGGCAAGTAGATCAATGGAATAGGATTGAAGACCCAGAAATTAACCCACAGACTTATGGTCACTTGATCTTTGATAAAGGAGCCACAGCCATCCGGTGGAATAAAGATAGCCTTTTCAACAAATGGTGCTGGTTCAACTGGAGGTCAACATGCAGAAGAACGCGAATTGACCCACTCTTATCTCTTTGCACTAAGATCAACTCCAAGTGCATCAAGGACCTCCACATAAAACCAGACACACTGAAACTATTAGAAAAGAAACTTGGGAAGACCCTGGAGGACTTGGGCACAGGGGAAAAGTATTTAAGCCCTTCTGAAAGCCCTCTATCAGCATCATCAGCTGTGATTTTCAATCCACCTCTTGCTTTTCTGATGTGTTGGTGTATCCAATACTTGAGGTTGTGGGAGAATTGGGTTCAGATGGTGATATGTTGCCTTGATTTCTGTTAGTAATGTTCCTACATTTGCCTTTTGCCATTTGGTTATCTCTGGTGTTAGTTTGTACTGCTGTCTCTGGCTGGTGTTTGTCCCTCCTATGTGCCTGCAATCCTGTCTCAGCCCCCCAGGTGACCATCTGTTCCCTGGCACAGAGAGCTGTGGTGCTGCTGCCCAGCTCTTGGGTACAGGTGTGGTCCTGGAGGACTCTGCCCCAGCTATTCTGACACTCAGCTCTTCCCTGCATTCCTTGCTGCACCTTTAGGCTCAGTCACAGGGGAAAAATGGTGGCCTCACCTCTAAATTTGGAACTCTCTCTAAATGTGGGACTGCCTGCAATGCAGATGTTCCCTGGCAGGATAAGTGCACAGACCTCTGTGGTGCCACCCAGCTCCTGGGTGCAGGTGAGACCCTGGCAGACTGTGTTCCAAGTGATCTTACAATTGGGTGTTCTCTGTTTTCCTGGATGCACCTGTCTGCCTATTCCTAACATTTTGAGAAATCCCAAGACTGATTTCCAGAGTGGCTGGTCAAGTTTTTACTCCCACCAGCAATGTTGGATTGTTTTGCTTGTAATCAGGTGCTGTATCTTGAATTTTTTAATTGGATATATTCTATATTTACAATTCATTTCCCTTTTTCTGGTTCCCCACCCCCCAAAGGTCCCACATGCCCTTTTCCCTCCCCCTGCTCCCTTATCCACCCCTTCCCACTTCCCTGTTCTTGTATTCCCCTACACTGATGCTTTGGTCCATTCCAGCTACAGTGTCCATTCCTTTCTTCTTGTCAGACATCATTTAATATGTGATTTATGTCTTTGGTGTTCCAAGATTCTAGGCTAATATCCACTTATCAGTGACTGAATACCATGGGTATTCTTTTGAGACTGGGTCACCTCACTTAGTATGATGTTCTCCAGCTCCATCCATTTCTCTAAGAATTTCATGAATTCATTGTTTCTAATGGCTGAATAGTACTCCATTGTGTATATATACTACATTTTTTGTTTCCATTCCTCCGTTGAGGGACATCTGACTTCTTTCCAGCTTCTGGCTATTATAAATAAGACTGCTATGAACATAGTGGAGCATGTGTCCTTATTGCATGCTGGGGAATCTTCTGGGTATATTCCCAGGAGTGGTATGGCTGGGTCCTCTGGAAGTATCATGTCCAGTTTTCTGAGGAACCGCCAGACTGATTTCCAGAGTAGTTGTACCAGCTTGCATTCCCACCAGCAGTGGAGGAGTGTTCCTCTTTCTCTACATCCTTGCCAACACCTGATGTCTTCTGAGGTTTTTTTTTTGTTGTTGTTTTTCAAGACAGGGTTCCTCTGTGTAGTCCTGGGTGTCCTGGAACTCACTCTGTAGACCAGGCTGGCCTCGAACTCAGAAATCCGCCTGCCTCTGCCTCCCAAGTGCTGGGATTAAAGGCGTGCACCACCACTGCCTGGCGTCTTCTGAGTTCTTAATCTTAGCCATTCTGACTGGTTTGAGGTGAAATCTCAGTGCTGTTTTAATTTGCATTTCTCTAATGACTAATAATGTTGAACATTTTTAAAGGTGTTTCTCAGCCATCTGAATTTCTTCAGGTGAAAAGTCTTTGTTTAGCTCTGTACCCCATTTTTTGATAGGGTTATTTCGTTTTCTGGGGTCAAACTTCTTGAGTTCTTTTATACATTGGATATTAGCCCTCTTTCGGATGTGGGGTTGGTGAAGATCTTTTCCCAATTTGTTGGTTGCCGATTTATCGTTTTGACAGTTTCTTTTGCCTTAGAAAAACTTTGTAATTTTATGAGGTCCCATTTGTCTATTCTTGCTCTTAGAGCATAAGCAATTGGTGTTCTGTTCAGGAATTTTCCCCCTGAGCCAATGACCTCAACGGTCCTCCCCAGTTTCTTTTCTATTAGTTTTAGTGTGTCTCGTTTTATGTGGAGGTCCTTGATCCACTTGGAGTTCAGCTTAGTGCAAGGAGATAAGAGTGGATCAATTCTCATTCTTCTGCATGTTGACCTCCAGTTGAGCCAGCACCATTTGTTGAAAAAGCTATCTTTTTTCCACTGGATGTTTTCAGCTCCTTTGTTGAAGATCAATTGGCCATAGATGTGTGGGTTCAATTCTGGGTCTTCGATCCTATTCCATTGATCTGCCTCCCTGTCACTGAACCAATACCATGCAGTTTTTAATACTACTGCTCTATAGTATTGCTTGAAGTCTGAGATATTGATTCCCCCAGAAGTTCTTTTGCTGTTGATGATAGTTTTAGCTATCCTGGGTTTTTTGTTATTCCAGACGAATTTGAGAATTGCTCTTTCTAACTCTATGAAGAACTGAGTTGGGATTTTGATGGGGATTGCATTGAATTTATATATTTCTTTTGGCAAGATTACCATTTTAACTATATTAATCCTGCCAACCCATGAGCATGGAAGATTTTTCCATTTTCTGATGTCTTCTTCAATTTCCCTCTTCAGAGACCGGAAGTTGTTGTCATATAAATATTTCACATATTTGGTTAGAGTCACTCCAGGATACTTTATGTTGTTTGTGGCTATTGTGAAGGGTGTCATTTCTCTAATTTCTTTCTTAGCCTGCTTATCCTTTGCGTGTAGGAAGGCTACTGATTTGCTTGAGTTAATTTTATAACCAGCCACTTTGCTGAAGTTGTCTATCAGTTGCAGGATTTCTCTGGTGGAGTTTTTTGGGTCACTTAAGTATAAGATCCTATCATCTGCGAATATTGATAGTTTGACTTCTTCCTTTCCGATTTGTATCCCTTTGACTTCTCTATGTTGTCAAAGTGTTCTAGCTAGTACCTCAAGTACTATATTGAAGATATATGGTGAGAGGGGGCAGCCTTGTCTAGTCCCTGATTTTAGTGCGATTGCTTCATGTTTTTCTCCGTTTACCTTGATGTTGGCTACTGGTCTGCTGTAAATTGCTTTTACTATGTTTAGATATGGGCCTTGAATTCCTGCTCTTTCCAAGACTTTTAGCATGAGAGGATGCTGAATTTTTTCAAATGCTTTTTCAGCATCCAATGAGATGACCATGTGGTTTTTTCTTTGAGTTTGTTTATATAGTGGATAACATTGATGGATTTCCATATATTGAACCATCCCTGCATCCCTGGGATGAAGCCAACTTGATCATGGTCAATGATTGTTTTGATGTGTTCTTGGATTCGGTTGGCAAGTATTTTATTTAGTATTTTTGCCTTGATATTCATTAGGGAAATTGGCCTTTAGTTCTCTTTCTTAGTTGGATCTTGGTATGGTTTTGGTATTAGGGTAATTGTGGCTTCATAGAATGAGTTGGGTAGTTTTCCTTCTGTTTCTATTTTGTGGAATAGTTTGAAGAGTATTGGTATTAGGACTTCTTTGAAGGTCTGATAGAATTCTGCACTAAAACCATCTAGTCCTGTGCTTTTTGTGGTTGGAAGACTTTCTATGAACCCTTCTATTTCTTTGGTGTTTATGGGTCTGTTTAGACGATCTATTTGATCCTGGTCTAATTTTGATATTTGGTAACTCTCTAGGAAATTGTCCATTTCCTCCAGAATCTACAGTTGTTTTATGTATAGGCTTTTGTATTAGGCTCTGATGATTTTTTGAATTTCCTCAGTTTCTGTTGTTATATCTCCCCTTTCATTTCTAATTTTGTTAATTTGTATACTGTCTATGTGCCCTTTGGTAAGTCTGGCTAGGGGTTTATCTATATTGTTGATTTTCTCAAAGAACGAGCTCCTGGTTTTGTTGATTCTTTGTATGGTTCTCTTTCTTTCAACTTGATTGATTTCATCCCTAAGTTTGATGATTTCCTGTCTTCTACTCCTCCTGGGTGAAATTGCTTCTTTTTGTTCCAGAGCTTTCAAGTGCTCCATTAAGTTGCTAGTATATGCTCTCTCCTGTTTTTTTTTGGAGACACTCAGGGCTATGAGTTTTCCTCTTAGCACTGCTTTCATTGTGTCCCATAGATTTGGGTATGTTGTGCCTTCATTTTCATTAAATTCTAAAAAAAATCTTTAATTTCTTTCTTTATTTCTTCCTGGACTAAGGTATCATTGAGTAGAATATTTTTCAGCCTCCACGTGTATGAGGATTTTCTGTTGTTTTTGTTGCTATTGAAGAACACTCTTACTCCATGGTGATCTGATAGGAGGCATGGGATTAGTTCGATCTTTTTATATTTGTTGAGGTCTGTCTTGTGACCAATTATATGGTCGATTTTGGAGAAGGTACCATGAGGCGCTGAGAAAAAGGTATAGTCTTTTGCTTTAGGATGAAATGTTCTCTCTCTATATATCTGTTAAATCCAATTGATTCAAGGTTTCAATGAGTTTCTCCGTGTCCCTGTTTACTTTCTGTTTTCCTAATCGGTCCACTGAGGATAGTGGAGTATTGAGGTCCCCCACAATCATTGTATTAAGTGCAAAGCGTGCTTTGAGCTTTAGTAAAGTTTCTTTTATGAATGAGTGTGCCCTTACATTTGGAGCGTAGATGTTTAGAATTGTGAGTTCTTCTTGGTGGATTCTTCCTTTGACTAGCAAGAAGTGACCTTCTGTGTCTCTTTTGATGACTTTGTGTTGATAGTCAATTTTATCTGATATTAAAATGGCTATTCCATCTTTCTTCTTGTGACCATTTGCTTGCAAAATTGTCTTCCAGCCTTTTACTCTAAGGTAGTGTTTGTCTTTGACTCTGAGGTGTGTTTCCTATAAGCAGCAAAATGTAGGGTCCTGTTTCTATATCCATTCTGTTAGTCTATGTCTTTTTATTGGGGAATTGAGTCCATTGATATTAAGAGATATTAAGGAACAGTGATTATTACTTCCTGACATTTTTGATGTTATTTTTGTTTTTGAGTAGTTATCTTTCTTTGAGTTTGATGGAAGAAGGTTACTATCTTGCTTTTTCTTGGGTGCAGTTTCCTTCCTTGTATTGGAGTTTTCCTCCTATTATCCTTTGTAGAGCTGGGTTAGTGGAAAGATATTGTGTAAATTTGGTCCTGTCATGGAATATTTTGATTTCCCCATCTATGTTGATTGAGAGTTTTGCTGGGTATAGTAGTCTTGGCTGACATTTGTGTTCTCTTAGGGTCTGCATGAGGTCTGCCCAGGATCTTCTAGCTTTCATGGTTTCTGGAGAGAAGTCTGGTGTGATTCTGATAGGTCTTCCTTTATATGTTACTTGGCCTTTTTCTCTTACTGCCTTTAATGTTCTTCTTTGTTTAGTACATTTGGGGTTTTGATTATTATGTGACAGGAGGTATTTCTGTTCCGGTCCAGTCTGTTTAGAGTTCTGTAGGCTTCTTGTATATTCATGGGCATCTCACTGTTTAGGTTGGGGAAGTTTTCTTCCATAATTTTGTAGAAGATATTTGCTGGCCCTTTAAGTTGTAGATCTTCACTCTCATCTATCCCTATAATCCTTAGGTTTGGTCTTCTCATTGTGTCCTGGATTTTGGGTTACAAGCCTTTTGGATTTTGCATTTTCTTTGACTGTGGAGTCAATGGTTACTATGTTATCTTCAGCATCTGAGATTCTTACCTCTATCTCTTGTATTCTGTTGTTGATGTTTGAATCTACGACCCCTGATTTCTTCCCAAGGTTTTCTACCTCCAAAGTTGCCTCCTTTTTGTGTTTCCTCTTTCATGACTTCTGCATGTTGTTTCACGTTCTCCTGCATTTCTTTAATTGATTTTCTCATTCCCTCTTTATTGGTTTCTGTCTGTTGGCCCACATTCTCCTGGAGTTCTTTAAGTGATTTTTTTGTTTGCATTGTAAGAGCTTCTTCCCTACTGATGTTCCCCTGCATTTCTTTAGGAGATTTGTTTATGTCTTTTTTGTGTTCCTCTAGCAGCATTATGACCAGTGCTTCTACATCCAACTCTTGTTTTTCTGGTGTGCTGGGGTATCCAGGACTTGCTGTGGTTGGCGATTTGGGTTCAGATGGTGCCATATTGCCTTGATTTCTGTTAGTAACATTCCTACGTTTGCCTTTTGCCATCTGTTTATCTCTGGAGTTAGTTGGTCTTATTGTTACTGGTTGGAGTTTGAAGCTCCTGTGACCCTGGCCTTTGGCACTGCTGTAGTAGAGGGCATCCATCCTCCTGATCCCAGCCTCCAATTGTCCGCTGTGATCTGACCCCAGCAGCCAGCAGTCTGCTGTGTCCCAAGGCAAGATGGTTCCTCCTGCAAGCCCAGCTAGCAGGTCCGCAGCAGTCTGCAACCACAGCTGAACTGTAGGTGTACAGATCTCCTGCCAATCTCCTCTGACTCTGGGTTCTGGCCAGAGCCTGAAAGTGTTGGCTATGCTATGCTAAGCTAGGTATCTGTCCACACACCTGACAACAGCTGCTAGCATTCCACGCGCGGTGTCCCGACGCAAGAATGCACCTCACTGCCAGCCCAGAGAGCCGGTCCACAGTGGTCTGCAACCACAGCCGAGCTGTAGGTGCTGATCTCCTGCCGAGAGCTCCTCTGGCTCTGGGCGCAGACCAGAGCCTGATGGTGTTGTCTATGCTAAGCTAAGCTAAGCTAGGTCTCTGTCCATGCACCTGACTCCAGCCGCCCACAGTCCGTTCGGTGTCCCAAGGCATGATGGCAGCCCAGCTGAAAGCACAGCGAGCCTGTCCCCAGAGGTCAGTAATCGCTGCTGAGCTGTAGGTGCACAGATCTGCCAATCTCCTCAGACTCTGGGCACCGGCCAGAGCCTGAAGGTGTTGTCTATGCTAAGCTATGCTAGGTCTCTGTCCACGCACCTGACTCCAGTCCCTAGCAGTCCGAGTGGTGTCCCGAGGCAAGATGGCACCTTGCTGCCTGCCCGGAGAGCTGGTCCGCAGCGGTCTGCCACCACAGCTGAGCTGTAGTTGCGCAAATCTCCTGCTGATCTCCTCTGACTCTGGGTGCTGGCCAGAGCCTGAAGGTGTTGGCTATGCTATGCTAAGCTAGGTCTCTGTCCACGCACCTGACTCCAGCCGCTAGGATTCTGTGTGGTGTTCCGAGGCCGTATCTTGAGTTTTTGATCTTAGCTAGTCTTATTCTACATTTCACTCTTAGCTAAGGGCTATGGTACAGGACGTAGAGAAACCAACTTTCTACTGACCAGGATATTCAACCTGCTACCTAGTTTTTATTTATGTGTTTATCTATTTATGTATTTATTGTGTGTGTGTGTGTGTGTGTGTGTGTGTGTGTGTGTATGTGTGTGTGTGTAGAACAATGTCATGCAATTTAGAAGGAGTACAAATTCATAAGCAATACTATACTGTACCTAACCTTGTGGTCTACAATATCAAGCTTCAGGAAAGCTATGCCTATTAGTGCATGACTCTTTTGCAGTGCCCAATTATTTTCTGATTGTATTTGTTGTCTATTCATTAGGGAAAAACTCCTCCCAAATAAACATGGTCAAAAGTCCATAGCCTGAGATAACAGAAGCCCTAGTTGACCCTGTTGTATTGCTGAATTTCAAGATGTCAAAATACCTTATAAATACTTACGTTTATATAATAGATTAGTGATGCTCTCAGCCTTGACCAAGAAGCTTCTGTGTTCAATATGTAATGATTGATGCAAACATTCATGACTGGTCAAAGTAGTTTGAATGATGACAGAGTTCTCAGCACAGATGTGTTAATGAAATGATTTTTTTAAATATGTTAACTGTATGAATGCATATTTGCAGACATCATATGAGTATCTAATTAGTATTTCTTAGAGATTGCATTGTTACATATAGTTATGTCTGTCAATACATTATAGTGTATAAACGAAATTGTGTAGTATAATAGAGAAAAAAGTCATCTTGATGGATGCGTAGAATTATGGGTGAAATATACACACTGTGAAATATTCATTTACATGAAAAAAATCTAACCATATGTAAAATTGTTATTTTATTTTTCAGAATGAGTTTGCTTATTTTTTGACATTTTTATTCATGTGTGGAATATATCAGCATCATATGTACCTCATTATAACTTTCTGGCTTCATCTGAGAAATTACATAAACTCTCTTACAACTAACCGACCACTTTTATTTCATTAACTAAGGGTATATGGAGTACAATCAGTGCTGTGTATATATTCATATGTGTGACATTCACTAGACATTCAGTAGACATAAGGAACATCTAGAAACCTTCCAACAAAAAAGTGAGTATATCTTCATAATCAATTATCAAATGCCAGTAGATCCGAAGCTTGGTGTGTTCTCGGATTTCCCTCTCCATTGTGTTGTAATATTTTAAAAATAAATAAATGTGGTTACACTTTGTTTAGTGGGGAAAGCTGAAAACACATGCACCAAGGTTAACCTGAGAAGGAAATATATGAAATCCTGCTATTTCTAAGACTTTTAGCATGAAAGGATGCTGAATTTTTTCAAATGCTTTTCAGCATCTAATGAGATGACCATGTGGTTTTTTTCTTTGAGTTTGTTTATATAGTGGATTACATTGATGGCTTTCCATATATTGAACCATCCCTGCCAACTTGATCATGGTGAATGATAGTTTTGATGTGTTCTTGGATTCTGTTGGCAAGTATTTTATTTAGTATTTTTGCATCGATATTCATTAGGGAAATTGGCCTGTAGTTCTCTTTCTTAGTTGGATCTTTGTGTGGTTTTGGTATTAGAATAATTGTGGCTTCATAGAATGAGTTGGGTAGTGTTCCTTCTGTTTCTATTTTGTGGAATAGTTTGAAGAGTATTGGTATTAGGACTTCTTTGAAAGTCTGATAGAATTCTGCACTAAAACCATCTGGTCCTGTGCTTTTTTTGGTTGGAAGACTTTCTATGAACCCTTCTATTTCTTTGGTGTTTATGGGTCTGTTTAGACGATCTATTTGATCCTGGTTTAATTTTGGTATTTGGTATCTGTCTAGGAAATTGTCCATTTCCTCCAGATTCTCCAGTTGTTTTGAGTATAGGCCTTTGTAGTAGGATCTTATGATCTTTTGAATTTCCACTGTTTCTGTTGTTATATCTCCCTTTTCATTTCTAATTTTGTTAATTTGAATACTGTCTCTGTGCCCTTTGGTTAGTCTAGCTAAGGGTTTACCTATCTTGTTGATTTTCTCGAAGAACCAGCTCTTGGTTTTGTTGATTCTTTGTATGGTTCTCTTTGTTTCTACTTGATTGATTTCAGCCCTTAGTTTGATGATTTCCTCTCTTCTACTCCTCCTGGGTGAATTAGCTTCTTTTTGTTCCAGGGCCTTCAGGTGTGCTGTTAAGTTGCTAGTGAATGCTCTCTCCAGTTTCTTTTTGGAGGCACTCAGGCCTATGAGTTTTCCTCTTAGCACTGCTTTCATTGTGTCCCAAAGATTTGGGTAGGTCTTACCTTCATTTTCATTGAAGTCTAAAAAGTCTTTGATTTCTTTCTTTATTTCTTCCTCGACCAAGGTGTCATTGAGTAGAGTATTGTTCAGTTTCCATATGTATGTGGGCTTTCTGTTGTTCTTCTTGCTATTGAAGACCACTTTTACTCCATAGTGATCTGATAGGAGACATGGGATTTGTTCGGTCTTCTTGTATTTGTTGAGGTCTGTCTTGTGACCAATTATATGATCAATTTTTGAGAAGGTACCGTGTTGTGCTGACAATAAGTTATACTCTTTTGCTTTAGGATGGAATGTTCTATATATATATCTGTTATATATATCTGTTAAATCCAATTGGTCCAAAACTTCAATTAGTTTCACTGTGTCCCTGTTTATTTTCTGGTTTCCTGATCGGTCCATTGAGGAGAGTGGAGTGTTGAAGTCACCTACAATTATTGTGTTAGGTGCGATGTGTGCTTTAAGCTTTAGTAAAGTTTCTTTTATGAATGAGGGTGCCCTTACATTTGGGGCATAGATGTTCAGTATTGAGAATTCTTCTTGGTGGATTTTCCCTTTGACAAGCAAGAAGTGACCTTCTGAGTCTCTTTTGATGACTTTAAGTTGAAAGTCAATTTTATCTGATATTAGAATGGCTACTCCAGCTTGTTTCCTGAGACCATTTGCTTGTAAAACTGTCTTCCAGCCTTTTACTCTAAGGTAGTGTTTGTCTTTGACACTGAGTTGTGTTTCCTGTATGCAGCAATATGTAGGGTCCTGTTTCCATATCCAGTCTGTTAGTTTGTGTCTTTTTATTGGGGAATTGAATCCATTGATATTAAGAGATATTAAGGAATAGTAATTATTACTTTCTGACATTTTGGGAGTTATTATTATTTTTTTGTATTTGAGTGGTTCTCTTCTTTTGGGATGGATGAGATGGTGTTTCTATCTTGTTTCTTCTGGGGTGTAGTTTCCCCCCTTGTGTTGGTATTTTTCCACTATTTTCTTTTTTAGGGCTGGGTTTGTAGATAAATATCGTGCAAATGTGGTTTTGTCGTGGAATACCTTGGTTTCCCCATCTGTGGCAATTGAGAGTTTTGCTGGGTATAGTAGTTTTGGCTGAAGTTTGTGTTCTCTTAGGGTCTGCATGAGGTCTGCCCAGGATCTTCTAGCTTTCATGGTCTCAGGTGAGAAGTCTGGTGTAATTCTGATAGGTCTTCCTTTATATGTTACTTGTCCTTTTTCTCTTACTGCCTTTAATATTCTTTCTTTAGTACATTTGGGGTTTTAATTATTATGTGACAGGAAGTATTTCTGTTCTGGTCCAGTCTATTTGGGGTTCTATAGGCTTCTTGTATATTCATGGGCATCTCTCTCTTTAGGTTGGGGAAGTTTTCTTCCATAATTTTGTAGAAGATATTTGCTGGCCCTTTAAGTTGTAGATCTTCATTCTCATCTATCCCTATAATCCTTAGGTTTGGTCTTCTCATTGTGTCCTGGATTTCCTGAATGTTTTCGGTTACCAGCTTTTTGCATTTTGCATTTTCTTTAATTGTTGAATCCATGGTTCCTATGGTATCTTAGGCATCTGAGATTCTGTCTTCTATCTCTTGTATTCTATTGTTGATATTTGCATCTATGACTCTTGATTTCTTCCCAACTTTTCTATCTCCAATGTTGTCTCCCTTTGCAATTTCTTAGGTGTTTCTACTTCTGTTTTTAGATTCTGTATGGTTTTGCTCAGATCTTTCAATTGCTTGTTTGTGTTTTCCTGTAATTCTTTAAGGGATTTTTGTGTTTCCTGTTTTATGACTTCTACTTGTTGACCCATGTTCTCTTGTATTTATTTAAGTGATTTTTGTTTCTCCCCCTCATTGGGATTCATTTTTTGCTCTATATTCTCCTGGATTTCTTTAAGTGATTTTTGTGTTTGCTTTGTATGGGCTTCTAGCTTTTGATCTATTTTCTCCTCTATTACTTTAAGAAAGTTATCTAAGTGATCCTCTATCAGCATCTTTACCAGTGATTTTAGATCTGAGTGTTGTTTTTCTGGTGTGTTGAGATATCCAAGATTTAATTGTGTTTGCCTTGTAAGGGCTTCTAACTTTTGATCTATTTTCTCATGTATTACTTTAAGAGATTTATCTAAGTGTCCCTCTATCAGCATCCTGACCAGTGATTTTAGATCTGAGTCTTGTTTTTCTGGTGTTTCAGGGTATCTAAGATTTATTGCTGTTGGGGAACTGGGTTTGGATGCTGCCATACTGCCTTGATTTCTGTTAGTAATGATCTTAAGTTTGCCTTTTGCCATCTGGTTAACTCTGGTGTTAGTTGGTCCTGTAGTTACTAGCTGGTGCTTGACCCTCCTGTGGGCTCCTAAGGCTATTTCCCCATGACTGGGATACCTGAATCACTGCCCTGCAGGGCTCCTACTCACAGATTGCTGACAGGTGGCCTCAGTCCCCAGAGGTCTTAAACTCAGGATATCCCAGGTACTTGGTTCCGCCTGTTGGGAAGCTGTTCTGCACTGCTCCTGCTCAGGGTTTGCTGTCTGGTGTCCTGATTCCCCAGAGGTCTTAAAGTCAGGATATTTCAGTTATCTGGCTCTGCCTGCTGGTCCAAAGCTGCTGGGAAGCTGGCTGAGGCTGGCTGCCTGCTGCCGGCTGGATGGGAAGCAGCTGGTAAGATGGCACTGACTGCAGGGAGTTCGGGGTCCGCCCTGCAAGCGCAGAGCACAGGCTTGGCCAGTGTCCCCCAAACTGCTACTCTATGTGCAGCTCCAGATCCAGGCCTGAGTCCCCGAAGGTCTTAAACTCGGGATATCTCGGGTACCTGGTTCCGCAGGCTGGGTCTGAGCACCTGGGAAGCTGGCTGAGGCTGGCTCCCCCGCCGCCGGATCATCATTATGTTTTTAAAATGGGAACTGCAAGAGCTGCCTCCAACTGCCAGCAAGAAGGACTCTGGCTTCAAGAGAGACATTGTAGTAATATTGGCACAACCTAAAATCATTGATGCATAAATCAGTAAACCCAGGTAAACTAGAGCCATTTCTCTCTTCAGTGGAACTCTGTCAACACTGAAGTTACTTGGTTAAGTTTTTTCTTAAGCCAGAAAATGCAACTTCAGTGTAAATCATGGACAACCTATTTTCAGGGGAGCTTGTGACCAGCAGATGGCAGAGTAGAGCCAGTAATCCCCATAGAGAGATGAAATGGATATGGAGTGGACTCAGTGCTCTATGTTTTTCTTTAATAAGTTTACTAACTGATCTGTCCTGAGGTGATTAACATGATGTCTCCATGCTCAAACATAGTACAGATTCTTTGCTAAACAGTTCGCAGATTTATGTTCACTTGTTTTTATGTGGTTTTATAACATTTTGCAAAAAAGTGATACAATTTATTCTAAGAACTGTTTTCCCCACTCCCAACTATTTCCAGATCATTCCTACCTTCAAATTAATGCAACTTCACACATTTTTCTCTTTCTGAATATAACCAAAAAATTAGAGGGTGATTAAAAACAGAAACAAAGCAAAAAACTAAAACCAAGACAGAGTAAATTAGAGAGATAGAGGGAGGGAGGGAGGGAGGGAGAGAGAGAGAGAGAGAGAGAGAGAGAGAGAGAGAGAGAGAAATAAAATCACAATTCTGTAATTGTGATATATAGTCTATACATAAGTGATTAAAAAGGACTTGAACAAGCCAATATTAAAAAAAAAGTCTGCAAAATACCATCAAGTTCATTTTCTTTTTGCTATCAACTGCTAAGCATGTCTTCATGATTAACTGCTTAACATCCTCTTTGTGACTCCACTGGGAAATAAAACTTATTATTCCTTTACATGCGAGTGTTAATCACAATTATTTTTCATTAGGGCTGAGAATCTGTCCATTTCCTTTTCACAATTTGGGGATTTTATCTGGGTTGACTTGGCTTTGTGCCTGCAGCCACAGTCTGTGAATTCATATGTGCATCAGTCCAATTGTGTCTGGAAGACACTCTTTCCTTGGAGTCCTGAGACTGCTCTGCGTCTTGTAATTTGCCCAATTTTAAAATGTTTTATTTTCAAATTTTATCTCTATTTTACTATATCATCTTTGCAAATTCCTCATACTCAACTGTCCTATTCTATTCTCTCAGCTTCTACAATTAAGTACACCAAACTCAATATTAAAATCTTGGATCATGTATGAATGAGAGCTGAAGCACTTGCCTCATGGATATGGGTCATCTATTCAGTATATATTTCCAGTTCCACATATGTAAAGATCAGATAATTTATGTTTTATCACTGAGCAATATTCACTTTTCTGTACGTACAATTTTTTCCTGTTTACATTTATGCCTTATTAGAAATCTGAGGTGATTCCTTCATCTATATTCTGTTAAAAGAACATGAATAACATGTTTTGAATAAACATGAATTTATGAGTGTCTCTAAAATAAGATGCAAAGTCATCTGAGTAGATATGTGTGAGAGTTATTGCTGGAAAAATAATTTTATTTTTATATTGAAGACAATTTTCATAGGAAAGCCTTCATCTTAGTTAAGTGTGGTTGAAGACACTGTTTAGCGATTATATAGGACCCATTAGACCTCTGTTGTTTTGCTAACGATCATGTTGCCAAACTGCCTTATAAATATTTAGATTTATGCCCAGTAGACAGTCTGAACCTTGGTCACAGAGACTCATATATGCTGTGTTTAAAGTTTGATGTAGATATTCTGAGTGGTCAGGGTGTTGAGAATGTTTGACAGAGTATTCAACAACAGGTGATTCAGTGATGCCAACCTCTCAACCCAGAATCAAAGACCATCATAAACCATGGACAAGAATGTAAGATACAGAAAATGGAGTTAAAGGACATGAAATTTTATCTCCATTTAATGACTGAGATTTTGAGATTGTCTTAATACAGCTATATCTAGTTGCTTCTATTTGTCCAAGAGCAATGAAAATTTCTTATTTATTTCTGGTCAAAAACATATAAATCCACGCCTTAGTGATAAAATACTTTGTTTATACATCGATAACGTATATCTATAATTTAGTTAATCATGATAGAGCTGTAGTAATCATTGATGTATTAATATGTAACTACATTTACTTTTATTTATTTTAGTGAATTTTGTATTATATGACCTATGGGAAGGGCAAATATTACTTGCATTTATCTGAAAGAAGGTTCTAATTATTAAAAGTTAGTCAATTTTGGAATTTACCAGTAAAATCATCATAATCATCATCATCATCATCATCATCATCATCATCATCATCATCTCATCATCATCATCATCATCATCATCATCATCATCATCATGTTCACAAAGCACTGTTTGTAAATCCATTTGTTAACATTGCCCCAAAGTGAAGCAACAGACTCTAGCCAAAAATTTATTGAGAGCTTAGTCCCTGAAATTACATGCACAACAGGTGACCAGGGATCATGGAAAGTGTGTGGGATACACTTCCTCAGAAAGAATTAGGACATGGACCTGAGCACTTTGCTACCTGACCCATGTGCCTTTTCAGTCCTTCCTCTCCAGTTCTTCTCTAGCTGGAGTAGGTTCTTATCTAAGAAGTGTGTGCTCATGAATATGCAAATTCTTGAATCTATGTCAGTAAATACAGGGATGCCCACACAGTGAAAACAACCTATGATCAGTGGCCTCTCCACAGTCACTGAAAACACTGAATCTAATCATGGAATGGAGCTGGGTAATTCCCTTCCTCCTGTCAGTAACTGCAGGTAAGGGGCTCAGCAGTTTCAAATCTGAATAGGAGATAGAGCTTGAGGTGACAATGACATCCATTCTACCTTTCTCTACACAGGTGTCCAATCGCAGGTCCAGCTGCAGCAATCTGGAGCTGAGCTGGTGAGGCCTGGGGCTTCAGTAAAGCTGTCCTGCAAGGCTTCTGGTTACACCTTCACCAGCTACTGGATGCACTGGGTAAAGCAGAGGCCTGGACAGGGCCTTGAATGGATTGGACTGATTTATCCCGGAGATGGTGATACTAACTACAATGAGAAGTTCGAGGGCAAGGCCACACTGACTGCAGACACATCCTCCAGCACAGCCTACATGCAACTCAGCAGCCTGACATCTGAGGACTCTGCGGTCTATTACTGTGCAAGACACAGTGTTATAACCACATCCTGAGTGTGGCAGAAACCCTGGAGGGGCAGGAAAATACCTAAAGAATGAGACAACTGAAAGGGCAATCTTTAAACTTGCTCAGAAATTGTAATTTTGAGTGTCCATTTATTTTCTCCTTGACACAGTCCTATAGTGCCTTTTTCATCTTAGTAAACATCCATCTATAAATAAAGTGATGCTGGCTGAGGATGAGCCTACAGTTCATACCTTGCTAATCTCTTCACCAGTGATCACCTCCATTGATACATTTCTTATTCAACAAAACCATAAAAGTAGAAAATAATGTTGATGCATGATAAAAATATCACTGGATTCTGAGAGAGCAGAACTGCTTTAAATTGTTGGGAATAACGTATAATATGAGTTTGACCTATAAAATCTAAATCACCAACATCTGAGCAAACAAATGCTCCTTCATATTCTTAAGTAATAAGTGATCTCCAATATGTTGCTCTCTGTGGCCATGTGTTCCAGCAGAAATTTCAGTCTCTTATATTGTGAGAAATATTCACATCAGAATGTGTAGGCATGCAAATATAATACATGTAGGTTGGTCAAAATATCACTAAATCATTTCCCATCAAACTCTTTTACCATCACATTGTATCTACCTGTTAAATTATGTACGTTCTGAGATTATATGTAAGGGTTTGATCCCATATTTACTTCCTCTGATATTCAGTAGTGATCTCTACAGTCACTAGCCATTTTAGAACATGGACCAATAGTGATACAGCATCAATTCTCACAGTCCATTGGATACCTGTTACTCATCTTTGTTCTGTAGAGTATTTGGGAACATGTGACTTTTTATCCACATGTGTTTCTTATTCTGATAATATCTTTGTTGAGTAATTATCACATATGCTCAAATGTCCATACTTTAGGTACAATGTCTTTGTTTTAATTGTGCAAATTATCATCAGAAGCCATGCCTGAAAGTATTTAAGGATAAGACACTTGTCATATGCATAATTCTAAGGTATAGTGAAATACCTAATTAAAATGTATGGGTTTTAGCCCCTTTCATTCTCTCTCTCTCTCTCTCTCTCTCTCTCTCTCTCTCTCTCTCACTTTAATTGCATATTCTCATTTATTTGCTTTATTTTTTTTTACCATTTTTAGATTCTGTTTTCTAATTTTATAAAGAAACAGAGAAGAGCTGGCATAAGATCATGAAGGCATTGGCGAATGCAGACTAGTAATCAGAATATATTGCATGAAGCCATCTATTTTTAATAATACTTAGAAAAAAGATTTCTAAATATTAATTAAGGATTTCAGATATCTGTTGTGTAAATTCCTCATATGCTCAAAAGTCTCAAGTCTTTCTTTAAATCTTTAATTTGTATTCAAAAATCCAGGATGAAAAGCATATGTAAAATTTGTAATTCTTAGGTATTATAAAATAAAAAATAAAATATTTGAATTTTAGCCTCTCTTAGTCTCTCTCTCTCTCTCTCTCTCTCTCTCTCTCTCTCTCTGTGTGTGTGTGTGTGTGTGTATGTGTGTGCGCACGCATGCACATGTGTGCTTGTGTGTGTGTGTGTGTGTGTGTGTGTGTGTGTGTTTTCAGTAATGAATATTTCCACTATTAATCTCTGGGTGCACAGAATAATTTCTGCTAGTAATTATTTTATTCATTGAGGGCGTCCCTGCAGGCGGCATAGAGGAAACAGACCATGTGAAGATGAGAATGAGACTGTGGTGCAGATTGACTTTGTCAACCTGGATTGGGCTTTGAGGAGTCTGAGCACAGACTGTTCATTGTAGGTATATTTCAACTTGATAGTGGAATTTGGAAAAGGGTCTCCAGGCAACAATAATTTCCATACTCTTTCCAAATCAAGTTGCACAGTAAAGCTTATGGAGTGGTCATATAGAAATTCTTTAATAAGCATCTCATGGCTATGAATGTAGTCCTATTGCTAAAGCCTAGAATTTAGTATGGTCTCTGAACAACAGATTATAGAATGCCATAAAGTACAAGTGGCTGCTCCAGTAAGGCTGGTAATGATCTAATGATGAAAGAGTCTGGGATACTCATTCTGGGAAACTAGGATGTTTTCTGTCCCCCCAAAATACCAAAAGATCACTAGTTTGTTATGAACCTCCACTCTCAGCTTTCAGAATGGAGTACAATTATTTTTTAGTCCTTTCTTGAGGAGCCATCCCTGTTGGTCTAAAATTCCTGGAATAAAAACAGAAGAACATTGGAGTAAAATAAGAAAGATAAAACACATAAAACTGAGTAAAAATTATAAAAAGATGAAACAGACACCCCCCACCTCCCCCCCCCCCACAATAACTCATAAAACTGCAGCTCTGTAACCATGGTATATATTCCAAAGTCACGTGTAATCAAATTAATCAAGAAAACAGTGGAAGCTAATATCCACAAAAACACTATTCAGTTCATTTTGTGATGGCCTTCTACTGTTAGACATGTTTCCATCATTAATAAGTGATTTATAAACCCAATAATGCTCCATTAGAGAAAGCTAATTTTTCCTTTGGACATGAAAACTAGTTTCTAAATCTTCTTGCTTAAGGAGAATCTGTGGCCATGTCCTTGTGTTGACACTGGGTCTCCATGTGGATTGAGTTTGTGTGTGCATACTCTGTGTATGTTGTCACAGTCTCTGTTGGTTCATATGTGCATGAACTAGACTTATATCTGGAAGTCAGTTTCCTTGGGAGATCCACTGTCCTCCCACATATGTACCTCTGTTCAAAGACTACTACATTAAAATAAAATACAGACCTCAACACTGTGCTTTCTACTCAGTTTTCTGCAAGTGAATAACTCACACAGCCATAGAGTATGAACAGAACCAGACCAGTGAGATAATACTAATAATTACACTTTAAATCTTCACATCACCAGTTTTTCACACACTTTCCTTATATGTATTATCTTTGACAAAAATAATGTATCAGAAGATCCATAAATGCACACTACATTAGGAAAATGAAATTAGCCCATCAACATAAAGACATCCCCAAATGTGTACTATGCAACTATGAAGTGTTGATTATTTTTGACTGTTTAGAAATAAACATTTAAGTCTTGTTTCTTTATACTTATAATATACATTTTTACTCCCAATATCCTTAATTTGTTTCTTTGTGCTACATGCATTTTATATCCTCTATACTTTTTATTTTTTACTTACACTGAAGATACTAGATTTCATCTTATCGCTCTCTTCCCACATTAATATGGTTTATGCTATACCAATGTCTTAGTCTCCATTTCCCAGCACCATTTCAAGCTTGAAATATCATGCCTCGTCTATATGCTTTCATTTTAACTCAATTTTACTATATCACATCCTTTATATTCCTCAGACACCAATAGCCTAATTTTAGCCTCTTGGCCTCTAAAAA
This sequence comes from Apodemus agrarius, assembly GCA_964023405.1. Classification (NCBI taxonomy): domain Eukaryota; kingdom Metazoa; phylum Chordata; class Mammalia; order Rodentia; family Muridae; genus Apodemus; species Apodemus agrarius. The sequence goes on from OZ030011.1 coordinate 4,811,677, forward strand.
TTTATAAAAATATTCAATTCAGGGAACCACACATAAAAGTAAACATGAAGCATGCGTTTCTAAGGACCTGGGCACCTCACTGAGTGAGGGTGCCCAGTTCCAGGATCTTCCACATATACTTCATATTTTTACACTGAGGAATATTTCATGGTCTGTACTCTACATATTGTCAGCATTGATTTGTCCTTTGTTATAAATCTAGATGGATTTCATTTCCCAGATGCTGTGCATGGAGAAGCAATAAACATGGATGTGTAAGTGTCTCTGTTAAATATAAAGTCTTTTGAGCACATGCTTGGGAGGGATAGAACTGGGACACAGCCCAGGTTTATTTTCTCTTTTTGGTTACATTTTCAAACAGAATCCCAAAGACAGTACACTACATTAGTTTACACTCACATCAACAGTGAGTAAAGATTACAACTTTTCAACATCCATTACATTATTTTTCACATTTGCATTGCTCTAATTGGGACATTAACTTTCTTTAATCTCCACTTAGCTAAGGATTATGGTACAGGACATAGAGAAACCAACCTTCTACTCACCAGGATGGTCTATCTGGTAGTTTGATTTCCTAGTGCATGACAGTGTCATGAGCTTCCAAGAAACACAAAGGCCTCAGTGATCTTAAACCTTGCCTGACCTAGCAGTTTACAATACCATCCTTTATGTTAAAAATACACCCACTAGCATGTGACTGTTGTGTAGTTACCAACTGCTATCCAATTTGATGCATGGCCTATTCCATAGAAAAGACTTCATTCCAGGTAAACATGGTCAAAATCCCACATCTATGGATGACATAGGCCTAATAGACTCTAGTTGTATTGTTAATGGTCAAGTTGACAAACTGCCTCATAGTATATGTTTATATGAATTACACTATTGCTGTTCTCATCTCAAAGGCTTCTGAGTGAAGTGTGTTATGATTGATATAGACACCCATGACTGTTCTAGTTTAGAGAATGAGGAGATGCAAATAATCATTATGTTCAACAAGTTCATCCCCGTCCTAATCCTGTAGATGCATCAGAGGAGGAGAGCCCTGAATTCTCAGCAACCCTCTCTCAGTGACTCACACTAAACATACAATACTCAAGAAGGAGTTGACACTAAAGTAAGATTTCTTGTTCATTTTCAAGTTTTCTAATTAAGTTTTAAGGGAATTTCTTATGTGAGTACTGTTATAGCCGATACTGTATCTATAAATCCTTGCCTTTCATGATTCTTGTGTCATGTGTCTAGAACAATAATTCAGAACTCAAGGTTTCTGCTAGGTATGATAAAAATATACATAATAAGGTACCTATGGTCCTTGAAATTCAAGAGAAAGGATCCCTCTCTTTAACCCTCACCACCCTATGGCAGGCAGACATCAGTGGCTTTGATTCTGATTTAGTGGAAGTACAGCCTGACTATTGGTGCAAGAATGGACATAATTCAGGAATCTTCCTAACATAACCCCAGAGCTCTATGCAGTAGAACAGAAATCAGTTTGGGGGTAAATTATCTCTATTTCAGATCCCAGACAGTTATAGACTCCATATACTTGCATCTCTGAGTAAAGAGATGAATGCCATAATTCCTGATATGACAAATAGGAACCATACACATCTGAAATTCCTCACCATTCCAGTATTCTCAGAAATTTGCTCTGACAGCTGCAGGACAGCACTGGTAATGGTAAAGCCATGGCAGTAGTGTCCAGGGACCCTCAAGCCAAAGTTCTTCATACAAATAGGTCTTGTTTGGAGACAAAGGGCAGGGAATAAGGAACAAAGACAGTAAAGAAAGGAAGAGGAAGATGGGGAAGTGAACAATGGAGAAGCAGGATTTGTCTCTGAAGATAAAGGAAGAGCTTCATCTGCATATGGGAATGGCTGTTTATGAAGGTAAAGCAAGATGATCTATGTTAAGATGAGGGTTTTATTTTTAATTGGACATACTAATTAGGATATCCAAGGGGACATTGATTGGTTGATTGATTGATTGAGTGATTGATTGATTGATTTTACATTACATTTGCTACCATCTCCTCTGGTACCCCATAAACCTGTTCCTCCTTCTACTCCCTTCCTTCTCTTCCGAGACTGTAGGTGCATCATTGGACATCCCCCAATCTGGGCCCATCAAGTCTATGCAGGGTCAGGGGTATCATCTCCTACTCAAGCCAGTCATGGGAACTCAGTTAGGGGAATGGATTCCAAGTGGGTAACAACTTTAGAGAAAAACACACATATTTATTGGCAGACACACATGAAGATTGCGCTATCCATCTGGTATACATGCACTGGGCACTTTGGTCCAGACCATATATGCTCTTTGGTTGATGTCTCAGAACCTAAGCACCCCTGAAATTATGGAGTGATTCTCATTGCAGACCTCTAAGGTTCAGACCTTTTATCTGGTAAGTCCTTTTTATTTTCTCTAAGTTCAGTTTTTACTAATTAGCATTCTTGTTCATTGAGGCCTGCTTCAGCATCACATTCCAAATCATTTGGTCTTCTAAGAATCAGACAAATCCTGAGCTGCTTCAATATTTAGTTTCTGATATCAACTGTCTCACTCCTATGTACAATTATTGTGAAATTCTTTTTACACTGTCTGTTAAAAAATGTAGGATAAGGGATTTGTCCTCTGAACACAGGTATTCTATATGAGATATAGCCTGATGAAGACAGGAAAGAAGGTGTTATTGCCTGTCTTTACCTTTTTAAAATAGGGAACTAGTAGAGATGGGTCAAATTGCCACCAAGGTAGAATCTGTCTTTGAGAGGGATGTGATAATTGTGGTGGCACAACTTAAAATCTCTGGTGCATAAATCATTATTCCTAGGTAAACTAGAGTCATTTCTTCCTTAAACTGAGCTCCGTGTACACTGGAGTTACAGGGATGAGGTATTTCATAAGCCAGACTGTGAAACTTCAGTGTAAGCCATTACAAACCTAAATGCATAGGAGCACATTACCAGCAGGGATCACAATAATGCCAATAATCCACATAGAGAGATGAGGTGTGTGTGTGTGTGTGTGTGTGTGTGTGTGTGTGCTCTGTGATCTCTGTGGTTTCATTTCTTAAGTGTATTAATTGATATACTTTGCTGTGATTGGCATATGATGTCTGCATGCACAGAGTACATATTCTTTGTTAAACACTTCACAGGCTTGTTCGCTTACTGTAACTTGTGTTTTATAATTTTTTGAATAAGAGTTATACAATGTATTTTAATAACTCATTCCTTCATACCCACCTTATTCCATTTCGTTACTACCTACCAACTCACCAAATTACATAACATTTTAGTTTCTGAAAAAAAAAACAAAAAAATGAGAAAGTATTTTAAAAGGGGATTAAAAGCAAACAAAAATTAAACCTAAGAAACCACACACACACACACACACACACACACACACACACACACACACAGAAACTTGTAAAACCACAATGCTATAGCCATGATACATAGGAAAAATGTGAGACAAACAGAATTGAAAAAGGTCATATTCTAAAGATGTTTGCAAAAATAACATTGAGTTCATTTTCTTCTTTGATAAGCATGTCTTCCATGATAAATTGTGCTTAGCATTTGGTATGAACTCCAGTGGAGAAAAACATTTTTTTCCTTTTCTTGTGAGTGTCTGCTGCAGAACTTCTTGGTTAGCAGTGATCACCCATGTCCATTTCCATCTGCCAACCTGGGAATTTTATGTGCTTTGACTTGGTTCAGGCTCTGTGCCTGCAGCCACGGTCTCTGTGATTTCATAAGAGCATCAGTCCAATTCTGTTTGGAAGACCCTCAACCTTTGGAGTCATCCACCCCCTCTGGCTCTTTTTTTTTTATCATTTTTTTTATTTTCTATATTCTTTGTTTACATTCCAAAGGCTTTCCCCTTTCCCAGGTACCCCCCACCATATGTCCCATAATTCCTCTCCCCCCCATGCTATTCCCCACTCTTCCCCCCCCCCCACGATTTCTCTGTTCTGGGTCTACAATACTGGATCCAATCTTTACAGGCCCAGGGTCCTCTCCTTTTTTTCTTCTTGAGAGTCATTTGACTTGCTAATTGTGCCTTGAGTATTTAGGGCTTCTGGGCTCATTAATATCCACTTATCAGTGATTGCATTTCGTGTGTATTCTTTTGTGATTGGGTTAGCTCACTTAGGATGATAGTTTCCAGATCTAACCATTTACCTACAAATTGCACGAATTCATTATTTTTAATTGCTGAGTAGTACTCCATTGTATAAATATACCACATTTTCTGTATCCATTCCTCCTTTGAGGGATATCTGGGCTCCTTCCAATTTCTGGCTATTATAAACAAGGCTGCTATAAACATAGTGGAGCATGTGTCTTTGTTGTATGCAGGGGAATCCTCTGGGTATATGCCTAGGAGTGGTATGCCAGGGTTCTCTGGGAGTGGCATGCCCAATTTTCTGAGGAACCGCCACACTGATTTCCAGAGTGGTTTTACCATTTTGCAATCCCACCAACAGTGGAGGAGTGTTCCTCTTTCTCCACATCCTCGCCAGCACTTGTTGTCTCTCGAGTTTTTAATCTTAGCCATTCTGACTGGAGTGAGGTGGAATCTCAGGGTTGTTTTGATTTGCATTTCCCTGATGACTAATGATGTTGAACATCTCTTAAGGTGTTTCTCGGCCATCCGAATTTCTTCTGGTGAAAATTCTTTGTTTAGCTCTGTACCCCATTTTTTGATAGGGTTCTTTGGTTCTTTGGGGTCTAACTTCTTGAGTTCTTTGTATATATTGGATATTAGCCCTCTGTCGGATGTGGGGTTGGTGAAGATCATTTCCCACGTTGTTGGTTGCCGTTTTGTCTTTCTGACAGTGTCCTTTGCCTTACAGAAACTTTGTAATTTTATGAGGTCCCATTTGTCAATTCTTGATCTTAGAGCATAAGCTATTGGTGTTCTGTTCAGGAACTTTCCCCCTGTGCCCATGTCCTCCAGGGTCTTCCCAAGTTTCTTTTCTAATAGTTTCAGTGTGTCTGGTTTTATGTGGAGGTCCTTGATCCACTTGGAGTTGATCTTAGTACAAGGAGATAAGAGTGGGTCAATTCGCATTCTTCTGCATGTTGACCTCCAGTTGAACCAGCACCATTTGTTGAAAAGGCTAACTTTTTTCCACCGGATGGTTGTGGCTCCTTTATCAAAGATCAAGTGACCATAAGTCTGTGGGTTAATTTCTGGGTCTTCAATCCTATTCCATTGATCTACCTGCCTGTTGCTGTACCAATACCATGCAGTTTTTAACACAATTGCTCTGTAGTACTGCTTGAGGTCAGGGATATTGATTCCCCCAGAAGTCCTTTTATTGTTGAGAATAGTTTTAGCTATCCTGGGTTTTTTGTTGCTCCAGATGAATTTGAGAATTGCTCTTTCTAGATCTATGAAGAATTGATTTGGGATTTTGATGGGGATTGCATTGAATCTGTAGATTGCTTTTGGCAAGATGGCCATTTTTACTATATTGATCCTGCCAATCCAGGAGCAAGAAATATTTTTCCATCTCCTGAGGTCTTCTTCGATTTCTTTCTTCAGGGACTTGAAGTTCCTGTCATACAGATCTTTCACTTGTTTGGTTAGAGTTACGCCAAGGTACTTTATGTTGTTTGTGGCTATTGTGAAGGGTGTTATTTCCCTAACTTCTTTCTCAGCCTGCTTGTCCTTTGAGTACAAGAAGGCTACTGATTTGCTTGAGTTAATTTTATATCCAGCCACGTTGCTGAAGTTGTTTATCAGCTGTAGAAGTTCTCTGGTGGAGTTTTTTGGATCGCTTAAGTAGACTATCATATCATCTGCAAATAATGATACTTTGACTTCTTCCTTTCCAATTTGTATCCCTTTGACTTCCTTATGTTGTCTGATTGCTCTCGCTAGAACTTCAAGTACTATATTGAAAAGATATGGAGAGAGAGGACAGCCTTGTCTAGTCCCTGATTTTAGTGGAATTGCTTCAAGTTTCTCTCCATTTATTTTGATGTTGGCTACTGGTTTGCTGTAGATTGCTTTTACTATGTTTAGGTATGGGCCTTGAATTCCTGCTCTTTCCAAGACTTTTAGCATGAAAGGATGCTGAATTTTGTCAAATGCTTTTTCAGCATCTAATGAGATGACCATGTGTTTTTTTTCTTTTAGTTTGTTTATGTAGTGGATTACATTGATGGATTTCCGTATATTGAACCATCCCTGCATTCCTGGAATGAAGCCTACTTGATCATGGTGAATGATCGTTTTGATATGCTTTTGGATTCGGTTGGCAAGAATTTTATTTAGTATTTTTGCATCAATATTCATAAGAGAAAATGGCCTGTAGTTCTCTTTCTTTGTTGGATCTTTTTGTGGTTTAGGTATCAGCGTAATTGTAGTTTCGAAGAACGAGTTGGGCAGTGTCCCTTCTGTCTCTATTTTGTGGAATAGTTTGAAGAGTATTGGTGTTAAGTCTTCTTTGAAGGTCTGGTAGAATTCTGCACTAAAACCATCTGGTCCCGTACTTTTTTTGGTTGGGAGGCTTTCTATAACCCCTTCTATTTCTTTAAGGGTTATGGGACTGTTTAGCTGGTCTACTTGATGCTGATGTAATTTTGGTATTTGGTATCTGTCTAGGAAATTGTCCATTTCCTCCAGATTCTCCAGTTGTTTTGAGTATAGGCCTTTGTAGTAGGATCTGATGATCTTTTGAATTTCCTCTGTTTCTGTTGTTATATCCCCCTTTTCATTTTTAATTTTGTTAATTTGGATACTATCTCTGTGCCCTTTGGTTAGTCTAGCTAAGGGTTTATCTATCTTGTTGATTTTCTCGAAGAACCAGCTCTTGGTTTTGTTGATTCTTTGTATGGTTCTCTTTGTTTCTGCTTGATTGATTTCAGACCTTAGTTTGATGATTTCCTCTCTTCTACTCCTCCTGGGTGAGTTAGCTTCTTTTTGTTCCAGTGCCTTCAGGTGTGCTGTTAAGTTGCTAGTGTATGCTCTTTCCAGTTTCTTTTTGGAGGCACTCAGGGCTATGAGTTTTCCTCTTAGCACTGCTTTCATTGTATCCCAGAGATTTGGGTAGGTCGTACCTTCATTTTCATTGAAGTCTAAAAAGTCTTTGATTTCTTTCTTTATTTCTTCCTTGACCAGGGTGTCATTGAGTAGAGTATTGTTCAGTTTCCATGTGTATGTGGGCTTTCTGTAGTTCTTCTTGCTATTGAAGACCACTTTTACTCCATAGTGATCCGATAGGAGACATGGGATTAGTTCGGTCTTCTTGTATTTGTTGAGGTCTGTCTTGTGACCAATTATATGATCAATTTTTGAGAAGGTACCGTGCGGTGCTGTGAAAAAGGTATACTCTTTTGTTTTAGGATGGAATGTTCTATATATATCTGTTAAATCCAATTGGTCCAAAGCTTCAATTAGTTTCACTGTGTCCCTGTTTAGTTTCTGCTTTCCTGATCGGTCCATTGAGGAGAGTGGAGTGTTGAAGTCACCTACAATCATTGTGTTAGGTGCGATGTGTGCTTTAAGCTTTAGTAAAGTTTCTTTTACGAATGAGGGTGCCCTTGCATTTGGTGCATAGATGTTCAGTATTGAGAATTCTTCTTGGTGGATTTTCCCTTTGACAAGCAGGAAGTGACCTTCTGTGTCTCTTTTGATGACTTTAGGTTGAAAGTCGATTTTATCTGATATTAGAATGGCTACTCCAGCTTGTTTCCTGGGACCATTTGCTTGTAGAACTGTCTTCCAGCCTTTTACTCTAAGGTGGTGTTTGTCTTTGACACTGAGATGTGTTTCCTGTATGCAGCAAAATGTAGGGTCCTGTTTCCGTATCCAGTCTGTTAGTCTGTGTCTTTTGATTGGGGAATTGAGTCCATTGATATTAAGAGATATTAAGGAATAGTAATTATTACTTCCTGACATTTTGGGAATTGTTATTATTATTTGTATTTGAGTGGTTCTCTTGTTTTGGGTTGGATGAGATGGGGTTTCTATCTTGTTTCTTCTGGGGTGTTGTTTCCCCCCTTGTGTTGGTATTTTTCCCCTATTATCCTTTGTAGGGCTGGGTTTGTAGATAAGTATCTTGCAAATTTGTTTTTGTCGTGGAATATCTTGGTTTCCCCATCTATGGCAATTGAGAGTTTTGCTGGGTATAGTAGTCTTGGCTGAAGATTGTGTTCTCTTAGGGTCTGCATGAGGTCTGCCCAGGATCTTCTAGCTTTCATGGTCTCAGGTGAGAAGTCTGGTGTAATTCTGATAGGTCTTCCTTTATATGTTACTTGTCCTTTTTCTCTTACTGCCTTTAATATTCTTTCTTTGTTTAGTACATTTGGGGTTTTGATTATTATGTGACGGGAAGTATTTCTGTTCTGGTCCAGTCTATTTGGGGTTCTATAGGCTTCTTGTATATTCATGGGCATCTCTCTCTTTAGGTTGGGGAAGTTTTCTTCCATAATTTTGTAGAAGATATTTGCTGGCCCTTTAAGTTGTAGATCTTCATTCTCATCTATCCCTATAATCCTTAGGTTTGGTCTTCTCATTGTGTCCTGGATTTCCTGAATGTTTTGGGTTACCAGCTTTTTGCATTTTGCATTTTCTTTAATTGTTGAATCCATGTTTCCTATGGTATCTTCAGCATCTGAGATTCTGTCTTCTATCTCTTGTATTCTATTGTTGATATTTGCATCTATGACTCCTGATTTCTTCCCAAGGTTTTCTATCTCCAACATTGTCTCCCTTTGCGATTGCTTAGTTGTTTCTACTTCTGTTTTTAGATTTTGTATGGTTTTGCTCAGATCTTTCAGTTGCTTGTTTGTGTTTTCCTGTAATTCTTTAAGGGATTTTTGTGTTTCCTCCTTTATGACTTCTACTTGTTGACCCATGTTCTCTTGTATTTCTTTGGGTGATTTTTGTTTCTCCCCCTTATTGTGATTCACTTTTTGCTCTATATTCTCCTGGATTTCTTTAAGTGATTTTTGTGTCTGCCTTGTATGGGCTTCTAGTTTTTGATCTATTTTCTCCTCTATTACTTTAAGAAATTTATCTAAGTGATCCTCAATCTGCATCTTTACCAGTGATTTTAGATCTGAGTGTTGTTTTTCTGGTGTGTTGAGATATCTGGGATTTAATTGTGTTTGTCTTGCAATGGCTTCTAGCTTTTGATCTATTTTCTCATGTATTATTTTAAGAGATTTATCTAAGTGTTCCTCTATCAGCATCCTGACCAGTGATTTTAGATCTGAGTCTTGTTTTTCTGGTGTTTCGGGGTATCCAATATTTATTGCTGTTGGGGAACTGGGTTCGGATGCCGCCATATTGCCTTGATTTTTGTTAGTAGCGATCTTACGTTTGCCTTTTGCCATCTGGTTAACTCTGGTGTTAGTTGGTCCTGTAGATACTAGCTGGTGCTTGATCCTCCTGTGGGGTTGTAAGGCTATTTCCCAGTGACTGGGATACCTGAATCACTGTCCTGCGGGGGTCTTGCTCACAGATTGCTGACAGGTGGCCTGAGTCCCCCGAGGTCTTAACCTCAGGATATCCCAGGTATTTGGTTCCGCCTGTTGGGCGGCTGCTCTGCACTGCTCCTGCTCAGGGTTCGCTGTCTGATATCCTGTTTCCCCAGGGGTCTTAAAGTTGGGATATCTCAGTTATCTGGTTCCACCTGCTGGTCCCAAGCTGCTGAGAAGCTGGCTGGGTCCGGTTTCCAGCTTCCCTGCCACTGGCTGGATGGGAGGCTGGTTCGGCCTCCGGCTGGGTCTGGGCACCTGGCACACTGGGTGACTCTGGCTTCCTCACCACCAGCTGGACGGGAAGCTGCAGGCAATATGGCAGCTGCCTGCAGGGAGCTCGGGGTCCGCCCCGCGCGCGAGTGCGGAGTGCACCCGCTATTCTGTGCCCAATTCCCACTCCAGGCCTGAGTCCCCGAAGGTCTTAAGCTCGGGCTGTCTCGGGTACCTGGTTCTGCCGCCGCCGCAGGATGGTTCTGAGCACCTGGCACGCTGGGTGACCCTCCGGCTTCCCCACCACCAGCTCCCCCTCTGGCTCTTTTAACCTTAAAGCTTTTCTTTTTATTTTCATCTCTGTTTTTCTTTTTGTGCTTTAAATTCCTTATACTTCACTGTCCCAATTCTAGCTTCTCTGCTTCTACAATTCAATATACCAAATAAAACCATAGAATCTTTGAACACATATGTGAGAACAGGAAGCCCTTGCTTTATGGACATGAGTGACCTATTTAGTATATATTTTCCAGTTCCAATGAAATACTTACAGATCACATAATTTGTTTTACCACTAAGTGGTATTCATTTTACTACATGTACCTTTTTGTTATGGTTTATTTATGCTTTTCTAGAAATCTGGGCTAATTCTTTCTTCTATATGCTGAAAATAGAGCATGAATAACATTCTGTGAATAAATATGGATGTATGAACATCTATATAATAGTAGGTAGAACCATTTGATTACATATTTGAGAGGGTTATTTCTGGGGACATACTGTTATCAATAACATTACTGTCCTATCTTATGATTAGGGTATGAGAATTCTTAAATCTTGAGTGGTGTCCAAGGTTTGTGTACAACATCTATCTGAGTTTTTAGATTTACTTTCTGAACAACTGTTTTTTCTTTTTTCTTTTTTTTTTCTTTTTTTCGAGACATGATTTCTCTGTGTAGTTCTGGCTGTCCTGGAACTTGCTCTGTAGACCAGGCTGGCCCATAACTCAGAAATATGCCTGCCTCTGCCTCCCAAGTGCTGGGATTAAAGGCATGTGCCACTACTGGATATCTTTTGCCCATTATGCTGTCCTCCTAGATTCCCAACATCTGATAGAACTGAATAAATAAGATTTCCCTCCTTTTAAAATTGTAAAAATGCAGTAAAAAATGAAAGCACTTGCCAGTGAATAAACAGAAATAAGAGACATGTAAGGCAGGACATTGACAGATATGTAAACTCAATGAACCATCACTTTTTTTTCTATAATTATAGTATTCACATCTTCCAATCTGCAGATGTCTCTTAGCCTTACACTATGTCTACACTCATCATATCTTTGTGTGTGAGTGTGTGTGTGTGTGTGTGTGTGTGTGTGTGTATGTATGTTAATGAAAATATGTTCTGACAAGATTCACATAGGTGGCAATCTCTGGCATCAGGCACAGAGCAAGATGAAAGAAGGAGATATATTGATACCTTGAGTTCCTCATGTGTCCTTCATGCAAAAGCACAAGGTAATGATCCCTGGATGAGTGAACAGAGTCAAGACCCTTCATGTTACACTAAGGGTCTCTCTCAATCTTGCTACTTCTACACAGCATTCATCTGCAGTGTTTCATCCTGAGGACTGTGGTATTCAGTTAGCTACTCTATATGGGGATCAGAGGTGAGCTCCTTTGCTTCCTATCACCAACTGGTTCCTCTATAGAGTCCTAAAATTTAAGTACACCATCAGAGTGAGCACTTGATGAGGGAATGCATAACTCTCCTAGCTCCACCCAAACATAAGTTAAAAATCCAATGATGAATCTGGGTACTCACAGGTGTGCTGCCACAGACAGGCTTACTTCCTCAGTCCTGATGCTGATTTTCCCCACATGTGAGTGCCTAGGCTTCCTAAAGGATGGACTTTTCTATCCTCGCTCTATTTTAACCTTTTCATCTGTATTATTTCTTCACAGGTGTCATGTCCCAGGTTACTCTGAAAGTCTGTCCCTGGGATATTGCCGCCTTCACAGACCCTCAGTCTGACTTGATATTTCTCTAAGTTTTTACTGAGCACTTATGGTAAATGTGTGGGCTGGATACATCAGTCCTCAAGGAAGGGTCTAGAGTGGCTGGCAAACATTGGTGGGATGGTTGTACGTACTACCAACTATCCCCAAAGAGCCAGTTCACAATCTATGCACCAAGGTGGATGTGTTAACCTGAGATGAAAATACATGAAATCCAACACTCACAGTCTACCATGCCTGTCCAAGCAACAAGAAGTATATGGCTAACCTGACAAGTAAGCACATATGCTGCTCAGCTATTTCCCATATGTGCATGCTGTAATTCTGAATGGCGTGATTTATTCAGGTTTTCTGGGTTAACTACACCTGCTAAGAGTTCGTGTTTACATGTACAGTCCTGAGGAAACAAGGAGCAATTCTCATTACAGGACTCTAAGGTTCAGACCTTTTATCTGGATGGATCTTTTTCATTGTTTACGAGATTTTTCACTAATTTTCCATCTTGTTAATACAGGATGATTTTAGCAGTAAGTTTAAAACTGTTTCAGCTTCTAAGAGTGCAGCCAGGTCCTGAACTGCTTCAACATTTTAGTCATTTCCACGTATAGTCTCACTTCTGTGTACCCTATTGTATAAGTCTTTTCACTGTATCTACTACACAATGTAGGTTGAGTGATTTACCCTTTGCACACAGGTATTCTGCCCCAGTTGTATTATGATGACCTTGTGAAAGAGCCTGTTATCTACTGCATTTTTATAAATGGGAACTCATAGAGCTGGGTCAAACAGCCAGCAAGGAGGAACCTGGCTTCAAGAGAGAACTTATAGTAATATTGGCACAACTTAAAATCGCTGATGCATACATCATCATCCCCAGGCAAATTAGAGCCATCTCTCTTCAGTGGAACTCTGTCAACACTGAAGTCTCATAGATATGTTTTTTTCTTAAGCCAGACAATGCAACTTCAGGGAAAGCCATGAAAAACATATTTTAAAGGAATATCTTGACCAGCAGATGGCACAATGAGGCGTTGAATCCCCAGAGAGATGAGATGGCTATGGAGGGGACTCTGTGTCCTCTGTGGTTTTCTTTATTAAATGTAGTAACTGATCTGCACTGCTGTGATTAACATGTGATGTCTCCATGCTCAAACACAGTGAAAATTCTTTGGTAAATATTTCACAGATTTAAGATCACTTGTTTTTATTAGGTTTTTAGAACATTTTGAAAAAAAGTGATACGATTTATTCTAATAACTGATTTCCCCAAGTCCAACTATTTATAGATCCTTCCTTCCCACGAATTCATGCAACTACAAACTTTTTTACTTTCGGAATAAAAGCAAAAAAAAAAAGAAATTTAAAGGGGGATTACAAATAAACAGAAACAAAACAAAACCAATAATAAGATGTACACACAAAGCAAGGGAGAGAGGGAGAGAGAGAGAGAGAGAGAGAGAGAGAGAGAGAGTAATGAAATCACAACTCTGTAGCCATTATATATAGGCAAAATATGAGTGAGACAAAAATAGTTGAATGAGGTAATATTAGTAAAAATATCTACAAAAGTACTATTATTGAATTCATTTTTTTTGACTATCAACTGCTAAGCATGTCTTCCTGATTAACTGTGGTTAATATACCCTGTGAGACTCCACTGGGGAAAACTAATTTTTCCTTTATATGTGAGAGTCCATCTCAATTCTTTTTGGTTAGGTCTAAGATCCTGTGTCCATTTCTTTCTCCCAAATTTTGGATTTTATCTGGGTTGACTTGGTTCATTCTCTGTGACTGCAGTCACAGTCTCTGTGAATTCATATGTGCATGTGTCCAATTGTGTCTAGAAGACTCTCTTTCCTTAGAGTCCTACATCCAATCTGGCTCTTATAATCTGCTCAATTTTAAAGCAATTTACTCTCAATTTTTTGTCTCTATTTTACTATAACATCTTTGTAAATTCCTCTTACTATACTGTCTCAATTCTAGTCTCCCAGCTTCTACAATTAAATGCACCAAACACAATAATGATATCTTGGAACATGTATGAATGAGAACATGAAGCACTTTCCTCATGGGCATGTGTGATATCTATTCAGTATATTTCTTTCCAGTTCCATATATTTATAAACCAGATCATTCATGTTATATCACTGAGAAATACACACTTTTCTATATGTACAAATTTGTCCTTTTAGATTTATGCTTTATTAGAAATCTTGGATGATTCCTTCCTCTATATTCTGTTGAAAGATGATGAATAACGGCTGTGAATAAACATGAATGTATGAACAGCTCTACAGTAAGATGTAGAGTCATTTAAGTAGATGTGTGAGAGGATCATTGTTGGGAAACAATAATTTTATTTATTGTATTTTGGCCAGTTTTCATTGGAAAGTCTTCATCCCAGGTAAGTGTGTTTAAAGATCCTGTTTAGAAATGATATAGGCCCTAGTTGTATTGCTGAGGGTCATGTTGTTAAACTGCATTATAAATATTTATGTTTATATCCAGTATACTGTCTGAGCCTTTATTACAGAGCCTCATAAGTGCTCTGTGTAAAGATTATTGCAGACATTCATGAGTTGTTAGACTGTTTAGAATGATTGACAGTGCATTCAGCAACAGGTGATTCAATGAGACTAACTTCTTACCCAAGAATCAAAGACAACATGGAAGAGGATATAAGATTCCAAGAATGGGCTTAAAGGATATAAAATATTATCTCCAGGGATTTAACTTTTCTTAGTGCACACATGAACTCTCAGAAGTTATATTTACAAGCAATCAAAGCACACAAATTAAACTAGTGAAAATTACCATGAGAGACATTGATATGACTGAGCAGGCAAAGATGTGTAGTGGTATACTTAGTGATATCAGTTAAATCCATTAGAATACAATTATATAAATCATCCTCTAAATTTAACATATCCCAGTTTGTGCAGGTATACCCTGTCATCACTACAAGAATAATATAACAATTAAAAAATTACAACATGTATGAGAGTTACTCTTGAAGGACCACAGCAAGCTGAAGGTCTTTTGGCATTTGCTGACTGATGGAAAAATATAATTTGTTTTTTAGGGGAAGGTTTCTGGAGGTTCATTCTTTTCTATTGATGACCTATGTGTGTATAGGTATCATTAATTAAAGTCACTGTGTCATTAGTTATTGAAGAGAAGAGGTCAGGATGTTAGGAAAGTTGCAAAGTGAACAACAGGGAACTAGTGGTGGTAGATCCTGGCTAGAGTACAGAGAGTGGTGGTAGATCATAGCATATTTCATATATGATTGAAAATTTCAAAACATAAAAGGTCTTTTGAAATGTAGAAATAAAAACTTTACATATGCTTAAAATAATTTAAGTATTTTGTACACTGTGCATTTTTGTCCTATGTCTTCTTCCTCCTATTTTCCCTTTATTCTACTATACAACTAGTACATCATCATGTTGTTTGCATACATAGTTGTCTATAACTATAAAATGTAATAATTAATAATAAGAGTCACATTTAATGTGTGTGATTTTGAGATTGTCTTAATTAATATCTCATTGCATCCATTTTTCCAAAAGCCATGTAAATTTCTGATTCATTTTCTGCATATATATATATATGTGTGTGTGTGTGTGTGTGTGTGTGTGTGTATGCACATATATATGCATATGTGCATATACACACATATATATGCGTATATATATGCATATATATATATATATATGCCTTAGTGAAAAATCCTTCATATGCACATCTATAGCTTATATCTATAATTTAGTTAAACATGATATAATTTAGTGCTGTAATAATCATTGATATACAATATTTAACCTCATTTACTTGTGTACATTTTAGTAAATTTTGAAATACAACCTGTGGGGAAGGCAAATATTACTGTCATTTATCTGAAAGAAGATTCAAATTCTCAAAGGTTAGACATTTTTGGAATTTAGCATCAAAATAATCATTACCACCATCACCATCAT
Source organism: Apodemus agrarius (assembly GCA_964023405.1). NCBI lineage: Eukaryota > Metazoa > Chordata > Mammalia > Rodentia > Muridae > Apodemus > Apodemus agrarius. The sequence goes on from OZ030011.1 coordinate 4,827,400, forward strand.
CATCATCACCATCATCAAAAAACACCACCTGTAAATCCATGTGTTAACATTGTCCAAACGTGGAGCAGCAGACTCAGGCCCAACATTTATTGAGAGCTTAGCCCCTGAGCTTACATCCACGACATGTCACTAGGGCTCAGGGAAAGTCTATGGGATGCACTTCCTCAGAGAGGATTAGGACTTGGACCTGAACATTCTGCTACCTAACCCATGTGCCTTTTTAGTTCTTCCTCTCCATTTCTTCTCTGCCTGGACTAGGTTATTATTTAAAAAGTACCCTGCTCATGAATATGAAAATTCATTTAATTTATGTGAGTAAATATAGAGATGTCCACTTTTTGAAAACAAACTATGATCAGTGGGTCGTCTCCACAGTCTCCGAAAACACTGACTCTAATCATGGAGCCGAGCTGGGTCTGTCTCTTCATCCTGTCAGTAACTGCAGGTAAGGGGTTCAGCATTTCCAAATCTGAAGAGGAGACAGGGCCTGAGGTGTCAATGACATCCACTCTGCCTTTCTCTACACAGGTGTCCACTCACAGGTCCAGCTGCAGCGGTCTGGAGCTGAGCTGGTGAGGCCTGGGCTTCAGTGCAGCTGTCCTGCAAGGCTTCTGGCTACCCTTTCACCAGCTACTGGGTGCACTGTGTAAAGCAGAGGCCTGCACATGGCTTTGAGTGGATTGGAGCTATTTATCCTGGAACTGGTGGTACTGATTATAATCAGAAGTTCAAGGGTAAGGCCACACTGACTGCAGACACATCCTCCAGCACAGCCTACATACAACTCAGCAGCCTGACATCTGAGGACTCTGGGGACTATTACGGTGCAGGACACAGTGTTGTAACCATATTCTGAGTGTGTCAGAAACCCTGGAGGAGCAGCAAGCTGCCCTCAGTCTGAGAGAGCACAAAGACTAACCTTTACACTTATTCAGAAATAAAAATTTTGTATGTCCTTTTTTCCCCTGCTCCTTCTCACAGTCCTATAGTGCCTTTGTCATCTTTGTAAAAGGACTTCTATGAATAAAGTGATGCTGGCTTAGGGCAAACCTACAGGACACCATACCTTCCCAATCTCTTCATCACTGACCACCTCCATTGAAATGTTTCTTACTCCATAAAACAATAAAAAGGATATGATGACACATGATAAACATATCTCTAGTTCCAGAGTTGTCTACCTAACTCTGGCTGTGTGTTTCATCATAAGTTCCAGTCTCTTAGAATGTGAGAAATATTCATATCAGAATGCACAGGCATGTAAATATATTTCCAGCAGGTTGGTCAAAATATTAAATCATTTTTCATGGAACTCATTATCTATCACATTGTATATACCTGTTCAATTATGTAGGTTTTGAGATGATATGTGTTTGACCCCATCTTCACTTCATTCCCAGTCTCAGTAATCATTCCTACAGTCACTAGCCTTTTTAGAACATGAACTTATACTGATCAACTCTCGTAGTCCTTTGAAAACCCTGTGTTCAGCTTTGTTCTATATACAGACAAGTGTTTGGTATTGTTTTCATATCTTTAATCATATTTTGTGAACATTTCCACTCCTGACCCTTGATTGGTTTAATAAAAAGCTGATGGTCTCTCACAAAGTAGGAGAGAGGCAGGACTTATGGGAAGAGATGGGACCTTTGGGAAAGAGTTTTGGCAGAACATAGATTAATAAAAATGGATTACTTTAAGTTATAAGAGCTAGTCAGAAACAAGTGTAAGATAAGACTTAAACCTGTAATTAATAAATATGTCTTGGTGTTTTATTTCAGGGCTGGGCTAGGCAAAGCAAACATATATGCATATACCCATATTAATGAGTTAAAGCGAGCACATGTATCTACCATAATTTGGAACAGAAATGTTTGATTACAGATTTAAATGATATGTGATTCTCAGGATATTATCAACAATGCTGTTAAAGTGCTGTTTTGTTTTGCTTAGTTTTCCCAGTGTCCATTTTGTGTAGCTCTGGTTGTCCTGGAAGTCTCCTTGTGGACAAGGTTACCTTCAAATTTAGAGACCCACGGGTTCTCCCCCCATATCCTGGGATTAACGATATTTTCCACCACCATCATCATATGTTGATATATTCTCAACAAGTAATTTTAATCACCCCACGTCCTTTCATGAGATTGGTGTGAGGAAATGGGAATTTCTTTGATTATGCATTGATCACTGACTCCACATTCATATTTGTTGAGTTCTATAGCTCTCTGTAGCTACTCCAGGCTAGCTCTGGAAGAGAAAACTATGGGATAGATGGGGAAAGTGGCTCAAAAGAATGAGGTCAAAGAGACATTTGCCTTTCGAGACCCCATTTTAATAAAATGTAACCCAATATATAGCCTGAAAGATTCCTTCCTCCCAGGTATGAGGTGGAATCTTGGGGTGAAGTCTCTAGAGATCTTTGCTGGCTGTAGACTCAGCAGGTAGTGTCAGCTTGCCTGCTGAAGTTTGAGAATGGCAGATACAGGATACTTCCTTGGCTTCCAGGTGTGGCTGGGTTGCTATGAATAGAACAAAGGCCAGGAAATTAACGGGCTGAGGAAAGAACCAGTAGCAGCTGGCCAAGCTACCTACCTCCAGTGCTGGAGTGGGGGGAAGGGACAATTCCCCCTAATTTATAATTTTTAAAAGAACCAGTGGATAAATATATCCATCTAAAGACGGTGGGAGTTTACCAATGAGAAAAAGCAGAGACCTTGCCCCCCTTAAATATTAAATGATGTCCTTTTACGGGGAGGGGAAATAGACTGCCGTATTATTTATTATAAGGGCGGTCTCTCAACATGGACTCCTATGCAGCCAGGTATGCTTTTAGGGAAACTTAGGTGCAGGATTTCTTCCCTTTCCCTTTCAGTGCCTCTCCTGGCATCTCAGTTGATGCCCATGCTTTTTAGAAAACAAACTTGCATAAATCTGAGTTCTATGCAGCTTCCTATTAGGAGATCCACTAGTAAAGTAGATGCCTCATGAATATGAGCTGGCTGGCCTAAAAAGCAGCCCACCTTTGAGTCTTGGAAGCCGTTGCTGTATCTGAACAATACCTGTTTGAAACACAGAAGGAGAAATTAAAAGGAAAAAAAAATACTTGGCTGTCTCTGGAAGGCTCAAGATATTCAATTGAAAATTTGTGCTTTAATTTAATTAGGCAGCCAGGCTTGGCTTGTGAATTAACTGCCAGAAGACAAAACCGCTGAGACCATCTTTGGGAGGCCCAAGGTATCTAATTTAATTGTAAATTTGAATCAGGCCATAGGGCCTGACTTGTAATTCAAATGTTAAAAAACAATTTAGCCTATCTTCCCAACTAAGGGAGAAGTGACCTTTAGAATACTTTTGAATCAGCCAATACTTACCAGCTGGTTTAAGCTTCCGCAGCATTTTGTTGAAAATTACAGACATGCCTTCTTCCCCAACATCAAGTCAGGATCATGTCATAGGCCAATAAATGAACTTTTCTTTTTAATCTCACCTAGGCAACAGTGTGCTTAGTTATAGGATGCCATATACTCAGCAAGGAGTTTCCTGGCATCTAAATTTTAAAATTTTCTTAAAAATATGCAAGCAACTTAAATGATATATACAGGGATACAAATTCCCCTCTTTTTATTTTTAAGAAGATATTGTATAAATTTTTTTATATATTACCTCGTCTTAGAGGATAACAAAGAACTAAATTGTCAAAGACATCTTAAATGTTTGATAACTTTATTAAATGGCCAGTTCCATTATCTGTCTTACTTTAAGTTGGAACACGAAGCATATATCATACTATAAATTAGAAATATGAGTATTATTTATCTGCAACAATTAAATAAGGCCTCTAGAATTAACACCATTATGTGGTAGGGGTAGGAGTTGAGGACATTTAGAAACAAATCTTTATAATTTGATGAGCACAAAAAGTTTAAAATTATTTTTTAAGCCATTACCCTTTTTGAATGATATAAAGAATATGCTTGTGTGGACAACTGTTTCTATATAGTCTGTCTGGGATATAAACTTCATGTGCCTTGCCTTAAGGGGTCTTGTCCAGGCACCATTTAAGGGATTAATTATATATAAGTATACTGTAGCTGTCTTCAAACACACCAGAAAAGGGTGTCAGATCCCATCATAGGTGGTTGTGAGCCACCATGTGGCTACTGGGAATGAATTCCCTTACTCTATAATTGAGGGCCTAGCCTTTAATGGCTGAGGCACATCTTCAGGATCAAATCCATAAAATACAAGAGCTTGGCTCCCAGCACCCACGGCTGTCTCTCTAGTCTTTGGATCAGCTCTCAAACATATAGGACAGTCATTTAAAGAACATATCTTTTTTAACTTGAATTACATTTGCATAAACAATTATGAAATTAAGAATTAGCAGTATAAAAAAGGGAACAATTTTAAGCAATTGTAAACCATGAGCCATATATATATATACTATTATTAAAAGCTTGATTTTTAACATCTTAAAAATAGTTGCTACAGCACCCAAGTCAATTATTTGTGCTGAAGTAGGAGGAAACTCAAAAGAATAAACATGTAATCTAACTACATGAGCTCCAATCCAATAATAGTTGTAGTCTTTATAGGATGTATGTATAGAAATATAAAAGTAAATTGAAACAAATTATCTTTTGGATAATAATTATTAATTTTGCCTAAAAAGGCTTGCCATGTAATAGATTAACCATCAATAATAATCAATTTGATTGCTGCTTGAAGCAAGGAAAAAATGCCATCACCAGGCTCTTAAAACATTCCTCCAAAACACCCTTATAGCATTTTACCAATACATGAATATCTCAATTGAAAGATGCAAAACTTTACTTATAGAGGAAAAAAGGTGATTTTATATTAACGTTCTCTTTGCCAAGGAATGGCAGTGAACATATAACATAAACAGCTGATTATAATAGTCTTTATTATTTGTAAAATTACCCATCCTTTATCAAGCTAATTTATATCTACCTTGAAAACAGGTTTAAGTCCTTCTGTGGCAAGCTTAAAGTGATGTCTTAGCCAATTAACTTATTTTAACAACCTTTGAAAATCATTTATTTAAAAAAAATTAAAGACCCATAACAGAGGGCCTGTAATCAACATTCTATAAAAATATATTGAAAAACCTAGGATTCTAGCTTCTTGTACGGAAGCAGAGACAAGGCACTTTTCCTCACCTAAGAAAAGGCTGTCAGCCATTTCTTGAGGGAAAAACCTTTTTAATGAAATTGCTTTTAAGAACATAGTTTTGGCCAAAACATCTTTAGGTGGGATCTGTAAGAAAAAAGCAGCTCTTTACAAGCCTCCATGGAGAAAGCTTTGAGCTCTATATTTTCTCAAATGTAAATTCAATTTGCTCAGCACTCATCCTGGCAAGGACCTTGAACAAGGTTCCTCAAATGCAAATATCTTTTAATCCAAGCCCATTTTCTAGACCCAAAACTACCAGTCTTGCAAAGACATAAGGCTCAAATAACAAACAAATGGAACCTGTAATTTTAGGGTCCCAGGAAAAATTCTACTTGTTTTATAGTAGTCAGAGGAGCCTGTTTGATATCAAATAAATTTACATTGAGATCTTTTTAATCTTGGAGGGTTAAATCCCGCTTCCATCATTGTAGCCAACAAACCCACGAAAAGGTCCCAACAGGCCCATACTGGCCACAGCTGTCTTTTAACCTTTATCATTTTTTAAAATATGTTAAGAATCTTGGCTTTTAACAAGACTGCAAATTGCAGTCAATGGCACACTGGCAAATTTTGTCTTAACTCTTAATTTTTTCTTATAATATTAGAGCAACCATAACTTTGGAAGTAAAGCCCAATTTTAAACAATCTATTTTCTTTAAAATTAATGGCAAACACACCATTTTAACTAATTGAAGAGACATTAATTTGTATTTTTATTCCCTATAAGTCTGCTTTCTATGCCAATATTCACAGAAAACACCATGCCAATTTAGAAGCATCTCAGAGGCCTGTATTCTATGAGTCACAATATGCCATGTGCTCAAAATGGCCGCAACCTCAAGCTATCAGCTCCAAATTTGTTTCTTATTATCAACTCTATACCATTTAAATCATGTATAATAATAAGCCAATACTCTATAGTCAAAACATGTAAAATATATTTATACTTTTAAGACTAAATACAAAAAAGTGAACAAGGCGTGTGCCATACTAAGCCATGTGTCGCTGGCCAAACCAACCTTCTCTTAACAACATTATACCTTTTAAATTAAGTCTAACGACTTATAAGCCAATTTTCTATAGTCAACACATGTAAAATATACCTTTAAGAACATTTATAACCTAGAATAAAACGATTATATGAATCTTATAAACTTAAACCAAACATTTTTCCCTTTTCTGGCTGTAATTTTGAGAGACTAGAAAGCACTTTGAACCAAAAACCACAATTGTAGAGATTTTTGGTTAAAAGAAACAAATTAATCCATTTGTTTTAGACTTGAGGCTGCTGGTTTTCCTTTTTAAAAAGCAGCTTTTTCTTTAGCTATGTTTGACTCTCAGCTGAGTGCTGGACACCCTAAATCAGCCTTTGCCGTGAACTGCTGCTAGATTAAGAGATAGATCGCCAGTAGATGAAATTTTTACTAAATTTTTTTTAACATGAAACAGTCATTCACACACGATTAGGACATAAACATGTAGACATGTAGACATACATGTAGACACGGTGCACTGAGAACAAACATAGACACATAGAAAGGGAAGCATGCTTGCTATGCAATTACATCCATTTTCCTACTCTTTCTCTTTTTCATTTTTTAACCTTTCTTAAAGCAGCTCCTAGAGACTGCAGACATATGCCTATTTTTAAACCCTTTCTTTTTGGCCTGAATCAGATATTAATAGCTGAGGTTACAATCCAGAACCTATAAAGTTCTTCCCCCATTTTCTACTGTCTTCCTCTTAAGCAAGGAGTTTAATGTTGGGTCAACACTGCCTTACTTAATCCATATCCTCTAGCACCCATTTTGCTCACCATGCAGGATACATCTTTTTCCATTTTTCTGTGAAGCTCCGCTAAGACAGGGTCACCTTTCTCTCACCCCACATTCAGGCACCATTCTGTTGAGTTCCATAGCTCTCTGTAACTACTCAGGGCTAGCTCTGCAAGAGAAAACTATGGGAAGGATGGGGAAAGCAGTGCAAAAGAATGAGGTCAAGGAGACATTTACCTTTCATGACCCCATTTGAATAAAATGTAACCCAATATATAGTCTGAAAGATTCCCTCCCCCCAGGTATGAGGTGGAGTCTTGGGGTGAAGTCTCAAGAGAGATCTTTGCTGGCTCCAGACTCAGCTGGTGGTATCAACTTGCCTGCTGAAAGTTGAGAATGACAGAGACAGGATGCTTCCTTGGCTTCCAGGTGTGGCTGGGTTGTTCTGAATAGAACAAAGGCCAGGAAATTTAAGGGCTGAGGACAGAGCTAGCAGCAGCTGGCTGAACTGCCTACCTCAAATTCTGGAGTGGGGGGAAGGGACACATATTCTTCCCCATTCCTAATACTCTGCCTTGTAATTACATGACTCTTTCAGAACACTGAACACAATGATACAAGACCATATTAAGGAGAGTAGAATGTTGAAACCACCCACAATTATTGTGTTAGGTGCAATGTGAGCTTTCAGCTTTAGTAAAGTTTTTTTTTTTGTTTGTTTTTTGTTTTGTTTTGTTTTTGGGAATGAGGGTGCCTTTGCATTTGGAGCATAGATGTTCAGAATTGAGAGTTCTTCTTGTTGGATTTTTCTTTTGACCAGCAAGAAGTGACCTTCTGTGTCTCTTTTGATGACTTTAGGTTGAAAGTCTATTTTATACTGATATTAGAATGGCTACTCTGGTTTGTTTCCTGAGACTATTTGCTTGTAAAATTGTCTTCCAGCCTTTTACTTTAAGGTAGTGTTTGTCTTTGACTCTGAAGTATGTTTCCTATATGCAGCAAAATATAGGGTCATGGTCTCATATCCAGTCTGTTATTATATCTTTTTATTGGGGAAATGAGTCCATTGATGTTAAAAGATATTAAGGAATAGTGATTATTTCTTCCTGTCATTTTTGATGTTAGTTTTATATTTGAGTGGTTATCTTCTTTTGGGTTTGATGAAAGAAGGTTACTATCTTGTTTTTTCCAGGGTGTAGTTTCCTTCCTTGTGTTGGAGTTTTCCCCCTATTATCCTTTGTAGGGCTTGGTTTGTGGAAAGATATTATGTAAACTTGGTTTTGTAATGGAATATCTTGTTTTCTCCATCTATTGAGATTGAGAGTTTTGCTGGGTATAGTAGTCTTGGCTGGCATTTGTGTTCTCTGAGAGTCTGTATGAGATCTGCCCAGGATCTTCAAGATTTCATGGTTTCTGGTGAGAAGTCTGGTGTAATTCTGATAGGTCTTCCTTTATATGTTACTTGGCCTTTTTCTCTTGCTGCCTTTAATATTCTTTGTTTTGTACATTTGAGGTTTGGATTATTATGTGACAGGAGGTATTTCTGTTCTGGTCCAGTCTGTTTGGAGTTCTGTAGGCTTCTTGTATATTCATGGACATCTCTCTCTTTAGGTTGGGGAAGTTTTCTTCCACAATTTTGCTGAAGATATTTACTGGCCCTTTAAGTTGTAAATCTTCACTCTCATCTATACCTATAATCCTTATATTTGGTCTTCTCATTGTTTCCTGGATGTCCTGGATAGTTTGGGTTACAAGCGTTTTGCATTGTGCATTTTCTTTGACTGTTGACTCAATGCTTTCTATGGTATCTTTGGCATCTGAGATTCTTCTGTCTCTTGTATTCTGTTGTTGATATTGGCATCTATGGCCCCTGATTTCTTCCCAATTTTTCTAACTCCAACGTTGTCTCCCTTTTCGATTTCTTAGTAGTTTCTACTTCTGTTTTTAGATCCTGGATGATTTTGTTGAGTTCCTTCTCTTGTTTGTTTGTGCTTTCCTTTAATTCTTTAAAAAGATTTTTGTCTTTCGTCCTTCATGACTTCTACCTGTTGACCCAAGTTCTCCTGTATTTCTTTAAGTGATTTTTGCAGTTCCTCTTTATTGCCTTCTATCTGTAGACCCATATTCTCCTGAATTTCTTCAAATGAGTTTTGTGTTTCCCTTATAAGGGCTTCTACCTTTTGATCCATTTTCTCCTGTATTTATTTAAGAGATTTATTTATGTCCTTCTTGTGTTCCTCTAACAGCGTGATGACCAGTGACGTTAAATCCAAACCTTGTTTTTCTTGTGTGTTGGGGTATCCATGACTTGCTGTTGTTGTAGAATTGGGTTCAGATGCTTCCTTATTGCCTTGATTTATATTTGTAACATACCTACATTTGCCTTTTGCCCTCTGGTTATCTCTGGAATTAGTTGGTCTTGTTGTCACTGGCTGGTGCTTGAACCTCCTGTGATCCTGTAAGGCTATTTCCACATGACTGGATGACTGGGTTTCCCCTGGCACAGATTGCTGATATGCTGTCCTCCTCTTGGCTGCTGTTGGAGCCCTGATGTGTCTTGCCCCAAAGCAATGTTATCCTCGGGTTCTCTCTGTGAACCTGGTGCTGCCTATCTGCTCTGTCAGGGATCAAAGATGGTAGATGCTGCAGGGACTGCTGATCAACTCTGAACTCTGCATTCAAACGACTCCCAAAAAGGCTGGCACACAGAAGGCTGGCAGAGCTGCCCAGGCCCTGGGTGCAGGCAGAAGCCTGATAGGCTGAGACACAAGGGATGTTAGACTCGGGCTATGTCTGTGTTTCTGGTGCTGCCTGTCAGAACTTTCAGGCATCCAGGAGCCAAGTTGGTGGAATGCCATAACTCCATTTCTAATGTCAAAAATTACAGGACACAATGATCACTTTTCCTTAATATCTCTTAATATCAATGGACTAAATTCCCAATAACAGGACATAGGTTAACAGACTAAACAGGTTAACAGGACTCAACATTTTGCTGCATACAGGAATCTCCCCTCAGGCACAAAGACAGATACTACCACAGAGGTGAAGGTTGGAAAACAATTTTCTAAGTATATGGTCCCAAGAAGCCAGCTGCTGTAGCCATTCTAATACTGAATAAAAATGAGTTTTAGGCTATAGTTATCAACAAAGATAAGGAAGGACACTTCATAATAGCAATACTCTTCAAACTATTCCACAAAATAGAAACAGATGAAACACTACCCAATTTGTTTTATGAAGCTGCAATTACTCTGATACCTAAACCACACAAATACATAACAAAGAAGGAGAACTTAAGACCAGTTCCCCTTATGAATATCGATGCAAGAATACTCAACAAAATTCTTGCTAACTGATCCAAGAACACATCAAAATGATCATTCACCATGATCAAGTAGGCTTCATCCCAGGGATAAAGGGATGGTTCAATATATGGAAATCCATCAATGAAATCCTCTACATAAACTCAAAGGAAAAAATAACCACATGATCATTACATTAGATCCCAAGAAAAACTTTACAAAATGCAACTCACCTTCATCATAAAATTCATAGAAAGATAAGGAATTTAAGGCCCATACCTAAGCATAATAAAAGCAATGTACAGCAAATTAGGAGCCAAGATTAAACTAAATGGAGAGAAACTTGAAACAATCCCACTCAAATCAGGAACTAGACAAGGCTGTCCACTATCTCCCTACTTGTAAAGATAGTTTTTGGAGCCCTAGCCAGAGCAATTAGACAACAACAGGAGGTCAAAGTGATACAAATTGGAAAGGAAGAAGTAAATGTATCACTATTTGGAGATGATATTATCGTATATTTATGTGACCCCCCCAAAATTCCACCAGAGTATTACTAAACCTGGTAAACAACTTTAACAAAATGGCTGGATATAAACTTAACTCAAATCAATAGCCTTGCTATACTCAAAGGATAAAGTGGCTGACAAAGACATTAGGGAAGTTACAACCTTCACAATATTCAGAAATAATAATATAATGTACCTTGCTGTCACTCTAACCATTTGGCCTCATGCTATACTACAGAGCAATAGTGATAAAAATTTCATGATCTTGGTGCAATGACAGGCAGATAGATCAATGGGATGGAATTGAAGACCCAGAAACAAACCAACACACCTATGGTTACGTAATCTTTGACAAAGGAACTAAAACCATCCAGTGGGAAAAAGACAGCATATTCTACAAATGGTGTTGCTTCAACTGGCAGTCAACATGTAGAAGAATCCACATTGTTCCATTCCTATCTCCGTGTATAAACCTTAAGTTCAAGTAAACAACATACCTCCACATAAAACCAGATCCAATGAATATATTAGAATTGAGAATGGGTAAGAACCTAAAACATATGGACAAAGAGGGAAATTTCCTAAACAGAACACCAATAGGTTATGCTCTGAGATCAAGAATTTATAAATGGAACCTCATAAAATTTCACAGCTTCAGAAAAAGGAGAGCAGAAGAAGCTGGGTATTTTCCATCATCTGGTCTTCATTTCATTTTGATTTTCACCATTTTTTTTTTGTATAGCAAAAATTGTATGTCGGGGTGGAGGGGAGAAAAAATTGTATGTCAAATTTGTAGTATCAGTCCATTGTGTGAGTTTTGCTACTCAGGATATGAGAGAAGAAGAATGTATCTAAATTAAAGCCCGTTTTTGTGGCTGTTCAGTATCCTGAAGGGTGGTGAAGAAATGATGTCCATAATACTAACCCCATAGTAGTGCCACTTACACATGCATTTAGAGAATGCCCTGGATTCAAAGGTCATCTTTGTCTGTGTGCAATCTTCTGGACCTCACATAGATTCAGTTTCATCACTGTCCTGTCTTTTGTTTAAGGTATGATAATCTTTCAATCTTGTGTGGTTTTTATTCCATGTCCACCCTAGTTTGCAGATCTACTTTAGACAAATTCATTATCTGATTAAGAACAGCTCCAATTATGTAGTAGAATTTCAGGTTACAATTTGGATTCCCGAGATTAATGATGCATATTTGTTAGGGATTCACCTTCTTTCACTCCTCCCCAAATCAAATACTAATGGTTGGATTATATTTTCATCTCATGAGATTAGAACTTGCCTCTAGTAGCAGTCCTTATCCACCATGTATGTCTAGAAGGTGCTATACTCTGTGTATATCTTCAATCTCAGTCCTCACCCAATCAACATATAACATGGTTTTCACACAAAATAAAATCATACCATCATTTTCAATCCAAGTGATGGAGAGTTTCTGAAGGATATATGGATGGTTTCATTTTATCTAACAATTGTTTCCACTGTAAATCTTTCCTCTTGCATGTCACTATGGTAAACAGGGAGACCCTGCCATGCCTAAAGCTCTTATTGGATACACATTAAATAAACTATCAATTTGAATGTATCTGAGACCTGGAATTTTGAAGGTTATAAAGCCAATCAGTGAAATTTTTGAGTAGGTGAGATGCTCCAAATTTCCCACAGTATTTTATAATTATTAAGATTTCATTGGAAGAATGCTTAACATTTTTATTTATATTATGTATTTAGAAGAATTTTATAGACTAAACAAAACTTTAATTTTTGTACTCAACAGTTAATATTTATTCCAAGACTTTTAATCTCAGACCCTGAACTACTCCGTGAACAAGTGAAAAATTCAGGAAGAATATCTTCAACCATTGCAGCTCATACTACAGTCAAAAATCAACACCATACATTTATGCCCTCAATGGACAAATCATCTGAAATACATCATCTTTATGCCTGGTTAGGTATGATTTTCTCTGTCAGTAGAGTCTCTTGTCTGCATTCCCCATATTCAGGACCAGCATTTCTTGTATCTCTGGCCCTCTGGCCTCTTCTTTCAATCTGTATAACTTACCGCATTTTTATTTGATTCTCTGGAGTCTAACTTCTTGAGTTCTTTGCATATATTGGATATTAGGTCTCTGTCAGATGTGGGGTTGGTAAAGATCTTTTCCCAATTTGTTGTTTGATGTTTTGTTCTATTGACAGTGCCTTTTACCTTACAGAAACTTCTTAATTTTATGAGCTTCCATTTGTCAATTCTTTTTTTCTTTTGTTTTTTATTTTTTTATTATTTTGGTTTTTTGAGACAGGGTTTCTCTGTGTAGTCCTGGCTGTCCTGGAACTCACTCTGTAGAACAGGCTGGCCTCAAACTCAGAAATCTGCCTGCCTCTGCCTCCCAAGTGCTAGGATTACAGGTGTGTACTACCACACCCGGCCCATTTGTCAATTCTTGATCTTAGAGCATAAGCTATTCTTGTCCTGTTCAGGAAATTTTTTCCTGTGCCCATGTACCCCAGGCTCTTCCCCACTTTCTTTTCTATTAGTTTCAGTGTATCTGGTTTTTTGTGGAGGTCCTTGATCCACTTGGATTTGGGCTTTGACTAGTTAGTATGTGTGATAGGTGCTCAGGTGTGAGCATCCAACATGTGTTAAAAACCCCACAGAGGATCGACAAAAATACTTTGGACACAGCATGAGTTCTTGGATCAGATCTGGTGAGAGTTATTGAGAGGCCATCACAGATTCATGTGTACAAACTTGAAATAATATTATGGGAAGATTCAAACTCTGTGGGACTTTTGGCTTCAGAGAGAGAGAGAGAGAGAGAGAGAGAGAGAGAGAGAGAGAGAGAGAGAGAGAGCAAACATCAACTTGTGATCAGGTTTCCAGTCAAATATAGTAAGGATTCAGTGCAGGGCCAAAACTTTGGCTCCAGTGTGTCCAAGGTCTACTGAGAGAATAGAGCTTTGGTTACAGAGGTATTTGTGACCAATACAGGTGTGGAATTCTGATATCCGAAGTGCAAAATGTCACAGCAAAACCTGTGATCACAGACTCCTGATAGTAAAAGAACTTCAGATGGTATTAAGTTTAAAATTCTGACTACAATAGGCTTATAGTGTCCAAGAATAATCAGGTTTACCATCACCTCACTACTTCAGTGCTTAGTGTGCAGCCTCACTCTTAGTCATTTTGATACATGGGTAACAAGTTCAGCAACTTTTTTAAAAAAAATGAATTCCATATTTACCAGTCCTTAATCTGAACTTCATGCAGATATTTCTCTAGGAAGGGACATATAAACCCAGACATCACAAAATGATCTGAATATATAAAAACATGCACACTTCAACACATGTATAAAGCACAAGGAAACAATATAAAAAACTACAAGACAACCATTATTTGAGACATAATACCAACCAGCCAGTTCCTATATGAGGCATTTCAAAATTACAGAAATAGAAGAAAGGTCTCAGAAAGAATTTAGAGTCTTATTATTCAAAAGAACTAACAATCATACAGAAGAGCCAAACAATTATTCATGAATTAAGGGAATCTATTCAAGATCTTGACAAGGCAGTCTCCAAAGTGAATGCAACAGCTAATAAAGTGTGGGTAAAGCTCAGATTGTGGAGGAAAAATTAGCAAGGAGTTTAAAACATTGAAAAATCATAATACAAAAGTCTTTGAAATGAAAGAGATAGGCAGCCAAACAAAAACTACAACAGATATTACTATTAACAGACAAGACCATGAAGAAAAATGAATTTCATTAATAAAGGATACAGTTGAGTAAATAATTTAAACTGCCATTTATAAGGAACAAAATCAGTGGCATGAATGATTTTTCTAAGAATTCCAGGATATGTCCAGTAAACGAAACCTGAGAATTCACAATGTAGAAGAAGCAGAGGTAATACAATAAAAAAGATCAAAATATTAGAGAGATTATATAAAATTTACAGAAAGAAATAGAATTCCAAATATAAGAGGCATGTAGAACACTGAATAATCATAAGCATGGACTATTGTATTCAGGATATCAAATACAAAAACAAAGAAACAATTACTAAAAGAAGCAACTCAAACCACCAATTCAAATACAAAGATAGAAAAAACAGGATTATCCCAGACCCTTCATTAGCAACCACAAAGACTGGATAGATGAGGAATGCAATATTTCAAGCTCTTAAAGTACGCATCTGTAAACCAACAATGTTATGCCCTGGTAATCTATCTTTCAAAATTGATTGGAAAATAAAAGTATTTCAAGAAAATACAAGACGATGCAGCTCACGATGATCAAGTCTGCACTGCAGAAAATTCTTAGTGGAATGCTTTACATAAAGAAAGATGAAATGTAGCTTCACTCCTGATAAGCAAGCTAGACAAGGTAAGAAACAACTATGTCCAACACAGCAGCTCATCAAACCCTCAGAACAAATATGGAAACAAGAAAACAAACAATATTCTGGAAAGCAGAACACCACACAACAAATTAATAGGAAATAGCAAACCTCTTTTTATACTAACTTTAAAGTAAATGGCCTGAATGCATCATCAAAAAGACACAACTAGTGATCTAGGTAAAAATCCCAGTTATAGTCTTCCTTCAGAAAACACATTTATCAAAAACTTATCAAAGGATGCACATAAAGAACATTAAGCAACTGGAAAATATAACAAAACCTGGTGTAGTTATATCAGTCAGAGTAAACATTCCACTAAAATTAATCAGAAGAGATTAAAGGGGTTGTTGCATAATGGTAAATAGAATGATTCATTAAAGAGATATAATAATTATAAACCTTTATGCATACTTTTGGATCCAAAATTTTTATAAAAATTTTTATAATATATATAAAAAAACAACAGTTCTACATAGATCTTGACACAATAACAATTTGGGACTTCAATACCCCACTTTCAAGTTCAGGTAGGTCTTCTAAACTAAAAACAAGAAAATTCCGAGATAAAACGTACTATAGTTGAACTGGACTTAACAAACTTAGAGAGAATATTCCACCCAACAGGTAGAAAATACACTGTTATCTCACTTGGAATATTTTCAAAAGCTATCACATCATAGGACACAAATTAATCCTCAACAAATTCTAAGAATTAAGATATTTCATCATCTCTTGTCAGAAAATGAAGTATGAGCAGTCCCTTAGCCCTCATATTTGATTTATCTTTCTATGAGTTATAATATTGTCAAGTATAAGAGCCGGAATATGGGAGAAAGGTTATAAAATACTATTTTGTAGTCATTACATAGAGTTTGCACTCCTGATTTCAGTAGCTGTAACAGTTGTTTACATTGGGTCTTAATAGGAACAGAAATATCCATAGCTAGTCTTGGACTGTGGATGTTTCATGATGCCCTACCACCTCCCTGATGTGCTAGTGGATGCTTGGAGATTGTGCATAAACAAGGTATTATCTTCAGCTGTACACTCACTGGTAAGCTTAACAGGCTCCATTACAGTATTGCTCTCATGACATATTCCATTTGATAGTCTACTTATGTAGATGGCCTTGGTTATAGACAATGGGTCACAAAACAAAACAAACTGAAATGAACGTGGGAGAGTCTTATATTTATAGGTGTCAAACCTCTTTTTTAAATATATATTATTTTATTTCACATTTAAATAAAAAATAACCAAAATACAACATCCCAAAAAATTCTTTTTACTGGTAAAACAAGTTCCGAGGAAGTTTTTTTTAATGGCTACCATAATTAATTAAAGAAACCATTAAATATTTAGAAATATTAAACATCAAAATCTTTAAATCTTACTGTACATTGTAGCTCCTGAAATAGCTACAAAATCTTTTTAAGAAGTATCTGGTCTACAAAAAATCTCATTGGCAATCTAAAAATCTGTACATATTTTATACTGAAGCTAATGTTAAGGTGCACTTGAATTTCACATTCTTAGCAAAATAGTTGCCTAAGCACATATGCTCCATACTTTAGGAAGCCACTTATTCATCATCCTCATCTTCCTCCTCTTCATCTTTAGCATCTTCGTCTCCTCTTCCTCCTCCTCATCTGGTTCATTCTTGTTCTTTGAGCCTGTTGGCATACCAGGACACTTATTTCCTATTTCACTTTTGCCCTTGGTCTGGAATGCAGCAGTATCCATTTTATACTTCTCCTTTAGTTTAGCTGATTTCTTCTCATATGGTTGTTTATCTTTGGTGGATTATTTGGACCACATCTCACCCAGTTTCTTTGCAGTGTCTCCAATAGACATGCCAGAGTGTTCACTTTTGATCTTTGGGTGATATTCAAAGCAAAACAGGAAGAAGGCAGACAGTGGTCTTTTCTGATCATTTGGATCTTTTTTCTTTCCTTTCTTATATTTGGGAGGAATATGGTTCTTCATCTCCCTGTCACAACGAGCTTTGTCACTCTTGGCCAAATCTTCAAACTTCAACTTTTCCTTTGCAGACATGGTCTTCCATCTCTTGAGCATTTCTTGGAGAATGTGGCAATGTTGAATAACAAGTCAGGATGCTTCTTTTTTGTGCTCCTCCTGGCAGGTCTGCATGAAGGAAGTGTATAGAAGTATACATTATGCCCTGCAGCTTGTTGGGATCACCCTTGCCCATGATGATGGCATGGCATCTACCTGGCATGACTTCCACAGTGAGACTTCCTTGCCTACACCCTGGTGAGTACTGGCTTGGTGTCAGACCTCTAACCCTAACCTCAAAGTGACATTTGGCAGGGCTAGGAGGAAGGTAAGAGAGATGAGAATCATTAGGGTGTATTATATACATGTATGAAATTATTAAAAATGAGACTTAATTAATGAAAAACAAATGAGTAAATATACAACTAAATTTTTTTCTTTTTCAACTAGAATTCGAAGACCTTAAAAAACCCCACAAATTCTCTTATTGAGATCAACTCCTAAGGCATTTGTAGCCTTCCCTGGCATTATGTTTCAAACTCTGTATAGTTAATAGTGCTTTTTGTCCTCTAAGTAGAATATGAACAAATGTCCTATATTCTTAGAAGGTCTGTGGGTCAGCTCTGTTGACTTACATAAGGAGATATAAGAGGAGCTGGCATGGCTGTGTAAGGGGACTTCTGACAGAGTTCCTGCCCCTGGAGCATTGCCAGCCTGTTGATCCCTATAATCCCCATGTGTGCTGATGACTGCTGTTGGCCTGATATTGATTGACTCTTTACTCCTTTATTTATAATCTCTTTCTTTGGAATATACTTCCCCTCATTACTCAGAGCAAATCACTCCATAATAAATGAAACAGATGTGTTTCAGGAATGAGGAGTGGAGGAGGTCATGAGGCTGTGGAAGAAAAGGAAAAGGACCTTTAGGGCATAGGAAATGATCTAGATAACATAATCACAAAGGACACAAAAGTCAACATGGTCCTTTGTAGAAATATTTCATTGCCAGACTTGGCCTTGATTTTGGAAACATGAGGAGATACATGTACTCTCCAGTCCAATGACTGTTGTATTAATTATCCAGGATGTATTTGGGGGATTAAGGATAGAGAAAGTGGTTTCAAGAAGAAAAAGCATGG
Source organism: Apodemus agrarius (assembly GCA_964023405.1). Lineage (NCBI taxonomy): Eukaryota > Metazoa > Chordata > Mammalia > Rodentia > Muridae > Apodemus > Apodemus agrarius. The sequence goes on from OZ030011.1 coordinate 4,845,762, forward strand.
ATAGAAACAAAGGGATTTATAAAATACAAGCAAATGATAGATTTATTTTATAGGAGAAAGACTTGTATCTTGAAACAAATAATATTTGAAGGAGAGTAGATTAAGCTATGGAATTGCTAGGAAGAGGAAATAAAGATTAGCACATTTAAAAAATTACATACAAACATACAAAAAGTTAGTAGTTTGTTCTCTTAGTTACTTGTAGAATTGGAAATGACAATGCATAGAGAGATATTAGGGAGAATGGGCAGCTTTACATGCATAAACTTAAAAACTTAAAAAAATCATTTCAACTTTAGTAGTTTGTCCCATTTCTGTTCTTACATGAAAACAGTTATTAAAGAGTGCTATCTCCTATACCAGGAAACCACAAGCGCTGTGTTTAGCTACCAGTGAAGAAAAGGCTATGTAAACCTATAAGGAAACACAATTTTGCTTTGTGTTTAGCAAAGGATACTGAGTTGGAATTAATGATCTGAGATTCATATAATTTATGTAAATTTAAGGATTTTTAAAATGATTATTAAAAATGATCAAAGTCTTGATTATATAAGTTTAGTTTATAAAAGACTGGGTTCGGGCTCTCTGGTTGGGAAAAAAATGAAAAGGGAGAAAGAAAAGAACAAAAAAAGGGTGAAGGCAAAAGCATAAGATAACAGGACGGAATAATGATGAGATCCTAGTGTAAAGAGAGAGCACTCGAACTGACATTTGCATCCACTAGTGTCTCAGAATCATTATTGAATTAGGGCCATTCCCTTCCCCACCTTGTTCCAAGACCCTCCTCACTCTGCAGCTGAACCTCAGCACTGTGTGAAGATAGCTCATGACTGTAGTGGGTTGAGAGGCTTGTCATGACTGTTCACCTTCTGGAAGAATATACGTTCCCTGAAAGACAGGAGGATAAGGTCTGTATAAAGTGTGGGGCCATCACTGAAGGATCCATCTGAATGTCCATTTACTGATTCAAGATCTAATTAACTCTGGAAAAGAGCTCAGCTACCACTAAGACCAAGGTTTTTATTATTTTGCAGGAGACACAGTGAGCAGGTTCCCTGTGTGTCAGAAACAACCCTATTTGAGGAAGCTCAGGACCAGCAGGTGGTGGTGTAGATCCAGCTTTCACCAGGAGAGAAACAAAAACTGGTGCAGAGAAACATCTGGAGAGTGAGGCAGTCCTAGGAGTTGTCTGTCACACAACTTCAGAGACCACATGATACATGTGATGGAGCTACTGTGACAAGCCCACAAATTTAGGACAGTAAAAGTTGTTTGTTAAGTAATTGTGTATATGTTTCATTTATTACAAATGAACCTTACTAGAATGAGAAAAACCAATTACATATACAAATGATGGAATGATAGAAAATTTCAAACATGATGTGTCAAAAGTTCATTCATCATCACCACTGTCAGTTACATCTATAAATCTAATTTGTAATTTCTTTCCATTGGCAGGAGGGATATTTTCAGTTGGAAAATGATTGATTGTGACTTGGGAACACAGCTCTTGATGTTCCATCCACAATGTTGAACTAATGATGCTCTGCTGAAAAAGTGTAGGAGACCTGGTCCCACTGCCATGAGATGCCCACACCTTAGGGGAAGGAGAGAGGGAGAAGCTTGGTGTAGTTTCACACCTGACCTTCCTTACATTTTTATTTTCATCACTCACTTTTCTGTAAATTTTCTTCTGAAGCATTTTTAAAAATTAGTAATATTAAGCTTTAATATAAAATTAGATCCTGCTTCTGGTAGCACACATTTTATGTCATCTAAAGGAATGTCTGAGTGCTGTTCTTCTCTGTGCATATTGGAATCCTATTACTCACATCATCAACATATAACATGCTCTCTTCATATGAATCCCATGATAGTGCAGTTATTTTCAATGCCAGTGCTTGAGAGTTTCTGAAGGATGAATTGGTAGTTCCACCTTAGCTAATAAATGTTCAGTCTACAGTGCTTTTCTCCTCACCTGTCCTTGTGATGAACCTGGAGACCCAGCAATGCTTACGACACTGATTAGATATACATAAACACTCTAGTTGTGTTGGAAATAGGCTCTCTAGATAAGTATACCAGAGTACAGGAATTTTGAGAGCTGTAAACGTATATCAGTGAAATAATGTAAGTGAACGAGTTAATGTAATCCACATTTAGAATACTATGTTCTAATTTTTGAGCCCCAATTGTCAGGGGGCTTTATATATAAATTTGTATAAAATCTTGTTAGATTATATTTCTGTATTTTAATTTTTGTACCATGTTGTTCACATCTCTGTACACTTGTGGGCTTGGACCTGGAATTACTTCAAGTACATCTGAACAACTCAGGAAAAATGCCTCCATCCATTGCAGCTCATATCACAGACTTAACATAACACCACACTTTGATGCTTTCCATGGACAAAGCATGTGAAACACAACATCTGTGTTCCTGGTTAGATTTGATATTCTCTCTTCTGAAGAGTCTGTTGTTTCAATATTCAGGAATCAGCAATACTTGTGGTTTTTTTTTTTTTTTTTTTTTTTTTTTTCCCTCTGGTCCTTTCATCCAAACCTGGCAACTCAGCCTCTGTGTCATCCATTCCAGGATCTTTCCTTCCCTGGGCCCTTCCTCCTGCCTCATTAATATGTACATGATGGTCTTTGAGTCTCATGGAGACAATGTCAGAAGCTCTTCTATTTCAAGATACACAATTTACTCATAGATAAAAAGTCACTTTAACATTGACATCCCTCTGGAAAGGAACCCAAGTGTTAGTGCAGGTCTTACTGCCCATCCTATCCTAATGGTTTAGGGCTGCAGATGGCACTCGTTTTTCTGGGATTTTTTCCTCTTTCTTGTGTTAATACAATTCTATGTTAAGATCTTATTTTATGGTTTGGACATGTCTTGATATTTGTGTCTTTCAAACATCTGAGAATATGAGGATGTTTTATTCATAAAAGCAACTTGATTGCATTTAATGTTGAGTTCTTTAATGAAATCAGTCATCTACTCAAGCTCTTTTCCATATATTCATTCATATTCATGCCAACAAACCACTGCATAAAGTTGACCAAGGTAGGTAAATATTATTCTCTCTAAGTTCTAAATCATCAATACTGATAAGAACAAGAAGAATGCACTGTGTTTTAACACTTCTGAAGGCAGTGAAAAAATGTCCTAAACTTGTGAGCTGTGCCTTCCAGCATCCTTTGTACACTGTGCCTTCTTCTAAGATCATCAGCATCTAGGAGCATTGAGTAAATTTCTCCCTGCTTAGAGTTTCTGTTTTCTGCTGTTGATTTTAAAGTTGTTATAAGTACAAGTCAATACAAATATGAAGGTACTGATTGTTGAATAAATAGCAATCTCAAATATGTGAGCCAGGAGTTTGACTCATTAGTAAAGTCAATGAAATCACATTCTTCCATGGAATTATTGTATTCATCCTTTCCAACTTGAGATGGCATATTCTCTTATACTATTCAAGAAGCCTATGATTGGTGTACCAATTATATGGAAAAATATATATTGATAAGACTCACAGAGGCCCTAGAAACAGAGAGCATCAAGATAGTAGTAAAATCTCCCGATTTGAGCTCCTCATCTGTCCTCCATGCAAAAACATAGGGAAGTAATTCTTAGATGAGTGAGTAGACTCAGGACCCTTTGTGCTAGAGTGAGGGTCTCCCTCAACCTCACTGCATCCCAACCTCACTCACCAGAAATGTTGTGTACTGAGGAACCTTGTCTTGTGTGTTACCTACTCTCTATGGGAAGCAGAAATGGACTCTCTTGAGGGCTGCTGCATCTCCCATCATAGACTGATACCACTTGAGTCCAAAAACTTGAGTATACCATCAGAGTCAGCACCTGGGGAGGGAATGCAAATCTCTGCTGGATCCACCCAACCTTGGGTTGAAAAGCCAAAGCTGGGCCTGTGTACTCACTGGTATGCAGTCATGGACAGGCTTACTTCCTCATTCCTGCTGCTGATTGTCCCTGCATGTGAGTGCCAAGGCTCCCTAAAGGATGAACTTTTCTATCCTCACCTGTTCCAACCTTACCTTCTACCTTTTTTTTCTCCACAGATGTCCTGTCCCAGGTTACTCTCAGAGAGTCTGGCCCTGGGATATTGCAGCCTTCCCAGACTTTCAGCCCGACTTCGTCTTTCTCTGGGTTTTCCCTGAGCACTACTGGTATGGCTGTCAACTGGATTCATCAGCCCTCAGGGAAGGGTCTGGAGTGGCTAGTAACCATTTATTGGGAGGATGAAAAGTGCTACAACCCATCACTGAAGAATCGGCTTATAATCTCCAAGAACACATCCAAAAACCAGGTGTTCCTCAAGCTGGCCAGTGTGGACACTTCAGATACTGCCACATACTACTATGCTTGGAGAGCACATAGACACAGCCTCAGTTTTCAGCTGTACATTATTTTAGGCTGGTTCTCAGCTCTGTTCCTTTCTATTCCCTCTATAATAGGGTATGGCCACAGCTTTCCTGCTGTCATCTGTGGTTTCCTGTTTGCTTTTAGATTAAGAGCTTTCTATTAATTTTCTTCACCTTCGTTCCCTATTATAATGTTCATAAATGATTCTGTGTTTTATTTTATAAAGCTGAAGGATGTTTGGAACTTACACCATGTAGTTAAGAGCTATGGTTCCATTCAGTCTTAGGCTTCAAATTCCCACAGTGGAAAATTCTAAATTATTGTAAACACAGTAAACAGCTGTATATGGTGAAGATGGGATTTACTGGATGAGTATTCTCAAAATGTGGCATCCACCAAAGAGTGTCCATAGATACTCCCGAGTAATTCAGGGTATTTTGAAGTCTATCTTTTTGCTCCCTCAAAACAAATTTTAACATCAAATTGTTCAAGACAACACTTATTTTTTTAATTTTTATTTTCTATATTCTATGTTTACATTCCAAAGGCTTTCCCCTTTCCCAGTTTCAAGACAACACTTATATATATCACTGAACACAGAGAAGTTGATCATGTGTCCATTTAGAAGTTTCATTCCTACTGATTAGTGTTCAGAGTACTGGAGGAACTTTGTATGTTATTACACAAGAAAAGGTAATCTAACTCTAAACCTTATTGTTTACAATAGTCACCTGTCTGTGGGATATGTTGACATAATAGGGGATCAAACATTGTGGGATCAATCATTCATTCTTTGATGGAATAAAGGCTTATGAGATTAGGGTTAAGGTTAGCCATGGCTGACTCTACTAGAATTGCCATGAAACTGAAATTGCATAGGCCATGGCCCTAAGGGAATATCATATGCCACTGTTCTCATAGAGCAACATATCAATAAAATCATTTTATTTATACTACCTTATCTTAATCCAGTAACTCATCTACCTGTCATCAGATACATGTTTTGCAGTAGATGGGAAGCAAGAGAGAACCAGAAATGGACAATTTGGAGAGCAGTGGTATTAAATGAGTTTTCGTCACCAAACCTTCCTCCCAGGACTAAAGGACCATTGCAAAAGAAGATTGTAAGAGTCAGAGATTATGGGTTACTCTAAAAAAGCAGTTTTATCCAGACACAGTAGAATACACATATGGACTCACATAGACTATGAGAACAAGCACAGGGCTTATATATATTCAAGACAGTGGGACTCTCTGCAGAACGGGGGAAGTGGACATATGCTTCCACCACTAGGTAAGAAACTATCTGCAACTGGTACTCATCTACAATGGAAACATAGTCTTCATCAGTGGGGGCTTACTCCCGTATTAACTACACTTGATGTTAGGTCCTATACCCAAGAGGTGGCCAAACAAAACCAACACAACGGCACATTTGTAGAGTGTTTGTCTCATAGCTTTACTTAGGCAGTTTGTCTTACTAGTTTTTTCATGTATATTTGGTTTCATATTTTGTCTTCTTTTGAGTTTGTGTATGTGTATGTATGACAAGATAGGGTGAATAGTAATAAAGAGAAAGGCAGACAGAAAGTGATTCTTGTTTTACCTTTTTGCTTGTTTTTGGTTAAAGAGTGAGAAAAATAAAGGGTATGAATTGGGATTCAGCAAATGATGAGGATCTAAGAAAAGTTGGGGAGAAGTAAAGTGTGATTAGCATATATTGTTTATAAGATTTTTTTCAATCAACAAAGGTCATTTAAGTTAAACAAACTGGGCAAAGGCCCCACACCTCATGTACCTCTTACTTTTCTATAAATGAGAACATTATGGAAAGACAAACATGTTTGTTTCTTTCTGGCATGTTCATGCACAACCTGGTTGGAAAGTTTCCATTAATTTCTGGTCAATTGTCCATTGTTCTGTTGACACATCTCTTATCACTTCTGCCTTCCTGAACTGACAATAATCAGGTAAGAATCTATGGAGAACATTGCATGTTTCACTGATAAGACATTTTCTCAGATATGTACAGAGTCTTCTTAGGGTAATGTTCCTTTCTACACACAATCAAGTATAGCAACAGACAAACAAGTCTCTGTTACTAAAAACAAAGATAAGTTTCCATTACATTATGGCTCCTTGTCCTTCATGACTTCATCAGGATAGGAGCAGATGTCACCAGCCAGATGAAAAGGAAGAAGCAGGCCAGGACAGAAGGAGAAGTAACTAACAAATTATTTGGAAGAACAACAGATTGATATAGATTGATTAATTTAAGTTATAAGTCTATGTGGGAACAAGAGTGAGATAAAGCTTAAAAGTATTAATTAATAAATATCAATCTTGGTCTTTTTATTCAGAGCTAGGGCAGGCATAGTAAAACTGTATTCTTATACCCACTATAGTGTCAATGTGAGCCATTTATCTACTGTAATTGAGTCAACAACTTTGAAGCAGAAGTGTTTGATCACACAATCAATATCTAAGTCTGAGGATATGGTCAACATTGCTGTTAAAGTACTCTTTTATTTTGCTTTGTTTATCCAAAATGATTTTTCTGTACAGCACTGATTGCTCCGAAGATCATCTCTATAGACAAGGATAGACTTGAACTCAGAGATTGACATGTTCCTACCTCCCAATATCCCAAGATAAAAGATATTAACTACTACCATTTAGGTATGTTGAAATACCCCCAACTAATATTTTTAATCATCTCTCATCCTTTCATATTTGAGTGGGAGAGTCAGTAATTATGCACTGATTACTCATTCTAAACTCATAGTCTTCCTCATACCCAATATCCTGCTCTGAAATCAAATGACTGCTATGGAACACTAACAACAAGACCATCTTTACAGTATTTGGGACAGAGTGTGACACTGATCCACAGCGTTCTGTTGAGGACTGATTAGTAATTCCAAATGGTGATTCAGGACATTATCCCAGATGAATGCTCTGCAGAATTTGTCAGTAACTGTCTTCAGAGTTAAGTGACAGAGTGAACAACCAGAGATTCACCAAAACATCTCTAAAGTGGCTATTCCTGAATCTTATATATCTGACCACTGAGGACACCATGGTGTATCAATCTTTGATGGAATTAAAGTGAGAAGATGTGAGTCAGGTTCCAGATACAATCTTCTCTGCAAAGGGACATGGAATAGTGAAACTGGTGCCAGTCCTTTGAGTGGTGTTCATAATCATCACATATAAATAGGTCTAAAAGGAACTGCTATGGGTTTGTGATCAATGAAAAGAGAGCCCAAGCAGAGGACAAGTGAAAAAATAATAAAAAATAACAGAAATAATAGAAAACTGGTATAAATGAATATGTCCCTTTATTCAAGGAAAGCTTCTGCACAGCCATTGCATCAGATCAGCAAGTATTATGACCCTCATATTAGTTGAACTTAGGAGAATAAACTCATATTATCTAATTATAATATTATGGAGCCCAGACATTTGTGTATGGATTATAAGAGCAGGGTGTCTAAGTAAATCCACATTACTTAATTAGACATGCAGTCCTAGGCATTGCAACCTTTGTGAGCCATCAACATCCAATATTCTGTCATACAAAGTACAGCATTATACACATGACCCAGCACATCCACGGTTCTGAAATGCCAAGTACAAACATCTAGCACTCTGGATTATAGGGATAACTGTTACTCTATAGTAAGGAGTCACTGATGCTCTGAGGACACTGCCCTGTGAACTGAAAATTCAGAGGATTTCACATGGATTCTGACCACTTATAGAAGAGAGAACATGCATTCAACTGTTCTTCCTCCTTTTATCCTGAAATATTAGGTACATCCAATTTGTGAACCCAAAGTTAGAGCACAATATTCTGTTTTCGTGTAGTGTGTATTATTGTTTTATTATGGGTAGGTATACTTCAGATATTTAAATACACATCACCACATAGCCCTACAGAGTGCTATTGGTTTCTCTCATCCCTGGGGTAACATTCCATATTCTGTCCTTCATTAGGGAAACATCAACTCTGAAAGCTTTACCAGCACATACCCTGCCTAGGAATAACAGAACACTGGATTGTAAAGGTGCACAGGTAGAAGTAACATTGTCTAAGCACAGATATTCTCTACCCATTAAGTTCTTGCAAATGAAATTTCCTCTCTCATCCCATCCCATTAAAAATGGGAATGCTGTATGGTAGACAGATTGAGTTTCACAATACATTTGCTTGGTTTCTGTTTCCTTCTCAAGGCGATTGTTTTGGAATTGTTAGCTTTTCATGAGTGCTACTCTAGTCCCTCTTCTTTCTGTTGTCTCCTGTATGTGAATGTCCCAGGAATTCATACATGGATACATGGTTAAGTGCATCTTCCCATAAGATTCACTGTTGCTTTTTTGTCCGCAGCTCCTCTGGGCCAACTATAGCCTGATAAAAGCAAGACAGACCATGATCTCTTCTGTTAATACCTCATTGCAAATGGGACCTGCTAGAGCCTGATCCAAGTGCCACAAGAAGAGAGTTGACTTTGAGAGGATCATTGATGATAATGTAGAAACAACTTTAGTTCAGTCTCTTAGATATCAGCCATCTTTATAGGCAAATAAGAGCCATTTCTCCATATATCTGTGTCCTCTCAGCAATGGAGTTGTAGGTACATGTTACTGCTCAAGCCAGACTGGACACCATCAGGTTAAATCACAGGAAATCTACCTGAAGTTGAGTTGAGGACTAGTTGGGGCCAGAATGGGGCTAAGAATCCCAGTAGACAGATGTTTTAGGGTTGAAGTATCCCTGTATCCTCTATGATATCCAGTTTTGAGTCTTCTTTTTCTTTTTCTTTTTTTTTTTTTTTTTGGATTTTTGTCAGAGACACAAGAACAATTTATTTGCTTTTTTATCAAATCTGTAAATGTTATTTAGCTCACAAACAAGTTACTCAGGAAAATCACATCTATTGACTTGTACCTGTTGTGATTGAGATATGATTTTGTGTTCAAACACAGTGAAGATTCTTTATTAAACTCTCCAAAGATTCATGTATATTTTTGTTTTTATTTACTTATTGTATATTTTTGAAAAAATCATACAATGTATTTACATCACTGGTTCCCTCCCCAGACTTATGACAGCTCTTTCATCTTAAATTCAACTATATAGCCTTCATTCTTTCTGTAGAAAGGAAAAAATGGAACAAAATTAAAGAGGGATTAAACACATTTCAATAATTAAGAAACACATACATATACACAAACACAAAATAAAACAGCAAAATTGTACCTTGTACCTAAACATATATATATATATATATATATATATATATAAACATGTATATATGTTTATATATACATGTATATATGTAAAGATATGTGCATGTATATATATATATATATATATATATATATATATATATATATATACACACACACATTATATGTATCATTCTCTTGGCTTCTACAAATTCAACACACAAAATATTCAAATTAGTAAACTGCATGGAAGAAAACTTGAAGTAATTGTCATGTGGACTCAGGTGACCTCATTCTGCATATCTTTTTCCAGGTCCATTAAAAAATTTTAGACTTCATAATTCATGTTTACTATGAGAAGTGTTCCATTGTCTATATATCCCACATTGTCAATAGCTATTTGTCTTTTGTTACAAATCTAGGTCGATTCAAGTTCCCAGATGCTATGATTGGAACCACAATAGATATGTATGGGCAAGTTTTTCTGTAATAGTGTATAGCATCTTTTGAGTACATGCATGTATAGGTAGGGTACTACACAGTTTTGTTTACTATTTTTGGTGACATTTTCAAAGAGATTTACAGTCACTACACTAGTTTACACTTACATCAATTAATCTTAATTATCATTAACAAATTAACATTAAAATTTCAAATTAATATTAACATTAATATTCTTGTTTATCGTCATCTCACTGAAGTCAAATTGGAACATTAAATTTCTGGGATTTTTCATTCATTAAGTAATGTATTCACTTAACATCTTCTGGTCCTCCTATCAAACATTTTCTCCCCTATTCTCTTCTCCTCTGAGAGGGTGGAGCCCTCCCCTCCCTGGATATCTCCCTACCTTGGCACACCAAGTCTCTGAAGTACTAGGCACATTTGGCCAAATGTCCAAATTGGCCAGACAAGGCAGACAAGTTAGGGGAACAGGATCCACAGGAAGGCAACATCTTTATGTACAGCTGCACTCTAATTATTGGGGGACCTACATGAAGACTAAGATGCACATCTGCTACATATGTTTGGGATCCTCTTAGCTAAGGACTATGGTACAGGACATAGAGAAACCAGCCTTCTACTACTGACTAGGATTTTCTACCTGCTACCAAGTCTGTGTGTGTGTGTGTGTGTGTGTGTGTGTGTGTGTAACAATGTCATGCAATTTAAAAGAAGTACAAAGACATAAGTGATGTTTTATACTGTGCCTAACCTTGTAGTCTAAATATCAGGCTTCAGGAAAGATGTACGTGTTAGTACATGACTCTTATGAAGTTCCCAACTGTTTTCTGATTGTAGTTGTTGTCTATTACATAGGAATGACCTCCTCCCAAATAAACATGGTCAAAAGCCTATGGCCTGAGATGACAGAAGCTCTAGTTGTCCCCAGTTGTATTGTTGAAGTTCAAGATATCAAAATACCTTAAAATACATATGTTTATAAAATAGATTATTGCTGCTCTCAGCCTTGACCAAGAAGCTTCTGTGTTCAGTGTATAAAGATTGATGCAGACATTCATTACTGGTCAATGTGGTGAAAATGATGACAGAGTCCTCAGACACAGATCTTTTAATGATATGTACTTTCCAATATATTAACTGTATTAATGAGTATTTGCGGACATCATATGAGTATCTCATTAGTAGCTCTTAGATATTGCATTCTTACATACAATTATGTAATCAATTCGTTCTAATGTATAAATGAAAGTGTCTAACATAATAGAGAAAAATAGGACATTCAAGAAATGAGAGTAGAAATTATGAGTGAAATAAGCAGGGTGAAATATTCATTTACATGAAAATTCTAACCAAATGTAAAATTGTTATTTTTAATTTTCAGAATGAGTTTGCTTATTCTTTGACATTTTTATTTACGTGTGAAATATATCATATCATTTTCACCACATTATAACCTTCTGGCTTCCATTGAGAACTTCCAATAAATCTCTCCCATCTAACTGACCACTTTTATTTCATTAACTAACAGTATATGGACTTCAATCAGTGCTGTGTATATATACATATGTGTGTTATTCACTAGTACATAACAAACACCTCAAATCCTTCCAAAGAAAAAGAGAGAATATTTTCATCATGAGTTGTCAGATGCCAATAGATCCAAAGCTTGGTGTATATTCTTGAAAGTAACTCACCATCGTGTTGCAATTTTTAAAAAATATAGTTACACTTTGTTTAGTGGGCAAGTCACAAACACATGCACCAAGTTGGATGTGTAAACCTGAGAGGGAAATATTTGAAATCCAACGCTCACAATTTACAATGCTGATCCAAATAATGAAAAATTTATGGCTAAACTTACAATTAAACACATTTGCTACTCAGCTATTTCACATATTCTCATCATTTAACTTTGAATGGTTTGATTTATTCAGGTTTTATAGTGTTAACTATAGCTGCTAAGAATTCATGTGCACAACGACACCGTGTAGTCCTAATGCACCATGGAGCAATTCTCATTGCAGATCTCTAATATTCAGATCTTTCATCTGGCTGGTTCTTTTCCATTATCTGTAAGAGTTTTCACTAATTACCCATGATGTTAATACAGGCTGATTTCAGCAGTAAGTTTCAAACTGTTTCAGGTTCTAAGAGGTCCTGAGCTGCTACAGCGTTTCAGTTATTTATGTCAACAGTCTCAGTCCTGTGTACAGTTATTGCTTAATTCTTTTCATTGTGTCTATTATACAATGTAGGGTGAGTGGTTGACACTCTGAACACATGTTCTCTGCCCCAGGTGTAGTCTGATAATGTCAGAAAACCTGTTATCTACTGTCATTACTTTTTTTGTTACAATTTGTATTTTATGTAGATTATCTCTTGGTTTTAATTATTATACAGTGTATTAAGGTTCATTATGGCCATCTCTCCTTTTTGACAGCATTTTATTTTCCTTCTTTGATCTTGGGTAAATATGCACATTAACTTTCATTCTTTTATTTCTTTTTTCTTTTTTCTTTGGATTGGATTTTTTATTTACATTTCAAATATTTTCCCCTTTAGAATCCCCCTATCCCATCACCCCTCCCCTTTCTCCATGGGGTTGCTCACCCACCCACCCACCCACATTCTCCTGCACTGGCATTGTAGGGGTTCAAGGGAGCATTGAACACCCTATGAACCTAGGGCCTCTCCTCCCACTGATGACCAACAAGGCCATCCTCTGGCAATATGTGGCCAGTGCCATGGGTCACTCCATGTGTATTCTTTGGTTGGTGCTCCAGTACCTGGGAGCTCCAGGGGTCTGGCCTGTTGACACCTTTGCTCCCTCCATGGGGGCTGTCATTAATTTATTAGAAATGTGAACTGCACGAGTTGGCTCCAACTGCCAGCAAGGAGAAACATGGTTTCAAGAGAGACATTATAGTAATATTGGCACATCTTAAAATCACTGATGCATAAGCCATCATCCCCAGGGAAACTAGAGTCATTTCTCTCTTCAGTGGAACTCTGTAAACAATGACGTTACATGGATAACATTTTCTTTTTCTTTTCTACAAAATGTTTTTTATTAATTATTTTTATACACTTCATATTTTATTCCCCACCCTGTCCACCCCTGTCCACCCTCTGACTGTTCCACATCCCATACCTCCTCCCACCCCCCTGTCTCCACATGGATGTCCCTAACCCTCACCCTACCTGACCTCTAAACTTCCTGGGTCCTCCAGAATCTTGAAGGTTAGGAGCATCATCTCTGAATAAACACAGACCTGGCAATGCTCTATTGTATGTGTTCTAGGGGCCCTCATGTCAGCTGGATTATGCAGCTTGTTTGATGGTCCAGTGTTTGAGAGATCCAGGTATCCAGATTAATTGAGACTGCTGGTCCTCCTACAGGGTCACCCTCAACTTCATTCAGCCTTCCCTAATTTAACAGGATGGGTCAGCTGCTTCTGTCCATTGGTTGGATGCAAATATCTGCATCTGACCCTTTCAGCTGCTTGTTGGGTCTTCCGGAGTGCTGTCATGTTAGGTCCCTTTTTGTGAGCACTCCATATACTAAGTAATAGTGTCAGGCATTGGGACCTCCCCTTCTCCTGGTTCCCACTCTGAGTCTTTCTCTGGACCTTCTTTTCTTTGAGCTCCTCTCCATTTCCATATCTGTAATTCTTTCAGACAGGTACAATTATGGGTCAGTTATGACTGTGGGATGGCCTCCCACTCCCTCATTTGAAGCCCTGTCTTCCTGCTGGAGATAGGCTCTACAAATTCCCTCTCCCTACTGTCAGGCATTCTTAAGCATGGCAGTGCAACTTCAGTTTAAGGCATGACAAACCAATTTTCAGGGAAGCTTGTGACCAGCAGATGGCACAATGAGGCCACAAGTTCCCATAGAGGGATATGATCCCCATAGCTGGATATGGAGGGGACTCTGTGTCCTCTGTGGTTTTCTTTATTAAGTGTACTAACTGATCTGCACTGTGGTGATTAACATGCTGTCTCCATGATCAAACGCAGTAAAGATTCTTTGTTAAACAGTTTGCAGATTTATGTTCACTTGTTTTTATTTGGTTTTTATAACTTTTTGGAAAAAAACAATAAAATTTATTCTAATAACTGATTTCCCCACCCCCAAATATTTCAAGATCCTTCCTACCTCTGAAGTCATGCAACTACACACCTTTTATCTTTCTAAATATAAGCAAAAAAAAAAAGAAATTTAAATGGGCATTAAAACAAACAGAACCAAAAAAAAGCCAACACACACACACACACACACACACACACACACACACAGAGGGAGGCAACAAAATCACAACTATATAGTTATGATATATGGGTAAACATAAGTGAGGAAAAAGGAATGAACAAGGCAATATTAGGAAAAAAAGTCTGCAAAATACCATTGAGTTCTGTTTTGTTTTGTTTTTTGTTTTTTTTCTATCAACTGCTAAGCATGTCTCCATGATTAACATCCCCTATGAGATTCCACTAGAGAAAACTAATTATTCCTTTACATGTGAGAGTCAATCACAATTCTTTCTGGTTAGGGCTGACATCCTGTGTCCATTTCCCTCTCCCACCATGGGGATTTTTTTAATCTAGGTTGACTTGGTTCAGGCTCTGTGCCTGCAGCCACAGTCTCTGTGAGTTCACATGTGCATCAGTCCCATTTTGTCTGGAAGACCCTCTTTCCTTGGAGTCCTGGAACCACTCTGGCTCTTATAATCTGCTCAATGTTAAAACAATTTACTCTTAATTTTTATATCTATTTTACTATATCATCTTTGTAAATTCCTCATATTCTACTGTCCCAATTCTAGTCTTTCAACTTCTACAATTAAATATACCAAACACAATATTGAAATCTTCGAAAACTTATGAATGAAAACATGAAGCCCTTGCCTCATGGACATGGGTGAACTATTCAGAATATTTTTTCAAGTTCCATATATTTGTAGATCAGATAATTCATGGTTTTTTACTGAGTAACATTTACTTTTCTATATGCACAAATTTGTTCCTTTTTATTAATTCTTTTATTAGAACTCTGGGATGATTCCTTTCTCTATATTCTGTTAAAAGCTCATGAAACACATGTTGTGAATAAACATGAATGTATGAGCATCTCTACAATAAGATGTAGAGTCATTTGAGTAGCTGTATGAGAGGGTTATTGCTGGGAAACAACGTGATTTTATTTATTATTTTTTGGCCAATTTTCATAGGAAAGTCAACATCCCAGGTAAGTGTGTTTAAAGCCCCTGTTTAGAGAAGATATAGGCCCTAGTAGACCTCATTTGTATTGCTAATGGTTATGTTGTCAAACTGCCTTATAAATATTTATGTTTATATCCAGTATATTGTCTGAGTCTTGGTTACAGGGGATCGTATGTGCTGTGTGTAAAGATTGATGCAGATATTCAGAGTGTTGAGAATTATTGATAGAGTATCCAGCAACAGTTGATTCAATGATGCCAGCCTCTCACCCAAGAATCATACTGCATTTTGGTACAGTGATAGGTAAGTAGATCAATGGAATAGAATTGAAGACACAGTAATGAACCCACACACCTATAGTTGCTTTATCTTTGACAAAGGAGCTGTAACCATCCAGTGGAAAAAAGATAGCCTTTTCAACAAATGGTGCTGGTTCAACTGGAGGTCAGCATGCAGAAGAATGCAAATTGATCCATTCTTTTTTTTTCTTTTATATTTTCATTTTATTTTTATTTGCATTTTTATTTAATATATTCTTTATTTAAATTTCAAGTGATCTTTCCTTTCCTGGATCCCCCTCCCCAATGTGGGAAGAGGTGGATTGGGGAGCACGGGGAATGAAGAGGGATTATGGGACTATGGGGGAGGGAGGGGGGATCCAGGAAAGGGAAAATCACTGGAAATATAAATAAAGAATATATCAAATAAAAAAAGAATCATCAAACAATATAGAAAAGAATTTAAGATACAGAGAATGGGGTTAAAGGGCATGAAATTTTATTTCCATTTAATGTCTGTGAGTTTTGAGAATGCCTTACTTAATACAGTTATGTCCACTTGCTCCATTTTTCTAAAAGCAATGTAAATTTCTCATTAATTTCTGGTCAAAACCATATATATATATATATGCCTTAGTGATAAAATCTTTTGATTGCAAATTGATAGCTTATATCTATAATTTAGTTAATTATTATAATGCTTTATAAATTCTTGATGTATATATTTAATCACATTTTTTTATTCATTCTAGTGAATTTTGAAGTATATGACCTGTGGGAAAGGAAAATATTACTTGCATTTATCTGAAAGAAGGTTCTAATACATAAAATCATCCATTTCTGGAATGTACCATCAAAATAAAATTCTTCTTCTTCTTCATCATCATCATCATCATCATCATCATCATGTCAAAGCACCATCTGTAAAGCCATGTGTTGACTTTGACCTAAAGTGGAGCAAAAGACTCAGGCCAAAAATTTATTGAGAGCTTATCCCTTGAAGTTACTTCAGAACATGTGACTGGAGCTCAGGGAAAGTGGATGCACTTCCTCAGACAGTATTAGGACATGGACCTGAGCACTCTGGTACCTGACCCATGTGCCTTTACAGTCCTTCCTCTCCAGTACTTCTCCTGCTAGACTAGGTTTTTACATAAGAAGTACATGCTCATGAATATGCAAATTACTTCAGACTATGTGAGTAAATACAGGGATGTTCATACCATGAAAACAACCTATGATCAGTGTCCTCTCCTGAGGACAGTGTCCAGTCACTGAACACACCGACTCTAACATGGAATGGAATTGGGCCATTCTCTTCCTCCTGTCAGTAACTGCAGGTAAGGGGCTCACCAATTCCAAATCTGAAGAGAAGACAGGGTCGGAGGTGACAATGACATGCACTCTGCTTTTGTTTCCATAGGTGTCCAATCGCAGGTCCTGCTGCAGCAGTCTGGAGCTGAGCTGGTGAGGCCTGGGGCTTCAGTGAAGCTGTCCTGCAAGGCTTCTGGCTACACCTTCACTAGCTACTATATATCACACGCTTCTCTTGAATCCCGTAATTTCACGCAGCCAAGCTGCAATCCAGACGAAGGCTGTGCGATATTTACTGGGGCTGTTCAAGGTGAATGCCGCTGTGGGCCTCCTTGGCTGCAGATAGAGCTGAGCTGAAGTTTCTCATGGCAAGCTGTGTGACCCTTTTCTGACCTGTTCTTTTACTTACGAGATGTCTCTGCCAGCCAGAGGTGCGAGCATTCCAGGCGTGACAGTTCACTCAGAGTTTTATTCTTTGAACTACAGCACTGGCCATGATTTCTTCTAGAGATCCATTGCTTTGCTTTTAATTAGCTGTACAGTTATTATCTAGATACATTAAAGAATTAACCTCCCAACAATTTTTACTATTTGTATGGCTAGCTGGTCTTTGGCACTCTGACATGGAAACCTTCAGTTAGTAAAGTTTCAAAATAAGCCTGAGAAATTCTCACAAGAAGATAAACAAAACATAGTGTAGTCTCTGACTCTTGAATTACTAATTTATTATTGACCACAGAGGGACGCGATAACCTTGGGTGTAATCTCTGACGTTCATGCCTGATTCATTTGTATTTCCTTGTGCCAGTTACTCATGGTAACCACTTTTTGTAAACATTTCACTGAATTACCAACTTGTGATGTGTATAAATGTTCCTGCCTCAGAACAGTAAAGTACATTCAGACGCATTCAGATCTTGTGTGTGTCTGTCTGTCATTCGCCGGACCTGTACCTTCCTGCATACCAAAGACCCTGATTCCCCCACGGGTGTGATGCTCCGACTGAGTCGGTCCGTGGCAGCTGGCGCCTCAGAACAGGGACATTTGGGCAGGTAAATTTTCCTTCTTTCTTTCTTTCTTTCAAGGTAACAGGCCGGATCTTGCCAGGGAGCCGCGGTCCCGTCGGTAAAGGATCACCGGTTAAGTGCAAGTAATCTGATATCATGGGGCAGACCGAGTCAAAACAGGAACGAATGTTCTTTTCAGTGTTTAAGCATATGATGGCTAGCAGAGAGTTAAAAGTTTTAGAAAGTACAACCAGGGAATTCTTTGAGATACTCCTTAAGCAGTTGGCTTGGGAAAATACTAATGCTTTATGCCAAGATTTGATAAGACCTATTAGAAAGACAGGAACAGTGCAGGACTATGTGAAAGCCTGAGTGGATGCCTCACCAGCCGTAGTCCAAGGTATGGCCTACGCTGCAGCTATGAAGGGACAGAAATTCACTGCCTATGTTAAAAAGACTTATGGTAAAGGAGGGAAAGCAACCTCCAAGCCCACTTGTTTTAAATGTGGGAAATCAGGACATATGCAAAAGCAATGTCCAGAGAACAATAAGAGGGACTCCAATAGAAGGGGTCTTCCCCCAGGAGTATGCCATCGTTGCCAAAAAGGCAAGCACTGGAAAAGTGAGTGTAAGTCTAGGTTCCACAAGGATGGAACACCCCTTAATGGGGAAGAGAAGGAGGAGGAATCAAAAAACTAAATCAGGGGCAGCCTCTCAGCCCCGAACTCGAAAGAGAGGAAACTACTGTAGTTACATCAGGGAGTCCTCTGAATCCTGAGGCTCCTGAATTTACTATACATGATTTGCCTAGAGCTACTCCTGGTAGTGCTGGTTTAGATTTAGTCTCTTGTGATGATGTAATATTCTCTAGATGGGACGGTGTTTCCTTGGTCTCTACGTCTACCTTGGGAACTCTGCCACAGGGAACTGTAGGGTTAATAATTGGCCGTAGTTCAAATTATAAAAAGAATTTTGAGGTGTTGCCTGGTGTGATTGATAGTGATAGCACAGGAGAAATAAAAGTCATGATTAGACCATTAAAAGAAACTATACAAATTCATAAGGGGCAGAGAATAGCTCAGCTTCTGCTCCTGCCTTATCTTAACTTACCTAATCCAATCTTAAAGCGTGAACGTGGACAAGGGAAGTTTGGTTCTACAGATGTTGTGGCATGGGTCCAAAATATTGGTATGGAAAGACCTTTTAAAGCAGTTAGAGTAAATGGAAAGTTGTTTCAAGGACTTTTGGATACAGGGGCCGATAAGACTTGTATAGCAGGAAAGGATTGGCCTTCATCTTGGCCATGTAAGAGGACTTCTTCTTCTTTGTTAGGTTTAGGGACAGCTTTTAATGTGGCTCAAAGTTCACAGTTTCTGAAATGGGAATTGGAAGGAAAGACAGGAATGATTCAGCCTTACGTTGTTCCTTCTCTCCCCTTTTCCTTGTGGGGAAGAGACATGATGAGTGACATGGATGTAAAATTAGTCACCTCAGATAATTTGAGTGAACAGCATTTTTCATAGGGGCCGCTGAGGGCTTGTTGTATGCAGATAAATTAAATTGGAAATCAGACCAGCCTGTATGGCTTAATCAGTGGCCCCTAACAGAAGAAAAAATACAGGCTATAGAACAACTTGTGCAAGAACAATTAGAAAAAGGACATCTTGAAGAAAGCAATAGTCCTTGGAACACTCCCATATTTGTAATAAAGAAAAAATCTGGGAAGTGGAGATTGCTACAGGACCTTAGGGCAGTAAATGCTACCATGGAAGACATGGGAGCTTTGCAGCCAGGACTGCCCTCTCCAGTGGCAGTTCCTGCAGGATGGGATGTGATAGTAATCGATTTGCAAGATTGCTTTTTTACTATAAAATTACATCCTGAGGATTGTAAAAGATTTGCTTTTAGTGTGCCAGCTGTAAATTTGAGAAGGCCATATAGAAGGTATCAATGGAAAGTGTTGCCTCAAGGAATGAAAAATAGTCCGACATTATGTCAAAATTTTGTGGATCAAGCTTTAGTATTGATCAGAAAAAAATATCCTGAGGCTTACTTTGCCCACTTTATGGATGACATCTTGATTGCTCATCAATCACCATCAATTAATAAGGAAATATTACTTTATACAATTGAACATTTTACCAAATTTGGATTAGTAATAGCCCCAGATAAGATACAAAAGAATAGACCTTTAAGTTATTTGGGACAGTTAATTCATGATGACTATATTGCCTCACAAAAGGTGTCTATAAGAGTAGACAAATTAAGGAATTTAAATGATTTTCAGAAATTATTAGGAAATATTAATTAGATTAGACCTTTTTTGAAAATTACTACAGGAGAATTAAGTCCTTTGTTCCAACTATTACAAGTGGATACTGATCCTAAGTCTCCAAGAGTTATGACTCAAGAAGCCATAAAAGCTTTAGCATTGGTGGAAGAAAACTTAAATGATGCAAAGGTAAAGCAGATATCTTATGATAAAGAGTGGGACTTGATAATTTTTAAAACACCTTACACTCCCACTGGATGCTTATGGCAGGATGGTGTGTTGGAATGGATACATTTACCTCATGTGCAACAGAAAATGTTGGCTTAATCCTATTCACGCATCGTGATATTACAAAGACCTTCCTACGTGATGCTTCCTGTAGATCTAAAGGATGAAGCTTGGTTTGACAATGAGGCTTTACAGGTAGTTACAAGAATTAGTGAGCTTATTAGGCCAAAGCGTTTTGTAGCAGCTTTAATGTTAGGTATCAGTGCCTTGATAGCTATTGTAACTACACTTACAGTTTCATCAGTTGCTTTAGTCTCAGAAATGAAGACTGCACACTTTGTTAATGATTTGAATAAGAATGTTTCTTTGGCACTGGTAAAACAAGAGGTTATAGATAAGAAATTAGAAACAAAAATTGATGCTTTAGAGGATGTAGTTCTGGAGTTAGGACAAGAGATAGAAAATATTAAGGTTCAGCTTTCCACCAGATGTCATGCCAGCTTTCGATACATATGCGTAACGCCATTAATCTATGACAAGCAACATAATTGGACTCTTACAAAAAATCATTTGTTGGGAATTTGGAAAGATAATAATATCTCTCATGATATGGCTCAATTAAAAGCTCAAATTGCGGTTATGAGTAAAGCACAAGATGGATCGGTTAACTTAGAGGATTTGGCTCAGGCCTTTAGTTCTGGTTTGAAGTCTCTGAACCCTGTAACTTGGTTACATTGGATTGTTGTCGTTGCCGTGGCTGCAGGGGTAATCTTTCTTTTTCTTCTTATCCTTCCAATAATTTTCAAACTAGTCTTCTCCTCCATTTCTGCTGCCAAAAGAGATATTCATGAGCTCAAATTAAAAAATACAAAAGTGGGAGATATCACACGCTTCTCTTGAATCCCGTAATTTCACGCAGCCAAGCTGCAATCCAGACGAAGGCTGTGCGATATTTACTGGGGCTGTTCAAGGTGAATGCCGCTGTGGGCCTCCTTGGCTGCAGATAGAGCTGAGCTGAAGTTTCTCATGGCAAGCTGTGTGACCCTTTTCTGACCTGTTCTTTTACTTACGAGATGTCTCTGCCAGCCAGAGGTGCGAGCATTCCAGGCATGACAGTTCACTCAGAGTTTTATTCTTTGAACTACAGCACTGGCCATGATTTCTTCTAGAGATCCATTGCTTTGCTTTTAATTAGCTGTACAGTTATTATCTAGATACATTAAAGAATTAACCTCCCAACAATTTTTACTATTTGTATGGCTAGCTGGTCTTTGGCACTCTGACATGGAAACCTTCAGTTAGTAAAGTTTCAAAATAAGCCTGAGAAATTCTCACAAGAAGATAAACAAAACATAGTGTAGTCTCTGACTCTTGAATTACTAATTTATTATTGACCACAGAGGGACGCGATAACCTTGGGTGTAATCTCTGACGTTCATGCCTGATTCATTTGTATTTCCTTGTGCCAGTTACTCATGGTAACCACTTTTTGTAAACATTTCACTGAATTACCAACTTGTGATGTGTATAAATGTTCCTGCCTCAGAACAGTAAAGTACATTCAGACGCATTCAGATCTTGTGTGTGTCTGTCTGTCATTCGCCGGACCTATACCTTCCTGCATACCAAAGACCCTGATTCCCCCACGGGTGTGATGCTCCGACTGAGTCGGTCCGTGGCAACTATATGCACTGGGTAAAGCAGAGGCCTGCACAAGGCCTTGAGTGGATTGGATATATTTATCCTGGAGATGGTGAGACTAAGTACAATGAGAAATTCAATGGCAAGGCCACACTGACTGCAGACACATCCTCCAGCACAGCCTACATGCAGCTCAGCAGCTTGACATCTGAGGACTCTGCGGTCTATTACTGTGCAAGACACAGTGTTACAACCACATCCTGAGTGTGTCAGAAACCCTGGAGGGGGAGGAAGATGCACTAAGAATTAGGTGAATGAAAGGTTAGTCTTTAGACTTGGTCAGAAATTGTAATTTTGAATTTCCATTTATTTGCTCCTCCTCACAATCTTATTGTGCCTTTGTCATCTTTATAAACATCCATCTATGAATAAGCAAAGCTGGCTGAGGATGAACCTACAGTTCACCATACTTTCACAATCTCTTCTCCAGTGATCACCTCCATTGACATGTTTCTTTTCCATGTTTTATTCCGTATGCAAACTATTCCATTTTTATTCCATAAGATAATAAAAGTGGAAAAGTATGGTGATGTCTGATAAAAATACCTCTGTATCCTGAGAAAGCAGAACTCTTTTAAATTGTTGGGAATAAAGTATAACATGAGTTTGACCTATAAAATCCAAATCACCAACATCTGGGCAAACAAATGCTCCTTCACAATCTTAATAAGTGATCTCAGGTGTATTGCTATCTGTTGCCATGTGTTCCAGCAGACATTCCAGACTCTTAGAATGTGAGGAATATTTATATCTGAATGCACAGGCATGGAAACGTAATACCTGAAGGTTGGTCAAAATTTTACTAAATCACATTTCCTCAAACTCCTTTACCATCACATTCTATCTACCTGTTAAATTATGTAGGTTCTTAGATTATACATAAGTCTTTGATCCCATATTCACTTCCTTTAAAGACTCAGGAGTCATCCCTGCAGTCACTAGCCTTTTTAGAACATGGACCTATACTGATACAGCATCAACTCTCATAGTCAATTCCAACCTATTGCTCAACTTTATTCTATAGAGTATTTGTAAATGTGTGTCTCTACATTCACGTTTTCTTCTGTTTGTTTTTGGTGACTTTTCTTCTGTTTGTTTTGTCCTATTCCGATTTGTTTGCTTTTCCTTTATCTATCTTTGTTTTTCTTTTTTATTACACTTAAGTTCTTTTTGTTTTCTAATTAAATAAAGAAGCAAGCTGGGATAAGTTTGGAGGTATTAGGGAAGGGAAATCAATATTCAGAGTATATTGTAAGAAAATTGTATTATCAAAAGAAATAGAAAAAAAGGGAACTTTAAAAATTTAATAAATAGGTGGGCCCTTAGATCAGCAGTCGCGGTAGGCCTCCATATTGCTACTAGGACACAGCTAGAGAGGCCCAGGTAGACACACTACAGTCGGGGCTACCATTGTGCAGGAGGATCCGCCAGGCTCTCGCCACCAGCCAGGCCCAGCGCTGAGGCTATGCAAGACTTCTCCACGCCCTCCGGCCTTGCACCAAGGCAGCTGGGAGCAGCCAGCTTGTGGTCCCCTAGAGCAGCAGTCCCGGTAGGCCTCCATATTGCTGCCAGGACACAGCTAGAGAGGCCCAGGTAGACACATTCAATCAGTGGCTACCATCATTCAGGAGGAACCTCCAGACTCACCCCAATAACCAGGGCAAGGGCAGCAGCTGGAGAGACATCTCCACGCCCTCCGGCCTTGCACCAACTGGGTTGGGAACCGCCCTCCCTGAGGTCCCCTCAGCACTCGCAGAGGCAGTCTCTATCTTGCAGCATAGTCACCACTATAGAAACAATAGGTGAGCCCAGCCTCGCGGGAGGTTCAAACACCAGCCAGTGACAACAAGGCCAACTAACACCAGAAATAACCAGATGGAAAAAGGAAAACGAAGGAACGTTAATAACAGAAATCAAGGCAGCATGACAGCATCTGAACCCAGTTCTCTGACAACAGGAAGCCCTGGATACCCCCAAAACACCAGAAAAACAAGACTTGGATCTAAAGTCACTGGACAGGATGCTGGTTGCAGAATACATAGATACATCTCTTAAAGAAATAGAGGAGAAAATGGATCAAAAGTTAGAAGCCTTTACAAGGCAAAAAGAAAAATCACTTAAAGAAATTCAGGGGATTATGTATCAAAAAGCAGAAGCCAATAAGGAGGAAAGACAAAAATCACTTAACAAAATACAGAAGAATATAGGTCAACAAGTAGAAGCTATGAAAGAGGAAACACAAAAATCTCTTAAAGAAATACATGAAAACACAATCAAGCAAGTGAAAGATCTGAGCATATCCATCCAGGTTCTAAAAACAGAAGTAGAAACAACTAAGAAATTGCAGAGGGAGACAACATTGGAGATAGAAAACCTTGGGAAGAAATCAGGGGACACAGATGCAAATATCAACAATAGAATACAAGAAATAGCAGATAGAATCTCAGAAGCCAAAGATACCATAGGAACCATTGATTCAATAGTCAAAGAAAATACTAAATGCAAAAAGGCTGTAACCCAAAACATCCAGGAAATCCAGGACACAATGAGAAGACCAAACCTAAGGACTATAGGTATAGATGAGAGTGAAGATTTACCAGTTATAGGGCCAGCAAATATCTTCTACAAAATTATGGAAGAAAACTTCCCCAACCTAAAGAGAGAGATGCCCGAGAATATACAAGAAGCCTATAGAACTCCAAACAGACTGGACCAGAACAGAAATACATCCCTTCACATAATAATCAATACTCCAAATGTACTAAACAAAGAAAGAATATTAAAGGCAGCAAGAGAAAAAGGTCAAGTAACATATAAAGGAAGACCTATCAGAATAACACCAGACTTCTCACCCGAGACCATGAAAGCTAGAAGATCCTGGGCAGATATCATGCAAACTCTAAGAGAACACAAATTTCAGCCAAAACTAATTTACCCAGCAAAACTCTCAATCACCATAGATGGAGACAACAAAGTATTCCATGACAAAACCAAATTTGCATGTTATCTTTCCACAAATCCAACCCTACAAAGGATAATATAGGGAAAACACCAAGACAATGAAGGAAACTACACCCTGGAAGAAGGAAGATAGAAACCTCCTCTCATCAAACCCCAAAGAAGATAACCTCTCAAATATAAAAAAAAATAATTTCAAAAATGTTGGGAGGTAATAATTACTATTCCTTAATATCTCTTAACATCAATGGACTCAATTTCCCAATAAAAAACATAGATTAACAGACTGGATATGGAAACAGGTCCCTACATTTTGCTGCATACAGGAAACACATCTCAGTGTTAAAGACAAACACTGCCTTAGAGTAAAAGGCTGGAAGACAATTTTACAAGCAAATGGTCTCAGGAAAGAAGCTGGAGTAGCCATTCTAATATCAGATAAAATTGACTTCCAACCTAAAGTCATCAAAAGAGACTCAGAAGGTCACTTCTTGCTGGCCAAAGGGAAAATCCACCAAGAAGAGCTCTCAATACTGAACATCTATGCTCCAAATGCAAGGGTACCCTCATTCGTAAAAGAAACATTACTAAAGATTAAAGCACATATTACACCTAACACAATAATTGTGGGTGACATCAACACTCCACTCTCCTCAATGGACCGATCAGGAAAGCAGAAACTAAACAGGGACACAGTGAAACTAATTGAAACTTTGGACCAATTGGATTTAACAGATATATATATATATATATATATATATATATATATATATATATATATATATATATAACATTTCATCCTAAAGCTAAAGAATACTTTTTTCTCAGCACCGCATGGTACCTTCTCCAAAATTGATCATATAATTGGTCACAAGACAGATGTCAACAAATACAAAAAGATCGAGCTAATCCCATGCCTCCTATCAAATCACCATGGAGTAAGAGTGGTCTTCAATAGCAACAAAAACAGAAAGCCCACATACACATGGAAACTGAACAATACTCTACTCAATGACACCTTAGTCAAGGAATAAATAAAGAAAGAAATCAAAGACTTTTTAGAATTCAGTGAAAATGAAGGTACAACCTACCCAAATCTATGGGACACAATGAAAGCTGTGCTAAGAGGAAAACTCATTCTTCCAAAAAGAAACTGGAGAGAGCATACACTTGCAGCTTAATGGCACACCTTAAATCGCTGGAAGAAAAAGAAGTTAATTCACCCAGAAGGAGTAGAAGACAGGAAATCATCAAACTCAGGGCTGAAATCAATCAAGTAGAAACAAAGAAAGCCATACAAAGCATCAACAAAACCAGTAGCTGGTTCTTTGAGAAAATCAACAAGATAGATAAACCCTTATCCAGAATAACCAAAGGAAACAGAGACAATATCCAAATGAACAAAATTAGAAATGAAAAGGGGTCATAACAACAGAAATGGAGGAAATTCAAAAGATCATGAGATCCTACTACAAAGGTCTATGCTCAACACAACTGGAGAATCTGAAGGAAATGGACAATTTCCTAGACAGATACCAAATACCAAAATTAAATCAGCATCAAGTAGATCAGCTAAATAGTCCCATAACTCCTAAAGATAGAAGGGGCTATAGAAAGATTCCCAACAAAAAAAAAGTACGGTACCAGATGGTTTTAGTGCAAAATTCTATTAGACTTTCAAAGAAGACTTAACACTAATACTCTTCAAACTATTCCACAAAATAGAGACAGAAGGGACACTGCCCAACTCATCTTCGAAGCCACAATTACGCTGATACCTTAACCACAAAAAGATCCAACAAAGAAAGAGAACTACAGGCCAATTTCCCTTATGAATATCGATGCAAAAATACTAAATAAAATTCTTGCCAACTGAATCCAAGAGCACATCAAAAGGATCATTCACCATGATCAAGAAGGCTTCATCCTAGGGATGCAGGGATGCTTCAATATATGGAAATCCATCAACGTAATTCACTACATTAAAAAAAAAAAACTAAAAGAAAAAAATGGTCATCTCATTAGATGCTGAAAAAGCATTCGACAAAATTCAGCATCCTTTCATGCTAAAAGTCTTGGAAAGAGCAGGAATTCAAGGCCCATACCTAAACATAGTAAAAGCAATCTACAGCAAACCAGTAGCCAACATCAAAATAAATGGAGAGAAACTGAAGCAATCCCACTAAAATCAGGGACTAGACAAGCTGCCCTCTCTCTCCATATCTCTTCAATATAGTACTTGAAGTTCTAGCGAGAGCAATTAGATAACATAAAGAAGTCAAAGGGATACAAATTGGAAAGGAAAAATTCAAAGTATCATTATTTGGAGATGATATGATAGTTTACTTAAGCGACCCATAAACCTCCACCAGAGAACTTGTACAGCTGATTAACAATTTCAGCAAAGTGGCTGGTTATAAAATTAACTCAAGCAAATCAGTAGCCTTCTTGTACTCAAAGGACAAGCTGGCTGAGAAGAAGTTAGGGAAATAATACCCTTCACAATAGCCACAAACAACATAAAGTACCTTGGCGTAACTCTAACCAAACAAGCAAAAGATCTGTATGACAGGAACTTCAAGTCCATGAAGGAAGAAAGCGAAGACGACCTCAGAAGATGGAAAAATATTTCTTGCTCCTGGATTGGCAGGATCAATATAGTAAAAATGTCCATCTTGTCAAAAGCAATCTACAGATCCCCATCAAAATCCCAACTCAATTTTTCATAGATCTAGAAAGAGCAATTACCAAATTCATCTGGAGCAACAAAAAATTCAGGATTGTTAAAAACTATTCTCAACAATAAAAGGACTTCTGGGGGAATCAATATCCCTGACCTCAAGCAGTACTACAGAGCAATTGTGTTAAAAACTGCATGGTTTTGGTACAGCAACAGGCAAGTAGATCAATGGAATAGGATTGAAGACACAGAAATGAACCCACAAACTTATGGTCACTTGATCTTTGATAAAGGAGCCACAAACATCCAGTGGAAAAAAGATAGCCTTTTCAACATATGGTGCTGGTTCAACTGGAGGTCAACATGCAGAAGAATGCGAATAGACCCACTCTTATATCCTTGTACTAAGATCAACTCCAAGTGGATCAAGGACCTCCACACAAAACCAGACACACTGAAACTATTAGAAAAGAATCTTGGCAAGACCCTGGAGGACATGGGCACAGGGGGAAAGTTCCTGAACAGAACACCAATAGCTTATGCTCTAAGATCAAGAATTGACAAATGGGACCTCATAAAATTACAAAGTTTCTGCAAGGCAAAGGTCACTGTCAGAAGGACAAAACGGCAACCAACAAAGTAGGAAAAAAATCTTCACCAACCCCACATCAGACAGAGGGCTATTATCCAATATATACAAAGAACTCAAGAAGTTAAACCCCAAAGAACCAAATAACCCTATCAAAAATGGGGTACAGAGCTAAACAAAGAATTTTCACCAGCCGAAATTAGGATTGCTGAGAAACACCTTAAGAGATGTTCAACATCATTAGTCATTAGGGAAATGCAAATCAAAACAACCCTGAGATTCCACCTCACACCAGGCAGAATGGCGAATATTAAAAACTCAAGAGACAACAAATGCTGGCGAGGATGTGGAGAAAGAGGAACACTCCTCCACTGTTGGTGGGACTGCAAAATGGTAAAACTGGTCTGGAAATCAGTTTGGGGGTTCCTCAGAAATTTGGGCTTGTCACTTCCATAGGATCCTGGCATACCACTTCTGGGCATATACCCAGAGAATTCCCCTGCATACAATAAAGATACATGCTCCACTGTTTATAGCAGCCTTGTTGGCTCCTTGAAAGGAGCCCAGATATCCCTCAAAGGAGGAATGGATACAGAAAATGTGGTATATTTATACAATGGAATACTATTCAGCAAGTAAAAAATAATGAATTCATGCAATTTGTAGGTAAATGGTTAGATCTGGAAAATATCTTCCTAAGTGAGATAACCCAATCACAAAAGAATACACATGAAATGCACTCACTGATAAGTAGATATTAATGAGCTCAGAAGCCCTAAATACTCAAGGCACAATTAGCAAGTCAAATGATTCCCAAGAAGAAGAAAGGAGAGGACCCTGGTCCTGAAAAGATTGGATCCTGTTTTGTAGACCCAGAACAGAGAAATCGTAGGGGGGGGGTGATGATTGGGAAATAGTTGCGGGGAGAGGAATCATGGGACGTGTGTTGGGGGGGACTGGGAAAGGGGAAAGCCTTTGGAATGTAAACATAGAATATAGAAAATAAAAATTAAAAAAATTAATAAATAAATAAGACCGATAATATATTTGTTGAGCAACTTTTTCATATGATCACGTGTCCATAACTTAGGTGACATGTCTTTGTTTAAATTGTCCAAAGTATAGTCAGAAAACAGGCCTGAAAAGATTTAAGGATAAAGCACTTGTCATATGCATAATTCTATGTTGTAGTGAAATACATAAGTAAAATGTGTGGGTTTTAGCATCTCTCATTTTCTCTGTTTCTCTGCCTCTGTTTCTCTGTCTCTCTGTCTCTCTCTACTTATCTCTCTCTTTCTGTGTATTCTCATTTGTTTTCTTTTCTATTTTATTTATTTTTATTAGATATTTTCTTTATTTACATTTCAAATGTTATCCCCTTTCCTGTTTTCCCCTCTTATACTTCCCTCCCCCTCTCTCTGCTCATCAACCCATCTACTCCCTCTTCCTTGTTCCATTCCGATATATTGGGGCATCTGGCATTCTCAGGACCAAGGGCCTCTCTTCTTTTTGATAACTAACAAGTCCATTTTCTGCTACATATGCAACTGGAGCCTTGGGTCCCTTTATGTGTATTCTTTGGTTGGTGGTTTAATCCCTGGGAGTTCTAGAGTGCACTGCCTAGTTCATATTGTTGTTCCTCCTATGGGGATGCAAGCTCAGTTTAAATTTTTCAGTCCTTTCTCTACCTCCTCCATTGGGGACCTTTTGCTCTGTCCAATGGCTGGGTGAGAGCATCCACCCTGTATTTTTTAGGTTCTGTCAGAGCCTCTCAGGAGACAGCTATATCAGGCTCCTGTCAGCAAGTGCTTGCTGGTATCTACAATAGTGTCTGGCTTTAGTGACTGTATATGGGATGGATTTCCAGGTGGGGCAGTCTCTAGATGATCTCCCTTCAGTCTTTGTACCACACGTTGTCTCTGTATCTCCTTCCATGCATATTTTCTTCCCTATCTAAGAAGGACCAAAGTATTCATATTTTGGTCTTCCTTCTTCTTGAGCTTCCATTGGTCTGTGAATTGTATCTTGGGCATTCTGAGTTTCTAGACTAAAATGCACTTATCAGTGAGTGCATACCTGTGGCAGTAAGTGTCCAACCCAAATATGCCCTGGCAGTGAAAACACAACTCAATTAGCATGAATACAGCCTTTACACCTAGATTGGGCAGATTTACCACTACACCACTATCTTTCCCATCTATGAGACCCTTTCTAATTTACAGTATCTTCAAGACATGTGCTTCTGCTTATCCTCTCTCCATCTGCCAAAACCTTCAGCTCCACTTTCAACTCTTCTCTTTCCTCTCTCCCTCTCCCCAAATCTTCTTCTCCTCCACATTCTCTCTCTCTTTCTCACCTAAAACCTGCTCCTCCTCTCTTTCCTTCTCACACAAAACCTTCTCTTCCTCCTGCCAATCCTCTCTTTCTCTCCTTTTCACCAAAAAACCTATTTCTCCTCCTGTCCATCCTTTCTTTCCTTCTCACCCTAAATTTTCTCCTCCTCCTGCCCAATCACCAGCTCAAGCCTTTATTTGTAAATGAAGATGGGAAGCAGGTTTACAGGAAATCACCTGAGGGCTGACTCATTGCTTGTTTGAAGCCACACAGAGGACAGAATTAGCATCAAATACAATTAACCACAGGGCTATACACAACACATACTATGTGTATTCCTTTGTGATTGGGTTACTTCACTCAAGATAATATATGTTCTAGTTCCATCCATTTGCCTAAAAATTTCATGAATTCTTTGTTTTTAATAACTGAGTAGTATTCCATTGTGCAAATGTACCACATTTTTTTGTATCCATTCCTCTGTTGAAGGACATCTGGGTTCTTTCCAGTTTCTGACTATTATAAATAAGACTGCTATGAACATAGTAGAGTATGTATCTATATTACATGTTGGATCATCTTCTGGATATATGGCCAGGAGTGGTATAGCTGGGTACTCAGGTAGTCCTATGTCCTATTTTTTTGAGGAACCTCTGAATGGATTCCCAGAGTCTTTGTACCAGCTTGCAATCCAACCAGAAGTGAATGAATGTTCCTCTTCTCATCCTAGCCAACACCTGCTGTTACCTGAGGTTTTGGCCTTAGCCATTCTGACTGGTATGAGGAGGAATCTCAGGGTTGTTTCAAATTTCATTTCCCTGATGACTAGTGATGTTGAACATTTTCATAGGTGTTTCTCAGCCATTCGGTGGTCCTCAGCTGAGAATTATTTGTTCAGCTCTGTACCCCATTTTAATAGGGTTATTTGGTTCTCTGGAGTCTATCTTCTTGAGTTTTTTTGGTATATATTGGATATTAGACCTCTGTCAGATGCAGGGTTGTTAAAGATCTTTTCCCAATTTGTTGGTTGGTCTTTTGCCCTATTGACAGTGTCCTTTGCCTTACAGAAGCTTTGTAATTATATGAGGTCTCATTTGTTAATTCTTGATCTTAGAATACAAGCTATTGGTGTTCCATTCAGGTAAATTTCCTGAACCCCTGTACCCCTGTGCTCGATGCTTTTCCCCAGTTTCTTTTCTATTTGCTTCAGTGTGTCTGGTTTTATGTGGAGGTCCTTGATCTACTTGGACTTGAGTTTTATAAAAGGAGATAAGAATGGATCGATTTGCATTCTTCTGCATGCTAACTGCCAGTTCAACCAGAACCATTTGTTGAAAAGGTTTTCTTTTTTCAGGATAGTTGTAGCTCCTTTGTCAAAGATCAAGTGACCAGAGGTGTGTGGGTTCATTTCCAGGTCTTCAGTTCTATTCCATTGATCTACCGGCCTGTCACTGTACCAATGCCATATAGTTTTTATCACTATTGTTCTGTAGTATAGCTTGAGGTTCAGGATGCTGATTCCCCCAGAAGTTCTTTTATTGTTGAGAACAGTTTTCACTATCCTGGGATTTTGTTATTCCAAACGAATTTGAGAATAACTCTTTCTAACTCTATGAAGAATTAGTTGGAATTTTGATGGGGATTGCATTGAATCTGTGTATTGCTTTTGGTAAGATGGTCATTTTTTATTATATATTAATCTGGCCAATGTATGAGCATGGTATCTCTTTCCATCTTCTGAGGTTTTCTTTGATTTCTATCTTCAGAGACTTTAAGTCTTGTCATACAGATCTTTCACTTGTTTGGGTAGAGTCACACAAAGATACTTTATATAATTTGTGATTGTTCTGAAGGGTGTCATTTCCCTAATTTCTTTCTCAGCCTGTTTATCTTTTGAGTATAGGAAGGCAGCTGATTAGTTTGAGTTAATTTTATATCTTCCCACTTTGCCGAAGTTGCTTATCTGCTGTAGGAGTTCTTTGGTGACGTTTTTGGGGTAATGTAAGTATACTATCATATCATCTGCAAATAGTGATAATTTGAACTCTTCCTTTCCAATTTGTATTCCTTTGACCACTTTTTGTTGTATAAATTCTCTAGCTAGAACTTCAAGTACTATTTTGAATAGATAAGGAGAGACTGGATACCCTGGACTTGTCCCTAGTTTTAGTGGGATTACTTCAAGTATCTCTGCATTTAGTTTGATGTTAGCTAGTGGTTTGCTGTATATTGCTTTTGCTATGTTTAGGTATGGGCCTTGAATTCCTGATCTTTCCAAGACTTTTAACATAAAGAGATGTTGAATTTTGTCTAATGCTTTTTCAACATATAATGAAATGACCATGTGTTTTACTTTTCTTTGAGTTTGTTTATCAAGTGAACCATGCCTGACTTTGTTATATATTGAACCATCCCTGCATCTCTGTGATTAAGCCTACTTTATCATGGTACATGAAAGTTTTGCTTTCTTCTTGGATTCAGCATGCAAGAATTTTATTGAGTATTTTTCATTAATATTCTTCAGGGAAATTGGTCAGAATTCTCTTTCTTAGTTCTTTGTGAGGTTTTGTTATCAGCATAACTGTGGTTTCACAGATGAATTAGGCAGTGTTCCTTCTCTTTCTACTCTGTGGAATAGCTTGAAGAGTATAGGTATTATGTCTTCTTTGAAGGTCAGATAGGATTCTACACTAAAACCATCTGGTCTCGGGCTTTTTTTTTGGTTGGGAGACTTTTAAGAACTTTAATTTCTTTAGTTGTTATGGGATTGTGTGGATGGTTTATCTGATCCTGACTTAACTTTGGTATTTGAAGTCTGTCTAGAAAATTGTCTATTTCATCCAGATTTTACATTTGTGTTGAGTATATAGGCTTATGTAGTATGATCGGATTTTTTTTTGAAATTCCTAAATTTTTGTTGTGATATCTCATTTTCATTCCCAATCTTGTTAACTTTGATGCTGTCTCTGTGCCCTCTGTTTAGTCTGGCTAAGGGTTTATCTGTCTTGTTGATTTTCTTAATGAGCCAGCTCCTGGTTTTTGCTAATTCTTTGTATAGTTCTTTTTATTTCGACTTGGTTGATTTCAGTCCTGAGTTTGATTATTTTCTGCTGTCTCCTCCTTTTGGGTGTATTTACTTCATTTTGTTCTAGAGCTTTCATGTGTGCTGCTAGTGTATGCTCTCTCCAATTTTCTTTTGGAGG
The DNA here is from genome assembly GCA_964023405.1 of Apodemus agrarius. Lineage (NCBI taxonomy): Eukaryota > Metazoa > Chordata > Mammalia > Rodentia > Muridae > Apodemus > Apodemus agrarius. The sequence goes on from OZ030011.1 coordinate 4,879,633, forward strand.
CACTCAAAGCTATGGGTTTTCTTCTTAGCATTGCTTTCATTGTGTTCCAAATATTTTGCATGACCTCTTCAGTTTTAGAACATTAACTACAACTGAAGCTGCACCTTCACCAATAGCCTTTTAGGGTCTCTCACTGAGCCAAGCCTCAGCTGCTCTTCATGATCTCATCATGCCTTCAAAACTAGTACCACTATGGTGACTCTTACACTTTACCAAGTACAGCTGGAGCCCATGTTACAATGTTGGCTATCTCTGAAAGACAGCTTTTTTTGTGCTCTCAGAAAACACTTTCCAGAAGATTTTACCTCACTGATGCTGGTCTTTTCACAATCACCACTAATTTCTTAGCTCCAACTAACCAACATCAATTATCCCAATAATCTCTTCTATGCTGGACTCTAAAGCCCGAGCCACATGCCTGAAGATGCTGAGTTCTGCTGCTTGCTGGGGTTGGAAAATTACCATCCTTGCTCTAGTACATTATCACCAGCTTTCTTTTTTCCAACTTCTTTACTGCCTAAGCGTAGATGTCCTGGAACTTGATCTGACTTTGAATTCAGTGATCTGTGTGACTGTCTTCTAAGCACTGGAATTAAAGACTTCATACAAAGTCTGGAATTAAGTTTTTCTCCACCTAGAATATGCTCTAGGTTGGCCTTGAACTCAGAGATCTCTGTGTCTTTTCCTCCTGGGATTAAAGACTTGTAGTACCTAAACTTAGCTGGATGTGATCTTGTCTCAAGGTCACTAATCCCTTAATTCAATTTAATATCCTTGAACATAGTATTTAGTCCCATTTCACTTTCTGGTGCTTCTTTAATGGTGAAATCATATATTTTATATTTTCCCTTTCTTTACTTGCTATGCTTGCTTAAAATGATCTTCATGAGACTTAACCAGAGAACAATGTCTATGATGTATGTTTATGAGACTTCCTTTGTCAGTGCAATTAACGAGTCTCTTCACCTTAGACTCTGGAAGACTCTTCAGACATAGAGAAAAATTAGACACATTATTCACCAGAATAGTACAAAATGGGCTCTAAGCCACATACTGAAATTCTTCTCCACTGAAATCTCTTGAACCAGGTCAACACAGTTCCAGTCACACACAGCAACAAAGTATTCCATATTCCTTCTAGGATATCCCATTAAGCCCTACTTAAGGCCTATCAATGCTTTCCAAATCCAAAGTCCCAAAATCCACATTCTTCCAAACAAAAGCATGTTCAGGCCTATTACAGCAATAACCCAGTCCCTGGTACCAACTTCTGTTTTAGTTAGGGTTTATTTGCTGTGAACAGACACCATGACCAAGGCAAATTTTTTTTAGGACAACAATTAGTTGGGGCTGGCTTACAGGTTTAGCACTTCAGTCCAGTATGATCTAGGCTAGAAAGCATGTCAGCATCCTGGCAGGCATGGTACAGGTCAGTCCTGAGAGTTCTATGTGTTCATCTGAAGGGTGCTAGCAGTATATTGGCTTCTAGGCAAGTAGGATGAGAGTCTTATAGCTCAGACCCACAGTGACACACCTACTCCAACAGGGCCAGATCTTCTAATCATGACATTCCATAGGCCTATCATAGACAAACCATTATAATTTACTTTACAGTATTGTGGGAAAGAAAGTCACAATCTGGCAGAAAGAAGGGTTGATGTACATAGAGAGTATTTGTGAACATGTTTGTCTCTCCATACCCATGTGTTTCTTGTGCTTGGTTTTTTGGTTCTTTTTTCTGATTTTTTGTTATATTGTCTTATTCCAGTTTGTTAGCTTTCTTTTATATCATTTTAGATTTTTATAAATACTTTTAGGTTCTGTTTGTTTTTCTAATTAGATAAAAAAGGGTGTTGATTTTCAGATTATGTGAAAGGAACAGAAGAAGAGAAATCAGTAATCTGAATATATTGCAAGAAAGTTTATTTTCAAGAAAAATAGAAAAATTCTAAGAAAATTAATAAAGAATTCTTAAATCATCATTGTTCTGTAAATAATACATATGTCCTAGTGCCCATACTTAAAGACTCTTGTCTCTGTTTAAATTGTTTAAAGCATTTTTAGAGGCCATCACTCAAGAGACTTAAAAATGAGGCATATATAAATTGCAAAATGCTACATTGCACTGAAATATGCAATAAAATGTTGGGGTTTTAGCTGGTTTGTTTATTTGTGTTTTTTTGTATTTTTACTTATGAATTTTCCATTACTATTCTTTAAGTGCATTGAGCAATTTCTTCTGGAAGAACTACTTTTTTTTATAGAGGAGTCATTTTTCTTCGATAACCCTTTAACAGAACAATATTATTTTTTCCTTCTATCTAATCACAGGTTTTGGGACAAAGAAACATTTTTAGGTGTGATTTCCATATCATGGGTCTTGAATCAAACCAGAACTTTGTTGATTACTTCCACAAGATAGTGTAAATTGAAGGCAGATAGCTGGACACTATTTAGGTCAAAGTGTTATTAAAGCTGGTTTCCTATTTACTTTTCTCCATTGATAGCATGTTGAGTGCCTTCCAGTATCATAAACATTAGTCCACAAACATGAAGGCTCTAGATGGCATTCAGTTCTCCATGTTCCAAGAGATGTTTAGGTACTGTCCTCTTGATCTCTAAAGTTTCCAGTCAAGGCATCAAACCATGAGAAGAGATGAGACTGAAATCTTAGTGTAGCTTGAATTCTTCTCCCTGCATGAGCCTTCATGGAGTCTAAGAACAGAAAGTTTACTGTAGATATATTTAAGCACAGTCAATTTAGGAATAGGGTCTGCAGTCTGCAATATCTTCAATAATCATTCCAACTCAAGTTGTACAGTGAAATCTGTGACTATAAAGATACACTTTTTTTACAACTACTTTGGTACTTTGCATGCTATAAGAGGAGAGAAGTAATAATTCACCTAACTACAAACCCTGTGGCTTACAAGTCTTTGTGCTAAGCTGCTGCAATAGTGGCAAAACTATTGTGGATATAATCAAATATTATATGCTTGATTTACAAATTCAATCCCTGGGATGAAAGCCATCCCTGGCATTGCTAGGGTTTCCAAGAACCTGAGATTGAATAGGGCATGGTGCTAGGAAAAACCCAAATACTATTTCTCTGATAATGGAACATACAATAAAATGATTCATAACAATGTAACCATATATACACTTAAATTTGTGCCTAACTCAACCATGATGAGAGAAACTTCTTGCAGTAAATATGAGCTAACTCAAAGAGCCCAAAATTGACAATGGGTAGGGAGTGAGAGATAATTAGGGTACTCAGTCCTAAAGGGGTTGTCATCATCAAACCTCTTCAGGACACAGAGAACTATGAAGATAACAAAGTGTTAATATTGCAAGAGTCAGAGTGGATGGATGACTCCAAAGAAACAAGATCTTCCAGATACAATAGACTGATAAGCATATGATATCACTAAACTATGGAAGCAAGCAAAAGCCTTCATAAATTTAAATTAGGTGGGCTTTTAGTGCTGAGATAGGTTTAAAGGCATGCACTCTCACTCCCAAGCAAAAAGTTATCTGTGATTTAGATGCACTTGAATGTAAAAAAAAAAATCAATCTTCATCAGTGGTATCTCACTGGCTATATTAACTATATACTTCAGGGTTGATCTCATGTCCAAAAGCTGGTACCTTTCTGTGGAATCAATTCCCCTAACTCAGCTGCCTTTTCTGCCTCAGGAGACATGTCTAGCTATGCAAAGACTGGATATGCAATGGAAGGGGCTCCAGGAGGGATGAGGCTATATTCTCTCAGAGAAGAAAGAAAGGGAGGAAGGGGAGAGCTTGTGGAAGGTGGAATTCAGAATGAGGACAGCAATATAAATAGTATATATAGTAAATTAAAAACAAGAGTGAGAATATAAATCTTTTGGGCTGAAGGCACTGAAAATAAATTTCCTAAACTGGTGAGCTGTGCCTTCCACAATCCTATGCCCGCTGTGCCTTCTTCTAAGACCATAAGCATCTAAGAAAATTTAATAAGCTTCTCCCTGCTTAGAATTTCTGCTTTCTACTGTTGATTTTAAAGTTGTCACAAATGCAGATCAGTACAAAGATGAAGCTTCTGTATGCTGAATAAATAGCAATCTCAAATATGTAAGCCAGGAACTTGACACCTCAGCAAAGTCTATGAAATCACACTCTTCACAAAATTATTGTATTCACCATTTCCAGCTTGAGATGGCATATACTCTTACACTATGCAAGAAGTCTAAAATTAGTGTACCCGTTATGTGGAAAATATATATATATATAAATATATATATATATATATACATACACATATATATATGTGTATATATATGTATATATATATATATATATATATATATATATATATTGATAAGACACACAGGCTTTAGAAACAGAGAGCATCAAGTAGGAGTAAAATTGACCCTTTGAACTCTTCATCTGTCCTCCATGAAAAAACATAGTGAAGTGACTGAAAGGAGTCAGTACCCTTCCTGCTAGAGTGAAGGTCTCTCTCAACCCGACTGCATCCCAACATCACTCACCAGAAGTATTATGTACTGAGGAACCTGGTCTTGTGTCTTACCTACTCTCTAAGAGAAACAGAAATGAACTCTCTTGAAGGATCCTGAATCTACCACGATAGACTGATACCTCTTGAGTCCAAAAAATTAAGTATATCATCAGAGGCAGCACGTAGTAAGGGAATGCAAATCTTTCCTGGATCTACCCAAACTCAGGTAGAAAAGCCAAACCTGGGCCTGTGTACTCACTAGTGTGCTGCTCCCATGGACAGGTTTACTTCCTCATTCCTGGTGCTGATTGTCCCTGCATGTGAGTGCCAAGTCTCCCTAAGGGATGAACTTTTCTATCCTCACCTGTTACAACCTTACCTTGTCCCTTTTCTTTTTTTCCATAGATGTCTTGTTCCAGGTTACTCTGAAATATTCTGGCCCTGGGATATTGCAGCCATCCCAGACCCTCAGTCTGACTAGGAAGTCTCTTTGTTTTCCCTGAGCACTAATGGTATGGGTGTGTGCTGGATCCATCATCACTCAAGGAAGGTTCTGTTGTGGCTGTCACACATTTATTGGCATGATGATAAACACTACAACCCATTCCTGAAGATCCAGCTCACAATCTCCAAGGACACCTCCAACAACCAGGTATTCCTCAAGCTGACCAGTGTGGAAAATTCAGATATTGCAACAAACTACAGTGCTTGGAGAGCACTTTGACATAACCTAAGTTTTCAGCTGTACTTTAGTTCAGACTGGTTCTCAGCTCTGCTCTTTTTTATTGCATCATAAGAGGGTATGGCCACAGTTTTCCTGCTGGCCTCTATAGTTTCCTGTTTGCTCTTAGATTAAGAGCTTTCTATTCCTTTTGTTCACTCTAGATCCCTATTATGATGTTCATAAATGATCCTGTCTGGGTTTTGTTTTGCAAAGTTGATGGATGTTTGGTGCTTACACCAAGTAGTTCAGAGCTATGGTTCCACTCAGTCTTAGGCTTCAAATACCTACAGTGGAAAATTCCAAATTATTGTAATGTTTACTTTCAGTAAACAGCTGTTTATGGTGATGATGGAAATTACTAGATGAGTATTCTCAAACTGAGTCATCGACCAAAGAGTGTCCATAGACACTCAATAATTCAGGTATTATGAAGTCTACTTTTTGGTCTCCACAAACTAATTTTAGCATCACATGATTCACTACAACACTTATATATCTCATTGAACAGAGTGAAGTTGATTATATATCCACATAGAAGTTTAATTCCTATGGGTTAGTGCTCATAATACTGGAGGTACTTTGTATGGAATTAAATGAGAAACGTAATAACCAATCTGGCTGTAAACCTGTTGTCGAAAATACTTACCTATCTGTGGGTTATGCTGATATAATAGGGGAACAAATATTGTGTTATTAGACATTTATTGTTTGATGGAATAAAGGCCTATGAAATTAGGGTTAGGGTTTGCCATGACTGTCTCTACTAAAATAGCCAGTAACCTGAAATTGATGGTTGATGGCCCTAAGTGAAAATCATATGTCACTGTTTTGATAGTAAAACATATCAGTAAAATGATTTTATTTACACTACCATACACTTAAACCAGTAACTCATCTACCCATCATCAGAGACATGTTTTGCAGTAGATGGGAAGCAAGAGAGAACCAGAAATGGATAATTTGTAGAGCACTGGTATTAAATGAGTTTTCCTCATCAAACCTTCTAGTGATGATTAATGGACCATTGCAAAGCAAGATTATAAGTTAGAGATGATGGATTACTCTCAAAAAAGCAGTCTTATCCAGATAGAGTAGAAATGATATGAACTCACATTGACTGTGGGAACATGCACAGGGTTTATATAGTTTCAAGCCAAAGGGATTCTCTGCAGAGAGGGGGAAGGGGACATGTGCTCCCACCACTAGGTAAGAATCTATCTGCAACTGGTACTCATCTACAATGGAATCTTAGTCTTTTTCAGTGGGTGCTTACTCCAGTGTTAACCACAATTTATGGTAGGCCCTATCTCAAGAGGTGGGCAAACAAATCCAACACAATGGCATATTTACAGAGTGTTTGTCTTATACAGATTTACTTAGGGAGTTTGTCTTACTAGATTTTTCATGTATATTTGTTTTCAGATTTTGTCTTCTTTAGAGTTTGTATATGTGTGTATATGTATGTATGGAAAGATAGGGTGGATAACAGAGAGAAAGACAGAGTGATTTAGGGTTGGGTTTTGTAATTGGTTAAAGAGAAAAAGAAAGGATATGAAGTTGGGTTTGTAACAAAGAATGAGGATTTAAGAAAAGTTGGAGAGAAGAAAAGTATGGCTAGAATATATTGTTTATTTGATCTTTTCAATCAACAAAGGTCATTTAAGTTAATCAACCTTGGCAAAGGCCCCAAATCTTGTGTACTTCTAACTTTTCTATAAATTAGAACATCCTAGAACGACAAAACATGTTTCTTTATTTCTGGCATGTTGTGCACAACCTGGTTGGAAAGTTTCCAGTAATTTCAGGTCAGTAGCCTATTGTTCTATTGACCCATATCTTATCCTTTCTGTCTTCCTGAACTGACAAAAATCAGGTAAGAATCTATGGAGAACATTACATATTTCATTGATCAGACATTTTCTCAGACATGTACAGAGTCTTCTTAGTGCAACATACCTTTCCACACATAATCAGGTATAGCCACAGGTAAACAGGTCTCTGTTACTAGTAAAAAAGATGTTTCTGTTACCTTATAGCTCCTTGTCTTTCATGACATCATCAGGACAGGAGCAGGTGTCATCAGATAGATGAAAAGGAAGAAGTAGGCCAGGACTGAAGGTGAGGTAACTATGAAACCATTTGGCAGAAGATAAATTAATATAGATTGAGTAATTTAAGTTATAAGACTATTTGAGAACAAGAGTAAGATAAGGCTTAAAACTATAAATAATAATTACAAATTTTGGTCTTTTTATTCAGAGATAGGTCAGGCATAGTAAAATCATGTTCTTATACCCATGTTAGTGTCAACTTCAGCCATTTATTTGGCATAATTGGGCCAATAACATTAAAGCAGAAGTGTTTGATTACACAATCAATATATAATTATGAGGATACAACAAGGATTGCTGTTAAAGTTCTATTTTTTTGCTTTGTTTATCCAAAATGGTTTCTTTATACAGCATTGATTGCTCAGGAACTCATCTCTATAGACAAGGATAGGTTTGAACTCAGAGATCCACATCTCCCTTCCACCAAAATCTTGGGATAAGATATTAGCCACTACAACTTGGGTATGTTGAAATATCCTCAACAAATATTTTTAATTATCTCTGGTCATTTCATTGGATTTGAGGTGGGAGAGTCAGTTATTGTGCATTGATTACTGATTCTAAATTCATAGTCTTCTTCATTCCCTATGTCCTGCTCTGTAATCAAATGACTGCTACACCACACTAACAACAAGATCATCTTTACAGTCTTTGTGACATGGTGTGACAGTGATGCTAAGTGTTTTGTTGCAGACTGTTTAGTAATTCCAAATGGTGATTCAGGACCTTGTCCCAGACTAATGTGCTGCAGAATTTGTCAGTAATATACTTCATAGGTAAGTGACAGAGTAAACATCCAGAGATTCATCAAAATATCTTGAAATTGGCTGTTCCTGGACGTTATATATCTGAACACTGAGGACACCATGGTGTATCAATTTTTGAGGAAATGAGAGTGAGAATATGTGAGCCAGTTTCTAGATATAGTTCTACCTGCAAAGGGACCTAGAATAGTGAAAATGGTGCTAGTCCCTTAAGTGGTGTTCATACTCATTACATAAAGAGAGATCTAAAAGGAACTGCTATGGGTTAGTGATTAATGAAAAGATAGCCCAAGCAGAGAACAAGAGAAAATAATAAAAGTAATAGAAAATTGTATGAATCTATATATGCATCTATTCAAGGAAAGCTTCTATGCAGACATTGCACCAGATCAGCAAGTATTATGATCCTCATATTATTTTAACTTAGAATAAACTCATATTACCTAATTATAACATTATGGATCTTAAATATTCATGTATAAATTATAAGAAGATGATGTGTAAGTAAATCTATATTACTTAAGTAGGCATGCATACCTATGCATTGCAACCTATAGGAGCCATCAACATCTCATATACTGTCATATGTCATACAGAATTATAGACATTATCCTGAACATCTGAGGTTCTGAAATGCCAAGATACAATCATCTAGCATTCTGGATTGTAGTGATAACTTTTCCCCTATAGCAAGGAGTCCTTCATGCCCTGAGGATGTTGCCTTCTGAAGGGAAAATTCACAGGACATCACATGGATTCTGACCAATTATGGAAGAGAGAACATGCAATCAACTGATCCTTCTCCATTTATCATGAAATATAATATGCATCTAATTTGTGAACCCAAATTTAGAGCACTATGTACTTGAATGATCTGATTTCATGTAGTATGTATTGTTTTTATTATGAGTTGTTGTGCTTTAGATATTTAAATATACATGATCACATGTCTGTACACAATGCTATTAGTTTCTCTCATTCCTGGGATAACTTTCCATATTCTGTCCTTCAGTAGTGAGACTCAGAAAGCTTTAGTAACATATGCTCTGCCTAGGAATAAAAGAATACTGGATTGCAAAGTTACACAGGTAGAAGTAAGTTTTCTAAGCACACATATTCTCCACCCATTAGGTTCTTGTAAATGAAATTTCTTCTCTCATTCCATCTCATTAAAGGCATGGGGATGCTGTACGGTAAACTGAATGAGCTGCACAATATATTTGCTAGATTTCTATTTCCTTTTCAATGCGATTTTTTCGAATTTGCTAACTTTTCATTAGTGCTACTCTAATTCCCCTTCTTTCTGTTGACTCCTGTATGTGACTGTCGCAGTAAGTCATACATGGATACACAGGGAGGGGCATCTTCCCTTAACACTCCCTGTTGCTTTTTATGTTCTCAGCTGCTCTGGGACAGCTATAGCCCCATGGAGGCAAGAAAGACCCCTGAACTCCCCTGTTAACACCTCATTACAAATCAGAATTGCTAGAGCCATCCAACTGCCACTAGGAAAGAGTTGACTTTGAAAGGATCATTGATGATAACCTAGAAGCAACTTAAATTCAGTTTCTGAAATACCATTTGTCTTCTATAGCTTAACAAGGGCCATTTTTTTTCCATACAGCTGAATCCTGTCAGCACTGGAGATGCAGGGATATTCTGTTGTCCAGCCAGAGCAACTTCAGGTTAAGCCTCAAGAAATCTACCTGCAGGTGAGTTAAGGACCAGCAGGGGGCGAAATAAGGCTAAGAATCTCAGTAGGCAGATGATGGGGTTGAAGAAACTTGGTATCATTTGGATTTCCTTATTTGAGTCTTTTTGTTTGTTTGTTTGTTTGTTTAGGATTTTCGTCAGAGACACAAGGACAATTTATTTGCTTTTAATCAAATCTGCAATTGATATATAGCTCACAAATTACTGAGGAAAATCACAACTATTGACTTGTACTTGTGATTGAGATATAATGATTTTGTGTTCAAACACACTAAAGGTTCATTAAACTCTTCAAAGTTTCATATTTTCTTGTTTTTATCTACTTATTGTATATTTTTGAAAAACTTCATACAATGTATTTACACCACTATCCCGCCCCAAACTTATGAAAGCTCATTCATCATAAATTCAATTACACAGCCTTTCATTCTTTTTGTAGAAAAAAAATGGAACAGAAATTAAAGAGGGATTAAAAATATTTCAAAAAACAAGAGACACACACTGACCCAACCACAAAAGAAAACTATAAAATTGTATCTCTGCAAACATAATACATAGCCAAAGACAAGTGTGAAAATACACAATTTGATATGAGAATAATTATCTACAAAAATAATGTGCTCATTTTGTGTGATTTTCTTTTGCTGGACATGTATCTATCCTTAAGTATTGTTAATAAATCCCAAGATGCTCCATTGGAGAAAGCAAATTTTTCCTTTGCATATGAGGTTCAATTTCAGAAACTTCTTGATTATGGGTAAGAAACTGTGGCCATGACCTTCTCTCAGCACTGGGACTCCATTTGGATGGAGTCTGTGCATACCCTGTGCATGCTGTCAGTCTCTGTATGTTCACATGTGCATGAATCTTGCTATGTCTGGAAGACAGGTTTCTTGAAGTCATTCCACTCCTTTGGTTCTTATAATCTATTCAGTGTAAATATTTTTCAGAAATGAAGTTTATTTTTGGAAATATTATATAACTTAGAACAACTGCAATGCCTCATACTTTTGTGGCACCTATGAGGACTCTGAACATTAACTCATAATGAGTTATTCTATGATAGCCACTGAGATGTTCAATTAGTAACTAGTGTCTTCAGGGAGCTACACTGTCTACCCATGTAGCTAACCTCTGTTCAAGTGTACCTCAGTCAATATTTCATATGAGACAGAATTTAAAAGAGAAAAGGGATAGATTTAAAATAGACCAAGAGCTTACATTCTTATTGTGAGAGAAGATGAAATACACACATCTGAAAAATGCAAAGGAAACTGACACATCTAGCACTTTCTCCCTGTAAACCTCCTCTTCTTTAGAGAATTGAACAGGCTGGCTTCATTCATCTTGTATTTAAATATATCTGTCTCAGCTTTGGATACACTGAATGCTTTTTTCATAGCTTTTGTGTGACTGGAAAAACCTGTCTTACTTGCTCCTAGGACTAATGAATATGAATATCAGATATATACATGTATGTGTGTATGTGTGTGTGTGTGTGTGTGTGTGTGTGTGTGTGTTGATAATTACCAAAGTATTTTTCATATGCTTCCATAAATTCTATATCCTTCATATATATTCTATCAATTAAGATATTTGTGTGCTAAAAATATGGAAAATTGAATATTCTATGAGAAAATTAACATTTATTGATGTTTCACGACTTAGAGTCTTTGTACACCTTTGTACTTAAGTATAAACAAAGCAATAAATAAAACTTTAAAAATTTCTCTGTGGAAAAAAAAAGAAAGCACAAAGCTCATCCCTGTGCTTTCTACTTGGCTTTCTGCAAGCGTGTATCTCACATATATCTCATATCGAGGATGACAAGACCAAGGCCACTGAGACAATACAAATAACTAAACTGTAAGTCTTATTTGCACATCAAAAGATTTTTATAGATTTTTCTTAAATTTACTATTTTTGAAAAATACTGTATAAGCCTGTCCTTAAATGCTAGGATAATCTGAACATAAAATTACTCCTTCAACACAAATCAATAATAAATCTATAAATCTATCTACTCCCAAATCTATACTAGGCAACTATGAACAAATTATTATTTCTCAACAGTTTGTAATAGAAATGTAATTTTTTCTGTTTTTACTTTGTAATGTAATTCCGTTATGCCCAGTATCCCTGTTTTTTCATGCGATATACCTTTCGTATCCTCTGCATTTATCTTTTTACTCACATTGAATTATCCTAGATTTCATCTTATCTTTCTTATAACACCTAACTTTGGTTTATCCTATAACACTCTCTTATTTCTCCATTTCTTAGTACCTTTTCATGTTTGAAACATTCTGCCTCATCTATCTGAATTCATTATATCTCTATTTCATTATGTTATCTCCTTTAATTCCAGGACCTTGGTGACCCATTTCTTTTCTGTTCTCTTGGTTTCTTCTTCTTCCTCTTCTTCTTCTTCTTCCTCCTCCTCCTCCTCTTCTTCTTCTTCCTCCCCCTCTTTCTTCTCTTTCTCCTTCTCTTCCACCTCCTCCTCTTTCTTCTCATCCTCCTCCTCCTCTTTACTCTATTCTTAAAATGGTTTAACCCTTTTTATTGAAAACAGATTATTTTGGCGTTCAATATTCCCTGAGTAGAATTTGGTGTCTTTCCACTCCTCAGAATAACTCCCTGCCTCCCTCCCCACGCTCTGGATACACTCCCTTCTTATCAGTCTGTAGAAAAAACAGACTTGTAAGAAATAACAACCAAGAATTACAGAATAATTGCAGTAAAATAAAGAAACAATTATTGTGTTGAATTTGGACACTGAAAATAAACAAGAGGAAAAAATACCCAAAAGCGGCAGAAGAATCAGGAAACCACCAAATTTCACTGTAATGGTCAGGAACCACATAAATAACACTAATCTAATTGTGTGTGTGTGTGTGTGTGTGTGTGTGTGTGTGCATGTGTGTGTAAATGGTATACATATACATGTATATACATATACATGTTTATACATGTATATGTATACCTATCCATGATAGATATAACTCACTCAGCTTCTAGAAATTCAACACACAACTAAAATATTCAAATAAGCAAAGCATATGAAAGAAAACATGAAGCATTTGATATATTGACTCAAGTGACTCCATTCTGCATATCCTTTCCCAGGTCCATTAAGTAATTTTAGACTTTGAAATCATATTATAATTTGAATAGTAATCTGTTGACCCACATTGTCAATATCTATTTGTCTTTTGTTAGAAATCTAGGTGTATTCTATTTTCCAAATGCTGTGATTGTAGCATCAATAAACAAGTATGGGCAAGTGTCTCTGTAATAGTGTATAGAGTCACTTGAGTGCACACATGTGAGGAATATAACTGGGACACAATGGCAGATTTGTTTACTGTTTTTGGTGACATTTTCAAACTAATTTCCAAAGTCACTACACAAGTCTACACTTACATCAAAAGTAAGCAAGGATTACATTTTTCCATATACATGTTCTTATTTGATATCATTAATGTTCTTGCTTATTGTAATCTCACTGAAGTCAAATTGGAACATTAAATTCCTGGGATTTTTGTTATTTTTTCATTAATTAATTAATTTATTCACTTAACATCCTCTCGTCACCCTCTCACACATTTTCTCCCCTATCCCCTTCTCCTCTGGGAAGGTGGAGCCCTCCCCTCCCTGGGTATCCCCCACCTTTGCACATAAAGTCTCTGTAATACTAGGCATATTCTCTTCCATTGTGGTCAGACAAGGCAGACAAGTTAGGGGAACAGGATTCACAGGAAGACCACAGCTTTAGGGACAGGCCCCACTCTAGTTATTGGGTGATCTGCATGAAGAGTGAGATGCACATCTGCTACATATGTTTGGGAGGCCTTGATCCAGCCTGTGTATGCTCATTGGTTGGTGGTTTAGTTTCTGAGAACCCCCAAGTGTCCAAGTTAGTTGACTTTCTGGGTCTTCCTGTGGAGTTCCTATCCCCTCCAGATACCTCAATCCTCCCATCTCTTCCATCAGACTTCAATAGTTCTGTTCATTGTTTGGGTATGCATCTCTGCATCAGTTTCAGTCAGCTGCTGGGTGGATCCTCTCAGAGAATAGTTATGAGAAGCTTCTATTTGCAAGCATAACAGGGCATCATTAATAGCTTCAGGGATTGGTGCTTGCCCATGAGATGTGTCTCAAGTTTGGCCAGTTGGCTGGCCATTACCACAGTCTCTGCTCCATATTTGTCCCTGCATTTCTTGTAGACAGGACAAATTTTGGATTGAAAGTTTTGTGGGTGGGTTGATGTCTCTATTGTGGGAGTTCTCAGAAACTGGGTTTCTTTTTCTGAATACAGGAGTTGGCCCTTTCAGGACTCATATCCCCAAAGTAGTGTGTCACAGCTAAGGTCACCTCCATACAGGGGGATGTTGTTTTTTCCACCACCTTTCCACCCAACTTCATTGGACCTGAGGTTCCTGAATCAAGCAGAACTGTAATTCTGAAAACATACAACCCAACTATACCTGTCATACGTCTACCACACCAGGACCATAGAGATTCATCTTCCTCCCAATACATACTACAACAAGACAATCCAGGGCAACATGGCACCTCCAAATGCATAGCTACACAACTAGAGCACGCCCTGAATATCCCAACACAATCAAAACACAAGAAAAAGGACCTTAAATCTAATCTAATAATGATGATAGAGTCCATTAAATGGGAAATGAATTAAGCCATTAAGTATTACAGGAAAATAAAATTAAACAGTTGAGGGTAATAGATAAAAAGGTGTAAGAACTAAAAATGGAATCAATTAAGAAAACAAACTAATGGAATCCTAAAGATGGAAAACCTAGGTTACAGAACAGGTACACCAGATGATATTTTCTAGTCCATTCTTTTTTTTTTAATTTTTATTTTCTATATTCTATGTTTACATTCCAAAGGCTTTCCCCGTTCCCAGTTCCCCCCTCCCTATGTCCCATAATTCCTCTCCCCCCCAACTATTCCTCAATCATTCCCCCTCCCCCCACGGTTTCTCTCCAAAACTGGATAAAATCTTTCCAGGCCCAGAGTACTCTCCTTTCTTCTTGGGAATCATTTGAATTGCTAATTGTGCCTTGAGTATTTAGGGCTTCTGGTCTCATTAATATCCACTTATCAGTGATTGCATTTCATGGTTATTCTTTTGTGATTGGGTTAGATCACTCAGGATGATATTTTCCAGGTCTAACCATTTACCTACAAATTGCATGAATTCATTTTTATTTTTAATTGCTGAGTAGTATTCCATTGTATAAATATACCACATTTTCTGTATCCATTCCTCCTTTGAGGGATATTTGGGCTCCTACCAATTTCTGGCTATTATAAACAGGGCTGCCTTAAACATAGTGGAGCATGTGTCTTTATTGTACGCAGGGGAATCCTCTGGGTATATGCCCAGGAGTGGTATGCCAGGGTCCTCTGGAAGTGACATGCCCAATTTTCTGAGGAACCGCCACACTGATTTCCAGAGCGGTTTTACTATTTTACAATCCCACCAACAGTGGAGGAGTGTTCCTCTTTCTCCACATCCTCACCAGCATTTGTTATCTCTTGAGTTTTTAATCTTAGCCATTCTGACTGGTGTGAGGTGGAATCTCAGGGTTGTTTTGATTTTCATTTCTCTGATGACTAATGATGTTGAACATCTCTTAAGGTGTTTCTCAGCCATCCGAATTTCTTCTGGTGAAAATTCTTTGTTTAGCTCTGTACCCCATTTTTTGATAGGGTTATTTGGTTCTTTGGGGTCTAGCTTCTTGAGTTCTTTGTATATATTGGATATTAGCCCTCTGTCGGATATGGAGTTGGTGAAAATCTTTTCCCACTTTGTGGGTTGTCGTTTTGTCCTTCTGAAAGTGTCCTTTGCCTTGCAGAAACTTTGT
Organism: Apodemus agrarius; assembly: GCA_964023405.1. Taxonomy (NCBI): domain Eukaryota; kingdom Metazoa; phylum Chordata; class Mammalia; order Rodentia; family Muridae; genus Apodemus; species Apodemus agrarius. The sequence goes on from OZ030011.1 coordinate 4,895,349, forward strand.
AATTTTATGAGGTCCCATTTGTCAATTCTTGATCTTAGTGCATAAGCTATTGGTTTTCAGTTCAGGAACTTTCCCCCTGTGCCTATGTCCTCCAGTGTCTTCCCAAGTTTCTTTTCTAATAGTTTCAGTGTGTCTAGTTTTACGTGGATGTCCTTGATCCACTTGGAGTTGATCTTAGTGCAAAGAGATAAGAGTGGGTCAATTCGCATTCTTCTACATGTTGACCTCCAGTTGAATCAGCACCATTTGTTGACGAGGCTATCTTTATTCCACTGGATGGTTGTGGCTCCTTTATCAAAGATTAAGTGACCATAAGTCTGTGGGTTAATTTCTGGGTCTTCAATCCTATTCCATTGATCCACTTGCCTGTTGCTGTACCAATACCATGCAGTTTTTAACACAGTTGGTCTGTTGTACTACTTGAGGTCAGGGATATTGATTCCCCTAGAAGTCCTTTTATTGTTGAGAATAGTTTTATCTATCCTGGGTTTTTTGTTGCTCCAGATGAATTTGAGAATTGCTCTTTCTAGATCTATGAAGAATTGAGTTGGGATTTTGATGGGGATCACATTGAATCTGTATATTGCTTTTGGCAAGATGGCCATTTTTACTATATTGGTCCTGCCAATCCAGGAGGAAGAAATATTTTTCCATCTTCTGAGGTCGTCTTCGATTTCTTTCTTCAAGGACTTGAAGTTCCTGTCATACAGATCTTTTGCTTGTTTGGTTAGAGTTATGCCAAGGTACTTTATGTTGTTTGTGGCTATTGTGAAGGGTGTTATTTCCCTTACTTCTTTCTCAGCCTGCTTGTCCTTTGAGTACAAGAAGCCTACTGATTTGCTTGAGTTAATTTTATAGTCACTTTGCTGAAGTTGTTTATCAGCTGTAGAAGTTCTCTGGTGGAGTTTTTTGGGTCGCTTAAGTAAACTATCTTATCATCTGCAAATAATGATAGTTTGACTTCTTCCTTTCCGATTTGTATCCCTTTGACTTCCTTATGTTGTCTAATTGCTCCCGCTAGAATTTCAAGTACTATATTGAAAAGATATGGAGAGAGAGGGCAGCCTTGTCTAGTCCCTGATTTTAGTGGGATTGTTTCAAGTTTCTCTCCATTTATTTTGATGTTGGCTACTGGTTTGCTGTAGATTGCTTTTACTATGTTTAGGTATGGGCCTTGAATTCCTGCTCTTTCCAAGACTTTTAGCATGAAAGGATGCTGAATTTTGTCGAATGCTTTTTCAGCATCTAATGAGATGATCATGTGGTTTTTTTCTTTTAGTTTGTTTATGTAATGGATTACATTGATGGATTTCCGTATATTTAATCATCCCTGCATCCCTGGGATGAAGCCTACTTGATCAATGTGAATGATCGTTTTGATGTGCTCTTGGTTTTGGTTGGCAAGAATTTTATTTAGTATTTTTGCATCGATATTCATAAGAGAAATTGGCTTGTAGTTCTCTTTCTTTGTTGGATCTTTTTGTGGTTTAGGTATTAGCGTAATTGTGGCTTCAAAGAATGAGTTGGGCAGTATCCCTTCTGTCTCTATTTTGTGGAATAGTTTGAAAAGTATTGGTGTTAAGTCTTCTTTGAAGGTCTGGTAGAATTCTGCACTAAAACCATCTGGTCCTGTACTTTTCTTGGTTGGGAGGCTTTCTATAACCCCTTCTATTTCTTTAGGGGTTATGGGAATATTTATCTGATCTATCTGATGCTGATTTAATTTTGCTATTTGGTATCTGTCTAGGAAATTGTCCATTTCCTCTAGATTCTCCAGTTGTTTTGAGTATAGACCTTTGTAGTAGGATCTGATGATCTTTTGAATTTCCTCAGTTTCTGTTGTTATGTCTCCCTTTTCATTTCTAATTTTGTTAATTTTTATACTGTCTCTGGGTCCTTTAGTTAGTCTGGCTAAGGGTTTATCTATCTTGCTGATTTTCTCAAAGAACCAGCTCCTCATCTTGTTGATTCTTTGTATGGTTCTCTTTGTTTCTATTTGATTGATTTCAGCCCTGAGTTTGATGATTTCTTGTCTTCTACTCCTCCTGGGTGAATTAACTTCTTTTTCTTCCAGGGCTTTAAGGTGTGCCGTTAAGCTGCTAGTGTATGCTGTCTCCAGTTTCTTTTTGGTTGCACTTAGGGCTATGAGTTTTCCTCTTAGCACTGCTTTCATTGTGTCCCATAGATTTGGGTAGGTTGTACCTTCATTTTCATTGAATTCTAAAAAGTCTTTGATTTCTTTTTTTATTTTTCCTTGACCAAGGTGTTATTGAGTAGTGTATTGTTCAGCTTCCATGTGTATGTGGGCTTTCTGTTGTTTTTGTTGCTATTGAAGACCACTCTTACTCCATGGTGATCTGATAGGAGGCATGGGGTTAGCTTGATCTTCTTGTATTTGTTGACATCTGTCTTGTGACCAATTATATGGTCTATTTTGGAGAAGGTACCATGCGGTGCTGAGAAAAAGGTATATTATTTAGCTTTGGGATGAAATGTTCTATATATATCTGTTAAATCCAATTGGTCCAGAGTTTCAATTAGTTTCACTGTGTCCCTGTTTAGTTTCTGCTTTGCTGATCTGTCCATTGAGGAGAGTGGAGTGTTGATGTCACCCACAATTATTGTGTTAGGTGTAATGTGTGCTTTAAGCTTTAGTAAGGTTTCTTTTATGAATGAGGGTGCCCTTGCATTTGGAGCATAGATGTTCAGTATTGAGAGCTCTTCTTCGTGGATTTTCCCTTTGGCCAGCAAGAAGTGACCTTCTGAGTCTCTTTTGATGATTTTAGTTTGGAAGTCAATTTTATCTGATATTAGAATGACTACTCCAGCTTGTTTCCTGAGACCATTTGCTTGTAAAATTGTCTTCCAGCCTTTTACTCTAAGGCAGTGTTTGTCTTTAACACTGAGATGTATTTCCTGTATGCAGCAAAATGTAAGGTCCTGTTTCTGTATACAGTCTGTTTATCTATGTCTTTTTATTGGGGAATTGAGTCCATTGATGTTAAGAGATATTAAGGAATAGTAATTATTACCTCCAGACATTTTTGAAATTATATTTATTTATTTTATTTATTTTTTATATTCGAGAGGTTACCTTCTTTTGGGTTTGATGAGAGGAGGTTTCTATCTTGCTTTTCCCGGGTGTACTTTCCATCCTTGTCTTGGTGTTTTCCCCCTATTATCCTTTGTAGGGCTGGATTTATGGAAAGATATCGTGCAAATTTGGTTTTGTCATGGAATACCTTGTTGTCTCCATCTTTGGCGATTGAGCGCTTTGCTGGTAAAGTAGTTTTGGCTGAAGTTTGTGTTCTCTTAGAGTTTGCATTATATCTGCCCAGGATCTTCTAGCTTTCATGGTCTCAGGTGAGAAATCTGGTGTTATTCTGATAGGTCTTCCTTTATAAGTTACTTGGCATTTTTCTCTTGCTGCCTTTATTATTCTTTCTTTGTTTAGTACATTTGGGGTTTTGATTATTATGTGACGGGATGTATTCTGTTCTGATCAAATCTGTTTGGGTTCTATATGCTTCTTGTATATTCATGGGCATCTCTCTCTTTAGGTTGGGGAAGTTTTCTTCCATAATTTTGTAGAAGATATTTGCTGGCCCTTTAAGTTGTAAATCTTCACTCTCATCTATAGCTATAATCCTTAGGTTTGGTCTTCTCATTGTGTCCTGGATTTCCTGGATGTTTTGGGTTACAGCCTTTTTGCATTTAGTATTTTCTTTGACTGTTGAATCAATGGTTCCTATGGTAACTTCGGCTTCTGATATTCTGTCTTCTATCTCTTGTATTCTATTGCTGATATTTGCATCTATGGCCTCTGATATCTTCCCAAGGTTTTCTATCTCCAATGTTGTCTCCCTCTGTGATTTCTTAGTTGTTTCTACTTCTGTTTTTAGTGCCTGGATGGATATGCTCAGATCTTTCGCTTGCTTGATTGTGTTTTCGTGTATTTCTTTAATAGATTTTTATGTTTCCTCTTTCATAGCTTCTATTTGTTGGCCCACGTTGTTCTGTATTTCTTTAAGTGATTTTTGTCTTTCTTCCTTATTGTCTTCTTTTTGATCCATCTTCTCCTGCATTTCTTGAAGTAATTTTTGTATTTGCCTTGTAAAGTCTTCTAACTTTTGATCCATTTTCTCCTCTATTTCTTTACGAGATTTTTCTATGTGTTCAGCTACCAGCATCCTGACCAGTGATTTTATAACCAAGTCTTGTTTTCCTGGTGTTTTGGGGTATCCAGGGCTTCCTGTTGTTGGCGAACTGGATTCAGATGCTGTCATGTTGCCTTGATTTCTGTTAGTGAAGTTCCTTTGTTTACCTTTTGCCATCTGGTTATTTCTGGTGTTAGCTGACCTTGTTGTCACTGGCTGGTGTTTGAATCTCCAGTGAGGCTGGGCTCACCTGTTGTTTCTCTACTGGTGGTTATGCATGATTGCTGCTCAAAGAGATCAGGAGCTGGCTGCCACCCACTGCCTTGGTGCATGGCCTGAGGTCTTGGGGAAGTGCGGGGCAGTGCAGCAGAGCCTCGGTGGGCGCCGCTGGGCCTGCCTAGTAGCGAGAGCCTAGCAGATCCCCCCATGTGGTAGCCCCTGATGGAATCTATCTACGTGCGCCTTTCCAGCTGTGTCCTGGTTGCAATATGGAGGCCTGCCGCTATTGCTGGTCCAAGGTCCTGGGAGCCGGTTGCCTCTGGCTGCCTGGGTGCACAGCCTAAGGCCGGGAAGTGCAGCAGAGCATAGGTGGGCACCTCTGGGCCTGCCTGGGGGCGAGAGCCTAGCAGATCTCCCTGCACGGTAGCCCCAGATGGAGTCTGTGTACCTGCACCTTTCCAGCTGTGTCCTGGTTGCAATATGTAGGCCTGCCGCTATCGCTGGTCCAGGGTCCTGGGGAGCTGGGTGCCTCTGGAAGTGCAGCAGAGCCTAGGCGGGCACCACTGGGCCCGCCTGGGGGCGAGAGCTTAGCAGATCTCTTCTAGTCCATTCTTTTGCTTGCAAAATTCATTATGTTCTTGCTTTTAATAGCTGAGCTGTATTCAATTGTATAAATGAACAACATTTTCTGTATCTAAACTCTGGATGAGGGGTTACTAAGTTTTTCCTAGATTCTGGCTATTACAAATAGAGCTGCTATGAACATAGTAGAATACACATTCTTGGGCATGGTGGAGAGTTTTGTAGTATATGCCCAAGATTGTTATAGCTCGGTTTTCAGGTAGAGTTATTCCTAATATTTTGAGAAATCCCAGGACTATTTCCAGAGTGGTTGTTCAAGTTTTCACTCCCACGAGCAATTGCAGATTGTTTTCCTTGCCAGCATGTGCTGTATCTTGAGTTTTTTGTCTTAGCTAGTCTTATTCACCATTTAACTCTTAGAAAGGGGTATGGTACAGGACATAGAGAAATCAACTTCTACTGACCAGGATATTCAACCTGCTACCAATTTTGGTTTATTTATTTGTGTGTGTGTGTGTGTGTGTGTGTGTGTGTGTATGTGTGTGTAGAATAGTGTCATGCACTTCAGAAGAAGTACAAAGACATTAGTAATGCTATACTCTGTCTAACCTTGTGGTCTAAATATGAAGGTTTAGGTAAGATATATCTACTAGTGCATGATTCTTTTGCAGTGCCCAACTGTTTTCTGATTGGACTTGTCTATTGAATAGGAGCAAACTCCTCCCAAATAAACATGGTCAAAAGCCTATGGCTTGAGATAACAAAGGGACTAGTTGACCCTAGTTGTATTGCTGAATTTTAAGATGTCAAAATGCCTTATGAATTCTTATGTTTATTCAATATATTAGTGCTGCTGCTAGCCTTGACTAAGAAGCTTCTGTGTTCAGTGCATAACGTTTGATGCAAACATTCATGACTGGTCAACGTGGTGAGAATGATTACTGAGTCCTCAGCACTTATGTGTTAATGATATGAAATTTCCAATATATTATACCGGGCGTGGTGGCACATGCCTGTAATCCCAGTACTTGGGAGGCAGAGGCAGGTGGATTTCTGGGTTCAAGGCCAGCCTGGTCTACAGAGTGAGTTCCAGGACAGCCAAGACTACACAGAAAAACCCTGTCTTGGGGGAAATTTTTCCAATATATTAACTCTATAAATGAATATTTGCAGATATCATATGAGTATCTCCTTAATAATTCTTAGATACTGTGTTCTTATTTACAATTATGTATATCAATACATTTTAGTGTATACATGAAAGTGTTTAGCATAATAGAGAAAAATAGGATAGTCAAGAAATAAAAGGGTAGAAATTGTGGATGAAATATACACACTGTCAAATATTCATTTATAAGAAAATTCTAATTATATGTAAAACTGTTATTTTTATTTTTCAAAATGAGTTTGTTTATTCTTTGACATTTTTATTCATGTGTGAAATACATCTGGATCATATGTACCCCACTATAACATTTTGGTTTCTATTGGGCACTTCCAATAAATCTCTCCCAACTCACTGACTAGTTTAATTTCATTAACTAACATCATGATGTATCCAATGACTGCTGTGTATCAATTGATAATTGGCAATAGCCCCAAAGCTTGGTGTGTGTTCTTGGAAGTCCCTCACCATTGTGTTGTGATATTTTAAAAATATGGTTACACTTTGCCTAGTGAGGCAAGCTGAGAACACATGCACCAATTTGGATGTATCAACCATCCAGGAAAACATGTGAAATTCAACTCTCACATTGTACTATGCCTATATAAGCAGTCAAAATTTTATTGCTAAACTTACAACTAGACACATTTGCTACTCAGCTATTTCACATATTCTCATCATTTAACTTTGAGTGGTTTAATTTATTCAGGTTTTATGGTGTTAACTATAGCTGCTAAGAGTTCATGTGTACAATGACCCTGTGCAGTCTTGACGCAACATGGAGTGATTTTCATTGCAGATCTGCAATATTCAGATTTTTCATCTGGCTGGTTCTTTTCTATTATTTATCAGAGTTTTCACTAATTACCCATTATGTTAATACAGGCTGATTTCAGCAGTAAGTTTAAAACTGTTTTAGCTTTCAAAAGTCATCCTTGTCATGAGCTACTGCAGCATTTTATTTATTTATGTCAACAGTCTCAATCCTGCGTACAATTATTGTGTATTCTTTTCAGTGTGTCTCTTACACAATGTAGGGTGAGTGATTGACACTCTGAATATATATTCTCTGCCCTAGGTATAGTCTGATGATGTCAGGAAAGAGCCTTCTATCTACTGTCATTACTTTTTTTGTTACAATTTTTATTTCATGTAGAGTTTCTCTTTATTTTAATTAGCATACACTGTATTAAGCTTCATTATGACCATTCCTACTTTTTGATAGCATTTTATCTTTCTTCTTAGATATTAGATAAATATCCACATTAACTTTCATTCTTTTTTTTTGGATTAGACATTTTCTTTATTTACATTTCAATTATTTTCCCCTTTCCAGGTCTCCCCTTCACAACTCCCCTATGCCTTCACCCCCTCCCCTTCCTCTAGGAGGGTGCTCACTCACTCCTGCCTTCACACACTGCATTTCCCTACACTGGGGCATCAAACACACTCAGACCCAAGGATCTCTCCTTCCACTGATGTACAACAAGGCCATTCTCTGCCATATATGTCGACAGCGCTGTGGGTCACTCCATGTGTATTCTTCTGTTGATTGTCCAGTTCCTGGGAGCTCTGATGGGTCTGGCTTGTTGACACCATTGCTCCCTTATGTTGCTGTTATTACTTTGTAGACATGGGAACTGCAAAAGCTGCCTCCAACTGCCAGCAAGGAAGAACTTGGCTTGACATCATAGAAATATTGTCACAACTTAAAATCACTGATGCATAAATCATCATCCCCAGGTAAAATAGAGCCATTTCTTTCTTCAGTGGAGCTCTGTCAACACTGGTTACATGGATATGTTTTTTCTTAGGCAACACAATGCAACTTCAGTGTAAGCCATGAAAAACCTATTTTCAGAAGTGCTCATGACCAGCAGGGGGCACAATCAGGCCTGGAATCCCCATAGAGAGATTAGGTGGGTATGGAGGAGACTGTGTCCTCTGTGGTTTTCTTTATTAATTGTACTAACTGATCTGCTCTTCTGTGATTAACGTGATGTCTCCATGCTCAAACACAGTAAAGATTCTTTGCTAAACCATTTGAAGATTTATGTTCACTTGTTTTCATCTCTTCTTGGGAAAAAAGTGAAGCAATTTATTCTATTAAGTGATTTCCCCATCCCCAACTATTTCCAGATCCTGTCTACCTCCTAATACATGCAACTGCACACCACTTTCTCTTTCTGAATATAAGATAAAAATACAGAAAGAAATTTAAAGGAGGATCAAAAAAGAGAAACAAAACAAAAAACAATAAAAATTAACACACAGAGAGAGAAAGCAAGAGAGATGAGAGATGAGAGAGAGAGAGAGAGAGAGAGAGAGAGAGAGAGAGAGAGAGAGAGAGAACCAGAGCCAGAGAGCAATAAAATAACAACAGTATAGCCATGGTATATAGGTAAAACCTAAGTGAGACAAGAATTGATCAAGGCAATATTAGAAAAAAAAGTCTTCAAAATAACATTGAGTTCATTTTTTTTTTTTTTGGCTATGAACTGTTAAGCATGTCTTCATGATTAACTGTGCTTAATGTCCACTGTGAGATTCCATTGGACAAAACTAATTATACCTTTACATGTGAGTGTTAAGCAAAATTCTTCTTGGTTAGGACTGAGATCCTTTTCCATTTTCTTCTCCCAACCTGGAATTTTATCTGAGTTGATTTGGTTCAGGCTCTGTGCCTGGAGCCACAGTCATTTTGAATTCATGTGTGCATGAGTCCAATTGTGTTTCGAAGACACTCTTTCCTTGGAGTTGTGCAACTGCTCTGTCGCATAATCTGCTCAATTTTAAAAAAAAGATTTACTCTTCATTTTTATCTCTATTTTACTATATCATCTTTGGAAATTCCTCATACTCTAAGGGCCCAATTCTAGACTCTTAGCTTTACAATTAAATACACCAAACACGACATTGAAATCTTGAAATACATATGAATGAGAACATGAGGCACTTGCCTCATGGACATGGGTGACTGATTCAGTATAATTTTTCAATTTCCATAGATTTATATAACAGACAATTCATGTTTTATCACTGAATAACATCCACTTTTTTAATTCGATATATTCTTTATTTACATTTCAGATGATTTCCCCTTTCCTGGCTCCCTACTCCCCCCAAATCCCATATGCCCTTTTTCCTCCCCCTCTTCCCCCATCCCCCCTTCCCACTTCTCTGTTCTGGTATTCCGCTATACTGATGCACTGAGCCTTTCCAGAACCAGGGGCCAGTCCTTCCTTCTTCTTGAACATCATTTGTTATGTGGATTGTGTCTTGGGTAATCCAAGATTCTATGCTAATATCCACTTATCAGTGAGTGCAAACCATGGGTATTCTTTAGAGACTGGGTTACCTCACTTAGTATGATGTTCTTCAGCTCCATCCATTTGTCTAAGAATTTCCTGAATTCATTGCTTCTAATGGCTGAATAGTACTACATTGTGTATGCATACCACATTTTTTTTTTATCCATTCCTCTGTTGAGGGACATCTGGGTTCATCCCAGCTTCTACCTATTATAAATAGGGCTGCTATAAACATAGTGGAGCATATATCCTTATTATATCCTGGGGAGCCCTCTGGATATATGCCCAGAAATGGCATAACAGGGTCCTCTGGAAGTGTCATGCCCAGTTTTCTGAGGAACCGTCAGATTTATTTTCAGAGTGGTTGTACCATCTTTCAATCCCACCATCAGTGGAGGAGTGTTCCTGTTTCTCCACATCCTTGCCAACACCTGCTGTCTCCTGAGTTTTTAATCTTAGCCATTCTGACTGGTGTGAGGTGAAATCTCAGGGTTGTTTTGATTAGCATTTCCCTAATGACTAATGATGTTGAACATTACTTAAGGTGCTTCTCAGCCATCTGAAGTTCTTCAGGTGAAAAGTGTTTGTTTAGCTCTGTACCCCACTTTTTGATAGGATTATTTGGTTTTCTGCCACTTTTCTATATGTGTAAATTAGTCCTTTTTATGTATGCTTTATTAGAAATCTGGTATGATTTCTTCCTCTATATTTTGCTAAAATATCATGAATAACATGTTGTGAATAAACATGAATGTATGATCATCTCTACAAAAGATGTAGTGTCACTTGAGTAGATGTGTGAGAGGCTTGTTGTTGGGAAACAACATAATTTTATTTATTATTTTTTGGCCAATTTCCATAGGAAAGTTTTCATCCAATGGAATTGTGGTTAAATATCCTGTTTAGATATGATATGGGTTTTCATAGATCTCCATTGTGTTGCTAATGGTCATGTTGTCAAACTGCCTTATACATATTTATGTTTACACCAAGTTTATTGGCTGAGCCTTGGTCACAGTGGCTCATATGTGATGTGTGTCAAGATTGATGCAGATATTCATGAGTGGACAGTGTATTGAGAATGATTGACAGAGGTTCAATGATACCAACCGGTCACCCATGAAGCAAAGACCTTCCTAAAACATGGAAAAGGATGTAAAATACAGAGAATTGGTTTAAAGGACATGAAATCTTATTTCCATTTACTGTCTGTGATTTTGAGTTGGTCTTAACACAGTTAAATCTAGTTGTATCCATTTTTTCCCAAAAGCAATGTAAATTTCTTATTCATTTCTGGTCAATATATATATTATTGCCTTAGTGATAAAAACCTTTGTTTACACATTGTTAGCTTATATCTATAATTTAGTTAATTTTGAAAGTGCTGTAATAATCATTGATGTGTAAAAATTTAACCACATTTACCTTTATTCATTTTAGTGAATTTTGAAATATATGACCCATGAGAAAAGAAAATATTCTTTGCATTTATCTGAAAGAAGGTTCTAATTCTCAGACGTTAGCAATTTTTGGACTTTACCATCAAAATCATCATCATGATCATCATCATGATCATAATTGTTATCATCTTTGTCATCATCATCATCATCATCATCATCATAATCATCATAATCATCATCACAAAGTACCATCAGTAAATCCATGTGTCACCTTTGTCCCAAAGTAGAGCAACAGACAGGTCAAAAATTTACTGAGATTTTAGTCCTTGAAGTTAAATCCACAACATATGTTCTGGGCTCAGCAAAAGTGTATGGGATGTACTTTCTCAGAGAGGATTAGGACATGGACCTGAGCATACACATCACCCATGTGCCTTTTCAGTCCTTCCTCTCATGTTTCTGTAGCTGGACAAGGTTCTTATGTAAGAATTACCTGTTCATGAATATGCAAATTCATTGAATCTATAGGAGTAAATATAGTCATGTCCACACCTTGAAAACAATCTATGACCAGTGTTCTCTTCACCATCACTATAAACACTGATTCTAATCATGGAATGGAGCTGGGTCTTTCTCTTCTTCCTGTCAGTAACTACAGGTAAGGGACTCTGCTGTTCTAAATATGAAGAGGAGACAGGGCTTGGGGTGACAATGACATCCACTATGTTTTTCTTTCTACAGGTGTCCAATCTCAGGTCCAGCTGCAGCATTCTGGAGCTGAGCTGGTGAAGCCTGGGGCTTCAGGGAAGATTTCATGCAAGACTTCTTGCTACACCTTCACTAGGTACGATATGCACTGGGTAAAGCAGAAGCCTGGACAGGGCCTTGAGTGGATTGGATATATTTATCCTGGAAATGGTAATACTGGCTACAATCAGAAGTTCAAGGGCAAGGCCACACTGACTGCAGACACATCCTCCAGCATAGCCTACATGGAGCGCAGCAGCCTGACATCTGAGGACTCTGGGGTCTATTACTGTGCAAGACACAGTGTTATAACCACATCCTTAGTATGTCAGAAACCCTGGAGGGGCAGGAAGCTGCCCTAAGAATGAAATGACAGAAACATTAATCTTTAGATTTGCTCAGAATTCATGATTTTGAATGTCAATTTATTGCTTCCTCTTTACAGTCCTATAGTGACTTTGTCATCTTGTAAACACCCATCTATGAATAAAGTGATGCTGGTTGAGAATGAAACCATAGTTCTCCATACCTTGTCCATCTCTTCACCAGTGACTCCCTCATTGTCATGTTTCTTATTCCATAAAACAATAATAGTGGAAAAGTATGGTGATGCATGGTAAAAAATATCACTGGATCCTGAGAGATCAGAACTGTTTTAAATTGTTGGGAATTATGTATAATATGATTTTGACTTATCAAATTCAAATCACCAACATCTGGGCAAACAAACACTCCTTCATAATCTTAAGTAATAAGTAATATGTGATCTCAGTAATAGGTGTGTTGCCATGTGTTCCAGCAGAAATTCCAGTCTCTTAGAATGTGAGGAATATTTATATCAGAATGTATAGACAAGCAAATATAATACCTATAGTTTGATCAAAATGTTACTAAATCATTTTTTTGTGAAACTCTTTTACCATCACACTGTATCTACCTGTTAAATTATGTAGTTTCTGAGATTAAACATAAGTGTTTGATCCCATAATTATTTCCTCCCAAAACTCAGTATTTATCCCTACAGTCGCTATCCTTACTAGACCATGGACATATATTGATTCAGCATCACATCTCACAGTCCATTACATATCTGTTGCTTAACTTTGTTCTGTAGAGTATTTGTGAATGTGTGTCTCTACATCCACATGTGTTTCTTTTTTTAAATTTTCTAAATATTTTGTTTACATTCCACATGATTTCCCTTCCCTGTTCCCCCTTCCCCATAAATCCCATGAGCCCTCTTCCCTCTGCCCATTCCCCAATCAACCCCCTCCCATTTCTCTGTCCTGGTATTCCCCTGCAATCCTGCATCAAGCCTTTCCAGGATTAGGGCCCTCTCCTTCCTTCTTCTTGGGAATCATTTGATATCTTACTTATGTCTTGAGTATTCAGAGCTTCTGGGCTAATTAATTTCCACTTATCAGTGACTGCATTCCATGTATATTCTTTTGTGATTGGATTACCACACTTAGGATGATATTTTCAACATGATTCTTATGTTTCTTTTACATGAATTTTCTTCTGTTTGCTTCTTTTGTCCTATTTCCATTTATTTACTTTTCATTTATCTAAATTGTATTTCTTTTTTGTTGCATTCATGTTCTTTTTGTTTTCCAATTAAAGAAACAGAATCAAGTTGGGATAAGATTTGGAGATATTGGGGAAGGGAAATCAGTATTCAGAGTTTATTGCAGGAACAATGTATTTTCAATAGAAATAGACAGAAGAGAATTTTTAAAAGTTAATAAATAAACAAATAAATCTGCTGACATTTTTGTGAATACCTATCCCATATGCTCAATTGCCTATAATTTAGGTGTCATGTCTTTGTTTAAATTGTTCAAAGTTTAATCAGAAACTAGTCTTGAAAGGATTTAAGGATAAGGCAGTTGTCAAATGGATATTTCTAAGGTGTAGTGAAATACCTAAGCAAAATGTATGAGCATTAGCCCTTCTCGTTTTCTCTGTATATCTGCCTCTGTGTCTGCCCGCCCCCCCTCTCTCTCCCATCTCTCTTTTTTTCTCTGTCACTCTCTGTCTCTGTCTCTCTGTGTGTCTGTGTGTGAGTGTGTGTGTATATTACCATTTGTTTCTTTTTTTTATTGATTTAGATTCTATTTTCTCGTTTCATAAAGAAATGGAGTAGAGTTTGAAGATCTCAGAGGTGCTGGAGAATGGAAACCAGTAATCAGAATATATTGCATGAAGACATTTATTTTCAATAATATATAGAACAAAAGATTTGTAAAATATGGATAAACTAATTTCTGATATCTGTTGTTTAAATTTCCCATATGCTCAAAAGTCTCACATCTTTGTTTAAATTTTTAAAGAGTATTCAGAAGCCAGGACTGAAAGTCATATGTAAAATGTAATTCTTAGGTGTTGTGAAATAGATAAATAAAATGTTTGGGTTTTAGCCTCTCTTAGTCTCTAGTCTCTGTCTCTCTGTCTCTCTGTCTCTGTCTCTCTCACTGTGTGTGTGTGTGTGTGTGTGTGTGTGTGTGTGTGTTCTTGTGGGTGTATTTTAAGTAATGAATTTTCTATTCTTAATCTCTAGTACCATAGAATAATTTCGACTAGGAAATCTGTTATTTTTTGTATGCATGTATCATAGCAGGAAATACACCATGTGAAGGTACAAATGAGAATAAGTTACAGATTGACTTTGTAAACCTGGATTGGACAAAGCATCTGAAATGTGGCATCTTTATTCCTGATTAGGTAGGAAGTTCTCTCTATGTAGAGTCTGTTGTCTGCATTTCCCATATTCAGGATCAGCAGTACAAGCCCTCTGGCCTTTTCTTTTAAAGCCATCAACATAGCCAGGTTCCAATATCATTCCATGATCTTATGTGTCTTGTGACCATTCTTACTGCCTGACTGTAATGTGGACATTTGTGAATCATTGAATATCATGGAGAGATTTTCAGATACTATGAAATATTCTCCTATTTAAAGACATATGATTCAATCGTAGATAAAAAGTTTGTATAATAATGATAACCCTGTGAAAATGAACCCAAGCAGGGGGTTCTTCTGTCTTGTAGGTTCTTCTTGAGGCTGCAGAGGGGGAAGGGTGTCAGCAGAGGGTAAGACTTGGTCTTATGAGTTTGCGTCTAAGACTTTGTCTTACAAGATATTTAAGGTTTTTGTATAATAATATAAACTTTACTTATCTAAGTCTACATTACCTTGGTACTGTAGCTGACCTGCCTTCTGTGATCGAAACTTCAGTACAAATAGCCTTTGTATGATGTTAGCTCTAACTTTCTACCTGCTAGTTGAAAGTGGCAGGAAAAAAAGAGCCACTTAGAGAAGTGATTATAGAGTTTATTACTAAGTTGTAAAAAGCTTCCTATGAAAGATATCTAAGGGGCAAAGCAGAAAGATTATAAGTGAGGAAACGGAAAATTTTTTTCTAAGTGGGGAAAGGGAAAAAATTCTACACTAAGTGGGGAGAAGCAAAAAGAAATTTCTTCTCTCTCCCTCTCTCATCTTTTGTTCCCAGTACTTATACATCTTTCAGAATACATGATCACATATTACAAAGTTCATCAAGATTTCACACAAACAATTAAATCATAAATTGAAATAGAAGTTTACAACATAGAATGCTTACATGCATATCCATTAGGAGTAATTATCTAGCTAAACATTCATCACCTGTCTCACTTTCATAGGTCCACTGAAGGTTTAAAAACACAACTAAGTTATCAGTTCTTGAGTTCTTTGTATACATTGGATATTACCCCTCTATCAGACATAGGATTGGTAAAGATCATTTTCCAAATTGTTGGTTGCCATTTTGTCCTATCGACAGTGTCCGTTACCTTACATAAGCTTTGTAATTTTATGAAGCCCCATTTGTTGATTCTTAATCTCAGAGCATGAGCTATCAGTTTTCTGTTTAATAAATTTCCCCTGTGTGCCCATGTGCTCAAAGCTCTCTCCCATATTCTTTTTATTAATTTCAGTGTATCTGGATTTATGTGGAGGTTCTTGATCCACTTGTACTTGAGCTTTTTGCAAGGAGAGAAGAATGGATCTATTTGCATTCTTCTGCATGCTATCTGCCAGTTGGACCACCATCACTTGTTCAAAAGGCTACCTTCTTTCCACTGGATAGTTTTAGCTCCTTTGTCAAAGATCAAGTGGCCATAGGTGTTTGGGTTCATTTCTGGGTCTTCAATTCTATTCCATGGATCTTCCTGTCTGTCCCTATGCAAATACCATGCAGTCTTTTTTCCCTAGTGCTTTGTAATACAGCTGAAGGTCCAGGATGCTGATCCCCTGGAAGTTCTTTTATTGTTGAGAATTGTTTTCACAATCCTGTTTTTGTTTTTGTTTTTGTTTTGTTATTACAGATGAATTTGAGAATTGCTATTTCTAACTCATTGAATTATTCAGATGAAATTTTGATGTGAATTGCATTGAATCTGTGTATTGTTTTGGCAAGATGGCCAATTTTACTATATTAATCCTGCCAATCAATGAGCATAGGAAATCTTTCTATATTCTGATCTCTTCTTCAATTTCTTTCTCCAGAGACTTGAAGTTCTTGTTATACAGATCTTACATTATTTGGTTAGAGTCATACCGAGATAGTTTATATTGTTTGAGACTATTGAGAAGGGTGTCATTTCCCTAATTTCTTTTTCATCGTCTATATCCTTTGAGAATTTTCATGACTAGCAGTGTGTTCCTGTTGGACTAGGAAGGCAGTAGGCACTGCAACTGATCCTAAAATAGCAACTAATGTTATAATGTCTAAGTTTACTTCAGCTATAAATCTCTTAGGTCATGAAAGCAAATTAACAATCTGTATGAAGGCAAACAAAGCAAAAGCAGTACATCAAGTCTGGGAGAAAGTAAATGGTGACAAAGCATAAGGTTGCTAGTATACAATGAGAAAAAAGTATTATGAAACATGGTGAAGTTAGTAGATACGGATGGGTCCTATTATATAGTGTTTGTCTTCAGTATGAAACTTAACTATAAAAACTGCTTGTATAATGTCCAGAGATTATAGAAACATTATTAATAAAAGGGACAGCAGCCGGGACCAGCTCTCCGAGCGGACTAGCAGCGAGGGGCCACCGGGCCGCCTCGGGGCACAGCTCAGCACTCTAGCAGCTGGAGTCAGGGGCCTGGACTCAGAGCGAGCATAGTCCAGCACAGACAACGCAGCCAGAAGGGAGCAGCACAGCCGGGTACGAGCAGCTCAGCCAAGGACACGCGGTGCTTTCAGCAGGGGCAGCCATCTTGCCCCAGACCCCCGCGCGAAAACAGCGGGCACACTGGACGCAGTGAGCAGCTGGAATCAGGTGCGTGGCCAGAGTTATAGCTTAGTTTAGCTCTGCAGGAGATCCGGGCACAGAAAGCTCAGCTGCGGGTGCAGACTACCAGCCGAGACCAGCTCTCTGAGCGGACTAGCAGCGAGGGGCCACTGGGCTGCCTCGGGGCACAGCTCAGAACTCTAGCAGCTGGAGTCAGGGGCCTGGACTCAGAGCGAGCATAGTCCAGCACAGACAATGCAGCCAGAAGGGAGCAGCAGAGCTGGGTACGAGCAGCTCAGCCAAGGCCACGCAGTGCTTTCAGCAGGGGCAGCCATCTGGCCCCAGACCCCCACGCGCAAACAGCGGGCACACTGGACGCAGTGAGCGGCTGGAATCAGGTGCGTGGCCAGAGTTATAGCTTAGCTTAGCTCTGCAGGAGATCCGGGCACAGAAAGCTCAGCTGCGGGTGCATACTACCAGCCGGGACCAGCTCTCTGAGCGGACTAGCAGTGAGGGGCCACCGGGCCGCCTCGGGGCACAGCTCAGAACTCTAGCAGCTGGAGTTAGGGACCTGGACTCAGAGCGAGCATAGTCCAGCACAGACAAGCTGCCAGAAGGGATCTGTCTCCTGGGGACAGGCATGCTGTGCTTTCAGCAGGGCGCCATCTACAATAAGACCAACTAACGCCAGAGATAAAGAGATGGCAAAAGGCAAATGTAGGAACGTCATTAACAGAAATCAAGGCAATATGGCACCATCTGAACCCAATTCACCAACCACAGCAAGTCCAGGATACCCCAGCACACCAGAAAAACAAGAGTTAGATATAAAAGCACAGGTCATGATGCTCCTAGAGGAACACAAAAAAGACATAAACAAATCTCTTAAAGAAATGCAGGGGAACATCAATAGAGTAGAAGCTCTTACAATCCAAACACAAAAAACACTTAAAGAACTCCAGGAGAATATGGGCCATGAGACAGAAACCAATAAAGAGGAAGTGAGAAAATCAGTTAAAGAAATGCAGGAGAACTTGAAACAACAGGCAGAAGTCATGAAAGAGGGAGCACAAAAATATATTAAAGAATTACATGAAAACACAAACAAACAAATGATGGAACTGAGCAAAACCATCCAAGATCTGAACACAGAGGTAGAAACAACTAAGAAATCACAAAAGGAGGCAACATTGGAGATAGAAAACCTTGGGAAGAAAACAGGGGTCATAGATGCAAACATAAACAACAGAATACAAGAGATAGAAATAAGAATCTCCGATGCTGAAGATAACATAGTAACCATTGACTCCACAGTCAAAGAAAATGCAAAATCCAAAAGGCTTGTAACCCAAAACATCCAGGAAATCCAGGACACAATGAGAAGACCAAACCTAAGGATTATAGGGATAGATGAGAGTGAAGATCTACAACTTAAAGGGCCAGCAAATATCTTTAACAAAATTATGGAAGAAAACTTTCCTAACTTAAAGAGAGAGATGCCCATGAATGTACAAGAAGCCTACAGAACTCCAAACAGACTGGACCAGAACAGAAACACCTCCCGTCACATAATAATCAAAACCCCAAATGTACTAAACAAAGAAAGAATATTAAAGGCAGTAAGAGAAAAGGGCCAAGTAACATATAAAGGAAGACCTATCAGAATCACACCAGACTTCTCTCCAGAAACCATGAAAGCTAGAAGATCCTGGGCAGACCTCATGCAGACCCTAAGAGAAAACAAATGTCAGCCAAGACTACTATACCCAGCAAAACTCTCAATCAACATAGATGGAGAAATCAAAATATTCCATGACAGGACCAAATTTACACAATATCTTTCCACTAACCCAGCTCTACAAAGGATAATAGGAGGAAAACTCCAACACAAGGAAGGAAATGGCACCCAAGAAAAAGCAAGACAGTAAACTTCTTCCATCAAACTCAAAGGAAGATAACTACTCAAAAACAAAAGTAACATCAAAAATGTCAGGAAGTAATAATCTCTATTCCTTAATATCTTTTAACATCAATGGACTCAACTCCCCAATAAAAAGACATAGACTAACAGACTGGATACGGAAACAGGACCCTACATTTTGCTGCTTACAGGAAACACACCTCAGAGTCAAAGACAAACACTACCTTAGAGTAAAAGGATGGAAGACAATTTTGCAAGCAAATGGTCACAGGAAGCAAGCTGGAGTAGCCATTTTAATATCAGATAAAATTGACTTTCAACCCAAAGTCATCAAAAGAGACACAGAAGGTCAATTCCTGCTAGTCAAAGGAAGAATCCACCAAGAGGAACTCACAATTCTAAACATCTACGCTCCAAATGTAAGGGCACCCTCATTTGTAAAAGAAACCTTACTAAAGCTCAAAGCACACATTGCACCTAACACAATGATTGTGGGGGACCTCAATACTCCACTATCTACAGTGGACCGACCAGGAAAACAGAAACTAAACAGAAACACAGAGAAACTCATCGAAACTTTGGAGCAATTGGATTTAACAGATATATATAGAACATTTCACCCTAAAGCAAAAGACTATACCTTTTTCTCAGCCCCTCATGGAACCTTCTTCAAAATCGACCATATAATTGGACACAAGACAGATCTCAACAAATATAAAAAGATTGAACTAATCCCATGCCTCTTATCAGATCACCATGGAGTAAGAGTGTTCTTCAATAGCAACAAAAACAACAGAAAATCCCCATACGCTTGGAGGCTGAACAATATTCTACTCAATGATACCTTAGTCCAGGAAGAAATAAAGAAAGAAATCAAAGAATTCTTAGAACTTAATGAAAATGAAGGCACAACATACCCAAATCTATGGGACACAATGAAAGCAGTGCTTAGAGGAAAACTCATAGCCCTGAGTGTCTCCAAAAAGAAACAGGAGAGAGCATATACCAGCAACTTAATGGCGCACTTGAAAGCTCTGGAACAAAAAGAAGCAATTTCACCCAGGAGGAGTAGAAGACAGGAAATCATCAAACTCAGGGCTGAAATCAATCAAGTTGAAACAAAGAGAACCATACAAAGAATCAACAAAACCAGGAGCTGGTTCTTTGAGAAGATCAACAAGATAGATAAACCCCTAGCCAGACTTACTAAAGGGCACAGAGACAGTATTCAAATTAACAAAATTAGAAATGAAAAGGGAGATATAACAACAGAAACTGAGGAAATTCAAAAAATCATCAGATCCTACTACAAAAACCTATACTCAACACAACTGGAGAATCTGGAGGAAATGGACAATTTCCTCGACAGTTACCAAATACCAAAATTAAACCAGGATCAAATAGATCGTCTAAACAGACCCATAACCCCCAAAGAAATAGAAGGGGTCATAGACAGTCTTCCAACCAAAAAGAGCACAGGACCAGACGGTTTTAGTGCAGAATTCTATCAGACCTTCAAAGAAGTCCTGATACCGATACTCTTCAAATTATTCCACAAAATAGAAACAGAAGGAACACTACCCAACTCATTCTATGAAGCCACAATTACCCTGATACCAAAACCACACAAAGATCCAACTAAGAAAGAGAACTACAGGCCAATTTCTCTTATGAATATCGATGCAAAAATACTAAACCAAATACTTGCCAACCGAATCCAAGAACACATCGAAACGATCATTCACCATGATCAAGTTGGCTTCATCCCAGGGATGCAGGGATGGTTCAATATACGGAAATCCATCAACGTAATCCACTACATAAACAAACTCAAAGAAAAAAACCACATGGTCATCTCATTGGATGCTGAAAAAGCATTTGACAAAATTCAGCATCCTTTCATGCTAAAGGTCCTAGAAAGAACAGGAATTCAAGGCCCATATCTAAACATAGTAAAAGCAATATACAGCAGACCAGTAGCCAACATCAAGGTAAACGGAGAAAAACTCGAAGCAATCCCACTAAAATCAGGGACTAGACAAGGCTGTCCCCTCTCGCCATATCTCTTCAATATAGTACTTGAGGTACTAGCTAGAGCAATTCGACAACAGAGAGAAGTCAAAGGGATACAAATCGGAAAGGAAGAAGTCAAACTATCACTATTTGCAGATGATATGATAGTTTACTTAAGTGACCCAAAAACCTCCACCAGAGAACTCCTGCAACTGATAAACAACTTCAGCAAAGTGGCTGGCTATAAAATCAACTCAAGTAAATCAGTAGCCTTCCTATACGCGAAGGATAAGCAGGCCGAGAAAGAAATTAGGGAAATGACACCCTTCACAATAGCCACAAATGATATAAAGTATCTTGGAGTGATGCTAACCAAACATGTGAAAGATTTATACGACAAAAACTTCAGGTCTCTGAAGAGGGAAATTGAAGAAGACATCAGAAAATGGGAAAATCTTCCATGCTCGTGGGTTGGCAGGACTAATATAGTCAAAATGGCAATCTTGCCCAAAGCAATATACAGATTCAATGCAATTCCCATCAAAATCCCAACTAAGTTCTTCATAGAGCTAGAAAGAGCAATTCTCAAATTCATCTGGAATAACAAAAAACCCAGGATAGCTAAAACTATCATCAACAGCAAAAGAACTTCTGGGGGAATCAATATCCCGGACCTCAAGCAATATTACAGAGCAGTGGTATTAAAAACTGCATGGTATTGGTTCAGTGACAGGGAAGCGGATCAATGGAATAGGATCGAAGACCCAGAATTGAACCCACACATCTATGGCCACTTGATCTTCGACAAAGGAGCTGAAAACATCCAGTGGAAAAAAGATAGCCTTTTCAACAGATGGTGCTGGCTCAACTGGAGGTCAACATGCAGAAGAATGAGAATTGATCCACTCTTATCTCCTTGCACTAAGCTCAACTCCAAGTAGATCAAAGACCTCCACATAAAACCAGACACACTAAAACTAATAGAAAAGAAACTGGGGAAGACCCTTGAGGACCTTGGCTCAGGGGAAAAATTCCTGAACAGAACACCAATTGCTTATGCTCTAAGAGCAAGAATAGACAAATGGGACCTCATAAAACTACAAAGTTTCTGTAAGGCAAAAGACACTGTCAAAAGGATAAATCGGCAACCAACAAATTGGGAAAAAATCTTCACCAACCCCACATCCGACAGAGGGCTAATCTCCAATGTATACAAAGAACTCAAGAGGTTAGACCCCAGAAAACCAAATAACCCTATCCAAAAATGGGGTACAGAGCTAAACAGAGTCTTTTCACCTGAAGAAATTCGGATGGCTGAGAAACACCTTAAAAAATGTTCAACATCACTAGTCATTAGGGAAATGCAAATTAAAACAACCCTGAGATTTCACCTCACACCAGTCAGAATGGCTAAGATTAAAAACTCAGAAGACATCAGGTGTTGGCGAGGATGTGGAGAAAGAGGAACACTCCTCCACTGCTGGTGGGAATGCAAGCTGGTACAACCACTCTGGAAATCAGTATGGCAGTTCCTCAGAAAACTGGGCGTGATACTTCCGGAGGACCCAGCCATACCACTCCTGGGAATATACCCAGAAGATTCACCAGCATGCAATAAGGATACATGCTCCACTATGTTCATAGCAGCTTTATATATAATAGCCAGAAGCTGGAAAGAACCCAGATGTCCCTCAACAGAGGAATGGATACAAAAAATGTGGTATATATACACAATGGAGTACTATACAGCCATAAGAAACAATGAATTCATGAAATTCTTAGAGAAATGGATGGAGCTGGAGAATGTCATACTAAGTGAGGTGACCCAGTCTCAAAAGAATACCCATGGTATACAGTCACTGATAAGTGGATATTAGCCTAGAAGCTTGGAACACCAAAGACACAAATCACATATCAAGTGCTGTCTCACAAGAAGAAAGGAGTGGACACTGGTGCTAGAATGGACCAAAACATCATTGTGTGAGAGTACAAGAACAGTAAAGTGGGAAGGGGTGGATGCGGGAGCAGGGGGAGGGAAAAGGACATGTGGGACCTTTGGGGGTGGGGAACCAGAAAAAGGGAAATGAATTGTAAATATAGAATATATACAATAAAAAAATAAAAAAAAATAAAAATAAAAGGGACAAAAGCCTATGATTTTTTTAGTCAAAGGAAATTTGGAGCTATTTTCTCTTATGTATGCATATGTTTTCAACTTTACTTTTTTACTCTGTATTTCCATAGATTTGAAAGTAGAAAATAAGTTTTTATAGGTCTGCTAATGTAGCTTTATCTGGAAAACCTAACTATGACTAAATCCTTTGGTTTTACAGCTGAACATATTATATGCTAAATTGCATCAGTCTTTGGTTATTTTTAAATCAAGACTAAACTCCTAGGTGGCATTGAGTCTGGGATTCTGAAGCATTCTTTTTCAAACTTGGAGTGCTCCAGTGAACACTCTCTCACTCTGTAAGTCCAGTCAGCTCCTTAGTGGAGGGAGTAAAGATCACAGATGTGTACCACACCAGAGCCAAAGAATCCTCACAGAATTACACCTAGTTCTATGAATTTGGAATGACTGCTTCTTCCCAAAGAATATTGCTTATTTTTAAAGATAAAATAATAATACATTGTTTGATGAAATGCTTTTTTAGAAGGAAAAAAAAAAAAAGAATGGGTCGATTTGCATATTTCTACATGCTGACCTACAGTTGATTCAGCACCAATTGTTAAAATGTTGTCTTTTTTCCACTGGATGGTTTTTGCTCCTCTGTCAAAGATCAAGTGACCATAGGTATGAGGGTTCATTTCTGGGTCTTCAAGTCTATTCCATTGTCCTACCTGCCTGTCACTGTACCAATACCATGAAGGTTTTATCCTTATTGCTCTGTAGTATAGTTTGAGGTCAGGGATGGTTATTTCACAAGAAGTTCTATTATTGTTGAGAATAGTTTTAACTATTCTGGGTTTTTGTTATTCCAGATAAATTTGCTCTTTCTAACTCTATGAAGAATTGTGTTGAAATGTTGATGGGGATTGCATGGTATCTGTAGATTGCTTTAAGCAAAATGGCCAATTTTATTACATTAACCCTGTCAATCCATGATCCTAGGAGATCTTTCCATCTTCTGAATCGTCTTCAATTTCTTTCTTCAGAGACTTGAAGTTCTTTCATACAGATCTTTCACTTGCTTAGTTAGAGTCACACCAAGGTATTTTATATTATTTGTGACTATTGTGAAGGGTTTCATTTCCCTAATTTCTTTCTCAGCCTCTTTATCTTTTATGTATAAGAATGGTACTGATTTGTTTGAGTTAATTTTATATCCAGTCACTTTGATGAAGCTGTTCATCAGCTTTTGGAGTTCTCTGGAAGAATTTTTGTGGTCACTTATATATTCTATTATATCATCTGCAAATTTGACTTCTTCCTTTCCAGTTTGTATCCTGTTGACCTCTTTTTGTTGTCTGACTGCTTAGGCTAGGACTTTGAGAACTATATTGAACAGGTATGGAGCAAGAAGACAGCATTGTCTAGTCTCTTATTTTAGTGGGATTGCTTCAAGTTTTTCTCCATTTTGTTTGATTGATTGTTTGATGTTGGCTACTGGTTTGGTGTATATTGCTTTTACTATATTTAGGTATCTGCCTTGAATTCGTGATCTTTCTAATACTTTTATCATGAAGGGGTGTTGGATTTTGTCAAATGCTTTCTCAGCATCTAATGAAATGATCATGTAGGTTTTTTTTGAGTTTGTTTATATGGTGGATTGCATTAATGTATTTCTGTATATGGAACCATCCCTACATCCCTGGGATGAAAACTCCTTGATCATGGGGGATGATTGTTTTGATGTATTCCAAAGTGTAGTTTACCTCCTTTTGTTGGTGTTTTCCATTCATTATCGCTTGAAGGGCTGGATTTCTGAACAGATATTGTACAATTTTTTTTGTCATGGAATACCTTGCTTTCTGCATGTAGCTTGTGCTGGCATTTGTGTTCTTTTAGGGTCTGTAGGATATCTGTCCAGAATCTTCTTGCTTTCATAGTCTCTGGTGAGAAGTATGGTCTAATTCTGATAGGTCTGCCTTAATATATTACTTGACCTTTTCCACATAATTATTTTAATATTCTTTCTTTAGTGAATTTGGTGTTTTAATTATTGTGTGATGGGAAGAATTTCTTCTCTGATCCAATTTATTTGGAGTTCTGTAGGACTGTTGCATGTTCCTTGAGGTTAGGGAAATTTCCTTCTATAATTTTGTTGTGGACTTTCACAGGCCCTTTACATTGTAAATCTTCTCTCTCTTCTATATCTATAATTCTTAGGTTTGTTCTTCACATTTTGTCCTGTATTTCCTGGATGTTTTTGGTTAGGAGCTTTTTATATTTGCATTTTCTTTGACTGTTGTGTCAATGTTTTCTATGTCATCTTCTGCATCTGATAATCTCTCTTCTATCTCTTGTATTCTCTTGTTGATGCTTGTATCTATGACTCCTGACTTCTTTCCTAGGAGGTCAATGTCCATAGTTGTTTCCTTTTATGATTTCTTTATTGTTCCAACCTCCCCTTTTAGATTCTGGATGGTTTTGTTCAATCCCTTCACTTGTTTGGTTGTGCTTTCCTATAATTCTTTAAGGGCTTCTACCTGTTTACCAGTGTTATTCTGTATTTCTTTAAGGGAGTTATTTATGTCCTTCTTGAAGCCCTCTATCAGCATCATAAACTGAGATTTTAAATCCAAATCATGCCTTTTTGGTGTGTTGGAGTATCTAGAACTTGGTTTTGTGGGAGAATTGGTTTCAGAATGTACCAAGTTGCCTTGATTTCCCTTGGTACCAGTTCTGTTTGCCTTTAGCCATCTGGTTATCTCGGATGTTATTTGGTCCTGCTGCCTCCCACTGGTGCTTGTCCCTCCTGTGGGCCTACAAGCCTGGCTCAGCACTCCTGGGTGAACAGCTCTCCCCTGGCATAGAGTGTTGTGGCTCACCCCAGCTCCTTGGTGCAAATGAAGCTTGGAAGGACCCAGTCTCATTTGCTTTGCCACTCCTGTGTTCCCTGTGCTCCTGGCTGTACCAATCTGCTCAGTTGCTGGAGAAAAATGGTGGTCTCACCTCCATAACTGGGAGTCAGGTCACTCCTTGCAGACTTGTTCTTCCCGGCAGGATCATTGCACAGACAGGTGTGGCACTGCCCAACTCCTGGGTGCAGGTGGAGCCCAGACAGACCCTGTCCCAGATGCTCTGCCACTCCTGTGTTCCCTGAACTCCTGAGTGTGCCTGCCTGCTCAGTTGCCAGAGAGAAAATGGCCTAACTGACCAATTTTATTTCATTAACTAAGAGTACATGGAGTCCAATCACTGCTGTGTATATATACATATGTGTGTTATTCACTAGTACATAAGGAACACTAGAATCTTTCCGAAGACAGAGTATAATTTCCTCATGAATTGTTAAATGGTAATAGATTTAAAGCTTGGTGTGTGTTCTTGGAAGTCCCTCACCATTGTGTTGTAATATTTTAAAAATATGGTTACGCTTTTTTTTAATGGGGAAAGCAGAGACCACATGCATCAAGTTTGATGTGGTAACCTGAGAGGGAAATATATGAAATTGAACTCTAACATTCTACCATGCTCATCCAAGTTATCGAAATTATATGACTAAACTTACAAGTAAACACACTTGCTATTCAGCTATTTCACATATTCGAATGCTTTAATTTTGAATGGCTTGATTAATTCAGGGTTTTTTATGTCAATTACATCTGTTAGGATTTCATGTGTACAATGTCCCTGTGCAGTCCTGACACACTATGGAGCAATTCTCATTGCAGATCTCTAATATTCAGATTTTACAACTGACTGTTTTTGTTCTATTATCTATAAGAGTTTTCACTAATTACCTGTTATGTTAATACAGGCTGATTTCAGCAGTAAGTTTAAAACTGTTTCAGCTTCTAACAGTTATTCAGGTCCTGAGCTGCTACAGAATTTAGGATATTTATGGCAACAGTCTCAGTCCTGTGTACAGTTTTTGTGTGATTCTTTTCACTGTGTCTATTATGCAATGAAGAGTGAGTGATTGACACTCTGAACATATGTTCTCTGGCCCAGGTGTAGTCTGCTGATGTCAGGAATGAGCCTGTTATCTACTGTCATTACTTTTTTATTTTTTTACAAATTTTATGTAGAGTTTCTCTTTGTTTTAATTAACATACAGTGTATTAAGGTTCATTATGGCCATCCCTATTTTTGAAAGCATTTTATCTTCCTTCTTAGATCTTAGATAAATATGCACATTAACTTTCATTCTTTTTTTTTCTTTTCTTTTTTTTTTTTTTTTTTTTGGATTGGGTATTTTCTTTATTTACATTTCAAATATTTCCCCCTTTCTAGATGTTCCCTTTGGAACTCCACTGTCCCATCACCACCTCACCTTCCTCTGTGAGGGTGCTCCCCACCTACCCACCCATGTACTCCCATCCTCCCACACTGGCATTCCCCAACAATGTGGTGTCGAACATCGTCAGGCTCAAGAGCCTCTCCCCCACTGATGTGCACAAGGCCAAATTCTGCCACATATATGAGCAGCATCATGGGTTGCTCCATGTGTCTTCTTTGATTGGTGGTTCAGTCACTGGGAGCACTGGGAGCTCCAATAGTTTCTGGCCTGTTGACACTATTGCTCCCTCCATGGGGCTGTCATTACTTTTGTAGAAATTGGAACTGCAAGAACTGTCTCTAACTGCCAGCAAGGAGGAAACTGTCTTCAAGAGAGACATTATAATAATATTGGCACAACTTGACATTGCTGATGCATAAATCATCATCCCCAGGTAAACTAGAGACATTTTTCTCTTCAGTGGAACTCTGTAAACACTGAAGTTACATGGATAAGTTTCCCCCCTCCCTTAGGCCATCCAATGCAACTTCAGTATAAGTCATGAAAAACCTATTATCAGGGGATGTCATGACCAGCAGGGGGCAAAATAAGTCCAGGAATCCCCATAGAGAGATGAGGTGGATATGGAGGAGGCTCTGTGTCCTCTGTGGTTCTCTAATTGATCAGAACTGCTGTCATTAACATGATTTCTCCATGCTCAAATACAGTAAAGATTCTTTGCTAAATCATTAGCAGATTATGTTCACTTGTTTTTATTTGGTTTTTATAACTTCTTGTAAAAAAGTGATGCAATTTATTCTGTTAACTGATTTCCCCAACCCAACTATTTGCAGATCCTTCCTAACTCCTAATTCATGCAACTATACACCTTTTTTCTCTGTCTGAATAAAAGAAAAAAAAAGAGAAAGAAATTTAATGGGGCATTAAAAATAAACAGAAACAAAACAAAAAACAATCAAAAATCAAGACACACAGAGAAAGCAAGAGAGAGATGAGAGAGAGAGAGAGAGAGAGAGAGAGAGAGAGAACAATAAAATCAAAAACAGTGTAGCCATGATATATAGGTAAAACCTAAGTGAGACAAAAGGAGTTAATCGAGGCTATATTAGAAAAAAAGTCTTGAAAATAACATTGGGTTTATTTTTTGGCTATGAACTGTTAAGCATGTCTTCATGATTAACTGTGCTTAATATCAACTGTGAGATTCCACTGGAGAAAGCTAATTATCCCTTTACATGCAAGTGTTAAGCAAAATTCTTCTTGGTTATGTCTGAGATCCTTTTCCATTTCCTTCGCCCAAGCTCAGAATTTTATCTGGGTTGATTTAGTTTAGGCTCTGTGCCTGAAATCACAGTCTCTATGAATTCACATGTGCTTGAGTCCAATTGTGTTTCAACACACTCTTTCCTTGGAGTTCTGCAACTGCTCTGTCTTTTATAATCTTCTCTATTTAAAAAAAAAGATTTACTCTTCATTTTTACCTCTATTTTACTATATCAACTTTGAAAAATCCTCATACTCTAAGGGCCCAATTCTAGACTCTCAGCTTCTACAACTAAGTACACCAAACATGATATTGAAGTCTTGAAACACGTATGAATGAGAACATGAGGCACTTGCCTTATGGACATGGGTGACCAATTCAGTATATTTTTTCCATTTCCATATATTTATAGATCAGATAATCCATGTTTTATCACTGAGTAACACCCACTTTTCTATATGTGTAAATTTTTTCTTTTTATTTATGCTTTATTAGAAATATGGGATGATTCCTTCCTTCATATTGTGCTAAAAGATCATAAATAGCCTGCTGTGAATAACCATGAGTGTATGAACATATTTACAATAACATGTTGTGTCACTTGAGTAGATGTGTGAGAGGGTTATTGCTGTGAAACAACATAATTTGGTTTATTATTTTTTGGCCAATTTCCATAGTAAAGTCTTCATCCCAGGTAAGTGTGGTTAAAGACCCTGTTTAGAAATAATATGGGTTCTAGTAGATCTCCATTGTATTGCTAATGATCATGATGTCAAACTGCCTTATAAATATTTATGTTTATGGTCAGCATATTTTCTGAGCCTTGGTCACAGATGTTCATATGTGCTGTGTGTAAAGAATGGTGCAGACATTCATGAGTGGACAGCGTGTTGAGAAAGATTGACAGTGTATTCAACAACAGGTTGTTCAATGATACCAACCTGTCCCCCAAGAATCAAAGACCATCCTAAAGCATGGAACAGGATGTAAGATACAGAGAATGGGCTTAAAGGACTTGAAATCTTATCTCCATTTAATGTCTGTGATTTTGAGATTGTCCTAATTAACACAGTTACATGTAGTTGCATGGATTTTTTCAAAAGCAATGTATATTTCTCATTCATTTCTGGTCAATATATATGTGTACATTCTTGACTTAGAGATAAAAACTTTGTTTACATATTGATAGGTTATGTCTATAATTTAGTTAATTTTGATAATGCTGTAATAATGAATGATATGTAAACATTTAACCATATTTATTTTTATTTATTTTAGTGAATTTTGAAATCTATGACCTGTAGGAAAGGCAAATATTACTTGCATTTATCTGAAAGAAGGTTCTAATTATCAAAAGTTAGCAATCTTTGAACTTTACCATAAAAATCATCATCATGATCATGATCATTATCATCATCATGATCATAATCTTCATCATCATCATCATCATCATCATCATCATCATCACAAAGTAGCATCTGTAAATCCATGTGTTAACTTTGCCCCAAAGTAGAGCAAAAGACTTAGGCCAAAAATTTATTGAAAGTTTAGTCCTTGAAGTTACATCTACAACATGTTTTCAGGACTCTGCGAAATTGTATTGGATGAACTTCCTCAGGGAGGATTAGTACATGGACCTGAGTGAGCATCCTGCCACCTAACCCATGTGCTTTACAGTCCTTCCTTTCTTGTTTTTCTCTAGCTGAACTAGGTTCTTACCTAAGAATTACTTCCTCATGAATATGCAAATTTACTGAATCTATAGCAGTAAATACAGGCATGTACACACCCTGAAAAGTATCTCTGATCAGTGTCCTCATCACAGTCACTGTAAACACTGACTCTAACCATGGAATGGAGCTGGGTCTTTCTTTTCCTTCTCTCAGTAACTGCAGGTAAGGAGTTCAGAAGTTCCAAATATGAAGAGGATACAGGGCCTGAGGTGACAATGACATTCACTTTCTTTCTGTCCAAAGGTGTCCAATCTCAGGTCCAGCTGCAGCAATCTGGAACTGAGCTGGTGAGACCTGGGACTTCAGTGAAGATGTCCTGCAAGGCTTCTGGCTACACCTTTACTAGTTACTATATGCACTGGGTAAAGCAGAAGCCTGGACAGGGCCTTGAGTGGATTGCATGGATTTATCCTGGAAATAGTAATACTGGCTACAATCAGAAGTTCAAGGGCAAGGCCACACTGACTGCAGACACATCCTCCAGCACAGCCTACATGGAGCTCAGCAGCCTGACATCTGAGGACTCTGCAGTCTATTACTGTGCAAGACACACAGTGTTGAAACCACATCCTGAGTGTGTCAGAAACCCTGGGGGTGCAGGAAGCTGCCCTAAGTATTAGGTTACTGAAACATTAATCTTTAGACTGCTCAGAAATTATAATTTTGAATTTCCATTTATTGCCTCCTCTTCACAATCCTATCGTGCCTTTGTCAGCTTTGTAAACACCAATCTATGAATAAAGTGATGTTGGCTGAGGATGAACTTAGAGTTCTCCATACCTTGTCAATTGCTTTACCAGTGACCACCTCCATTGATATGTTTCTTATTCCATAAAACAATAACAGTGGAAAAGTGTGGTGATGCATGATAAAAACATCACAGTAACCTGAGAGAGCAGAACATTGTTGGTAATGTATGAGTTTGATCTATCAAATCTAAATCACCAACATATAAGCAAACAAACACTCCTTCATAGTCTTAAGTAGTAAGTTATCTCAGGAGTGTTGCTGTCTGCTGCCATATGTCCCAGCAGAAATTCCAACTCTTAGAATTTGAGGAATATTTATATCAGAATGCATAGGCATGCAAATATAATACCTGTAGGTTGGTCAAAATGTTACTAAATCACATTTCATCAAATTCCTTTACCATCACATTCTATGTACCTGTTAAATTATGTAGGCTTTGAGATTATTTGTGTTTGATCCAATTATAACTTCCTTCTAAGACTCAGTAGTCATACCTACAGTCACTAGCCTTTTATTTATTTTTTTGGTTTTTATTTATTTTTTATTTTTAGATTTTTTTTTAAATTTTATTTTCTATATTCTTTGTTTACATTCCAAAGGCTTTCCCCTTTTCCAGTTGTCCCTCACCATATGTCCCATAAGTCCTCCCCCCACACATTCCCCAATCACCCCCCAACCCTTTCTTGGTTCTGGTACCTCTCCTGCAAAATGGAACCAGTCTTTTCTGGAACAATGTCCTCTCATTCCTTCTTCTTGGGAATCTTTTGATTTGCTAATTGTTCCTTGAGTATTCAGAGCTTCTGGGCTCATTAATATACACTTATCAGTGATTGCATTTTATGTGTATTCTTTTGTGATTGGGTTAACTCACTTAGGATGATATCTTCCAGATCCAACCATTTGCCTACAAATTGCAAGAATTCATTATTTTTAATTGTTGAGTAGTATTCCATTGTATGAATATACCAAATTTTCTGTATCCATTCCTCCTTTGAGGGACATCTGGACTCCTTCCAGCTTCTGTCTATTATAAATAAGGCTGCTGTGAACATAGTGGAGCATGTGTCTTTATTGCATGCAGGGGAATCCTCTGGATATATGTTCAGGAGTAGTATGACAGTGTCCTTTGGAAGTGTCATGCCCAATTTTCTGAGGAAACGCCAGACTGATTTCCAGAGCATTTGTAAAATCTTGCAATCCCACCAACAGTGGAGGAGTGTTCCTCTTTCCCCCATCCTCTCCAGCAGCTGTTGTCTCTTGAGTATTTACTCTTAGCTATTGTGACTGGTGTGAGGTGAAATCTCAGGGTTGTTTTGATTTGCATTTCCCTTATGACTAATGATGTTGAACATCTTTTAAGGTGCTTCTTAGCCATCCGAATTTCTTCTGGTGAAAATTCCTTGTTTAGCTGTGTACCCCATTTTTAATAGGTTTATTTGGTTCTTTGGGGCCTAATTTCTTGAGTTCTTTGTATATATTGGATATTAGCCCTCTGTTGGATGTGGGGTTGGTAAAGATCTTTTCCCATTTTGTTGGTTGTCATTTTGTCCTTCTGATAGTGTCCCTTGCCTTACAGAAACTTTGTAATTTTATGAGGTCCCATTTGTAAATTCTTGATCTTAGAACATAAGCTATTGGTGTTCTGTTCAGGAACTTTCCCCCTGTGCCTATGTCCTCCAGGGTCTTCCCCAGTTTCTTTTCTATTATTTTCAGTGTGTCTGGTTTTATGTGGAGGTCCTTGATCCACTTGGAGTTGATCTTAGTACAAGGTGATAAGAGTGGGTCAATTCGCATTCTTCTGCATGTTGACCACCAGTTGAACCAACACCATTTGTTGAAAAGGCATTCTTTTTTCCACTGGATGGTTGTAGCTCCTTTATTGAAGATCAAGTGACCATAACTCTGTGGGTTCATTTCTGGGTCTTCAATTCTATTCCACTGATCTACTTGCCTGTCTTGTAACAATACCATGCAGTTTTTAACACAGTTGCTCTGTAGTTCTGCTTGAGGTCAGGGATATTGATTCCCCTAGAAGTCCTTTTATTGTTGAGAATAGTTTTAGCTATCCTGGGTTTTTTGTTATTCCAGATGAATTTGATAATTGCTCTTTCTATATCTATAAAGAATTGATTTGGGATTTTGATGGGGATTGCATTGAATCTGTAGATTGCTTTTGGCAAGATGGCCATTTTTACTATATTGATCCTGCCAATCCAGGAGCAAGAAATATTTTTCCATCTTCTGAGGTCTTCTTCGATTTCTTTCTTCAAGGACTCAAAGTTCCTGTCATACAGATCTTTTGCTTGTTTGGTTAGAGTTACGCCAAGATACTTTATATTGTTTGTGGCTAGTGTGAAAGGTGTTATTTCCCTAACTTCTTTCTCAGCCTGTTTGTCCTTTGAGTATAAGAAGGTGCCTGATTTGCTTGAGTTGATTTTATAACCAGCCCCTTTCCTGAAGTTGTTTATCAGCTGTAGGAATTCTTTGGTGAAATTTTTTTGGGTCGCTTATGTATACTATCATATCATCTGCAAATAATGATAGCTTGACTTCTTCCTTTCCAATTTGTATCCCTTTGACTTCCTTATGTTGTCTAATTGCTCTCGCTAGAACTTCAAGTACTATATTGAAAAGATATGGAGAGGGCAGCCTTGTCTAGTCCCTGATTTTAGTGGGATTGCTTCAAGTTTCTCTCCATTCAGTTTGATGTTGGCTTCTGGTTTTTTGTATATCACTTTTATTCTGTTTAGGAATGGACCTTGAATTCCTCTGCAAGCCGCACTCCCCACTCCCATTGGCCACCGCCAGCATCCTGGCAGTGGTCTGAACTAAGAAAGAGCTGAGCCATGTACTGGTGATATCCAGAACTTGGGATCTTTGGGGATTCAAGGCTTCCTGGCAGCAAACCAGGCACAGCAGAAGTTCCTGGGCCCCAACCAGGCATGGGCTCTGTGCTCTGAGGGGAACCCTGTACTCTGCTCAACCTAGGCCATCTTGGTGGTGGGTGATTAGACTGAGCGGGCAGAATTAGATACCCGAGATATCCCAAGCTTAAGATTTTGGGGGAACAAGGCCTCCAGCCAGTCATCTAAGAATAGGAGCTTGACAGAGCAGTGGTTACTGTGTTCCAGCAGGACATGGGTTCCTGGCCCTCTGGGAGTCCTTATCCTCTGCACTCCCCACTCCCCATGGCCGCAGACAGCATCCTTGCTGCTGAGTGAACTAAGCAAACAGAACCAGAGAAGACAAGCAGCATCAGGTTCACGGAGTTAACGAATATAACATTGCTTAGAGCAAGATACACCAGGGGTCTAACAGCACCCAAGAGGAGAACAATACATCAGCAATCTGTGCCAGGGGAAACCCTGCCATTCAGTGGTGGGGAAATAGCCTTTCAAGCCCACAGGAGGTTCAAGCCCCAGCTAGTGACTACAAGACCAACTACGGCCAGAAATAACCACATGACAAAAGGCAAACATAGGAACATTACTAACAGAAATCAAGGCAATATGGCAGCATCTGAACCCAGTTCCCCAACAGCAGTAAGTCCCGGATACCCCAACACACCAGAAAAACAAGATTTGGATCTAAAATCACTGGTCAGGACGCTGATAGCAGAACACATAGATAAATCTCTTTAAAGAAATACAGGAGAAAAAGGATAAAAAATTTGAAGCCCTTACAAAGCAAACACAAAAATCACCTAAAGAAATTCAGGAGAATATGGATCAAAAATTAGAAGCCAATAAGGAGGAAGTACAAAAATCACTTAAAGAAATAAAGGAGAACGTGGGCCAACAAGTAGAAATTATGAAAGAGGAAACACAAAAATCTCTTAAAGAAATACATGAAAATACAAACAAGTAAACAGAAGATCTGAGCAAAATCATCCAGGATCTAAAAACAGAAGTAGAAACAACTAAGAAATCACAAAGGGAGACAACTTTGGAGATAGAAAACCTTGGGAAGAAATCAGGGGCCATAGGTGCAAATATCAACAATAGAATAAAAGAGATAGAAGAAAGAATCTCAGATGCAGAAGATACCATAGAAACCATTGATTCAACAGTTCAAGAAAATACAAAATGCAAAAAGCTTGTACCCAAACCATCCAGGAAATCCAGGACACAATGAGAAGACCAAACCTAAGGATTATAGGCATAGATAAAAGGGAAGATATACAACTTAAAGGGCCAGCAAATATCTTCTACAAAATTATGGAAGAAAACTTCCCTAACCTAAAGAGAGAGATGTCACTAGCCTTTTTAGAACATGGACCAATACTGATATAGCATCAGCTCTCATTGTTCATTGTATACCTGTTGCCCAGCTTTGTTCTACAGAGTATTTGTGAATGCGTTTCTCTGTATCCACATGTGTTTCTTATGTTTGTTTTTAGTAACTTTTCTTCGGTTTGTTTGTTTTGTCCTATTCCCATTTGTTTGCTTTTCCATTACCTATATTTGTATTTCTTTTTTATTAAATTTATTTTCTTTTTGTTTTCTAATTAAGCAAAGGAGCAGAATCAAACTGGGATAATATTGCGAGACATTTGGGAAGGGAAATCAGTATTCAGAGTATATTTCAAGAAAAAATGTATTTTCCATAGAAATAGAAAAATGAACATTAAAGACTTAATAAATACACCTGATAATATATTTGTTGTGTAACTTTTCCATATGCTCAAGTGCCCATTCTTTAGATCTCATGTCTGTGTTTAAATTGTTCAAAGTATAATCAGAAACCAGGCTTAAAATTATTTAAGAATAATACTCTTATCATAGGCATAATTCTAAGGTGTAGTAAAATACATAAGTAAAATGTGTGGGTTTTGTCCTCTCTCATAAAGCTACCAAACTGGAATAAGTCAAAATAACAAATGATCAGAAAAAAGAACCAAAAAACCAAGCACAAGAAACACATGGGTATGCAGAGACAAACATGTTCACAAATATTCCCTATGATATGACAAAGATGGGCCAGGTGAGAACTGATGCTATTTCAGAACAGGTCCATGATCTCTAAAAGCTAGAGGCCATAGAATGTTTTTTTGAGACTGAGACCATTTTCATGGGTGTAGATATTAAAATATAACCTTAGAATCTACCTCAGTTAGCACATACATACATTGAGTTGATAAATGAGTTCCATAAAAAGCGAGTTAATATTACATATAGGAATTACAATTTCATGGTTTTTGTCAGGAGCCATTTTGCCTACTTCTGTGAAAGGCCACCTGTCAGGAAGAGGCAAGGCCGGTGCCCTGAATGTTCTGCTAATCTTGGAAGAAGAAACTGGGAGATTCTGAATGAGAATAGATATCCAATGTATGTCAGCTGTCATCCTGCCAGATTGTGACTCTCTTTCCCACAATATTGTAAAGTAAATTATAATGGTTTGTATATGATAGGCCTATGGAATGTTATGATTAGAAGATCTGGCCCTGTTGGAGTAGGTGTGTCACTGTGGGTCTAAGCTACAAGACTTTCTTCCTAGCTGCCTAGAAGCCAGTATACTGCTAGCACCCTTCAGTCTCTGCAGGTTCACATGTGCATGAATCTTGCTATGTCTGGAAGATAGGTTCCTTGAAGTCATTCCACTCCTTTTGTTCTTATAATCTATTCAGTGTTTAAATTTTTCTCAGAAATGAAGTTTATTTATGGAGATATTATGTAACCTAGAGTAACTGCAATGCCTCATATTTTTGTGGCACCTATGAGGATTCTGAGACCATTAACTCATAGTGAGTTATTTTATGATAGCCACTGAGATGTTCATTTAATAACCGGTGTCTTCAGGAAGTCACACTGCCTACCCATGTAGATAACCTCTGTTCAAGTATACCTCAGGCAAAAGAAAACACAAAGCTCACCCCTGTGCTTTCTACTTGGCTTTCTGCTAGCATGTATCTCACATAGAGGATGACAAGACCAAGGTCACTGAGACAATACTAATAACTAAACTGCAAGTCTTATCTGCATTAAAAAGATTTTCATAGATTTTTCTTAAATTTATTATTTTTGAAAAATACTGTATAAGCACATCCTTAAATGCTATGATAATCTGAGCACAAAATTACTCCTTCAACACATAGCTACTCCCAAATGTATACTAGGCAACTATGAACAAATTATTATTTCTCAACAGTTTGTAATAGAAATGTAATTTTTCCTAATTTTACTTCATAAAGCAATTTCCTTTATGCCAAGTATCCCTGTTTTTTTCATGCTATATACTTTTCATATCCTCTGTATTTCTGTTTTTACTCACATTGAATTATCCTAGAT
Organism: Apodemus agrarius; assembly: GCA_964023405.1. Lineage (NCBI taxonomy): Eukaryota > Metazoa > Chordata > Mammalia > Rodentia > Muridae > Apodemus > Apodemus agrarius. Next base: position 4,932,587 of record OZ030011.1, read on the forward strand.
TTCATCTTACCTTCTTATAACACCTAACTTTGGTTTATCCTACAACACTCTCTTATTTCTCCATGTCTTAGTACCTTTTCATGTTTGAAGCATTCTGCCTCATCTATCTGAATTCATTATATCTCTATTTCATTATATTATCTCCTTTAATTCCTAGGACCTGGGTGGCCTATTTCTTTTCTGTTCTCTTGGTTTGTGATGGTTTGTATATGCTTTTCCCAGGGAGTGGCACTATTAGGAGGTGTGGCCTTGTTGGAGTAGGTGTGTCACTGTGGGTGTGGGCTTAAGATCTTCATCCTAGTTGGCTGGAAGTCAGTTTTCTACTAGCAGCCTTCAGATGAAGATGTAGAACTCTCAGCTCCTCCTGTACCATGCCTGCCTGGATGCTGACATGTTTCTGTCTTGATGTCAATGGACTGAACCACTGAACCTGTAAGCCAGCCCCAATTAAATGTTGTCTTCTAACTAAGACAGAAGTTGGTACCAGGGAGTGGGGTATTACTGTGATAGGCATGACCATGCTTTTCTTTGGAAGAATGTGGATTTGGGGACTTTGGATTTGGAAAGCCACAGAATGCTTTAAGTGGGCCAGTCTAGTAGGAATATGGAAGACAGTGGTGCTGAGGGTCATTTAAACTGTGTAGGCCTGATGGCCCAAGAGGTTTCAACGGAGAACTTTAATATGTGGCTGAGAAGCTGTTTTTGTGATGTTTTAGTGAAGAACATGGCTTCATTTTGCCATTGTCTGACGAGACTCCCTAGGGCTAAGCTAAAGAGATTTATATTAATTGCATCTGCAAAGGAAGTCTCAAAAAAGCCCAACAAAGACTTTTTTCTCTGGTTAAGTCTGATGAAGAGAATTTTGAACAAACATAGCAAGATAAAAAAGGAAAAGTACAAAATATATAATTTGAGTATTAAAGGAACTCCAGGAAGTGAAATGGAGCTGAATTCAAGGATATTAAATTGAATTAAAGGAGTGGTGACCTTGGGGGCAAGATTCACCCAGTTAACTTTAGGCCCAGGCATGGTAGTACAAGCCTTTAATCCCAGGAGGCAAAGATAAGCAGATCTCGAGTTCAAAGCCAGCCTAGAACAGAGCATATTCTAGGTGAAGAAAAACTTAAATCCAGGCTTGGTGGACTATACCTTTAATCCCAGTGTTTAGGAGACAGGCATGCAGATCTCTTGAGTTCCAAGTCAGTCTAAGGAGCAAGATTCAGGACAGCCAACTTAGGCAGTGAAGGAGTGGAGGGAAAAGGAAGCTAGTGATAATGTAATAGAACAAGGGAGGGGGGCAATGTTCCAGCTCCTGCAAGCAGCAGAACTCAGCAGCTTCAGACATGTGTCTCTGGCTTTATATTCAAGAGGAGAAGGAGACTACTGAAACAATTGATGCTAGTTAGCTGAAGCTAAGAAATTAGTGGTGATTAAGAAAAGACAAACACCACTGAGGTGAAATATGGGAAGTGTTTTCTGAGAGCACAAATAAGCTGTATTCCAGAGATAGCCAAGTGTTCCTCATGTTGCAGCTGTACTTGGTAACGTGTAAGAATCATCCAGGTTGTACTAGTTTTGAAGGCATGAAGGCATCATGAAGAAAAGCTGAGGCTTGGTACTGTGAGAGGCCATGGAAGGCTACTGGTGAAAGTGTACTCTTAGTTGTAATTGACAGCCCAGGACTGAAGGGGTCATGCAAAGGAGTTGAGGCTTGGTACCATGAAGAGAGCCTATGAGAGGCTTTGGTGAAGTATAGTTGCAGTGGAAGACCCTAGCATATTGGAGATGCCAGTACCATGGGATGACCACCAAGAACAGCAGTGGCAGTCATGTGGATCAATCAGAACTTAGAGTGCTACAGAGGGCAGAGCTGGAGAAGTGACACTAGTTCTTTGGAGATGCAGAGAAGATCATGAGTGGATCTCAGACATTGGAACAAGAAGCTGTGAAGCTGAAATTGACTTGGAGTACCCAAGAAGTTAAAGATGCCAGAGCCACAGGATGCCTGCCAAGGAAAGCTGCTAACAGGGAGTGGAACAAGCCCAGGAGAAAGAACCTAGTTCCAGTCAACAAGGACGAAAAAGGAGTTGGATATCTGAAGACTGCTTTGCCATCAGACATGGTGATGCCGAGTTTGGACTTTGCCCAGCTGGTTTCCATGTTGCTTGGAGGATTACAGTTAAGTGATTGAATGAATCTCAGAAGAGACCTTGAACTTTGGACTTTTAACACTGTTGGGACTGCTATAGACTGCAGGGATTTTTGAAGTTGGACTAAATGCGTTTTGCATTATGCTATGTTTAAGTATGGCCCCCATAGACTCATGCTTGAACAAGCCTTTGGGGGCCAGGGAGTGGAATGTGATGGTTTGGATATGCTTTTCCCAGGGAGTGGCACTATTAGGAGGTGTGGCCTTGTTGGAGTAGGTGTGTCACTGTGGGTGTGGGCTTAAGATCTTCATCCTAGTTGTCTGGAAGTGAGTTTTCTACTAGCAGCCTTCAGATGAAGTCATAGAACTCTCAGCTCCTCCTTTACCATGCCTGCCTGGATGCTGACATGTTTCTGCCTTGATGTCAGTGGACTGAAACACTGAACCTGTAAGCCAGCCCCAATTAAATGTTGTCTTTATAGAACTTGCATTGGTCATGGTGTCTGTTCACAGCAGTAAAACCCTAACTAAGACAGTTTCTTCTTCTTCTTCTTCTTCTTCTTCTTCTTCTTCTTCTTCTTCTTCTTCTTCTTCTTCTTCTTCTTCTTCTTCTTCTTCTTCTTTTCCTTCTCCTTCTCCTTCTTCTTCTTCTCTTCCTTGTCCTCTTCCTCCTCCTCCTCCTCCTCCTCTTTCTCTTCCTTCTCATCCTCCTCCTATTTACTCTCTTCCTAAAATGGTTTTCCCCTTTTTTATTGAAAACCGATTCTTTTGGCATTCAATATTTCCTTAGTGACTTTCTGCTCTTCAGAATAAGTCCCCCATCTCCCCCAACCCCTCTGGATATGCTCCCTTCTTATCTGACATTAGAAAAAAAAACAGGCTTCTAAGAAATAGCAACCAAGAGTTACAAAATAATTACAGTAAAATAAAGGAACAGGTATTGAGTTGAATTTGGACACTGATAATAAATGATAGGAAAAAAATACCCAAAAGCAGGCAGAAAAATCAGAAAACCACTAGATTTCACTGTAATGTTCAGGAACCATATAAAATAACACTAATTATGTATGTGTGTGTCTGTGTGTGTATAAATGAAATATATGTATATATACATATATATGTATATAAATGTATGTGTATACATATCCATAATATGTATTACTTACTCTGCTTCTAGAAATTCAACACACAACTAAAATATTCAAATAAGCAAAGCATATGAAAGAAAACACGAAGCATTTCATATATTGACTAAAGTGACTCCATTCTGCATATCCTTGTCCAGGTCAATTAAATAATTTTAGACTTTGAAATTCATATTATAATATGAATAGTAATTCATTGACCCACGTTTTTAATATCTATTTGTCTTTTGTTACAAATCTAGGTGGATTCTATTCTCCAGATGCTGTCATTGGAGCATCAATAAACAAGTATGGTCAAGTGTCTCTATAATAGTGTATAGAGTCACTTGAGTGTACACATGTGAGGAATATAACTGGGACACAATGGCAGCTTTGTTTACTATTTTTGGTAACATTTTCAAACTAATTTCCAAAGTCACTATACTGGTTTACACGTACATCATGAATAAGTAAGGAGTACATTTTTCCATATTCATATTCTTATTTGATGTCATTAATATTTTTCTTATTGGCATCTCACTGAAGTCACTAAAGTCAAATTAGAACATTAAATTCCTGGGATTTTTTGTTAATTTTTCATTAATTAATTAAATTTTTTATTAACTTAACATCCTCTGGTCTAAGTTCTTGAGTTCTTTGTATATATTGGAAATTAGCCTTCTGTGCGATGTAGGGTTGGTGAAGATCTTTTCCCAATTAGTTGGTTGCTGTTTTGTCCTTCTGACAGTGTCCTTTGCCTTACAGAAACTTTGTAATTTTATGAGGTCCCATTTGTCAATTCTTGATCTTAGAGCATAAGCTATTAGTATTCTGTTCAGGAACTTTCCCCCTGTGCCCATGTCCTCCAGTGTCTACCCCATTTTCTTTTCTATTAGGTTTAGTGTGTCAGGATTTATGTGGAGGTCCTTGATCCACTTGGAGTTGATCTTAGTACAAGGAGATAAGTGTGGGTCAATTCGCATTATTCTGCATGTGTTTTTGTTTCTTTTAGTTTATTTATGTAGTGGATTACATTGATGGTTTTCCGTATATTGAACCACCCCTGCATCCCTGGGATGAAGCCTACTTGATCATGGTGGATGATCATTTTGATATGTTCTTGGATTCATTTGGTAAGAATTTTATTTAGTATTTTTGCATTGATATTCATAAGGGAAATTGGCATGTAGTTCTCTTTCTTTGTTGGATCTTTATGTGGTTTTGGTATCAGCATCATTGTGGCTTCATAGAACGAGTTCGGTAGTGTTCCTTCTCTTTCTATTTTGTGGAATAGTTTGAAAAGTATTGGTGTTAGGTCTTCTTTGAAGGTCTGATAGAATGCTGCACTAAAAATCATCTGGTCCCGTACTATTTTTGGTTGGAAGACTTTCCATGACACCTTCTATTTCTTTAGGGGCTATGGGAATTTTTAGCTGATCTATTTGATCCTGATTTAATTTTGGTTTTTGGTATCTGTCTAGGAAATTGTCCATTTCCTCCAGATTCTTTAGTTGTGTTCAGTATAGGCTTTTGTAGTAGGATCTGATGATTTTTTGAATTTCCTCAGTTTCTGTTGTTTTAACCCCTTTTTCTTTTCTTTTCTTTTTTTTTTTTTTTTTAAGATTTAGGTTTCTTTATTTATTAATTACCACCTAAAGACTTTAAATTTCTTGGCTGAAGTAAGAATGATACATTTTTAACTAATTCGTTTCACTTACATTTAGGCATATCTTATAAGTGTGTATCATGCCAATTACCTAGCTGGCACATGGCTCTACATGCAGAATATCAGACCGCTGGCTGAAAGGAAAGTTTTTTCTTACTGGGCAGTCCAGTGAATACACTGAATTATTGTAGCTTATCTTTTAAACTTTTTCCAGGTCACCCTTTGGAGACCAAGTGATAGGGGAAGTAGCAGGAGGAGATGGGTTCATAGAAGATGCTGCTGAGTGACAGATCTGCTTTTCTTCATGGCAGCCATATTTCTTTTTTTATATTATTTTTTTTCATTTTCTATATTCTTTGTTCACATTCCTAAGGCTTTCCCCATTCCCCGTTACCCCCTTACCATATGTCCCATATGTCCTCTTCCACCCCCCTCACCCCCTCCTATTCCCCAATCACCAACCCACCATTTCTCTGCTCTACTCTGGCACTCTCCTACAAAACTGGATCCAGTCCTTTCAGGACCAGGGTTCTCTCCTTCCTTCTTCTTAGGAATCTTTTGACTTGCTAATTGTGCCTTGAATATTCAGAGCTTCTGGGCTCATTAATATCCACTTATCAGTGATTGCATTTCATGTGTATTCCTTTGTGATTGGGTTAACTCACTTAGGATGATATTTTCCAGATCCAACCATTTGTCTACAAATTGCTTGAATCCATTATTTTTATTTGCTGAGTAGTATAACATTGTATAAATATACCACATTTTCTGTATCCATTCTTCCTTTGAGGGACATCTGGGCTTCTTCCAACTTCTGGCTATTATAAACAAGGCTGCTATGAACATAGTGGAGTATGTGTCTTTATTGTATGCAGGGGAATCCTCTGTGTATATGCCCAGGAGTGGTATGCCAGGGTCCTCTGGAAGTGTCATGCCCAATTTTTTGAGGAAACGCCAGACTGATTTCCAGAGCGGTTGTACCATCAAGCAGTCCCACCAACAGTGTAGGAGTGTTCCTCTTTCTCCACATCCTCGCCAGCACCTGTTGTCTCTTGAGTTTTTAATCTTAGCCATTCTGACTGGTGTGAGGTGGAATCTCAGGGTTGTTTTGATTTGCATTTCCCTGATGACTAATGATGTTGAACATCTCTTAAGGTGTTTCTCGGCCATCCGAATTTCTTCTGGTGAAAATTCTTTGTTTAGCTCTGTACCCCATTTTTTGATAGGGTTATTTGGTTCTTTGGGGTCTAACTTCTTGAGTTCTTTGTATATATTGGATATTAGCCCCCTGTCGGATGTAGGGTTTGTGAAGATCTTTTCCCAATTTGTTGATGGCTGTTTTGACCTTCTGACCGTGTCCTTTGCTTTACAGAAACTTTGTAATTTTATGAGGTCCCATTTGTAAATTCTTGATCTTAGAGCATAGCTATTGGTGTTCTGTTCAGAAACTTTCCCCCTGTGCCCATGTCCTCCAGGGTCTTCCCCAGTTTCTTTTCTATTAGGTTCAGTGTGTCAGGTTTTATGTGGAGGTCCTTGATCCACTTGGAGTTGATCTTAGTACAAGGAGATTACAGTGGGTCAATTCGCATTCTTCTGCATGTTGACCTCCAGTTGAACCAGCACCATTTGTTGAAAAGGCTATCTTTTTTTCCACTGGATGGTTGTAGCTTCTTTATCAAAGATCAAGTGATCATAAGTCTGTGGGTTCATTTCTGTGTCTTCAATTCTATCCAACTGATCTACTTGCCTGTTGCTGTACCAATACCATGCAGTTTTTAACACACTTGCTCTGTAGTACTGCTTGAGGTCAGGGATATTGATTTCTGCAGAAGTCCTTTTATTATCGAGCATAGTTTTAGCTATCCTGGGTTTTTTGTTATTCCAGATGAATTTCAGAATTGCTCTTTCTAGATCTATGAAGAATTGATCTGGGATTTTATGGGGATCGCATTGAATCTGTAGATTGCTTTTGGCAAGATGGCCATTTTTACTATATTGATCCTCCCAATCCAAGAGCATGAAATATTTTTCCATTTCCTGAGATCGTCTTTGATTTCTTTCTTCAAGGACTTGAAGTTCCTGTCATACAGATCTTTCACTTGTTTGTTTAGAGTCATGCCAAGATACTTTATATTGTTTGTGACTATTGAGAAGGGTGTTATTTCCCTAACTTCTTTCTCCGCCTGCTTGTCCTTTGCGTACAGGAAGGCTACTGATTTGCTTGAGTTGATTTTATAACCAGCCACTTTGCTGAAGTTGTTTATCAGCTTTAGGAGTTCTCTGGTGGAGTTTTTGGGTCGCTTATGTATACTATCATGTCATCTGCAAATAGTGATAGTTTGTCTTCTTCCTTTCCAAATTGTATCCCTTTGACTTCCTTATGTTGTCTAATTGCTTTCGCTAGAACTTCAAGTATATATTGAAAAGATATGGCAAGAGAGGGCAGCCTTGTCTAGTCCCTGATTTTAGTGGGATTGCTTCAAGTTTCTCTCCATTAATTTTGATGTTAGCTACTGGTTTGCTGTATTTTGCTTTTACTATATTTAGGTATGGGCCTTGAATTCCTGCTCTTTCCAGGACTTTTAGCATGAAAGGATGCTGAAGTTTGTCAAATGCTTTTTCAGCATCTAATCAGATGACCAAGTGTTTTTTTTCTTTTAGTTTGTTTATGTAGTGGATTATATTGATGGATTTCCATATATTGAACTATCCCTGCATCCCTGGGATGAAGCCTACTTGATCATGGTGAATGATCGTTTTGATGTGTTCTTGGATTCAGTTGGCAAGAATTTTATTTAGTATTTTTGCATCAATATTCATAAGGGAAATTGGCCTGTAGTTCTCTTTCTTTGATGGATCTTTGTGTGGTTTTGGTATCAGCGTAATTGTGGCTTTGTAGAATGAGTTGGGCAGTGTTCCTTCTCTTTCTATTTTGTGGAATAGTTTGAGGAGTATTGGTGTTAGATCTTTGAAAGTCTGATAGAATTCTACACTAAAACCATGTGGTCCTCTGCTTTTTCTTGTTGGAAGACTTTCTATGACCCCTTTTATTTCTTTGGGGATTATGTGTCTGTTTAGATGATCTATTTGATCCTGGTTTAATTTTGGTGTTTGGTATCTATCTAGGAAATTGTCCATTTCATCCACATTATCCACTTGTGTTGAGTATAGGCTTTTGTAGTAGGATCTGATGATTCTTTGAATTTCCTCAGTTTCTGTTGTTATATCTCCATTTTCATTTCTAATTTTGTTAATTTGAATACTGTCTCTGTGCCCTTTGATAAGTCTGGCTAGGGGTTTATCTATCTTGTTGATTTTCTCAAAGAACCAGCTCCTGATTTTGTTGATTCTTTGTATAGTTCTCTTTGTTTCCACTTGATTGATTTCAGTCCTGAGTTTGATGATTTCCTGTCTTCTACTCCTCCTGGGTGAAATAGCTTCTTTTTGTTCCTGAGCTTTCAGGTGCGCCATTAAGTTGCTAGTATATGCTCTCTCCTGTTTCTTTTTGGAGACACTCAGGGCTATGAGTTTTCCTCTTAGCACTGCCTTCATTGTGTCCCATAGATTTGGGTATGTTGTGCCTTCATTTTCATTAAATTCTAAAAAAATCTTTAATTTCTTTCTTTATTTCTTCCTGGACTAAGGTATCATTGTGTAGAATATTGTTCAGCCTCCACATGTATGAGGATTTTCTTTTGTTTTTGTTGCTATTGGAGAACACTCTTACTCCATGGTGATCTGATAGGAGGCATGGTTCTATGTTTTTATATTTGTTGAGGTCTGTCTTATGACCAACTATATGGTCGATTTTCGAGAAGGTACATTGAGGTGCTGAGAAAAAGGTATAGTCTTTGCTTTAGGATGAAATGTTCTATATATATCTGTTAAATCCAATTGGTCCAACGTTTCAATGAGTTTCCCTGTGTCCCTGTTTAGGTTCTGTTTTCCTGATCGGAACATTGAGGATAGTGGGGTGTTGAAGTTGCCCACAATTCTTGTATTAGGTTCAATGTGTGCTTTAAGCTTTACTAAAGTTTCTTTTATGAATGATGGTGCCCTTGCATTTGGAGCATAGATGTTCAGTATTGAGAGTTCTTCTTGGTGGATTTTCCCTTTGACCAGTAAGACGTGACCTTTTGGGTCTCTTTTGATGATTTTAGGTTGAAAGTCAATTTTATCTGATATTAGAATGGCTACTAAGGCTTGTTTCCTGAGACCATTTGCTTGTAAAATTGTCTTCCAGCATTTTACTCTAAGGTAATGTTTGTCTTTGATATTGAGATGTGTTTGCTGTATGCAGCAAAATGTAGGGTCCTGTTTCCGTATCCAGTCTGTTAGTCTATGTCTTTTTATTGGGACATTGAGTCCATGTTAAGAGATATTAAGGAATAGTAATTATTACCTCTCAACATTTTTGAAATTATTTTTTATATTTGAGAGGTTATCTTCTTTTGGATTTGATGAGAGGAGGATTCTATCTTGCCTCTTCCTGGGTGTAATTTCCCTTTTTGTGTTGGTGTTTTCCCCCTATTATCCTTTGTAGGGCTGTGTTTGTGAAAAAATATCATGCACATTTGGTTTTGTCATGGAATACCTTGGTTTCTCCATCTATGGCGATGGAGAGTTTTGCTGGGTATAGTAGTTTTGGCTGAAATCTGTGTTCCCTTAGAGTCTGCCTGATATCTGCCCAGGATCTTCTAGCTTTCATGGTCTCAGGTGAGAAGTCTGCTCTAATTCTAATAGGTCTTCCTTTATATGTTACTTGGCCTTTTTCTCTTACTGCCCTTAATATTCTTTCTTTGTTTAGTACACTTGGGGTTTTGATTATTATGTGACGGGAGGTATTTCTGTTCTGGTCCCATTTGTTTGGAATTCTGTAGGCTTATTGTATATTCATGGGCATTTCTCTGTTTAGGTTGGGGAAGTTTCTACCATAATTTTGTAGAAGATATTTGCTGGCCCTTTAAATTGTAAATCTTCACTCTCATCTATACCTATAATCCTTAGGTTTGGTCTTCTTATTATGTCTTGGATTTCCTGGATGTTTTGGGTTATAAGCTTTTTTCATTTAGTATTTTCTTTGACTGTTGAATCAATGGTTCCTATGGTATCTTCGGCATCTGAGATTCTTTCTTCTATCTCTTGTATTTTATTGTTGATATTTGCATCTATGGTCCCTGATTTCTTCCCAAGGTTTTCTATCTCCTAAGTTGTCTCCCTTTGTGATTTCTTACTTGTTTCTACTTCTGTTTTTAGATCCTGGATGGTTTTGCTCAGATCTTTCGTTTGCTTGTTTGTGTTTTCATGTAATTCTTTAAGGGATTTTTGTGTTTCCTCTTTTATAACTTCTACTTGTTGGCCCATATTCGCTTGTGTTTCTTTAAGTGATTTTTGTGTTTCCTCCTTATTGGCTTCCATTTTTGATCCATTTTCTCCTGAATTTCTTTAAGGGTTTTTTGCATTTGCCTTGTAAGGGCCTCTACCTTTAGATCCACTTTCTCCTGTATTTCTTTAAGGGATTTATCCATGTGTTCAGCTATCAGCATCTTGACCAGTGGTTTTAGATCCAAATCTTCTTTTTCTGGTATGTTGGGGGATCCAGGACTTCCTCTTGTTGGCGAACTGGGTTCAGATGCTGGCATGCTGCCTTGATTTCTGTTAGCAGCATTCCTATGTTTGCCTTTTGCCATCTGGTTATCTCTGGCATTAGCTGACCTTGTCACTGACTGGTGTTTGAACCTCCCGTGAGGCTGGGCCTGCCTGCTGGTTCTCTACTGATGACCAGGCAGCAAGATGTAGACAGCTGCTGAGAGTGGTAAGAGGACACTCAGAGTAGTCGTTCCTAACCGAGTTGGTACAAGGCCCACTGGCCATGGTGATGTCCCGCTGGGCCACCCAGGCTCTGGCCAGAATTCTACCTGAGTGATGGTAGTAACAAATTAAGTCTGTGTCTCTGGCCCTCTCTACTAGTGACCTAGCGACTAGATGAAGAAGGTCTCTTTTAGGGGCCTGGGAGAACCGCGAGGCAAGCAGCTCCCAGCTAAGCTGTGGAGATTATCCTCTGATCTGCCCCGACTCTGGCTCCTGGCAAACACCTGTAGGTTTCCCACCTGAGCGATGGCAGGACCTGATTAGGTCTGGTTGCCTGCACCTCTCTGCTGGTGACCCGGGTGCAAGATGGAGACCTTTGGCATAGGGGCCTGGGGCAACCGCTGTGGAGGTGTTCAGGAGATCTGCCCCACTCTCACTCCTGGCCCACATCTGGAGGTTTCCTGCCCAAGTGATGGCAGGCCCCGATTAGGCCTGGTTACCTGCCCCTCTCTGCCAGTGACTCGGGAGCAAGCTGGAGATTTTGGCGTAGGACCCTTGTAGAACCGCTGGGCACACAGCTCCCAGCCACGCCCTGCAGGTGTTCTGGCGATCTGCCCAGACTCTCACTCCTGGCCCACGCCTTGCAGTTGGCAGGCCCTGATTAGGCCTGGTTACCTGCCCCTCTCTGCAGGTGACTCGGGAGCAAGCTGGAGACCATTGATGGAGGGGCCTGGGAGAACCGCAGGGCAAGTGATCCACCCCAACTCTCCCTCCTGGCACATGCCTGGCGGTTTCCCCGCCGGAGCTATGGCAGGGCCAGATTGGGCCTGGTTACCTGCCCCTCTCTGCCGATGACTTGGGAGCAAGCTGGAGCCTGGGAGAACCGTGGGGCATGCAGCTCCCAGCCGTGCCTTGGAGGTGTTCTGGCCTTAACCACTTTTTCATTTCTAATTTTGTTAATTTGGATACTGTCTCTGTGCCTGTTTGTTAGTCTGGCTAAGGGTTTATCTATCTTGTTGATTTTCTCAAAGAACCAGCTCCTGGTTTTGTTGATTCTTTGTATGGTTCTGTTTCTTTCTCCTTGATTGATTTCAGCCCTTAGTTTGATGATTTCCCATCTTCTACTCCCCCTTGGTGAATTAGCTTCCTTTTGTTCCAGGGCTTTCAGGTGTGGCATTAAGCTGCTAATGTATGCTCTCTCCAGTTTCCTTTTGCAGGCACTCAGGGCTATGAGTTTTCCTCTTAGCACTGCTTTTATTGTGTCCCATAGATTTGGGTAAGTAGTGCCTTCATTTTCATTGAATTCTAAAAAGTCTTTGATTTCTTTATCTTCCCTGACCAAGATGTCATTGAGTATAGTCTTGTTCAGTTTCCATGTGTATGTGGGCTTTCTGTTTTGCTTGCTTTTGAAGACCACTTTTACTCCATAGTGATCTGTTAGGAGGCATGGGATTAGTTCGATCTTCTTGTATTTGTTGAGGTCTGTCTTGTAACCAATTATATGATCAATTTTGTGGAAGGTAAAGTGAGGTGCTGAGAAAAAGGTATATTCATTGCTTTAGGATGAAATGTTATATATATATATATATATATATATATATATATATATATATATATATATGTTACATCCAATTGGTCCAATGCTTCAATTAGTTTCACTGTGTCCCTGCTTCGTTTCTGTTTTCCTGATCAGTCCATTGAGGAGAGTGGAGTGTTGAAGACACCCACAATTATTGTGTTAGGTGTAATGTGTGCTTTGAGCTTTAGTAAAGTTTCTTTTAAGAATGAGGGTGCCCTTGCATTTGGAGCATAGTTGTTCAGAATTGAGAGCTCTTCTTGGTGGATTTTTCCTTTGACCATAAGAAGTGACCTTTTGAGTCTCTTTTGATGACTTTAGGTTGAAAGTCAATTTTATCTCATATTAGAGTGGCTACTTGTTTCCTGAGACCATTTGCTTGTAATATTGTCTTCCAGCCTTTTATTCTAAGATAGTGTTTGTCTTTGACACTGAGGTGTGTTTCCTGTATGCAGCAAAATGTAGGGTCCTGTTTACATATCCAGTCTGTTAATCTATGTCTTTTTATTGGGGAATTGAATCCATTGATGTTAAGAAATATTAAGGAGTAGTGATTATTGCTTCTTGTCATTTTTGATGTTATTTTTATATTTGATAGGTTTTCTTCTTTTGAGTTGGATGAAAGAAGGTTAGTATCTTGCTTTTTCCAGGGTGTAGTTTCCCTTCTTGTGTTGGTGTTTTCCCTCTATTATCTTTTGTAGGGCTGGGTTTGTGTAACGATATTGTGTAAATTTGATTTTGTTATGTAATATCTTGGTTTCTCCCTCTATGGTGATTGAGAGGTTTGCTGGGTATAGTAGTTTTGGCTGGCATGTGTGTTCTCTTACAGTCTGCATGATATCTGCCCAGGATCTTCTAGCTTTCATGGTCTCTGGTGAGAAGTCCAGTGTAATTCCGATAGGTCTTCCTTTATATGTTACTTGGCCTTTTTCTCTTACTGCCTTTAAAATTCTTTCTTTGTTTAGTACATTTGGGGTTTTGATTATTATGTGATGTGAGGTATTTCTGTTCTGGAGTCTGTTTGTAGTTCTGTAGGCTTCTTGTATATTCATGGGCATCTCTGCCTTTAGCTTAGGGAAGTTATCTTCCATAATTTTGTTGAAGATATTTGCTGGGCCTTTATGTTCTAAATCTTCCCTCTCATCTAAACCTATAATCCGTAGGTTTGGTCTTCTCATTGTGTTCTGGGTTTCCTGGATGTTTTGGGTTACAATCTTTTTGCATTTTGCATTTTCTTTGACTGTTGAGTCCATGGTTCCTATGGTATCTTCAGCATCTGAGATTCTTTCTTCAATCCCTTGTATTCTGTTGTTGATATTTGTATCTATGGCCCCTGATTTCTTCCCAAGGTTTACTATCTCCAAAGTTGTCTCCCTTTGCGATTTCTTAGTTGTGTCTACTTCCGTTTTTAGATCCTGGATCGTTTTGCTCAGTTCCTTCACTTGTTTGTTTGTGTTTTCCTGTAAGAAAAGATTAAGAGATTTTTGTGCTTCCACTTTCATGACTTCTGCTTGTTGACCCAAGTTCTCCTGTATTTTGTTAAGTGATTATTGCATTTCCTCCCTATTGGCTTCTAGCTTTTGACCCATATTATCCTGAATTTCTTTAAATGATTTTTCAGTTTCCCTTGTAAGGGCTTCTAACTTTTGATCCATTTTCTCATGTATTTCTTTAAGAGATTTATTCATGTCCTTCTGTGTTCCTCTAACAGCATCATAACCAGGGATTTAAAATCCGAATCTTGTTTTATTGCTGTATTGGGGTATCCAGGACTTCCTGTTGTCAGAGAATTGGGATCAGATGCCTCCATATTGCCTTGATTTCTGTTAGTATCATTCCTCCATTTTCCTTTTGCAATCTAGTTATCACTGGTGGTAGTTGTCTTGTTGTCACAGGCTGGTGTTTGAACCTCCAGTGAGCCTGTAAGGCTAATTCCACACCTCTGGATGTCTGGGTTTCCCCTGGCTCAGATTGCTGGTGTGCTACCTTCCTCTTTGGTGCCCTTGGAGCCCTAATGTTTCCTGCCCCAAGCAATGCTACACTTGGGTTGTCTCTGTGAACCTGGTGTTGCCTGTCTTCTCCTTCAGGGAACACCTAAGGATGCTGCTGCAGGGACCTTATCCAAGTGCTGATCACACTGCAGGGCAGATGCCCCTCGCCCCCCCCCCCGACTGGGTTGGTGCACGACTGTGTTGGCATACAGATGGCTCACAGAGATGTCCGGGCCCTGGCTACAGGCAAAAGCCTGGCTGGTTTCCACCTGAGCAATGTTAGCCTCGCACTATATCTGCATACCTGGGCTTGTCTGTTAGTTCTCTATGGTGACCTGGAGGCAATATGGAGACCACCGCTGCAATTGCTGGCCAGTCTGCAGGGCAAACGACCCCTGACCAAGTTGGTGCATGATAGGGTTAGTGTACAGATGGCCCGCCAAGCTGCCCAGTCCTTGGCTACAGGCAAAAGCTTGGCAGGTTTCCATTCTAGCGATGTTAGCCTTGAACTATGTCTGCCTACCTGGGCTCATCTGTTAGTTCTCTCTCATTAGTACTTCTTAGTTATTGCATTCTTACTTACAATTATGTATATCAACACATTTTAGTATATACAAGAAAGTGTCTAGTATAATAGAGAAAAATAGGAAAGTCAAGAAACAAAAGGGTAGAAATTATGGATGAAATATGCACACTGTCAAATATTCATTTACATGAAAATTCTAACCATATGTAAAACTATTTTTATTTTTCAAAATGAATTTGCTTATTCTTTGACATTTTTATTCATGTGTGAAATATATCAGGATCATATATACCCCACTATAACCTTCTGGTTTCCATTGGGCAATTCCAATAAATATCTTCCTACTCACTGACCACTTTTATTTCATTAACTAACAACATGGTGTGTCCAATCACTGCTGTATATACACACACATGTGTGTGATACACAAGTACGTTAAGAAAACCAAAAATTCTTCCAAAGAAAAAGAGTATATTTTCCTCATCAATTGATAATTGGAAATAGACCCAAAGCTTGGTGTGTGCTCTTGGAAGTCCCTCACCATCGTGTTGTGATATTTTAAGAATATGGTTACACTTTGCTTAGTGAGGCAAGTTGAGAACACATGCACCAATTTGGATGGATCAACCTTCCAGGAAAACATGTGAAATCCAACTCTCACATTCTACTATGCCTATCTAAGCAACCAAAATTTTACTGTTATACTTACAATTAGACACATTTGCTACTCAGCTACTTCACATATTCTCATCATTTAACTTTGAATGGTTTGATTTATTCAGGTTTTATGGTGTTAACTATAGCTGCTAAGAGTTCATGTGTACAATGACCCTGTGAAGTCTTGATGCACCATGGAGTGATTTTCATTGCAGGTCTATAATTTTCAGATTTTTCATCTGGCTGGCTCTTTTCCATTACCTATAAGAATTTTCACTAATTACCCATTATGTTAATACAGGCTGATTTCAGCAATAAGTTTTATACTGTTTCAACTTTTAAAAGTCAGCCTTGTCTTGAGCTGCTGCAGCATTTTATTTATTTATGTAACAGTTTCAGTCCTGTGTACAATTATTGTATATTCTTTTTAATATGTCTCTTATACAATGAAGGGTGACTGATTGACACTCTGAATATATGTTCTCTGCCCCAGGTATAGTCTGATGATGTCAGGAAAGAGCCTGTTATCTACTGTCATTACTTTTTTTTGTTTCAATTTTTATTTTATGTAGAGTCTCTCTTTATTTTAATTAACATACAGTGTATTAAGTTTCATTATGGCCATTCCTACTTTTTGATAGCATTTTATCTTCCTTCTTAGATGTTGGATAAATAAGCACATTGACTTTAATTCTTTTTTTTTTTTTTGGATTGGATATTTTCATTATTTACATTTCAATTAATTTCCCCTTTCCAGGTCTCCCCTTCACAACTCCCCTATCCCTTCACCCCCTCCCCTTCCTCTAGGAGGGTGCTCTCTCACCTACACACTCACTCCTGCCTTCTCACACTGGCATTCCCCTACACTGGGGCATCGATCACACTCAGGCCCAAGGGTCTCTCCTTCCACTGATGTACAACAAGGCCATCCTGTGCCACATATGTCGACAGTGCCATGGGTCACTCCATGTGTATTCTTTGGTTGTTTGTCCAGTTCCTGGGAGCTCTGATGGGTCTGGATGTTGACACCATTGCTCCCTTATGTTGCTGTTACTACTTTGTAGAAATGGGAACTGCAAAAGCTGCCTCCATCTGCCAGTAAGGAGGGACCTGGCTTCAAGACAGACATCATAGAAATATTGTCACAACTTAAAATTGCTGATGCATAAATCATCATCCCCAGGTAAACTAGAGCCATCTCTCTCTTCAGTGGAACTCTGTCAACACTGAAGTTACATGGATAAGTGTTTTCTTAGGTCACACAATGCAACTTCAGTCTAAGACATGAAAAACTTATTTTCAGGAGTGCTCATGACCAGCAGGGGGTGCAAAAAGGCCTGGAATCCCCATAGAGAGATGAGGTGAGTATGGAGGAGACTCTGTGTCCTCTGGTTTTCTTTATTAATTGTACTAACTGATCTGCCCTGCTGTGACTAACATGATGTCTCCATGCTCAAACACAGTAAAGATTCTTTGCTAAACCATTTGCCAATTTTTGTTCACTTATTTTTATTACTTCTTGGGAAAAAGTGATGTAATTTATTCTATTAAGTAATTTCCCTACCCCCAACTATTTTCAGATCCTTTCTACCTCCAAATACATGCAACTACACACTGTTTTCTCTTTCTGAATATAAGGGAAAATTACAGAAAGAAATTTAAAGGATTAAAAAACAGAAACAAAATAAAAAAAACAATCGAAAATCAAGATGCACATAGAGAAAGCAAGAGAGGTGTGTATGTGTGTGTGTGTGTGTGTGTGTGTGTGTGTAAGAGAGAGAGAGAGAGAGAGAGAGAGAGAGAGAAAGAGAGAGGAAGAAAGAAACAGAGACAGAGACAGAGACAGACAGAGAGAGACCAATAAAATAAGCACAGTATAGCTATGATATATAGGTAAAATCTAAGTGAGACAAGAGTTGATCAAGGCAATATTAGAAAAAAAGTCTTCAAAATAACATTGAGTTCATTTTTTTGGCTATGAACTGTTAAGTATGTCTTCATGATTAACTGTGCTTAATATTCACTGTGAGATTCCAATGGAAAAATCTAATCATTCCTTTGCATGTGAGTGTTAAGCAAAATTCTTCTTGATTAGGACTGAGATACTTTTCCATTTCCTTCTCCCAACTTGGCGATTTTATCTGGGTTGATTTGGTTCTGGCTCTGTGACTGGAGCCACAGTCTCTATGAATTCATGTGTGCATGAGTCCAATTGTGTTTCGAAGACACTCTTTCCTTGGAGTTGTGCAACTGCTCTGTCGCATAATCTGCTCAATTTTTAAAAAGATTTACTCTTCAATTTTATCTCTATTTTATTATATCATCTTTGGAAATTCCTCATAATCTAAGGGCCCAATTCTAGACTCTCAGCTTCTACACTTAAATACATCAAACACAATACTGAAATCTTGAAACATGTATGAATGAGAACATGAAAGACTTACATTACAGATATGGGTAAACAATTCAGAATATTTTTTTCTATTTCCATATATTTTTAAATCAGATAATTCATGTTTTATCACTGAGTAACATCCACTTTTCTATATGTGTAAATTTGTCCTTTTTATGTATGCTTTATTAGAAATCTGGGATTATTTCTTCCTCTATGTTTTGCCAAAATATCATGAATAAAGTGTTGTGAATAAACATGAATGTATGATCATCTCTAGAAAAGATGTAGTGTCACTTGGATAGATGTGTGAGAGGGTTGTTGGTGGGAAACAACATAATTTTATTTATTATTTTTTGGCCAATTTCCATAGGAAAGTTTTCATCCAATGGAATTGTGGTTAAATATCCTGTTTAGAGATGATATGGGTTTTAGTAGATCTCCATTGTATTGCTAATGGTCATGTTGTCAAACTGCCTTATAAATATTTATGTTTATACCCAGTTTATTATCTGAGCCTTGGTCACAGAGGCTCATATGTGCTGTGGGTAAAGGCTGATGCAGATATTCATGAGTGGACAGAGTATTGAGAATGATTGACAGAGTATTCAGCAATAGGTGATTCAATGATACCAACTGGTCACCGAAGAATCAAAGACCATCCTAAAACATGGAAAAGGATGTCAAATACAGAGAATTGGGTTAAAGAACATGAAATCATATCTCCATTTAATGTCTGTGAATCTAAGATGGTCTTAACAAAGCTAAATCTAGTTGCATCCATTTTTTTCTAAAGGAATGTAAATTTCTTATTCATTTCTGGTCAATATATATATTCTTGCCTTAGTGATAAAACCTTTGTTTACTTAGCCCTGTACACCATTTTTGATAGGGTTATTTGGTTCTTTGGGGTCTAACTTCTTGATTTCTTTGTATATATTGGATATTAGTCCTCTGTCAGGTGTGGGGTTGGTGAAGATCTTTTCCCAATTTGTTGGTTGCTGTTTTGTCCTTCTGACAGTGTCCTTTGCCTTACAGAAACTTTGTAATTTTATGAGGTCCCATTTCTCAATTCTTGATCTTAGAGCATAAGCTATTGGTGTTCTGTTCAGGAACTTTCCCCCTGTGCCCATGTCCTGCAGGGTCTTCCCCAGTTTCTTTTCTGTTAGCTTCAGTGTGTCTGGTTTTATGTGGAGGTCCTTGATCCAGTTGGAGTCGATCTTTCACCAGAAGAAATTCGGATGGCTGAGAAGCACCTTAAGAGATGTTCAACATCATTAGTCATCAGGGAAATGCAAATCAAAACAACCCTGAGATTCCACCTCACACCAGTCAGAATGGCTAAGATTAAAAACTCAAGAGACAACAGGTGCTGGCGAGGATGTGGAGAAAATAGAACACTCCTACACTGTTGGTGGGATTGCAAGATAGTACAACCTCTCTGGAAATCAGTCTGGCGGTTCCTCAGAAAATTGGGCATGCCACTTCCAGAGGACCCTGGCATACCACTCCTGGGCATATACCCAGCAGAATCCCCTGCATATAATAAAGACACATGCTCTACTATTTTCATAGCAGCCATATTTATAATAGCCAGAAGTTCAAAGGAGCCCAGATGTCCCTCAAAGGAGGAATGGATACAGAAAATGTGGTATATTTATACAATGGAATACTACTCAGCAATTAAAAATAATGAATTCATGCAATTTGTAGGCAAATGGTTGGATCTGGAAAATATAATCCTAAGTGAGTTAACCCAATCACAAAAGAATACACATGAAATGCAATCACTGATAAGTGAATATTAATAAGCCCAAAAGCTCTGAATACTCAAGGCACAATTAGCCAATCAGAAGATTCCCAAGAGAAGGAAGGAAAAAACCCTCGTCCTGAAAAGACTGGACTCAGATTGTAGGAGAGTATCAGAACAGAGAAATGTGGGGAGGTGATTGGGGAATGGGTGGAGGGAAGAGGACTTATGGGACATATGGTGAGGGGGGAACTGGGAAAGGGGAAAGTCTTTGGAATGTAAACAAAGAATATAGAAAATAAAGAAAAAATACTTGAAAAAATTGTTTACACATTGATAGCTTATACCTATAATTTATATAATTTTGATAGTGCTGTAATAATCATTGATGTGTAAAAATTTAACCACATTTACTGTTATTCATTTTAGTGAATTTTGCAATATATGACCTGTGAGAAAGGCAAATATTCTTTGCATTTATCTGATAGACATTTCTAATCTTCAGAAGTTATCCCTTTTTGGTCTTTACTATCAACATCATCATTATGATCATCATGATCATAATTGTTATCATTGTCATCATCATCATCATCATCATCATCATCATCATCATCATCATCATCACCACAAAGTATCATCAGTAAACTCATGTGTTATCTTTGTCCCAAAGTAGAGAAACAGACTTAGGTCAAAAATATGCTGAGACTTAAGTCCTTGAAGTTACATCCACAACATGTGTCCAGGGCTCAACAAAAGTGTATGAGATGCACTTTCTCAGAGAGGATTAGGACATGAATCTGAGCATCCTGCTACATCACCAATGTGCCTTTTCAGGCCTTCCTCTCTTGTGTTTCTGTAGCTGGACAAGGTTCTTATGTAAGAATTACCTCCTAATGAATATGCAAATTCACTGACTCTATAGCAATAAATGCAGTCATGTCCACACCCTGAAAACAGTCTATGACCAGTGTCCTCTCCACAGTCACTGTAAACACTGACTCTAATCATGGAATGGAGCTGGGTCTTTCTCTTCTTCCTGTCAGTAACTGCAGATAAAGGGCTCTCCAGTTCTAAATATGAAGAGGAGACAGGGCTTGAGGTGGCAATGACATCCACTCTGTCTTTCTGACCACAGGTGTCCAATCTCAGGTCCAGCTGCAGCAATCTGGAGCTGAGCTGGTGAAGCCTGGGGCTTCAGTAAAGATATCATGCAAGGCTTCTGGCTACACTTTCACTAGCTATGACATCATGAACTGGGTAAAGAAGAAACCTGGACAGGGCCTTGAGTGGATTAGATGGATTTATCCTGGAGATGGTGATACTGGCTACAATGAGAAGTTCAAGAGCAAGGCCATACTGACTGCAGTCACATCCTCCAGCACAGCCTACATGCAGCTCAGCAGCCTGACATCTGATGACTCTGCAGTCTATTACTCTACAAGGCACAGTATTATAACCACATCCTGAGTGTGTCAGAAACCCTGGAGGGGCAGGAAGCTGCCCTAAGAATGAGATTACTGAAACATTAATCTTTAGATTTGCTCAGAATTCATGATTTTGAATGTCCATTTATTGCCTCCTCCTTACAGTCCTATAGTGAGTTTATCATCTTGTAAACACCCATCTATGAATAAAGTGATGCTGGCTGAGAATGAAACCACAATTCTCCATGCTTTGTCAATCTCTTCACCAGTGACTCCCTCATTGACATGTTTCTTATTCAATAAAACAATAAAAATGGAAAAGTATGGTGATGCATGATAAAAACATCACTGGATCCTGAGGGAGTTGAACTGCTTTAAGTTGTTGGGAATGATGTGGGTTTTTTTTTGTTATTATTTTTTTTTTATTTTCTATATTCTATGTTTACATTCCAAAGGTTTTCCCCTTTCCCAATTACCCCCCCCAACCATATGTCCCATAATTCCTCTCCCCCCCTGCTATTCTCCACTCATTTCCCCCCCCACACACGATTTCTCTGTTCTGGGTCTACAATTCTGGATCCAATCTTTACAGGCCCAGGGTCCTCTCCGTTCTTCTTCTTGGAAGTCATTTGACTTGCTAATTGTGTCTTGAGTATTTAGGGCTTCTGGGCTCATTAATATCCACTTATGAGTGATTGCATTTCATGTGTATTCTTTTGTGATTGGGTTAGCTCACTTAGCATGATATTTTCCAGATCTAACCATTTACCTACAAATTGCATGAGTTCATTATTTTTAATTGCTGAGTAATACTCCATTGTATAAATATACCACATTTTCTGTATCCATTCCTCTTTTGAGGGATATCTGGGCTCCTTCCAATTTCTGGCTATTATAAACAAGGCTGCTATGAACATAGTGGAGCATGTGTCTTTATTGTATGCAGAGAAATCCTCTGGGTATATGCCCAGGAGTGGTATGCCAGGGTCCTCTGGAAGTGACATGCCCAATTTTCTGAGGAACCGCCACACTGATCTCCAGAGCGGTTTTACCATTTTGCAATCCCACCAACAGTGGAGGAGTGTTCCTCTTTCTCCACATCCTCGCCAGCACCTGTTATCTCTTGAGTTTTTAATCTTAGCCATTCTGACTGGTGTGAGGTGGAATCTCAGGGTTGTTTTGATTTGCATTTCCCTGATGACTAATGATGTTGAACATCTCTTAAGGTGTTTCTCGGCCATCCGAATTTCTTCTGGTGAAAATTCTTTGTTTAGCTCTGTACCCCATTTTTTGATAGGGTTATTTGGTTCTTTGGGGTCTAACTTCTTGAGTTCTTTGTATATATTGGATATTAGCCCTCTGTCGGATGTGGGGTTGTTGAAGATCATTTCCCACTTTGTTGGTTGCCGTTTTGTCCTTCTGACAGTGTCCTTTGCCTTACAGAAACTTTGTAATTTTATGAGGTCCCATTTGTCAATTCTTGATCTTAGAGCATAGCTATTGGTGTTCTGTTCAGGAACTTTCCCCCTGTGCCCATGTCCTCCAGGGTCTTCCCAAGTTTCTTTTCTAATAGTTTCAGGAATGATGTTTAATATGATTTTGACCTATCAAATCCAAATCACCAACATCTGGGCAAACAAACACTTCTTCATAATCTTAAGTTATAAGCTATAATTTATATCAGAATGCATAGGCATGCAAATATAATACATGTAGTTTGATCAAAATATTACTAAATCACTTTTCGTGAAACTCCTTTACCACCACATTGTATCTACCTGTTAAATTATGTAGGTTCTGAGATTATACATGTTTGATCCCATATTTATTTCCTCCCGAAACTCAGTAGCCATTCCTACAGTCACTATCCTTTCTAGAACATGGACATATATTGATACAGCATCACATCTCACAGTCCATTGCATATCTGTTGCTTAGCTTTGTTCTGTAGGGTATTTGTGAATGTGTGTCTCTACATCCACATGTGTTTCTTTTTTTAATTTTCTATATTTTTTGCTTACATTCCACATGATTTTCCCTTTCTGTGTTGCCCCCTCCCTATAAGTCCCATAAGCCCTCTTCCCTCTGCCCATTCCCCAACCACCCCCTCCCATTTCTCTGTCCCGGTATTCCCCTACAATGTTGCATCAAGCGTTTCCAGGACCAGGGCCCTCTCCTACATTCTTCTTGGGAATCATTTGATATCTTAATTGTGTCTTGAGTATTCAGAGCTTCTGGGCTAATTAAAAGTTAATAAATAACCAAATAAATCAACAAATCAATCTGGTGACAACTTTGTGAGTAGCTATTCCATATGCTCAAGTGCCTATAGTTTAGGTGTCATGTCTTTGTTTAAATTGTTGAAAGTTTAATCAGAAGCTAGACTTGAAAGGATTTAAGGATAAGGCAGTTGTCAAATGTATAATTCTAATGTGTAGTGAAACACCTAAGTAAAATGTATGGTATTAGCCCTTCTTGTTTTCTCTATCTGCCTCTGCCTCTCTCTCTCTCTCTCTCTCTCTCTCTCTCTCTCTCTCCCTCCCTCTCTCTCTCTCTCTCTCTCTCTCTCTCTCTCTCTCTATCTCTGTCTCTCTTTCTCTCTCTGTGTGTGTGTGTGAGTGTATGTATTTCCATTTGTTTGCTTTTCTTTCTTTTTTTATTAATTTTAGATTCTATTTTCTCGTTTTATAAAGAAACAGAGTAGAGTATGAAGATCTCAGAGGTGCTGGGGAATGGAAACCAGTAATCAGAATATATTGCATGAAGCCATCTATTTTTAATAATATATAGAAAAAAGATTTGTAAAATATTAATAAACAAATTTCTGATATCTGTTGTTTAAATATTTAAAGTGTATTCAAAAGCTAGGACTGAAAGTCATATGTAAAATGTGTAATTCTTAGGTGTTGTAAAATACATAAATAAAACGTTTGGGTTTTAGCCTCTCTTAGTCTCTAGTCTCCATCTCTCTGTCTCTCTGTCTCTCTGTCTCTCACTCTCTCTCTCTGTGTGTGTGTGTGTGTGTGTGTGTGTGTGTGTGTGTTCTTGTGGGTGTATTTTCAGTAAGGAATTTTCTATTCTTAATCTCTACCAGCACAGAATAATTTCTACTAGGAAATCAGTTATTTCTTGAATGCAGGTATCATAACAGGAAATACACCATGTGAAGGTGCAAATGAGAATAAGTTACAGATTGACTTTGGAAACCTGGATTGGACTTTATAGAGTCTGAGCACAGATTGTTCATTTTAGGTATATTTCAACTTAATAATGGAATTTGGAAATGGGTCTCCAGGCAACAATAATTTCCATACTCATTCCAAATCTAGTTGCACAGTAAAGCTTATGGGGTGCTCTTACAGAAACTCTTTAATGAATTTCTTATAACCATGAATGTAGTTTTATTGCTAAAGCCTAGAATCTAGTATGGTCTCTGTAATCTCTGAACAACAGATTACAGAAGGCCATAAAGTACAAGTTACAGCTCCCCTAAGGCTGGTATTGGTCTAATGATGAAAGAGTCTGGGATAATCATTCTGGGAAATTAGGATGTGTTCTGTCCCCCTCCCCAAATACCAAAATATCACTCATTTGTTATCAACCTCCACTCTCAGTTTTCTGAATGGGGTACAATTATTTTTTTTTTCTTTTTGTTGATGATTCATCCCTGTGTGACTAAATTTCCTGGAATAAGAAGAACAGGATATTTGAGTAAAATGAGAAAGGTTGACAAATGGAATTGAAATAAAAAAAAATCCAGATGATATAAATCCACTTGTCGATGGACACCACATTTTTCCATAATGAAGAGAGTAATTTAAAGTTGATGAAAGAATCCTCAGTCCATTGTTCTTGTCTAATTAAATCTGTATTTGGAAAAATGCAAATAGATACATATCAGTGTCCATTCACAAAATTCAAAACCAAGCTGATCAGCATCAATATGAAGTCTAATATCTTGAGCCAAAAGGAAAGAATGTCAGGAAGGATTTCAAATTCATTAACATAGAACACAACATTCTGAATAGAACAGCAAAGCACAGGTACTAAGAATCATAATCAGTAAATGTGACTTTATGTTATTGAGAATGTTCTGTGAACACTATCAAAAGGACTAACAGTAGCCTACAGGATGGGAAAATATTTTCACCAACTCCAGAAGTGACAGAAGTCTGATGTCTACAATACATACTTAAGAAAGTAAACATCAAAAAAGTAATCCAATTTAAAAATATATTGTAGGTTTAAACAGAATTCTTAACAGAGGAATCACTATTGAAAAAGAAGGGCTTAAAGGAGTGTCAACATCCTTAGCTGACCATGAAATAGAAATCAAAAGGAGTCAGGGTTTCCATCTTACAAATGTCAGAATGCTTAAAAGTAAAGTCACAAGTGTCAGATAATGCTGATGAGGATGTGGAGCATGGTGAACACTTCTCCATTGCTGGTAGGAATGCACACTTTCATGGCCACTCTGGAGCACAAATTTTTATTAACATTAGCATTCCCAGAAATATCCTATTTAGTTAATATTGCTCATAAGTATTTCATTTATTACATATGAATTTGTTGAAATGACAAACTTCAATTGCATACCTATTTAAAAGGAAGCTACAAAGTTCCAAACATGTGGTAACAAACATACATTCATTATCATCACCATCAATATCCTAAGTAAAACTATCTGTAACTGTTTCTACTGACAGTATAATTTCTTCAGATGGATAGGATTGTTAATTGGAAGCACAGTCCTTGATGTTCCATTCACAGGAATAAGCTCATGTAGTTCTTCAGGGTGAGTGTAGATGTCCAGATTCCAAGGTGTCCTCCAGTGGCATGTGAAGACCTTGGCTCAGAAAAAGGAGAGGGGGAAAGCTGGGCATTTAGCATCATCTGGACTTCATCACAGTTTGTTTTTTATCATTCATTTCTTGTACAACAAAGATTTTTAAGTCAAATTTGTAGTATCAGTCCATCGTGTGAGATTTGTGACTCAGGACAGGAGAGAAAAAGAAAATATCAATTAAATACTATCTTTGTGGCTATCCAGAACCCCGAAGGGTTGACAAGAAATGATGTCCACACACTAATACCATACCACTGCCACTTACAAATGAATTTAGACAATGTCCAGTATCTTAAGGCAACCTTTGTCTATGTACAATACTCTGGATCTCACATGGATTCAGCTTCATCATTGTCCTGTCTTGTGTTTAAGGTATGAGAATCCTTCAATCTGGTGTGATGTCTCAGGTTTATGTTTCACATCCACCCTGGTTTGCAGATTTACCTGCAGACTATTTCATTAGCTGATTAAGAAGCAGCTCTAATATGGTAGTAGAATTTCAGGTTACAGTGGGGATTCTTGAGATTGATGATGTTTACTTTTTAGGGATTCACATTCTTTCCTTCCTTCCCAAATCAAGTACTAATGGCTGGATTATATTTATATTTCATGAGATTAGATCTTGCCTCTGGTAGTAGACATTATACATCGTGTAAACATTCGTCTGGTTGGTGCTATAATCTGCATATCTTCAATACCAGTCCTCACCCCATCAACATATAACATGTTTTTCACACAAAATAAAAAGTAGTATCATCATTTTCAATCCCAGTGCTGGGGAATTTCTGAAGGATTAATTTATGTTTCCATTCTATCTAACAATTGTTTCCATTGTAAGCCTTTCCCCTCACGTGTCACTGTGATAAACAGGGAGACCCTGTCATGCCTAAAGCACTGATTGGAAATACATTATATAAACTCTTAACTTGAGTGAATCTGAGACCTGGAATTTTGAAGATTATAAAACAATTCAGTGGAATTTTTGAGCTGCTCCAAATTTTCCACAATATTTTGTACTTTTTAGGACTTCAATGGCAGCATGCATAGCATCTATATTTATATTACATAGTTAGAAGCATTTTATAAAATACATAAAATATTTAAGTTTTGTACCAAACATGCCATACTTATCCTCAGACATTTAATCTTAGACCCAGAACTACTTGATGAACAAGTGAAAAATTCAGGAAGCATATGTTCACCCATTGCAGCTCATATCACAGTCATAAATCAATATCATACTTTTAACTCCTTCATGGACAAAGCATCTGAAATGCAGCATCTTTATGCCTGATTAGGTAGGAAGTTCTCTCTATGTAGAGTCTGTTGTCTGCATTTTCCATATTCAGGATCAGCAGTACAAGCCCTCTGGCCTTTTTTTCAAACCAGTCAACATTGTTAGGTTCCAATGTCATTCTAGGATTTTATGTCTTTTGTGGACCATTCTTACTGCCTGACTGTTATGTGGACATTTGTGAGATCATTGAATACCATGGAGAGAATTTCATATACTCTGAAATATTCCCCTATTTAAAGACACATATTTCAATCATAGATGAAAAGTCTGTATAATAATGATAACCCTGTGAAAATGAGCCCAAGCAGGGGGTTCTTCTTTCTTGTAGGTTCTACTTGAGGCAGCAGAGGGGGAAGAGTGCCCTTGGAGGGTAAGACTTGGTCTTATGAGTTTGTGGCTAAGACTTTGTCTTACAAGATATATAGGGTTGTTGTATAATAATGAAAAGTTACTTATCTAAGTGTAAGTTACCTTGGTACTGTAGCTGACCTGCCTTCTGTGATCCTCTCAGGCCAGAAATGTAAGTACAAATAGCCTTTGTATAAACTTAGCTCTAACTTTCTACCTGCAACTTGAAAGTGGCAGGAAAAAAAAGAGCGACTTAGAGAAGTGATTATAGACTTTATTACTAAGTTGGAAAAAGTTTCTTATGAAAGATATCTAAGGGGAAATGCAGAAAGATCCTAAGCGAGGAAAGAGAAAAATTCTTCTAATTGGGAAAGGGAAAAAATATACTTTAAGTGGGGAAAAGCAAAAAAAAATTCTCTCTCTCTCTCTCTCTCTCTCTCTCTCTCTCTCTGTCTCTCTCTCTCTCTCTCTCATCTTTTGGTCCCAGTACTTATATATCTTCTAAAATACATGATCACATATTACAAAATTCATCACAATTTAACACAAACAATTGACTCATAAATTGAAATAGAACAAAGTCTTTGTTGGGCTTTTTTGAGACTTCCTTTGCAAATGCAATTAATATAAATCTCTTTACCTTAGCCCTAGAGAGTCTCTTCAGACAATGGCAAAAAGCAGCCATGTTCTTCACCAAAACATCACAAAAACAGTCTCTCAGCCACATATTAAAGTTCTTCTCCACTGAAACCTCTTGGGCCATCATGCCTACACAGTTCATATGACCCTCAGCACCACTGTCTTCCATATTCCTACTAGGCTGGCCCATTAAGCCCCACTTAAAGCATTCCATGGCTTTCCAAATCCAAAGTCCCAAAATCCACATTCTTCCAAACAAAAGCATGGTCAGACCTATCACAGCAATACCCCAGTCCCTGGTACCAACTTCTGTCTTAGGGTTTTACTGCTATGAACAGACACCATGACCAATGCAAGTTTTATAAAAGACAACATTTAATTGGGCCTGGCTTACAGGCTCAGAGGTTCAGTCCATTATCATCAAGGCAGAAACATGGCAGCATCCAGGCAGGCATGGTACAGGAGGAACTGAGAGTTCTATGTCTTCATCTGAAGGCTGCTAGTAGAAAACTGACTTCCAGCCAACTAGGATGATGATCTTAAGCACACACCCACAGTGACACACCTACTCCAACAAAGCCACACCTCCTAACAGTGCCACTCCCTGGAAAAGCATATACAAACCATAACAGTCATGAAAGAGAATTACAGTCTGTATGAAGGCAAACAAAGCAAAAGCAATACATCAAGTCTGTGAGAAAGTAAATGGTGAAAAAGCATAAGATTGCTAGTATACAATGAGAAAAAAAGTATTATGACACATGGTGAAGTTAGTAGATACGGATGGGTCCTATTATATAGTGTTTGTCTTCAGTGTGAAACTTCACGGTAAAAACTGCTTGTATAAAGTCAAAAGATTATAGAAACATTATTAATAAATTGGACATGAGCCTATGATTTTTTTAAATCAAAGGAAGTTTGGAGCTGTTTTTTCTTCTGTATGCATATGTTTTCAACTTTCCTTTCTTATTCTGTATTTCCATATATTTGAAAGTAGAAAATAATTTTTATAAGTGTGCTAATGTAGCATTATCTAGATAACCTATGAGTAAATCCCTTTGGTTTTGCAGCTGAACATATCATAAGCTAAGTTTCATCAGTCTTTGGTTATTTTTAAATTAAGACTAAACTTCTAGGTGGCATTGAGTCTGTGATTCTGAAGCATTCTCTTTCAAACTTGGAGTGTTCCAGTTAACACTCTCTCACTCTTGTAAGTCCAGTCAGCTCCTTAATGGAGGGTGGAAAGATGATAGATATGTACCATGCCTGAGCCAAAAAACCCTCACAGAGTTACACCTAGTTCTGTGAATATGGAATGACTGCTTCCCCCCAAAGAATATTGCTTTATTTTAAAAGATAAAATAATAATACATTGTTTGATGAAATGCTTTTTTAGAAGAAAAAAAATGGGTCAATTTGCATATTTCTACATGCTGACCTACAATTGATCCAGCACCAATTGTGAAAATGTTGTCTTTTTTCCACTTGATGGTTTTTGTTCCTCTGTCAAAGATCAAGTGACCATAAGTATGAGCATTTTTGGGTCTTCAAGTCTATTCCATTGTCCTACCTGCCTGTCACTATGCCAATACCATGAAGGTTTTATCCTTATTTCTCTGTAGTATAGCTTGATGTCAGGGATGGTTATTCCACAAGAAGTTCTATTATTGTTGAGAATAGTTTTAACTATTCTGTTTTTTTTTTTTTTTTGTTATTCCAGATAAATTTGCTCTTTCTCACTCTATGAAAAATTGCGTTGAAATGTTGATGGGGATTGCATTGAATATGTAGATTGCTTTAAGAAAAATGGCCATTTTTACTATATTAACCCTGCCAATCCATGATCCTGGGAGATCTTTCCATCTTCTGAATCATCTTCAATTTCTTTCTTCAGAGACTTGAAGTTCTTATCATACAGATCTTTCACTTGCTTAGTTAGAGTCACATCGAGGTATTGTATATTATTTGTGACTATTGTGAAGGGTTTCATTTCCATAATTTCTTTCTCAACCTCTTTATCCTTTATATATAAGAAGGGTACTGCTTTGTTTGAGTTAATTTTATATCCAGTCACCTTGATGAAGTTGTTCATCAGGTTTTGGAGTTCTCTGGTAGAATTTTTGTGGTCACTTATTTATTCTATCATATCATCTGCAAATTTGACTTCTTCTTTCCAATTTGTATCCTGTTGCCCCCCTTTTGTTGTCTAATCGCTTAGGCTAGGACTTTTAGCACTATATTGAACAGGGATGGAGAGAGAAGGCAGCATTGTCTAGTCCCTTATTTTAGTGGGATTGCTGCAAGTTTTTCTCCATTTTGTTTGTTTGTTTGTTTGTTTGATGTTGGCTACTGGTTTGGTGTATATTGCTTTTACTATATTTAGGTATCTGCCTTGAATTCCCGATCTTTCGAAGACTTTAATCATGGTGTGTTGGATTTTGTCAAATGCTTTCTCAGCATCTAATGAAATGATTACGATATTCATAAAGGAATTTGGTCTAAAGCTCTCTTTCTTTGTAGGATCTTTGTGTGGTTTAGGTATCAAAGTAATTATGGCTTCATAGAATGAATTGGGTAGTGTTCCTTTGGTTTCAATTTTGTGGAATGGTTTGAAGAGTATGGTATGAAATCTTCTTTGAAGGTCTGATAGAACTCTGCATTGAACCCATCTGGTCGTGGGCTTTGTTTGGTTTGGAGACTATTAATGACTGATTCTATTTCTTTAGGGGTGATGGAAAGGTTTAGATCATTTATCTGATGCTGATTTAACTTGGGTACCTGGTATTTGTCTAGAAAATTGTTCATTTCATCTAGATTTTCCACTTTTATTGAGTATAGGCTTTTGTAGTAGGATCTGATGTTTTTTTTTTTTTTTGATTTCTTCAGTATCTCTTGTTATGTCTCTCTTTTCATTTCTAATTTTGCTGATTTGGATACTCTCTCTGTGCCCTCTGTTTAGTTTGGCTAAGTACACACACACACACACACACACACACACACACACACACATAATTTTAGGTTTGTTCTTCTCATTTTGTCCTGTATTTTCTGGATGTTTTTGGTTAGGAGCTTTTTGTATTTGCATTTCATTTCACTGTTGTGTCAATGTTTTCTATGTTATATTCTGCATCTGAGAGTCTCTCTACTATCTCTTGTATTCTCTTGTTGATGTCCCCTGGCATAGTGTGTTGTGGCTCACCCCAGCTCCTTGGTGCAAATGAAGCTTGGAAGGACCCAGTCTCAGTTGATTTGCCACTCCTGTGTTCCCTGTGCTACTGGCTATACCCATCTGCTCAATTGCTGGAGAAAAAATGGTGGTCTCACCTCCATAACTGGGAGTCAGGTCATTCCTTGCAGACTTGTTCTTCCCGGCAGGATCATTGCACAGACAGGTGTGGTACTGCCCAACTCCTGGGTGCAGGTGGAGCCCAGACAGACCGTGTCCCAGATGCTCTGCCACTCCTGTGTTCCCTGAACTCCTGACTGTACCTGCCTGCTCAGTTGCCAGGGAGAAAATGGCCTAACTGACCACTTTTATTTCATTAACTAAGAGTACATGGAGTCCAAACAGTGCTGTGTATATATACATATGTGTGTAATTCACCAGTACATAAGGAACACTAGAATCTTTCAGAAATAAAAGAGAGTATATTTTCTTCATGAATTGTTAAATGGCAATAGATTCAAAGCTTGGTGTGTGTTCTTGGAAGTCCCTCACCATTGTGCTGTAATATAATATAAATATGGTTACACTTTGTTTAATGGGGAAGGCAGAGACCATGTGCACCAAATTTGATGTGTTAACCTTAGAGGGAAATAAATGACATTGAACTCTCACATTCTACCATGCTCATCTAAGTTATCAGAAGTATATGGCTAAACTTACAAGTAAACACACTTGCTATTCAGTTATTTCACATGTTCGACTGCTTTAATTTTGAATGGCTTGATTAATTCAGGTTTTTTGATGTTAACTACATCTGCTAGGACTTCATGTGTACAATGTCCATGTGCAGTCCTGACACACTATGGAGCAATTCTCATTGCAGATCTCTAATATTCAGATTTTACAACTGACTGATTCTTTTCTATTATCTATAAGAGTTTTCACTAATTACCCATTAGATTAATACAGGCTGATTTCAGCAGTAAGTTTAAAACTGTTTCAGCTTCTAAGAGTTATTCAGGTCCTGAGCTGCTACAGAATTTCAGTTATTTATGGCAACAGTCTCATTCCTGTGTACAGTTATTGTGTAATTCTCTTCACTGTGTCTATTTTACAATGTAGGGTGAGTGATTGACACTCTGAACACATGTTTTCTGGCCCAGGTGTAGTCTGATGACATCAGGAATGAGCCTGTTATCTAATGTCATTACTTTTTTTTTTTTTACAACTTTTATTTTAAGTAGAGTATCTCTTTGTTTTAATTAACATACAGTGTATTAAGGTACATTATGGCCATCCCTATATTTTGAAAGCATTTTATCTTCCTTCTTAGATCTTGGATAAATATGCACATTAACTTTCATTCTTTTTTTTTTGGATTGGATATTTTCTTTATTTACATTTCAAATATTTTCCCCTTTCTAGATCTCCCATTCAAAACCCCACTCTCCCATCACCACCTCAGCTTCCTCTGTGAGGGTGCTCACCCATCCATCCACCCACCCACTCCCATCCTCCCACACTAGCATTCCCCAACAATTGGGTGTTGAACATCCTCAGGCCCAAGAGCCTTGCCCCCACTGATGTCCACTTCTGCCACATATGTGAGCAGCATCATGGGTCATTCCATGTATATTCTTTGATTGGTGGTCCAGTCACTGGGAGCACTGGGAGCCCCAATAGTGTCTGGCCTGTTGACACTATTGCTCCCTCCATGGGTCTGTCATTACTTTTGTAGATATTGGAACTGCAAGAACTAGCTCCAACTGCCAGCTAGGAGGAAGCTATCTTCAAGAGAGATATTATACCAATATTGGCAAAACTTAACATTGCTGAGGCATAAATCATCATTCCCAGGTAAACTAGAGACATTTTTCTCTTCAGCGGAACTCTGTAAACACTGAAGTTACATGGATACTCCCCCCCCCCCTTAGGCCACACAATGCAACATCACTATAAGCCATGAAAAACCTATTTTCAGGGGAGCTCATGACCAGCAGTGGGCGAAATATGTCCAGGAATCTCCATAGAGAGATGAGGTGGATATAGAGGAGACTCTGTGTCCTCTGTGGTTTTCTTAATTATTTGTACTAATTGATCAGAACTGCTGTGATTAACGTGATGTCTCCATGCTCAAATACAGTAAAGATTGTTTGCTAAACCATTTGCAGATTTATATTCACTTGTTTTTGTTTGTTTTTTATACCTTCTTTTAAAAAGTGATGCAATTTATTCTGTTAACTGATTACCCCACCCCAACTATTTCCAGATCCTTGCTACCTCCTAATTCACGAAACTATACACCTTTTTTCTCTGTCTGAATAAAAGAAAAAAAAACAGAAAGAAATTTAAAGGGGCATTAAAAATAAGCAGAAACAAAACAAAAACTATAAAAAATCAAGACACACAGAAAAAGCAAGAGAGAGAGAGAGAGAGAGAGAGAGAGAGAGAGAGAGAGAGAGAAAGGCGCAGAGAGGGACTCAGAGAAAGACCAATATAATCACAACAGTGTATCCATGATATATAGGTAAAATCTAAGTGAGACAAAAGGATTTAATCGAGATAATAATAGAAAAAAGTCTTCAAAATAACATTGAGTTCATTTTTTGGCTATGAACTGTTAAGCTTGTCTTCATGATTAACTGTGTTTAATATCAACTGTGAGATTCCACTGAAGAAAACTAATTATTCCTTTACATGCAAGTGTTAAGCAAAATTCTTCTTGGTTAGGGCTGAGATCCTTTTCTATTTCCTTCTCCCAACCTGGGGATTTTATTTGGGTTGATTTAGTTTAGGCTCTGTGCCTGCAGCCACAGTCTCTATGAATTCATATATGCATGAGTCCAATTGTGTTTCAAACACACTCTTTCCTTTGAATTCTGCAACTGCTATGTCTCTTATAATCTACTCTATTAAAAAATATTTACTCCTAATTTTTACCTCTATTTTACTATATCATCTTCGGAAATTCCTCATATTCTAAGGGCCCAATTCTAGACTCTCAGCTTCTACAAATAAGCACATCAAACATGATATTGAAATCTTGAAACACGTATGAATGAGAAGATGAGGCACTTGCCTTATGTACATGGGTTACCAATTCACTATATTTTTCCATTTTCATATATTTATAGATCAGATAATTCATGTTTTATCACTGAGTAACATCCACTTTTCTATATGTGCAAATTTGTCCTTTTTATTCATGCTTTATTAGAAATATGGGATGATTTCTCCCTTCATATTCTGCTAAAAGATCATGAATAACCTGCTTTGCATAAACATGAGTGTATGGACATCTTTACAATAACATGTAGTGTCACTTGAGTAGGTGTGTGAGAGTGTTATTACTTCAAAACAACATAATTTGATTTATTATGTTTTGGACAATTTCCATAGGAAAGTTTTCATCCCAGGTAAGTGTGGTTAAAGACCCTGTTTAGAGATGATATGGGTTCTAGTAGATCTCCATTGTATTGCTAATGGTCATAATGTCAAATTGCCTTATAAATATTTATGTTCATGCCCAGCGTATTGTCTGAGCCTTGGTCACAGAGGTTCATATCTGCTGTGTGTAAAGAATGATGCAGACATTCATGAGTGGACAGAGTGTTGAGAAAGATTAACAGTGTATTTATTCAACAACAGGTGATTCAATGATATCAACCTGTCATGCAAGAATCAAAGACCATCATAAAACATGGAAAAGGATGTAAGATACAGAGAATTGGCTTAATGGACATGAAATCTTATCTCCATTTAATGTCTGTGATTTTGAGATTGTCTTACTTAACACAGATATATCTAGTTGCATGCACTTTTTCAAAAGCAATGTAAATTTCTCAGTTATTTCTGATATATATATATATGTATATATATTCTTGACTTAGAGATAAAAAACCTTTATCTACACATTGATAGCTTATATCTATAATTTAGTTAAGTTTGATAGTGCTGTAATAATCACTGATGTGTAAACATTTAACCACATTTACTTTTATTCATTTTAGTGAATTTTGAAGTATATGACCTGTAGGAAAGGCAAATATTACTTGCATTTATCTGAAAGAAGGTTCTAATTCTTCACTTCACTTCACTTCAACATGTGTCCAGGACTCTGCGAAAGTATATGGGATGCACTTCCTCAGAGAGGATTAGGACATGGACCTGAACATCCTGCTACACCACCCTTGTGCCTTTTCAGTCCTTCCTCTCATGTGTTTCTGTAGCTGGACAAGGTTCTTACCTAAGAATTACCTCCTCATGAATATGCAAATTCACTGAATCTATAGCAGTAAATACCAGCATGTCCACACCCTGAAAACAATCTATGATCAGTGCTCTCTTCACAGTCACTGTAAACACTGACTCTAATCATGGAATGGAACTGGGTCATTCTCTTTCTCCTCTCAGTAACTGCAGGTAAGGTGCTCACCAATTCCAAATATGAAGAAGAGACAGGGCCTGAGGTCACTATGACATCCACTCTGTCTTTCTGTCCAAAGGTGTCCAATCTCAGGTCCAGCTGCAGCAATCTGGAGCTGAGCTGGTGAGGCCTGGGGCTTCAGTGAAGTTGTCCTGCAAGACTTCTGGCTACACCTTCACCGACTACTGGGTGAACTGGGTAAAACAGAAGCCTGGACAGGGCCTTGAGTGGATTGGATGGATTTATCCTGGAAATGGTAATACTCACTACAATGAGAAGTTCAAGGGCAAGGCCACACTGACTGCAGACACATCCTCCAGCACAGCCTACATGGAGCTCAGCATTCTGACATCTGAGGACTCTGCTGTCTATTACTGTGCTAGACACAGTGTTATAACCACATCCTGAGTTTGTCAGAAACCCTGGCGGGGTAGGAAACTGCCCTAAGTATGAGGTTACTGAAACATTAATCTTTAGACTTCTCAGAAATTGTAATTTTGAATTTCCATTTATTGCCTGCTCCTCACAATCCTATAATGCCTTTATCAGCTTTATAAACACCAATCTATGAATAAAGTGATGTTCACTGAGGACGACACTTACAGTTCTCCATACCTTGTCAAACTCTTTACCAGTGACCACCTCCATTGATATGTTTCTTATTTCATAAAACAATAACAGTGGAAAAGTATAGTGATGCATGATAAATCACTGTAACCTGAGAGAGCAGAACATTGTTGGTAATAATGTACAATATGAGTTTGATCTATCAAACCCAAATCACCAACATCTGAGCAAACAAACACTCCTTCACAGTCTTAAGTGGTAAGTTATTTCAGGAGTGTTGATATCTGTTGCCATATGTTCCAGCAGAAATTCCAACTCTTAGAATTTGAGGAATATTTATATCAGAATTCATAGGCATGCAAATATAATACCTGTAGGTTGGTCAAAAATGTTACTAAATCACATTTCACCCAACTCCTTTACCATCACATTCTATGTACCTGTTAAATTAAGTAGGCTCTGAGATTATATGTGTTTGATTCCATGTTCACTTCCTTCCAAGACTCAGTAGTCACCCCTACAGTCTTTTTAGGACATGGGCCTATACTGATACAGCATCAGCTCTCATTGTCCCAGCTTTGTTCTACAGAGTACTTGTGAATGTTTCTCTGTATCCACATGTGCTTCTTATGTTTGTTTTTAGTAACTTTTCTTCGTTTTTTTTGTCCTATTCCCATTTGCTTGCTTTCCCATTGCCAACCTTTATTTTTCATCTTTACTAAATTTATTTTCTTTTTGTTTTCTTTTTTTTTGTAATTGCCTGTTCAGAAAATATTTTTTTCATTTTTTTATTTTTATTTTTTTTAATTTTTATTTTCTATATTCTATGTTTACATTCCAAAGGCTTTCCCCTTTCCCAATTCCCTCGACCAGACATCCCATAATTCCTCTCCCCCACAACCATTCCGCAATCATCCCCCCTCCCCCCAACGATTTCTCTGTTCTGGGTCTACAAAACTGGATCAAATCTTTACAGGCCCAGGGTCCTCTCCATTCTTCTTGGGAATCATTTGACTTGCTAATTGTGTCTTGAGTATTTAGGGCTTCTGGGCTCATTAATATCCACTTATCATGTGTATTCTTTTGTGATTGTGTTAACTCACTTAGGATGATATTTTCCAGATCTAACCATTTACATACAAATTGCATGAATTCATTATTTTTAATTGCTGAGTAGTATTCCATTGTATAAATATACCACGTTTTCTGTATCGATTCCTCCTTTGAGGGATATTTGGGCTCCTACCAATTTCTGGCTATTATAAACAAGGCTGCTATAAACGTAGTGGAGCATGTGTCTTTAATGTATGCAGGGGAATCCTCTGGGTATATGCCCAGAAGTGGTATGCCAGGGTCCTCTGGAAGTGACAGGCCCAATTTTCTGAGGAGCACCCAAACTGATCTCCAGAGTGGTTTTACCATTTTGCAATCCCACCAACAGTGGAGGAGTGTTTCTCTTTCTCTACATCCTCACCAGCACTTGTTGTCTCTTGAGTTTTTAATCTGAGCCATTCTGACTAGTGTGAGGTGGAATCTCAGGGTTGTTTTGATTTGCATTTCCCTGATGACTAATGATGTTGAACAACTCTTAAGGTGCTTCTCGGCCATTCGAAATTCTTCTGGTGAAAATTCTTTTTTTAGCTCTGTACCCCATTTTTGATAGGGTTATTTGGTTCTTTGGGGTCTAACTTCTTGAGTTCTTTGTATATATTGGATATTAGCCCTCTGTCGGATGTAGGGTTGGTGAAGATCTTTTCCCACTTTGTTGGTTGCCGTTTTGTCCTTCTGACAGTGTCCCTTGCCTTACAGAAACTTTGTAATTTTATGAGGTCCCATTTGTCAATTCTTGATCTTAGTGCATAAGCTATTGGTGTTCTGTTCAGGAACTTTCCCCCTGTGCCCATGTCCTCCAGGGTCTTGCCAAGTTTCTTTTCTAATAGTTTCAGTGTGTCTAGTTTTATGTGGAGGTCCTTGATCCACTTGGAGTTGATCTTAGTGCAAGGAGATAAGAGTGGGTCAATTCACATTCTTCTGCATGTTGACCTCCAGTTGAACCAGCACCATTTGTTGAAAAGGCTATCTTTTTTCCACTGGATGTTTGTGGCTCCTTTATCAAAGATCAAGTGACCATAAGTCTGTGGGTTCATTTCTGGGTCTTCAATCCTATTCCATTGATCTACTTGCCTGTTTCTGTACCAATACCATGCAGTTGTTAACACAATTGCTTTGTAGTACTGCTTGAGGTCAGGGATATTGATTGCCCCATAAATGCTTTTATTGTTGAGAATAGTTTTAGCTATCCTGGGTTTTTTGTTGCTCCAGATGAATTTGAGAATTGCTCTTTTTACATCTATGAAGAATTGAGTTGTGATTTTGATGGGGATCGCATTGCATCTGTAGATTGCTTTTGGCAAGATGGCCATTTTTACTATATTGATCCTGCCAATCCAGGAGGAAGAAATATTTTTCTATCTTCTGATGTGTTCTTCGATTTCTTTCTTCAAGGACTTGAAGGTCCTGTCATACAGATCTTTTGCTTGTTTGGTTACAAGGTACTTTATGTTGTTTGTGGCTATAGTGAAGGGTGCTATTTCCCTAACTTCTTTCTCAGCCTGTTTGTCCTTTGAGTACAAGAAGGCTACTGATTTGCTCGAGTTAACTTAATAGCCAGCCACTTTAATGAAGTTGTTTATTAGCTGTAGAAGTTCTCTGGTGCAGTTTTTTGGGTTGCTTAAGTAAATTATCATATCGTCTGCAAATAAAGACACTTTGACTTCTTCCTTTCCAAATTGTATCCCTTTGACTTCCTTATGTTGTCTAAGTGCTCTCACTAGAACTTCAAGTACTATATTGAAAAGATATGGAGAGGGCAGCCTTGTCTAGTCCCTGATTTTAGTGGGATTGCTTCAAGTTTCTCTCCATTTATTTTGATGTTGGCTACTGGTTTGCTGTAGATTGCTTTTACTATGTTTAGGTATGGGCCGTGAATTCCTGCTCTTTCCAAGACTTTTAGCATGAAAGGATGCTGAATTTTGTCGAATGCTTTTCAGCACCTAATGAAATGACCATGTGGTTTTTTTCTTTAATTTGTTTATGTATTGGATTGAATTGATGGATTTCTGTATATTGAACCATCACTGCATCCCTGGGATGAAGCCTACTTGATCATGGTGAATGATCGTTTTGATGTGTTCTTCGTTTCAGTTGGCAAGAATATTATTTAGTATTTTTGCATCGATATTCATAATAGAAATTGGCCTGTAGTTCTCTTTCTTTGTTGGATCTGTGTGGTTTAGGTATCAGCATAAATGTGACTTCGAAGAATGAGTTGGGCAGTGTCTCTTCTGTCTCTATTTCGTGCAATAGTTTGAAGAGGATTGGTGTTAAGTCTTCTTTGAAGGTCTGGTAGAATTCTGCACTGAAACCATCTGGTCCCATACTTTTTTTGGTTGGAAGGCTTTCTATAACCCTTTCTATTTCTTTAGGGGCTATGGGACTATTTAGCTGATCTAATTGATGCTGATTTAATTTTGGTATTTGGTATCTTTCTAGGAAATTGTCCATTTCCTCCAGATTCTCCAGTTGTGTTGAGTATAGACCTTTGTAGTAGGATCTGATGATCTTTTGAATTTTCTCAGTTTCTGTTGCTATGTCCTTTTCATTTCTAATTTTGTTAATTTGGATACTGTCTCTGTGTCCTTTGGTTAGTCTGGCTAAGGGTTTATCTATCTTGTTGATTTTCTCAAAGAACCAGCTCCTGGATTTTTTTGATTCTTTGTATGGTTTTCTTTGTTTCTTCTTGATTGATTTTAGCCCTGTGTTTGATGATTACCTGTCTTCTACTCCTCCTGGGTGAATTAACTTCTTTTTCTTCCAGGGCTTTAAGGTGTGCCATTAAGCTGCTAGTGTATGCTCTCTCTAGTTTCTTTTTGGATGCACTTATAGCTATGAGTTTTCCTCTTAGCACTGCTTTCATTGTGTACCGTAGATTTGGGTAGGTTGTACCTTCATTTTCATTGAATTCTATAATGTCTTTGATTTCTTTTTTTATTTCTTCCTTGACCAAGGTGTCATTGAGTAGAGTATTGTTCAGTTTCCATGTGTATGTGGGCTTTCTTTTGTTTTTGTTGCTATTGAAGACCACTCTTACTCCATGGTGATCTGATAGGAGGCATGGGATTAGCTCGATCTTCTTGTATTTGTTGACATCTGTCTTGTGACCAATTATATGATCAATTTTGGAGAAGGTACCATGCGGTGCTGAGAAAAAGGTATATTCTTTAGCTTTAGGATGAAATGTTCTATATATATATATATATATATATGTTAAATCCAATTGGTCCAAAGTTTCAATTAATTTCACTGTGTCCCTGTTTAGTTTCTGCTTTGCTGATCTGTCCATTGAGGAGAGTGGAGTGTTGAAGTCACCCACAATTATTGTGTTAGGTGTAATGTGTCCTTTAAGCTTTAGTAAGGTTTCTTTTATGAATGAAGTTGCGCTTGCATTGGGAGAATAGATGTTCAGTATTGAGAGCTCTTCTTGGTGGATTTTCCCTTTGACGAGCAAGAAGTGATCTTATGAGTCTCTTTTGATGACTTTAGGTTGGAAGTCAATTTTATCTGATATTAGAATGGCTACTCCAGCTTGTTTCCTGAGACCATTTGCTTTTAAAATTGTCTTCCAGCCTTTTACTCTAAGGCAGTGTTTGTCTTTAACACTGAGATGTGTTTCTTGTATGCAGCAAAATGTAGGTTCCTGTTTCCGTATCCAGTCTGTTAATCTACGTCTTTTTATTGGGGAATTGAGTCCATTGATGCTAAGAGATATTACAGAATTGTAATTATTACCTCCCGACATTTTTGAAAAAAAAATTTTTTTTATATTTGAGGGGTTATCCTCTTTTGGGTTTGATAAGAGGAGGTTTCTATCTTGCTTCTTCTGGGGTGTAGTTTCCTTCCTTGTGTTGGTGTTTTCCCCCTAATATCCTTTGTAGGGCAGGATTTGTGGAAAGATATCATGCAAATTTGGTTTTGTCATGGAATACCTCGTTGTCTCCATCTATGGTGATTGAGAGTTTTGCTGGGTAAAGTAGTTTTGGCTGAAATTTGTGTTCTCTTAGAGTTTGCATGATATCTGCCCAGGATCTTCTAGCTTTCATGTCCTCAGGTGAGAAATCTGGTGTTATTCTGATAGGTCTTCCTTTATATGTTACTTGGCCTTTTTCTCTTGCTGCATTTAATATTCTTCCTTTGTTTAGTACATTTGGAGTTTTTATTATTATGTGACAGGATGTATTTCTGTTCTGGTCCAGTCTGTTTGGAGTTCTATAGGCTTCTTGTATATTCATGGGCATCTCTCTCTTTAGGTTGGCAAAGTTTTCTTCCATAATTTTGTAGAAGATATTTGCTGGCCCTTTAACTTGTAAATCTTCACTCTCATCTATACCTATAATGCTTAGGTTTGGTCTTCTCATTGTGTCCTGGATTTCCTGGATGTTTTGGGTTACAACCTTTTTGCATTTAGTATTTTCTTTGACTGTTGAATCAATGGTTCCTATGGTATCTACGACTTCTGAGATTCTGTCTTCTATCTTTTGTATTTTATTGTTGATATTTGCATCTATGGCCCTTGATTTCTTCCCAAGGTTTTCTATCTCCAATGTTGTCTCCCTCTGTGATTTCGTAGTCATTTCTACTTCTGTTTTTAGAACCTGGATGGATATGCTCAGATCTTTCACTTGCTTGATTTTGTTTTCATTTCTTTCTTTAAGAGATTTTTGTGTTTCCTCCTTCATAGCTTCTACTTCTTGACCCACATTCTTCTATATTTCTTTAAGTGATTTTGTCTTTCCTCTTTATTGGCTTCTTCTTTTTGATCCATATTCTCCTGAATTTCTTTAAGTGATTTTTGTGCTTGCCTTGTAAAGGCTTCTAACTTTTGATCCACTTTCTCCTCTATTTCTTTAAGAGATTTATCTATGTATTCTGCTACCAGCATCCTGACCAGTGATTTTATATCCAAGTCTTGTTTTTCTGGTGTTTTGGCGTATCCAGGGCTTCCTGTTGTTGGCGAACTGGGTTCAAATGCTGTCATGCTGCCTTGATATCTGTTAGTAACAATCCTTCGTTTTCCTTTTGCCATCTGGTTATTTCTGGTGTTAGTTGGCCTTGTTGTCACTGCCTGGTGTTTGACCCTCCCGTGAGGCTGGGCTCACCTGTTGTTTCTCTACTGGTGACTATGCACGACCTCTGCTGTAAGGGACCATGAGCAGGCTTCTCCCAGCTGCCCTGGTGCAAGGCTGGAGGGTGTTGAGAAGTCGCAGAGCCTCGGTGCTGAGCCTGGCTGGTGGTGAGAGCCTGGTAGATCCAACAGCATGATGGTAGCCCTGGCTGGAGTCTGTCTACCTGGGCCTCTCTAGCCCTGTCCTGGTAGCAATATGGAGGCTTACCACTTCTTTTTGTTTTCTAATTAAACAAAGAAACAATCAAATTGTGATAAGACTGGGAGGTATTGGGGAAGGGAAACCAGTATTCAGAGTATATGGCAAGAAAACATGTATTTTACATAGAAATAGAAAAAAGAGAACTTAAAAATTTAATAAATAAGTCTGATAATATATTTGTTGTGTAACTTTTCCATATGCTCATGTTCCCATACTTTAGATCTCATGTCTGTGTTTAAATTGTTCAAAGTATAATCAGAAACCAGGTCTAAAAGTATTTAAGGATAAGACTCTTATCTGATAATTTTAAGGTGTAGTAAAATACCTAATTAAATGTGTGGGTTATAGCT
Source organism: Apodemus agrarius (assembly GCA_964023405.1). Classification (NCBI taxonomy): domain Eukaryota; kingdom Metazoa; phylum Chordata; class Mammalia; order Rodentia; family Muridae; genus Apodemus; species Apodemus agrarius. Next base: position 4,975,735 of record OZ030011.1, read on the forward strand.
TCTCTCATTTTCTCTGATTTTCTGCCTCCGTCAATGTCTCTCTGTCTCTCTTTCTGTCTCTCACTCTTTCTCTCTGTGTGCATATTCTCATTGGTTTGCTTTTCTTTTTATTTATTTTTTATTAGATATTTTCTTTATTTACATTTCAAACGTTATCCCCTTACCTGTTTTCCCCTCTGAAACTTCATTCTCCCCTGCTCCTCCCCCTGTTCATCAATACACCCACTCCGTCTTCCTTGCCCTGGCATTACCCTATACTGGGGCATCTAGCCTTCTCAGGACCAAGGAACTCTCTTACATTTGATGACCAAAAAGGCCATTCTTTGCTACATATGCAGCTGGAGCCTTGTGTACCTCCAAGTGTATTCTTTGGTTGGTGGTTTAATCCCTGGGATTTCTAGAGTGTACTGGTTATTTCATATTGTTGTTCCTCCTATGGGGATGCAACCTTGTTCAGATTCTACAGTCCTTTCTCTACCTCTTCCATTGGGGACGTTTTGCTCTGTCCAATGGCTGGGTGAGAGCATCCACTTCTGTATTTGTTAGATACTGGCAGAGTCACTCAGGAGACAACTATATTAGGCTCCTGTTAGCAAGTGCATATACAATAGTGTTTGGGTTTGGTGACTGTATGTGGGATGGATACCCAGGTGGGACAGTCTCTGGATGGTCTTTTCTTCAGTCTCTGCCACAAACTTTGTTTCTGTATCTCCTCCCATGTATATTTTGTTCCCCATCTAAGAAGGACAAAAGGATTCATACTTTGATTGTTCTTCTTGAAATTCCTTTGGTCTGTGAATTGTATCTTGGGCATTCTGAGCTTCCAAACTAAAACTCACTTATAAGTGAGTGCATATCTGTTGCAGTAAATCGCCAATCCAAATATGCCATGGCCATGAAAGCACAGCTCATTTAGCATGGATACAGCCTTTTCACCTAAATTGGGCAGATTTACCACTACACTACCTTCTTTCCCATCTATGAGACCCTTTATAATTTGCAATATCTCCAAGCCATGTGTTTCTGCTTATGCTATCTCCCTCTCCCAGAACATAATTACTAATCTGGCTGTAAACTCTGTTGTCTACAATCGTTACCTGTTTGTGGGTTATGCTGATATAATAGGGGAACAAATATTGTGTTATTAGTCATTTATTGTTTGATGGAATAAAGGCATATGAAATTAGGGGTAGGGTTTGCCATGACTGTCTAATAAAATAGCAAGTAACCTGAAATTGATGGTTGATGGCCCTAAGTGAAAATCATATGCCACTATTTTGATAGCACAACATATCAATAAAATGATTTTATTTACACTACCATACAATTAAACTAGTAACTCATCTACCCATCATCAGAGACATGTTTTTCAGTAGATGGGAAGCAAGAGAGAACCAGAAATGGATAATTTGTAGAGCACTGGTATTAAATGAGTTTTCCTCATCAAACCTTCCTCCGATGACTAATGAACCATTGCAAAGCAAGATTATAACAGTTAGAGATGATGGATTACTCTCAAAAAGCAGTCTTATCCAGATATAGAAGGAATGATACACATATGAACTCACACTGACTGTGGGAACGAGCGCAGAACTAATGTAGTTTGAAGCCATTGGTTCTATCTGCAGAGATTGGGAAGTAGACATGTGCTCCCACCACTAGGTAAGAATCTATCTGCAACTGGTACTCGTCTACAATGGAAACTTAGTCTTTTTCAGTGGGCACTTACTCCAGTGTTAACCATACTTTATGGTAGGCCCTATCTCAAGAGGTGGACAAACAAATACAACACAATGGCATATTTATAGTGTTTGTCTTATACAGATTTACTTAGAGAGTTTGTATTACTAGATTTTTCATGTATATTTGGTTTCAGATGTTGTCTTCTTTAGAGTTTGTGTGTGTGTGTGTGTGTGTGTGTGTGTATGGCAAGATAGGCTGGATAGTAACAGAGAGAAAGACAGATAGAGTGATTTAGGATTAGGGTTTGTAATTGGTTAAAGAGAAAAAGAAAGAGTATGAAGTTGGGTTTGTAACAAAGGAATGAAGGGGTAAGAAAATTTGGGGAGAAAAAAGTGTGGTTAGAATATATTGTTTAGTCGATTTTTTTCAATCAACAAAGGTCATTTAAGTTAAACAACCTGGGCAAAGGCTCCAAATCTTGTGTACTTGTAGCTTTTCTATAAATTAGAACATCATAGAGTGACAAAACATGTTTCTTTATTTCTGTCATGTTGTGCACAACCTGGTTGGAAAGTTTCCAATAATTTCAGGTCTGTAGCATATTGTTCTATTGCCCCATATCTTATCCTTTCTGTCTTCCTGAAATGTCAAAAATCAGGTAAGAATCTATGAAGAACATTGCATATTTCACTGTTCAGACATTTTCTCAGACATGTAAAGAGTCTTCTTAGGGCAACATACCTTTCCACACATAATCAAGTATAGCCACAGGCAAACAGTTCTCTGTTACTAACAAAAAAAGATGTTTCCTTGTCTTTCATGACGTCATCAAGACAGGAGCAGATGTGTCCAGATAGATGAAAAGGAAGAAGTAGGCCAGGACTGAAAGAGAGGTAACTATGAAACCATTTGGCAGAACATAAAATTGATATAGATTGACTAATTATGTAATAAGACTATTTGAGAACAAGAGTAAGATAAGGCTTAAAATTATAATTAATAAATATAAATTTTAGACTTTTTATTCAGAGATAGGGCAGGCATAGTAAAATAATGTTCTTATACCCATGTTAGTGTCAACTTGAGCCATTTATTTGGCATAATTGAGTCAATAACATTGAAGCAGAAGTGTTTGATCACACATTCAATAAATATATAATTCTGAGGATATGACCAGCATTGCTGTTAAAGTTCTATTTTGTTTTGCTTTGTTTATCCAAAATAGTTTCTTTTTACAGCATTAATTGCCCAGGAACTCATCTCTATAGACAAGGATAGCATTGAACTCAGAGATCCACATCTCCCTTACTGCAAAATCTTGGGATAAAAGATATTAGCAACTACAATATGGATATGTTGAAATATCCTCAACAAATATTTTTAATTACCTCTGCTCATATCATTGGATTTGAGGTGGGAGAGTCAGTTATTATGCAATGACAACTGATTCCAAATTCATAGTCTTCCTCGTTCCCTATATCCTGCTCTGTAATCAAATGACTGCTACACCACACTAACAACAAGATCATCTTTACAGTCTTTGGGACAGTGTGTGACAGTGATGCTAAGTGTTTTGTTGCAGACTGTTTAGTAATTCCAAATGGTGATTCAGGACAGTTTCCCAGACTAATGTGCTGGAGAATTTGACAGTAATATACTTCAGAAGCAAGTGACAGAGTAAACATCTAGAGATTCACCAAAATATCTTGAAATTGGCTGTTCCTGCATGTTATATATCTGAACACTGAGTACACCATGGTGTATCAGTTTTTGAGGAAATGAGGGTGAGAATATGCGAGCCAGTTTCTAGATATAGTTCTACCTGCAAAGGGACCTGGAATAGTGAAAATGGTGCTAGTCCCTTATATGGTGTTCATAATCATTACATATAGAGATATCTAAAAGGAACTTCTATGGGCTAGTGATTAATGAAAAGATAGGCCAAGCAGGGAACAAGAAAAAATAATAAAAGTAAAAGAAATTGTATAAATCAATATATTCATCTATTCAAGGAAAGCTTCTATACAGACATTTCACCAGATTAGCAAGTATTATGATCCTCATATTATTTTAACTTAGGAGAATAAACTCATATTACCTAACTATAACATTATGGATCTTAAACAGCCATGTATGGACTATAGGAAGATGATATCTAAGTAAATCTATATTACTTAAGTAAGTATGCACTCCTATGCATTGCAACCTATAGGAGCCATAAACATCTCATATACTGTCATACGTCACACAGAATTATAGATATTATCCTGAACATCTAAGGTTCTGAAAAGCCAAGATACAATCATATAACACTCTGGATTTTAGTGATAACTTTTCCACTGTAGTAAGGAGTCCTCAATGCCCTGAGGATGCTGCCTCCAGAAGTGAAAATTCACGGGACATCATTAATAGTTTCAGGGAATGGTGCTTACCCATGAGATGTGTCTCAAGTTTAGCCAGTTTGCTGGCCATTCCCACAGTCTCTGCTCCATTTTTGTCCCTGCATTCCTTGTAGACAGGACAAATTTTGGATTGAAAGTTTTGTGGGTGGGTTGGTGTTTCTATTGCTCCACTGGGTTTCTTTATCTGAATGTAGGAGTTGGCCGTTTCAGGATTCATATCCTCAAAGTAGTGTGTCACAGCTAAGGTCACCTCCACAGCTAAGGGACGTTGTTTCTTTCACCACCTCTCCACCCAACTTCATTGGACCTGAGGTTCCTGAATCAAGCAGAACTGTAGTTCTGAAAACATACGACCCAACTATGCCCATCATAAGTCTACCACACTAGGACCATAGAGATTCATCTCCCTCCCAATCCATACTACAGCAAGACAATCCAGGGCAGCATGGCACCTCCAAATGCATAGCTACACAACTAGAGCATGCCCTGAATATCCCAACACAATCAAAGCACAGGAAAATGACCTTAAATCTAATCTAATAATGATGATGGAGTCCTTTAAATAGGAAATGAATAAAGCCATTAATAATTACAGGAAAATACAATTAAACAGTTGAAGGTAATAGATAAAATGGTGTAAGACCTAAAAATGGAATCAATAAAGAAAACACAAACTAATGGAATCCTAAAGATGGAAAACCTAGGTTACAGAACAGGTACACCAGATGATATTTTCCCATTCCTTTGCTTGCAAAATTCATTATGTTCTTGCTTTTAAGAGCTGAGCAGTATTCAATTTTATAAATGAACCACATTTTCTGTATCTAAACTCTGGATGAGGGATGACTAAGTTTTTCCTAGATTCTGGCTATTACAAATAGAGCTGCTATGAGCATAGTAGAATGTACATTCTTGGGCATGGTGGAGAATTTCAGGGTATATGCCGAAGAGTGTTATAGCTCGGTTTTCAGGTAGAACTATTCCTAATATTTTGAGAAATCCCAAGACTGATTTCCAGAGTGGTTGTTCAAATTTTCTCTCCCGCGAGCAATGGAGGATTGTTTTCCTTGCCAGCATGTGCTGTATCTAGAGTTTTTTGTCTTAGCTAGTCTTATTCCTGATTTAACTCTTAGAAAGGGGTATGGTACAGGACATAGAGAAAGCAACTTCTACTGACCAGGATATTCAACCTGCTACCAATTTTGGTTTATTGGTTTATTTATTTTTCAGTGTGTGTGTGTGTGTGTGTGTGTGTGTGTGTGCGCACGTGTGTGTGTGTGTGTGTGTGTGTGTGTGTGTGTAGAACAATGTCATGCACTTCAGAAGAAGTACAAAGACATCAGTAATGTTATACTGTGTCTAACCTTGTGGTCTAAAATATGAAGGTTTAGGTAAGATATATCTATTAGTGCATGATTCTTTTGCAGTGCCCAACTGTTTTCTGATGGACTTGTTATCTATTGAATAGGAGCAAACTCCTCCCAAATAAATATAATCAAAAGCCTATGGCTTGAGATAACAAAGGGACTAGTTGACCCCAGTTGTATTGCTGAATTTAAGATGTCAAAATGCCTTATGAATTCTTATCTTTATACATTAGATTAGTGCTGTTCCCAGCCTTGACGAAGAAGCTTCTGTGTTCACTGCGTAACGTTTGATGCAAACATTCAAGACTGGTCAACGTGGTGAGAATGATTACTGAGTCCTCAGCACTTATGTGTTAAGGATATGAAATTTCCAATATATTAACTCTATTAATGAATATTTGCAGACATCATATGAGTATCTCATTTGTACTTCTTAGATATTGTGTTCTTACTTAAAATTATGTATATCAATACATTTTAGCATATACATGAAAATGTTTAGCATAAAAGAGAAAAATAGGATACTGAAGAAATAAAAGGGTAGAAATTATGGATGAAATATGCACACTGTCATATATTCATTTATATGAAAATTCAAACCATATGTAAAACTGTTATTTTTATTTTTCAAAATGAGTTTGCTTATTCTTTGACATTTTTATTCATGTGTGAAATACATCAGGATCATATGTACCCCACTATAACCTTCTGGTTTCTATTGGGCACTTCCAATAAATCAATCCCAACTCACTGACTAATTTCATTAACTAACAACATGATGTGTCCAATAACTGCTGTGTATCAATTGATAATTGGCAATAGACCCAAAGCTTGGTGTGTGTTCTTGGAAGTCCCTCACTATCATGCTGTGATATTTTAAGAATATGGTTACACTTTGCTTAGTGAGGCAAGCTGAGAATACATGCATCAATTAGGATGGATCAACCTTCCAGGAAAACATGTGAAATCCAACTCTCATATTCTACTATGCCTGTCTAAGCAATCAAAATTTTATGGCTAAACTTACAACTAGGCACATTTGCTACTCAGGTATTTCACATATTCTCATCATTTAACTTTGAATGGTTTGATTTATTCAGGTTTTATTGTGTTAACTATAGCTGCTAAGAGCTCATGTGTACAATGACCCTGTGCAGTCTTGAGGCACCATGGAGTGATTTTCATTGCATATCTATAATATTCAGATTTTTCATCTGGCTAGTTCTTTTCTATTTCTATAAGAGTTTTCACTAATTACCCATTATGTTAATATAGGCTGATTTCAGCAGTAAGTTTAAAACTGTTTCAGCTTTTAAGAGTCAGCGTTGTCTTGAGCTACTGCAGCATTTTAGTTATTTATGTCAACAGTCTTGGTCCTGCATACAATTTTTGTGTATTCTCTTCAGTATGTCTCTTACACAATGTAGGGTGAGTGATTGAAACTCTGAACACATATTCTCTGCCCCAGGTATAGTCTGATGATGTCAGAAGAGAGCCTGCTCTCTACTGTCATTACCTTTTTGTCACCATTTTTATTTCATGTAGAGTTTCTCTTTATTTTAATTAACATACACAGTATTCAGCTTCATTATGACAATTCATACTTTTGATAGCATTTTATCTTTCTTCTTAGATGTTAGATAAATGTCCAAATGAACTTTCATTCTTTTTTTTTTTGTTGGGTTGGACTTTTTTATTTACATTTCAATTTCCCCCCCTTTCCAGGTCTCCCCTTCACAACTCCCCTATCCCTTCACCCACTCCCCTTCCTCTAGGAGGCTGCTCACTCAGTCCTGCTTTCCCACACTGGCATTTCCCTACACTGGGGCTTCAAACACTATCAGACTCAAGGGTCTCTCCTTCCCCTGATGTCCAACAAGGCCATCCTCTGCCACATATGTCGACAGCGCCGTGGGTCCCTTCATGTGTATTCTTTGGTTGGTTGTCCAGTTCCTGGGAGCTCCGATGGGTCTGCCCTGTTGACACCATTGCTCCCTTATGTTGCTCTTATTACTTTGTAGAAATAGGAACTGCAAAAGCTGCCTCCACCTGTCTGCAAGTAAGAACCTGGCTTCAAGCCAGACATCATAGAAATATTGTCACATCTTAAAATCACTGATGCATAAATCATCATCTTCAAGTAAACTAGAGCCATCTCTCTCTTCAGTGGAACTCTGTCAACACTGAAGTTACATGGATATGTTTTTTTCTTAGGCCACACAATGCAACTTCAGTGTAAGCCATGTAAAACCTATTTTCAGGAGTGCTCATGACCAGCAGGGGGCACAATAAGGCTCGACTTCCCATAGAGAGATGAGGTGTATATGGAGGAGACTTGGTGTCCTCTCTGGTTTTCTTTATTAATTGTAGTAACTGATCCGCTCTGCTGTGATTAACGTGATGTCTCCATGCTCAAACACAGTAAAGATTCTTTGCTAAACTGTTTGAAGGTTTATATTCACTTGTTTTTTTCACTTCTTGGAAAAAAAGTGAAGCAATTTATTCTATTTAGTGATTTGCCCACCCCCAACTATTTCCAGATCCTTTCTACCTCCAAATACATGCAACTACACACCGTTTTCTCTTTCTGAATATAAGATAAAAATACAGAAAGAAATTTAAAGGATTAAAAAAAAACAGAAACAAAACAAAAAACAATTGAAAATCAAGACACACACACAGAAAGCAAGAGAGAGGATATTGCAACCAGGACACAGCTGGAGAGGCCCAGGTAGACAGACTCCAGCTGGGGCTGCTATAGCGTGGGGGCCTTGCACCGAGGCAGTGGGTGGCAGCCAGCTCGCAGTCCCTTGGAGCATAGGTACCAGTAAGCCTCCATATTGCAACCAGGACACAGCTAAAGAGGCCCAGGTAAACAGACTCCAGCTGGGGCTGCCATCACAGGGGGGGGGATCCGACAGGCTCTCGCCACCAGGCAAGCACAGGCCTTGCACTGAGGCAGCATGCGGCAGCCAACTCAAGGTCCCTTAGAGCAGCGGCCGCAGCTCTTGCCACCAGGCGGGCCCAGCGCCTAGGCTCTGTGGGACTTCTCCACACCCTCCAGCCTTGCACTGAGACAGCAGGTGGCAGCCAGCTCGAGGTCCCATAGAGCAGCAGTCATGCATAATCACCAGTAGAGAAACAACAGGTGAGCCCAACCTCACAGGAGATTCAAACACCAGCCAGTGACAACAAGGCCAACTAACACCAGAAATAACCAGATGGCAAAAGGAAAACAAAGGAACATTACTAACAGAAATCAAGGCAACATGACAGCATCTGAACCCAGTTTGCCAACAACAGGAAGCCCTGGATACCCCCAAAACACCAGAAAAACAAGACTTGGATATAAAATCACTGGTCAGGATGCTGGTAGCTGAACACATAGAAAAATCTCGGAGAGAAATAGAGGAGAAAATGGATCAAAAGTTAGAAGCCATTACAAGGCAAATACAAATATCACTTCAAGAAATTCAGGAGAAGATGGATTAAAAAGAAGAAGCCAATAAGGAGGAAAGACAAAAATCACTTAAAGAAATAAGGAAGAACGTGGGCCAACAAGTAGAAGCTATGAAAGAGGAAACACAAAAATCTCTAAAAGAAATACATGAAAACACAATCAAGCAAGCGAAAGATCTGAGCATATCCATCCAGGTTCTAAAAACAGAAGAAGAAACAATTAAGAAATCACAGAGGGAGACAACATTGGAGATAGAAAACCTTGGGAAGAAGTTAGGGGCCATAGATGCAAATATCAACAATAGAATACAAGAGCTAGAAGACAGAATCTCAGAAGCCGAAGATACCATAGGAACCATTGATTCAACAGTGAAAGAAAATATTAATGCAAAAAGGCTGTAACCCAAAACATCCAGGAAATCCAGGACACAATGAGAAGAACAAACATAAGGAATATAGGTATAGACGAGAGTGAAGATTTACAAGTTAAAGGGCCAGCAAATATCTTCTACAAAATTATGGAAGAAAACTTTGCCAACCTAAAGAGAGAGATGCCCATGAGTATACAAGAAGCCTATAGAACCCCAAACAGACTGGACCAGAACAGAAATACATCCTGTCACATAATAATCAAAACTCCAAATGTACTAAACAAAGAAAGAATATTAAAGGCAGCAAGAGAAAAAGACCTAGTATCATATAAAGGAAGACCTATCAGAATAACACCAGATTTCTCACCTGAGACCATGAAAGCTAGATGATCCTGGGCAGATATCATGCAAAATTTAAGAGAACACAAACTTCAGCCAAAACTACTTTACCCAGCAAAACTCTCAATCGCCATAGATGGAGACATCAAGGTATTCCATGACAAAACCAAATTTGCACAATATCTTTCCACAAATCCAGCCCTACAAAGGATAATAAGGGGAAAACACCAAGACAAGGATGGAAACTACACCCGGGAAGAAGCAAGATAGAAACCTCCTCTCATCAAACCCAAAAGAAGAGAACCACTCAAATACAAAAAAAATATATAAATAAATATATAAAAATAATTTCAAAAATGTCGGGAGGTAATAATTAGTATTCCTTAATATCTCTTAACATCAATGGACTCAATTCCCCAATAAAAAGACATAGCTTAACAGACTGGATACGGAAACAGGAACCTACATTTTACTACATACAGGAAACACATCTCAGTGTTAAAGAAAAACACTGCCTTAGAGTAAAAGGCTGGAAGACAATTTTAAAAGCAAATGGTCTCAGGAAACAAGCTGGAATGGCCATTCTAATATCAGATAAAATTGACTTCCAATCTAAAGTCATCAAAAGAGACTCAGAAGGTCACTTCTTGCTGGTCAAAGGGAAAATCCACCAAGAAGAGCTCTCAGTACTGAACATCTATGCTCCAAATGCAAGGGCACCCTCATTCGTAAAAGAAACCTTACTAAAGCTTAAAGCACACATTATACCTAACACATTAATTGTGGGTGACTTCAACACTCTACTCTCCTCAATGGACAGATCAGCAAAGCAGAAACTAAACAGGGACACAGTGAAAGTAATTGAAACTTTGGACCAATTGGATTTAACATATATATATATATATATATATATATATATATATATATATATATATATATAACATTTCATCCTAAAGAGTGGTCTTCAATAGCAACAAAAACAACAGAAAGCCCACATACACATGGAAACTAAACAATACTCTACTCAATGACACCTTGGTCAAGGAAGAAATAAAAAAAAAATCAAAGACTTTTTAGAATTCAATGAAAATGAAGGTACAACCTACCCAAATCTATGGGACACAATGAAAGCAGTGCTAAGAGGAAAACTCACAGCTCTAAGTGTATCCAAAAAGAACATGGAGAGAGCATACACTAGCAGCTTAATGGCACACCTTAAATCCCTGGAAGAAAAAGAAGTTAATTCACCCAGGAGGAGTAGAAGACAAGAAATCATCAAACTCAGGGCTGAAATCAAGCAAGTAGAAACAAAGAAAACCATACAAAGATTCAAAATAACCAGGAGCTGGTTCTTTGAGAAAATCAACAAGATAGATAAACCCTTAGCCAGACTAACCAAAGGACACAGAGACAGTATACAAATTAACAAAATTAGAAATGAAAAGGGAGACATAACAATAGAAACTGAGAAAATTCAAAAGATCATCAGATCCTACTACAAAAGTCTATACTCAAAACAATTGGAGAATCTGGAGGAAATGGACAATTTCCTAGACAGATACCAAATACCAAAATTAAATCAGCTTCAATTAGATCAGCTAAATAGTCCCAAAACACCTAAAGAAATAGAAGGGGTTATAGAATGCCTCCCAACCATAAAAAGTACAGAACCAGATGGTTTTAGTGGAGAATTCTACCAGACCTTCAAAGAAGACTTAACACCAATACCTTTCAAACTATTTCAAAAAATAGAGACAGAAGGGACACTGCCCAAATCATTCTTCAAAGCCCCAATTACGCTAATACCTAAACCACAAAAAGATCCAACAAAGAAAGAGAACTCCAGGCCAATTTCTCTTATGAATATAGATGCAAAAATACTAAATAAAATTCTTGCCAACCGAATCCAAGAATACATCAAAAAGATCATTCACCATGATCAAGTAGGCTTCATCCCAGGGATGCAGGGATGGTTCAATATATGGAAATCCATCAATATAATCCAATACATAAACAAACTAAAAGAAAAAAACCACATGGTCATCTCATTAGATGCTGAAAAAGCATTCGACAAAATTCAGCATCCTTTCATGCTAAAAGTCTTGGGGAAAGCAGCAATTCAATGCCCATACCTAAACATAGTAAAAGCAACCTACAGCAAACCAGTAGCCAACATCAAAATATATGGAGAGAAACTTGAAGCAATCCCACTAAAATCAGGGACTAGACAAGGCTGCCCTCTCTCTCCATATCTTTTCAATATAGTACTTTAAATTCTAGTGAGAACAATTAGACAACATAAGGAAGTCAAAGGGATACAATTTGGAAAGAAAGAAGTCAAAGTATCTTTATTTGCAGACGAAATGATAGTTTACTTAAGCGACCCAAAAAAAACTCCACCAGAGAACTTCTACAGCTGATAAAGAACTTCAGCAAAGTGGCTGGTTATAAAATTAACTCAAGCAAATCAGTAGCCTTCTTGTACTCAAAGGACAAGCAGGCTGAGAAAGATGTTAGGGAAATAACACCCTTCACAATAGCTACAAACAATATAAAGTACCTTGGTGTAACTCTAACCAAACAAGCCAAAGATCAGTAAGACAGGAACTTCAAGTCCTTGAAGAAAGAAATCGAAGAAGACATCAGAAGATGGAAAAAATATTTCTTGCTCCTGGATTGGCAGGATCAATATAGTAAAAATGGCCATCTTGCCAAAAGCAATCTACAGATTCAATGTGATCCCTATCAAAATCACAACTCAATTCGTCATAGATCTAGAAAGAGCAATTCTCAAATTCATCTGGAGCAACAAAAAACCCAGGATAGCTAAAACTATTCTCAACAATAAAAGGACTTCTGGGGGAAACAATATCCCTGACCTCAAGCAGTACTACAGAGCAATTGTGTTAAAAACTGCATGGTATTGGAACAACAACAGGCAAGTAGATCAGTGGAATAGGATTGAAGACCCAGAAATGAACCCACAGACTTATGGTCACTTGATCTTTGATAAAGGAGCCACCACCATCCAGTGGAGCAAAGATAGCCTTTTCAACAAATGGTGCTGGTTCAACTGGAGGTCAACATGCAGAATAATGTGAATTGACCCACTCTTATCTCCTTGCACTAAGATCTACTCCAAGTGGATCAAGGACCTCCACATAAAACTAGACACACTGAAACTATTAGAAAAGAAACTTGGCAAGACCTTGGAGGACCTGGGCACAGGGGGAAAGTTCCTGAACAGAACACCAATAGCTTATGCACTAAGATCAAGAATTGACAAATGGGACCTCATAAAATTACAAAGTTTCTGCAAGGCAAAGGACACTGTCAGAAGGACAAAATGGCAACCAACAAAGTGGGAAAAGATCTTCACCAACCCCACATCCAACAGAGGGCTAATATCCAATATATACAAAGAACTCAAGAAGTTAGACCCCAAAGAACCAAATAACCCTATCAAAAAATGGGGTACAGAGCTAAACAAAGAATTTTCACCAAAAGAAATTCAGATGGCGGGTGGCAGTGGTGGCGCATGCCTTTAATCCCAGCACACTGCTCTGTAGTATTGCTTGAGGTCTGGCATATTGATTCCCCCAGAAGTTCTTTTGCTGTTGATGATAGTTTTAGCTATCCTGGTTTTTTTGTTATTCCAGATGAATTTGAGAATTGCTCTTTCTAACTCTATGAAGAACTGAGTTGGGATTTTGATGGGTATTGCATTGAATCTGTATATTGCTTTTGGCAAGATTGCCATTTTAACTATATTAATCCTGCCAACCCACGAGCATGGAAAATTTTTCCATTTTCTGATGTCTTCTTCTATTTCCCTCTTCAGAGACCTGAAGTTTTTATCATATAAATCTTTCACATGTTTGGTTAGAGTCACTCCAAGATACTTTATATCGTTTGTGGCTATTGTGAAGGTGTCATTTCCCTAATTTCTTTCTTGGCCTGATATCCTTCGCATATAGGAAGGCTACTGATTTGCTTGAGTTGATTTTATAACCAGCCACTTTGCTGAAGTTGTTTATCAGTTGTAGGAGTTCTCTGGTGGAATTTTTTGGGTCACTTAAGTATACTATCATATCATCTGCAAATAGTGATAATTTGACTTCTTCTTTTCTAATTTGTATCCCTTTGACTTCCCTATGTTGTTGAATTGCTCCAGCTAGTACCTCAAGTACTATATTGAAGAGATATGGTGAGAGGGGGCAGCTTTGTCTAGTCACTGATTTTAGAGGGATTGCTTCAAGTTTTTCTCCGTTTACCTTGATGTTAGCTAGTGGTCTGCTGTAAATTGCTTTTACTATGTTTAGATATGGGCCTTGAATTCCGGCTCTTTCCAAGACTTTTAGCATGAAAGGATGCTGAATTTTGTCAAATGCTTTTTCAGCATGCAATGAGATGACCATGTGTTTTTTTTCTTTCAGTTTGTTTATGTATTGGATTACGTTGATGGATTTCCATATATTGAACCATCCCTGCATCCCTGGGATGAAGCCAACTTGATCATGGTGAATGATCGTTTTGATGTGTTCTTGGATTCGGTTGGCAAGTATTTTATTTAGTATTTTTGCATCGATATTCATTAGGGAAATAGGCCTGTAGTTCTCTTTCTTAGTTGGATCTTTGTGTGGTTTTGGTATCAGGGTAATTGTGGCTTCATAGAATGAGTTGGATAGTGTTCCTTCTGTTTCTATTTTGTGGAAGAGTTTGAAGAGTATTGGTACTAGGACTTCTTTTAGGTCTGATAGAATTCTGTACTAAAACCATGTGGTCCTGTGCTTTTTTTGGTTGGAAGACTTTCTATGACCCCTTCTATTTCTTTGGGGATTATGGGTCTGTTTAGACAATCTATTTGATCCTGGTTTAATTTTGGTATTTGGTAACTGTCTAGGAAATTGTCTATTTCATCCACATTATCCAGTTGTGTTGAGTATAGGCATTTGTATTAGGATCTGATTATTCTTTGAATTTCCTCAGTTTCTGTTGTTATATCTCCCTTTTCATTTCTAATTTTGTTAATTTGAATACTGTCACTGTGCTCTTTGATAAGTCTGGCCCTAGCCAGACTTATCTATCTTGCGTTTATCTATCTTGTTGATTTTCTCAAAGAACCAGCTCCTGGTTTTGTTGATTCTTTGTATGGTTCTCTTTCTTTCAACTTGATTGATTTCAGCCCAGAATTTGATGATTTCTTGTCTTCTACTCCTCCTGGGTGAAATTGCTTCTTTTTGTTCCAGAGCTTTCAAGTGCTCCATTAAGTTGCTAGTATATGCTCTCTCCTGTTTCATTTTGGAGACACTCAGGGCTATGAGTTTTCCTCTTAGCACTGCTTTCATTGTGTCCCATAGATTTGGGTATGTTGTCCCTTCATTTTCATTAAATTCTAAAAAAATTTTAATTTCTGTCTTTATTTCTTCCTGGACTAAGGTATCATTGAGTAGAATATTGTTCAGCCTCAATGTGTATGAGGATTTTCTGTTGTTTTTGTTGCTATTGAAGAACACTTTTACTCCATGGTGATCTGATAGGAGGCATGGGATTAGTTTGATCTTTTTATATTTGTTGAGGTCTGTCTTATGACCAATTATATGGTTGATTTTGGAGAAGGTACCATGAGGTGCTGAGAAAAACGTATAGTATTTTCATTCCTATAGCAAATGAATTTTCTATTCTTAAACTCTTGCACCTTAGAATAATTTCTACTAGGAAATCTGTAATTTCTTGAATGCACATGTCATAGCAGGAAATACACCATGTGAAATTACAAATGAGAATAGGTTACAGATTGATTTTGTAAACCTGGATTGGACAAAGCATCTGAAATGTGGCATCTTTATGCCTGATTAGGTAGGAAGTTCTCTCTATGTAGAGTCTGTTGTCTGCATTTCCCATATTCAGGATCAGCAGTACAAGCCCTCTGGCCTTTTCTTTTAAACCAGTCAACATATCCAGGTTCTAATATCATTCCATGATCTTATGTGTTTTGTGGACCATTCTTACTTTCTGACTGTAATGTGGACATTTGTGAGATCATTGAATATCATGGAGAGAATTTCAGATACTCTGAAATATTCTCCTATTTAAAGACATAGGATTCAATCGTAGATGAAAAGTCTGTAAAATAATGATAACCCTGTGAAAATGAACCCAAGCAGGGCGTTCTTCTTTTTGTAGGTTCTTTTTGAGGCTGCAGAGGGGGAAGGGTGTCAGCGGAAGGTAAGACTTGGTCTTATGAGTTTGCAGCTATGACTTTCTCTTACAAGATATTTACGGTTGTTGTATAATAATATAAGCTTTTCTTATCTAAGTCTACGTTACCTTGGTACTGTAGCTGACCTGCCTTCTGTGATCAAAACTTCAGTATAAATAGCCTTTGTATGATCTTAGCTCTAACTTTCTACCTGCTAGTTGAAAGTGGCAGGAAAAAAAGAGTCACTTAGAGAAGTGATTATTGAGTTTATTACTAAGTTGTAAAAAGCTTCCTATGAAATATATCTAAGGGGCAAAGCAGAAAGATCCTAAGTGAGGAAAGGGAAAAATTTTTCTAAGTGGGAAAGGGAAAAAATTCTACTCTAAGTGGGGAAAAGCAAAAAAATTTTTTTCCTTCTCTCTCCCTCTCTCATCTTTTGTTCCCAGTACTTACACATCTTTCAGAATAATGATCATATATTACAAAGTTCATCACAATTTCACACAAACATTAAATCATAAATTGAAATAGAAGTTTACAACATAGAATGCTTACATGCATATCCATTAGGAGTAATTATCTAGCTAAACATTCATCACCTGTCTCAGTTTCATCGGTCCACTGAAGGTTTAAAATCACAACTAAGTTATCAATTCGTGAGTTCTTTGTATACATTGGATATTACTCCTCTATTGGACATAGGAATAGTAAAGATCATTTCCCAAATTGTTAGTTGCCATTTTGCACTATTGACAATGTCCTTTACCTTACATAAGCTTTGTAATTTTATGAAGTCCCATTTCTTGATTTTTAATTTCAGAGCATGAGCTATCAGAGTTCTGTTTAGTAAATTTCCCCTGTGCCAATGTGCTCAAGGCTCTTCCCCACATACTTTTCTATTAATTTCAGTGTATCTGGATTTTTGTGGAGGTCCTTGATCCACTTGTACTTGAGCTTTGTGCAAGGAGATAAGAATGGATCTATTTGCATTCTTCTGCATGCTATCTGCCAGTTGGATCAGCATCACTTGTTCAAAAGGCTACCTTCTTTCCACTGGATAGCTTTAGTTCCTTTGTCAAAGATCAAGTGACCATACGTGTGTGGGTTCATTTCTGGGTCTTCAATTCTATTCCATGGATCTACCTGTCTGTCCCTATACAAATACCATGCAGTCTTTTTTCCTAGTGCTCTGTAATACAGCTGAAGGTCCAGGATGCTGATTCCCCGAAGTTCTTTTATTTTTGAAAATTGTTTTCACAATCCTGTTTTTGTTTTTGTTTTTGTTTTGTTTTCCAGATGGATTTGAGAATTGCTATTTCTAACTCATTGAAGAATTGAGATGAAATTTTGATGTGGATTGCATTGAATCTGTATATTGTTTTGGCAAGATGGCCAATTTTACTATATTAATCCTGCCAATCAATGAGCATAGGAAATATTTCCATATTCTGAGGTCTTCTTCAATTTCTTTCTTCAGAGATTTGAAGTTCTTGTTACACAGATCTTACATTTGTTTGGTTAGAGTCATACCGAGATAGTTTATATTGTTTGAGACTATTGAGAAGGGTGTCTTTTCCTTAATTTTGTTTTCATCGTCTATATCATTTGAGAATTTACATGACTAGCAGTGTGTTCCTGTTGGACTAGGAAGGCAGTAGGCACTGCAACTGATCCTAAAATAGCAACTAATGTTATAATGCCTAAGTTTACTTCAGCTATAAATCTCTTAGGTCATGAAAGCAAATTAACAATCTATATGAAGGCAAACAAAGCAAAAGCAATACATCAAGTCTGTGAGAAAGTAAATGGTGACAAAGCGTAAGGTTGCTAGTATACAATGAGAAAAAAGTATTATAGCACATGGTGAAGTTAGAAGATAAGAATGGTTCCTATTATATAGTGTTTGTCTTCAGAGTGAAACTTCACAGTAAAAACTGCCTGTATAATGTCAAGAGATTATAGAAACATTATTAATAAAATGGACATGAGCCTATGATTTTTTTAAATCAAAGGAAATTTGGAGCAGTTTTCTCTAATGTATGCATATGTTTTCAACTTTACTTTTTTACTCTGTATTTCCATAGCTTTGAAAGTAGAAAATAAGTTTTTATAGGTCTGCTAATGTAGCTTTATCTGGACAACCTAACTATGACTAAATCCCTTTGGTTTTACAGCTGAACATATCATAAGCTAAATTGTCTTTGGTTATTTTTAAATCAAGACTATACTCCTATGCGACATTGAGTCTGTGATTCTGAAACATTCTCTTTCGAACTTGGAGTGTTCCAGTGAACACTCTCTCAGTCTGTAAGTCTAGTCAGCTCCTTAGTGGAGGGAGTAAAGATCACAGATTGGTACCACACCTGAGCCGAAGAACCCTCACAGAATTACACCTAGTTCTGTGAAATTGGAATGACTGCTTTCCCCCCTCAATGAATATTGCTTTTTTTTAAAGTTAAAGTAATGATACAATATTTGATAAAATGCTTTTTGAGAAGAAAAAAAAAAAGAATGGGTTGATTTGCATATTTCTGCATGCTGACCTACAGTTGATCCAGCACCAATTGTGAAAATATTGTCTTTTTTCCACTGGATGGTTTTCGCTCCTCTGTCAAAGGTCAAGTGACCATAGATATGAGGGTTCATTTCTGGGTCTTCAAGTCTATTCCATTGTCCTACCTGCTAGCCACTGTACCAATACCATGAAGGTTTTATCCTTATTGCTCTGTAATATAGTTTGAGGTCAGGGATGGTTATTCCACAAGAAGTTCTATTATTGTTGAGAATAGTTTTAGCTATTCTGGGTTTTTTGTTATTCCAGATAAATTTGCTCTTTCTAACTCTATGAAGAATTGTGTTGAAATGTTGATGGGGATTGCATTGAATCTGTAGATTGCTTCAAGCAAAATGGCCATTTTTAGTATATTAACCATGACAATCCATGATCCTAGGAGATCTTTCCATCTTCTTAATCTTCTTCAATTTCTTTCTTCAGAGACTTGAAGTTCTTGTCATACAGATTTTTCACTTGCTTAGTTAGAGTCACACCAAGGTATTTTATATTATTTGTGACTAGTGTGAAGGGTTGCATTTCCCTAATTTCTTTCTCAGCCTCTTTATCCTTTATGTATAAGAAGGGTATTGATCTGTTTGAGTTAATTTTATATCCAGTCACTTTGATGAAATTATTTATCAGGTTTCGGAGTTCTATGGAAGAATGTTTGTGGTCACTTATGTATTCTATCATATATTCTGCAGATTTGACTCCTTCCTTTCCAATTTGTATCCTGTTGACTTCCTTTTGTTGTCTAATTGCTTAGGCTAGGACTTTGACCTCTATATTGAACAGGTATGGAGTGAAAAGACAGTGCAGCTCCCCCTCCAGGCTAACCCAATCACAAAAGAATACACATGAAATGCAATCACTGATAAGTGGATATTAATGAGCCCAGAAGCCCTAAATACTCAAAGCAAGTCAAATGACTCCCAAGAAGAAGAAAGGAGAGGACCCTGGGCCTGTAAAGATTGGATCCACTATTGTAGACCCAGAACAGAGAAATCGTCGGGGGGGGGGAATGAGTGGGGAATAGCAGGGGGGGAGAGGAATTATGGGACATATGGTGGGAGGTAACTGGGAAAGGGGAAAGCCTTTGGAATGTAAACATAGAATATAGAAAATAAAAATTAAAAAAAAAGAAAAGTCAGCATTGTCTAGTCCCTTATTTTAGTGGGATTGCTGCAAGTTTTTCTCCATTTTGTTTGATTGATTGTTTGATGTTGGCTACTGGTTTGGTGTATATTTCTTTTATTATATTTAGGTATGTGCCTTGAATTCCTGATCTTTCCAAGACTTTTATCATGAAGGAGTGTTGGATTTGTCAAATGCTTTCCCAGCATCTAATGAAATGATCATGTAGTTTTTTTTGAGTTTGTTTATATGGTGGATTACATTAATGTATTTCTGTATATGGAACCATCCCTACATCCCTGGCATGAAACCTCCTTGCTCATGGGGAATGATTGCTTGATGTATTCTTGGATTCAGTTGGCAAGAATTATCTTGAGTATTTTTGCATCGATATTCATAAGGGGATTCGGTGTAAAGTTCTCTTTCATTGTAGGGTCTTTGTGTGGTTTAGGTATCAGAGTAATTGTGGCTTCATAGAATGAATTGGATAGAGTTCCTTTGGTTTCAATTTTATGTAATGGGTTGAAGAGTATTGGTATGAGGACTTCTTTGATGGTCTGATAGAACTCTGCATTGAAACCCATCTGGTCCTGGGATTTTGTTGTTGTTGTTGTTGTTGTTTAGAGACTATTAATGACTGATTCTATTTCTTTAGGGGTGATGGAATGGTTTAGATCATTTATCTGATGCTGATTTAACTTGGGTACCTGGTATTTGTCTAGAAAATTGTCCATTTCATCTAGATTCTCCACTTTTATTGAGTGTAGGCTTTTGTAGTAGTATCTGATGATTTTTTTTTATTTCCTCAGTATCTCTTGTTATGTTTCCCTTTTCATTTCTGATTTTGCTGATTTGGATACTCTATGCCCTCTGGTTAGTTTGGCTAAGGATATATCTATCATGTTATTTTTTTTCATAGAACTAGCTCCTGGTTTGGTTGATTCCTTGTTTAGTTCTTTTTGTTTCTACTTGGTTGAGTTTAGCCCTGAGCTTGATTATTTCCTGCTGTCTACTCATGTTTGGTGTATTTGTTTCCTTTTATTCTACAGTCTTCATCTGTGCTGTCAAGCTGTTAGTGTATGCTCTTTCTAGTGTCTCTTTGGAAGCACTCAGAGCTATGAGTTTTCCTCTTAGCACAGCTTTCGTGGTGTTCAATAAATTTGGGCATGTTGTGCCATATTTTTCTTTAAATTCCAAGAGATCTTTAATTATTTTCTCTATTTCTTCCTTGACCAATTCACTGTTGAGTAGAATGTTGTTCAGTTTCTATGTGTATGTGGGCTTTCTGTTGTTATTGAAGGCCAGCCTTAGTCCGTGGTGATCAGATAGGGTGAATGAAATTATATCCATCATCTTATATCTGCAGAGGTCTGTTTTCTGACCAAGTATATGGTCAGCTTTGGAAAAAGTACTGTGAGTTGCTGAGAAGAAGGTATATTTTCTGTTTTGGGACAAAAATGTTCTATTTTTTTCTGTTAAATCTATTTGGTTCATAACTTCTGTTAGTTTCACTGTTTCTCTGTTTAGTTTGTCTTTCCCTCATTTGTCCATTGATGAGAGTAGGGTGTTGAATTCTCCCACTTTTATTGTGTGGGGTTAAATGTGTGCTTTTCGCTTTAGTAAAGTTTTTTTCATGAATTTGGGTGCCTTTGTATGCCCTTGTATTTGCCACATATATTTTCTGAGTTCATATTGGTAGATTTTTCCTTTGAGGATTATAAAGTGTCCTTTGTTATCTTTTTTGAGTACTTTAGGTTGAACATCAATTTTATTCTATATAAGAATGGACACACTAGCTTGATTCTTGGAACCATTTGCTTGGAAAATTGTTTTCCAGCATTTTAGATTGACATAGTGTCTTTCTTTGTGCCTGAGATGAGTTTCTTGATTGCAGTAAAGTGTTGGGTACTGTTTATGTATCCAGCATGTTAGTGTATGTCTTTTCATTGGAGGAATGAGTCAACCAATGTTAAGAGAAATTGAGGAGAAGTGATTGCTACTTCATGTTATTTTTGTTATCAGAGGTAGATTTCTCTGTGTGTGTCTCTCTTCTTTTTGATTTGTTAAAAGAAGATAATATTCTTGCTTTCTCCAGAGTGTAGTTTACCTTCTTTTGTCGGTGTTTTCCATTCATTATCATTTGAAGGGCCGGATTTCCGGTAAGATATTGTATAAATTTGTTTTTGTCATTGAATACCTTGTTTTCTCCATCTATATTAATTGAGAATTTTGCTGGGTACAGTATCCTGTGTTGGCATTTATGTTCTCTTAGGGTCTGTAGGATATCTTCCCAGAATCTTCTTGATTTCACAGTCTCTAATGAGAAGCATGGTCTAATTCTGATAGGTCTGTCTTTATATGTAAGTTGACCTTTTTCCCTTAATGCTTTTAATATTCTTACTTTGTTTAGTGAATTTGGTGTTTTAATTATTATATGATGTGAGTAATTTCTTTTCTATCCAATATATTTGGAGTTCTGTAGGGCTGTTGTATGTTCCTTTAGGTTAGGGAAGTTTTTTTCTATAATTTTCTTGAGGACTTTCACAGGCCCTTTACGTTGTAAATCTCTCTCTTCTATATCTATAATTCTTAGGTTTGTTCTTCACATTTTGTCCTGTATTTCCTGGATGTTTTTGGTTAGGAGCTTTTTATATTTGCATTTTCTTTGACTGTTGTTTCAATGTTTTCTATGTTATCTTCTGCATCTGAGAGTCTCTCTTCTATCTCTTGTATTGTCTTGTTGATGCTGTATCTATGACTCCTGACTTCTTTCCTAGGAGTTCAATGTCCACAGTTCTTTCCTTTTATGATTTCTTTATTGTTCCTCCCCTACCCTTTTAGATTCTGGATGGTTTTGCTCAATTCCTTCACTTGTTTGGTTGTGCTTTCCTGTAATTCTTTAAGGGCGTTTACCTGTTTACCAGTGTTATCTTGTATTTCTTTAAGGGAATTATTTATGTCCTTCTGGAAGCCCTCTATCAGCATCATGAGCTGTGATTTCAAATCCAAATCTTGCCTTTTTGGTGGGTTGGAGTATCTAGGACTTGGTGTTGTGGGAGAATTTGGTTCAGAATATACCAAGTGGCCTTGATTTCTGTTGGTACTGGTTCTATGCTTGCTTTTACCCATCTGGTTATCTCAGATGTTATTTGGTCCTGCTGCCTCTCACTGGTGCTTGTCCCTCCCGTGGGCCTACAAGCCTGGCTCAGCACTCCTGGGTGAACAGCTCTCCCCTGGCATAGAGTGTTGTGTCTCACCCCAGCTCCTTGGTGCAAATGAAGCTTGGAAGGACCCAGTCTCAGTTGTTTGACACTCCTGTGTTCCCTGTGATCCTGGCTGTACCTATCTGCTCAGTTGCTGGAGAAAAAATAGTGGTCTCACCTCCATAACTGGGAGTCAGGTCACTCCTTGCAGACTTGTTCTTCCCGGCAGGATCATTGCACAGACAGGGGTGGCACTGCCCAACTCCTGGGTGCAGGTGGAGCCCAGACAGATCCTGTCCCTGATGCTCTGCCACTCCTGTGTTCCCTGAACTCCTGACTGTACCTGCCTGCTCAGTTGCCAGAGAGAAAATGGCCTAACTGACCAACTTATTTCATTAACTAAGAGTACATGGAGTCCAATCAGTGCTGTGTATATATGCATATGTGTGTTATTCACTAATACATAAGGAACACTAGAATCTTTCTGAAGAAAAAGAGTATATTTTCCTCATGAACTGTTAAATGGCAATAGATTCAAAGCTTTGTGTGTATTCTTGGAAGTTCATCACCATTGTGTTGTAATATTTTAAAAAATATGGTTACAGTTTGTTTAATGGGGAAAGCAGAGACCACAAAACTTACTTCTCCTCCTGCCAAACATCTCTTGCTCTCCTTTTCACCCAAAAACCTATTTCTCCCCTGCCAATCCTCTCTTTCTCCCCTCATCCAAAATTTTCTTCTCCTCCTGCTCCATCACCAGCTCTAGAATTTATTTATAAATTAAGATGGGAAACAGGTTTACAGGAAATCACCTGAGTGCTGACTCATTTTTCATTTGAAGCCCCACACAGGATAACAGAATTGGCATCAAATACAATTAACCACAGAGCTATACACAACACATACTATGTATGTTCCATTGTGATTAGGTTTCCTCACTCAGGATAATATATGTTCTAGTTCCATCTATTGGCCTAAGAATTTCATGAATTCATTGTTTTGAATAACTGAATAGTATTCCATTGTGCAAATGTACCACATTTTCTGTATCCATTCCTCTGTAGAAGGACATCTGGGTTCTTTCCAGTTTCTGGCTATGATAAATAAGACTGCTATGAACATAGTAGAGTATGTATCCTTATTATATGTTGGATCATCTTCTGCATATACGGTCAGGAGTGGTATAGCTGGGTACCCAGGTAGTACTATGTCCAATTTTCTGAGGAACCCCTGAACTGATCCCAGAGTGTTTGTACCAGCTTGCAATCCAACCAGCAGTGGAGGAATGTTCCTCTTCTCCACATCCTAGCCAACACCTGCTGTTACCTGAGTTTTTGGTCTTAGCCATTCTGACTTGTATGAGGTGGAATCTCAGGGTTGTTTCTATTTGCATTTTCATGATGACTAAGGATGTTGAACATTTCCATAAGTGTTTCTCAGCCATTTGGTGGTCCTCAGTTGAGAATTCTTCGTTTAGCTCTGTACCCCATTTCAATAGAGTTATTTGGTTCTCTGGAGTCTAACTTCTTGAGTTCTTTGTATATGTTGGATATTAGACCTCTGTCGGTTGTAGGATTGTTAAAGATCTTTTCCCAATTTGTTGGTTGGCACTTTGTCCTCTTGGCAGTGTCCTTTGCCTTACAGAAGCTTTGTTATTATATGAGGTCTCATTTGTTAATTCTTGATCTTAGAATACAAGCTATTGGTGTTCCTTACAAGTAAATTTCCCCTGTGCCCATGTGCTCAAGGCTCTTCCCCACTTTCTTTTCTGTTTGTTTCAGTGTGTCTGGTTTTATGTGGAGGTCCTTGATCCACATGGACTTGAGCTTTATAAAAGGAGATAAGAATGGATTGATTTGCATTCTTCTGCATGCTAACTTCCAGTTGAACCAGCACCATTTGTTGAAAAGGTTAACTTTTTTTCACTGGATGGTTGTAGCTCCTTTATCAAAGATCAATTGACCATTGGTGTGTGGGTTCATTTCCAGGTCTTCAATTCTATTCCATTGATCTACCTGCCTGTCACTGTACCAGTACCATATAGTTTTTATCACTATTGCTCTGTAGTATAGCTTGATGTCCAGGATGCTAATTGCCCCAGAAGTTCTTTTATTGTTGAGAATAGTTTTTACTATCCTGGGATTTATGTTATTCTAAATGAATTTGAGGATAAATATTTCTAACTCTATGAAGAATTAATTGGAATTTTGATGGGGATTGTATTGAATCTGTGTATTGCTTTTGGTAAAATGGCCATTTTTACTATATTAATCCTGCCAATACATGAGCATGGGATCTCTTTTCATCTTCTGAGGTCTTCTTCGATTTCTATCTTCAGAGACTTTAAGTTCTTGTCATCTACAGATCTTTCACTTGTTTGGATAGAGTCACACCAAGATTCTTTATATAATTTGTCATTTTTCTGAAGGGTGTAATTTCCCTAAGTTCTTTCACAGCCTGTTTATCTTTTGAGTATAGGAAGTCTGCTGATTAGTTTGAGTTAATTTTATATCTGCCCACTTTGCTGAAGTTGTTTATCTGCTGTAGGAGTTCTTTGGTGATGTTTTTGGGGTAATGTAAATATACTATCATTTCATCTGCAAATAGTGATAGTTTGACCTCTTCCTTTCCAATTTCTATTCCTTTGACCTCCTATTGCTGTATAATTGTTCTAGCTAGAACTTCAAGAACTATTTTGAATAGATAGGGAGAGGTTGGGTAGCCTGATCTTGTCCCTGGTTTTAGTGGTATTGCTTCAAGTATTTCTGCATTTAGTTTGATGTCAGGTACTGGTTTGCTGCGTATTGCTTTTGCTATGTTTAGGTCTGGGTCTTGAATTCCTGATCTTTCCAAGACTTTTAACATGAAGGGATGTTGAATTTTATCTAATGCTTTTTCAACATATAATGAAATGACCATGTGTTTTTTTTCTTTAAGTTTGTTTATCAAGTAAACCATCCCTGACTTTGTTACATATTGAACCATCCCTGCATCCCTAGGATGAAGCCTACTTTATCATGGTGCATGAAAGCTTTTCTGTGTTCTTGGATTTGGCGTGCAAGAATTGTTTTGAGTATTTTTTCATTAATATTCTTCAGGGAAATTGGTCAGAAGTTCTCTTTCTTTCTTAGGTCTTTGTGAGATTTTGGTATCAGCATAACTGTGGCTTCACAGATGCATTAGGTAGTGTTCCTTCTCTTTCTACTATGTGGAATAGCTTGAAGAGTATTGGTATTAGATCTTCTTTAAATGCTAGATAGAATTCTATACAAAAACGATCTAGTCTTGGGCTTTTTTTGTTTGGGAGACTTTTAAGAACTTGTATTTCTTTAGGTGTTATGTAAATGTGAGGATGGTTTAATCTGATCCTGATTTAACTTTGGTATTTGGTGTCTGTCTAGAAAATAGTCCATTTCATCCAGATTTTACATTTGTGTTGAATATATAGGCTTATGGAGTAGGATCGGATGATTTTTTTGGAATTTCCTAATTCAATTAGGAAATTAATTGAATTTTCTGTTGTGGCATCACATTTTCTTTTTTTTTTCCTTTTTTTATTATTTTCTATATTCTTTGTTTACATACCAAAGGCTTTCCCCTTTCCATTTCCCCCCCACACCAGCTCAAAGGGGAGATTTTACTACTACTTTGATGCTCTCTGTTTCTAGGGCCTCTGTGCATCTTATCAATATATGTTTTTTCCACGTAATTGGTACACTAATTATAGACTTCTTGCATAGTGTAAGAGTATATGCCATCTCAAGTTGGAAATGATGGATACAATAACTCCATGAAAGGGGGTAATTTCATTGACTTTACTGATGTGTCAAATTCCTGGCTTACATATTTGAGATTGCTATTTATTCAACAATCAGGACCTTCATCTTTGTACTGACCTGTATTTGTAACAACTTTAAAATAAACAGCAGAAAATAGAAACTCGAAGCAGGGAGAAATGTATTCAATTCTCCTAGAATCTGATGATCTTAGAAGAAGGCACAGTGGGCAAATGATGCTAGAAGGCACAGCTCAGAAGTTTAGGACATTTTTTTTCACTGCCTTCGGAAATGTTAAAACACCATGCATTCTTCTTGTTCTTATCAATATTGATGATTTAGAACTTAGAGAGAATAAGATTACCTAACTTTGGCCAACTTTATGCAGTGATTTGTTGGCATGAATATGAATGAATATATGGAAAAGAGCTTGATTAGATTACTGATTTCTTTAAAAAATCAACACCAAATGCAATCAAGTTGCTTTTATGAATAAAACATCCTCATATTCTCAGATGTTTGAAAGATAGAAATATCAAGACATGTCCAAACCATAAAATAAGATCTTAACATAGAGTTGTATTAACATAAGAAAGAGGAAAAATCCCAGAAAAATGAATGCCATCTGCGACCCTGAACTATTAGGGTAGGATGGACAATAAGAGCAGCACTAACACTTGGGTTCCTTTCCAGAGGGCTGTCAATGTTTTTTTAATTGGATATATTCTATATTTGCAATTCATTTTCCTTTTTCTGGTTCCCCACCCCCCAAAGGTCCCACATGCCCTTTTCCCTCCCCCTGCTCCCTCTTCCACCCCTTCCCTCTTACCTGTTCTTATATTCCCATGGTATGCAGTCACTGATAAGTGGATATTAGCCTAGAATCTTGGAACACCAAAAACACAAATCACATGCCAAGTGATGTCTGACAAGAAGAAAGGAGTGGACACTGGTGCTAGAATGGATCAAAGCATCATTGTGGGGGAGTACAAGAACAGGGAGGTGGGAAGGGGTGGATGATGGAGTAGGGGGAGGGAAAAGGGCATGTGGGACCTTTGGGGGTGGGGAACCAGAAAAAGGGAAATGAATTGTAAATATAGAATATATCCAATTAAAAAATAAAAAAATCACCTATACAAAAGCAAATGTGGAAGCAAAATGAGCTCCTTTAGAAAAAGATCAACTAAGACTGGTTGTTAAAATCAGCAAATAGCTTATGACTAAGGCATTTAAATTTGCTTTCCTCTCCGATAACCACCACAACCTGATACAATACTTTTAATGATGAATAAGTGCTTATTTCCTTTGTAAGTGATCAAATACCTTAGAATAAAACTGATTTCTTTGTTACTCTAAAGATAGAGAACAATTCTGTGCCAATGTTACATGTAGCTCATTCTAGAATAATAGGCTATCTACCAGCACCTTTCTGATGTTTGGATGTTTACCTGACCAGAATCATCAGGGTGTTGTAATCCAGAGGACAATTATCAGTTTTCTGTTCTCCATTTGCATAATATCTCTTGTTTCCTCAAATACTTTATTTTCTTTTATTCTCATTCTTTTTTTAATTTTTTTTAATTTTCTGTATTCTTTGTTTACATTTCAAAGGCTTTCCCCTTTTCAGTCCCCCCCCACCATATGTCCCATAAGTCCTCTTCCCCCCATTCCCCAATCACACCCCCCTCCCCACCATTTCTCTGATCTGGTACTCTCCTACAAAACTGGATTTAGTCCTTTCCGGAGCAGGGTCCTCTTCATCCCTTTTCTTGGGAATCTTTTGCTTAGCTAATTGTGTCTTGAGTATTCAGAGCTTCTGGGCTCCTTAATATACAATTATCAGTGATTGCAATTCATGTGTATTCTTTTGTGATTGGGTTGACTCACTTAGGATGATATTTTCCAGATCCAACCATTTGCCTACAAATTGCATGAATTCATTATTTTTAATTGCTGAGTAGTATTCCATTGTATAAATATACCACATTTTCTGTATCCATTCCTCTGTTTAGGGACATCTGGGATATTTCCAGCTTTTGGCTATTATAAATAAGGTTGCTATGAACATAGTGGAGAATGTGTCTTTATTACATGCAGGGGAATCCTCTGGGTATATTCCCAGGAGTGTTATGACAGGGTCCTCTGGAAGTGTCATGCCCAATTTTCTGAGGAACCGCCATACTGATTTCCAGAGACGTTGCACCATCTTGCAATCCCACCAACAATGGATGAATGATCCCCTTTCTCCACATCCTCGCCAGCACCTCTTGTCTCTTGAGTTGTTAATTTTAGCCCTTCTGACTGGTATGAGATGGAATCTCAGGGTTGTTTTGATTTGCATTTTCCTGATGACTAATGATGTTGACCATCTCTTAAGGTGCTTCTCAGGCATCTGAATTTCTTCTGGTGAAAATTCCTTGTTTAGCTCTGTACCCCATTTTTTAATAGGGTTATTAACTTCTTTGGGGTCTAACTTCTTGAGTTCTTTGTATATATTGGATATTAGCCCTCTGTCAGATGTGGGGTTGGTGAAGATCTTTTCCCAATTTGTTGGTTGCTGTTTTGTCTTTCTGACAGTGTCTTTTGCCTTACAGAAACATAAGTAACCCAAAAAACTCTACTGGAGAACTCCTACAGCCAATAAACAACTTCAGCAAAGTGACTGGTTATAAAATCAACTCAAGCAAATCAGTAGCTTTCCTGTATTCAAAGGACAAGCAGGCTGAGATAGAAATTAGGGAAATAACACCCTTCACAATAGCCACACACAATATAAAGTATCTTGGCGTGACTCTAACCAAACAAGTGAAACATCTGTATGACAGGAACTTCAAGTCCTTGAAGAAAGAAATAGAAGAAGACCTCAGGAAATGGAAAAATATTTCATGCTCTTGGATTGGCAGGATCAATATAGTAAAATTGGCCATCTTGCCAAAAGCAATCTATAGATTCAATGCAATCCCCATCAAAATCCCAAATCGATTCTTCATAGATCTAGAAGGAGCAATTCTCAAATTCATTTGGAGTAACAAAAAACCCAGGATAGCTAAAACTATTCTCAACAATAAAAGGACTTCTGGGGGAGTCAATATCCCCACCTCAAGTAGTACTACAGAGCAATTGTGTTAAAAACTGCATGGTAAAGAGCATGTGGAACCTATGGGGGGTGGGGAACCAGAAAAAGGGAAATGAAGTGTAAATATAGAATATATCCAATAAAAAAATAAAGGACTCAATGATGGTAGATCTTAACAGATGCCCTCATTTAATGTGAGAAAATCTAAGATACACTCTGGATGTTTGGTGAAGATGTAAACAACAACAACAACAACAACAACAACAAAACTTGCATGGTATTGGTACAGCAACAGGCAAGTAGATCAATGGAATAGAAGTGAAGATCCAGAAATCAACCCACAGAGTTATGGTCACTTGATCTTTGATAAAGGAGCTACAACTATCCAGTGAAAAAAGATAGCCTTTTCAACAAATAGTGCTGGTTCAACTGGAGGTCAACTTGCAGAAGAATGCGAATTGACCCACTCTTATCTCCTTGCACTAAGATCAACTCCAAGTGGATCAAGGACCTCCACATAAAACCAGACAAACTGAAACTAATAGAAAAGAAAATGGGGAAGACCCTGGAGGACATGGGCACAGGGGAAAGTTCCTGAACAGAACACCAATAGCTTATGCTCTAAGATCAAGAATTGACAAATGGGACCTCTTAAAAGTGACATCACATTTTCATTCCCCATCTCGTTAACTTGGATGCTGTCTCTGTGCCCTCTGGTTAGTCTGGCTAAGCTTTATTTATCTTCTTGATTTTCTTAAAGAACCAGCTCCTGGTTTTGATTCTTTGTATAGTCATTTTTATTTCTACTTGGTAGAATTCAGTCCTGAGTTTGATTATTTTCTGCTGTCTCCTCCTTTTGAGTGTATTTGCTTCATTTTTTCTAGAGCTTTCATGTGTGCTGCTAGTGTATGCTCTCTCCAATTTTCTTTTGGAGGCACTCAGAGCTATGGGTTTTCTTCTTAGCATTGCTTTCATTCTGTCCCATAAGTTTTGGTGTGTTGCACCTTCATTTTGAAAAAGGCTTTGATTTATTTTTTTATTTCAACCCAGACCAAGTTATACTTGAGTAGGGAATTGTTCCACTTGCACATATTTGGACTTTCTGATGTTTTGTTTCTATTGAAGACCACCCTTAATATGTAATGATCTGATGGGAGACATGGGATTACTTCCATCTTCTTATATCTGTTGAGGACTATTTTGTGACTGATTATATGGTCTATTTTTGAGAAGGTACATTAGGTGTAAGAGGAAGGTATATTCTTTTTATTTAGGGTGAAATGTTCTATAAATATTTGTTAAATCCATTTGGTCCAAAACTTCTGTTAGTTTCACTGTGTCTCTGTTTATTTTTTGTTTCCCTGATCTGTCCATTGATGAGAATGGGGTGTTGAAGTCCCCCACAATTATTGTGTAAGGTGAATTTGTGCTTTGAGCTTTAGTAAAGTTTCATTTAGGAATGTGGGCACCCTTGCATTTATAGCATAGATGTTCAAACTGGAGATTTTTTTCTTGATATTTATTTCTTTTGATGAATATGAATTATCCTTCCTTATCTTTTTTCATGACTTTCGGTTGAATGTCAATTTTATCCGAGTATTCCAGCATGTTTACTGGGGCCATTTGCTTGGAAAGTTGTTTTCCATCCCTTTACTCTGAGGTAGTGTTTTTCTTTGATACTGAGGTACTTTTCCTGTATGCAAAAAAATGTTGGGTCCTGGTTAAGTATCCAGTCTGTTAGTCTTTGTCTTTTCATTGGGGAATTGAGTTGATTGATTTTAAGAGATATTAAGGAATAGTGATTTTTATGTTTGTTTGTTTATCTTCTTTTGGGTTTGTTGAAATATTACTATATCACTCCTGGGCATATACCCAGAGGATTCTCCAACATGCAATAAGGACACATGCTCCACTATGTTCATAGCAGCCTTATTTGTAATAGCCAGAAGCTGGAAAGAACCCAAATGTCCCTCAATGGAGGAATGGATACAGAAAATGTGGTATATTTACACAATGGAATACTACTCAGCAATTAAAAACAATGAATTCATGAAGTTCTTAGGCAAATGGTTGGAACTGGAAAATATCATCCTAAGTGAGGTAAACCAATCACAAAAGAACACACATGGAATGCAGTCACTGATAAGTGAATATTAGCCCAGAAGCCCTGAATACCAAAGACACAATTCACATATCAAATGATTCCCAAGAAGAAGGAAGGAGAGGGCTCTGGTCCTGGAAAGGCTTGATCCAGCAATGTAGGGGAATACCAGGACAGAGAAGAAGGAGGGGGTTGATTGGAGAACAGTCAGAGTGATGAGGGCTTATGGGACTTTTATGTGTGGGGGGGAACTAGGAAAGGGAAAATCATTTGGAATGTAAACAAAGAATATAGAAAAAAAGACTTTCTTGTTTTTTCTAGGGTGTAGTTTCCCTCATTATTTTGGAATTTACATCTATCATCATTTGTAGTGCTGCATTTTTGGAAAGATATTGTGAAAATTTGGTTTTCACATGGATTATCTTGGTTTCCCTATATATGATAATTGAGAGTTTTGTTGGGTATAGTAGTCTGGGCTAGCATTTGTGTACTCCTAGTGTCTGTATGAAATCTGCCCAGGATCATCTAGATTTAATAGTCTCTGGTGAGAAGTCTGGTGTAATTCTGATTGGTCTGCCTCTCTATGTCCCTTGGCCTTTTTTCCTTGGTGCTTTTACTATTCTTTCTTTGTTTAGTGAATTTGGTGTTTTTATTATTATGTGACAGGAGGAATTTCCTTTGTGTTCAAATCTATTAGGAGTTCTGTAGGCTTCTTGTATGTTCAAGGGGATCTTTATGTTAGGGAAGTTTTCTTTCATAATTTTGCTGAAGATATTTACTGGCCCTTTAAGTTGGCAATCTTTACTTTCTTCTATACCTATAATCCTTAGGTTTGGTCTTCTCAATTTGTCCTGGATTTCCTGGATGTTTTGGATTAGGTGTTTTTTGCATTTTGCATTTTCTTTGACTGTTTAGTCTATGTTTCCTATGGTATCTTCTGCACCTGGTATTCTCTCTCCTTTTTCTTGTATTCTGGTGGTGATGATTGCATCTATGCTTTCTAATCTCTTTAATTGGTTTTCTATCTCCATGGCTGTCTCCCTTTGTGATGTCTTTATTCATTTTTGTCCATTTTTACATCCTGGACAGTTCTTTTTTCCAATTCCTTCACCTGTTTGTGTTTTAATGCAATTCTTTAAGGTATTTTTTTGTGTTTCTTCATATGGATTTCTCCCTGTTTACTTGTGTTATCCTCTATTTCTTTAAGAGAATTAATATGTCTTACTTAAAGTACTCTGTCATCATCATGAGGTGTAATTTTAAATCAGAGTTTTGCTTTTCTGTTGTGTTGGCATACACAGTGTTCACTCTTGTGGGAGAACTGGATTCTGATAATGCCAAGTAGCCTTTATTTATGTTGCTTGTGTTCTTTCCTTGTCTATAATCATCTGGTTATCTCTGTTGTTAGCTGCTCTTGCTGTCTCTGACTGTGAATTGTCCTTCTTGTAAGCCTGTGTGCCAGAACCCCTGGGAGACTATTTCTTTTGGGAGGAATTTAGGTATGGAGAATTGTGTAAAGGGTCAGCTCCATGGTGTAGAGAGAAACTGGAAGGAACCTGTCCCTGGCTGTCCCCTGATTCCAGTGTCCTCATGGCCCAGAGTGGGTCCCTTTTGGACCATGAATTTGAGCAGAACTGGTGTTCTAACCTCTGCTCACAGATCAGTCAGCTATCCAGGGAGAATGGCTCTCTCCCTATGGTATTTGCTTATAGAGCACTGTGGCACAGGGTCAGCTCTGGGAAGAGATGGATTCTGATCCCTACAACATCTTTAAAATGGCTATTCTTGTATGTAATGTATCTGATATCTGAGTACACCATGTTGTATCCATTTTTTGACTGAATCAGAATGAGAAGATGTGAGCCAATTTCCAGACAGAGTCCTTTCTGCAAAGGCACCCAGAGTAGTGAATTAGGACACAATCCCATAGGTGGTGTTCAGAATTGTCAATTATAGACAGGTCTAAAAGGAACAGCTAGGGTTTTATAATCAAGGAATAGAGGGTCTAACCAGAGGAAAAGGGAAAGTAATTCACAATGAAAAGGCAAAAAAGAAAAATGCTATCTGTCAATATGTCCATTTATTCAAGGAAATCTATACAGACATTGCACCAGATCAGCAAGTATTATGATCCTCATATTAGATTTCTTAGAAGAGTAAACTTATGTCATATATTTACAATTGTATAGAGCCTAGACATTTGTGAATGGATTACATTATAAGAGGAGGATGTCAATATAAACTCATACCTCATAATTAGTCTCTCATTCCTTTGCAGTGCAACTTATGTGAGCCCTCAGCTTTCCAATGTTCTCTAATATGATGTACAGCATTATAGATATTTTCCAGCACATCACATGGATTCTGAGTACACATAGAAGATAGAACATGCATTTAACTTGTCCTCCACTCGGTTTCCTGCAATATTTGTTGTATCTAATTTGTGAACCTGAAATTAGAGCACAATATATATGAATATTCTGAATTATTTAATAAGTATTTTTGTTTTAATATCAGTAGCTACACTTCATGTAGTTTACTACATATGTACACATATTCATACATGATACTATTGTTTACTCTCATTCCTGGGACAATATTCCAAATCCATCTTTGTGTAGTAAACCATTCCTTCCCAAACAGCTTTACAAACACATGCACTGCCCCAGAATAGGAGGACCATGGATTGTAAAGCTACACAGGTAGGGATGAAGCTTTCTAGGTACACATATTCTCCACCAATTAGGTTTCCTATTATGGAAATTTCTTCTCTACCCTCATCCCATTAAATGGATGTCCTTTCAGACTGGGAAACAGATGGAGCTTCTGAAAATATTTCCTTTATTTCTACTTCTGAATCAAGTTGAATTTCTTTTGGAATGTTACCTTCCCTGTGAGTATCATAGTGGTACTTCCTCTTTTTGCTGTATGTGAATGTTTCAATAATTCATACATGGATACATGGGGTGACTCATCTTAGCCCAAGACTCCTTCTACTCTCAGTTGCATTTACCCAGGTACAGCTTGATTAAGTCAACAGATACCCTGCTCTCTCTGTTTACACCTTATTACGAATGGAAACTGCTAGAGCTGTATCCAAGTACCACTAGGAAAAAGGATGCCTTTGAGAGTGTTACTGATGATAATGCAGAAAGAATTTAAATTCAGACACTGAGACATCAGTTAAATCTCCAGATAGACAAAAGCCATTTCTCCCTGTAGCTGAGCCCTGTCTCAACTGGAGTTGAAACAATAACTTGATAACTGACTGCTCAAGTCAGACTAGGCAACTTCAGATTAAACTGTTAGAAACCTACCTGAATGTGAGTTCAGGACCATTAAAATGCACAGTGGGACCAACAATCCCCAGCAGAGTGATGTGGTGCTTGTGTGGGAGACTCTGTATTCTCTATGGCTTCCTTTCTTAACTTACATTTACCTATTTTGATTGACAAGTAATGTTTTTCTGCTCAAAAACAGTGAAAATTCTTTGTTAAATATCTCATAGATTTATATTTTCTTGATACATGCATGTGTGTGTGTGTGTGTGTGTGTGTGCGCGCGCAACATACTCTTCTTGATGAAATCTTCTGTTGACAGATTTCCATTATTTATTGTGATGGTGCTTCAATAATCATTCATGTACAAATATTTCTGAAGTATATTTAATTGTGGTTGTTTGGGCAATAATTATTTAGTATGTAACATGTTGGAAAGGAAATGTTAATTTTATCCATTGAAACAGGGTTGTAAATTCTAATAACTTAGCTTCCGTTGAACTTCACCATCAGTGCTGTCATCCTTGTAACAACCTATACATCTATCTTTTAACTGTGTCAGAAGAGGGGACACTGTCTCAGGCTGCAATTTTTTAGAGCATGGGCTCTGATGTTGCATACATCCATAGCCTCAGTACAAGTCTCAGGGGTGAGGTATGGGATGAATTTCCTCAGACAGAATTAGGGCTTGGGCCTCAGTGTCCTGATTCCTGACTCAGTTTTACCTTGTTCTCTAGCAGGAATAGGTTCTTAATATGTACCCTGCTCATGAATATGCAAAAATTGTGAGACTAAGGTAGAAAATATACAGATGTCTACACCCCTCAAAAACATAATATCACTGTCTTCTCTACAGTCACTGTGCATAGAGGTCATACCCATGGGGTGGAGCTGTATCATCCTCTTCTGGTAGCAACAGCTACAGGTCAGTGGCTCACAACTGCAGACTTGAGCTTCAGAGATACACTCAGAAGACAATGACATCCAATTTTTCCCTCTATAGTTGTCCACTCATAGGTCCAGCTGCAGCAGTCAGGGACTGAGCTGGTGAGGCCTGAGGCCTCAGTGAAGATTTTCTGCAAGGCTTCTGGATACACATTCACTGACTATCTCATGTCCTGAGTGACACAGAGTCATGGAAAGAGCCTTGAGTGGATTGGACATATTAATCCTTATCGTGGTACTGGTTACAATGAAAAGCTCAAGGGCAAGACCTCATTGACTATAGACAAATCCTCCAGCACTGCCTGTATGGAGCTGAGCTGATTAACATCTGAGGACTCTGCAGTCTATTACTGTGCAAGACACAGTGTTGCAGCCATATCCTGAATATATGAAAAAACCTGGAGGAGCAAGAACCTTCCCTGTGACTAATATGACTCAGAGAAGATTATCCTGAAGACTTGTTGAGATGCAATCATTTTTAGTTTCCATTTTTGTGTCTCTTTCTTGGAGGCCTCTGGTATACTCTGATCACTTTGCAACAGGACATCTCTGAATTCTTTGATGCTGATTTAGTCTGCTCCTAAAGTACCCCATACTTTGACATTCTCTTCAACAGTGCCAACCTCCATTGATGTATGTCTTCTTTAATAAAACAAATAAAGGGAAACTATGATTATGCATGATATAAATGTCTCTGGAATCTGAGAAAGTCTAGAAATTTCATTTGAGTAGGTGGGAATAAAGTATAGTATGCATTTGATTTGTGAAATCCCATCAACTTTTGGGCAAACTACAAAATATCGTCCTGATTGAGGTAACCCAGTCACAAAAGAACACACATGGTATGCACTCTCTGATAAGTAGATATTAGCCTAAACTCTCTGAGTACCCAAGGTACAATTCACAAACTACATGAAGTTCAAGAAGAAGGAAGACCAAAATGTGAGTGCTTTGGTTTTTCTGTGAAGGGGAACAAAATACTCATAGGAGAAAATATGAAAATAAAAAGTAGAGCAGAGACTGTAGGAAAGATCATCCAGAGACCATCCCTGGGAATCCTGGGGATTCATCCCATATACAATCACCAAACTATTGTTTTCCAAAAAATGCTTGTTTAAAGGAGCCTGATATGGCTCTCTCCTGAGGCCCTGTCAGAGCCTTACAAATACAGAGGTAGATTCTCAGTCAACCATTGGAGTAAGTATGGATTCCCCAGTAAGAGGAGTTAGAGAAAGGATTGAGGGAGCTGAAGGGGTTTGCAACTTCATAAGAATAACAATATCAACCAACCAGAATCCTCAGAGCTCCCAGGCACAAAGCCATCAACCAAGAAGTACACATGACTCCAGCAGCATATGTAGCAGAGGACTGCCTTGTCAGGCATCAATGGGAGGAGACGTCCTCATTCCTATGAAGGCTTGATAGATGCCCCAGTGTAGGGGAATTGAGGATGGAGAGATGGATATGGGGTAGGTAGAGGAGCACCCTCATAGACAGGGGGATGGAGAAATGGAATGGGGGTTTCTGAGAGGGGGGGAGACTGGAAAAGGGGCTAACATTTGAAATATAAAAAAATCCAATTAAAAAAGATAAAAGCTAAAAAAGTAAAAAAGAAAGAAAGAAAAAAAGAAAGAAAGAAAGAAAGAAAGAAAAAGAGAAAGAGAGAAAAAGAAAAAAGAAAAAAGCCTCTTCACAGTTTTAAGTCTTAAGTGGCTTTTAGTTGTTTTGCTGTCTCTGCTTGTGTTGTCCAGAAGAATTTCTAGACTCTTATAATGTGAAAGGTATTTATATCAGAATGCATAGCTCCATTGTTCCTGCATATGTAAAGTGGAAAGTCCTCTAAAGCGGGAGTGAGGATGACTATACAATAGAGGGAAAAGAAGACTCTGAAACAAGTGTTAGAAAGCAGAGGGATGTCTAATGTATAATACGGCAACCCCAAGTTTAATTGTCATACACCTATATACTTTACAGTGTCATAGGGAACAAAGACATAATCAGGCAGAAACATTGCCTGACATACACTGGATATCTATTGCCATCCAGAAACCTCCCATTCCCTTCCTCCAAGATTAACAGAACATTCAGCCCTCCTTCCTTGACTCTGACTGACATAGTTTTTAACAGAAGTAGGCAAAATGGCTTCTGATACAAAGCCACAAAAGTTTAATTTCTGTATGACGGATAGAAGTAATATATCACATTTCACAGAATTCATTTATCACCATGTGTATACATGCTAATTGAGGTAGATTCTGAAGTTGTATGTTAATATATGGTCCCATAATAGTGTTCACAGTCTCAATAATCTGTCCTACAGTTGGTAGCTTTTAGAGAACATGAACCTCCTGTCATTATGTTTTTAGAAATGGGAACTGCTAGAGCTAAATTCAACTGCAAGCAAGCACTAACCTGACTTCAAGAGAGACATTATAGAAATATTGTCACAACTTAAATCCACTGATGCATACATCATCATCCCCAGGTAAACGAGCCATTTCTCTCTTCAGTGGAACTCTGTCAACACTGAAGTTACCTGGATAAGTTTTCTTTTTCTTTATTTTCATAGATATTTTCTTTATTTACATTTCAAATGTTATCCTCTTTTCTGGATTCCCCTCAGAAAACCCTCTGTCCCATCCTTCCTTCTCCTGCTCACCAAACCACATAAAGTTTTTCTTAAACCAGACTGTAACTTCAGTTTAAACCATGACAAATCTATTTTCAGGAGAGATCATGACCAGCCCTGGGCATAATGAGACCTACAATCCCCATAGAGAGATGAGCTCTGTGTGGAGGTGACTCTGTATCCACTGTGATTTTTGTTCTTAAGTGTATTAACTGATCTGCCCTGCTTTGATTGATATGTGATGTCTCCATGCTCAAACTCAATAAAGATTCTTTGTTAAACAGTTCTCAGATTTATATCCACTTGTTTTTATCATTTTTAATAAATTTTTGAATAAAAGTCATATAGTATTTTCTAATAACTGATTATCCCAACCCCATTTATTTCCAGATTCATCCTATCTCCAAACTCATGAAATACATACCATTTTCCTTTCTGAATAACAGTAAAAAAAAAAAAGAAAAAATAAATTTAAAGAGGAATTAAAAACAAATGGAAACAAAACAAAAGATAAAACAAGACAGACGCACAAAAAGATATAGAGAGAGGTAGAAGAGAGAGAGGGGGGAGAGAGAGATAAAGAGAGAGAGAGAGAGAGAGAGAGAGAGAGAGAGAGAGAAACGCCAATAAAACTATAATTCTGTAGCCATGATACATAGGCAAAAGGTAAGTGATACAAAGGGTATTGAACAAGACAATGTGTCCAAAAAAATCCATTGAGGTAATATTTTTTTTGTTGGAATCAACTAATAAGCATGTCTTTCATGATTAATTGTGCTAAACATTGCAGGAGAGACTCCACTTGTGAAAACTAACTATTCATGAGTGTCAGTCGCAGATCTTCTTGGTTAGGGCTGAAAGCCTGTGCCCATTTCCTTCTCCCAAAGTTTATCTGAGTTGACGTGACTCATGCTATGTGCCTGCAGCTGCAGTCTCTGTGAATTCATAAGAGCATCAGGCAAATTGTTCCTGGAAGTCACTCTTTCCTTGGAGTCCTGCATCCACTCTGGCTCTTATAATTTGCTCAGTTTTAAAATGCTATATTCTCTATTCCTCTTCTTCTTCTTCTTCTTCTTCTTATTATTATTATTATTATTATTATTATTATTATTATTATTTTAATTTTCTGTATTTGTTGTTTATATTCCAAAGGCTTACCCCTTTCCCAGTACCCCCCCACCATCTGTCCCATAAGTCCTCCCCCCCAACTATTCCCCAATCATCCTCCCCCCCAACATTTCTCTGTTCTGGATCTACAAAACTGGATCCAATCTTTTCAGGCTCAGGGTCCTCTCCTTTCTTCTTCTTGGGAATCATTTGACTTGCTAATAGTGCCTTGAGTATATAGGGCTTCTGGGCTCATTAATATCCACTTATCAGAGATTGCATTTCATGTGTATTCTTTTGTGATTGGGCTAATTTGCTTAGGATGATATTTTCCAGATCTAACCTTTTACCTACAAATTGCATGAATTCATTATTTTTAATTGCTGAGTAGTATTCCATTGTATAAATATACCAAATTTTCTGTATCCATTCCTCCTTTGAGGGATATCTGAGTTCCTTCCAATTTCTGTCTATTATAAACAAGGCTGCTATAAACATAGTGGAGCATGTGTCTTTATTGTATGCAGGGGAATACTCGGGGTATATGCCCAGGAGTGGTATGCCAGGGTCCTCTGGAAGTGACATGACCAATTTTCTGAGGAACTGCCAAACTGATTTCCAGAGCGGTTTTACCTATTTTGCAATCCCACCAACAGTGGAGGAGTGTTCCTCTTTCTCCACATCCTCACCAGCACTTGTTGTCTCTTGAGTTTTTAATCTTAGCCATTCTGACTGGTGTGAGGTGGAATCTCAGGGTTGTTCTGATTTGCATTTCCCTGATAACTAATGATGTTGAACATCACTTAAGGTGTTTCTCAGCCATCCGAATTTCTTCTGATGAAAATTCTTTGTTTAGCTCTGTACCCCATTTTTTGATAGGGTTATTTGGTTCTTTGCGGTCTAACTTCTTGAGTTCTTTATATATATTGGATATTAGCTCTCTGTCGGTTGTGGGTTCGGTGAAGATCTTTTCCCACTTTTTTGGTTGCCATTTTGTCTTTCTGACAGTGTCCTTTGCCTTACAGAAACTTTGTAATTTTATGAGGTCCCATTTGTCAATTCTTGATCTTAGAGCATAAGCTATTGGTGTTCTGTTCAGGAACTTTCCCTCAGTGCCCATGTCCTCCAGGGTCTTCCCAAGTTTCTTTTCTAATAGTTTCAGTGTGTCTGGTTTTATGTGGAGGTCCTTGATCCACTTGGAGTTGATCTTAGTACAAGGAGATTACAGTGGGTCAATTCGCATTCTTCTGCATGTTGACCTCCAGTTGAACCAGCACCATTTGTTGAAAAGGCTATCTTTTTTTTCCACTGGAAGGTTTTGGCTCCTTTATCAAAGATCAAGTGACCATAAGTCTGTGGGTTCATTTCTGAGTCTTCAATCCTATTCCATTGATCTACTTGCCTGTTACTGTACCAATATCATGCACTTTTTAACACAATCGCTCTGTAGTACTGCTTGAGGTCAGGGATATTGATTCCCCCAGAAGTCCTTTTATTGTTGACAATAGTTTTAGCTATCCTGGGTTTTTAGTTGCTCCAGATGAATTTGAGAATTGCACTTTCTAGATCTATGAAGAATTGAGTTGAGATTTTGATGGGGATTGCATTGAATCTGTAGATTGCTTTTGGCAAGATGGCCATTTTTACTATATTGATCCTGCCAATCCAGGAGCAAGAAATATTTTTCCATCTTCTATGGTCTTCCTTGATTTCTTTCTTCAAGGACTTGAAGTTACTCTCATACAGATCTTTTGCCTGTTTGGTTAGAGTCATGCCAAGGTACTTTATGTTGTTTGTGGCTATTGTGAAGGATGTTGTTTCCCTAACTTCTTTCTTAGCCTGCTTGTCCTTTGAGTACAAGAAGGCTATTGATTTGCTTGAGTTAATTTTATAACCAGCCACTTTGCTGAAGTTGTTTATCAGCTGTAGAAGTTCTCTGGTGGAGTTTTTTGGGTCGCTTAAGTAAACTATCATATCGTCTGCAAATAATGATAGTTTGACTTCTTCCTTTCCAATTTGTATCCCTTTGACTTCCTTATGTTGTCTAATTGCTCTAGCTCTGGTTTTGCACCAAGGCAGCTGGGAGCAGCCAGCCCACGGATCCTTACAGCAGCGGTCACAGTAGGTCTCCATATTGCTACCAGGACACAGCTAGAGAGGCCCAGGTAGACAGACTCTAGCCAGGGCTTCTATCGCGTAGGTGGATCCGCCAGGCTCTTGCTACCAGCCAGGGCCTGGGCTGAGGCTCTGTGGGACTTCTCCATGCCCTCCAGCCTTGTACCAAGGCAGCGGGGAGCAACTTGCCCATGGTCCCTTACAGCAGGGGTCACGGTAGGTCTCCATATTGCTACCAGGACACCACTAGGGAGACCCAGGTAGACAGATTCAATCAGGGGATATCATCACTTGGGAAGATCCTCCAGGCTCACCCCACTAACCAGGACAAGGGCGGCAGCTGGAGAGACAACTCCATGCCCTCTGGCTTTGCACTGACTCAGTTGGGAACCACCCTCCCTGAGGTCCCCTCAGCACTCGTAGAGAGTCTCTATCTATCTTGCAGCATAGCCACCAGTAGAAAAACAACAGGTGAGAGCAGGTGAGGCCTCGCGGGAGGTTCAAACACCAGCCAGTGACAACAAGGCCAACTAACGCCAGAGATAACCAGATGGCAAAAGGAAAATGAAGGAACATTACTAACAGAAATCAAGGCAGCATGACAGCATCTAAACCCAGTTTGCCGACAACAGGAAGCCCTGGATACCCCAACACACCAGAAAAACAAGACTTGGATCTAAAAGCACTGGTCAGGATGTTGGTAGCAGAATACATAAATAAATCTCTTAAAGAAATACAGGAGAAAATGGATCAAAAGTTAGAAGCCTTTACAAGGCAAACACAAAAATCACTTAAAGAAGTTCAGGAGAATATGGATCAAAAAACAGAAGTCATGAAAGAGGAAACACAAAAATCACTTAAGGAAATACAGAAGAATGTGAGTCAACAAGTAGAAGCTATGAAAGAGGAAGCACAAAAAATTCTTAAAGAAATACATGAAAACACAATCAAGCAAGCAAAAGATCTGAGCATATCCATCCAGGTTCTAAAAACAGAAGTAGAAACAACTAAGAAATCACAAAGGGAGACAACATTGGAGATAGAAAACCTTGGGAAGAAATCAGGGGCCATAGATCCAAATATTAACAATAGAATACAAGAGATAGAAGACAGAATCTCAGAAGCTGAAGATACCATAGGAACCGTTGATTCAACAGTCAAAGAAAATACTAAATGCAAAAAGGTTGTAACCCAAAACATCCAGGAATTCCAGGACACAATGAGAAGACCAAACCTAAGGATTATAGGTATAAATGAGAGTGAAGATTTACGAGTTAAAGGTCCAGCAAATATCTTCTACAAAATTATGGAAGAAAACTTCCCCAACCTACAGAGAAAGATGCCCATGAATATACAAGAAGCCTATAGAACTCCAAACAGACTGCACCAGAACAGAAATACATCCAATCACATAATAATCAAAACCCCAAATGTACTAAACAAAGAAAGAATATTAAAGGCCGTAAGAGAAAAATGCCAAGTAACATATAAAGGAAGACCTATCAGAATAACACCAGACTTCTCACCTGAGACCATGAAAGCTGGGAGATCCTGGGCAGATATCATGCAAACTCTAAGAGAACACAAATTTCAGCCAAAACTACTTTACCCAGCAAAATTCTCAATTGCCATAGATGACATCAAGGTATTCCATGACAAAACCAAATTTGCACGTTATTTTTCCACAAACCCAGCCCCACAAAGGATAATAGGGGGAAAACACAAGGAAGGAAACTACACCCCGGAAGAAGCAAGATTGAAATCTCCTCTCATCAAACCCAAAAGAAGATAACCTCTCAAATATAAAAAAATAATTTCAAAAATGTCGGGAGGTAATAATTACTATTCCTTAATATCTGTTAACATCAATGGACTCAATTCCTCAATAAAAAGACATAGACTAACAGACTGAATACAGAAACAGGACCCTACATTTTGCTGCATACAAGAAACACATCTCAGTGTTAAAGACAAACACTGTCTTAGAATAAAAGGCTGGAAGAAAATTTTAAAAGCAAATGGTCTCAGGAAACAAGCTGGAGTAGCCATTATAATATCAGATAAAATTGACTTCCAACCTAAAGTCATCAAAAGAGACTCGGAAGGTCACTTCTTGCTGGTCAAAGGGAAAATCCACCAAGAACAGCTCTCAATACTGAACATCTATGCTCCAAATGCAAGGGCACCCTCATTTGTAAAAGAAACCTTACTAAAGCTTAAAGCACACATTACACCCAACACAATAATTGTGGGTGACTTTATTCTCTATTCTTATCTCTATTTTACTATGGCATGTTTTTAAATTCCTCATACTGTAATGATGAAATTCTATTCCCTCGGCTTCTACAATTAAATACACCAAAACAAAATATTCAGTTCTTGGAACATGTATGAATGTGAACATAAAGCACATGCCTAATATACATGGATGACCTATTCAGTATATTTTTTTCCAGTTTCATAAGCCACTTGTAGATCAGATAATTTATTATTTATCACTGAGTAATACTCTTCTGTATGTATGACTGTGTCCTTTTATATTTATGCTTTATTAGAAATCTGGGATGGTTTCTTCCTCTATATGTTAAGAAAAGACCATGAATAACATGCTGTGAATAAACATGAATGTACAAGCAGCTCTACAACAAGATGTAGAGCCATTTGAGTAGCTGTATTTACCAGCACAAGATACATTCAAATCAAACCAGTGAAAATTACCACATGAAAGACCTAGAAATGACTGAGCAGGTAGAGATGTCTACTGGCAACCTTAGCATAAGTGTAAGTTATCAAGATCGATCCTTTGTTAGTTTGGCATATACTTGTATCTTTGTATCTCCACATGAAAATAATAACCAGGTAATAATAATTCCTAACATGTTACAATTCTCTTTCATACAACTGTGAATCCCTAAGTTTAGCTGAATGTAACCATTT
Organism: Apodemus agrarius; assembly: GCA_964023405.1. Classification (NCBI taxonomy): domain Eukaryota; kingdom Metazoa; phylum Chordata; class Mammalia; order Rodentia; family Muridae; genus Apodemus; species Apodemus agrarius. Next base: position 5,020,413 of record OZ030011.1, read on the forward strand.
CTTTAATACTATTGAATATTATTGATTACAGATTTATCTTCATTCAAATTCCTGATAATGCTTTTCTCTTTGTAGTTTACATTTTGAATTTTTCCTAAGTTTGATAAGCTTGATCAAAACTGTCAGGTGATAGTCTATGTGGAGATTTTTGAAACTTCCTTTGTCAATGTAATTAATATAAATCTCTTTACCTTAATCACAAGGAGACTCTTCAGACAAGGGTAATAGGCAGCAATGTTCTTTCCCAAAACATCATAAGAACTGTCCTCAGAATTGAAACAATCCTAAGCACTCTTGTCTGCCATATTCTTAACCCAACGGGCTCTTAACTCCCACTCAATTCATGATTATATTAATTAGGTTTCTCTCCAGTATGTGTTCCTTTATGTCTTTTGAGATCAATATGACCTGCAAAGGCTTTACCACATTCATCATATTCATAAGGTTTCTCTCCAGTATGTGTTCTTTAATGATATTGGAAAGTACTGCTCTGTGCAAAGGCTTTGCCACATTGATTACATTCATAAGGTTTTCCAGTCTTTTTGGAGGAGCAGAGAAGATACTTTGAAGATCCTGGAGATTAAATCAAGAAGCTGCAATTTTGAAATTACCTTGGAGACACCAAGATTTTGAGATGTTAGAACTGTGGGATACCTGCTCAGAAAAACTGCTTTAATGGAATAAAACCACTCAAAGAGAAAGAATTGTGCTTCAGTAAACAAGACAGAAAGGAGATATAGATCAGAAGAATGCTTTGACATCAGACCTGGACAGGCAGAGTCTGAAGATTGCTCAGCAGGCTTTTGGTCTTCTTTAGGTACAGGATTTTCTCACAATGACCTTTAGGAATGGGGAACTGTATCCTGTTTATATGAAGACATGATAGGATAAATCTCAGAAGAATTTTTGAACTTTGGACTCTTACTATTTTTGAGATTGCTTTATGTTGGGTACTACTCATTAATCAGGGCCACAAAAATATATTCAGAAGCTTAGCCATTGATTTTTGCTTATATTTTTTAGTTAATCATGTATCCAGTAACTTTTCTGAAAGTGTTTATCATCTCATGAATTGCCTTTGGGAAATTTTGGTTCACTTATGCATACACCCATGTCATCTTCAAATAAATGTAATTTTACTTACTCCTTTCTAGTTCATATTGTTTTCATCCCCTTCAGTCATATTGCTCTAGTTAAACTTTAGATAGTATGTACTTAGAATAGGTAGAGAGCGAATGAACCACCTTGTCTTGTATGTGAATTAGTGGAATTGATTGGAATATCTCTCCATTTAATATAATGTTGGCTATAGGCTTGCTCTAATATGATGTTAGTATGTTTAGGTATATACCTTGTGTCCTTATTTACTCCAAAAATTTTTCCATAAAGTGGTGTTGAATATTGTCAGAGAATTTTCATCTCTTAATGAGATGATCACTTCTTATTTACTCTTTACACTTTAAGCAGATTATATTGAACCATCCCTTCATCTCTTTAAGGAAGCCTATCTCATTGATCATGGTAGATGATCTTTTGTCAATTTTCTATTTTATTTTATTTGTTTTGCTTTGTTTTATTAAGTATCTTTTCATTTTTGGTTTTAAGGAACATTTGTCTGTAATTCTCTTTTATTGCTTAGTCTTTTTTGACAGGATATTTGAGGAACAATGGGTTCACAAAATAAATCAACTAATGTTTTTTTTAAAAAGATATGTTCTTTAAATGTCAGTCCTCTGAACATCTGAGAGATAATCCAGGAACTGGAGAGATGGCTTAGCCATTAAAGGCTAGGCTCACTACCACAAATATGAGTTCAAACCCCAGCAACCACATTGTGGCTCACAACCACCTGTAATGAGATCTGACACCCTCTCTGGTGTGTCTGAAGGCCGCCACAGTATACTTATATATGATAAATTAATAAATTTTATAAAAGAGCTCATTCTAGATTGCCTGGACAAGATTCCTTAAGGCAAGGTCACAAGAGATTTGTATCCAAGGCAGAGTATAGGCCTTACATAGGAACAATTGGCCATACAATTGTATTCATTACATCATCAAAATAAAAATGGCTTAAGAATAATTTTATATTTTTAGAAAATGTGCACATCAAATTGTAAAGACTTGTTCTTGGTGTCTTCAGTTTCTACCTGTACCACATAATGGTTTTAATTCTAGAGGACTTAATCAGTTATTACAAATGAACAGTACTTATTTATCTGCTTTTAGAAAATTAAAATATGTGCATGTGAGTAATGATAAATGTTTATGCTTTCTAATTGTACCTGCTCTAACAGAAAAAGCAACTAAAATGCTACATTTATTTTCTATGCTTGCATAGTCATTGTGTATATTATTGTCTATGCTTGATGTTCCAACTTAAATTAAAACAGATAATGGAACTGGCTATTTATTACAGTCATCAAACATGTGAGATGTCTTTGACATCAATTTAAGAACAATTTCAAGGATGAGATAATATAGAAATATTAAAACAATATCTTCTTAAAAAACAAAAAGGGATAAATTATATCTCCACGCATATTATTTAAATTATGCTTGTACATTTTCAAGAAAATTTTTAAATCTGGATGCCAAGGAATTCTTTGCTGATTGCCTTAGCATCCTATAACCAGGCATGTACATTACTCGGTGAGATGGCAGGATCCACTTATTGGCATACAGCATGATCCTGACTTAATATGGAGAAGAACGGATGTTTGTGTTTTTTCCACAGAATGCTGCAGAAGCATGCTAGTTGCCAGAGTGATTGGTGTGCCATGCTGAAGATAATACAGACCTGTGGGCTTTCTGAGTGTCCTGGCAATGGTGATTTTACTTGCCTATGTCCCAGATTAGATAAACTGCCTTGTTTCAAGCTTTTAGACCTTGTGGGAAAGAACATAGCGACTGTTAAACTAACTTAGAAAATCTTTAAAAAAATTAATCTAAAGGAGGAGTTATAATGACCCTTCTCTTTCCTTTAATATGATAAGCGGATTCAATCATAGACTGGTCTAGAAATAAATGCAATATTGGAGATTCCAATTATGAAGATGGCTAATAATCTACTTCAGCCATCTGAGTTAATTTAAAAATAGTCTCCACTTTTCCTGAAAAATAACAGCTTATCTGTTGATTCACAAAGCTACCTCCCCCACACTAGAAGATAGCTTTGTGTCTGATAGCTGCTGAATTGTAGTTGAATCCTCAAAGCCACTTCCCGCACACTGGGAAGTCTGCCTTGTTGCTAATTTACAACTGAATGAGATACCTTGGGCCATGCAAAGACAAGTTAATTCTGTTTTGCTTCTAATTCTTGACCTTGTTTGTTAAGCAGACTGGCTGTCTCCACCCAGGCTCATCTGGATTAAAAATTGTCAGGTCTGTTAAAGACACTTGCAGAGCATTTGGCACAAATCTACTCTCTGGCATCAAAACCTATACAAGTGGATCTCCTTTTAAGGGCCACATAGATCTCAGTCTATGTATGTCTGCTTATGAGCTAACAGGGGCACCAGTGAGAGGTTCAAGGCACAGCACTGCAAGGGGCAGACCATGCTTTCTGTTTCTGGGTCCCTGGTGAAGCATACCTGATTGCATAGGGGTTGGTTTTTAGAGGAACTCCTTAAAATAACAGCAAGGAAGCCTAAAACCTCTCATCCATAAAAAGACACCATAAAGTAGCTAGGAGGATCAGGTAAATACTTCCCCTCCATGGTTAATGTCCATACCAGCTGTTAAAAATACTCTGGAATTCAGTTTTGCAGTTCCTCAGAAAATTGGACAATATGTAGTAATGACACATGTTCCAGTATGTTCATAGCAGCATTATTTATAGTAGCCAGAAGCAGGAAATAACCCAGAAGTCCCTCAACAGAGGAATGGATATAGAAAATGAGGTACATTTACATAATGGAGTACTACACAACTACTAAAAACAATGAATTCATGAACTTCTTAGGCAAATGGATGGAAGTAGAAAATATCATCCTGAGTAAGGTAACCCAATCACAAGAGAACACACACAGTATGAACATGCTGATGATTGGATATTACTCCAGAATCTTGAAATATCCAAGATACAATTCACAGACCACACAAAGCTCAAGAAGAAGGAAGACCAAAGTGAGAATTTTTTAATCCTTCTTAGAAGGGGATCAAAATATCTATGGCTCACAGCCAACTAATGGACTGAGCATAGTGTACTCAATGGAGCAGCTAATGCAATCACCTAAGGAGCAGAAGAAGTTTCCTGCCCCATAGGAGGAACAATACATTCTAACAAGTACCCCCAGAATGTCCAGGGACTAAACTACAAACCAAAGTGTACACATGGAGGGGCCCATGTCTCCAGCTACACATGTAGCAGAGGATGGCCTTTTCAGACATCAATGAGAGGAGAGGCCTTTGGTCCTATGAAGGTTCCATGCCCCAGTGTAGGGGAATGCTAGGCCACAAAATGGGAGGGGTGTTTGTAAGCAGGGCAGATGGGTTTAGGGGTTTTTGGAGGAGTAACAAGGAAATGGAATACCATTTGAAATATAAAAAAGGCAAATATCTAATAAAGTAAAAGAAAAAAGAAAAAAGAAATATTTTCAACAAATATTTTTAATCATTCCAGTTTCTTTTATGAGATTCAGGGGGTGGCAAGTTCCAGCAATATGCATTGATCACTGAATTCAAACTTATAGACTTCCCCTTTCCCAATATCCTCCCCTGTAATTGTCAGGAGCCATAATGGGACAACCTACTATACAAGCAGCTGATCATCCTGAAATGGCCTGCTTTGGATTATCATGTAACCTATGACAGGTGAGTCCCCATTCAGCAAGGCTGTGGGGGACTAATTTTGGGAAAGATTCCTGCTATTAATATGCTTTTTCTGTTATTATTAAACATATATAATAATTAATAAGTAATAGCACACCACTTTGGAGCACATCTCTGCAGATCCATGAAGTTGTACTGTCTTATAGTGATGCTATGTAGTCAAATAGATGACTTAAGTTTTAATGATGATCGTTTAAGAATTCCTAAAATTATATCTGTGATTATTAAGCTTTTTTATAATGGGACTACTACTAGGTCCTTTTCTGATAGTCAAAACTGCAATGAGAAATCTGCCAGTCTCCCATGTGTCACAAGTTAATTGCTCTTAGATGGCAAGCAGACTTTCTAGTACTCAGAGCACATTCCAAGAGGTTGTAAAGCAATTATCCAAAGGTGATAAAAAGGGAACTAGGATTTATTATAGGTGCTAGGACAGAAGATAAAATATTGACTGAATTTATCTATACAAAACTTCACTTATAACTTAGTTTTGTTTTTAAATTTTCAATGAACTTGTGAAAGTCATGTTTAGCTAGATAATTACTCCTAATTGATATGCATGTAAAAATTCTCTGTTGTAAGCTTCTATTTCGATTTATGATTTGGTATTTTGTGTGAACTTGTGATGACCCTTGCAACATATGATCATGTATTCTGAAAGATGTATAAGTACTGAAGACAAAAGGGAGAGGCTCTACTTTCCCTTCTCTCCTCTCTCTCTCTCTCTCTCTCTCTCTCTCTCTCTCTCTCTCTCTTTCTCTCTCTCTTTCTCTCTCTCTCTCTCTCTCTCTCTCTCTCTCTCTCTCTCTCTCTCCCTCCCTCCCTCCCACTGTCCCTCTTCTGCTCTTTCTCACTTTTTACTTTTCCCCACTTAGAAGAATTTTTCCATTTTTCCACTGGGATCTTTTTGGTTTTTCCCTCTTAGATAGCTTTTATAGAACACTCTTTACAACTTAGTAATAAACTCATTTACCACTGTTTGAAGTGTCCCATTTTTCTCCCTGAGACTTCTGTCTAGCAGGCTGAAAGTTAGAGCCCCAGCAGTTCCTGCTAAGATAGAACAAAGACCACATTGCTTGATCCTCTGCTGTTAGGCTACAGGTGTTAATCATATAAACCTGCAGTCTTTCACCCTCAGAAAGAGCAAAAAAGTTTCTAGGACATTTTAGGAGTTATCATCAGCATTTCAGTACGGTTAGAAAGCCCTGAGACCCTCAAACATCAAAGCCATCATCACCAGAGTCCTACTCTGTGACTCCACAACTATGGTCTCCTGGCCAGGAGGCTCCTGGCCTTTAGCATGTAATTTCATGAGTGTTGCAGGAACACTATCTACAATGATATAAGATCATCTTGTATAGGCTTTGGAATAATGTGTGTGATAGTGATCATCAGTGTTTAGTAATCCCAGGTGATGATTCAGGACATTGTTACAGATGAAAGTGCTGTAGAATTTGTTGGTAAGTGACTTCAGAGGTAATGTACAGACTGAAAGTTACAACTTTCAGTTATAAAACATCTCTAAACTGGATATTCCTCATCTTACATGTCTGACCACTGAGGACACCATCTTGTATCAGTTTATGAAGGAATCAGAGTAAGAAGATGTGAGCTATTTTCCACACACAATCTTGTCAGCAATGAACCTGGAATAGTGAAAATTGTGAACAATCCCTTATGTAGTGTTCAGAAACCTCAAATTTAGTCAGGACAAAAAGAACTTCTATGGGTTTGTTATCAATGAAAAGAGGGCCCAACGAGAGGAGAAGGGACAAATAATACACAGTGAAAGAGAGGAACAGAAAAATGGTAAACATCAATATGCCTATTTTTTCAAGGATTGCTACTGCACAGATATTGCATCAGATCTGCAAGTGACATGATACTCATATTAGTTTATCTTAGGAGAATAAGTTCATATCATCTGTTGCATTCTAAGTACCCTGGAGATTGGTCATGGCATTATATTATAAGGGTACGATGTCTATATAAATTTATACTACTTAAGTAGGCATGCACTCCTGTGAATTGAACCCTATGAGATTCATCATTATTCCATACATTGCAGTTTGAAAAACAGCATTATAGACATTATCCATCATATCACCAGCTCTGAAAGACTAAATTAAAACATTCTATACTTCTGAATAGTGATAACAGTTTCTCTATAGTGTAAAACCATTAATTCTGCCCTGTGGACTGACAATTCACAGAGCATCACATATAATGTGACAAGTCATCAAAGAGAGGACATACATTCAATTGTTCCACCTCCTTCTATTCTGAAATATTAGGAGCATCAAATTTGTGAACCAGAAGTTAGAACACAATTGAATTTATGTACTATGCATTTTATGTTTTAATAGGAATAGATATTCATCAGATACTTAAATATACATGAACATATATTCCTACATAATGCTGTTGATTCCTCTAATAGCCAGGACACTGTACTTAGTATATTCTTCACTACTTAAAATATCAAATCCTGTAAAACTCAAATTACATGTAACCTGCACAAGAATAAGAGGATCCTGGGTTGGAAAGGTATACAGAGATAAATAAAGCTTTCTAAGCTCACATATTTCCACCATTTAGAATCTTTGTCAATATGATTTTTCTCTCTCCCTTCATCCCATTAAATACATGTGCATGCAGGTTTGGAAAGAGATAGTGTTGCAGAATACATGTGCTTAATTTCCACTTTCTTCTAAATGTGATTTTTTTTTGAATTGTTAACTTTGCTGTGAGTACCATAGTGATTCCTCCTCTTTCTTTTCACTCCTGTATGTCAGTGCCCCATAAATTCATACACGATATATGATGTGATGTCCATGACTCACTGCTGTTCTTCTGTCTTCAGTTACTCTTGCCCAGGTAGAACCGCATGAAGCCTCAAATAGACCCGAGTCTCTGTGGTTAACACTTTATTACAAATGAGAACTGTAAGAGCCAGATCCAACTTGCACTAGGAAAGCTTGTGATTTTGAGAGCCTTATTGATATAGAAGCAACTTAAATTAACAGGCTAAGATATCAGTCATCCTCTCCAGATAATCTAGAGCCATTTCTACATGCATCTGATTGCTGCAAGTGCACTAGTTGCAGGGATATGTTTTTTTTTTGAGACTGTTTTTTCTTTTATTGTATCTAATTTTTTTTTACATTTTTTTAAAATTTTTTATATTCTTTGTGCTGAAATCAGACTGTGAAACTTCATTGTTAGTGATGGGAAATCTACCTGCAGTAGAGTTCTAGACCAGCAGGGGTCAGAATGGTGCCAAGAATCACCAGCAGAAAGAGTGTTGGCTGTAGAGACTCTGTGTCCTCTGTGGTTTCCTTTCTGAACATACATATACCCACTGTGATTGACATATAACGTTTCCTTGTTCATACACTGTGAAGTTTCTCTGTTAAACACTTGAAAGATTTATATTTCCTTGTATTTTTTGAATATATAAACTCAGAATTCTGAGACATTTCACACACTGAGCCACCATCGAGGCAACATATATGTACTTGTTTGAGACTCTGACACTTATATGGTCGAGGACTGCCTGGACTGGCATCAATGCTAGAAGATGCACATAAACCTCAAGATACTTGAAGTGCTGTGGAGGAGGAGGCATGGTACAAGTGGAGGGGAGCATACTTTTGAAAACAGGAGGGAGGAGAAGTGGGATATCTGTGGGAGGTTGGACCAGGAGTGTGGAAATGAGTGAACTATAGAAAATAAAAGTAATAGAGAATAAATATTAAAAGTTACAATGTATTCTGATCACTGATATTCTTTCTAAACTTCTGCCAGAAATTTCCCACACATTCAACTACTCAGCCTTTCACTTTTTTATAGAAAGATAAAACACATAGTGGCTGGATATAAAATAAACTCAAACAAATTAGTAGCCTTCCTATATGCAAAGAATAAACAGGCAAAGAAAGTAATTAGGGAAATGAAACTCTTCACAAGAGTAACAAACAATATAAAGTATCCTGGTGTGACTCTAACCAAGCAAGTGAAATATCTGTATGACTAGAGCTTCCTTAAATAAAAGAAATTAAAGAAGACATCAGAAGTTGGAAAGATCTACCATGATCGTGGATTGGCAGGATTAATGTAATAAAAATGGCCATCTGCTAAAAGCAAACTACAGATTCAATCCAATCCCCATCAAAATCTGAAATCAATTCATCATAGGGTTAGAAAGAGCAATTCTCAAAGTCATCTGGTCTAACAAAAAACCCAGGATACCTAAAACTATTCTCAACAGTAAAAGAACCTCTGGCAGAATCATCATCCCTGACCTCAAGCAGTAATATAAAACAATAGTACTAAAAACTGCATGGTATTGGTACAGAGACAGGCAGGTCAATCAATGGAATGTAATTGAAAACACAGAAATGAACCCACACACATATGGTCACTTGATCTTTGACAATGGAGCTAAAAACATCCAGTAGAAAAAAATAGCCTTTTCAACAAATGGTGCTGGTTCAACTGGTGGTTATCATGAGGAAGAATACAAATTGTTCCATTTTTATCTCCTTGTAGAAAGCTCAAGTCCAGGTGGATTAAGGATCTCCACATAAAAAGAGATACACTAAAACTAATAGAAAAGGAAATGGGGAAGAGCCTTGAGCAAATGGGCACAGGGGAAAATTTCTGGAAGGGAACAACTGTCAGGAGCCATAATGGGACAAGCTAATATACTAGCAGATGTTCATCCTGAAATGCCTGCCTCGGATTATTATATAATCTGCGACAGGTGAGCCCCCATTCAGCAAGGCTGTGGGGGACTAATTTTAGGAAAGATTTCCTGCTATTTATATGCTTTTCCTGTTGTTATTATTATTATACATTTATAATAATCAATAGTAATAGCACATTCCTTTGGAGCAGATCCTTGCAGATCCATGAAGATGTCTTATAGTGATGCTATGTAGACAAACAGATGACTTTAGTTTTAATGATGATCCTATAAGAATTCCTAAAATTATATCTGTGATTACTAAGCTCTTTTCTAATGGGACTGCTACTAGATCCCTCCTATAGCCAAACTGCAATGAGAACTCTGCCAGTCTCCCAAGTGTCACAAGTTAATTGCTCTTAGATGGCAACCAGACTTTCTCCTACTCAGAGCACATTCCAAGAGGTTGTAAAACAATTAACTAAAGGTCATAAAAAGGGAACTAGGATTTATTATAGGTGTTAGGACAGAAGGTAAAATATTGACTGGGTTTTTCTATACAAAACGTCACTTATAACTTAGTTATGGTTTTAAACTTTCTACGAACCTGTAGAGAAGACAAGTGATAGCTAGATAATTACTCCTAATGGATATGCATGTAAACATTCTCTGTTGTAAGCTTCTATTTCAATTTAGGACTTGGTTTTCTGTGTGAACTTCCGATGAACTTTGTAACATGTGATCATGCATTCTGAAAGACGTTTTAAGGGCTGAGGACAAAGAGAAGTCAGACCAGAAGAACTGAATGAGAGGGACAGAGCTGAGAGGAGAACTGAACTGAGGAGAAGTTTTTTTAGTCAGAAGAGAACAAGACTAGAAGGATAATGCAGAGTGGAGTAACTTAGAAACTATAGGTAACATAAACTAACTAAGAGAATAACAATGTGCAGGAGGCAGAGAGAAAGAGGAAATAAGAAGATGATGCAGAGAGTAGAAGGAGCAGGCAGGCTTCTCCTTACCATTGGAAAGGACAGGTCCCATGGTAAGGACAAAGCAGGCTTAGTCTTATTAAGAGAAACAAAGTCTTTTCTTACAAACATGGATTTAATTCATTTAGCATTGAAAGGGTGGAAGCTTTTTCTTTCTCCATGCAATAAATATTGTAGTCCATCTTTTATCCAGAATGAGTGAGTTCTTTCTGCACCGGTGCTTGGTCTTTGCTCCATATGCATATGTAAGTATGGATGTGTGTGTAAGTATGCAATTGTGGGAATGTATGCATGTATGTGTGTAAGTATGAAATTGTGAGAATGCATGCAAGCTGGGCCCAGCTGACTGCGTGAAAGATGTATGTGTGAATCTATGTATGAAGCTGTATGAAGATGTATGTGTGAATTTATGTGAGATTATGCATATTCACGTATGTAGAAATTTTTTCTGTCTACAAGTGTTATTCTCTTCTCCAGGTTCATTAGAAGTTTATTGCTCCTAACTTCCCCCCTAGACTGACAAGCAAGAGGCATCTGGACAACAGGGAAAAGGCTCTAGCAATTAACCCTTTACTTAATCTCCTGCTGTTTTAGGATGAGGTGTTAAATACCTGAGACTGCAGTCTCTGGCTCCAGAGGAACACAGAAGGCAGGTCAGCTATGTTAGCCTAGTAACTTAGATTTAGATAAGTAAACCTTTTATTATACAACAACCCTAAACTTTCTGTAAGACAAAGTCTTACCCCCGCCGACTCTCTTCCCCCCTCCACTGCCTCAAGAAGGACCAAGAAGAAACACCTTTGCTGGGGTTGGCTCCCAGCAAACAACAATAGCTTATGCTTGAAGATTAAGAATTGACAAATGGGACCTCATAAAATTGCAAAACTTCTGTAAGGCAAAGGACACTGTCAATAGGACAAAACAGCTATCAACAGATTGGGAAAATATCTTTACCTATCCTAATCCAATAGAGAGCTAATATCTAATATATACAAAGAATTCAAGAAGTTGGACACCAGAGGAACAAATAACCCTATTAAAAAATATGGTGCAGAACTAAACAAAGGATTCTCAACTGAGGAATACTGAATGGCTGAGAAGCACCTAAAGAAATGTTCAGTATCCTTAGACATTAAAGAATTGCAAATCAATACAACCCTGAGATTCCACCTCACACCAGTCAGAATGACTGATATCAAATACTCAGGTGACTGCAGATATTAGTGAGGATATAGAGAAAGATGAACACTCCTCCATTGCTGGTGAAATTGCAAGCTGGTAAAAGGACTCTGGAAATCAGTTTGACAGTTCCTCAGAAAATTTGACATAGTACTAACTGAGGAACCAACTATAGCACTCCTGGTCATACTAAGAAAATTCTGCAACATGTAATAAGGCACATGATCCACTCTGTTCATAGCAGCCTCACTTATAATAGCCATAAGCTGGAAAGATCCCAGATGTCCCTCAACAGAGCAATGCATACAGAAAATGTGGTACATTTACACAATGGAAATATACTCAGCTATTAAAAACAATGAATTCATGAAATTCTTATGCAGATGGATGGAACTAGAAAATACCATCTTGATTGATGTAACCCAATCACAAAAGAAGACGCATGGTATGCACTCACTGATAAATTGATATTAGCTCATAAGCTCAGAATACCCAAGATAAAATTCCCAGATCAAATGAATGTTAGGAAGTAGAAGGAAGATCAAAATATGGATACTTTGGTCCTTCCTTTAAGGGAGAACAAACTATGCATGAAAAAAGATACAGATACAATGTATGGATAAGAGACTTGAAGGAAGACCATCCAGAGACTGCCCCACCTGGGGATCCAGCCCACATAGAGTCACCAAATCCATACACTATTGTGGATGCAAACAAGCACTTGCTGACAGGAGCCTAATATAGCTGTCTCCTGAGAGGCTCTGCCAGTACAGGAGAAATACAGAGGTGGATTCCCACAGCCAACCATTGGACTGAACACAAGGTCACTAATGGTGGAGCTAGAGAAAGACCAAAGGACCTGAAGGAGCGTGCAGTCCCATAGGAGGGTCATCAATATGAACCAACCAGTAGTTACAGAGCTCCCAGGTTCTAAGCCAACAACCAAAGAGTACACATGGAGGGACCCATGACTCCAAAGCTTGTGTAGCAAAGGATGGCCCTGTGGAATATCAAATGAGGAGAAGCTCTTTGTCCTGGAAAGGCTCGATGCCCCAGGGAAGGCTCAATGCTCCAGTATAGGAGAATGCCAGGACAGGAAAGCAGGAGTGGGTGGGTTGGTGAGCAGGGGCAGAGGGGATGGGATAGGATGTTTTGGGGGAGGAAACCAGAAAAAGGGATACAATTTGAAATGTAAATAAAGCAAATATCTAATAAAACTTTTAAAGAATTAACATAAAGTAAGATAAAGCACATAAAAAGTGGATAACATTGTAATAAAGATGAAACACACACACATACACACACACATACTCACACAGACAAACTCACACACACACACACACAAAAACTCTACCAGGACAGAGAAGATGGAGGGGGTTGATTGGGGAAGGGACAGTGGGAAGAGGGCTTATGGGACTTATGAGGAGGGGGGAACCGGGTAAGTGGAAATCATTTGGAATGTGAACAAAGAATATAAAAAATAAATAAATAAAAATAAAATAAAAATGCAACTCTGTAATCATGATATGTATTCCAAAGATGTGTGCCATAAAATTACTGCAGAAAACAGTGGGAGCAAATATCCACGAAAACACTGTTGAATACATTTTGTGTTGGCCTTCTACTGATAGACATGCATCCATCATTAAATGTGGTTTATAAACACAACAATGCTCCACTGGAAAAAGCTAACTTTTTACTTTGGACATGAATGTCAATTTCTACAACTTCTTGGTTAAGGGTGGGAACCTGTGGCCATGTCCTTCTATCAACATTGGGTCTCGATGTGGATGGAGTCTGTGTGTGCATAGCCTGTGCATGCTGTCATAGTCTTTGTAGGTTCACATGTGCATGAGTCCTCTTATGTCTGGAAGTCAGTTTCCTTGGGAGATGCACTGTCCTCCCATGCAGGTTCCTCTGTTCAAAGTCTTCTATATTAAAATAAACCCCAAAGCTCACCCCTGTGCTTTCTACTCAACTCTCTTCAAGTGTATAACTCACACAGCCATAGAGCATGACCAGAACCAGATCACTGCATTTCATTTCAGTACATGGTTGGGAGGAATAGAGATGGGACACAGCCCAGGTTTATTTACTCTTTTTGGTAACATTTTTAAACAGAATCCCAAAGTCAGTACACTACATTGCTTTATACTCACATCAACAACGAGTAAAGATGACACCTTTTCAATATCCATGTCATTATTTTTCTCATTTTCCTTGTTCTAATTGGGACATTAACTTTCTTTAATCTCCACTTAGCTAAGGACCATGGTACAGGACATAGAGAAACCAACTTTCTACTGACCAGGATAATCTACCTGCAGCTTCGATTTCCTAATACAGGATGTATCATGCTGCTTAGAAGAAATGCAAAGGCCTCTGTAATCTTATATAGTACCTGACCTACCAGTTTACAACATCATCCTTCAGGTATGATGTACCCACTAGCACATGATTGTTGTGTAGTCTCCAACTGCTTTTCAATTGAACGTGAGGTCTGCTCCATAGGAAACACTTCATCTCAGGTAAATATGGTCAAAATCTCATATCTATAGATGACATTGGCCTAATAGACCCTAGTTGAATTTTTAGTGGTCAAGTTGACAAACTGCCTCATGATATATGTTTGTCCACATTAGACTGTTGCTGTTCTCATCACAGAGGCTTCTGAGTGAAGTGTGTAATGATTCATGTAGACACCCATGACTGTTCTGATTTAGAGAATGAGATGCAAATATTCCTTTTTATTCAACAAATTCATCCCATCCCTAATCCTGTAGGAGGATCCCTAATACCCTGAATTCCCAGGTCCCCTCACTCAGAGATCAACACTATACAGAATACTCAAGAAGGAGTTGACACGAAGGTAAGATTTCTTGTTCATTTTTATGTTTTATAATTATATTTTTAAGGGAATTCCTTATATGAGTACCGTTATGGCACATACTGTCTGTATAAATTCTTTCCATTCATGATTGTGTCATGTGTCTAGAACAATAACCCAGAACTCAAGGTTTCTGCTAGGCATGATGTCAAAATACATGATAAGGTACTTACCCTCCTTGAGGTTCAAAAGCAGGTATCCCTCTTTTTAATCCTCATCACCCTACATTTTGTGGTAGGCAGACATCAGTGGCTGTGATACTGAAGCAGTGGAAGAGAATCCTGACTGCTGGTACAGGAATGGATATAATTCATGAATTTTCACATCTTAAACACAGAGCTGAATGCAGCAGGGCTGAACTCATTGGTTGAAGTAAAATATCTGTATTTATGATCTTTCAGACAGTTATATACATCATATACTTGTATATCTGAGAAAGGAAATGAATAACAAAATTCCTGATATGACTAACAGGAATCATACACATCTGAAATTCCTCATCATTCCAATATTCATAGAAATTTGCTCTGACAGCTGCATGAAATACTGTGATGTTAAAGCCTGGGTCCTGGGACTCTCAAGTCAATGTTCTCAGTATAAAGAGGTATTGTTTGACCCTTAGAGACAAAAGCAGGGAAAAAGGACCAAACACAAGAAAACAAGGATGAAGGAGAAGGGTAAATGAACAACGGAGATGGATGATTTTTTTCCCTAAATGGGACAAAACAAAAGCTTCCTATGCATAAGAAAGTAGTTGTTTATGAAGTTAGAGTGGATGACATATGTTAAGATGAGGGGTTTATTTTAAATTGGACATTCTAATTAGGGTATCCAATGGGGACTTTGATTGATTGATTAATTAATTGATTAATTTTACATTCCAATTGCTTCCCTCATCTCTGGTACCCCACAAACAAGTCCCTCCTATTTCTTTCCTTTCTCCTTTAAGAGGGTATGTGCATCATTGGATATCCCCCATCTGGGTCCATGAAGTCTTTGGAGGGTTTGGGGCTTCATCTTTCACTGAGAGCAGACAAGGGGGACAAGTTAGTAGAATGGATTCCAAGGGGGTAACTATTTTAGTGATCTACCCCTTTCCTGTTATTGGGGCACACATATTAAGATTGAGCTACCCAAATGATGTACATGTTCTGGGTACCTTGGTCCAGCCCATGTATGCTCGTTGGTTGGTGTCTCAGTCCCTGAGAACCCCTGCAATTATGGAGTGATTGTCATTGCAGATCTCTAAGATTCAGACATTTTATCTGGCAGGTCCATTTTATTTTCTCCAAGCAGAGTTTTTAATAATTACCATTTTTGTAATTGCAGTTTTCTTTCAGTACAACATTCAACACTGAGGTTCTAAGGGTGAGACAGGACCTGAGCTGCTTCAACATTTTAGTTATTGATTTCAACATTCTCACTCCTATGTACAATTATTGTTAAGTCTTTCGACTCTGTCTATTAAACAATATAGGATGAGTGATTTACTCTCTGAACACTGGTACTCTGCTTTAAGTGTAGTCTGATAAATACAGGAAAGAAGCTGTTATCTCCTGTCATTACCTTTTGGACATGGGAACTGGTAGAGCTAGATCAAACTACCACCAAGGTAGAATCTGTCTTTGAAAGGGATATTATAGTTGTAGTGGCACAATTTAAAATATCTGATGCAGAAATCATTATCACTAGGTAAACTAGAGCCCTTTATGATATAATCTGAGCTTTGTGAACACTGGAGTTACAGGGATAAGATATTTCCTAAGTCAGACTGTGCAATTTTAGACTTAGACATGATAAACCTAAATGCATGGGAGCTCATGATCTGCAGGGGTCACAATAAGCACAACAATCCTCATAGAGAGATGAACTCTCTCTCTCTCTCTCTCTCTCTCTCTCTCTCTCTCTCTCTCTCTCTCTCTCTCTCTTTCTCTCTCTCTCTTTCTCTCTCTCTCTTTCTCTCTCTGTGTATGTGTGTATATACTCTGTGACCTCTGTGGTTTCCTTTCTTAAGTGTATTAACTGATGTGCTTTGCTGTGATTGACATGTGATGTCTAAACGCACAGAGTAAAGATTCTTTGTTAAACCCTTCACAGTTTTGTGTTTACTTGTTTTAATATTTTGAATAAAATTTATACAATTTATTCTAATAACTCATTCCCTCATCTCCACCTTATTCCAGATCCTTCCTACCTACCAACTCACCAAACTATACACCTTTTTTTTTCTGAAAAACAAACAAAAAAAATAGTCATTTAATAGGGGATTAAAAGCAAACAAAAAACTAAACATACACACACATACACACAGAGATAGAGAGAGGGGGGGACAGTAAAACCACAACTGTAGACTTGATACATTGAGAAAAACAGGATTGAAGAAGGTGATATTATAAAAATGTCTGCAGAAATATCATTGAGTTCATTTTCTGTTAAGCAAGTCTTCCACATTTAATTGTGCTTTGCCTTTCCTATGAACTCCACTGGAGAAAACTAATTTTCCTTTGCATGTATTGGCTGCAGAACTTCCTGGTTATCATTGATAGCCCATGTTTATTTCGAACTCCCAACTTGAGGATTTTATCCAGGTTGACTTACTTCAGACTCTATGCCTGCAGCCAGTCTCTGTGGATTCATATGTGCATCAGTCCAACTGTGTCTGGAAGACACTCATTCTTTGGAGTCATCTATTTTAAGATTTGTCCCTGTAGTTACATCCACAGCATCTGTCTAGAGTTCTCAGAAAGTGTATGGTATTCATTTCCTCAAGAGGAATGTATTAGGACTTGTACCTGAGCATTTTGCTACCTGATCCATGTGCATTTTCAATCCTTCATCTCCAGGTCTTTTCTAGCTGGACTAGGTTCTTACCTAAGAAGTACCTTGCTCATTAAAGTGCAAATTCATTTAATCTGTGGTAGTAAATACAGGGATGTCCACACCATGCAAACAATCTATGATCAGTGTCTCCTCTCCACAGTCCCTAAATATACTGACACTAACCATGGGGTGGAGCTGTTTTTTTTTCTCTTCCTCCTATCAGTAACTGCAGGTAAGGGGCTCATCAGTTCCAAATCTGAAGAGAATATAGGTACTGAAGTGACAATGACATCCACTCTGCCTTTCTCTCCATAGGTGTCCACTCTGAGGACCAGCTGCAGTAGTCTGGGGCTGAACTGGTGAAGCCTGGGGCTTCAGTGAAACTTTCCTGTAAGGCATCTGGCTACACCTTCACCAGCTGCTATATGAGCTGGGTAAAACAGAGGCCCAGACAAGGCCTGGAATGGATTGGATGGGTTTATCCTAGAGATGGTAATACTTACTACAATGAGAAGTTCAAGGGCAGGGCCACATTGACTGCAGACAAATCCTCCAGCACAGCCTACATGCAATTCAATAGCATGACATTTGAGGACTCTGCAGACTATTACTTTGCAAGACACAGTGTTGTAACCACATCCTGAGTGTGTCAGAAAATATAGAGGAGAAGTAAACTTCTCTGGGCCTGAGATAACAAAAATGACTAGCCTTTAGACTTGCTCAGAAAGAGTAATTTTGAATGTCCATTTATTGCCTCCTCCTCATATAATACATATGTATACATTGACTATATTTATTACTCTCTTGGCTTCTACAAATTCAACATACAATTAAAGTATTCATATAAACAATGTATATGAAAGGAAACATGAAGAATTTGTTATATGGACACAGTTGACCCCATTCAGCATATCTTTTTCTAGGTCTATTCAATAATTTTAGACTTGATAATTCAGATTCCAGACTGCTAACCATTAAACATAATGTTTTAGTAATAGTAGTATTCCATCGTCTATAATCCCACATTGTAGATATTTATTTGTCTTTTGTTACAAATCTAGTTAAATTCCATTCCCAAGCTGCTGTGAATGGAGCAGCAATAAACATGTCTGGACAAATGTCTCTGTAATAATATAGAGTCATTTGAGTACACGCACCTGAGAGATATAGTTGGGTTACAGCAGTTTTGTTTGCTAATTTTGGTGACATTTTCAAACTGATTTCCAAAGTAAGTACACTAGTTTACACTTACATCAAATCAAGCAAAAATTACATTTTTCTGTATCCATGTGCTTATTTGATATAATTTATTTTCTTGATTATTTTCATCTCACTGAGGTCAAATTGGGACACTAAATTTCTAGATTTTTGTTTAATTTTTCATGTTAATATAATCCCTATACATCGTCTGTTTCCCCTCTCACACATTCTCTTCCCTATCCCCTTCTCCTCTGAGAATGTTGATCCCTCCCTCCCCGAGTACCATCCTATCTCCAGCACATCAAGTCTTTAAAGTACTAGTCACATTATCTTCTAAAGAGGCCATACAAGCAGTCATGTTAGGGGAACAGGATGCACAGGAAGGCAGCAGCTTTAGGTATAGCATACACTGTAGTCATTGGGGGATCTGCATGAAGAACTGACAGGCCTGCTCCATTGCTCCAGCATGACAGGATTTGATAAAAGAGGATAGCCCATGATTTTCAAACTTTATTATAGAAAAATAGAGTGAGAGTGGAGAGGTAGAGAGAAGAAAGCCAGCCATGGCCATGTGGAAAGAGGGGGAAAGAATGGTGAAAGAGGAAGGAAAGAGAAGAGAGGGAGAGAGAAGAGAAGAAATCAAGGGAGAAGAGCAAGAGAGGGAGAGGGGCCAAGCATCCCCTATAATAATGATCCAGGCTACCTGACTGTTGGCAGGTAACTGTGGGGCAGGGAAAACCTGGCTGTAGCCAGGTGACAGTGGGGGATAGATACAAAGGGCTTTGGGAAGGCATTGCCCTATGTGACTGATGGTCACAGGATTATGTCCAATAAGAGGATAGTTATGAGAAGCTCCTCTCTGCAAATATATGACAGTATCATTTTTTAATACAAAAATAAATTTTTATTTTGTTAAAAATGTTTAAATATTTTTTCTTTTAATTTCAACACACACACATTCATACTTCTCTGTTGACTTTCTGGATATAGGAGCTGGCCTCTTAAGGTTCCATACACTAGAGTGGTGTGTAAGAGCTAAGTCACCCCCATACAGATGGTCATCCATTCTCCTGCAGCCTCCCTGCCTAACTTCATTGAACCTGAGGTTCCTGAGTAATACAAAACTGCAGGTTGGGAAACATACAGACCAAGGATGCCTACCATACCAGGACCATCAAGGTTCATCTTCCTCCCAATACCAACTACAGCAAGATACAGGATGAATGCGATGTATATGGCTAAAAGGATTTTAAAGAACACAAACCAGAATGAGGGCAACATGACACCTCCAAAGCATAATTATCCAACGAAAGCATGCTCTGCATATCCTAACACAATCAAAACACAAGGAAATTACCTTACATCGAGTCTTATAAAGGTGATGGAGGCTTTAAATAGGAAATGAATAAATCCCTTAAGAAATACAGGAAAATACAATCAAACTTATTGAATAGAGGTCTTTAGGAGGAAACAAACAAATCCCTTAAAACACTCAGGAAAATACAATTAAACAGGTGAAGGGAATAAATAAAATGTTTTAAGACTGAAAAATGGAAATAGAAGCAATAAAGTAAACACAAACTGATGGCATCTTGTACATGGAAAATGTAGAGAATAGGAACACCAAAAGCAAGGATCATATTTAATTGTTCCATTCATTTAGTTACAAAGTTCATTATACACTTGCTTTTTTTAAATCTCTTTTTTGATTTTTATTTTATTTTTATTTTATTTTTATTTTCTATTTTCTATGTTTACATTCCAAAGGCTTTCCCCTTTCCCAGTCCCCCCCACCCTACGTCCCATAATTCCTCTCCCCCCCAACTCTTCCCCAATCATTCCCCCTGCCCCCACGGTTTCTCTACAAAACTGGATCCAATCTTTACAGGCCCAGGGTCCTCTCCTTTCTTCTTCTTGGGAATCATTTGACTTGCTAATTGTGCCTTGAGTATTTAGGGCTTCCGGGCTCATTAATATCTACTTATCAGTGATTGCATTTCATGTGTATTCTTTTGTGATTAGGTTAACTCACTCAGGATGATGTTTTCCAGTTCTAACCATTTACCTACAAATTGCATGAATTCATTATTTTTAATTGCTGAGTAGTATTCCATTGTATAAATATACCACGTTTTCTGTATCCATTCCTCCTTTGAGGGATATTTGGGCTCCTTCCAATTTCTGGCTATTATAAACAAGGCTGCTATAAACATAGTGGAGCATGTGTCTTTATTGTATGCAGGGGAATCCTCTGGGTATATGCCCAGGAGTGGTATGCCAGGGTCCTCTGGAAGTGACATGCCCAATTTTCTGAGGAACCGCCAAACTGATTTCCAGAGTGGTTTTACCATTTTGCAATCCCACCAACAGTGGAGGAGTGTTCCTCTTTCTCCACATCCTTGCCAGCACTTGTTGTCTCTTGAGTTTTTAATCTTAGCCATTCTGACTGGTGTGAGGTGGAATCTCAGGGTTATTTTGATTTGCATTTCCCTGATGACTAATGATGTTGAACATCTCTTAAAGTGTTTCTCAGCCATCCGAATTTCTTCTGGTGAAAATTCTTTGTTTAGCTCTGTACCCCATTTTTTGATAGGGTTATTTGGTTCTTTGTGGTCTAACTTCTTGAGTTCTTTGTATATATTGGATATTAGCCCTCTGTCGGATGTGGGGTTGGTGAAGATCTTTTCCCACTTTGTTGGTTGCCATTTTGTCCTTCTGACAGTGTCCTTTGCTTTGCAGAAACTTTGTAATTTTATGAGGTCCCATTTGTCAATACTTGATCTTAGTGCATGAGCTATTGGTGTTCTGTTCAGGAACTTTCCCCCTGTGCCTATGTCCTCCAGGGTCTTCCCAAGTTTCTTTTCTAATAGTTTCCATGTGTCTTCTTACTCCTGGATTGGCAGGATCAATATAGTAAAAATGGCCATCTTGCCAAAAGCAATATACAGATTCAATGCGATCCCCATCAAAATCCCAACTCAATTCTTCATAGATCTAGAAAGAGCAATTCTCAAATTCATCTGGAGCAACAAAAAACCCAGGATAGCTAAAACTATTCTCAACAATAAAAGGAGTTCTGGGGGAATCAATATCCCTGACCTTAAACAGTACTACAGAGCAATTGTGTTAAAAACTGCATGGTATTGGTATAGCAACAGGCAAGTGGATCAATGGAATAGGATTGAAGACCCAGAAATTAACCCACAGACTTATGGTCACTTGATCTTTGATAAAGGAGCCACAACCATCCAGTGGAATAAAGATAGCCTTTTCAACAAATGGTGCTGGTTCAACTGGAGGTCAACATGCAGAAGAATGCGAATTGACCCACTCTTATCTCTTTGCACTAAGATCAACTCCAAGTGGATCAAGGACCTCCACATACACTTGCTTTTTAATAGCTGAACAGTATTCCTCTGTGTAAATGAGCCACATTTTCTATATCCATTCTCTGGATGTGGGGTGATTAAGTGTTTTTCCAGATTCTGGCTATTACAAAAAGCTTGTATGAATATAGTAAAATACACAACCTTGTGTATTATGGAGAGTTTTAGGGTATATGCTCAAGAGGGTTATATCTGGGCCTTCAGGTAAAACTATTCCTAATTTCCTGGGAAATCCCAAGACAGATTTTCAGAGTGGTTGTACAGATTGTCACTCTCACCAACAATGGAGGATTGTTTTCCTTATCAGCATGTACTGTGTCTTGAATTTTGATCTTAGGCAGTTTTGTTCTTTTATTTTAAATTGTTTATTTTTTACACTCCATATTTTATTATCCCCTCCCCATCCATCCTCTGACTGTTCCATGTCCCATAACTCATCCACAACCCACTGTCTCCACATGGAGGTCCCAATCCCCCACCCCTCCTAAACTCCAAACTCCCTAGGACCTCCAGACTCTTAAGGGTTAGGTGTATCATCTCTGAAAGAACACAGATCTCCACTCCTATATAGTATGTGTGTTGGGGACCTTGTATCAGCTGCTGCATACTTCCTGTTTGGTGGTCCACTATTTGAGAGATTTCAGGGGTTCAGATTAATTGAGACTGCTCATTCTCCTACAGGGTTGCCATTCTCCTCAGCTTCTTTCAGCCTTCCCTAATTCAATAAGAGGAGTGAGTTGCTTCTGTCCATTGGTTGGGTCTTCTGAGGTGCAGTCATGCTAGGTCCCTTTTTGTGAGTGCTCCATAACCTCAGTAATAGTGTCCCACTATTACTCCCCTTTAGCTGGATTCCACTTTGGTCCTGTTGCTGGACCTTCTTTTCCTCAGGCTCCTCTACATTTCTATCCATGTAATTCTTTCAGACAGGAACATTTATGGGTCAGAATTGTGAGTGTGAGATGCCCCCCTCTCCCTCATTTGATGCCCTGTCTTCCTGCTGGAGGTGGGCTCTAAAAATTCCCTCTCTCTATTGTTAGTTATTTCATCTATGGTCCCTCCTTTTGAGTCCTGAGAGTCTCTCCTTCCCAGACTCTGGGGCATTCTGGAGGGTTCCCCAAACCCCTATCTTCTAAGGTTGCTTGTTTCTATTCTTTCTGCTAGCCCTCAGGGCTTCAGTCCTTTTTCCTCATCCAAAACCAGATCAGGTTCCCCTCTTCCCCCTACTCTCTCCCCCTGTCCAATTTCCTTCACAGTTCCCTCCAACCCTTCTCACTTGTGATTGCTTTCTTCTCTTTCCCAAGTAGGTCTGAGCTGTTATCACATGGGTACTTCAGCTGGTTGACCTTTTTGTATACTGTGAACTGCATCTTGGGTATTCTGTAGTACTTTTGAGGAGTTGCTAATATCCACTTATTAATGAGATATACCATGCATGTCATTTTGGGTCTGAGTTACCTCAAGATGATATTTTCTAGTTCCATTCACTTGCCTACAAAACTCAGGATGTTCTCATTCTTAATAGCTGAGTAGCATTTCATTTTGTAAATGAATCACAGTTTCTGTATCCATTCTTCTGTGATGGGATATTTTACTCTTATAATTTTAAAAGTCTACTACTGTGGATATAAATGAGATTTCAACTAATTCCTGATAATTGATTCACTTTCTTTCCCCCCTGACTGGATTCTATTTGCACCTCATGAAATTCAATCCTACCTCTGGTAGCAGACATTACAAGCCATCTAAACGAATGTCTGATTGCTGATCTACTCTGCAGATTTTGGAATCCTATCACTCACACTATCAACATATAGCATGCCCA
Source organism: Apodemus agrarius (assembly GCA_964023405.1). Classification (NCBI taxonomy): domain Eukaryota; kingdom Metazoa; phylum Chordata; class Mammalia; order Rodentia; family Muridae; genus Apodemus; species Apodemus agrarius. Next base: position 5,044,216 of record OZ030011.1, read on the forward strand.
CCTCAAATAAATCCCATGATAATATTGTCATTTTCAATCCAAGTGCTTGAGAGTTTCTGAAGGAAGGAATGGTAGTTCCATCTTAGCTAATACATGTTTGGTTGGCAGTGGTTGTCTCCTCACATTTTCTTTTGATGAACATGGAGAGACAGCAATGCTTACAGTATTGATTAGACATCCATAAACACTCTAGTTAAGTTGGAAATAAGCTCACTAGCTGAGTATACCTGAGGACAGGAATTTTGAAAGCTGTAAAATATATTAGTGAAATAATCTAAGTGAAGAATTTAATGTGATCCACATTTAGAGTAATATATTCTAATTTTTGAACCCCACTTGGAAGGGTGCTTTATATATAAATTTGCATAAAATCTTATTCAACTGTATGATTTTTATGTTTATTATATATTTATATTTTTGTACCATGTTGTCCCCATCTCTGTTTGCACATTTATGGGCTTGGACCCGATTTTCTTCAAGCACATCTAAAAATCTCACAAAGAATGTCTTCAGCCATTGCAGCTCATATGACACACTTAAGACAACACCACACTTTTAAGCCCTCCATGGACAAAGCATGTGAAACAGAACATCTGTGTTCCTTTTTAGATATGATATACTCTCTTCCGAAGACTCTGTTTTCTGACTTTCTAATATTCAGGAATCAGTAGCACTTGTTTTTCTGGCACTCTGGCCCCTTTACCCAAACCTGGCAACTTAGACTCTGTGTCATCCATTCCAGGATCTTTACCTTCTCGTGGACCCTTCCTACTGCCTCATGAATATGTACATGATTATCTTTGAGTTTCATGGAGTCAATGTCAGAAATTTTATTTCAAGATACATAATTTACTCATAAATAAAAAGTCATTTTTATCATTGTCAACCACCTGGAAATGGAACCCAAGTGTTAATGCAGGTCTTACTGCACAGCCTACCCTAAGGTTTCAGGGCCTCATGTGGCACTCAGTATTCTGGGATTGATTTCTTTTTTCTTGAATTGATAAAACTTTGTGCTTAGATCTTATTTTATTGTTTGGTCACACCTTCATATATTTTTCTTTCAAGCAGTTGAAAACATGAAGATGTTTTATTCACAAAAGTTACATGATTTTTTTTAATGTAATCAGTTATCCACTCTACTTCTTTCCCACATAGTCATTCATGTTCATGCCAACAAAGCACTGTCTAAATTTGGCCAAACTTAGGCAAATCTTATTCTTTCTAAGTTCCAAACCATCAATACCGATAAGAACAAAGAAGAATGCGTTGTGTTTGAACATTTCTGAAGGCAGTGAAAAAATATGCTAAACTTGCGAGCAGTGCCTTCCAGTATCCTATGCCCACTGTGCCTTTTTCCAAGATCATCAGCATCTGAGAGAATTGAATAAACTCCCTGCTTAGAGTTTATATTTTCTGCTGTTGATTTTAAAGTTACCACAAATACAGGTCAGTATAAAGATGAAGATACTGATTATTGATATTGAATAAATAAATAAATTATTGAATACATTTGATACCAATCTCAAATATGTAAGCCTGAAACTTGACACAAAAGTAAAGTCAATGAAATCACTCTCTCATGAAATTATTTTTTTTATGGTTTTATTCTCTTTTTTTTCTTTTTTTTAGTTTTTTTTTTATTTTCTATGTTTACATTCCAAAGGCTTTCCCCTTTCCCTGTTCCCACCCACCATAGTTCCCATAGTTCCTCTCCCCCCCAACTGTTCCCCAATCATTCCCCCTCCCCCCTCGGTTTCTTTACTAAACTGGATGCAATCTTTATAGGCCCAGGGTCCTCTCCTTTCTTCTTCTTGGGAATCATTTGACTTGCTATTTGTGTCTTGAGTATTTAGGGCTTCTGGGCTCATTAATATCCACTTATCAGTGATTGCATTTCATGTGCATTCTTTTGTGATTGGGTTAATTCACTCAGGATGATATTTTCCAGGTCTAACCATTTACCTACAAATTGCATGAATTCATTATTTTTAATTGCTGAGTAGTATTCCATTGTATAAATATACCACATTTTCTGTATCCATTCCTCCTTTGAGTGATATTTGGGCTCCTTCCAATTTCTGGCTATTATAAACAAGGCTGCTATAAACATAGTGGAGCATGTGTCCTTATTGCATGCAGGGGAATCCTCTGGGTATATGCCCAGGAGTGGTATGCCAGGGTCCTCTGGAAGTGACATGCCCAATTTTCTGAGGAACCGCCAAACTGATTTCCAGAGTGGTTTTACCATTTTGCAATCCCACCAACAGTGGAGGAGTGTTCCTCTTTCTCCACATCCTCGCCAGCACTTGTTGTCTCTTGAGTTTTTAATCTTAGCCATTCTGACTGGTGTGAGGTGGAATCTCAGGGTTGTTTTGATTTGCATTTCCCTGATGACTAATGATGTTGAACATGTTTTAAGGTGTTTCTCGGCCATCCGAATTTCTTCTGGTGAAAATTCTTTGTTTAGCTCTGTGCCCCATTTTTTGATAGGGTTATTTGTTTCTTTGCGGTCTAACTTCTTGAGTTCTTTGTATATATTGGATGTTAGCCCTCTGTCGGATGTGGAGTTGGTGAAGATCTTTTCCCACTTTGTTGGTTGCCGTTTTGTCCTTCTGACAGTGTCCTTTGCTTTGCAGAAACTTTGTAATTTTATGAGGTCCCATTTGTCGATTCTTGATCTTAGAGCATAAGCTATTGGTGTTCTGTTCAGGAACATTTCCCCTGTGCCCAAGTCCTCCAGGGTCTTCCCAAGTTTCTTTTCTAATAGTTTCAGTGTGTCTGGTTTTATGTGGAGGTCCTTGATCCACTTGGAGTTGATCTTAGTGCAAAGAGATAAGAGTGGGTCAATTCGCATTCAGAATTTTTATTTCAGATACATAATTTACTCATAAATAATAAGTCATTTTTATCATTGTCATTATCTTCTGCATGTTGACTTCCAGTTGAACCAGCACCATTTGTTGAAAAGGCGATCTTTATTCCACTGGATGGTTGTGGCTCCTTTATCAAAGATCAAGTGACCATAAGTCTGTGGGTTAACCTCTGGGTCTTCAATCCTGTTCCATTGATCTGCTTGCCTGTTGCTATACCAATACCATGCAGTTTTTAACACAATTGCTCTGTAGTACTGCTTGAGGTCAGGGATATTGATTCCCCCAGAAGTCCTTTTATTGTTGAGAATAGTTTTAGCTATCCTGGGTTTTTTGTTGCTCCAGATGAATTTGAGAATTGCTCTTTCTAGATCTATGAAGAATTGAGTTGGGATTTTGATGGGGATCGCATTGAATCTGTATATTGCTTTTGGCAAGATGGCCATTTTTACTATATTGATCCTGCCAATCCAGGAGCAAGAAATATTTTTCCATCTTCTGAGGTCTTCTTCGATTTCTTTCTTCAAGGACTTGAAGTTCCTGTTGTACAGATCTTTCGCTTGTTTGGTTAGAGTTATGCCAAGATATTTTATGTTGTTTGTGGCTACTGTGAAGGGTGTTGTTTCCCTAATTTCTTTCTCTGCCTGCTTGTCCTTTGAGTACAAGAAGGCCACTGAATTGCTTGAGTTAATTTTATAACCTGCCACTTTGCTGAAGTTGTTTATCAGCTGTAGAAGTTCTCTGGTGGAGTTTTTTTGGGTCGCTTAGGTAAACTATCATATTGTCTGCAAATAATGATAGTTTCACTTCTTCCTTTCCAATTTGTATCCCTTTGACTTCCTTATGTTGTCTAATTGCTCTTGCTAGAACTTCAAGTACTATATTGAAAAGATATGGAGAGAGAGGGCAGCCTTGTCTAGTCCCTGATTTTAGTGGGAATGCTTCAAGTTTCTCTCCATGCCACGGACCGACTCAGTCGGAACACACTCCCGTGGGGAATCAGGGTCTTTGGTATGCAGGAAGGTACAGGTCCGGCGAATGACAGACAGACACACACAAGATCTGAATGCGTCTGAATGTACTTTACTGTTCTGAGGCAGGAACATTTATACACATCACAAGTTTGTAATTCAGTGAAATGTTTACAAAAAGTGGTTACCATGAGTAACTGGCACAAGGAAATACAAATGAATCAGGCATGAACGTCAGAGATTACACACAAGGTTATCCCGTCCCTCTGTAGTCAATAATAAATTAGTAATTCAAGAGTCAGAGACTACACTCAAGGTTATCGCGTCCCTCTGTGGTCAATAATAAATTAGTAATTCAAGAGTCAGAGACTACACTATGTTTTGTTTATCTTCTTGTGAGAATTTCTCAGGCTTATTTTGAAACTTTACTAACTGATGGTTTCCATGTCAGAGTGCCAAAGACCAGCTAGCCATACAAATAGTAAAAATTGTTGGGAGGTTAATTCTTTAATGTATCTAGGTAATAACTGTACAGCTAATTAAAAGCAAAGCAATGGATCTCTAGAAGAAATCATGGCCAGTACTATAGTTCAAAGAATAAAACTCTGAGTGAACTGTCACGCCTGGAATGCTCGCACCTCTGGCTGGCAGAGACATCTCGTAAGTAAAAGAACAGGTCAGATAAAGGTATACACAGCTTGCCACGAGAAATTTCAGCTCAGCTCTCTCTGCAGCCAAGGAGGCCCACAGCGGCATTCCTTGAACAGCCCCAGTAAATATCACGCGGCCTCTGCCTGGATTGCAGCTTGGCTGCGTGAAACTACGGGGTTCAAGAAATGCGCCGTGATATCTCCCGCTTTTGTATTTTTTAATTTGAGCTCATGAATATCTCTTTTGGCAGCAGAAATGGAGGAGAAGACTAGTTTGAAAATTATTGGAAGGATAAGAAGAAAAAGAAAGATTACCCCTGCAGCCACGGCAACGACAACAATCCAATGTAACCAAGTTACAGGATTCAGAGACTTCAAACCAGAACTAAAGGCCTGAGCCAAATCCTCTAAGTTAACCGATCCATCTTGTGCTTTACTCATAACCGCAATTTGAGCTTTTAATTGAGCCATATCATGAGAGATATTATTATCTTTCCAAATTCCCAACAAATGATTTTTTGTAAGAGTCCAATTATGTTGCTTGTCATAGATTAATGGCGTTACGCATATGTATCGAAAGCTGGCATGACATCTGGTGGAAAGCTGAACCTTAATATTTTCTATCTCTTGTCCTAACTCCAGAACTACATCCTCTAAGGCATCAATTTTTGTTTCCAATTTTTTATCTATAACCTCTTGTTTTACCAGTGCCAAAGAAACATTATTCAAATCATTAACAAAGTGTGCAGTCTTCATTTCTGAGACTAAAGCAACTGATGAAACTGTAACTGAAGTCACAATAGCTATCAAGGCACTGATACCTAACATTAAAGCTGCTACAAAACGCTTTGGCCTAATAAGCTCACTAATTCTTGTAACTACCTGTAAAGCCTCATTGTCAAACCAAGCTTCATCCTTTAGATCTACAGGAAGCATTACGTAGGAAGGTCTTTGTAATATCACAATGCGTGAATAGGATTCAACCAACTTATGATCAATACAATTAGTCAAAATATATTCGGAACAGTGAACCTCATAAGAGTGCCCTAATTTAGTAATGATTAAATCTGTATCCTTTCCAGCAAGTATACTATAAGGATGGCTCAAACAAGATCTAAGTACATAAGCCCAATATGAAACTGCAGACACAGGACACATTTGCATAGAAAGGATAACAAACATAGCAAGAAACATGTTTTCTGTCGATAACTGCTTTCTGGTGCTAGTGATCATCTGCTGCGCTTCTCGGGCGAGTCTCCTCAGCTGTCCCCAGGTGGGCAGATCCTCCCTTGACTCGTGTGACTCAGGAACAGTTGAGGTCTCCCGTAGAACAGCAAGATCAAGTCCTATCATCATTCTCAGCATCTTCTTCTTTTTCAGTCTCTGCTTTCTCCTCTGATTCCTCGATAGAGGCCTTCTGGTTAAACGGCCAGATGAGCCTGTTTGGGATCTAGACTGGACTATCTGCATCCTGTGGAAAAACACAAACATATCCTCTCCCGGAGGAAATTAAAGCATCCGGTCCTTTCCAGGATCCGGTTAATAAGTCTTTCCACATTACTTGTGGAAGTTGTTCTCCTTTTATTCCTCCCCAATGTTTCATAGCAGGGGAGTTTCCTTGTTCATCAGTATTCAAATAATTTATCACAAAAAGAGCATGATTCAAAAGATGATGGGGAGAAAAATATTTATTAGCAGCCCTGAGGCGTTCAATCTGATTTTTCAAAGTTTGGTGAGATCTCTCAATTATTGCCTGTCCTTGGGGATTATATGGTATTCCTGTGGTATGGTGTATATCCCATGCTCGCAGAAAAGAGGCAAAAGCCTTAGATGTATAAGCTGGAGCATTATCTGTCTTAATTCTCAATGGCTTTCCCATCATCATGAAGCTTTGTACAAGATGTTGAATTACATCTTTCACAGCTTCTCCACTTCTAGCAGAGGCAAACAGCACATGAGAATAAGTATCCACTGTCACATGAACATAAGCCAATTTTCCAAATTCAGGGATATGTGTAACGTCCATTTGCCATAAAGCTAATGCCTTAAGGCCTCGGGGATTTACTCCCATTTTTTGCGGGTGATAAACTTGAGGACAATTACCACAATCCTTAACTATCTGTCTGGCTTGTTTTCTAGTAATATGAAACATCCTTCTTAAAGCAAGAGCATTTTGATGATGTAGCTCATGACTATTCTTTGCCTCTAATACATTCATAACTGTTCCTCTAGTTAATGCATCAGCCATATAATTTCCTTTACTAAGGGGGCCTGGTAAATTAGAGTGACCCCGTATATGTCCTACATAAAATTTTTCTACTCTTTTTCTAATCGTATTTTGCAATTGCTGTAATAAATTTAAAATTTGAGACTGCCCTGAAAGCAAGGCTGTTTCTATGGCTGGAAACAAATTAACCACATACTTTGAATCCGTATAAAGATTAAATTTTTCTGTAAAAATTCTGAAAAGCAAGTAGAACTGCTCTTATCTCTGCTTGCTGAGCAGAAGTCTGCACACCTTCCTCTATCAGAGGCTTTTGTCCTGGTACATAAACCACAGAGGAGGCATCTATGAAAATACATAAGGCAGACTCTAAAGTTTGTGAAGAACACTTATTTGAGAAAATTATTTCTGTTTCCTTATAAAATTCAATTAAAGGATGTTTAGGATAATGATATTTAATTTGTCCTGTATAACCTTGCAATGCAATTCCCCAATCATCATCTTCCATCAATAGTATTTCAAATTGCCTTTTATTATATGTCTCTGTTGTTAAGGATTGCTCCCCAGCACCTTCCTTTTCTAACTTCCTCAATCCCTCTTCAACATGCACAGACCTTCTATCGACATACCCATTACTTTTACTTCTCAAAACCATGCATAGCACAAATATACTTGAGCTAACAGTCTTTCTAGCATCTAGCATCTTTTTCCTATCTCTGGCGCTCCCTGCCCTTTTTGCCTTCTCTAGCTTCCCGCTCTTCTTACCTTCTTTTTTCTCCTTCTTCTCTAACCACATCCCTTAGTCCTGCAATCCCTCAATCTGCTGCAATTTCTTTCTGATGTCGGGGATGACTGCCCAATGAAAACCATAATAACAGAGGCTCGCTGCCCCTCAGACGTAAGGTCAACAGGAGTATACCTTCTGTATGGCTCCATGAGTCTTTCCAGAAAGATTGAAGGGGGTTCAGTCGCCCCTTGCATGACCTCTCTTATCTTAGCCAAATGATAATACTGCTGAACACCTGAACAGTTTATACTTTAAAATGTTAGAGCATCGGTCTTTAGCCTTCAGACACAAGAATACCTGAGAGATTTAAAGAATCAGGAATTAAGCCATATAATAATTTATGGACACATTAAGTTTGTCTGTAGATGAAGAGAGGCAATCTTGTGGCTCTCTCTCTCTATAACAGAAGCAACTTTACACATGCTGTTTAAACAATTTAAAATAAATGAAATAAACCATCTGTACCTACTTAAATTCAGAATTCCCATATCCATATTTCTCTATCAGAGGGCCTTCAAAGTATTTTGTCTCTATTTTTGTTTTAACTTGGCGGAGAACGACCTTGCAGCTGCAGTTGGAAGTTTTTCTTTAAAAGAAGAAACTATAAAGAAAAGCAGGGGGGGGGTACAGCCAGGAGCCCAGTCAAACAGTTTAACCTTGGAGTTCTCAGGCTGAGAGCAGAGAAAAGGGAAACAAAAAAGAAACCAGCAGCTCTGTGTCTAGAAATATTGAGTTGGGGTCTAAGAGAGTTGCTTTTCAGCCAGCCTAAGTCCGAGAACCAGACATCAGGTGCCCTTGCAGTAACCAAAATCAGATTTCAGCCAAACTTGGCTCTCGCCGTTATTGCTGTTTACAGATGGAGAAGAGCCTTACTCAGCCCTCCTCGATACCCCTGCGGTCTAGCAAGGTTGCCAGTCAAACCTACCACACCAGACAGACTCTCTGAGTTCTTTTTACAATTTGAACTACGGCCAATTATTAACCCCACAGTTCCCTGTGGCAGAGTTCCCAAGGTAGGCGTAGAGACCAAGGAAACACCGTCCCATCTAGAGAATATTACATCATCACAAGAGGCTAAATCTAAACCAGCACTACCAGGAGTAGCTCTAGGCAAATTATGTATAGTAAATTCAGGAGCCTCAGGATTCAGAGGACTCCCTGATGTAACTACAGTAGTTTCCTCTCTTTCGAGTTCGGGGCTGAGAGGCTGCCCCTGATTTAGTTTTTTGATTCCTCCTCCTCCTTTTCCTCATTAAGGGGTGTTCCATCCTTGTGGAACCTAGACTTGCACTCACTTTTCCAGTGCCTGCCTTTCTGGCAACGAGGGCATGCTCCTGGGGGAAGACCCTTTCTATTGGAGTCCCTCTTATTGTTTTCTGGACATTGCTTTTGCACATGTCCTGATTTCCCACATTTAAAACAAGTGGGCTTGGAGGTTGCTTTCCCTCCTTTACCATAAGTCTTTTTAACATAGGCGCTGAGTTTCCCTTCCTTCATAGCTGCAGCGTAGGCCATACCTTGGACTACGGCTGGTGAGGCATCCACGCAAACTTTCACATACTCCTGCACTGTTTCTGTCTTTCTAATAGGTCTTATCAAATCTTGGCATAAAGCATTAGCATTCTCCCAAGCCAACTGCTTAAGGAGTATCTCAAAGAATTCCCTGGTTGTACTTTCTGAAACTTTTAACTCTCTGCTAGCCATAAACACTGAAAAAAACATTCGTTCCTGCTTTGACTCGGTCTGCCCCATGATATCAGATTACTTGCACTTAACCGGTGATCCTTTACCGGCGGGACCGCGGCTCCCTCGCAAGATCCGGCCTGTTACCTTGAAAGAAAGAAAGAAAGAAGGAAAGTTTACCTGCCCAAATGTCCCTGTTCTGAGGCGCCATCTGCCACGGACCGACTCAGTCGGAACACACTCCCGTGGGGAATCAGGGTCTTTGGTATGCAGGAAGGTACAGGTCCGGCGAATGACAGACAGACACACACAAGATCTGAATGCGTCTGAATGTACTTTACTGTTCTGAGGCAGGAACATTTATACACATCACAAGTTGGTAATTCAGTGAAATGTTTACAAAAAGTGGTTACCATGAGTAACTGGCACAAGGAAATACAAATGAATCAGGCATGAACGTCAGAGATTACACACAAGGTTATCGCGTCCCTCTGTAGTCAATAATAAATTAGTAATTCAAGAGTCAGAGACTACACTCAAGGTTATCGCGTCCCTCTGTGGTCAATAATAAATTAGTAATTCAAGAGTCAGAGACTACACTATGTTTTGTTTATCTTCTTGTGAGAATTTCTCAGGCTTATTTTGAAACTTTACTAACTGATGGTTTCCATGTCAGAGTGCCAAAGACCAGCTAGCCATACAAATAGTAAAAATTGTTGGGAGGTTAATTCTTTAATGTATCTAGGTAATAACTGTACAGCTAATTAAAAGCAAAGCAATGGATCTCTAGAAGAAATCATGGCCAGTACTATAGTTCAAAGAATAAAACTCTGAGTGAACTGTCACGCCTGGAATGCTCGCACCTCTGGCTGGCAGAGACATCTCGTAAGTAAAAGAACAGGTCAGATAAAGGTATACACAGCTTGCCACGAGAAATTTCAGCTCAGCTCTCTCTGCAGCCAAGGAGGCCCACAGCGGCATTCCTTGAACAGCCCCAGTAAATATCACGCGGCCTCTGCCTGGATTGCAGCTTGGCTGCGTGAAACTACGGGGTTCAAGAAATGCGCCGTGATATCTCCATTTATTTTGATGTTGGCTACTGGTTTGCTGTAGATTGCTTTTACTATGTTTAGGTATGGGCCTTGAATTCCTGCTCTTTCCAAGACTTTTAGCATGAAAGGATGCTTAATTTTGTCGAATGCTTTTTCAGCATCTAATGAGATGACCATGTGGTTTTTTTCTTTCAGTTTGTTTATTTAGTGGATTACATTGATGGATTTCCGTATATTGAACCATCCCTGCATCCCTGGGATGAAGCCTACTTGATCATGGTGGATGATCGTTTTGATGTGCTCTTGGATTCGGTTAGCAAGAATTTTATTTAGTATTTTTGCATCTATATTCATAAGAGAAATTGGCCTGTAGTTCTCTTTCTTTGTTGGATCTTTTTGTGGTTTAGGTATTAGCGTAATTGTGGCTTCGAAGAATGAGTTGGGCAGTGTCCCTTCTGTCTCTATTTTGTGGAATAGTTTGAAAAGTATTGGTGCTAAGTCTTCTTTGAAGGTCTGGTAGAATTCTGCACTAAAACCATCTGGTCCCGTACTTTTTTTGGTTGGGAGGCTTTCTATAACCCCTTCTATTTATTTAGGGGTTATGGGATTATTTAGCTGATCTACTTGATGCTGATTTAATTTTGGTATTTGATATCTGTCTAGGAAATTGTCCATTTCCTCCAGATTCTCCAGTTGTTTTGAGTATAGACCTTTGTAGTAGGATCTGATGATCTTTTGAATTTCCTCAGTTTCTGTTGTTATGTCTCCCTTTTCATTTCTAATTTTGTTAATTTGTATACTGTCTCTGTGTCCTTTGGTTAGTCTGGCTAAGGGTTTATCTATCTTGTTGATTTTCTCAAAGAACCAGCTCCTGGTCTTGTTGATTCTTTGTATGGTTCTCTTTGTTTCTATTTGATTGATTTCAGCCCTGAGTTTGATGATTTCTTGTCTTCTACTCCTCCTGGGTGAATTAACTTGTTTTTCTTCCAGGGCTTTAAGGTGTGCCATTAAGCTGCTAGTATATGCTCTCTCCAGTTTCTTTTTGGATGCACTTAGAGCTATGAGTTTTCCTCTTAGCACTGCTTTCATTGTGTCCCATAGATTTGGGTAGGTTGTACCTTCATTTTCATTGAATTCTAAAAAGTCTTTGATTTCTTTTTTTATTTCTTCCTTGACCAAGGTGTCATTGAGTAGAGTATTGTTCAGTTTCCATGTGTATGTGGGCTTTCTGTTGGTTTTGTTGTTATTGAAGACCACTCTTACTCCATGGTGATCTGATAGGAGGCATGTGATTAGCTCGATCTTCTTGTATTTGTTGACATCTGTCTTGTGACCAATTATATGGTCTATTTTGGAGAAGATACCATGTGGAGCTGAGAAAAAGGTATATTCCTTAGCTTTAGGATGAAATGTTCTATATATATCTGTTGAATCCAATTGGTCCAGAGTTTCAATTAGTTTCACTGTGTCCCTGTTTAGTTTCTGCTTTCCTGATCAGTCCATTGAGGAGAGTGGAGTGTTGCAGTCACCCACAATTATTGTGTTAGGTGTAATGTGTGCTTTAAGCTTTAGTAAGGTTTCTTTTATGAATGAGGGTGCCCTTGCATTTGGAGCATAGATGTTTAGTATTGAGAGCTCTTCTTCGTGGATTTTCCCTTTGGCCAGCAAGAAGTGACCTTCTGAGTCTCTTTTGATGATTTTAGGTTGGAAGTCAATTTTATCTGATATTAGAATGGCTACTCCAGCTTGTTTCCTGAGACCATTTGCTTGTAAAATTGTCTTCCAGCCTTTTACTCTAAGGCAGTGTTTGTCTTTGAAGCTGAGATGTGTTTCCTGTATGCAGCAAAATGTAGGGTCCTGTTTCCGTATCCAGTCTGTTAATCTATGTCTTTTTATTGGGGAATTGAGTCCATTGATGTTAAGAGATATTAAGGAATAGTAATTATTACCTCCAGACATTTTTGAAATTATATTTATTTATTTTATTTATTTTTTATATTCAAGAGGTTACCTTCTTTTGGGTTTGATGAGAGGAGGTTTCTATCTTGCTTCTTCTGGGGTGTAGTTTCCGTCCTTGTCTTGGTGTTTTCCCCCTATTATCCTTTGTAGGGCTGGATTTGTGGAAAGATATCATGCAAATTTGGTTTTGTCATGGAATACCTTGATGTCTCCATCTATGGTGATTGAGAGCTTTGCTGGGTAAAGTAGTTTTGGCTGAAGTTTGTGTTCTCTTAGAGTTTGCATTATATCTGCCCAGGATCTTCTAGCTTTCATGGTCTCAGGTGAGAAGTCTGGTGTTATTCTGATAGGTCTTCCTTTATAAGTTACTTGGCATTTTTCTCTTGCTGCCTTTAATATTCTTTCTTTGTTTAGTACATTTGGAGTTTTGATTATTATGTGACGGGATGTATTTCTGTTCTGATCCAGTCTGTTTGGGGTTCTGTATGCTTCTTGTATATTCATGGGCATCTCTCTCTTTAGGTTGGGGAAGTTTTCTTCCATAATTTTGTAGAAGATATTTGCTGGACCTTTAACTTGTACATCTTCATTCTCGTCTATACCTATAATCCTTAGGTTTGGTCTTCTCATTGTGTCCTGGATTTCCTGGATGTTTTGGGTTACAGCCTTTTTGCATTTAGTATTTTCTTTGACTGTTGAATCAATGGTTCCTATGGTATCTTCGGCTTCTGATATTCTGTCTTCTATCTCTTGTATTCTATTGTTGATATTTACATCTATGGCTCCTGATTTCTTCCCAAGGTTTTCTATCTCCAATGTTGTCTCCCTCTGCGATTTCTTAGTTGTTTCTACTTCTGTTTTTAGTGCCTGGATTGATGTGCTCAGATCTTTCGCTTGCTTGATTGTGTTTTCATGTATTTCTTTAATAGATTTTTGTGTTTCCTCTTTCATAGCTTCTACTTGTTGGCCCACTTTCTTCTGTATTTCTTTAAGTGATATTTGTCTTTCCTCCTTATTGTCTTCTTCTTTTTGATCCATCTTCTCCTGCATTTCTTGAAGTGATTTTTGTATTTGCCTTGTAAAGGCTTCTAACTTTTGATCCATTTTCTCTTCTATTTCTTTACGAGATTTTTCTATGTGTTCAGCTACCAGCATCCTGACCAGTGATTTTATATCCAAGTCTTGTTTTTCTGGTGTTTTGGGGTATCCAGTGCTTCCTGTTGTTGGCGAACTGGGTTTAGATGCTGTCATGTTGCCTTGATTTCTGTTAGTGGCATTCCTACGTTTACCTTTTGCCATCTGGTTATTTCTGGTGTTAGTTGACCTTGTTGTCACTGGCTGGTGTTTGAATCTCCTGTGAGGCTGGGCTTACCTGTTGTTTTTCTACTGGTGGTTATGCGTGATTGCTGTTCAACGGGATCACGAGCTGGCTGCCACCCGCTGACTTTGTGCACGGCCTGAGGTCTCCGGGAAGTGTGGGGGAGTGCATCAGAGCCTCGGCAGGTGCTGCTGGGCCTGCCTAGTAGCTAGAGCCTAGCAGATCCCCCCACGTGGTAGCCCCTAATGGAAACTGTCTACCTGTGCCTTTCCAGCTGTGTTCTGGTTGCAATATGGAGGCCTGCTGCTATCGCTGGTCTGGGGTCCTGGGGAGCTGGGGGGTTCTGGCTGCCTCGGTGCACGGCCTGAGCTCGCAGGGATGTGCTGCAGAGCCTAGGCGCCTGGGCCCACCTGTGGGCGAGAGCTTAGCAGCGCTCCCTGCTCTAGCACCAGACGGAGTCTCTACCTGCACCTTTCCAGCTGTGTCCTGGTTGCAATATGGAGGCCTGCAGCTATCACTGATCCTCACTCTTCTTAGTAAACAAGAATTGTTGCTTATCCTGGTTCCGCGGGCAGGGTCTGAGCACCTGGCAAGCTGGCTAGGTCTGGCTTCCCTGCTACCAGCTGGATGGGAAGCTGCAGGCAAGATGGTGCTGCCTGCAGGGGGTTAGGGGTCTGGCCTGCGAGCACAGAGTGCAGGCACGGCCAAGGTACTCCAAACCGCTAGTCTGAGCGCAGTTCCTGCTCCAGACCTGAGTCCCCGGAGGTCTTAAACTCGGGCTGTCTCTGGTACCTGTTTCCGCCGGCAGGATCTGAGCACCTGGCCAGCTGGCTAGGTCTGGCTGACCTGCTACAGGCTGGATGGGGAGCTGCAGACAAGATGGCGCTGCCTGCATGGGGTTCGGAGTCTGGCCTGTGAGCGCAGAGCGCAGGCACGGCTGCTGTACTCCAAACCGCTAGTCTGTGCGCAGTTCCTGCCCCAAACCTGAGTCCCCGGAGGTCTTAAACTCGGGCTGTCTCTGGTACCTGGTTCTGCCGGCAGGGTCTCAGTACCTGGCCAGCTGGCTAGGTCTTGCTGACCTGCTACCAGCTGGATGGGGAGCTGCAGACTAGATGGTGCTGCCTGCAGGGGGTTCGGGGTCTGGCCTGGGAGCGCAGAGCGCAGGCACGGCCTCTGTACTCCAAACCGCTAGTCTGTGTGCAGTTTCTGCCCCAGACCTGAGTCCCCGGAGGTCTTAAACTCGGGCTGTCTCTGGTACCTGGTTCCGCCGGCAGGGTCTCAGCACCAGGCAAGCTGGCTAGGTCTGGCTGAGCTGCTACAGGCTGGATGGGGAGCTGCAGACCCTCATGAAATTATAGTATTCACCATTGCCAGCTTGAGATGGCATATACTCTTACACTATTTACAAAGTCTAACATTAATGTTCAAATTATGTGGAAAAATATAGTGATAAGACTCACACATACCCTAGAAACAGAGACTATCAAGGTAGGAATAAAATTTCCTTTTTGAGCTCCTCATCTGTCTTCCAGAATATATATTGTGAAGTGATTCCTAGATGAGTGAACAGAGTTTAGAACACTTTATGACAGAGTAAGGGTTTCTGTCAACCCTACTGCATCCCAAGATCACACATTAGAAGTGTGTACTGAGGAAGCTGGTCTTGAGTGTTACGTATTCTCTAAGGGAAGCAGAAATGAATTCTCTTGAGGGCTCCTCTGTCTCCCATCATAGACAGATACCTCTTAAGTCCTAAAACTTAAGTACACCATCAGAATCAGCATCTGGTGAGGGAATGCAAATCTCTCCTGGATCCACCCAACCTTGGGTTGAAAAGCCAAAGCTGGGCCTGTGTACTCACTAGTGTGCAGACATGGACAAGCTTACTTCCTCATTCCTGCTGCTGATTGTCCCTGCATGTGAGTGTCAAGGCTCCCTAAGGGATGACCTTTTCTATCCCCACCTGTTCCAACCTTACCTTCTCCCTTTTCTTTTTCTCCAAAGATGTCCTGTCCCAGGTTACTCTAAAAGAGTCTGGTCCTGGGATAGTGCAGCCCTCCCAGACCCTCAGTCTGACTTGCTCTTTCTCTGGGTTTTCACTGAGCACTTCTAATATGGGTGTGAGATAGACCTATCAGTTTTCTGGGAAGGGTCTGGAGCGGCTGGCAACCATTTGGTGGGATGATGATAAGAGGTACAACCTATCCCTGAAGAGTCGGCTCACAATCACCAAGGACACCTCCAACAGCCAAGTATTCCTCAAGATGTCCAGTGTGGACACTTCAGATACTGCCACATACTACTGTGCTTGGAGAGCACATTGACACAACCTCAGTTTTCAGCTGTACAATATTTTAGTTTGGTTCTCAACTCTGTTCCTTCCTATTGTATCATAATTGTGTAATGCCACAGCTTTCCTGCAGGCATCTGTGGTTTCCTGTTTGCTCTTAGGTTAAGAGTTTTTTTTATTCCTGCTATGTACCCTAGTTCCATATTATGATTTAATAAATGATTCTGTCTGTGTTTTATTTTATAATGCTCATAGATACTTGTTGCCTACACCAGGTGGTTCAGAGCTATGGTTCCACTCAGTCTTAGGCTTCAAATTCCCACAGTAGAAGGTTTCAAACTATTATAATGTTCACCTTCTGTAATCAGCTGTATATTGTGAAGATGGGAAGTACTGGATGAGTATTCTCAAATAGAGTCACAGACCAAAGACTGTATATAGATACTCCCAAATAATCCAGGCTAATCTGAAGTCTATTGGTTGCTCTCCACACACTAATTTTAATAGAATGTAGTTCAAGACAACACTTACATATATCAATGAATACAGAGAAGTTGAACTTGTGCTCAAGTAGAAATTTTATTCCTACCGATTAATGTTTAAATTACTGGAGGTAGTTTGCATGGAATTGGATGAGAAAGGTAATAACGAATGTAGTTATGAGTCCTGTCATCTATATTAGTTACCTGTCTGTGGGTTATGTTGATACAGTTGTGGTACAAACGTTGTAGGATTCAGCATTTATTCTTTGATGGAATTAAGACCTATGAGATTATAGTTAGGGTTAGGCATGGCTGACTCTGCTAGAATTGCCATGAAACTGAAATTGGATTGGTCATGACCCTATGGGGAAAAATATGCCAAAGTTCTGATAGATCAGCATATCAAAAAATGATTTCTATTTATATAACCATACACTTAAATGAGTAACTCATCTACCCATCATCAGAGACATGTTTTGCAGGTGATGGGAAGCAAAAGAGAACCACCAATGGATAATTTTTAGAGCACTGGTTCTAAATGGGTTGTCCTCATCAACCCTTCCTCCCATGACTAATGTGCAACTGCAAAGGAAGATTATAACAGCCAGAGACAATGGATGACTCTAAAGAAACAGTCTTATTCGGACACAATGTGACTGCTTCACATATGAACTCTCATAGACTGTGGGAACAAGCACAGGGCTTATTTAGATTCAAGCCAGTGGCACTCTATCCAGATAGTGGGAAGTAGAGATGTGCTCCCACTATTAGCTAAGAATCTGTCTGCAACTGATACTCATCTAGAATTGAAACTTAGTCTTCTTCAGTGAAATCTTACTCCTGTACTGACCACACTTGGTGGTAGGCCCTATGCCCAGGAGGTGGAAAACCAAAACCAAAACAATGGCATATTTGCAGAGTGTTTGTTTCATATAGCTTTATTTAGGCATTTTGTCTTATTAGTTTTTTAATGTATATTTGGTTTCAGATTTTGTCTCCTTTTGAGTCTGTGTATATGTGTATATGTAAGTACGACAAGATAAGGTAAATAGTTAACAGAGAGAGAGAGAGACAAGGAGACAGAAAGTTATTCTTGTTTTACTTTTTTATGTTTGGTTAAAAAGTGAGAAAAAGAAAGGGTATGAAGTTGGGTTGGTAGCATAAGAATAAAGATCTAAGAGTAACTGGGGAGAAGAAAAGTATTAGAATGTGATGTTTATAAGATTGTTCTCAATCATCAAAAGTCATCTAAATTAAACAAATGGTGCCAAAGGCCCCAAATCTTGTGTATTCTTACTTTTCTATAAGTTAGAACATTTCTGCTATCTTCATGCACAACCTGAATGGAAACTTGCCAGTAATTTCTGATCATCTGCCTATTTTTTTATTGACCCATCTCTTATCATTTCTGTCTTCCTGAACTGACAATAATTAGGTAAGAATTTATGCAGAACACTAAATGTTTCACTGCTCAGATTTTTTTTCAGACATATACAGATTCTTCTTAGGGCAATGTTCCTTTCCACACACACAATCAAGTATAGCCACAGCCAATCAAGTCTCTGTTACTAACCCCAAAGATGATATATAAGTTTCCATTACCTTATTGCTCCTTGTCCTTCTTGACATCATAAGGACAGGAGTAGATGTCACCAGCCAGATGAAGAAGAAGCAGGCCCGAACTGAAGGAGAAGTAACTAAGAAACCATTTGTCAGAACATAAGATTGATATAGATTGATTAATTTAAATTATAAGACTATTAAAGGACAAGAATAAGATAAGGTTTATAAGTATAATTAATAAATATAAATCTTGGTCTTTTTATTCAGAGCTAAGATGGGCATAATGAAACTGTATTCTTATACCCATGTTAGGGTCAATATGAACCACTTGTCTATCATAACAGAGTCAATAACCTTGAAACAGAAGTGTTTGATAACAAAATCAATCAATATATAAATTTGAGTACATTACCAACATTGCTGTTGTATTATTTTGTTTTGCTTTGTTTATCAAAAAGGGTTTCTGTGTATAACACTGATTGTCCTGGAACTTATCTCTGTAGACAAGAATAGCCTTGAACTCTGAGCTCCACATGTCCCTACCTCCCAGATCTTGGGATAAAAGATATTTATCATCACCATCATGTTACGTTAAAATATTCTCAACAAATATTTTTAATTATATCAGGTCCTTTCATGAGATTTGAGGCAGGAGATTAGATGATTATGCATTGATTACTGATTCCAAACTCATAGTCTTCCCCATTCCCAATATCCTGCTCTGTAATCAAATGACTTCTGCAGTACACTAAAGACAATGATACAAGATGATCTTTACAGTCCTTGGGACAGGGTGTGTGACAGGGTTGCTCAATGCTTTGTTGAGGAAGGTTTAATAATTCCAAATGATGATTCAGGACATTGTCCCAGATGAATGTGCTGCAGAATTTGTCAGTAATATACTTCAGAAATAATTGACAGAGTGCACATCCAAAGATTCACTAAAACATCTCTAAAGTGGCTGTTCCTGCATCTTATATATCTGACCACTGAGGACATCATGGTGTATCAATCTCAGGGAAACAGAGTGAGAAGATGTGAGCCAGTTTCCAGACACTCTCCTAATCATCACATAGAGACATGTCTAAAAGGAACTCCTATTGGTTTGTGATCAACGAAAAGAGGGCCCAAGCCGAGGACAAGGGAAAAATAATAGAAAATCATTGAAAAATGGTATAAATAAATATGTCCATTTATTCAAGGAAAACTTCAGTATAGACATTGTACCAATTCAGCAAGTACTATGATCCTCATATTAGTTTAACTTAAGAGAATAAACTCATATTATCTATTTACATTATGGAGCTCAGACATTTGTGTTTAGATTTTTAGAGGAGGATGTCTAAGTAAATCCACTTTACTTAAGTAGGCATGCAATCCTATGCATTGCAACCCATATGAGCCATCAACATCCCATATATTATCATATGAAGTACAGTATTACAGATATTGCTCAGTATATCTGGGGTTCTGAAATTCCAAGATACAATCATCTAGCAGTCTGGATAATAGGAATAACAGTTCCTTTATAGTAAGAAATCACTGATACCCTGATGATGTTGCCCTGCTAACTGAAAATTCACAGGACATCAAATGGATTCTGACCATTTATTGAATAGGATTTGGATTCAAATGCTCTTCCTTCTTGTATCTTGAAATATTAGGTGCATCCAATTTGTAAACCCAAATTTGGAGCACAATATAATTGAACATTCTGTATTTATGTAGTATGTATTGTTCTTTTATTATGACTAGCTTTACTTCTTATATTTAAATACACATCACCACATATCCCTACAGAGTGCTATTGGTTTCTCTAATCCCTGGGATAACATTCCATATTCTGTCCTTCACTAGTGAAACATCAACTCTGAAAGATTTACTAGAACATGCCCTGCCAGTGAATAAGAGACCATTGGATTGGAAAGCTACACAGGTAGAGATAAAGTTTTCTAAGCACACATATTCTCCACCCATTAGGTTCTTGTAAATGAAATTTCCTCTTTCCTCCCATTCCATTTAATCCATGTAAATACAGTATGGTAAAAAGATTGAGCTGCGCAATACATTTGCTTGATTTCTATTTCCTTCTCAATGTGAATATTTTGTGCTGTTAGATTTTCATGAGAGGAACTAGCTACTCTATTTCCTCTTCTTCCTGTTGACTCCTGTATGTGATTGTCCCAGGAATTCATACGTGGATACATGGGGAGGTACATCTTCCATTAAGACTCAATGTTACAGTTTTGTACTCAGATGCTCTGGCCCAGGTACATCCTGACTAAGGTAAGAAAGACCCTAATCTCTCCCGTTAACACCTCATTACAAATGGGAACTTTGAGAGCCAGATCCAAGGACCCCTAGGAAAGAGTTTACCTTGAGAGGATCATTGATGATAATGTAGAAACAATTTCACTTCAGTCTCTGAGATATCACCCATCTTCTATAAATAAACAAGAGTCATTTTTCCATACAGCTGAGCTCTGTAAGTACTGGAGTTGCAGGGATATAGTACTGCTCAAGCCAGACTGAGCAATATCAAGTTAAGCCACAAGTAATCTACCTGAAGGTGAGTTGAGGACCAGCAGGGGCAGAATAGGGCTAAGAATCCTAGTAGACAGATGTTAGGGTTGAAAGAACTCTATATCCTCTGTGATTTTTCTTTTTGGAGTCAATTTTTTGTTTTTTAGAATTTTTCTCAGAGACACAAGAACAATTTATTTGCTTTTTTATCAAATTTGTAGTTATTATTTAGCTTTCAAACTAATTACTGAGGAAAATCACATCTATTCACTTGTACCAATTGTGATTGAGATACAATGAATTTGTGTTCAAACACAGTGAAGATTCTTCATTAAACTCTTCAAAGATTCATATTTTCTTGTTTATTATTTCCTTATTGTATATTATGAAAAAATCATATAATGTATTTACATTACTGATTCCCTCCCCAAACTTATGACAGCTCCTTCCTCATAAACTAATCTACACAGCCTTTCATTCTTTCTGTAGAATGGAAAAAATGGAACAAAAATTAAAGAGGGATTAAAAACATTTCAATAAACAAGAAACATACACACTCAAACATAAAAGAAAACTGCCAAATTGTGTCTCTGAAAAGACAATTGTGAAAATATGCACAAGTTTATATGAGAATAAATATCTTCAAAATGTAATGTTGTGTTCATTTTGTGTGATTTTCTGTTGCTGGACATGTGTCTACCTTTAAGTTTGGTTAACAAATGCAATGATGCTCCATTGGAGAAAGCTAAGTTTTCCTTTGCATGTGAGGTTCAATTTCAGAAACTTCTTGGTTATGGGTAAGAACCTGTGGCCATGAATCTCTCTAAGCACTGGAACTCCATTTGGATGGAGTCTGTGCATACCCTGTGCATCCTGTCACAATCTCTGTTGGTTCACACATGCATGAGTCTTGCTAAGTCTGGAAGACAGTTTCCTTGAAGCCATTCCACTCCTTTGGTTCTTATAATCTATTCAGTGTTCAAATTTTCTCAGAAATGAGGTCTAATTATCAAGTTATTATGAAACTCATTGCAACTGCAATACCTCATACTTTTGTGGCACTGTTGAGGATAACTCACAGTGAGTTATTCTATGACTGGCACTGAGATGTTCAATAAATACCTTGTGTCTTCAGGGAACCACACTGTCTACCTATGTAGCTATCTCTGTTCAAACATACCTACTTCAAAATAAAATGCAAAACTCATCCCTGTGCTTTGTACGTGGTTTTCTGCAACATGTATCTCACAGGTATCTCACATAGAGCATGACCAGAACCAGGTCACTGAGAAAATACTAATAACTAAACTGAAAGTCTTATCTGTATATCAAGAGTTTTTCATAGATTTTTCTTGAATTTATTATTTTGATAAAAATACTGTATAAACATATCCATAAATACTATGATAATCTGAACATAAAATTACTTCTTCAATAAGTAGATATTCCCAAGTGTGTAGTAGGCAACTATGAATGCTTTATTACTTCTCAACAGTTTTTCATAGAGATAAAATTATAATTTGTCTCTTTTTACTTCATAATGCACTTTCCTTTAGTCCCAGTATCTCTGTTTTTTCCATGCTACATATATTTTATTTCCTTTGTATTTTTATTTTACTTACATTTAATTATCCTAGATTTCATCTTACCTTTCTTATAACACCAAACTTTGGTTTATCCAACACCACTCTCTCATTTCTTAGCACCATTTCATGTTTGAAACATTCTGACTCATCTATCTGCATTTTATCTCTATTTCATTATATCATCTCCTTTGATTCCTAGGACCTGAGTGGTCCATTTCTCTTATATTCTCTTGATTTCTTCTTCTTCATTCTTCCTTTTTTCTCCTCCTCCTCCTCCACTTATTCTCCTCCTCCTCCACCACCTCCACCACGACCACTTCTTTTCCTTCTCCTTCTCCTTCTCCTTCTCCTTCTCCTTCTCCTTCTCCTTCTCCTTCTCCTTCTCCTCCTCCTCTCCTCCTCCTCCTCCTCCTCCTCCTCCTCCTCCTCCTCCTCCTCCTCCTCCTCCTCCTCCTGCTCCTCCTCCTCCTGCTCCTCCTCCATCTGGGCTTGTCTATTAGATCTTCGTGGTAAACTGGACTCCTCTGTTGGTTCTCTATGGTGACCTGTTTAGGCCATCAGTTCCAAGATGGTGGCGGGTCTTGGGGCTCTGACTAACCGAGGGATTCTCTGCAGGACCGAAGCTTCCATGGTTGGACTGCTGGAGCCTAGATGGTGGTGGTCTCAGTCCACAGGGCTCTGTCTGGTTAGCTGTCTGTGGTGCCCCAAGGCAAGTTGGTGGCCTCCACTCTAATCCAGGCACAGATCCTCAAGTGAGTTGGTGCCCGCACGGGTCGGCACAGACAGCCTGTCGAGCTGATCCGGCTCTGGGTGCAGGCAAGAGCTTGACAGGGTAGTCAATGGGGTTTCTTTTTCTGAATACAGGAGTTGCCCTCTTCAAGATCCATATCCCCAAAGTAGTGTGTCACAGATAAGTTTACTCCCATACAGGGGGACATCAGTTCTCCTGGCACCTCTCTGCCCACCTTCACTGGACTTGCGGTTCCAGAATCAAACAGAACTGCAGGTCCAAAAACACACTGCCCAACTATATTCAACAGAAGTCTACCACACCAGGAGTTATGGGATAGTTTAGATTGTCTATCTGATCCTGATTTAACTTTGGTATTTGGTATCTGTTTAGGAAATTGTCCATTTCCTCCAGATTTTCCAGTTCTGTTGAGTATAGGCTTTTGTAGTAGGATCTAATGATTTTTTGAATTTCCTCAGTTTCTCCCTTTTTATTTTTGGTTTGTTAATTTTGATACTATCTCTGCGCCCTCTGGTTATTCTGGCTAAGGGTTTATCTAGCTAGTTGATTTTCTCAAAGAACTAGCTCCTGGTTTTGTTGATTCTTTTTATAGTTCTTTTTGTTTCTACTTGGTTGATTTCAGCCCTGAGTTTGATGCTTTCCTACCTTCTACTCCTCTTGGGTATATTAGCTTCTTTCTGTTCTAGAGCTTTCAGGTTTGCTGTTAAGCTGATAGTGTATGCTTTTCCAGCTTCATTTTGGAGTCACTCAGAGTTATGAGTTTTCCTCTTAGCACTGCTTTCATTGTGTCCCATAAATTTGGGCATGTTATATGTTTATTTTCATTAAATTCTAAAATGGTTTTGATTTCTTTCCTTATTTCTTCCTTGACAAAAGTATCATTGTGTAGAACATTGTTCAGCTTTAATGAGCATGTGGGCTTTCTGTTGTTTTTGTTGCTATTGAGGACCAACCTTATCCCATAGTGATCTGATAGGAGGCATGGGATTAGTTTGATCTTCTTATATCTGTTGAGGTATGTTTCGTGACCAATTATATGGTCAGTTTTAGAGAAGATACCATGAGGTGCTGAGAAGAAGATAAATTCTTTTGCTTTAGGATGAAATGTTCTATAGATATCTATTAAATCCATTTGGTTCATAACTTCTGTTAGTTTCACTGTGTCTCTGTTTAGTTTGTGTTTCTCTGACCTGACCATTGATGAGAGTGGGGTGATGAAATAATCCACAGTTATTGTGTGAGGTGCAATGTGTGCTTTAAACTTTAGTGAAGTTTCTTTTATGAATGAGGTTGCCCTTGTATTTGGAGTATACATGTTCAGAATTGAGAGTTATTATTGGTAGATTTTTTTCCTTTGATGAGTGTAAAGTGTCCTTCCCTGTCTTTTTTTGATGACTTTTGGTTAAAAGTCTACGTTTTTGGATATTAGAATGGGTACTCTAGCTTGTTTCCTGGGACCATTTGCTTGGAAAATTGTTTTCTAGTCTTTTACTGTGAGGTAGTGTTTGTCTTGGACACTGAGATGCATTTCCTGTATGCAACAAAATGTTGAGTCCATTGACTTTAAGAGATATTAAGGAATAGTGATTGTTGCTTCCTGTTATTTTTGATGTAATTTTTATATTTGTGTGGTTATCTTCTTCTGGGGGGAGGGGGATGATTGGGGAATAGTTGGGGGGAGAGGAACTATGGGAAGTATGGTGGGTGGGAACTGGGAAAGGGGAAAGCCTTTGGAATGTAAACATAGAATATAGAAAATAAAAATTAAAAAAAAGAAAAAAATGAATAACACACCAAAAAAAAAGAGATATTAAGGAATAGTGATTGTTGCTTCCTGTTATTTTTGATGTAATTTTTATATTTGTGTGGTTATCTTCTGGGCTTGTTGAAAGAAGATTAATTTCCTGCTTTTGCTAGTGTGTAGTTTCCCTCCTTTTGTTTGTGTTTTCCACTCCTTATCCTTTGAAATGCTGTATCTGTGAAAAGATAATGTGTAAATTTGTTTTTGTCATAGATTGCTTTGGTTTCTCCATCTATGGTAATTGAGAGATTTGCTGGCTATAGCAGCCTGGTTTGGCATTCCTTTAGGGTCTGTATGGCATCTGTCTAGGATCTTCTGACTTTCATATGATGAGCAGTCTTGTTTAACTCTGATAGGTCTGCCTTTATATTTTAATTGATTATTTTCCCTTCCTTACTGCTTTTAAAATTCTTTGTTTACTCTATTTGGCATTTAAATTATTATGTGATGGGAGGAATTTCTTTTGTGGTCAAATCTATTTGGTGTTCTGTAGGTTTCTTGTATGTTCATGGGCATCTCTTTCTTTAGTTTAGGGAAGTTTTCTTCTATAATTTTGTTGAAGACATTTACTGACCTTTCAAGTT
This sequence comes from Apodemus agrarius, assembly GCA_964023405.1. Classification (NCBI taxonomy): domain Eukaryota; kingdom Metazoa; phylum Chordata; class Mammalia; order Rodentia; family Muridae; genus Apodemus; species Apodemus agrarius. The sequence continues at coordinate 5,069,313 of OZ030011.1, forward strand.
GGAAATCTTCACTCTCCTCTATACCTATAATCCTTAGGTTTGGTCTTCTTATTTTGACCTGGATTTCCTGGATGTTTTGGGTCAGGAACCTTTTGCATTTTGCATTTTCTTTTTTTTTATGACCATTTCTAGCTTTATTGGGTTTTTTTTTTAATTTTTATTTTCTATATTCTATGTTTACATTCCAAAGGCTTTCCCCTTTCCCAGTTCCCACCCACCATAGATCCCATAGTCCCTCTCCCCCCCAACTATTCCCCAATCATCATTCCCCCTCCCCCCTTGGTTTCTTTACTAAACTGGATGCAATCTTTACAGGCCCAGGGTCCTCTCCTTTCTTCTTCTTGGGAATCATTTGACTTGCTATTTGTGTCTTGAGTAATTAGGGCTTCTGGGCTCATTAATATCCACATATAAGTGATTGCATTTCATGTGCATTCTTTTGTGATTGGGTTAATTCACTCAGGATGATATTTTCCAGGTCTAACCATTTACCTACAAATTGCATGAATTCATTATTTTTAATTGCTGAGTAGTATTCCATTGTATAAATATACCACATTTTCTGTATCCATTCCTCCTTTGAGTGATATTTGGGCTCCTTCCAATTTCTGGCTATTATAAACAAGGCTGCTATAAACATAGTGGAGCATGTGCCCTTATTGCATGCAGGGGAATCCTCTGGGTATATGCCCAGGAGTGGTATGCCAGGGTCCTCTGGAAGTGACATGCCCAATTTTCTGAGGAACCGCCAAACTGATTTCCAGAGCAGTTTTACCATTTTGCAATCCCACCAACAGTGGAGAAGTGTTCCTCTTTCTCCACATCCTCGCCAGCATGTGTTGTCTCTTGAGTTTTTAATCTTAGCCATTCTGACTGATGTGAGGTGGAATCTCAGGGTTGTTTTGATTTGCTTTTCCCTGATGACTAATGATGTTGAACATCTTTTAAGGTGTTTCTCGGCCATCCGAATTTCTTCTGGTGAAAATTCTTTGTTTAGCTCTGTGCCCCATTTTTTGATACGGTTATTTGGTTCTTTGTGGTCTAACTTCTTGAGTTCTTTGTATATATTGGATATTAGCCCTCTGTCGGATGTGGAGTTGGTGAAGATCTTTTCCCACTTTGTTGGTTGCCGTTTTGTCCTTCTGACAGTGTCCTTTGCTTTGCAGAAACTTTGTAATTTTATGAGGTCCCATTTGTCGATTCTTGATCTTAGAACATAAGCTGTTGGTGTTCTGCTCAGGAAATTTTCCCCTGTGCCCAAGTCCTCCAGGGTCTTCCCAAGTTTCTTTTCTAATAGTTTCAGTGTGTCTGGTTTTATGTGGAGGTCCTTGATCCACTTGGAGTTGATCTTAGTTCAAAGAGATAAGAGTGGGTCAATTCGCATTCTGCTGCATGTTGACCTCCCGTTGAACCAGCACCATTTGTTGAAAAGGCTATCTTTATTCCACCGGATGGTTGTGGCTCGTTTATCAAAGATCAAGTGACCATAAGTCTGTGGGTTAATTTCTGGGTCTTCAATCCAGTTCCATTGATCTGCTTGCCTGTTGCTCTACCAATCCCATGCAGTTTTTAACACAATTGCTCTGTAGTACTGCTTGAGGTCAGGGATATTGATTCCCCCAGAAGTCCTTTTATTGTTGAGAATAGTTTTAGCTATCTTGGGTTTTTTGTTGCTCCAGATGACTTTGAGAATTGCTCTTTCTAGATCTATGAAGAATTGAGTTGGGATTTTGATGGGGATTGCATTGAATCTGTATATTGCTTTTGGCAAGATGGCCATTTTTACTATATTGATCCTGCCAATCCAAGAGCAAGAAATATTTTTCCATCTTCTGAGGTCTTCTTCGATTTCTTTCTTCAAGGACTTGAAGTTCCTGTTGTACAGATCTTCCGCTTGTTTGGTTAGAGTTACGCCAAGATACTTTATGTTGTTTGTGGCTATTGTGAAGGGTGTTATTTCCCTAATTTCTTTCTCAGCCTGCTTGTCCTTTGAGTACAAGAAGGCCACTGACTTGCTTGAGTTAATTTTCTAACCTGCCACTTTGCTGAAGTTGTTTATCAGCTGTAGAATTTCTCTGGTGGAGTTTTTTGGGTCGCTTAGGTAAACTATCATATCATCTGCAAATAATGATAGTTTCACTTCTTCCTTTCCAATTTGTATCCCTTTGACTTCCTTATGTTGTCTAATTGATCTTGCTAGAAGTGTCAATACTTTCTATGGTATCTTCTGCATCTGTGATTCTCTCTTCTGTTGCTTGCATTCTGTTGTTGATGCTTGCATCCATGTCTCCTGTCTTCCTTTCTAAGTTTTCTATATCCTGAGTTGTTTTCCTTTGTGATTTCTTTATTGTTTATATACATTTTAAGATCCTGGATGGTTTAGTTCAATTCTTTCACCTGTTTTGTTGTGATTTTCTGTAAATTTTTAAGGGCTTATCCCTGTTTACTTGTGTTTTCCAGTATTTCTTTAAGAGAGTTATTTAAGCCCTTCTTAAGCCATCTATCAGAATCATGAGCTGTGATTTTAAATCTCAATCTTGCTTTACTGATGTGTTGGGGTATCCAATACTTGCTGTTGTGGGAGAATTGGGTTCAGATGGTGCCATGTTGCCTTGATTTCTGTTAGTAATGTTCCTACTTTTGCCTTTTGACATGTGGTTATCTCTGGTGTTAGTTTGTCCTTCTGTCTCTGGCTGGTGCTTGTCCCTCCTGTGGGTCTGCAATCCTGTCTCAGCACCCCAAGTGACCGACTCTCCACAGGCACAGAGAGCTATGCTGCTGACCAGATCCTGGGTGCAGGTTTGGTCCTGGAGCGCCCTTCCCCAGCTGTTCTGACACTCAGCTGTTCCCTGCTTTCCTTGCTGCACCTTTATGCTCAGTCACAGGGGGAAATTGCCTCACCTCTAAACTTGGAACTCCCTCTAAATGGGACACTGCCTGAAAGGCAGATGCTCCCTGGCAGGATAAATGTACAGACCTCTGTGGCACCGCCCACCTCCTGGGTGCAGGTGAGACGCTGGCAGACTGTATTCCAAGTGATCTTACACTTGGGTGTTCTCTGAGATCCTGGATGTACCTGTCTGCCTATTCCTAACATTTTGAGAAATCCCAAGACCGATTCTCAGAGTGGCTGGTCAAGTTTTCACTCCCACCAGCAATGTTGGAATGTTTTCCTTGCCAGCAGGTGCTGTATCTTGAGTTTTTGATCTTAGCCTGTTTTATTCTACATTTCACTCTTAGCTAATAACTATGGTACAGGACATAGAGAAACCAACTTTCTACTGACCAGGATATTCAACCTGTACCATGTTTTTATTTATGTATTTATCTATTTATATACTTATTTATTGTGTGTGTGTGTGTGTGTGTGTATGTGTGTGTGTGTGTGTGTGTGTGTAGAACAATGTTATGCAGTTTAGAAGAAGTACAAATTCATAAGCGATGCTATAATGTACTTAACCTTGTGGTCTACAATACCAGGCTTCAGGAAAGATATGCCTATTAGTGCATGACTCTTTTGCAGTGTCTAATTATTTTCTGATTGCATTGGTTGTCTATTCAATAGGAAAAAATTCCTCCCAAATAAACATGGTTAAAAAAAAGTCCATGGCCTGAGATAACAGAGGCCCTAGTTGACCCCTGTTGTATTGCTGAATTTCAAGATATCAAAATACCTTATAAATACTTACGTTTATATAATAGATTAGTGATGCTCTCAGCCTTGACCAAGAAGCTTCTGTTTTCAGTGTTTAATGATTGCTACAAACATTCATGACTGGTCAAAGTAGTGAGAATGATGACAGAGTTCTCAGCACAGATGTGTTAATAAGATGAATTTTTTAATATGTTAACTGCAACAATGAATATTTGCAGTCATCATATGAGTATTTCATTAGTAGTTCTTAGAGATTGCATTGTTACATATAATTATGTCTGTCAATACATTATAGTATATAAACAAAATTGTGTAGCATAATAGAGAAAAAGGCATCAAGAAATGGAAGTGTAGAATTATGGGTGAAATATGTATACTGCGAAATATTCATTTACATGACAAATCTAACTATATGTAAAATTGTTATTTTTATATTTCAGAATGAGTTTGCTTATTTTTGACATTTTTATTCATGTGTGGAATATATCAGGATCATATGTACGCCACTATAGCTTTCTGGCTTCATCTGAGAAATTCCATTAAATCTCTCACAACTTACTGACCACTTTTATTTCATTAACTAAGGGTATATAGAGTCCGATCAGTGCTGTGTATATATTCATATGTGTGACATTCAGTAGTACATAAGGAATACCTAGAAACCTTCCAAAGAAAAAGTGAGTATATTTTCATAATCAATTATCAAATGCCAATAGATCCAAAGCTTGGTGTGTTCTCGGATTTCCCTCTCCATCGTGTTGTAATATTTTAAAAATGTGGTTAAACTTTGTTTAGTGGGGAAAGCAGAAAACACATGCAGCAAGATGGATGTGTTAACCTGAGAAGGAAATATATGAAATCCAACTCTCACATTCTCCCATGGCATTCCAAGCATTCAAAATTTTATGGCTAAACTTACAAGCAAACAATCTTACTACTCAGTTTTTTTTTTTTACATATTTGCATGCTTTAACTTTGACTGGCTTGATTTATTCAGGTTTTGTGGTGGTAACTATAGCTGCTAAGATTTCATGTGTACAATGACCATGTGTAGTACTGATGCACTATGGAGTAAATATCATTGCAGTTCTTTAAGGCTCAGTCCTTTCCTCAGGGTGGTTCTTTTCCATTATGTATAAGAGTTTTCACGAATATTCCATTTTGTTAATACAGGACTACTTCAGTACAATATTCAAAACTGGTACATCTTCTAAGAGTCCAGAAGTCCTGAGCTTCTTCAACATTTTAGTTGTTCACATGTATAGTCTCACTCCTGTGTACCATTATTGTGTAACTCTTTTCACTGTGTCTACTAAGCAATGCTGGGTGAGTGATTTACCCACTGAATACAGATCTAGTTAGGAAAGAGCCTGTTATCTATTGTCATTATGTTTTTAAAATGGGAACTGCAAGAGCTGCTTCTAACTGCCAGCAAGGAAGACCCTGGCTTCAAGAGAGACATTGTAGTAATATTGGCACAACTTAAAATCTCTGATGTGTAAATCAGTAAACCCAGCTAAACTAGAGCCATTTCTCTCTTCAGTGGAACCCTGTAACACTGAAGTTTCACGGATCAGTTTTTTTCTTAAGCCAGACAATGCAACTTCAGTGTAAACCATGGAAAACCTATTTTCAGGGGAGCTTGTGACCAGCAGATGGCAGAGTAAGGCCATGAATCCCATAGAGAGATGCAGTGGATATGGAGGGGACTCTGTGTCCTCTATGTTTTTCTTTAATAAGTTTACTAACTGATCTCCCCTGAGGTGATTAACATGTCTCCAAGCTCAAACACAGTAAAGGTTCTTTGCTAAACAGTTCACAGATTTATGTTCACTTGTTTTTATATGGTTTTTATAACATTTTGCAAAAAAAGATACAATTTATTCTAAGAACTGATTTCCTAATTCCCAACTATTTCCAGATAACTCCTACCTCCAAATTCATGCAACTTCCCACATTTCTCTCTTTCTGTATATAACCAAAAATAAATTTAAAGGGTGATTAAAAAGAGAAACAAAACTAAAAACTAAAAACAAGACAGAGCAATTAGAAAGAGAGAGAGAAAGAGAGAGAAAAAAAGAGAGAACAATAAAATCACAATTCTGTAATTGTGATATATAGTCTAAACATAAGTTAGACAAAAGCAGTTGAACAAGGCAATACTAGAAAAAAATCTGCAAAATACCATTGAGTTCTTCTTCTTCTTCTTCTTCTTCTTCTTCTTCTTCTTCTTCTTCTTCTTCTTCTTCTTCTTCCTCCTTCTCCTCCTTCTCCTCCTCCTCCTCCTTCTTCCTTCTTCTTCTTCTTCTTCTTCTTCTTCTTCTTCTTCTTCTTCTTCTTCTTCTTCTTCTTCTTTGCTATCAATTGCTAAGCATGTCTTCATGATTAACTGTGCTTAACATCTTCTGTGAGACTCCACTAGAACAAACTAGTTATTCCTTTACATGTGAGTGTTAATCACAATTATTTTTCCTTAGGGCTGAGAATCTGTGTCCATTTCCTTCTCCCAATTGGGGATTTCATCTGGGTTGAGTTGGTTCAGATTTTGTGCCTGCAGCCAAAATCTCTTTGAATTCATACGTGCATCAGTCCAATTATGTCTAGAAGACACTCTTTCCTTGGAGTCCTGCAACTGCTCTGGGTCTTGTAATTTGCCCAATTTTAAAATGTTTTATTCTCAAATTTTATCTCTATTTTACTATATCATCTTTGTAAATTCCTTATACTCAACTGTCCCAATTCTATTCTCTCAGCTTCTACAATTAAATATGCCAAACACAATATTAAAATCTTGGAACATGTATGAATGAGAACATGAAGCACTTGCCTCATGGATACGGGTGACCTATTCAGTATATTTTTCTAGTTCCATATATGTATAGATCAGATAATTTATGTTTTATCACTGAGCAATATTTACTTTTCTATATGTACAATTTTTTCCTTTTATATTTGTGCTTTATTAGAAATCTGAGGTGATTCCTTCCTCTATATTCTGTTAAAAGAACATGAATAACATGTTTTGAATAAACATGAATTTATGAGCATCTCTACAATAAGATGTAAAGTCATTTGAGTAGATATATGAGAGAGTTATTGCTGAAAAATAATTATTTTTATATTGAAGCTGATTTTCATAGGAAAGTCTTCATCTGAGTTAAGTGTGGTTAAAGACACTGTTTAGAAATGATATAGAAACTATTACACCTCAGTTGTATTGCTAATGGTCATGTTGTCAAACTGCCTTATAAATATTTAGATTTATGCCCAGTAGACAGTCTGAGCCTTGGTCAGAGACTCATATATGATGTGTTTAGAGTTTGATGTAGTCATTCATGAGTGATCAGAGTGTTGAGAATGTTTGACAGAGTATTCAACAAGTGATTCAGTGATGCCAACCTCTCACCCCAGAATCAAAGACCATCATAAACCATGGATAAGAATGTAAGATACAGAGAATGGAATTAAAGGACATGACATTTTATCTCCATTTGATGACAGAGATTTTGAGATTGTCTTAATTAATACAGCTATATCTAGCTGCTTCCATTTGTCTAAGAGCAAAGAAAATTTCTTATTTATTTCTGGCCAAAAATATATAGGTCCATGCCTTAGTGATAAAATCCTTTGTTTACACATCAATAACTTATATCTATAATTTAGTTAATCATGATAGAGCTGTAATAATCATTGATGGGTAAATATTTAACCACATTTACTTTTATTCATTTTAGTGAATTTTGAATTATATGACATATGATATGGGCTAATATTACTTTCATTTATCTGAAAGAAGGTTCTAGTTATTAAAAGTTAAGCATTTTTGGAATTTACCAGCAAAATCCTCCTCCTCCTCCTCCTCCTTCTCCTCCTCCTCCTCCTCCTCCTCCTCCTCATCATCATCATCATCATGTTCACAAAGAACCGTTTGTAAATTCATTTTTGAACATTGTCCCAAAGTGAAGCAAAAGACTCTGGCCAAAAATTTATTGAGAGCTTAGTCCCTGAAATTACATGCACAACAGGTAACCAGTGCTCATGGAAAGTGTGTGAAATACACTCCCTCATAAAGATTTAGGACATGGACCTGAAGACTTTGCTACCTGACCCATGTGCCTTTTCAGTCCTTCCTCTCCAGTTTTTCTCTAGCTGGAGTAGGTGCTTACCTAAGAAGTACCTTACTAATGAATATGCAAATTCTTGAATCTATATCAGTAAATATAGGGATGTCCACACCCTGAAAACAACCTATGATCAGTGTCCTCTAGAAAGTCACTGAAAGCACTGAATCTAATTATGGAATGGAGCTGGGTCATTCTCTTCCTCCTGTCAGTAACTGCAGGTAAGGGGCTCAGAAGTTCCAAATCTGAAAAGGAAGCAGGTCTTGAGCTGACAATGACATTCACTCTGTCTTTTTCTCCATAGGTGTCTACTCACAGGTCCAGCTGCAGCAATCTGGAGCTGAGCTGGTGAGGCCTGGAACTTCAGTGAAGATGTCCTGCAAGGCTTCTGGCTACACCTTCACTAGCTACATCATGCACTGGGTAAAGCAGAGACCTGAACAGGGCCTTGAGTGGATTGGATTGATTGATCCTGAAGATGGTGATACTAACTACAATGAGAAGTTCAAGGGCAAGGCCACACTGACTGCAGACACATCCTCCAGCACAGCCTACATGCAACTCAGCAGCCTGACATCTGAGGACTCTGCGGTCTATTACTGTGTAAGACACACAGTGTTGAAACCACATCCTGAGTGTCAGAAATTCTGGAGGAGCAGGAAGCTGCCTTCAGACTCAGATGACAGAAATATTAATCTTTAGACTTGCTCAGAAATTGTAATTTTGAATGTCCATTTATTGCCTCCTCCTCGCAGTCCTATTGTGCCCTTGTTAGCTTTGTCAATGCCCATCTATGAATATGTGATGTTGGTTGAGAATGAATCTACAGTTCACCATACCCTCCCAATCTCTTCAACAGTGACCACGTCCATTGACATGCTTCTTATCCATAAAACAATAAAAGTGGAAAACTATGGTGATGCATGTTAAAAATATCACTGGATACTGAGAGAACAGACCTGTTTAAAATTGTTGGGGAAAATGTATAATATGAGTTTGACCTACAAAATACAAACCATCAATATCTGGTCAAACAAATACTCCTTAACAGTCTTAAGTAGTAAATGAAAGCAGGGGTGTTGCTGTCTGTTGCCATGTGTTCCAGCAGAAATTCCAGTCTCTTAGAATGTGAAGAATATTTATATCAGAATGCATAGGCATGCACATATAATACCTGTGGATTGGTCAATATATTACTCAATCACTTTTCCTCAAACTCCTTTACCATCACATTGTATCTACTTTTTGAATTATGTAGGTTCTGAGATTATACATAAGTATTTGATGCCATATTTACATCCTTCTGAAACTCAGTAATTATCCCTATAGTCATTAGACCTTTTATAACATGGACCTATACTGATACAGCACCAACTCCCATAGTCCATTGCATATCTGTTGCCCAGCTTTGTTGTATAGAATATTTGTAAACTTGTGTCTCTGCATCCACTTGTGTTTCTTATGTTTGTTTTTGGTGGCTTTTCTTATGTTTGTTTTGTTCTGTTCCAACTCATTTGCCTTTCCTTTATTTAACTTTGATTTTATTTTTATTACATTTATTTTCTAATAAAATAAAGAAATGGAATCAACCTGGAATAAGTTTGGGAGGTATTGGGGAAGGGAAATCAATATTTAGAGTATATTGCATTAATAAATGTATTTTCAATAGAAATAAAGAAAAGAGATCTTTAAACATTTAATAAATAAACAAATAAGTCTGGTCTTTGTTGTGTAACTTTCCCATATGCTCAAGTGTCCATACTTTTGGTATCATATCTTTGTTTGAATTGTTCAAAGAATAATCAGAATAGATGTGTGAAAGGATTTAAGGATAAGGCACTTCTCACAGTCGTAATTCTAAGGTATAGTGAAATACATGTTAAATGTGTGGTGCTTAGCCTCTCTCATTTTCTTTGTCTCTCTGCATGTCTCTGTATTTGTCTTTGTCTCTCACTTTTTGTCTCTCTCTCCCTCTTTGTGTGTATTGTGTGTATTGTCACTTGATTGCTTTATTTATTTATTGATCGGTTGGTTGATTGTGCATTTATCTTTATTTACATTTCAAATGTTATCCCCTTTCCTGGTTTCTGCTCTGAAACCTCTTATTCCAGCACCATTCCCCTGCTCACCAACCCACCCACTCCTTCTTCCTTGTCCTGGCATTGCCTATATACTGGGGTATCTAGCGTTTTCAGGATCAAGAACCTCTCCTCCCTTTGATATCCAACAAGTCCATCCTTTCTACATATGCAACTGGAGGCTTTTGTCCTTTGTATGTTCTTTGGTTGATGGTTTAGACCCTAAGTTGCTCTGGAGAGCAATGATTAGTTCATATAGTGATTCCTCCTATGGGGTTGCAAGCTCCCTTAGCTCCTTTGGCCCTTTCTCTAGCTCCTCCATTGGTGAACTTGTTCTCAGTTTAATGGTGGGCTAAGAGCATGCACATCTTTATTTGTCACGTACTGGCAGAGTCTCTCATGAGACAGATATATCAGGCACCTATCAGCAAGCACTTGTTGGAATCTACAACACTGTCTGGGTTTGATATATAAAGGAGAAAGTGGGAAAGAGCCTCAAACACATGGGCACAGGGGAAAATTTCCTGAACAAAACACCAATGCCTTGTGCTCTAATATCAAGAATCAACAAATGGGGCTAGTGGTCATGCATGCCTTTAATCCCAGTACTTGGGAGGCAGAGGCAGGTGGATTTCTGAGATCAAGGCCAGCCTGGTCTACAGAGTAAGTTTTAGGACAGCTAGCACTATACAGAGAAACTCTGTCTTGAAAAACAAAAACAAAAACAAAAAAAGAATCAACAAATGGGACCTCACAAAACTGCAAAGCTTCTGTAAGGCAAAGGACAGTTGCAATAGGATGAAATGGCAAGCAACAGATGGGGAAATGAGTTTTACCAATTCTACATCTGATAGAGGGCTAATAACCATTGCAAGTGGGATTGCAAGCTGATACAAGCACTCTTAAAATCATTCTGGCAGTTTCTCAGAAACTATCTGACCACCCAGCTATAACACTCTTGGTCATTTACCCAGAAGATGCTTTAACATGTAATAAGGCCACATGTTCCACTATGTTTAAAATAGATATCTTCATAATAGTCATAAGCTTGAAAGAACCCAGATGTCCCTTAACAGAGAAAATGATACAGAAAATGTGGTACATTTACACAATGGAATACTACTCAGCTACTAAAAACAATGACTTCATGAAATTCACAGACAAATGAATGGAACTCGAGAATATCATCCTGAGTGAGGTGACTCAGACACAGAAGAACAAACATGGTATGTACTCACTGATAAGTAGATATTAGCCCAAAAGTTCAGATTACCCAGGATTCAATTCACAGAGCATATGAAGCCTAAGAATAAGGAAGACACAAATGTGGAGGCTTCAGCAATTTTAGAAAGGTGAGCCAAATATTCACAGGAGGAAATATGGAGACAATGTTTGGAGCAGAGACTGTAGGGAAGGCCATCCAGAGATTGCCCCACCTGTGGCATGTGAAATGTAAATAAAGAAAATATGCAATAAAAAACAAAAACAAAAACAAAAGAACAAGAATCACTTTCTGTTTCTTTATCTCTATTACTATCCAACCTATCTTGTCATACATACATACACAAACACATACAAAAACTCAAAAGCACACAAAATCTGAAACCAAATACAAATGAAAAGGCTAATAAGAAAATCCCTAAACAAAGCTATATGAGAAGGGCACTCCAAAAATATGCCATTGTATTGGTTTGGTATGTTCAAATCCTGGACACATCAAGTGTGGTCAATATAGCCAGTAAGACTCCACTGGAAGACTAAGTTTCCATTGTAAGGGTACCAGTTGCAAATAGATTCTTGACTGGTGGTGGGAGCACATGTCTACTTCTCCCTTTCTGTAGAGGGTCCCACTGGCTTGAACCTATCTAAGCACCATGCTTATTCCCACAGTCTATGTGCATTCATATGTGAATCAATCCTTTTGTGTCTGGATGATACTGTTTCTTTAGAGACATCCATTATCTCGGCTCACTTTTTCTTTTTTTTTTAATTCGATATATGCTTTATTTATATTCCAAATGGCATCCCCTTTACTCACTCCTCTTCTGAAAACTTACTATCCCATTCCCCTCCTTCTGCTTAACAACCCACCCCTCCCAATTTCCTGACCTGGCATTCCCTGACACTGGGGTGTCTAGCCTTCATAGGACCAATGGCCTCTCCTCTCACTGGTGTCTGAAATGGCCATCATCTGCTACATATGTAGCTGGAGTAATGGGGCCCTCCATGTGTATTCTTTGGTTGGTGGTTTTGTTCTAATAGCTCTGGGGGTACTGGTTGGTACACAATGTTCCTTCTGTGGTGTTGCAAACTTCTTCATCCCCTTGGGTCCTTTCTCTAGCTGCTCCATTGGGAACCCCATGCTCAGTCCCTTGGTTGGCTGTGAGCCATGTGTATTTTTTTCCACCTTCCAAGAAGGATCTGAGTATTCACACTTTGGTCTTCTTTCTTCTTGAGCTTCATGTGGTCTGTGAGTTGTATCATGGGTATTCTGAGCTTTTGGGCTAATATCCACTTATCAGTGAGTCCATAGCATTTGTGTCCTTTTGTGAGTGGGGTGCCTCACTCACGATGATATTTTCTAGCTCCATCCAGTTGCATAAGAATTTCATGAACTCATTGTTTTTAATAGCTGAGTAGTACTCCATTGTGTGAATATACCACATTTTCTACAATAATTCATCTGCTGAGGAACATCTGGGTTTTCTCCAGCTTCTGGCTATTATAAATAAGGCTGCTATGAACATAGTGGAGCATGTGTCCTTATTGCATGCTGGAGCATCTTACACTTATATGCTCAGGAGTGGTATAGCTGGGTCCTCAGGTAGTACTACGTCCAATTTTCTGAGAAACTGCCAGATTGATTTCCAGAGTGGTTTTAGCAGCTTGCAATTCCACCAGCAGTAGAGGGGTGTTCCTCTTTCTCCACATCCTCTCCAACGTCTGCTGTCCCCTGAGATTTTGGTCTTACTCATTCTGACTGGTATGAGGTGGAATCTCAGGGTTGTTTTGGTTTTCATTTCCCTGATGACTAATGATGTTGAACATTTCTTTAGGTGTTTCTCAGCCCTTTGAGTTTCCTAAGTTGAGAAATCTGTTTAGCTCTGCACACCACTTTAAATAGGGTTTTTTGTTCTACAGAGTCTATCTCATTGAGTTCTTTGGATATCTTGGATTTTAGCCCTCAATTTGATGTAGGACTGGTAAAATTCTTTTCCCAATCTGTTGGTTGCCATTTAGTTCTATTGACTGTGTCCTTTGCCTTCCAGAAACTTTGGAATTTTTAAGGACCCATTTGTCAATTATTGATCTTTGAGCATAAGCTATTGGTGTTCTGTTCAGGAAAATTTCCCCTGTGCCCTTGTAGTTTCAGGGTCTTCCCCCTTTTCTCTTATATTAGATTCAGTGCATCTGGTTTTCTGAGGAGGCCATTGATCCATTTGGACTTGAACTTTGTACAGGAAGATAAAAATGAGTCAATTTGCATTCTTCAACATGTTGACCACCAGTTGAACCAGCTCCATTTATTGAAAATGAGGTCATTTTTCCACTGGATTGTTTTAGATCCTTCATCAAAGATCATGATAGGTGTGTGGGTTCACTTTTGACTCTTCAATTCTATTGCATTGATCTACCTCTCTGTTAATTTGCCATGTAGTTTTTATCATTATTGCTCTTTAGTACATCTTGAGATCAGGGAGTGTGATTCCACCAGAGTTTCTTTTATTGTTGAGAATAGTTTTTGATATCCTGGGTTTTGTTATTTCAATTGTATTTGAGAATTGCTCTTTTTAACCCTATGAAGAATTAAGTTGGTATTCTGAGGGGGATTGCATTGATTCTGTAGATTGCTTTCAGCAAGATGGCCATTTTACTGTATTAATCCTACCAATCCATGAGCATGGGAGATCTTTCCATCTTCTGAGGTTTTCTTCAATTTCATTCTTCAGAGGGTTGAAATTCTTGTCATGCAGAATTTTACTTGCTTGTTTAGAGTCACACCAAGGTATATAATATTATCCATGAGTATTGTGAATGGTTTCATTTCCCTAATTTCTTTCTGAGTCTGTTTATTCTTTGAGTAGAGGAAGGTTACTCATTTATTAGAGTTACTTTTATATCCAGCCACTTTGCTGAAGCTGTTTATCAGCTTTAAGCATTCTCTGGTAGAATTTTCAGGTCACTTAAATATACAATCATGTCACCTACAAATAGTGTTATTTTGAGTTCTTCCTTTCCAATTTGTATCCCTTTGACCTCCTTTCATTGTCTAATTGCTCTAGCTAGAACTTCAACTACTATATTGAAGAGATATGGAGAGAACGGGCAGCCTTGTCTAGTACCTGATTTTGGTGGGATTGCTTGAAGATTCTTTCCATTTAGTTTGATGTTGGGTACTGCTCTGCTGTGTATTGCTTTTACTATGTTTAGGTATGGGCCTTGACTTCCTGATATTTCCATGACTTTTAACATAAAGGGATATTGAATATTTTCAATATTTTTCAGCATCTAATGAGATGATTATGTCTTATCTTAGTTTGTTAATGTAGTAGATTACATTAATTCATTTCTTTATGTTGAAACATTCCTGCATCCCTGAGATGAAGAGTACTTGTTTGTGGTGAATTATTGTTTTGATGTGTTCTTGGATTCATTTGGTTAGAGTTTTATTGAGTATATTTGATTCAATGTCCATATGGGAAATTGGTCTGAAGTTCTCATTCTTTCTTTGGCTTTTGTTAGTTTTAGGTATAAGTGTAATTGTGGCTTCATAGAATGAATTGAATAGCATTCCTGTTTTTATTTTATGGAACAGAGAAGAGGATTGGTATTAGGACTTCTTTGAAGATTTGGTCCTGAATTTTTGTTGGAAGACTATTAATGATTGTTTCTTATTTCTTTGGGGGTTATGGGACTGTTTAGATGGTTTATATGATCCTGTTTTAACTTTGGCAACTAGTATGTGTGTAGAAAATTATTCATTTCCTCCAGATTTTCCAATTTGGTTTAGTATAAGCTTTTGTAGTAGGATCTGATGATTTTTTAAAATTTCCACAGTTTCTGTTATGTCACCCTTTTCATTTTTAATTTTACTAATTTGGTTACTGTTTCTGTACCCTCTGGTTTGTCAGGCTAAGGGTTTATCTATGTTGTTGATTTTCGCAAAGGAACATTTCCTCATTTGATTGATTCTTCGTATAGTTCTTTTTGTTTCTATTTGGTTGATTTCAGCATTGAGTTTGATTATTTCCTGCCATGTACTCTTCTTGGGTGTATTTGCTTCTTTTTGTTCTAGAGCTCTCTGGTGTGTGGTCAAGCTAGTAATGTAAGCTCTCTCCAGTTTCATTTTTAAGGCACTTAGAGCTATGAATTTTCCTCCTTACCACTGCTTTCCTTGTGTCCCATTAGTTTTGGTGTGATAGGTTTTCATTTTCATTAAATTCTAAAATGTATTTAATTTCTTTCTTTCTTGACCATGTTATCCTTGAGTAAAGCATTGTTCAGCTTCCATGTGTATGTGTACTTTCCATTGTTTTTGTTGCAATTTAAGACCAGCCTTGGACCAGTAGTGATCTAATAGTGTGCATGGGATTATTTCAATATTCTTGTATCAATTGAGGTCTGTTTTGTGACAAATTATATGATCAGTTTTGGATAAGGTACCATGGGGGTACTGAGAAGAAGGTATATTCTTTTGATTTAGGTTAAAATGTTCTATAAATATCAGTTAAATCCATTTGATTCATTACTTCTGTAAGTTTCACTTTGTCTCGGATTAGTTTCTGTTTCCATGATGTGTCCATTGCTGAGATTGGAAAGGTGAAGTGTGCACTATTATTGTGTGGGGTGCCATGTGTGCTTTGAACTTCAGCAAAGTTTCTTATATGAATGCCAGTGCGCTTGCATTTTGGAGCATAGATGTTCAGAATTGAGAGTTCATCTTGGTAGAGTTTTTCCTTTTACCAGTATGATGTGTCCTTCCTTGTCTTTTTTTTCTTTTTGAAAACTTTTGGTTAAAAGTCAATTTTATTTGATGTTAGAATGACTATTCCAGCTTATTCCTTGGAACCCTTTGCTTGGAAAATTGTTTTCCAATCTTTTACTTTGAGGTAGTGTCTGTCTTTGTCACTGAGGTACATTTCCTTTAGGCACACAACTTAAAAACTCTGATGAATAAATCATTATGTGCATGTAATCTAAAGCCATTTCTCTCTTCAGTGGAACTCTGGGAACACTGAAGTTACAGGGATCAGTTTTTTTTTCTTAAGCCAGACTGTGCAGTTTTAGTGTAAGTCAGGACAAACCAGCATGTATGGGAAGTCATGACCAGCAGGGGGCAAAATGATGCTAAGAATCCCCATAGAGATGAAGTGTGTGTGGAAGGGATTCTATATCCTCTGTGGTTTCCTTTCTTGAGTGTATTAACTGAACTGTCTTCCTTTGATTCACATATGATGTCTTTATGGTCAAACACAGTAAATATTCTTTCTTAAATCCTTCATAGTTGCCTTGATTATAAAATCCTTTGTTGACAAAAGTAGAGTCATTTTCCATGATTTATTTATTGGTGAGAGTGCTGTAATAATTATTGATCTAAATATTTCAGAAGTATATTTACTTTTTGGCCATTTGACTAAAACCTTCTTTTGGCCATTTGACTAAAACATTGAGTGTACAATCTGTTGAAAAGAAAATGTTAATTACACATATAGGGAAGAGGCTCTACATTCTAAAAAATTATCAGTTTTGGAATTTTCCCTCACAGGCATCATCATTATGGTCATAATCACCATCACCATCATCATTATCATCATTGTCATCATCATCATCATCATCATCATCATCATCATTATCATCATCATCATCACAACCACCATCTTTAAATTAAACTGATGACATTGCCACAAAGAGGAGCAACAGCCCCAGACCACACATCTGCCAAGAAGTTATTTCCTGATGTTCCTTGCATGAGCACAAGGCTCAGGAAAAGTGTATGGGATGCATTTTCTCAGAGAGAATTAGGACTTGGAGCTCAGCATCCTGCTGCCTGATCCATGTGCCTTCTCAGTCCTTCCTCTCTAGTTCTTCTCTAGGTGGACTAGGTTCTTAAGTAAGAAGTTCCCTTCTCATGAATATACAAATTACCTGAGTTCATTGATGTTAATACAGAGATGTCCACACCAAGAAAACAACCTATGATCTGTGTCCTCTCCACAGTCCCTGAACACACTGACTCTAAGCATGGAATGGACCTGTATCTTTCTCTTCCTCCTGTCAGTAACTGCAGGTAAGGGGCTCAGAAGTTCCAAATCTGAAGAGCAGACAGGACTTGAGGTAACAATGACATCCCCTTTGCCTTTCTGTCCACAGGTGTCCACTCCCAGATTCAGCTGCAGCAGTCTGGAGCTGAGTTGGTGAGACCTGGGGCTTCAGTGAGGCTGTCCTGCAAGGCTTCTGGCTACATCTTCACTGACTATCCAATGACCTGGGTGAAGCAGACACCCTCACATGGCCTGGAATTGATTGGAGCTATTAATCCTGAAAGTGGTGATACTGCCTACAATCAGAAGTTCAAGGACAAGGCCACACTGACTGCAGACAAATCCTCCAGCACAGCCTACATGGAGCTCAGAAGCCTGACATCTGAGGACTCTGCAGTCTATTACTGTGCTAGACACAGTGTTAGAACCACATTCTGAGTGTGTCAGAAACCCTGGAGGGGCAGGAAGGAAGCTGCCCTGGGACTGAGGACAAAAAGATTAATCTTTAAACTTACTCAGAAATAGTAATTTTTAATGTCCATTCATTGCCTTTTCCTCACAGTCCTAAAAAGCCTTTGTCATCTTTGTAAAAGACATCTACAAATAAAGTGATTTGGGCTGAGAATGGACCTACAGCTCACCATACCTTGTCAATATGCTCACCAGTGACCACCACCTTTGACATGTTTCTTATTCAAAAACAATAAAAATTGAAAAGTATGATCATGCATGATAAAAATATCAATGGATCTTGAGAGACCAGAACTTTTTTGAAATTGATTGGAATAATGTATACTATGAATTTGATCTTTAAATCCAAACCACCAACATCTGGGCAAACAAACATATCTTTGTAGTCTTCAGTAATAAGTGACTTCAGTTGTGTTGCTATTGCTTGCCTCATGTTCCAGCAGAAATTCCAGTCTGTTAGTATGTGAGAAATATTTATATCAGAATGCACAGGCATGTTAATATAATTCCTGTAGGTTGGTCACTGTATTATTAAATTACTATAAATGAAACTTATTTACAAACATAATGTATGTACATGTTAAGGTGTAGATTCTAAGGTCATACATAAGTGTTTGCTCTATATTTACTTCTTTCCCAGTCTCTATAATCATCCCTTCAGTCACTAGACTTTTTGGAATACTGACCTATACTGATACAGCATCAACTCGCATAGTCCATTGTATACCTGGTTTTCAGCTTTGTTCTGTGGAGTATTTGTGAACATGTGTCTATGTATCCCCATGTGTTTATTATATTTGTTTTGTCCTATTCCATTTGTTTGCTTTTCCTTCATTTCAGCTTTTTCTTTTTTTCTTTTATTTATTTATTTATTTATTTATTTATTTGTTTGTTTGTTTGTTTGTTTTCAAATTAGATTGAGAAACAGAATCAAGCTGGGAGAAGATTGGTGTTGGGAAGGGAAACCAGTATTCAGAGTATATTGCTGGAAAATTATTTTAGATAGAAATAGAGAACTTTAAAAATTTAACAAATAAACAAATAAGTCTTATAATATCTTTGTTGTGTATCTATCCCTCATGCTCAGTGCCCATATTTTAAGTCTCATCTCTTTGTTTGAATTGTTCAAAGTATAATCAGAAGCTGGGTCTGAAAGGATTTAAGGATAAGCTCTCTCTCTCTCTCTCTCTCTCTCTCTCTCTCTTTGTGAGTATTGTGTATTCCCATTTGTTGGCTTTTCTTTTTTATTATTTTTAGATTCTGTTTTCTAACTTTATAAAGAAAGAAATTATAGCTGCGAGAAGATTGAAAAGGTGTTGGGGAGTGGAAACCGGTAATCAGAATTTATTGCATGAAGCCATATGTTTTTATTAATACATAGAAAAAAGAATTGTAAAATATTAATAAACAAAAAATTTTTATATAGGTTGTGCAAATTTCTTATATGTTCAAATGTCTCATGTTTATTTAAATCTTTAAAGTGTATTCAAAAGCCTGGACTGAAAGAATTTAAGGCATATGTAAAATGCGTAATGCTTAGGTGTGGTAAAATACATAAATAAAATGTTTGGGTTTTAGCCTCTCTTAGTCTCTCTCTCTCTGTCTCTCTCTCTGTCTCTCTCTCTCTCTCTCTCTCTCTGTCTCTCTCTCTTTCTCTTTCTTTCTCTCTCATGGTTTGTGTGTGAGTATGTGTGCTTGTGTGTGTATTTTCAGTAATGAAATTTTTTAATATTAATCTCCTGGAGCACAGAATAATCTCTACTAGGAAAGCTTTTATTTCTTGAGGTCATTCCTGCAGGTGTGATACAGGGACACATACCATATGAAGATGAGAATGAAAATGTGGAGCAGATTGACTTTGTCAAACTGAATTGGACTATGAGGTGTCTGAGCACAGACCTTTCATTGAAGGTATACTTCAACTTAATACTGAAATTTGCAAAAGGGTTTCCAGGCAATAATAATTTTCATACTCATTCCAATCCATTTGCACAATAAAGCTTAAGAGGTGTTGGTATAGAAAATCTTTTATAAATTTCTTGTGACCATGAGTGTAGTTCTATTGCTAACTCCTGGCATCTACTGCAGTCTCTGAACAACAGATTACAGCAGGCTGTAAAGTAGAAGTGACACCTCCTGTAAGTAAACATGACAATAATCTAATGAAGAAAGGGGCTAGGATAATCATTCTGGGAAATTAGGATATGTTCTTTCCCCACAAATAGCAAAAAATTACTAGTATGTTAAGAACCTCCACTCTCATCTTTCTGAATGAAGTGCAGTTTTTTTTTCTTCCATGAGCATTCATTCCTGTGTGACTAAAATCCCTGTAATAAAAACTCTAAGATATCGGAGTAAAATAAGAAAGGTTGATAAATAAAATTGAACAAGAAATCCACATGATGTAAACACACATCATTTTTCATAAAGAAGCCAGTAATTCAAAATGAAAGAAAGTAATAATGTTCAGCCAAGTCTTCCAATCTAATTAAATGTCTGTATTTAGAAGAATGCAAATAGATCCATATCAGTATCCATACATAATACTCAAAACCAAACCCAAAAAAACCTCAATATGAAGCCAGATATCTTGAGTCAGATGAAGTGAATGTGGGGAGGGGCTTAGTACTCATCAGCAAAGGAGAAAACATCCCACCTGAACAGCATACCAGAGCACAGGTACTAAGAACCACAGTCAATAAATGTGAATTCATGATACTGAGATGGCTCTGTAAAGTAAAGAACACTATCACAAGGACAAACAGGAGCCTACAGAATACGCAAAAGTTCTCACCAACACCAGATGTAGCAGAAGGCAGATAGCTAAATATACATACTCAAGAAACTAGACATGAACAAAAAAAATCCAATTTTAAAATAGGTTATAGGTCTAAACAGATTTCTTTTATTTTTTATTTTTATTTTATTTTCCATATTCTTTGTTTACATTCCTAAGGCTTTCCCCTTTCACAGTTCCCCCCTCACCTTGTGTCCCATAAGTCCTCTTCCCCCATCCCGCCACCCCTGCCCATTCTCCAATCACCCCCAACCCTTTCTCTGTTCTGGTACTCTCCTGCAAAACTGGAACCAGTCTTTTCTGGACCAGTGTCCCCTCCTTCCTTCTTCTTGGGAATCTTTTGATTTGCTAATTGTGACTTGAGTATTCAGAGCTTCTGGGCTCATTAATATCCACTTATCAGTGATTGCATTTCATGTGCATTCTTTTGTGATTGGGTTAACTCACTTAGGATGATATTTTCCAGATCCAACCATGTGCCTACAAATTGCATGAATTCATTATTTTTAATTGCTGAGTAGTATTCCATTGTATAAATATACCACATTTTCTGTATCCATTCCTCCTTTGAGGGACATCTGGGTTCTTTCCAGCTTCTGGCTATAATAAATAAGGCTGCTATGAACATAGTGGAGCATGTGTCTTTATTGCATGCAGGGAATTCCTCTGGGTATAAGCCCAGGAGTGGTATGACAGTGTCCTCTGGAAGTGTCATGCCCAATTTTCTGAGGAACTGCCAGACTGATTAACAGAGCTGTTGTACCATCTTGCAATCCCACCAATAGTGGAGGAGTGTTCCTCTTTCTCCACATCCTATCCAGCACCTGTAGTCTCTTGAGTTTTTAATCTTAGCCATTCTGACTGGTGTGAGGTGGAATCTCAGGGTTGTTTTGATTTGCATTTCCCTGATGACTAATGAGGTTGAACATCTCTTAAGGTGCTTCTCAGTCATCTGAATTTCTTCTGGTGAAAATTCTTTGTTTAACTCTGTACCCCATTTTTTGATAGGGTTATTTGGTTCTTTGGGGTCTAACTTCTTGAGTTCTTTGTATATATTGGATATTAGCCCTCTGTCGGATGTGGGGTTGGTGAACATCTTTTCCCAATTTGTTGCTTGTTGTTTTGTCCTTCTGACAGTGTCCTTTGTCTTACAGAAATTTTGTAATTTTATGAGGTCCCATTTGTCAATTCTTGATCTTAGAGCATAAGCTATTGGTGCTCTGTTCGGGAACTTTGCCCCTGTGCCCATGTCCTCCAGGGTCTTCCCCAGTTTCTTTTCTAATAGTTTCAGTGTGTCTTGTTTTATGTGGAGGTCCTTGATCCACTTGGAGTTGATCTTAATAGAAGGTGATAAGAGTTGGTCAATTTGCATTCTTCTGCATGTTGACCTCCAGTTGAACCTACACCATTTGTTGAAAAAGCTATCTTTTTTTCCACTGGATGGCTGTAGCTCCTTTATCAAACATCAAGTGACCATAAGTCTGTGGGTTGATTTCTGGGTCTTCAATTCTATTCCATTGATCTACTTGCCTGTTGCTGTACCAATACCATGCAGTTTTTAACACAGTTGCTCTGTAGTACTGCTTGAGGTCAGGGATATTGATTCTCCCCAGAAGTCCTTTTATTGTTGAGAATAGTTTTAGCTATCCTGGGTTTTCTTTTCTTTTTTTCTTTTTCTTTTTTTTTTTTGGTTTTTCGAGACAGGGTTTCTCTGTGTAGCCTTGGCTGTCCTGGAACTCACTCTGTAGACCAGGCTGGCCTCGAACTCAGAAATCTGCCTGCCTCTGCCTCCCAAGTGCTGGGATTACAGGAGTGCGCCACCACCTCCCGGCTCCTGGGTTTTCTTAATAAAGGAATATCTATTGAAAAAGAAGCACTTAAAAGAATGGTCAACATCCCTAGCAGACCATGAAATGCAAATCAAAATGAGTCCAGGATTCTATCTTACAAATTTCAGAATGGCTAAAATCAAAACCACAATGACAGCTAATGCTGGTGAGGATGTGGATCAACGTGAACACTTCTCCTTTCTGGTAGGAATGCATACTGTTATAGCCACTCTGGAGCATGCATTTATATTTAAATTACCATTAAAAATCAGTATGGCGGTTCCTCAGAAAATTGGGCATGACACTTCCAGAGGACCCTATCATACCACTCCTGGGCATATACCCAGCAGATTCCCCTGCATATAATAAAGACACATGCTCCACTATGTTCATAGCAGCCTTATTTATAATAGCCAGAAGTTGGAAGGAGCCCAGATGTCCCTCACAGGAGGAATGGATACAGAAAATGTGGTATATTAATACAATGGAATACTACTCAGCAAATAAAAATAATGAATTCCTGCACTTTGTAGGCACATGGTTGGATCTGGAAAATATCATCGTAAGTGAGTTAACCCAATCACAAAAGAATACACATGAATTGCAATCACTGATAAGTGGATATTAATGAGCACAGAAGCTCTGAATACTCAAGGCACAATTAGCAAATCAAAAAATACCCAAGAAGAAGGAAGGAAAGGACCCTGGTCCTGAAAAGACTGGATCCAGTTTTGTAAGAGAGTATAAGAACAGACAAATGGGGGTGGGGTGGGTTGAGGATTGGGCTGAGAGAAGAGGATTTATGGGACATATGGTGAGGGGGAAACTGGGAAAGGGGAAAGCCATTGGAATATAAACAAAAAATATAGAAAATAAAAAAAATATATATCAAAAAAAGAGAAATATCTGCTGTCTACATTTCCCATATTCAGGACCAGCAGTACTCATATCTTTGTCCATTCTTTTAAACCCGAAAACTGAGCCAGTTTCCAATAACATTTCTCGATTTTTTACCTCTTGTGGACCCTTCCTTCTACCTGTCTTTGATGATGACATTTTTGAGATGATTGAATACCATGGAAAGAATTTCACATATTCTCAAATATCCTATTTGAGACATTTAATTCATTCATAGATGAAAAGACTCTATAATATTGTTCACTTCTTGAAAAAGAACCCAACCTTTAATGGATGTTTTATTGTTCACCCTACCCTAGGCTTCTGAGTCTCAGCTGGCATTCAGCAAGTTAACAATATTGACACTGTAGATACTGTCACAGACTACTGTGCTTCACAATAGCCACAAACAATATGAATTTATTGGTGTGACTCTAACCAAACAAGTGAAAGACCTGTATGACAGGAATTTCAAGTCCTTGAAGAAAGAAATTGAAGAAAACCTCAGAAGTTGTAAAAATATTTCATGCTCTTGAATTGGCAGGATCAATATAGTAAAAATCGCCATCTTGCCAAAAGCAATCTAGAGATTCAACACAATCCCCATCAAAATCCCAACTCAGTTCTTCATAGAGTTAGAAAGAGCAATTCTCAAGTTCATCTGGAATAACAAAAAACCCAGGATAGCTAAAAGTATTCTCAACAATAAAAGGACTTCTGGGGGAGTCAGTATCCTGGACCTCAAGCAATACTACAAAGCAATAGTGTTAAAAACTGCATGGCATTGGTACAGTGACAGTGAGGTGGATCAATGGAATATGATTGAAGACCCAGAATTAAACCCAAACATCTATGGCCAATTGATCTGTAACAAAGAAGCTGAAAACATCCAGTGGAAAAAGATAGCCCTTTCAACAAATGGTGCTGGCTCAACTGGAGGTCAACATGCAGAAGAATGAGAATTGATCCACACTTATCTCTATGTACTAAGCTCAATTCCAAGTGAATCAAAGACTTCCAAATAAGACCAGACACACTAAAATTAATAGAAAAGAACCCGGGGAAGACCCTTGAGGACATTGGCTCAGGGGGAAAGTTCCTGAACACAACACCAATAGCTTATGCTCTAAGATCAAGAATAGACAAATGGGACCTCATAAAATTACAGTTTCTGCAAGGCATAGGACACTGTCAAAAGGACAAATAGGCAACCAACAAATTGGGAAAAGATCTTCACCAATCTTACATTTGACAGATGGATAATATACAATGTATATAAAGAACTCAAGAAGTTAGACCCCAGAAAACCAAGTAACCCTATCGAAAAATGGGGTACAGAGATAAACAAAGACTTTTCACCTGAAGAAATTTGGATGGTTGAGAAACACCTTAAAAAATGTTCAACATCATTAGTCATTAGAGAAATGCAAATCAAAACAACCCTGAGATTTCACCTCACAACAGTCAGACTGGCTAAGATTAAAAACTCAGGAGACAGCAGGTGTTAGCTAGGATGTGGAGAAAGAGGAACACTCCTCCACTGCTGGTGGGATTGCAAGCTGGTATAACCACTCTGGAAATCAGTCTGGCAGTTCCTCAGAAAACCGGATACAATTCTTCCAGAGTACCCAGCCATATCACTCCTGGGCATATACCCAGAAGATTCCCCAGCATGCAATAAGGATACATGCTCCACTATGTTCATAGCAGTCTTCTTTATAATAGCCAGATGTCCCTTACCGTAGGAATGGATTTTAAAAAGGTGGTGTATATATACACATTGGCGTACTATTCAGCCATTATAAACAATGAATTCATGAAATTCTTAGAGAAATGGAAGGAGCTGGAGAACATCATACTAAGTGAGGTAACCCAGTCACAAAAAAATACCCATGGTATGCAGTCACTGATAAGTGGATATTAGCCTAGAATATTGGGACACCAAAGACAATATCCACATACCAAATGATGTCCGACAAGAAGGATGGAGTGGACCCTGGTTCTGTAAGTACTCCAAGCATTAGTGCAGGGGAATACCAGAACAGGGAAGTGGGAAGGGGTGAATGGGGGAACTGGGGGAGGGAAAAGGGCATGTGGGACCTTATTGGGGCTGAGAACCAGGAAAAGGGCAATGAAATGTAAATATAGATTATATCCAAAATATTAAAAAATTAAAAAATACAGTAAACAGTGTAACTTGGAAAAAAAGAGAAAACAACATATGATCGGTGTTCTCTTCACAGTCCCTGAACACACTGACTGTAACCTTGGAATGGAGCTGGTTCTTTTTTTTTTTTTTTTTTTTTTTTTTTTTTGCTCCTGCCAATAAGTGCAGGTAAAGGGATCACTAGTTCCAAATCTGAAGAGAAGATAGGGACTGAGTTGAAAATGGCATCCACTCTGCCTTTGTCTCTACATGTTTCCACTCACAGGTCCAGCTGCAGCAGTCTGGAGCTGAATTGTTGAGGCCTGGCATTTCAGGAAATCTGTCCTGCAAGGCTTCTGGCTACACCTTTACTAACCACAATATTCACTGGATAAAGCACAGGCCTGGACAGGGCCTTGAGTGGATTGGAGGGATTAATTCAGGAGATGGTAGTACTGCCTACAATAAGTTCAAGTGCAAGGTAACATTGACTTGAGATAAATCCTCCAACACATTCTGCATGGAATTTAACAGCCTGATATCTGAGGACTCTTAAGATTATTACTGTGAAAGACACAGTGTTGTAACCATACCCTGAAGTTTTCAAAAACTCTGAAGGAGCAGCAAGATGGTCTCATACTGAGATGAAAAATTGACTAATATTTAGACTAGTTCAGCAATAGTAATTCTAAGTGTCCATTTCTTGCCTCCTACTCACGGTCCTATAGTGACTTTGTCAGTTTTGTAAAAAGAGTACAATGAATAAAGTGATGCTGATTTATGATAAACATACAGGACACCATACATTGTCAATCAATTCACCAGTGACCACCTATTTTATTGAATAAGAAATATTTACATGTTTCTTATTCAACATGACTATATAAAATGAAAAGTGTGATTGCATGATAAAATATCACTGGATTCTAAGAGACCAGAAGTATGTATAGATGGGAATAAAGTATAATAGGAGGTTGATCTATAAAATCCAAATCAACAACAGCAGGTAAAACAATCTCTCCCTTCATGTGACTTCATAATAGTTATGGCTATATGTTCCATTAGAAGTTCGTCTCTTAGAATTTGAAACAAAATATTTCTATTAGAATGCATAGGCATATAAATATAATTCCTGTAGGTTAGTCAAAATATTACTAAATAACTTTTGGCTGAAATCCTTTACCAACACTACTTATGTACTTTTTAACTGAAGTAGTCTCTGAGATTACATATGAGTGATCCCATATTTACTTCCTTCACAATCTTAGTAATCATCCCTACTGTCAATAGCCTTTTTGAACATGGACCTATACTGATACGGCATCAACTCTCATAGTTCATTCTGTACCTGTAACCCTGCTTTATTCTATGGAACATTTGTGAATGCGTGTCTCTGCATCCATATGTGTTGCTTGTGCTTTGTTTTTGGTGACATTTCTTCTCTTTGTTCTGTCCTGTTCCCCTTTGTTTGGTTTTCCTTTATCTGACTTTGTTTTTCTTTTTATTACCTTTAAATTTTTTATGTTTTCAAAATAAAAAAAGATAAAGAAACAGTATACAAGCTAGGATAAGATTTGGTGGTTTGGGTGTATGGAAATCAATAATCAAAACATATTGCATGAAGAAACCTATTTTCAATACAAAATATAAAAACTTTAAAAGTTAATAAATATGAAATAATTATGATAATATCTTTGTTGTATAAATATCTTATATTCTCATGTGCCCACACTTTTAGATGCCATGTCTTTGTTTAAATTGATCAAAGTGTAATCAGAAGCCAGGTCAGAAGACATTTAAGGATAAGGCTTATGTAAAATACATAATTGTAAGGTGCAGTGAAGTACATAAGTAAAATGTTTGGGTTCAGCCTCTCTACAGTTGACATAGAGGGAAACAAACCTTCTATGAAAATGAGCAGGTGGTACAGATTGACTTTGGTAGCATGAATTAGACTTTGTGGAGTATAAGCACAACAAGTTTACTGTAGATTTTCACAGATATTGGTAAAAGATCTTTAGGCAACAATAATTTTTATAATCATACCAAATCCCGTTTCACAATAAAGATTAGGTGTGAATATATACAACCTATTTTATGTAGTTCCTGTGAACATGAGTGTGGATTCTTTTTGCTAAAATCCAGATTCTAGTCTGCTCTATGACCAGCAGCACATAGTTAGTTCAGCAGGCCATAAAGTATATGTGACACCTCCCCCAAGGATGGGTAAAAATCTAACAATGGAAGAGTCTGGGATAATTATTCTGGGTAATTGTGGTGTGTTCTGTCCCTACTTCCTCAGATTAATTCCAAGATCACCAGGTTGTCAAGAACCTCTACTCTCAGCTTTCGGGATGATGTGCAGGTATTTGATTTCTTCTCCTTCCTTGAGGAGTAAAGATTTTAAGCTTATAGGGCCAGGAAATATCTTCAACAAAATTACAGAAGCAAACTTCCCTAACCTAAAGTTAGAGATGCTGATGAAGATACAAGAAGACTACAGAACTCCAAGCATACTGGACAAAAACAGAAATTCCTCCAAATCATAATAATCAAAAATCAAAACGCACAAAGAAAGAATATTAAAAGCAGCAAGGAAAAAAGATCAACTGACATATGAAGGCAGGCCTATCAGAATTACACCAGACTTCTGACCAGGTACCATGAAAACTAGAAGATCCTGGATAGATCTCATAAAGACCCTAAGAGAATACAAATGCTAGCCTGGACTACTATACCCAGCAAATCTATCAATTACCATAGATGGAGAAATGAGATATTACATGATAAACCAAATTTACACAATATCTTTCCATAAATCCAGCCTTACAATGATTAATAGATGGAAAATGACAACAACAGGTGGAAAAGTACACCTGAGAAAAGCAAGAAAGTAATCTTCTTTCAACAAACCCAAAAGAAGATAACCACACAAACATAAAAATAATATAAAAAACAGGAAGCAACAACCACTATTCACTAAAATATTTTAACATCAATGAACTCAATTCAAAAAGACATATATTACCAAACTAGATACACAAACAGGACCAAGCAATTTGTTGCATATAGGAAATGCACCTAAGTGTGAAAGAAAAACACTACCTCAGAGTAAAATGCTAGAAAACAATTTCCAAGCAAATGGTCCCAGGAAAAAAGCTGTAGTAGCCATAATATCAGATAAAATCCACTTTCAAGCAAAAGTCATCAAAAGAGACACAGAAGGTCACTTCTTACTGGTCAAAGGAAAAATTCACCAAGAAGAACTCTCAATTCTGAACATCTAAGCTCGAAATGCAAGGCCACCCACATTCATAAAAGAAACTTTACGAAAGCTGAAAGCACACATTGCACCTCACACAATAATTGTGCGTGAGTTCAACACCCCATTCTCATCAATGGTCAGATCAAGGAAACACAAACTAAACAGAAACACAGTGAAATTACCAGAAGTTTTGGACCAAATACATTGAACAGATTTCATCCTAAATGAAGATAATATACCTTCTTTTGAGCAACTCATGATACCTTCTCCAAGATTCACCATATAAGATAGCCTTTTCAACAAATGGTGCTGGTTCAACTGGAGGTGAACATGCAGAAGAATGCGAATTGACCCACTGTAATCTCCTTGTACTAAGATCAACTACAAGTGGATCAAGGACCTCCACATAAAACCAGACACACTGAAACTATTAGAAAAGACACTTGGGAAGACCCTGGAGGACATGGGCACAGGGGTAAAGTTCCTGAACAGAACACCAATAGCTTATGCTCTAAGATCAAGAATTGACAAATGGGACCTCATAAAATTACAAAGTTTCTGTAAGGCAAAGGACACTGTCAGAAGGACAAAACACCAACCAACAACGTGGGAAATGATCTTCACCAACCCCATGTCCGACAGAGGGCTAATATCCAATATATACAAAGAACTCAAGAAGTTAGACCCCAAAGAACCAAATGACCCTATCAAAAAATGGGGTACAGAGCTAAACAAAGAATTTTCACCAGAAGAAATTCGGATGGCCGAGAAACACCTTAAGAGATGTTCAACATCATTAGTCATCAGGGAAATGCAAATCAAAACAACCCTGAGATTCCACCTCACTCCAGTCAGAATGGCAAAAATTAAAAACTCGAGAGACAACAAGTGCTGGCGAGGATGTGGAGAAAGAGGAACACTCCTCCACTGTTGGTGGGATTGCAAAATGGTAAAACCACTCTGGAAATCAGTTTGGCGGTTCCTCAGAAAATTGGGCATGCCACTCCCAGAGGACCCTGGCATACCACTCCTGGGCATATACCCAGAGGATTCCTCTGCATACAACAAAGACACATGCTCCACTATGTTTATAGCAGCCTTGTTTATAATAGCCAGAAATTGGAAGGAGCCCAGATATCCCTCAAAAGAGGAATGGATACAGAAAATGTGGTATATTTATACAATGGGGTACTACTCAGCAATTAAAAATAATGAATTCATGCAATTTGTAGGTAAATGGTTAGATCTGGAAACTATCATCCTAAGTGAGCTAACCCAATCACAAAAGAATACACACGAAATGCAATCACTGATAAGTGGATATTAATGAGCCCAGAAGCCCTAAATACTCAAGGCACAATTAGCAAGTCAAATGACTCTCAAGAAGAAAAAAAGGAGAGGACCCTGGGCCTGTAAAGATTGGATCCAGTATTGTAGACCCAGAACAGAGAAATCGTGGGGTGGGGGGAGAGTGGGGAATAGCATGGGAGGGAGAGGAATTATGGGACAAATGGTGGGGGGTAACTGGGAAAGGGGAAAGCCTTTGGAATGTAAACAAAGAATATAGAAAATAAAAAAATAAAATAAAATAAAAAAAACAATAAAAAAAAGATTCACCATATAACTGGTAATGAAATACACCTGAACAGATATAAGAAGATTAAAATAATCCCATGCCTCCTATCAGATCACTACAAATTAAGGCTGGTCTTTAATAGCAACAAAAACAACAGAAAGACTACATACTCATGGAAGCTGAACAAAGCTCTACTCAAGGATACTTTTCTCCAGGAAGAAATATGGTAAGAAATCAAAGACCTTTTAGAAATTAATGAAAATGAAGGCACAACATACCCTAATTTATATGATACAATGAAAGCATTGCTAAGAGGAAAACTCATAGCTCTGTGTGCCTCCAAAGAAATTGGAGAGAGCATACACTAGCAGCGTAACAGCACACTTGAAAGCTCTAAAGCAAAAAGAAGTTAATACACCCAACAGGAGTAGATGGCAGGAAATCATCAAACTCAGGGCTGAAATCAACCAAGTAGAAACAAAGAAGTTTACATAGAATCAATAAAACCAGGAACTGCTTCTTTGAGAAAATCAGCAAGATAGATAAACCTTAGCCAGACTAACCAGAAGGTCCACAGACAGTATTCAAATTAACAAAATCAAAAATGAAAATTGAGATACAAGAACAGAAACTGAGGAAATAAAAAAAACGTCAGATTCTACTACAAAAGCCTAAACTCAACACACCTGGAAAATCTGTACAAAATGGACAATTCCCTAGACAGATACTAAATACAAAAGTTAAATCAGGATCAGGTAGACCATCTAAACAGTTCCATAACCCCTAAAGGAAGATGCATTCATTAAAAGTCTCCAAAGCATAAAAAACACAATACCAGATTGTTTTAGTGCATAACTCTATCAGACTTTCAAAGAAGACCTAACACAATACTCTTCAAACTATTTCACAACATAGAAACAAAGCAAAGACTACCCTACTCATTCTATGAAGCCACAATTATGCTGATACCAAAACCACACAATGATTCAATAAAGAAAGGGAACTTCAGTCCAATTTCCCTTATAAATATCAATGTTAAAATAATTAAATTCTTGCCAAACAGAACCTGGGGACACATCAAAATGATCATTCAACATGATCAAGTAGGCTTCATCCAAGGTATTCAGGGATGGTTCAATATATGGAAATCTATCAGCAAAATCCACTATAAAAACAAACTCAAAGTAAAAACCCACATGGTCATTTTATTAGATTCTGAAATAGCATTTCAAAAAATTCAGCATGCTTTTATGTTATAAGTCTTGGAAAGGTCAGGAATTCAAGGCTCATAGATAAACATAGTGAAAGTAACATACAGCAAACCGGTAGCCAACAGCAACCTAAATGGAGAGATATGTGAAGCAATCCCACTAAAACCAGGGAGTAGACAAGGCTGCTCTCCCTTCATATCCAATACAGTACTTGAAGTTCTAGAATAGAGCAATTAGACAACATAAGTAGGTCAAAGGGTTAGAAATTGGAAATGAAGAATTCAAACTATCACTATTTGGAGATGATGTCATATACATAAACGACCCCAAAAACTCCACAAGAGAACTCCTACAGCTGATATACAATTTAAGCAAAGTGGCTGAATATAAAAACAACTCAAACAAATCACTAGCCTTCCTATAGTCGAAGGATGAACAGACTGAGAAAGAAATTATGGAAATGATACCCTTCACAATAGTCATAAACAATATAAAGTATCTTGGTGTGACTCTAACCAAACAAGTGAAAGATCTGTATGACAAGAACTTCAAGTCTCTGAAGAAAGAAATCAAAGAAGACCTCAGAAGATGGGAATATTTACTACGCTTGTGGATTGGAAGGATTAATATAGTAAACATGTCCATCTTCCCAAAAGCCCTGGTACAAAAAGAAACTAATTCCCATAAGACAATTGACTAAAAGCAATCTACAGATTAAATGCAATCCCCATCAGAATTCCAATTCAAATCTTCATAGCATTAGAAAGACCAATTCTCAAATAATTCAACTGGAATAACAAAAATCCAGGCTAGCTAAAACAATTTTTAATTCAATGGATTAATGGATACAGAACATGTTGTATATTTATACAATGGAACACTACTCAGCTATTAAAAACAACAAATTCATGAAAATATTATACAAAAGGATGGAATTGGAAAATAACATCCTGTGTGAGGTAACCCAATCACAAAAGAACACAGATGGTATGCACTCACTCATAAGTGAATATTAGCCCAGAAGCTTGGAATACCTAAGATGTAACTCACATATCATATGATGCCCAAGAGAAAGGAAGAACAATATGTGGATACTCTGGTCCTTCTTAGAAGGGGGAACAAAATTCCTACAGAAGAAGATACAGAAAAATGTGGAGCGGAGTCTGAGGGAAGGACCATCCAGGGACTACCACACCTAGTGATACATCCCATATAGAGTTATATAACCCAGACTCTGTCATTGATGCCCAGAAGTACTTGTTGACCAGAGCTGGATATAGCTGTCACCTGGTAGGCTCTGCTAGTACATGACAAATACAGAGGGGGACACTCTCAGCCAGCCATTGAACTGCATACAGGGTCCCCAATGGGGGTGCTAGAGAAAGGATCCAAATAACTGAAGGGATTTGCTGCGCCATTGGAGGAACAACAAAATGAACCACCCAGTATTCCCAGAGCTCCCAGGAACAAAATCTTCAACCACAGAATGCACATGTAGTTACTCATGACTCCAGACACATAGGCAGTAGTGGATGACTTTGTTGGATGTCAAAGGGAGGAGAGGCCTTTGTTTCTGGAAAGGCTTGGTGCCACAGTGTGGGGATATGCTTGGATAGGGAAGCAGGAGAGGGTGGAATGGGAATAGGGGATGGGAGATGGGTTATGATTCATTCATTGTGTGTGGGGAACCTGGAAAGGGGACAGCGTTTGAAATGCAAATGAAGACTATATCTAATAAAAAGTAAAAAAAAAATCAATAAAATCATTATCAAAATTCTACCACAAAAATCTAGATGTCAATAACCAAATTATTTAATTTAAAATGGTTTATAGGTCTAAATAGAATATATTTTAAAAAATTATTTATTATTTAATCTCTTTTTTAACATTCCATATTTTATCACCCTCCCAGTCCACCATATGACTGTTTCACATCTCATACCACTTCCCCCGACCACAAAACTATCTTTAAGAGGATTTCCCCAGACCCCAACCCATAACCAATTATAACTCCTCAGACTATGGTTCCTCAAATTCCGTGAAGGTTAGTGCATCTTCTATGACTGAATTCAGACCCAACGGTTCTCTGCTGTATATGTGTTGGGGCCTTCATTCCATCTAGTGTATGCCTTCTGTTTGGCCAGTGTTTGAGAGATTCCTGGGACCAGGTTAGTCTATTCTTCTGGTCCTGCTCTAGGGTCATCCTCCTCCTCAGCCTCTTCCATCTTTTCCCTAATTAAACCCTATATGTCACCATCTTCTGTCCATTGGTTGGGTGTAAATATTTGCATCTGACTCTTTCAGCTGCTTATTGAGCCCCTCAGAAGGCAATCATGAAAGGCCCCTCTTTGTAATCATACCATAGCATCAGCCATGATGTCAGGACTTTAAGCCTCCTCTTGAGTTGGATCCAATTTGGGACTGTCACTGGACCTCCTTTTCCTCAGGCTCTTCTCCATTTATGTCCCTGCAGTTCTTTCAGACAGGAGCTATTCTGGGTTAGAATATTTGACTAGAATGATAACCCATCCATCTACTTCATTCCCTATCTTTCTACTTGAGGTGGACTCTCCAAGTTCCCTCTCCCCACTGACGGTCGTTTTATCTAAGGTCCTTCCCTTTGAGTCCTCATTTGAATTCACTAATGGCAGAGAGGCAGTTAAAGAAATGTTCTATATCCTAACTCAACAGTGAAATGTAAATCAATATGTGTCTGGGATTCTATCTTACAGATGTCAGAATGACCCACTTGTATTATGATGACATCTGGAAAGAGCCTGTTATCAACTGTCATTGCATTTTTGTAAATGGGATCTCTTAGAACTGGATCCAACAGTCAGCAATGAGGAACCTGGCCTCAAGAGAGACCTTATAGTAATATTGGCACAACTTAAAATCGCTGATGCATACATCTTCATCCCCAGGTAAACTAGAGCCATCTCTCTCTTTCATGGAACTCTGTCAACACTGAGGTTACATGGATCTGTTTTTTAAGCCAAACAATGCAACTTCAGTTTAAGCCATGAAAAACCTATTTTGAGGGGAGCTCATGACCAGCAGATGGCCCAATGAGGCCATGAATCCCCAGAGAGATGAGGTGGATATGGAGGGGATTCTGTGTCGTCTGTGGTTTTCTTCATTAAGTGTACTAACTGATCTGCACTGTGGTGATTAAGACGTGATGTCTTCATGATCAAACACCATAAAGATTCTTGATAAAGTTTGCAGATTTATGTTCACTTGTTCTTAGTACGTTTTTAGAACATTTTGAAAAAAACGGATACAATTTATTCTAATAACTGATTTCCCCAAGTCCAGATCTTTCCTATCTCTGAATTCATACAGCTACACACTTTTATTCTTTCTGAATATAACAAAAAAAAGAAATGTAAAGGGGATTAAAACCAAACAGAAACAAAACAAAAACCATTTAATATAAACCAAGACACACACACACAAAGCAAGTGAGAGAGAGGGGAGAGAGAGAGAGAGAGAGAGAGAGAGAGAGAGAGAGAGAGGAAGAGGCTAACATAATCACAGCTCGTAGCCATAATATATAGGCAAAACATGAGTGAGGCATAAGGAGTTGAACGAGGTGATATTAGCAAAAAAAAAGTCTGCAAAAATATTTTTTGAATTCAATTTTTTGACTATCAACTGCTGAGAATGTCTCTATGATTAACTGTGTTTAATATACCCTGTGAGACCTGACTGGGGAAAACTAATTGTTCCTTTACATGTAAGAGGCAGTGGTAATTCTTTTTTTTAATGTCTGAGATCCTGTGTCCATTTCTTTCTTCCAACTTTGGGATTTTATCTGGTTTAACATGGTTCATGCTTTGTGCCTGCAGCTATAGTCACTCATGTGAATTCATATGTGCCTAATTCCATTTGTGTCTGTAAGATGCTCTTTCCCTGTAGTCCTGAAAGTGCTCTGGCTCTTATTATCTGCTCAATCTAAAAAATTTTACTCTCAATTTTTATCTCTATTTTACTATATCAATTTTGTAAATACCTTATGTCCTACTGTCCCAATTCTAGTATCTCAGCTTTTAAAATTAAATACACCAAACACAATATGGAAATTTTGGAACACATATGAATGTTAATATGAAGCAATTGCCTCATAGGCATGAGTGGTCTATTCAGTATATTTTTTCCAGCTCCATGCATTAATAAATCAGATAATTCATGTTTTTCCTTTATTTTCTTATTGAATATCATCTTCTTTTAAACTGCCTGGTAAAACTTTTCCCGATTTCATCTTTCCCCAAATACCCCCAACTGCTCTTCCCACCCCCTGCCTCCACATATATGCCATTCGACCCAACCCATTCGCACCACTTCCACCCTCTATTTCCCATTGTTGGGACATATATTGAGCCTTTACCTGACAAAGGACCACTCCTCTCACTAATGCCCAAATATAATTCCTATAGGTTGGTCAAAATATTATAAAATCACTTTCATCAAGTCCTTTACCTACATTACTTATGAACTTTTTAACTGAGGTTGGTTCTGAGATTATATGTAAGTGATTGAGCCCATATTTACTTCCTTCACCATCTCAGTTATTATCCCCACAGTCAATAAACCTTTTGAATATGGACCTATACATGTGCAGCATCACCTCTCATAGTTCATTGCATACCTGTTGCTCAGCATTATTCTATAGATTATTTGTGAACATATGTCTCCATCCACCAGTGTTTCTTGTGCTATGTTTTGGTGACTTTTCTTCTGTTTGTTTCATCCTATTTCCATTTGTTTGTTTTTCCTCTGACTTACTTTGCTTTTCTTTTTCATTATGTTTAGGTTCTCTTTGTTATCTAATTAGATAAAGAAACAGGGTCAAACTGGGATGAGATTTGGAGGTGTTGTGTAAGGGAAATCAATAATCAAAAAGTACTGCATGAAGAAATCTATTTTGAATAAAACATACAAATAAAAACTTTAAAAGGTTAATAAATAAAAAATAAGTCTGATAATATTTGTTGTGTATTTATCTCATATGCTCAAGTACCCACACTTTCTGTCTCATGTCTTTGTTTAAGTTGTAATCAGAAAAGACTTAAGGATAAGGCTTATGTAAAATGCAAAATTATAAGGCAGAGTGAAATACTTAAGTAAAATGTTTGGTTCAATCTCTTGGACTCTTTTCCCCCCTCCCTCTGCCTCTCTTACTGTGTATTTGTTTAGGAATGAACTTTTCTATTTTTATTTTCTAAGTGCAAAGAGTAGTTTCTACTAGTATTTCTTTAATTTCTTGAGCGCCTCTCTGCAGGTGTCATAGAGGGAAACAAACCCTGCGAAGTGATGAACATGAGCACGTGGTGTGGTGCAGATTGATTTTGTTAAACTGGATTGGACTTTGAGGAGCCCAGGAACCACCAGTTTATTGTAGATTTACATAGATTTTGGTAAAGGGTCTCAAAGTAACAATAATTTCTGTAATCATTTCAATTCCTGTTTCACAATAAAACATATGGTGTGACTATATACAACTGATTTAACAAAGTTTCTGTGAACATGAGAGTGGGTTCTTTTGTTAAAGTCCATATTCTAGTGTGCTCAATGACCAAAGCATAGAAGTCAGAGAGTCATAAAGTATATGTGACGGCTCCGCTAAGGATGGGCAATAGTCTAATAATGAAAGAGCCAGAGACAATTATTCTGGGTACTTAGGGTACATTCTCCCCCTAAATCCCCAGATTAATCCTCAGATCACCAGATTTTTAAGAACCTCCACTTTCATCTTTCTGAACGATGTGCAGGTTTTTGATTTTATCTCTTTCCTTGAGGAGACATCTCTGTGTGACAAAAATTCCTGGTTCTCTTAATGCTTCTTTGTGAGTAAAAGGCCTTCATGCTTTCTACAATATTTATATTCATATCATTAATAATACTGATAAATATTTGTTGCCTTGTGTCAGTGAAAAATGTATCTCAATAAATTTACTGTGTAGAACCTGGGTGATGGTACAGAGATGGATATTATGTGACTTTGATAATGGAATAAAATAATGGAGTCTTTACTTTTCTTACTTAGACGTTTGAAAACTGAGAAACCATCTCCTATGTTATTTAGTTCTTGTCCATAAGGACAAAAAATTTGAAGTATATTTGAAGTATATAGTTCCTAAAATCTATATCTGTTTCCTGGAAATACTACAGAAAGATAAATAACAAAATTAGAAGGTTCTCTCTATCATCAGGAAGGCAGGTAATCTTATATTCAAATAAATCCTTCAATTGGAAAATTAGAATGTTCTTCTAACTTTAGCCTAGCAAGTTTAAGACTGGTATGAAAACCTTCAAGTGTTTGAAGAAAAAATTTAAGATGATATCACAAGATGGATATATCTGCCATCCTGGATTGGTAGGTTTAACATAGTAAAGATGATGATCCTACCAAAAGCAATCTACAGATTCAATAAAATGCACAACAAAATTTCAGCATGATTTTTACAAATCTTGAAAGGACACCTCTCAGTTTCTTATAGAAAATCAGTAAAATCCTGGACAGCTAAAACTATTCTGTGTAATAAAGGAACATCTGAAGATTTCAGCATCACTTATTTCAAAGTATACTACAGAGTTATAGTAATATAAACATCATGATAATGAAATAAAACAAGAAATGTTAATAAACAGAATCAAATAAATATTCCAGACTGAAATTCACATATTTATGGATACCTAGTTTTTTGATAAAGTCAGAAATACAGTATGAAAAAACAAAAGCATCTTTTACAAAGAGCGGTTATCTAACAAAATGTTAATATATAGATCAATGCATGTATGTTCCCATGCACAATATTCAAGACCAATTGGATCAAAGAACTCTATGTGAATCCAGATATCTTGAATCTAAAGGACAGAAAATGGGGAATCGCTTAGAACTCATTGGCACAGGAGATAACATCCTGAATAGATCAACAATTGCACAGGTGCTGAAAGCCACAATCAACAAATGGAACTTAATGAAACTGAGAACTTTATAGGACCAAACAGTAGCCTAGAGAATAGTAGAAGTGTCTCACCAAATCTACATGTGACAGAAGGCTGATACCCAAAATATGTACTCAAATAATTAGATGTCAATAAACCAAATAATTGAATTTAAAATGGTTTATAGGTCTAAACTGATTTTTTAAAAGAATATATTCTTTAATATCTTGTTTTAACATTTTAGATTTTAGCCCCTCCCAAACTACCCTATGACTTTTTTACATCCCATACCTCCTCCCCCAATCCGAAAAATTTCTCCACGAGAATCTCTCCAGTCCCGATTCCACCCCATTATACCCCATCATACCTTCAGCAGTTCTAGGTTGGTGGCTTCATACCAGCTGTTATATGTTTCCTGTCTTTTCAGTGTCCTAGAGAACCCTGGGACCAGGTTAGTTTCATCAGCTGGTCTTCCTTTAGGGTCACCCTTCTCCTCAGC
Organism: Apodemus agrarius; assembly: GCA_964023405.1. Lineage (NCBI taxonomy): Eukaryota > Metazoa > Chordata > Mammalia > Rodentia > Muridae > Apodemus > Apodemus agrarius. The sequence goes on from OZ030011.1 coordinate 5,108,071, forward strand.
TTCTTCTACCTTTTCATTAATTCAATCATAGTGGTCACCAGCTTCTTTCCATTGGTTGGATGTAAATATTTGCATCTGAGTCTTTCAGATCTTTGTTGGGCCTCTCAGAGGGCAGTCATGATAGGCTCCTGTTTGTAAGGAAACTATAGAATCAGCAATAGTGTCAGGACTTGGAGCCTCCCCTTGAGTAGAAGCGTATTTGGGCTTGTAACTGGATCTCCTTTCCCTCAGAATCTTCTCCATTTGTGTCCCTGAAGTTCTATCAGACAGGAACAACTCTGGTTCAGAGTTTTTGACTGTGGGATGGCAACCCCATCTCTTCACTTGGTGCCCTGTCTTTCTACTGGAGGTGGACTCTACAAGGTCCTTCTATCCCACTGTAGGGTATTTGATCTAAGGTCCTTCCCTTTGAGTCCTCATTTGAATTCACTAATGGCAGAGAGGGAGTTAAAGGAATGTTGAATGCTCAATGGTGAAATGCAAGTCAAAATGAGTCTGGGAACCATTTTACAGATGTCAGAATGGCTAAGATTAAAAACTCAAGTGACAGCTAATACTGATGGGGATTTGGAGCAATGAGAATACTTATCCATTGCTGGTAGGAGTGCATACATTTATTTTGACTCTGGGACACACATTTACATTAAAATTACCATTGCAAGTAAATATCCTTCATTATCACACGAATCTCGTAGACACTGTATGATTTCCACAGCTAAACCGCAATCTCAGTGGAAACTGTGTGATATTTACAGATAACAGCCTAATGACTGTCTATTTGAGGAACTCATTGTGAGACTCCTTGGCCGGAGAAAATGCTGAGTTGAATTTCTCATGGCAAGTCTTGCCTGTCTGACTTTTCTTTAACCTGTTTCTTTACTTACGAATTGTTCTTGGCAGCAAGAGCTGTGACCACGCAGGCGTTAAAGGAACGAAAATTCATTCTTTGAGCTACAGCACTGGCCATGATTTATCTTCTAGAGATCCATTGCTTTGCCTTTTGATCAGCTATACAGTTATTACCTAAACACATTAAAGAATTAATCTCCCAACAATATATGCATTTGTATGGCTGGGTGGCATTGGCACTCTGACATGGAAAGCATCAGTTAAGTAAAGTTTCAAAGTGAGCCTAAAGAAATCTCACAAGAAGGTAGCAGGATATTAGACAAAGACTACACTAACAATAGACCTAGTGGTATAACTAAGTGTTCTCAAGAACTTTTGAGTTACTAATTTATCATTGACTACAGCTACTCTGATCAAGGGACATAATGCTTTGTAGGTGTTCTCTGAAGATCATACCTGATTGATTTTGCATTTCCTTGTGCCAGATACTCATGGTAACCATTCTTTGTAAACACTTCACTGGATACATTTTTTTCTTCAGTAATGTAATGCCAGCTTATGTGTATAAAAGTTCCTGCCTCAGAACAGTAAAGTGCATTCAGACTCAACCTACATCTGGTGTGTCTGTCTGTCATTCAGCAGACCTGTACCTTCCTGCATACAAAAGACCCTGATTCCCCCAAGGGTGTGTGTTTCGACTGAATCGGTCTGTGGCACTTCATTTATTTGTATTGCATATATTTATTTCATTCATTTCCTATGAATTTTATTGAAACCACAAACATTAGTTGTATATCCATTTAAAAGGTAACAACAAAGCCTCAAACATGCGGTATCAATCATGTGCTCATCACCATTACCATCAGCAGCATATGTAAATTTCTGTGTACATTTTCCACTGATAGGATGGCTTCCTCAGCTGGAAAAAATGCTTTTCAATTGAGACTCCATCCACTATGCTCCATTCACTGGGCTGAGTCCTACCAGTTCTTCTGGCAGGTGTTGTTGACCTGGTTCTAACGTGTCCTCTGGTGCCATGTGAAGCTCTCAGCTAAGGGAATGGAGAGAGGTAGATGCTGGGTGTTTTGCATCATGTGGACTTCATAACATTTTGATTTTCATCATTCTTTTTTGATCATAATAAAGTTTTAATAGTTCAAAGTTCAAATCTATAATATTAAACCCTTGTTTAAATTTGGTGACTCCGGTTAGGGGATAGGAAGAAAGCAGTTAATAAAAGACTGTCCTTTTGGGTGTACAGAATCCAAAATATAGTGAAGAAATGATGTACCACTGCTCCATACATATGAATTTAGATAATTTTTACTACAAAGTCTGGGATTCAAAGGCCACTTTTATCTGTTCACAAATTTGGAAATCTCCTGGTATCAATCTCATCATTGTCCTACCTTATTATTAGGGTATGAGAATCATTGAATCTTGTGTGGTGTTCAACATTTGTGTACCATATCTATCTCAGTTTTTAGATTTACTTGCAAGACATCTGCCTACTGTGCAGTCCTCCAAGATACCCAATACTTGATAGAACTGAACAAACAAAGTTGGATTCCTCTCCTTTTAAAATTATAACAAACTGAGGGCAGTAAAAACTTGAAAGCACTGGTCAGTGAATAAACATAAATCAGAAAAATTGACAGATGAGCAAAGTCAATGAACCATTGCTCATTTTTGTGTAATTATAGCATTCACATCTGCCAACCTGTGGATGACACTTAGTCTTACACTAAGTCTAAAAGAAGTCTACACTCTCCATACATATGTGTGTGTGTGTGTGTGTGTGTGTGTGTGTGTGTGTGTTTGGGAATGAAAATATTTTCTGACAAGTCTAACATGGGTAGAAATCTCTAGCATCAGGCACAGAGCAAGATATATGCAGGAGATACATCAATTCTTTGAGTTCTTCATGTGTCCTTCATGCAAAAACATAATGAAATGATCCATGGATGAGTGAATAGAGTCAGGACCCGGCATGTTAAACAAAGTGTCTCACAATCTTGCTCCTTTTACACAGCATTTATCTGAAGTTTTTCATTCTGAGGACACTAGTCTTCATTTTGCTATTGTTTTTGGGGATCAGAGGTGAGCTCCTTTGATTCCTACCAAAAATTGGTTCCCCTTGAGTCCTAAAATTTGAGTACATCAGAGTGAGTACTTGATTAGGGAATGCAAATCTCTCCTGGCTCCACCCAACCTTAGGTTAAAAAGCCAGTGGTGAGCCTGACTACTCACAAGTGTGCAGAAATTGACAGGATTATTTCCTCATTCCTACTGCTAAATTTCCTGGCCTGTGAGTGCCAAGTATTCCTATGGTATGACCTTTTCTATCCTCACTTTATTATAACCTTATCATATGTGTTATTTTCTTCACAGATGTTCTGTCCCAGGTTACTCTGAAAGAGTCTGGCCCTGGGATATTGCAGCCCTCCCAGACCCTCAGTCTTACTTGCTGTTTCTCTGGGTTTTCACTGAGCACTTGTGGTATAGGTGTGGGCTGGATTCGTCAGTCCTCAGGGAAGGGTCTGGTATGGCTGGCAAACATTTGCTGGGATGATACTAAGTTCTTTGATGAAATTTAAGGCCTGGGGCATGGAAGTCATTGTTGACACTTTTAATGTCACCAAAAACATGACATTACAGATGTCAGGATGGCTAAGACCAAAAGCACAAGTGACAGCTAATGCTGGTGGGGTTGTGGATCAATGGGAATACTCATCCGTGTTTTGTAGGAGTGCATACATTTATATCTACTCTGGTGCACATATTTATTTCTTTCATTGCCTATGAACTTTTTTGAAACCACAAATATCAGTTGTATATCTATTTAAAAGAATGCAACAATGTTTCAAACATGAGATATCAAACATGTACTTATCACCATTATCATAAGCACTATACATAAAACTATCTGTAAATTTTTCCACTGACAGGAGGAATTCCACAGCTGGGAAATATGATTTTAACTTGAAATCTCAGCCATTGGTGCTCCATTCACAGGGTTGAGTTATTCCATTTCTTTTACAGGTATAGTTGATCTGGTTCCAAGGTGTCCAAGTGAAGCTCTCAATTCAAGGAATGAAGAGAGGTAGATGCTTGGTATTTTACATCATGTGGACTACATTAGATTTTGAATTCCATCATTCTTTTTTGTGCATGATAAAGTTTTAATAGTTCAAAGTTAAAATCTGTAGTATTAAACCCTTGTATAATTTTGGTGGCTCAGGATAAGAGATAAGAAATTAACTTAATAAAAGTTGGTCCTTGTGGATGTACAGAATCCAAAAGATAGTGAAGGAATGATGTCCTCACACCAAGACTGTACCACTGCTCCTTACATATGAATTTAGACAATGTTTACTATAAAGTCTGTGATTAGAAAACCACTTTTATATGTTCACAATTTTGGGGAAATACTCTTATCAATTCCATCATTGTCCTATCTTATGATTAGGGTATTAAAATCCTTGAATCTTGTGTGGTGTCGAACATGTTTGTACCACATCTCTCTAGGTTTTTAGATTTACTTTCAGGCCATCTTCTGTCCACTGTACTGTCCTCTAGGATGCCCAACATATGATAGAACTGAACAAAAGAAGGAGGATTCCTCTCCTTTTAAAATTGTAACAAATAGGTGGCAGTAAAAAAATGAAGGTATTGGCCAGTGAATAAACAGCATTCAGAAAAATGAGAGTCAGGAAACTGACAGATAAGTAAAGTCAATGAAGAAACACTCTTTTTATGTAATTATAGCATTCACATATGACAACATATGGATGGCACTTAGTCTTACACTAAGTATGCAAGAAGTCTATACTGTCCATATATTTGTGTGTGTGTGTGTGTGTGTGTGTGTATGTGTGTGTGTGTGTGTGTGTGTGTGTGTGTGTGTGTGTGTCTGTATTTGAATGAAAATATGATCTGATAAGACTAACATGGGTGGCAATATCTGGCATCATGCACAGAGCAAGATGTATGCAGGATCAATGCCTGGAGTTCTTCATGTGTTCTTCATAAAAAAAAACCACAATGTAATGAGTCCTGGATGAGTAAACAGAGTCAGGAACTTTCATTTTAGATGAAGTGTCACAATCTTGCTCCTTCTATACAGGATTTATCTGATGTGTATCATTCTGAGGATTCTTGTCTTCAGTTAGCTACTCTTTATGGTGATCAGCGGTGAACTCCTTTTATTCCTTTCTGAAATTGGTTCCACTTGAGTCTTAAAATTTAAGTACATCATCAGAGTGAGCACTTGATGAGGGAATGCAAATCTCTCCTGGCTCCACCCAACCTTAGGTTAAAAAGCCAATGTTGAGCTTGGCTACTCACAAGTGTGCAGACATGGACAGGCTTATTTCCTCATTCCTTCTGCTGATTTTCCCAGCATGTGAGTGCCAAGTATTACTATGGTATGAACTTTTCCATCCTCACTATATTCTAACCTTATCATCTGTTTTATTTTCTTCACAGATGTCCTGTCCCAGGTTACTCTGAAAGAGTCTGGCCCTGGGATATTGCAGCCCTCCAAGACCCTTAGTCTGTCCTGTTCTTTCTCTGGGTTTTCACTGACCACTTATGGTATGGGTGTGGGATGGGTTCGTCAGTCCTCAGAGAAGGGTCTGGAGTGGCTGGCAAACATTTGGTGGGATAATTGTAAGTACTACAACCCATCCTTGAATAGCCAACTCACAATTTCCAAGGACAACTCCAACAGCCAAGTATTCCTCCAGATCAACAGTGTGGACATTTCAGATACTGCTACATACTACTGTGCTAAGATAGCACATTGACACAGCCTCAGTTTTCAGCTGTACAATATTTCAGGCTTGTTCTCAGCTCTGTTCCTTCCTAATTTACCAGAAGATTGTATGGCCACAGTTTACCTTCTGGCCTCTGTAGTTTCCTGTTTCCTCTTAGTTTAAGGGCATTTTATTCCTGAGAGTGAAAACAAGTCCCTTTTAAGATGTTCAAAAATGAGTCTGTGTTTGGTTTTATAAAGCATGTCTGATGCCTACACCAGGTGACTCAGAGTTATGGTTCCACTCAGGCTTAGGCCATGATCACACATCAGAAAACTCACTACAATTGTAATGTTCACCTTTAGTATGAAGATGTATATGAGGAAGGTGAGAATTATTGAATGGGCACTCTCAAATTTAGTGATGGGCTAAAAAGATCTCATGGATACTCTCAAATATTTCAGGCTATTCTCCAGGGCTTTTGATGCTCTCCAAAAAACTTATTGTAACACCATATTTTAAAGAAAAAGCCTCTATGTTTCAGTGAATATACAGAATTTGAGACTTTGCACAAGTACAAACTTAAGCACTTCTAACTTCTGTTCATGAAATTCTATGTATTTTGTATGGTATCAGAGATAAAATGTAGTAATTGCCCAGATATAAACCTGGTTACCTACAATACTTACCTTTCTATGGGTTATGTTGGTGCAATACTGCCACAAATATTATGGTGATAAATGTTTTTTCTTTGATGAAATTTAAGGCTTGTGAGATGGAAGTTATTGTGGACACTTTTAATGTCACCATTAAAATGATATTGGATAGACAATAGTAATAGTATCAAACCCAAGTCTATTATTCTAGTAAAGTATTATACTAGTCAGATGATTTTTAATTAAATATTCATATGCACACTTAAATCTGTATGTCATTCCATGATCATTGGAGTTATTTCTTGCAGCAGATGGGAAACAAGAGAGAATGAAAAATGAACAATTTGCAGAGAGTGTGAAACATTGGAGCATTTGGTTTGTCCTCATCAAACCTTCCTCTCAGGAATGATGGACCATTGCAGAGGATGAAGTGAAATATTGCAAGAGCCAGAGACAGAAGATTGCTGCAAAGAAACAGTCTAATCCAGACAAAATAGGACTGATGCCCATGTGAGCTCCCATGTTGTGTGGGAACAAGCATTGTGATTATACAGATTCAAGGCAATGACACTACCTGCAGAGAGGGGTAAGTGTATGTGTGTTCCCACCATTCAACAAGAGAATCTATCTGCAACCCCTCTTCACTTGCAAAAATATTTTAGTTTTCTCCAGGTGGGGCTCACTGCATGTTTTAACCACACTTGAAGGTAGGCCTTATTTCCAGGAGTTGGACAAACAAAACCAAGACAATGTCTTTTTTGTAGAATATTTGTGTATGTAATTTTGTCTTATAAGGCTTTTTTGAATATTTTGTTTTAGATTTGATGTTCTTTTGAGTGAAAAAGACAGAGAGAGAGAGAGAGAGAGAGAGAGAGAGAGAGAGAGAGACAGAGACAGAGACAGAGACAGAGACAGAGATAGACAGAGTCAGAGAGAGAATGTAAGAGATAAAGAGATTTCTCACTAAGTAAGATCAGATGTTTGAGGACAGACCCATTCTGGAAGCAGCCACACTATTCAGCATAGTGTAATAGAGCTCAGCAGCCTTATATCTGAGTTCTCTTTATCTCTTAAGGCGTCAGGCACAGTGTCAAAAATGGAACCAATGATACTGTTAATCTCAGGGTCATTGGTATAATACCCAGACTGGGGGCCATCTGTTGTGGGAAATATTAAAAACAAATGAACCAGCTCATTGCTGCACCAGTGTTGGCAATGACACTGATGTGTGCATGATGAACAACTCTCTCCAGCTAGGCACCACTGTGACAATTTGCTCTGTTTCTAACTCTAATTTTCTTGTCCTGGTACCCACTCATTCTCTCTCTCTCTCTTCTAAAATTTCCTCCAATCAGCTGTCTCACATTCATTAACCAAATTCAAACACCAACCTCTCAGTTAGAAATCACAATACCCAGTAACCCTGCAAAATTAAAACTCTTAAAACTTGTAGTTAACTAATCAGATTTATGTATCAATAAACTCACAATTTACAAGATGCCAATACAATAATTTCAGAGCCAATTGATAATAAGAGCTTTATTCCATTTACTTTAACCTTGTGATATCATCACATCTGTCTCTATTCTCCTTTTTCTCTCTCCCCTCATATGTTCTCTGTATGTGCCACTCTTAGCTCTGCCTGTCTTTTTCCTATCTAATCATAGGCCTCATTGGACAGGAAAAATCCTGCAATATCTAGGGGTTTATGATCAATGAAAAGAGGGTCCATCCAGAGGAGAAGGGAAAAATAATGCATATGAAAGGGGAAATAGAGAAAAAGATGGGATCCACTCAGCAGCCTGCACAGAGGAAGCAGACAGCACAGGTAAGACCTGCCCCACAGCTCAGAGAATCCTGACAGGAGGCCCTTGGCAGGAGTCTTCTGGTTTCTGCCTCTGGCTTGTGAACATCCTGAGCCACAGTGCATCATCTCCTAGTAGCACAGGATGACAACTATACACTTAGCAGCACAGAGGAGACAGCCAGCCCAACTTGCACCCAGATTTGATCAGGGCCACAGTACTACATACAAAAATACAACTACAAGAGAGTGGGACACACAGAAGTACTTACATACTGGTGTACACAGAGAATGAGCCTCCCGGAAGCACAGAGAAAACAGTCAACGGCAGTAACACCAGCTAACAACAGAGATAACCAGATGTCAAAAGGTAAAAGCAAAAACATTACCAACAGAAACCGAGGCAATATGGCTCCATCTGAACCAAGTTTTCGAACAACAACAAGTCCTGGTTACTTCAACATACCAGAAAAGCAAGACCTGGATTTAAAATCACACTCCATGATGCTGTTAGGGGATTGCAGGAAGTACATTAATAACTTCCTTAAAGAAATACAGGAGAACAGGTAGAAGCCCTCCAAAGGAAACACAAAAATTGCTTAAATAAATATGGGAGAACATGGGTCAACAGATAGAAGCCCATAAATAGGAAACAAAAATATCACTTAAAGAAATACAGGATAACGTGGATCAACAGGCAGAAGTTCTGAAAGAGCCAACACAAAAATCCCATAAAGAATTACAGGAAAACACTAACAAACAAGTGAAAGAACTAAGCAAAACCATCCAGGATCTAAAAACAGAATTAGAAACAACTAAGAAATCACAAAGGGAGACAAATTTGGAGATTGAAACCTTGGATAGAAATCAGGAGTCACAGATGCAAACATCAACAACAGAATACAAGAGATACAAGAAAGAGTCTTAGGTGCTGAAGAAACCATATAAAGCATTGACTCAAGTCAAGGAAAATCCAAACTGCAAAAAGCTTGTAACCCAAAACATCCAGGAACTCCAGGACACAATGAGAAGACCAAATGTAAGGGTTCTAGGCATAGAAGAGAGTGAAGATTTACAACTTAAAGGGTCAGTAATTATCTTGAACACAATTATAGAAGAAAACTTCCCTAACCTAAAGAGAGAGATGCCCGTGAACTTACAAGAAGCCTACAGAACTCCAAACAGACTGGATCAGAACAGAAATAGCTCTTGTCACATAATAATCAAAATATCAAACATACTAAAAAAAAAGAAAAAAATATTAAAAGCATTAAGAGAAGAAGGCCAAGTAACATATAAAGGAAGACATATCAGAATTACACCATACTTATCAACAGAGATCATGAAAGCTAAAAGATCCTGGGAAGATTTCATACAGACTCTAAGTGAACACAAATGCCAGCCCAGCCTACTGTACCCAGCAAATCTGAATCACCCTAGATGGAAAAAACATGATATTCCATGATAAAACCAAATATACACAAGATTGTTCCACAAATCCAGCCCTTCAATGGATAATGGATGGAAAACACCAATACAAGGAGGGCAACTACACCCTAGAAAAAGCAAGACAGTAATCTCTCAACAAACTCAAAAGAAGATAACCACTCAAACATAAAAATAGCATCAGAAATGACAGGAAGCAACAATCACTATTCCTTAATATCTCTTAACATCAATGGACTATATCCCCTCCCCCCAAAAATGTCATAGACTAACAGACTGGATAATTAAACAGGACATAGCATTTTTCTGCATACAGGAACTGTACCTCAGTGACAAAGACAAACACTACCTCAGAGTATAAGGCTGTAAAACAATCTTCCAAGTAAATGGTCCCAGGAAACAAGCTTGAGTAGCCATCTTAATATCAGATAAAATTGACTTTTAAACTAAAGTCATCAAAAAAAAAAAAAAACCAAAATGACAAGGAAGGCACTTTATACTCATCAAAGGAAAAATCCACCAAGAAGATCTCTCAATTCTGAACATCTATGCTCCAAATGCAAGGGCACCTTCATTCATAAAAGAAACTTTACTAAAGCTCAAAGAACACATTGCACCTCATACAATAATTGTGGGTGACTTCAACACTCCATTATCCTCAATGGACCTATCAGGGAAGCACCAACTAAAGAGAGACACAGTGAAACTAATTGAAGTTTCTGACCAAATGGATTTAACATATATAGCATTTCATCCTAAATCAAAAGAATATACCTTCTTCTCAGCACCTTATGGTACCTTCCCCCAAATCGGCCATATAATAGGTCACAAAACAGACCTCAGCAGACATAAGAAGATGGATCTAATCCCATGCCTCCTATCAGATCACTATCGAGTATGGTGGTCTTCAATAGTAACAAAAACAACAGGAAGTCCTCATACACATGGAAGATGAACTATGCTCTAGTCAATGATACCTTGGTCAAGGAAGAAATAAGGAAAGAAATCAAAGACTTTTTAGAATTTAATGAAAATGAAGGCACAACATATCCAATTTTATGGAACACAATGAAAACAGTGCTAAGAGGAAAACACATAGTGCTGAATGCCTCCAAAAAGAAACCAGAGAGAACATACACTTGCAGCTTAATGGCACACCTGAAAGCTCTAGAACAGAAAGAAGCTAATACATCCAAGAGGAGTAGAAGAAATGAAATCATCAAACTCAGGGCTGAAAGCAACCAAGTAGAATAAAAAGGAACCATACAAAGAATCAACAATACTAGGAGCTGGTTCTTTGAGAAAATCAATAAGATAGAAAAAGGCTTAGCCAGACAAATTAGAGTGCACAGAGACAGTATCCAAATTAACAAAATCAGAAATTAAAAGGGAGATGAAACAACAGAAACTTAGGAAATTCAAAAAATCATCAGATCCAACTACAAAAGCTTATACTTAACACAACTGAAAAATCTGGAGGAAATGGACAATTTCTTAGAAAGATACCAAATACCTAAATTGAATCTGGCTCAAATAGGCCATCTAAACATTTTCATAACCCCTAAAGAAATAGAAGTATTGATTGAAAGTCTTCCTACACAAAAAAGCACAGGACCAGATGGTTTTAGTGCAGAATTCTATCAGACATTCAAAGAAGACCTAACACCAATACTCTTCAAAATATTCCACAAAATAGAAACAGAAGAAACACTAACTAAATCATTATATGAAGCCATAATTTTGCTGATACTAAAGCCACACAAAGATCCAACGAAGATAGAGAATTTCTGACCAATTTCCCATATGAACGCCAATGCAAAAATACTAAATATAGTTCTTGCCAACTGAATTCAAGAACACATCAAAACTTTTATTCAGCATGATCTCATCCCGGGGATGCAGGGATGGTTCAATATATGGAAATTCATCAATGTAATCCAGTACATAAACAAACTCAAAGGAAAAAAAAACACATGGTGATTTCATTAGATGCTGAAAAAGCCTTTGACAGAATTAAGCATCCTTTCATGTTAAAAGTCTTGGAAAGATAAGGAATCCAAGGCCTGTATCCAAATGTAGTAAAAGTTATACACAGCAAACCAGTAGCCAACATCAAACTAAACAGAGGGAATCTTGAAGCATTCCCACTAAAATCAGGGACTAGGCAAGGTTGCCCTCTCTTTCCATATCTATTCAATATAGTATTTAAAGTTCTAGCTAGAGCAATTTAGACAACAAAAGAGGTCCAAGGGATACAAATAGGAAAGGAAGAAGTCAAGTTATCACTATTTGCAGATGATATGGTAGTATACTTAAGTGAACCAAAAAATTCCACTAGAGAACTCCTACAGCTGATAAACAACTTTAGCAATGTGGCTGGATATAAAATTAACTCAAGCAAATCCTATACTCAAAAATTAAACATGCCGAGAAGGAAATTGGGGACATGACTCCCTTCAAAATAGTCACAAACAATATATAATATGTGGGAGTGACTCAACACAAACAAATGAAAGATTGGTATGACAAGAACTTCAAGTCTATGAAGAAAGAAATCTAATAAAACCTCAGGAAATCAAAAGATCTTCCATGCTCTTGGAATGGCAGGATTAATATAATAAAAATGGCCATCCTGCCAAAAGCAATATACAAATTCAATGCAATCCCCATCAAAATCACAACTTAATTCTTCTTAGAGTTAGAAAGAACAATTCACAAATTCATCTGGAATTAAAAAAAGGTGTGATAAAACTATTCTCAACAGTAAAAGAACTGCTGGGGGAATCAGTATCCCAGACCTCAAGCAGTACTACATACCCAGATGTTAAAAACTTCATGATATTGGTACAGTCACAGGCAGATGGATCAGTGGAATAGAAATGAAGATCCAGAAATGAACCCACATACCTATGGTATCTTTATCTTCGAAAAAGTTGTTAATTCCATCCAGTGGAATAGAGTCTCTTTAATGAATGGTGCTGGCTCAACTGGCAGCTAGCATGCAGAAGAATGAAAATAGACCCATTCTTACCCCCTTGTACTAAGCTCAAGTTCAAGTGGATCAAGGACTTCCACATAAAGTCAGACACATTATAACTAATAGAAAAAATAACTGGGGAAGAGCCTTGAACACATAGGTACAGGGGAACATTTCCTGAACAGAACCCTGATAGCCTGTGCCCTAAGATCAAGAATTAGCAAATGGAACCTCATAATATTACAAAGTTTCTGCAAAGCAAAGGATACTGCCAAAAAGGCAACCAACAAATTGAGAAAAGATCTTTACCAATCCTATAAGAAATGCCATCCTCTGTCACATATTTGGCTAGCAACATGGGTTTCTCCATCTGTATTCTTTGGGTGGTGGTCCAGCCCCCCGGGAGATCTGAGGGTTTTGGACTGTTGACACCATTGCTCCATCCATGGGGCTGCCATTACACTTGTAGAAATGGGAATTGCAAGAGCTGGCTCCAACTGCCAGCAAGGAGGAACCTGGATTCAAGAGAGACATAGTTACTTTGGTGCAACATAAAACCTCTGATGCATAAATCATCATTCTCAGGATAACGAGAGCCATTTCTGTTCAGTGGAACTCTGTCAACACTGAAGTTACATGGATAAGTTTTATTCTTAAGCCAGACACAGCAACTTCAGTGTAAGTCAAGAAAAAAAAAAAACTATTTTCAGGGAGGCTCACATCCAGCAGATGGCACAATAAGGCCATGAATCCCCACTGAGAGATGAGGTCGATATGGAGGAGCCTCTGAGTTCTCTGTGATTTTCTTTATGAAGTGTACTAACTGATCTGCACTGTGGTGATTAACATGTGATGATGTCTCTATGCTGAAACACAGTAAAGATTCTTTGATGAACATTTTTCAGATTTATGTTCACTTGTTTTTATTTGGTTTTTATATCATTTTGGAAAAAAGCAACAAAATTTATTCTAATAACTTATTTCCCCACCCCAACTATTTGTACAACCTTCCTACCTCCCAATTCATACAACTGCACACTTTTTTCTTTTTGAATATAAGAAAAAAAAAGAAAGACAATTAAAGGGGTATTAAAAACTGAAACAAAGCAGAAAATTATCAAAACAAAGTACACAGAGCGAGAGAGAGAGAGAGAGAGAGAGAGAGAGAGAGAGAGAGAGAGAGCAATAGAATCACAACTCTGTAATACACATGAAATGCAATCACTGATAAGTGAAAATTAATAAACTCAGAAGCTCTGAATACTCAAGGCACAATTAGCAAATCAAAAGATTCCCAATAAGAAGGAAGGAGAGGACCCTGGTCCTGAAAAGACTGGATCCAGTTTTGTAGAAGAGTACCAGAACAGAGAAATGGTAATGGTGGGGTGATTGGGGAATAGGCGGTGGGGGGGGGGCAAGAGGACTTATGGGACATATGGTGAGGGGGGAAATGGGAAAGGGGAAAGTCTTTGGAATGTAAACAAGAAGATAGAAAATAAAAAAAAAAACGAAATATAAAGAAAAATAAAGTCTGCAATAATACCATTCAGGGTTTTTTTGTTTTGTTTTGTTTTGTTTTGTTTTGTTTTGTTTTGTTTTGTTTTGTTTGCTTTGTTTTGCTATCAACTGTTAAGCATGTCTTCATGATTAACTGTGTTTAACATTCCCTATGAGATTCCACTGGGGAAAACTAATTATTTGTTTATATGCTAGTGTCCATCAAATTCTTCTTGGTTAGGACTGATAATCTGTGTCCAATTCTTTGTAGATTGTATCTGGGTTGACTTGGCTCAGGCTCTGTGCCTTTTAGCCAACAGTCTCTGTGAATTCATATGTTGATCATTCCAATTATGTCTGGAAGTCACTCTTTTTTTGGAGTCCCACAACTGCTCTGGCTCTTATAATCTGCTCAATTTGAAAAAGTTTGCTCTCAATTTTTATCTCTAATTTACTATATTACATTTGTAAATTCCTCAGATTATACTGTTCCAATTCTATTTTCTCAGCTTCTAGAGCTTAATACAAAAATCACAATATTGAAATCTTGGAGCAAGTATGACTGATCACATAAAACACTTGCCTTGTTGACCTGGGTGACCTATTCAGTATATTTGTTCCAGTTCCACATATTTATATATCAGGTAATTCATGTTTTATCACTGAGTAATATTCACTTTTCTATATGTACAAATTTGTCTATTTTTATTTATGCTTTATTAGAAATCTAGACAGATTCCATCCTTTATATTCTGTTAAAAGATCATGCTGTTAATAAACATGAAAGTATGGGTATCTCTACAATAAGATACAGAATCATTTGTGTACATGTGTGAGAGGATTATTGCTGGGAAACAATAATTTCATTTTTGGCCAATGTTTATTGGAAAGTCTTCATCCTAGGTAAGTGTGGTTAAAGACCCTGTTTAGCGATTATATAGGTCCTAGTTGTATTGCTAAGGGTCATGTTGTCAAACTGCCTTAAAATATTTATGTTTCTATCCAGTGGACTGTCTGACCCTTGACCACAGTAGCTTATATATGCTCAGTGTAAAGATTAATGCAGACATTAATGAGTACTCAAACTGTTTAGAGTGAATGACAGAGTATTCAGCAACAGGTGATTCAATGATACTGACCTCTCACCCAAGAATCAAAGGCCATCATAAAACATGGAAAGGGATGTAAGATTCCAAGCATGTTGTTAAAGGACATGAAATCTTATCTCTAGGGATTTAACTGTTCTTAGTGTATACATGGTCTTTTAGTCACTGTGTTTTCCAGCAAAAAAGCACAGAAATCAATCAAGTGAAAATTACCACATGAGAGACCTTGATGTGACTGAGCAAGTAAAGATGTCTACTGGCAAACTTGGCAACATCTGTTAAATCCCTTAGAATTCAATTATACAAATCATCCTCTAAGTTTAATATGTCCCACTTGGTGAAGGCACACCCTGTTATCACCACTAAGAATAATATAACAATTTAAAAATTACAACATGGAAGGGAGGTACTCTTAATGGCAATTTGAAGGTCTTTTGGCATTTGCTGACTAATGGGCAAAATATAATTTCATTTTTGGTTGAAGATTTATGGAGGTTTATTCTTTACTAGTGATGACCCTATCTATGTGTATTTGGTAGCACTAATTAAATGCACTGTGTTGTTAGATATTGATATAAAAGAGGTCAGGATGTTTGGAAAGAGACTTACTGGAAACTTCTATTCTAATGGAATATTAGGGGTCCAGTGGTGGTAGATTCTGGGGAGAGTCCAGAGAGTGGTGGGTGATCATAGCATATTTCATATATGATTGAAATTTTCAAAGAATACAAATCCTTATGAATAGAGAGTTAACAACATTACATACATATAGAATTTTCACACAGGTGTATATTGTACACTGTGCATTCTCCTATAATGTCTTGTCCCTCTTATTTTCCTTTTATTCTACTATACAATTGGTACTTTATCATGTATTTGCATAGTTGTATGTAACTAAGAAAAACATAAGAGCTAATATGAGTCACATTTAACATGTGTGATTTGAAATTGTTTTAATTAATATAGCTATATCTCATCGCATCTATTTTTCAAAAGCCATGTAACTTTCTTTTTCATATATATATATATATATATATATATATATATATATATATGTTCATGCCTTAGTGAGAAAATCCTTTGCATTCACATCTACAGCTTATATATATATAATGTAGTTAATCATGATAGTGCTGCAATAATCATTGCTGTGTAATATTTAACCTCATTTACTTTTATACAATTATACATTTTAGTGAATTTTGAAGTATATGCTGTGGGAAAGGAAATATTACTTTCATTTATTTGATAGAAGTCTCTAATTCTCAAAAGTTAGCCATTTTTGGAATTTAGCATCAGAATCATCATCATCACCATCATCATCATCATCATCATCATCATCATCATCACCATCATCATCATCATCATCATCATCATCATCATCATCATCATGTTCACAAAGCACCATCTGTAAATCCAAGTATTAACATTGTCCCAAAGTGGAGCAACAGGCACAGGCTAAAAATTTATTGAGAGCTAAGTTCCTAAAGTTACATCCACAGCATGTGACCAGGGCTCATGGAAAGTATCGGATGCACTTCATAAGATAGGATTGTACCAGAGTACTATGCTGACACATGTGCCTTTTCAGTCCTTCCTCTCCTGTTCTTCTGTAGCTGGACTAGGTTCTTACCTAAGAAGTATATGCTCATGAATATGCAAATTCATTTAATCAATGTCAGTAAATGCAGGGATGTCCACACCCTGAAAACAACCTATGATCAGTGTCCTCTCCACAGTCACTGAACACACTGACTCTAACTATGGAATGGAGCTGGGTCACTCTCTTCCTCCTGTCAGTAACTACAGGTAAGGGGCTCAGAAGTTCCAAATCTGAAGAGGATACAGGACCTCTGGTGACAATGACATCCACTCTGCCTTTTTCTACACAGGTGTCCACTCTGATGTCCACCTGCAGCAGTCTGGAGCTGAGCTGGTGAGTCCTGGGTCTTCAGTGAAGTTGTCCTGCAAGGCTTCTGGCTACACCTTCACCGACTACTGGGTGAACTGGGTAAAACAGAAACCTAGACAGGGCTTTGAATGGATTGGAGGTATTTATCCTGGAAATGGTAATATTGACTACAATGAGAAGTTCAAGGGCAAGGCCACACTGACTGCGGACACATCCTCCAGCACAACCTACATGGAGCTCAGCAGCCTGACATCTGAGGACTCTGCGGTCTATTACTGTAAAAGACCCACAGTGTTGTAACCACATCCTGAGTGTGTCAGAAATCCTGGAGGAGCAGGAAGCTGCCCTAAGAATGAATTACTGAAAGATTAATCTTCAGACTTGCTCAGAAATTGTAATTTTGAGTGTCCATCTATTGCCTCCTCCTTACAGTCCTATAGTGGCTAGTCCATCTTTTTTATAAAATTTTTATTTTCTATATTCTATGTTTACATTCCAAAGGCTTTCCCCTTTCCCAGTTCCCCCCTCCCTATGTCCCTTAATTCCTCTCCCTCCCAACTATTCCCCTATCATTCCCCCTCCACCCACGGTTTCTCTACAAAACTGGATCCAATCTTTACAGGCCCAGGGTCCTCTCCTTTCTTCTTGGTAATCATTTGACTTGCTAATTGTGCCTTGAGTATTTAGGGCTTCTGGGCTCATTAATATCCACTTATCAGTGATTGCATTTCATGTGTATTCTTTTGTGACTGGGTTAGCTCACTCAGGATGATATTTTCCAGGTCTAACCATTTACCTACAAATTGCATGAATTCATTATTTTTAATTGCTGAGTAGTGTTCCATTGTATAAATATACAACATTTTCTGTATCCATTCCTCCTTTGAGGGATATTTGGGCTCCTTCCAATTTCTGGCTATTATAAACAAGGCTGCTATAAACATAGTGGAGCATGTGTCTTTATTGTATGCAGGGGAATCCTCTGGGTATATGCCCAGGGGTGGTATGCCAGGGTCCTCTGAAAGGGACATGCCCGCTAGTCCATCTTTGTAAACACCCATCTATGAATAAAGTGATGCTGGCTGAGGATGAATCCTCCGTTCTCCATACCTTGTCAATATCTTCACCAGTGACCACCTCCATTGACAAATTTCTTATTCAACAAAACAATAAAAGTAGAAAATTATGGTGATGTATGATAAAAACATCACTGGTTCCTGAATGAGAAGAACTCTTCTAAATTGTTGGGAATTATGTATAAGTTTGACCAATAAATCCAAATCATCAAGATCTGGGCAAACAAGTGCTCCTTGACATTCTTAAGCAATAAGTGATCTCAGGTGTGTTGCTATCTGTTGCCATTTGTTCCCGTAGAAATTCCAGTCTCTTATAATGTGATGAATATTTATATCATAATAAATAGGCATGCAAATATAATGTCTGTATATTGGTCAAAATGTTACTAAATTTCATTTCATAGAAATCCTTTACCATTACACTGTATCTACCTGATAAATTATGTAGGTTCTGAGATTATACATAAGAGTTTGACCCCATATTCACTTCCTTTTGAGACTCAGTAGTCATCCCTACTCTCACTATCCTTTTTAGAACATGGACTTATGCTGAAACGCATTAACTCTCATAGTACATTGCATACCTTTTGTGTAACTGTGTTCTGTAGAGTATTTGTGAATGTGTGTCTGTGTCTCTGCATCCACATGCGTTTCTTGTTTGTTTTTGGTAAATTTTCTTCTTTTTGTTTTCTAGTATTCCAATTTCTTTACATTTCATTTATCTATTTTTCCCTTTTTATTACATTTACATTCTTTTTATTTTCTAATTAAGGAAACAGAATCAAGCTGGGATAAGTTTGGGAGGTATTGGAGAAGGGAAATCATTATTCAGGGTATATTGAAGGAACAAATGTATTTTCAGTAGAAATTTTTAAAAAGTACTTTAAAAATTTAATAAATAAACAAATAATTCTGATAACATACTTATTGTATAACTATCTCATATACTCAAGTGCCCATACTTTAGGTCTCACGTCTTTGTTTAAATTGCTAAAAGTATAATCAGAAGCCAGGTCTGAAAGGATTGAAGGATAAGGCACTTGTCATATGCATAACTCTGAGGTGTAGTGAAATACATAAGTAAAATGTGTAGATTTTAGTCTCTCTCATTTTCTCTGTCTCTATGCCTCTGTCCCTTTGTCTCTCTCTCTCAGCTTTTGTCTCTCTCTCTTTGTGTGTGTGTGTGTGTGTGTGTGTGTGTGTGTGTGTGTGTGTATTCTCATTTGTTTGCTTTTCTTTTTTATTATTTTTAGATTTTATTTTCTAATTTTATAAAAAACAGTAGAGCTGTGAGAAGTTTGCAAAGGCATTGGAGAATGCAAACTAGTAATCAGAATATATTGCATGAAGCCATCTATTTTTAATAATACATAGATAAAGAATTGTAAAATATTAATAAAAAATTTGGATATATGTTGTGTAAATTTCCCATATGCTCAAAAGTCTCATACCTCTGTTTAAATCTTCAAAGTTTATCAAAAATCCAGGATGGAAAGGCATATATAAAATGTATAATGCTTAGGTGTTATAAAATACATAAATAAATTATTTGAGTTTTAGCCTCTTTCAGTCTCTCTATCTCTTTGTCTCTGTCTCTCTCTATCTTTGTGTGTGTGTGTGTGTGTGTGTGTGTGTGCTTGTGGGTATATTTTCAGTAATGAATTTTCCACTATTAATCTCTAGGGGCATAGAATAATTTCTGCTAGGAATTCTTTTACTTCTTGAGGCCTTCCCTGCAGGTGTCATAGAAGGAAATACACCATGTGAAAATGAGAATGGGAATGACGTTCAGATTGACTTTGTCAACCTGCACTGGACATTGTAGAGTCAGCACAGACCATTCATTTTAGGTATATTTCAACTTAATTGTGGAATTTGAAAAAGAGTCTCCAGGCAACAACAACTTCCATACTCATTCCAAATCCTGTTGTACAGTAAAGCTTAAGGGGTTGTCATAGAGAACCTCTTTAATAAATTTCATATGACCATGAGTGTAATTCTATTGATAAAGCCTAGAATCTATTATAGTCTCTGAACAACAGATTACAGCAAGACATGAAGTACAAGTGAAACCTCCCCCAAGGATTTTAACAATCTAATGATGAAAGAGTCTGGGATAATTATTCTGGGAAGTTAGGATGTATCCTCTCCCCACAAATAGCAAAAGGTCACAAGTTTGCTATAAACCTCCACTCTTAGCTTTCTGAGTGAAGTGCAGTTATTTTTTCTCCTTTCTTGAGGATCCATCCCTGTGTGACTAAAATTCCTGTAATAAAAACAGCAGGATTTTGGAGTAAAATAAGATAGGTTGGTAAATGGAATTGAATAAAAAAATCCAAACGATATATACCTATATGGCGACAGACACCTTGTTTTTTCTTTTTCTCTTTTTCTTTTTGATGCTGGTCTCTTTTTTCCAATGAAAGAGCCAACTTTATTTAGAGCATCAAACAATTTATACTCTGAGGGTTATGAGGAGTCACATGAGTTAAGTGTACAAACATGGGACAAGCAGTATGTGGTGAACAAGCTGGAGAGGTGAAAACAAGATTTTTCCATGGAAGTATATGAGCAGATAACAATAGCCAGTTGTAAATGAGCCATCTGAAGTAAAGTCACTTCTATACAATATACCTGGAAGGAGACAGAAAAGAGCATCCCAAGGACAAGTCTGCAAGTTTGAAGAAACAGTGTTTGCAAAACTCATTTTGGTTTCTTGGCGTTTTCTCACAAGTACTCAGAAATCTCATCATAGGACCCCATTCTTGGACCATGCTCTGTCAATAACTAACTACAATTGTACAGTAACCAGTCAAGGAAAAGTACTTTTTATTAGATATATTCTTATATTTTATGGTTGTGAGCCTAGCCTTTAATGACTGAGCCAACTTTCCAGCCCAGATATATTCTTTATTTGCATTTTAAATTATTCCCCCTTTCCTGGATCTGCACTCCATGAAAGTCCCATAAGCCCTCTTTCCTCCCCTTTCAGCAATTAACCCCTTCCTACTTCTCTGTCCTGGTATCCCCCTACACTGCTGCATTGAGCCTTTCCAGGACTAGGGCCCATTCCTTCCTTCTTAGGCATCACTTGATATGTGAATTGTTTCTTGGATATTCCGATCTTCTTGGCTAATATCCGCTGATTAGTGAATGTATTCCATGTGTGTTCTTTTGTGATTGGGTCACCTCACTCAGAATGACACTCTCCAGTTCCACCCACTTGCCTAAGAATTTCATGAATTCACTGTTTTTAATATCTGAGTAGTATTCCATAGTGGAATTATACCACATTTTCTGTATCCATTCTTCCGTAGAGGGATATCTGGATTCTTTACAGCTTCTGGCTGTTATAAATAGGGATGCTATGAACAACAAGGAGCATGTGTTCTTATTACATGATGGGGAATCCTCTGGATATATGTCCAGGAGTGGTATAACTGGGTCATCCAGTAATATCATGCCCAGTTTTTGGAGGAGGCACCAGACTGATTTCCATAGTGGTTTTACCAGCTTGCAACCCCACCAGCAGGGGAGGAGTGTTCTTTCTCCACATCCTCTCCTGCACCTGTTTTCTCCTGAGATTTTGATCTTAGCCATTCTAAGAGGTGTGAGGCGAAATCTCAGGATTGGTTTGATTTGCATTTTCCTGATGACAATGGTTTTGAACATTTCTTTAGGTTCTTATCAGGTATTCAGTATTCCTCAGGTGAAAATTCTTTATTTAGCTCTTTACCACAATTTTAATAGGGTTATTTGGTTCTCTGGTGTCTAACTTCTTGAGTTCTTAGTATATATTGGATATTAGACCTCTGTCAGATGAAGGGCTGTTAAAGATCTTTTCCCAATTTGTTAGTTGGCCTTTTGCCCTATTGACAGTGTCTTTGCCTTACAGAAGCTTTGCAACTGTTCTGTCTCTTATAATCTGCTCTATTTTTAAAAAAAGATTTACATTTTATTTTTACCTCTATCTTACTATATCATCTTTGGAAATTCCTCATGCTCTAAGGGCCCAATTCTAGACTCTCAGCTTCTACAATTAAATATACCAAACATGATATTGAAGTCTTGAAACACGTATGAATGAGAAGGTGAGGCGCCTTATGGACGTGGGTGACCAATTCAGTGTATTTTTCATCCCATATATTTATAGATCAGATAATTCATGTTTTATCACTGAGTAACATCCACTTTTTTATATGTGTAAATTTGTCCTTTTTATTTATGCTTTATTAGAAATATGGGATGATTCCTTCCTTCCTATTCTGCTAAATGATCATGAATAGCGTGCTGTCAATAAACATGAGTGTATCAACATCTTTACAATAACATGTAGTGTTACTTGAGTAGATGTGTGAGAGGGTTATTGCTTTGAAACAACATAATTTGGTTTATTATTTTTTGGCCAATTTCCATAGGAAAGTCGTCATCCCAGGTAAGTGTGGTTGAAGACTCTGTTTAGAAGTGATATGGGTTCTAGTAGATCTCCATTGTATTGCTAATGGTCATGATGTTAAACTACCTCACAAATATTTATGTTTATGCCCAGTATATTGTCTGAGCCTTGGTCACAGAGGTTCATATGTGCTGTGTGTAAAGAATGATGCAGCTATTCATGAGTGGACAGCATGTTCAGAAAGATTGACAGTGTATTCAACAACAGATGGTTCAATGATATCAACCTGTCACCCAAGGATCAAAGACCATCCTAAAACATGGAAAAGGATGTAAGGTACAGAGAATGGGCTTAAAGGACATGAAATCTTATCGCCATTTAAAGTGTGTGATTTTGAGATTGTCCTAATTAACACAGTTACATGTAGTTGCATGCATTTTTTTCAAATCAATATAAATTTCTCATTCATTTCTGGTATATATATATATATATATATATATATATATATATATATACACATATATATACATATACATACATACATATATATTCTTGAATTAGAGATAAAAACTTTGTTTACACATTGACAGCTTATATCTATAATTTAGTTAATTTTGATAGTGCTGTAATAATGACTGATGTGTAAACATTTAACCACATTTACTTTTATTCATTTTAGTGAATTTTGAAATATATGACCTTTAGGGAAGGCAAATATTACTTGCATTTATCTGAAAGAAGGTTCTAATTCTCAAAAATTAGCATTTTTTGGACTTTACCATAAAAATCATCATAATGATCATGATTAACATCATCGTCATCATGATCATAATCTTCATCATCATCATCATCATCATCATCATCATCATCACCACAAAGTAGCATCTGTAAATCAATGTGTTAACTTTGTCTCAAAGTAGAACAATAGACTTAGGCCAAAATTTTATTGAAAGTTTAGTCCTTGAAGTTACATCTACAACATGTGTCCAGGACTCAGCGAAATTGTTTTCAATGCACTTTGTCAGGGAGGATTAGGACATGGACATGAGCATCCAGCCACCTAACCCATGTGCTTTACAGTCCTTCCTCTCTTGTTTTTCTCTAGCTGAACTAGGTTCTTACCTAAGAATTACCTCCTCATGGATATGCAAATTCACTGAATCTATAGCAGTAGTTCACACCCTGAAAAGAATCTATGATCTGTGTCCTCTTCACAGTCACTGTCAACACTGACTCTAATCATGGAATGGAGCTTGGTCTTTCTCTTCCTCCTCTCAGTAACTGCAGGTAAGGGGCTCAGAAGTTCCAAATATGAGGAGGAGACGGGCCTGAGGTGACAATGACATCTACTGTCTTTCTGTCCAAAGGTGTCCAATCTCAGGTCCAGCTGCAGCAATCTGGACCTGAGCTGGTGAGGCCTGGGGCTTCAGTGAAGCTGTCCTGCAAGGCTTCTGGCTACACCTTCACCAGCTACAATATTTACTGGGTAAAGCAGAGGCCTGGACAGGGCCTTGAGTGGATTGGAGGGATTAATCCAGGAGATGGTAGTACTGCCTACAATGAGAAGTTCAAAGGCAAGGCCACACTGACTGCAGACAAATCCTCCAGCACAGCCTACTTGCAACTCCACAGCCTGCCATCTGAGGATTCTGCAGACTATTACTGTGCAAGATACATAATGTTGTAACCACATCCTGAGTGTATCAGAAACCCTGGAGGAGCAGGAAGCTGCTCTGCGTCTGAGATGACAAAAAAAAAAAAAAAAAAAAAAAAAAAAAAAAAGTTTAGACTAGCTCTGGAATAGAAATTCTAAGTGTCCATTTCTTGCCTCCTCCTCAGAGTCCTATAGTGCCTTTGTCATCTTTGTAAAAGTACATCTATGAATAAAGTGATGCTGATTTTTGATAATCTACAAGACACTGTGCATCGTCAACACCAGTGACCATGTGTTTTTTGAATAAGAAATATTTACATGTTTCTTATTCAATAAAACAATAAAAAGTATAAAATGTGGTCATGCATGTTAAAAATATCTCTGGCTTCTGAGACACCAGAAGTTTGTTGAAATAGATGGGAATAAAGTATAATAGGATGTGGAGAGCCTTATTTGGGGACCTTGCTGCCTGTCAGGAACTTGACATTGTTCAAGGACAGGGGATTTAAGCAGAACTCTGACATTAGGGCATAATAGGGGAGTATGTTAAGGGAGGAATATTAATCTTAGGGTGAAACAAATGAAGCAGACTTGAGGCAAGATTTTGGGCTTAGATGAGGATGTGGGCTCAGGTATTTTGTTCATTCAGACAAGCACTTGGAAACAACTGTCACAGGATTTTGATTATTGCGTTGACAATTTTGTGTTTACTGTCTTGCTTGTTCCTCATTGTACTACTACTGATCTTAACTCCTGAATGTAATTAAATTGGTATAAAAGTGGATTGGAAATTTTTAAACCTGCCTTCAGTCTCAGAATTGACTAGGGTCATGCTGTAGTTTTGTCTAATTGTCTCTTTCTTTTCAATCATCACTCCTATGACGGAGAGCCTGTTGACTCACTGAGCAGGCTTGGTCAATAGGAATTTGATCTATAAAATCCAAATCACCAACAGTCAATTAAGCAAACTATCCCTTCATAATCTTAAGTATTATGTGACTTCAGGTATGTTAATAATTCTGGTTGTTTGTTCCATTAGAAGTTCCATTCTCTTAGAATTCGAAAAAATACTTGTATTAGAATGCATAGACATATAAATATAATTCCTGTAGGTTTGTCAAAATATTACTAAATCAATTTTCATTAAACTCCATTACTAATGCTACTCATATACTTGATAATTGGGGTAGGATCTGAGATTACACATGAATGTTTGATCCTATATTTACTTCCTTTACAGTTCCAGTAATCATCCCTACAATCAATAGCCTGTTATCCATGAACCTATACAGATACAGCATCAACTCTGATAGTTCATTGCATAACCTTCACCCAGTTTTGTTTTATAGAGTATTTGTGAATGTATGTCTCTGTATCCACATGTGTTTCTTATTATTTGTTTTTGGGGATTTTCTTCTGTTTGTTTTGTCCTATTTCCATTATGTTTACTTTTCCTTTATCTTACCTTGCTTTTCTTTTTGATTATATTTATGTTCTTTTGTTTTCTAAATAAACAATAAGATAAAGAAACAAATCAAGCTGGGATAAGATGTGGAGGTGTCAGGGAAGGGAAAACAATAATCAAAAAGTATTGCATGAAGAAATCTATTTTAATAAAAAATAGAAATAAGAATTTCAAAATTCAGTCTGCTGAATAAAGAAATAATTTTGATGACATCATTGTTCTGTAAATGCCACACATGCTCATATGCTCATACTTTACATCTTATGTCTTTGTTTAAATTGTTCAATGTGTAATCAGAATCCAGAATATTTAAGGTTAAAGCTTATGTAAAATGCATAATTCTAAGGCATAGTGAAATACATAAGTAAAACATTTGGGTTCAGCCTCTTAGTCTCTCTCCCCCTCACCCCTTTTGCCCTCTCTCTTTCCCTCTCCCACTCTTCCATTATTTCTCCATCTCTCTGTCTCTCTTTCTGTGTGTTTGTGTTTGTGTGTGCGTGTGTTTAATAATGAACCTTCCTATAATTAATCTCTAATAGCACAGTGTGAATATACCACATTTTCTGCAATCATTCATCTGTTGAGGGACATCTGGGTTCTCTCCAGCTTCTGGCTATTATAAATAAGTCTGCTATGAACATAGTGGAACATGTGTCCTTATTGCATGCTGGAGCATCTTATGCTTATATGTCCAGGAGTGGTATAGCTGAGTCCTCAGGTAGTACTACATCCAATTTTCTGAGAAACTGCCAGATTGATTTCCAGAGTTGGTTTAGCAGCTTCCAATTCCACCAGCATTAGAGGGGTGTTCCTCTTTCTCCACATCCTCTCCAATGTCTGCTGTCCCCTGAGATTTTGGTCTTAGTCAATTTGACTAGTGTGAGGTGGAATGTCAGAGTTGTTTTGGTTTTCATTTCCCTGATGACTAAGGATGTTGAACATTTCTGTAGGTGTTTCTCAGCTATTTGAGTTTCCTCAGTTGAGAAATCTCTGTTTAGCTCTGCACACCACTTTTAATAGGGTTTTTGGTTCTCTGGAGTCTATCTCATTGAGTTCTTTGTATATCTTGGATTTTAGCCCTCAATTTGATGTAGTACTGGTAAAATTCTTTTTCCAATCTGTTGGTTGCCATTTAGTCTTATTGACTGTGTCCTTTGCCTTCCAGAATCTTTGGAATTTTTAAGGACTCATTTGTCAATTATTGATCTTTGAGCATAAGCTATTGGTGTTCTGTTCAGGAAAATTTCTCCTGTGCCCTTGTAGTTTCAGGGTCTTCCCCCTTTTCTCTTATATTAGATTCAGTGCATCTGGGATTCCTGAGGAGGCCATTGATCCAATTGGACTTGAACTTTGTACAGGAAGATAAAAATGAGTAAATTTGCATTCTTCAACATGTTGACCACCAGTTGAACCAGCTCCATTTATTGAAAATGAGGTCATTTTCCTATTGGATTGTTTTAGATCCTTCATCATAGATCATGTTTCAGTAGGTGTGTGGGTTCAGTTTTGACTCTTCAATTCTATTGCATTGATCTACCTCCCTGTTAATTTGTCATGAAGTATTTGTCACTATTGCTCTATAGCACATCTTGAGATCAGGGATGGTCATTCCACCAGAGTTTCTTTTATTGTTGAGAATAGTTTTTGATATCCCGGGTTTTGTTATTTCAAATGTATTTGAGAATTGCGCTTTTTAACCCTATGAAGAATTGAGTTGGTATTCTGAGGTGGATTGCATTGATTCTGTAGATGGATTTCAGCAAGATGGCCATTTGACTGTATTAATCCTACCAATCATGAGCATGGGAAATATTTCCATCTTCTAAGGTTTTCTTCAATTTCATTCTTCATAGGGTTGAAATTCCTGTCATGCAGACTTTCATTTGCTTGTTTAGAGTCACACCAAAGCATATAATATTATCCGCAAGTATTGTGAATGTATTCATTTCCCTAATTGCTTTCTGAGTCTGTTTATTCTTTGAGTAGAGGAAGGCTACTCATTTATTAGAGTTACTTTTATATCCAGCCACTTTGCTGAAGCTGTTTATCAGCTTTAAGCATTCTCTAGTGGAACTTTCATGTCACTTAAATATATAATCATGCCACCTGCAAATAGTGTTATTTTGAGTTCTTCCTTTCAAATTTGTATCTCTTTGACCTCCTTTTGTTGTCTAATTGCTCTAGCTAGAACTTCATCTACTATATTGAAGAGACATGGAGAGAATGGGCAGCCTTGTCTAGTACCTGATTTTAGTGGGATTGCTTGAAGATTCTCTCCATTTAGTTTGATGTTGGGTACTGCTCTGCTGTGTATTGCTTTTACTATGTTTAGGTATGGGCCTTGACTTCCTGATATTTCCAAGACTTTTAACATGAAGGGATATTGAATATTTTCAATATTTTTCAGCATCTAATGAGATGATTATGTCTTTTCTTAGTTTGTTAATGTAGTAGATTACATTAATTCATTTCTTTATGTTGAAACATTCCTGCATCCCTGAGATGAAGACTACTTGTTTGTGGTGAATTATTGTTTTGTTGTCTTCTTGCATTCATTTGGTTAGAGTTTGATTGAGTATTTTTGATTCAATGTCCATATGGGAAATTGGTCTGAAGTTCTCATTCTTTCTTTGACTTTTGTTGGTTTTAGATATAAGTGTAATTGCGGTTTCATAGAATGAATTGAATAGCATTCCTGTTTTTATTTTATGGAACAGTGAAGAGGATTGGTATTAGGACTTCTTTGAAGGTTTGGTCCTGACTTTTTTGTTGGGAGACTATTAATGATTGTTTCTTATTTCTTTGGGGGTTATGGGACTGTTTAGACGGTTTATATGATCCTGTTTTAACTTTGGCACCTAGTATGTGTTTAGAAAATTATTCATTTCCTCCAGATTTTCCAATTTTGTTTAGTATAAGCTTTTGTAGTAGGATCTGATGATTTTTTTAAATTTCCACAGTTTCTGTGATGTCTCACTTTTCATTTTTTAATTTTACTAATTTGGTTACTGTTTCTGTACCCTCTGGTTTTTCAGGCTAAGGGTTTATCTATGTTGTTGATTTTCGCAAACGAACATTTCCTCATTTGATTGATTCTTCGTATAGTTCTTTTTGTTTCTATTTGGTTTATTTCAGCACTGAGTTTGATTATTTCCTGCCATGTACTCCTCTTGGGTGTATTTGCTTCTTTTTGTTCTAAAGCTCTCTGGTGTGCTGTCAAGCTAGTAATGTAAGCTCTCTCCAGTTTTATTTTGGAGGCACTTAGAGCTATGAATTTTCCTCCTTACCATTGCTTTTCTTGTGTCCCATTAGTTTTGGTGTGATAGGTTTTCATTTTCATTAAATTCTAAAATGTCTTTAATTTCTTTCTTTCTTGACCATGTTATCCTTGAGTAAAGCATTGTTCAGCTTCCATGTGTATGTGTACTTTCCATTGTTTTTGTTGCAATTTAAGACCAGCCTTAGACCAGTAGTGATCTAATAGTGTGCATGGGATTATTTCAATATTCTTGTATCAATTGAGGTCTGTTTTGTGACAAATTATATGATCAGTTTTGGAGAAGGTACCATGAGGGTACTGAGAAGAATGTATATTCTTTTGATTTAGGTTAAAATGTTCTACAAATATCTGTTAAATCCATTTGATTCATTACTTCTGTAAGTTTCACATTGTCTTGGATTAGTTTCTGTTTTCATGATCTGTCCATTGCTGAGATTGGAAAGGTGAAGTGTTGCACTATTATTGTGTGGGGTACCATGTGTGCTTTGAACTTCAGCAAAGTTTCTTATATGGATGCCAGTGCACTTGCATTTTGGAGCATAGATGTTCAGAAGTGAGAGTTCATCTTGGTAGAGTTTTTCCTTTTACCAGTATGATGTGTCCTTTTTTGTCTTTTTTTTGATAACTTTTAGTTAAAAGTCAATTTTATTTGATATTAGAATGACAATTACAGCTTATTCCTTGGGACCCTTTGCTTGGAAAATTGTTTTCCAACCTTTTACATTGAGGTAGTGTCTGTCTTTGTCACTGAGTTACATTTCCTTTAGGCACACAACTTAAAAACTCTGATGCATAAATCATTATGTGCTTGTAAACTAAAGCCATTTTTCTCTTCAGTGGAATTCTGGGAACACTGAAGTTACAGGGATCAGTTTTTTTTTTCTTACGCCAGTCTGTGCAATTTTAGTGTAAGTCAGGACAAACCAGCATGCATGGGATGTCATGACCAGCAGGGGGCAAAATGATGCTAAGAATCCCCATAGAGATGAAGTGTGTGTGGAGGGGATTCTATATCCTCTGTGGTTTCCTTTCTTGAGTGTATTAACTGAACTGACCTCCTTTGATTCACATATGATGTCTTTATGGTCAAACACAGTAAATATTCTTTCTTAAATCCTTCATAGTTGCCTTGATTATAAAATCATTTGTTGACAAAAGTAGAGATCATTTTCCATGATTTAGTTATTGGTGAGAATGCTGTAATAATTATTGATCTAAATATTTCAGAACTATATTTACTTTTTGGCCATTTGATTAAAACCTTCTTTTGGCCATTTGACTAAAACGTTGAGTGTACAATCTGTTGAAAAGAAAATGTTAATTACACATATAGGGTAGAGGCTCTACATTCTAAAAAATTATCAGTTTTAGAATTTTCCCTCACAGGCATCATCATTATGGTCATAATCACCATCATCATCATCATTATCATCATTGTCATCATCATCATCATCATAACCACCATCTTTAAATTAAACTGATGACATTGCCACAAAGAGGAGCAACAGCCGCAGACCACACATCTGCCAAGAAGTTATTTCCTGATGTTCTTTGCATAAGCACAAGGCTCAGGGAAAATGTATGGGATGCATTTTCTCAGAGAGAATTAGGACTTGGAGCTGAGCATCCTGCTGCCTGATTCACGTGCCTTCTCAGTCCTTCCTCTCTAGTTCTTCTCTAGGTGGACTAGGTTCTTAAGTAAGAAGTTCCCTTCTCATGAATATACAAATTACCTGAGTTCATGGATGTTAATACAGGGATGTCCACACCCTGAAAACTACCTATGATCAGTGTCCTCTCCACAGTCCCTGAACACACTGACTCTAAGCATGGAATGGACCTGTATCTTTCTCTTCCTCCTGTCAGTAACTGCAGGTAAGGGGCTCAGAAGTTCCAAAACTGAAGAGCAGTCAGGACTTGAGGTAACAATGACATCCACTTTGTCTTTCTGTCCACAGGTGTCCACTCCCAGATTCAGCTGCAGCAGTCTGGAGCTGAGTTGATGAGACCTGGGGCTTCAGTGAGGCTGTCCTGTAAGGCTTCTGGCTACATCTTCACTGACTATGCAATGAACTGGGTGAAGCAGACACCCTCACATGGCCTGGAATGGATTGGAATTATTAATACTGAAAGTGGTAGTACTGTCTACAATCAGAAGTTCAAGGACAAGGCCACACTGACTGCAGACAAATCCTCCAGCACAGCCTACATGGAGCTCAGAAGCCTGACATCTGAGGACTCTGCAGTCTATTACTGTGCTAGACACAGTGTTATAACCACATCCTGAGTGTGTCAGAAACCCTGGAGGGGCAGGAAGCTGCCCTGGGACTGAGGACAAAAAATAATCTTTACACTTACTCAGAAATAGTAATTTTGAATGTCCATTCATTGCCTTTTCCTCACAGTCCTAGAAAGCCTTTGTCATCTTTGTAAAAGACATCTACAAATAAAGTGGTTTGGGCTAAGAATGAACCTACAGCTCACCATACCTTGTCAATATGCTCACCAGTGACCACCAACTTTGACATGTTTCTTATTCAAAAACAATAAAAATTGAAAAGTATGATCATGCATGATAAAAATATCAATGGATCTTGAGAGACCAGAACTTTTTTGAAATTGATTGGAATAATGTATAATATGAATTTGATCTTTAAAACCAAACCACCAACATCTGGGCAAACAAACACATCTTTGTAGTCTTCAGTAATAAGTGACTGCAGGTGTGTTGCTATTGCTTGCCTCATGTTCCAGCAGAAATTCCAGTCTGTTAGTATGTGAGAAATATTTATATCAGAATGCACAGGCATGTTAATATAATTCCTGTAGGTTGGTCACTGTATTATTAAATCACTATAAATGAAACTTATTTACAAACATAATGTATGTACATGTTAAGGTGTAGATTCTAAGGTCATACATAAGTGTTTGCTCTATATTTACTTCTTTCCCAATCTCTATAATAATCCCTTCAGTCACTAGACTTTTTGGAATACTGACCTATACTGATACAGCATCAACTCGCATAGTCCATTGTATACCTGGTTTTCAGCTTTGTTCTGCTGAGTATTTGTGAACATGTGTCTATGTATCCCCATGTGTTTCTTATATTTGTTTTGTCCTATTCCATTTGTTTGCTTTTCCTTCATTTCAGCTTTTTCTTTTTTTCTTTTCTTTCTTTCTTTCTTTCTTTCTTTCTTTCTTTCTTTCTTTCTTTTTGTTTTCAAATTAGATTAAGAAACAGAATCAAGCTGGGAGAAGATTGGTGTTGGGAAGGGAAATCAGTATTCAGAGTATATTGCTGGAAAAAATTATTTTCAATAGAAATAGAGAACTTTAAAAATTTAACAAATAAACAAATAAGTCTTATAATATCTTTGTTGTGTATCTGTTCCTCATGCTCAGTGCCAATATATTAGGTCTCATCTCTTTGTTTGAATTGATCAAAGTATAAGCAGAAGCCAGGTCTCAAAGGATTTAAGGATAAGGCACTTGTCATATGCAACATTCTAAGGTGTAGTGAAATACATAAGTAAAATATGTGGGTTTTAGCCTCTCTCATTTACTTGTCTCTCTGTCTCTGTATCTTTTACTCTCTCTCTCTCTCTCTCTCTCTCTCTCTCTCTCTCTCTCTCTCTCTCTCTCTCTGTGAGTATTGTGTATTCCCATTTGTTGGCTTTTCTTTTTTATTATTTATAGATTCTGTTTTCTAATTTTATAAAGAAAGAAATTACAGCTGCGAGAAGATTGAAAAGGTGTTGGGGAGTGGAAACCGGTAATCATAATTTAATGCATGAAGCCATATGTTTTTATTAATACATAGAAAAAAGAATTGTAAAATATTAATAAACAAAAATTTTTGCTGTAGGTTGTGCAAATTTCTTATATGCTCAAATGTCTCATGTCTATTTAAATCTTTAAAGTGTATTCAAAAGCCTGGACTGAAAGAATTTAAGGCACATGTAAAATGTGTAATGCTTAGGTGTAGTAAAATACATAAATAAAATGTTTGGGTTTTAGCCTCTCTTAGACTCTCTCTGTCTCTCTGTCTCTCTCTGTCTCTCTGTCTCTCTGTCTCTCTCTGTCTCTCTCTCTTTCTCTCTCATGGTTTGTGTGTGAGTATGTGTGCTTGTATGTGTATTTTCAGTAATGAAATTTTTTAATATTAATCTCCTGGAGCATAGAATAATCTCTAATAGGAAAACTTTTATTTCTTGAGGTCATTCCTGCAGGTGTGATAGAGGGACACATACCATATGAAGATGAGAATGAAAATGTGGAGCAGATGACTTTGTCAAACTGAATTGGACTATGAGGCGTCTGAGCACAGACCTTTCATTGTAGGTCTATTTCAACTTAATACTCGAATTTGCAAAAGGGTCTCCAGGCAATAATAATTTCCATACTCATTCTAATCCATTTGCACAATAAAGCTTAAGAGGTATTGGCATAGAATATCTTTTATAAATTTCTTGTGACCATGAGTGTAGTTCTATTGCTAACTCCTGGCATCTACTGCAGTCTCTGAACAACAGATTACAGCAGGCTGTAAAGTAGAAGTGACACCTCCTGTAAGTAAGCATGACAATAATCTAATGAAGGAAGAGGCTAGGATAATCATTCTGGGAAATTAGGATATGTTCTTTCCCCACAAATAGCAAAATATTACTAGTATGTTAAGAACCTCCACTCTCAGCTTTCTGAATGAAGTGCAGTTTTTTTCTTCCATGAGCATCCATTCCTGTGTGACTAAAATCCCTGTAATAAAAACTTTAAGATATCAGAGTAAAATAAGAAAGGTTGATAAATGAAATTGAACAAGAAATCCACATGATGTAAACTCACATCATTTTTCATAAAGAAGCCAGTAATTCAAAATGAAAGAAAGTTCAGCCAAGTCTTCCAATCTAGTTAAAAGTCTGTATTTAGAAGAATGCAAATAGACCCATATCAGTATCCATACATCATACTCAAAACCAAACCCAACGAAACCTCAATATGTAGCCAGATATCTTGAGTCAGATGAATAGAATGTAGGGAGGGGCTTAGTACTCATCAGCACAGCAGACAACATCCCAACTGAACAGCACACCAGAGCACAGGGACTAAGAACCACAGCCAATAAATGTGACTTCATGATACTGAGATGGCTCTGTAAGGTAAAGAACACTACAACAAGGACAAACAGGAGCCTACAGAATAGGCAAAAGTTCTCACCAACACCAGATGTGGCAGAAGGCAGAGAGCTAAATATACATACTCAAGAACTAGACATAAACAAAAAAAAAATCCAATTTCAAACTAGGTTGTAGGTCTAAACAGAATTCTTTTATTTTTTATTTTATTTTATTTTCTATATTCTTTGTTTACATTCCAAAGGCTTTCCCCTTTCACAGTTCCTCCCTCACCATGTGTCCCATAAGTCCTCTTCCTCCATCCCACACCCCCTGCCCATTCCCCAATCACCCCCCAACCATTTCTCTGTTCTGGTACTTTCCTGCAAAACTGGAACCAGTCTTTTCTGGACCAGTGTCCTCACTTCCTTCTTCTTGGGAATCTTTTGATTTGCTAATTGTGCCTTGAGTATTCAGAGCTTCTGGGCTCATTAATATCCACTTATCAGTGATTGCATTTCATGTGTATTCTTTTGTGATTGTGTTAACTCACATAGGATGATATTTTCCAGATCCAACCTTGTGCCTACAAATTGCATGAATTCATTATTTTTAATTGCTGAGAAGTATTCCATTGTATAAATATACCACATTTTCTGTATCCATTTCTCCTGTGAGGGACATCTGGGCTCCTTCCAACTTCTGGCTATTATAAATAAGGCTGCTATGAACATAGTGGAACATGTGTCTTTATTGCATGCAGGGGAATTCTCTGGGTATATGCCCAGGAGTGGTATGCCAGGGTCCTCTGGAAGTGTCATGCCCAATTTTCTGAGGAACTGCCAGACTGATTAACAGAGTGGTTGTACCATCTTGCAATCCCACTAACAGTGGAGGAGTGTTCCTCTTTCTCCACATCCTATCCAGCACCTGTAGTCTCTTGAGTTTTTAATCTTAGCCATTCTGAATGATGTGAGGTGGAATCTCAGGGTTGTTTTGATTTGCATTTCCCTGATGACTAATGATGTTGAACATCTCTTAAGGTGCTTCTCAGCCATCTGAATTTCTTCTGGTGAAAATTCTTTGTTTAGCTCTGTATCCCATTTTTTGATAGGGTTATTTGGTTCTTTGGGGTCTAACTTCTTGAGTTCTTTGTATATATTGGATATTAGCCCTCTGTTGGATGTGTGGTTGGTGAAGATCTTTTCCCAATTTGTTGCTTGTCGTTTTGTCCTTCTGACAGTGTCCTTTGCCTTACAGAAATTTTGTAATTTTATGAGGTCCCATTTGTCAATTCTTGATCTTTTAGAGAATAAGCTATTGGTGCTCTGTTCGGGAACTTTCCCCCTGTGCCCATGTCTTCCCCATGCTCCAGGGTCTTCCCCAGTTTCTTTTCTAATAGTTTCAGTGTGTCTGGTTTTATGTGCAGGTCCTTGATCCACTTGGAGTTGATCTTAATAGAAGGTGATAAGAGTGGATCAATTTGCATTCTTCTGCATGTTGACCTCCAGTTGAACCTACACCATTTATTGAAAAAGCTATCTTTTTTCCACTGGATGGCTGTAGCTCCTTTATCAAACCTCAAGTGACCATAATTCTGTGGGTTCATTTCTGGGTCTTCAATTCTATTCCATTGATCTACTTGCCTGGTGCTATACCAATACCATGCATTTTTTAGCACAGTTGCTCTGTAGTACTGCTTGAGGTCAGGGATATTGATTCCCCCCCAGAAGTCCTTTTATTGTTGAGAATAGTTTTAGCTATCCTGGGTTTTCTTAATAAAGGAATATGTATTGAAAAAGAAGCACTTAAAGGAATGGTCACCATACCTAGCAGACCATGAAATGCAAATCAAAACGAGTCCAGGATTCTATCTTACAAATTTCAGAATGGCTAAAATCAAAACCACAATGACAGCTAATGCTGGTGAGGATGTGGATCAACATGAACACTTCTCCTTTCTGATAGGAATGCATACTTTTATACCCTCTGGAGCATACATTTATATTTAAATTACCATTACAAATCAGTATGGCGGTTCCTCAGAAAATTGGGCATGACACTTCCAGAGGACCCTGGCATACCACTCCTGGGCATATACCCAGAGGATTCCCCTGCATACAATAAAGACACATGCTCCACTATGTTCATAGCAGCCTTATTTATAATAGCCAGAAGTTGGAAGGAGCCCGGATGTCCCTCACAGGAGAAATGGATACAGAAAATGTGGTATATTTATACAATGGAATACTACTCAGCAATTAAAAATAATGAATTCATGCAATTTGTAGGCACATGGTTGGATCTGGAAAATATCATCCTAAGTGAGTTAACCCAATCACAAAAGAATACACATGAAATGCAATCACTGATAAGTGGATATTAATGAGCCCAGAAGCTCTGAATACTCAAGGCACAATTAGCAAATCAAAAGATACCCAAGAAGAAGGAAGGAAAGGACCCTGGTCCTGAAAAGACTGGATTCAGTTTTGTAAGAGAGTATCAGAACAGATAAATGGGGGTGGGGTGGGTTGAGGATTGGCCTGAGGAAAGAGGATTTATGAGACATATGGTGAGGGGGGAACTAGGAAATGGGAAAGCCATTGGAATGTAAACAAAAATATAGAAAATAATATATATGTGTGTGTATATATATATATATATATATATATATATATATATATATAAATGTCTGCTGTCTACATTTCCCATATTCAGGACCAGCAGTACTCGTGTTTTTGTCCCTTCTTTCAATCCCGAAAACTGAGCCAGTTTCCAATAACATTTCTGGATGTTTTACCTCTTGTGGACCCTTCCTACTACCTGTCTTTGATGATGACATTTTTGAGATGATTGAATACCATGGAGAGAATTTCACATATTCTCAAATATCCTCCTATTTGAAGACATTTAATTCATTCATAGATGAAAAGACTCTATAATATCATTCACCTCCTGAAAAAGAACCCAACCTTTAATGGATGTTTTATTTTTCACCCTACCCTAGGGTTCTGAGTCTCAGCTGACATTCAGCATTCTGGGTTTGGTTTCATTTTGCAGTGTTGCTACAACATTGTGGTAGGATCATATTTCATTTGTTATACGTACCTTGATATCTTTATCTTCAAAAGTTTTTTTAAAATTTTTAATTTCTATATTCTATGTTTACATTCCAAAGGCTTTCCCCTTTCCCAGTTCCCAGCCACCATACTTCCCATAGTTCCTCTCCCCCCCAACTATTCCCCAATCATTCCTTCTCCCTCCTTGGTTTCTTTACTAAACTACTGGATGCAATCTTTACAGGCCCAGGGTCCTCTCCTTTCTTCTTCTTGGGAATCATTTGACTTGCTAATTGTGTCTTGAGTATTTAGGGCTTCTGGGCTCATTAATATCCACTTATCAGTGATTGCATTTCATGTGTATTCTTTTGTGATTGGGTTAACTCACTCAGGATGGTATTTTCCAGGTCTAACCATTTACCTACAAATTGCATGAATTCATTATTTTTAATTGCTGAGTAGTATTCCATTGTATAAATATACCACATTTTCTGTATCCATTCCTCCTTTGAGGGATATTTGGGCTCCTTCCAATTTCTGGCTATTATAAACAAGGCTGTTATAATCATAGTGGAGCATGTGTCTTTATTGTATGCAGTGGAATCCTCTGGGTATATGCCCAGGAGTGGTATGCCAGGGTCCTCTGGAAGTGACATGCCCAATTTTCTGAGGAACCGCCAAACTGATTTCCAGAACAGTTTTACCATTTTGCAATCCCACCAACAGTGGAGGAGTATTCCTCTTTCTCCACATCCTCGCCAGCACTTGTTGTCTCTTGAGTTTTCACCAGAAGAAATTCGGATGGCTGAGAAACACCTTAAAAGATGTTCAACATCATCAGTCATCAGAGAAATGCAAATCAAAACAACCCTGAGATTCCACCTCACACCAGTCAGAATGGCTAAGATTAAAAACTCAAAAGTTTTTTTTTAAATATAAAGATAGTTCATTCATAAAAATTAGTGTGCTTTGAGTGCAACTTTGATGAATTTAGTTGTTCACTCATATTTATTTCTGTATATTCAAACTGATTCATACCAAAAATTCACTAAGAGAGTTGTCCAAATTATATAATTCATATTATTCTTATGTTCCAAAGAACATTAGTGAAAGAAATAAAGGAAAATATATTGTGCTTTTTAAAAAAAAATTTTATTGGATATATTTTTTATTTACAGTTCAAATGTTATCCCCTCTCCCAGCCTCTCCAACCCTCCCCTCCTTAATCATCTCTCCTCCACCTTCTATGAGAGTGTTCTACACATCCAACTCCCACATCCCCACACTCAATTCCCCCACATTGAGACATCTATCGATCCTTCATAGGACCAAGGACCTCTCCTCCCATTGATGCCTGGCAAGGCAATCCTCTACTACATATGCAGCTAGGGCCATCTGTACCACTTCATTGATGGCTTAGTTCCTGAAAACTCTGGGTATCTGGTTGGTTCATATTGTTGTTCTTCCTATGAGGTTGCAAATCCCTTCAGTTCCTATATTCCTTTCTCTAACTCCTCCATTGAGGATTCCACACTCAGTCCAATGGTTGTCTATGAGCATCTGCCTCTGTTTTTGTAAGGCTCTGGTAGGACCTCTCAGGAGACAGCTATATCAGGCTCCTTTAAGCAAGTATATCATGGCATCCATGAAAGTGTCAGGTTTGATGACTGTATATGGGAAGAATCCCCAGGTGGCACAGTCTCTGGACAGCCTTTCTTTCAGTCTCTGCTTTACACTTTTTGTGCATATTTGTACCTGTGAGTATTTTGTTCCCCTTCTCAGAAGAACCAAATCATCCATACTTTTGTCTTCATTCTTCTTGAGCTTATTGTGGTCTGTGAATTGTATCTTGAGTATTCATAGCTTTGGGGCTAATATTCACTTATTTGGGCTAATATCCACTTATTATCAGTGAGTGAATACCATGTTTGTTCTTTTGTGATTGCACTAACTCAGGATATTTTCTAGTTCCATCCATTTACCTAAGAATTTCATGAATTCATTGTTTGCAATATCTGAGTAGTACTCCATTGTGTAAATGTACCACATTTTCTGAATCCATTACTCTGTTAAGGGACATCTGGGTTTTTTCTAGCTTCTGGGTATTATAAATAAGTTTGCTATGAACATAGTGGAGCATGTGTCCTTATCACATGTTGGTGAATCTTCTGGTTATATGCCCAGGAGTGGTATAGCTGGGTCCTCAGGTAGTGCTATGTTCAGTTTTCTGAGGTGCTGCCAAACTGATTTCCATAGTGGTTGTACCAGCTTCCAATACCACTGGTAATGATGTAGAGTTCCTCTGTTTCCACATACTCGCCAACATCTACTGTCACCTGAGTTTTTGATTTTAAGTAATTCTGACTGGTGTGAGGTAGAATCTCAGGGTTGTTTTGATTTGCATTTCCCTGAGAACTAAGGATGTTGAACATTTCTTTAGGTGTTTCTTTACCTATATTGTGCTTTAACATCTTTGAAGTAATGACAAAATCTTCCAGGCCCATTGTGTGATTTCCTACATCTTCTACCTACTGTGAAGTTCTCTAGGATAGTCACCTTATCATAGATCTGAACAAACAATATTTCTATGCTATTAATATTGTCATAAATAGAGGTCACTATAAAGATAAAAGCACTGGCTATTGAATAAATAGACATCAGAAAAATGTCTATGTACAGTCAGTGAAATATCACACTCTTCTGTGTAATTATAGCACTCACAAGGGGTAGCATGCAAATGATGCATATTCCTCCTCTCTATAAGAACTTTATATTATCCATACATATACATATACATATACAAATACATATACATCATATACAAATATATTGTTTGTGTGTGTGAAAGAAAATATGTTCTGACAAGATACACATTGGAGGCAGTCTCTGGTATCAGACATACAGCAATACAACAGCAGGAGAAACATCAATGCTTTGTGTTCTTAATGTGACCCACTTGCAAAACCACAAGGGAATAATCCCTGGTTCACTGAACTGAGTCATGATCCTTTACATTAGACTAAGAGTCTCTCTCAATCTTGCTCCTTCCATACAGCATTCTTCAGAAATGAATCATTCTGAGGACTCTAGTCTTCAGTTAGCTACCCTTTAAGGGGATCAGAAGTGAGCTCTCTTGAGGGCTCCTGTGTTTCCTATAACAAATTTGCTTGTCTTGAGTTCTAAAACTTAAGTACACCACCAGAGCAAACTCTGAATGAGGGAATACTAATCTCTTCTGGCTCCCACCAAATATGAGTTGAAAAGCCAAAGATGGGCCTTTGAATACATTAGTGTTCAGACATGGACAGGTTTATTTCCTCATTCCTGCTACTGATTGTCCCTACATATGAGTATCAAGTCTCCCTCAGGGATGAACTTTTCTATTCTCAACCTCTCCCAACCTTGATCTGCTTTATTTTCTTCACAGATATTCTGTCCCATGTTACTCTGAAAGAGTCTGGACCTGGGATATTGCAGCATTTCCAGTCCATCAGTTTGACTTGCTCTTTTTCCAGATTTCTGGTATAGGTGTGAGCTGGATTTGTCATCCCTCAGGGAAAGGTCTGTAGTGCAAGAAACCTATTGATTGGCTAGTGACAAGCACTATCTTCTGAGATCCTCTTCAATTTCTTTCATTAGAGACTTGAAGTTCTTGTCATATAGATAATTTATTTGCTTGGTTAGAGTCCCACCAAAGTATTTTATATTATTTGTAACTACTGTGAAGGGTGTCACTTCCCTAAATTCTTTCTCAGCCTCTTTATATTTTGTGTATATGAAGGCTACTGATTCGTTTGAGTTAATTTTATATCCAGCCACTTTGCCGAAGTTTTTTGTCAGGTTTAGGAGTTCTCTAGTGGAATTTTGGGGTCCCCTAAGTATACTATTATATCATCTGCAAATATTGATACTATGAATTCTTCCTTTCGAATTAGTATCCACTTGAACTCTTTTTGTTGTCTAATTTCTCTGGCTAGGAATTCCAGTACTATATGGAACAGGTAGGGAGATCATGCACAGCCTTGTCTAGTCCTTGATTTCAATGTGATTGCTTCAAGTTTCTCTGCTTTTAGTTTCATGTTGGCTACTGGTTTGCTGTATTGCTTTTAATATGTTTAGATATGGGCCTCGAATTGCTGATCTTTCCAAGATTTTTCTCAAGAAGAGGTGTTGGATTTTGTGAAATGTTTTTCAGCATCTAATGAAATGATCATGCATTTTTTCTTCAATTTTGTTTACATAGTGGATTACATTGGTAGATTTCCTTATGTTGAACCATCCCTGTATCCCTGGAATGAGGCCTACTTGATCATGGTGGATGATACTTTTGAAATGTTCTTGGATTCGGTTGGCAAGTGTTTTATTGAGTATTTTTGCATCGATATTCATAAGGGAAATTGATCTGAAGTTCTCTTTCTTTGTTGGATCTTTGTGTGTTTTGGGTATCAAAGTAATTGTGACTTCATAAAACGAATTGGGTAGTATTCCATCTGTTTCTATTTTGTGGAATAGTTTGAAGAGTACTGGTATTAGGTCCTTTTTGAAGGTCTGATTGAACTCTGCTTTAAATCTATCTTCTACTGGACTTTTTTTGGTAGGGAGATTATTAATGACTGCTTTTTTTTCTTTAGGGGTTATGCATTTGTTTAGATCATTTATCTGAAACTGATTTAACTTTTGTACATGATATCTGTCTAGAAAATTGTCCATTTCTTCTAGATTTTCCAAATTTTTTGAGTATAGAGTTTTGAAGTAGGATCTGATGATTTTTTTGAATTTCCTCATTATTTGTTATGTCCCCCTTTCTGTTTCTGATTGTGCTGATTTGGATACTTTCTTTGCCCTCTCTTTACTTTGGCTAAGGGTTTATCCACGTTGTTGTTGTTGTTGTTGTTGTTGTTGTTTTTCAAAGACCAGCTCCTGGTTTGGTTGATTCTTTGTATAGCTCTTTCTGTTTCTACTTGGTTGATTTCAGCCCTGAGTTTGATTATTCCCTGCCATCTACTCCTCTTGGATGTATTTGATTCTTTGTCCTAGAACCTTCAGATGTCCTGTCAACCTTTTAGTGTATGCTCTTGCATTCTACTCCTCTTGGATGTATTTGCTTCATTTTGTTCTAGAGCCTTCAGATGTGCTATCAAGCTGTTAGTGCATGCTTTTTCCAGTTGTTGTTGTTGTTGTTGTTGTTGTTGTTTTTGAGGCACTTAGTGGTATGTTTTCCTCTTAGCACTGCTTTCATTGTATCACATAAGTTGGGTATGTTGTGCCTTCAATTTTAATTTTTATTTTTTGCATCTAGACTCAATTTATTACACAATCATGAAATGCATACATAGTGACACCCTTCACTCTAAATCAACAAAAATGAAATGTGTCTGGGGACTATTTTTTTTCTTAGATATATTCTTTATTTACATTTCAAATGATTTCCCCTTTCCTGGATCCTCCATCCCTGAAAGTCCCATAAGCTCTCTCTCTCTCTCACCCTGTTCTCCAAACAAACCCCTCCTGCTTCCTTGTCCTGGTATTCCCCTACGCTGCTCTATGGAGCCTTTCCAGGACCAGGGGCCTGGGCATCATTTGATATGTGAATAGTGTCTTGAGTAATCTGAGCATGCCATGTGAGTTCTTTTGTGATTGTGTCACTCACTTAGGATGATATTTTTCAGTTCCACCCATTTGGCTAAGAATTTCATGAATTCATTGTTTTTAATAGCTGAATAGTATTCCATGGTATAAATATACAACATTTTCTGTATCCATTTCTCTGTTTTGGGACATTTGGGTTCTTTCCAGCTTCTGGCTATTATAAATAGGGCTGTTATGAACATAGTGGAGCATGTGTCCTTATTACATGCTATGGAGTCCACTGGGTATATGCCCAGGAGTGGTATGGCTGGGTCTTCCAGAAGTATCGTGTCCAGTTCTCTGAGGAACCAACAGACTGATTTCCAGAGTGGCTGTACCAGCTTGCAATCCTACCAGCAGTGGAGGAGTGTTCCTCTTTCTCCACATCCATGCCTGCACCTGCTGTCTCCTGAGTTTTGATCTTAGACATTCTGACTAGTGTGAGGTGAAATCTCAGAGTTAATTTGATTTGCATTTCCCTGATGACTAAGGATGTTGAACATTTCTTATGTCCTTCTCAGCCATTTGATATTCTTCTGGTGAAAATTCTTTGTTTAGCTTCGTACCACATTTTTTTAAACAGGTTTATTTGGCTCTTTGAAGTCTAACTTATGTTTTTTTTGTATATATTTAATACTAGCTACCTGTCGGATGTAGGGTTGGTAAAGATCTATTCCCAATTTGTTGCCTTACAGAAACTTTGTAATTTTATGAGATACTATTTGTCAATTCTTGATCATAGAGCATACGTCATTGGTGTTGTGTTCAGGAAATTTTCCCTTGTGACTATGTGCTCAAGGCTCTTTCCCAGTTTCTTTTCTACTAGTTTCAGTGTGTCTTGTTTTATGTGGAAGTTCTTGGTCCACTTGTAGTTGAGCTTAGTACAAATAGATTAGAATGGATCAATTTGCATTCTTTTGCACACTATCTACCAGTTGAACCAGCACTATTTGTTGAAAAGGCTATCTTTTTTCCACTGGATGTTTTTACTCCTTTGTCAAAGATCAAGTGATCATAGGTATGTGGGTTCACTTCTGGGTCTTCACTTCTATTTCATTGATCTAGCTGCCTGTCACTGTACCAATACTGTGTAGTTTTTAACATTATTGCTTGATAGTACTGCTTGAGATCTGGGATACTGACTCCCTCAGAAGTACTTTTACTGTTGAGAATAGTTTTAGCTATCTTGGTTTTTTGTTATTACAGATGAATTTGAGAATTTCTCTTTCTTTTTTTAAATTTTTATTTTCTATATTCTATGTTTATATTCCAAAGGCTTTCCCCTTTCCCAGTTCCCCCCCACCATATGTCCCATAATACCTCTCCCCCCCCAACTATTCCCAAATCATTCCCACTCACCCCACGGTTTCTCTGTTCTGGGTCTATAAAACTGGATCCAATCTTTACAGGTCCAGGGTCCTCTCCTTTCTTCTTCTTGGGAATCATTTGACTTGCTAATTGTGCCTTGAGTATTTAGGGCTTCTGGGCTCATT
This sequence comes from Apodemus agrarius, assembly GCA_964023405.1. Taxonomy (NCBI): domain Eukaryota; kingdom Metazoa; phylum Chordata; class Mammalia; order Rodentia; family Muridae; genus Apodemus; species Apodemus agrarius. Next base: position 5,152,240 of record OZ030011.1, read on the forward strand.
AATATCCACTTATCAGTGATTGCATTTCATGTGTAATCTTTTGTGATTGGGTTAACTCACTCAGGATGATATTTTCTAGGTCTAACCATTTACCTACAAATTGCATGAATTCATTATTTTTAATTTCTGAGTAGTATTCCATTGTATAAATATACCACATTTTCTGTATCCATTCCTCCTTTGAGGGACATTTGGGCTCCTTCCAATTTCTGGCTATTATAAACTAGGCTGCTATAAACATAGTGGAGCATGTGTCTTTATTTTACGCAGGGGAATCCTCTGGGTATATGCCCAGGAGTAGTATGCCAGGGTCCTCTGGAAGTGGCATGGCCAAATTTCTGAGGAACTGCCAAACTGATTTCCAGAGTGGTTTTACCATTTTGCAATCCCACCAACAGTGGAAGAGTGTTTCCTCTTTCTCCACATCCTCGCCAGCACTTGTTGTCTCTTGAGTTTTTAATCTTAGCCATTCTGACTGGTGTGAGGTGGAATCTCAGGGTTGTTTTGATTTGCATTTCCCTGATGACTAATGATGTTGAACATCTCTTAAGGTGCTTCTCGGCCATCTGAATTTCTTCTGGTGAAAATCATTTGTTTAGCTCTGTATCCCATTTTTTGAGAGAGTTATTTGGTTCTTTGGGGTCTAACTTCTTGACTTCTTTGTATATATTGGATATTAGCCCTCTGTCGGATGTGGGGTTGGTGAAGATCTTTTCCCACTTTGTTGGTTGCCATTTTGTCCATCTGACAGTGTCCTTTGCCTTGCAGAAACTTTGTAATTTTATGAGGTCCCATTTGTCAATTCTTGATCTTAGTGCATAAGCTATTGGTGTTCTGTTCAGGAACTTTCCCCCTGTGCCCATGTCCTCCAGTGTCTTCCCAAGTTTCTTTTCTAATAGTTTCAGTGTGTCTGGTTTTATGTGGAGGTCCTTGATCCACTTGGAGTTGATCTTAGTGCAAGGAGATAAGAGAATTGCTCTTTCTAACTCTATGAAGAATGGAGTTGGGACTTTGATGAGGATTATGTTGAATCTGTCTATTGCTTTTGGCAAGATGGCCATTTTTACTATATTAATCCTGACAATCCATGACCATGGAAGACTTTTCCATCTTCTTAGGTCTTCTTCGATTTCTTTCTTCAGAGACTTGAAGTTGTTGTCATCCAGAACTTTCACTTGTTTGGTTAGTGTCACACCAATATACATTAGATTGTCTGTGGCTATTGTGAAGGGTGTCATTTACTTAATTTCTTTCTCAGCCTGTTTATCCTTTGAGTTTAGAAAGGCTACTGATTTGATTGAGTTAATTTTATATCTGATCTCTTTGCTAAAGTTATTTATCAGCTTTATGAGTTCTCTGGTGAAGTTTTTGGGTTAAGTATACTATCATATCATCTGCAAATAGTGATGATTTGAATTCTTCCTTTCCAATCTGTATCTCTTTGACCTCCTTTTGTTGTCTAATTGCTCTTGCTAGAACTTCAAGTACTATATTAAATAAATATGGAGAGGGGGGCAGCCTTGTCTAGTTCCTGACTTTAGTGGGATTGCTTCAAGTTTCTCTCTATTTAGTTTGATGTTGGCTACTGATTTGTTGTATATTGCTTTTACTATGTTTAGGTATGGACCTTGAATTCCTGTTACGAAAGATGTTGAATTTGGTCAAATGCTTTTTTATCATCTAATGAAATGACCATTTGTTTTTTTTTCTTTGAGTTTGTTTCTGTAGTGGATTACATTGATGGATTCCTGTATATTGAACCTTCCCTGCATCCCTGTGATGAAGCCTAGTTGATCATTGTGAATGATCGGTTGGATGTATTCTTGGATTCGGTGGGCACAAATTTTATTGAGTATTTCTGCATCAATATTCATAAAGCAAATTGGTCTGAAGTTCTCTTTCTTTGTTGGATCTTTGTATGGGTTTGGTATCAGCAATATTGTGGCTTCATAGAATGAGTTGGGTAGTGTTCCTTCTGTTTTGATTTTGTGGAATAGTGTAAGAGTCATGGTGTTATGTCTTCTTTGAAGGTCTGCTAGAATTCTGCACTAAAACCATCTGGTCCACTGCTTTTTTAGTTTGGGAGACTATCAATGACCACTTCTATTTCTTTAGGTTTTATGGGATGATTTAGATGGTCTATCTGATCATGATTTAACTTTGGTAATTGATGTCTGTCTAGAAAATTGTCCATTTCATCCAAATTTTCCAGTTGTGTTGAGTGTAGGATTTATAATAGGATCTGATGATTTTTTTGAATTTCCTGTTTCTGTTGTTATATCTCCCTTTTTATTTCTGATTTTGTTAATCTGGATACTGCCTCTGTATCCTCTGGTCTGTCTGGCTAAAGGTTTATTAATCTTGTTGATTTCCTCAAAGAACCGACTCGTAGTTTTGTTGTTTCTTTGCATAGTTCTTTTTGTTTCTATTTGGTTGATTTCAGCCATGAGTTTGATGATTTCCTGTCTTCTACTCCTCTTGTGTGTATTAGCTTCTTTCTGTTCTAAAGCTTTCACATATGCTGTTAAGCTACTAGTGTATGCTCTCTCCAGCTTCTTTTTGGAGGCACTCAGAGCTACGAGTTTTCCTCTTAGCCCTGCTTTCATTGTGTCCCATAATATGGATATATTTTGCCTTCATTTTAATTAAATTCTAAAAAGCCTTTGATTTCTTTCCTTATTTCTTCCTTCACCAAGGTATCATTAAGTAGAATCTTGTTCAGTTTCCATGTGTATTTGGGCTTTCTGTTGTTTTTGTTATTATTGAAGACCAGCCTTAGTCTGTGGTAATCTTATAGGGAGCATGGAATTATTTCAATCTTCTTTTATCTGCTGAGGTATGTTTTGTCACTGAGAATATGGTCAATTTTGGAGAAGGTACCATGAGGGGCTGAGAAGAAGGTATATTCTTTTGTTTTAGAATAAAATGTTGTATGGTTATCTGTTAAATCCACTTGGTTCATAACATGTTAGTTTCCCTGTCTCTCTGTTTAGTTTTTGTTTCCCTGATCTGCCCATTGATGAGAGTGTGGTGTTAAAGTCTACCACTGTTAATGTGTGAGGTGAAATGTGTGCTTTGAGCTTTAGTAAAGTTTCTTTTATGAATGTGGGTGCCCTTGTATTTGGAGCACATACGTTCAGATTTGAGAGTTCATCTTGGTAGATTTTTTCCTTTGACTTGAACAGTGTATTCCCTTATCTTTTGTTATTAATACAGGTTCTAAGTAAATTTCATTCCATATTAGAATGGCTACACCATCTTATTTCTTGGGACCATTTGCTTGGAAATTGTTTTCCAGCCTTTTATTCTGAGGTAGTGTCTTTCTTTGTGCCTGAGGCGAGTTTCCTCTATGCATCAAAATGTTGTGTCCTGGTTATGTATCCAGTCTGTTAGTCTATGTCTTTTTATTGGAGAATTGAGTCCATTTATATTAAGAGATATTAAGGAGAAGTGATTGTAGCTTCCTGTTATTTTTGTTATTAAAGGTGGAGTTATGCTTGTATGTCTCTATTCCTTTTGATTTGTTTAAAGAAGATTGATTTTTTGTTCTTTCAAGTTGTAGTTTCCCTTCTTTTGTTTTCATTTTCCAATCATTATCCTTTGATGGGCTGCATTTGTGGAAAGATATTGTGTAAATTTGTTTTTGTCATGGGATACCTTGATTTCTCCATTCACAGTAATTGAGAGTTTTGCTGGTTCTAGTAGCCTGGGGTGGCATTTGTGTTCCCATAGTATCTGAATGACATCTGCCTAGGATCTTCTGGCTTTCATACTCTCTGACAAGAAGTTTTGTGTAATTCCGATAGGTCTGCCTTTATGTGTTATTAGACCTTTTCCCTTACTGCTTTTAATATTCTTTCTTTGTTTAGTGCATTAGGTGTTTTAATTATTATGTGACAGGAAGAGTTTCTTTTCTGATCCAATCTATTTGGAGTTCTGGAGGCTCCTTGTATGTTCATGGGTATCTCTTTCTTTAGGTTTGCAAAGTTTTCTTCTATAATTTTGTTGACGACTTTTACTGGCCCTTTAACCTGAAAATCTTTACTCTCTTCTACACCTATAATTCTTAAGCTTGGCCTTCCCATTTTGTCCTGGATTTCCTGGATGTTTTGGGTTAGGAGCTTTTTTCATTTTTCATTTTCTTTGACTGTTGTTTCAATGCATTCTATGGTATCTTCTTCATCTGAGATTCTTTCTTCTATCTCTTGTATTCTGTTGTTCTTGCTTGCATCTATGACTCCTGACTTCTTTCCTAGGTTTTCTAAGTCCAGAGTTGTTTCCCTTTGTGATTTCTTTATTGTTTCTACCTCCATTTTTAGATCCTGGATTATTTTGTTCAATTCTTTCACCTGTTTGGTTGTTCCTTCCTGTAATTCTTTAAGGGCTTCTACCTATTTACCTGTGTTCTATTGTATTTCTTAAAGGGAGTTATTTATGTCCTTCCTGAAGCCCTCTAACTGTATCCTGAACTGTGATTTTAAAATCCAAATCTTGCTTTTCTGGTGTGTTGTGGTATCCAGAACCCTCAAAAAAGACCCCAATCTCTCTTTTTAACACTTTATTAAAAACGAGAACTGTAAGAGCTACGTCCAACTGCCACTACAAAAGCAGATGAAAGCATTAAATAAAGCTTTGAAAGCATTATTGATAATGTAGAAACAACTTAATTTAAGAAGAAACACCTTAAATTAAGAGGCTGAGATATCAGTCATAACCTCCAGAGAAACAAGAGCTATTTCTTCCTGCATCTGAACTCTGTAAGCACAGTGGATACAGAGCAGCCTCACCTAAAAGCATCTCGGATCTGCTAGAATTGAAGTACTCTTATCTCAACAGGTGACCTGCCCAGCTGCCTGAGCAGTGGAGCCAAGAACTGCCAGATGTCTTCCCTGGAACTTAGCCTGGAGTCTGGGGCAAGGGCCTCACCAAAACAGTTAAATGGTCTGGGCTCCATTAAAGTTTCGGCCTCCATCAGTAAAGTATCTTCCTGGCCCTGGTTTTTTTGGCGCTACCCCATCCATCCCCCTCAGTTTTTCTTGCAGGAACCAGTTCACAGTAGCTACAGGCAGCTACGGAATACAACCGTCATGTCTTATCAACACTTTGTCTCCATATGGATGGAGCCTGTGCATTCCCTGTTCATGCTGTCACAGTCTCTGTAGGTTCACATGTACGTGAGTTTCGTTATGTCTCGAACTCAGTTTTCTTGGTAGATGCAATGTCCTCCTATGCAGGTACCTCTCTTCAAAGTCTACTACATTAAAATAAAACCCAAAGCTCATCCCTGTGCTTTCTACTCAGTTTTCTGCAAGTGAATAACTCACACAACCATAGATCATAACCAGGACCGGACCACTGATACAATCCTAGTAATGAAAATTCCATTCTGCTTAACACTAATTTTTCACACACTGTCCTTAAATGTATTATCTTTTATAAAAATAATGTATAAGCATATCCCTAAATCTACACTACATTTTGAAAATAAAATTAACCTTTCAACATAAAAAACTTTCTCAAATGCGTGCTATGCAACTATGAAATTTTGATTATATTTTGACAATTAGAAATATATATTTATTTTTGCTTTTTAGTCCATAACACACATTTTTATTCCCAATATCCTTAGTTTGTTTTGTTATGCTACATGTATTCTATATGCTCTATATTTTTTAATATTACTTACATTAATGTTTCTAGATTTCATCTTACCTCTCTCATCATAGTTGAATATGGTTTATGGAATACCAATATCTTATTCTCCATTTCCCATCACTATTTCATGTTTGAAATATTATGCCTCATCTGAGATCTCTACTTTCATTTTATGTCAATTTTACTATATCATATCCTTTATATTCCTCAGACCCATAAAGTGCATTTCTAGCCTCTTGAACTCTACAAATTTAAAGATCTTTCAAATCATGGAGCCACGCATAAAAGAAAACATGAAGCATGTGTTTCTATGGAACTGGGTGATCTCACTGAGCGTTTTCCAGGGTTTTCCACACACATATATACTTCATAACTCATGTTTCATACTGAGGAATATTTTATAGTCTGTACCAGAAATACTGTCAGCATCAATTTGTCCTTTTATTGTGAATCTAGATTAATTTAATTTCCCAGCTGCTGTGAATTGAGCAGCAATAAACATGGATATGTGTCTCTGTAATAATATGGAATCATTTGAGCACCACCTTGGAGAGATAAAGCTGGGAAATGACATAGTTTTATTTACTAATTTTGGTGACAGTTAGAAACAGAATCCCAAAGTCTGTACGCTATACTAGTTTACACTCACATCAAGAATGAACAAAGATTTATTTTTTCCACATCTATGTTATTGTTTTTTCTCATTTGCATTCTTGCTTATCATCATCTGATTCACTGATAATTGTGACATTAACTTTCTTTAATCTGCACTTTGCTAAGGATTATGGTACAGGACATAGAGAAAATTTATGTGCTGCTTAGCTTACCTAGTACAGGGCAGTATCATGCAGCTTAGAAAAAGCACAAAGGCCTCAGTGAGCTTATACAGTACCTGACCTAGCAATTTATAATATCAGCCTTCATGTAAGATGTATCCACCAGTGCCTGACTGTTGTGTAGTGTCCAACTGCTTTCTAACCAGATGTGTAGCATGCTCAAGAGGAAAGGCTTCTTCCCAAGTAAACATGGTCAAAATACCATGTCTATAGTTGACATAGGCAGAGCAGACTCTAGGTGCATTGTTAATGATCAAGATAACAAACTGCCTCATAATATATATTTTCATGCATTAGATTGCTGTTCTCATCACAGAAGCTACTGAGTGAAGTGCGTAATGACTGTTGTAAACACCCCTGACTGGTCTAGTTCAGAGAATGAATGCCTGAGTACTCAACGGCAGAGGGTCCATCTATACAAACATTCCACCCCAAATCCACAGAAATTCACACACACAAAAAAAAATGTTTAGAAAGGAAAATAAGACAAGAAGTGGGGTGGTACTTCAAAATAGCCACAAACAATATAAATTACCTTGGCATGACTTTAAACAAACAAATAAAAGATCTGTATGACAAGAACTTCACGTCCTTGAAGAAAGAAATCGAAGAAGAATAATACTCCATTGTGTATATATATATCACATTTTTTGTATCCATTCCTCCGTTGAGGGACATCTGGGTTCTTTCCAGCTTCTGGCTATTATATATAAGGCTGCTATACAGTGGAGCATGTATCCTTAATGGATGCTGGGGAATCTTCTGGGTATATTCCCAAGAGTGTTATGGCTGGGTCCTCCGGAAGTATCACATCCAGTTTTCTGAGGAACCGCCAGACTGATTTCCAGAGTGGTTGTACTAGCTTGCAGTCCCACCAGCAGTGGAGGAGAGTTCCTCTTTCTCCACATCCTCGCCAACACCTGATGTCTCCTGAGTTTTTAATCTTAGCCATTCTGACTGGTGTGAGGTGAAATCTCAGGGTTTTTTTTTTTTTGATTTGCATTTCTCTAATGACTAATGATGTTGAACATTTTTTAAGGTGTTTCTCTGCCATCCACATTTCTTCAGGTGAAAAGTCTCTGTTTAGCTCTGTAAAAAAATGGAAAAAAAAAAGAAAATAGGAGCACTGATATTCCAAGCACAGAGACACAGAAAGCAAGAGAAAAAGATAGAGTAATGATTAATAATAATAATAATAATAATGATAATAATAATAATAGGAGTATATCAACTGAAGACCTGAAAGGCATGGGAAAGATTGAAAGAAGAGTCCTGGAAGATAGTGCAGGGAAGAAAAGGAAGTACAACAATCAGTAATGTCTAAATGATAAAATGTAAACCATTTTAGAAATTTGATAAATAAAAAATTATTTGTTCTTTGATATACTATCATGTCTTGTAAAACCACCTACCACAAATAAGATTGCAGATAGATTTGACTTGTGAAATAAAAGGAAATGATGAACTTTGTTTTAAAGATTAAAAAAACAAGAAATCAAAGAAGCCTCAGGAAAGGAAAAAAGTATTTCATGCTCTTGGATTGGCAGGATCAATATAGTAAAAATGGCCATCTCGCCAAAAGTAATCTCCAGATTCAATGCAATCCCGACCAAAATCACAAATCAATCTTCAAAGATCTAGAAAGATAGGGTTATTTGGTTCTTTGTGGTCTAACTTCTTGAGTTCTTTGTATATATTGCATACTAGACCTCTGTCGGATGTGGGGTTGGTGAAGATCTTTTCCCAACTTGTTGGTTGCGGTTTTGTCCTTCTGACAGTGTCCTTTGCCTTGCAGAAACTTTGTAATTTTATGAGGCCCCATTTGTCAATTCTTGATCTTAGTGCATAAGCTATTGGTGCTCTGTTCAGGAACATTCCCCCTATGCCCATATCCTCCAGGGTCTTCCCAAGTTTCTTTTCTAATAGTTTCAGTGTGTCTGGTTTTATGTGGATGTCCTTGATCCACTTGGAGTTAATCTTAGTGCAAAGAGATAAGAGTGGGTCAATTTGCATTCTTCTGCATGTTGACCTCCAGTTGAACCAGCACCATTTGTTGAAAAGGCTATCTTTATTCCACTGGATGGTTGTGGCTCCTTTATCAAAGATCAAGTGACCATAAGTCTGTGGGTTAATTTCTGGGTCTTCAATCCTATTCCATTGATCTACTTGCCTGTAGCTGTCCCAATACCATGCAGTTTTAACACAATTGCTCTGTAGTACTGTTTAAGGTCAGGGATATTGATTCCCCCAGAAGTCCTTTTATTGTTGAGAATAGTTTTAGCTATCCTGGGTTTTTTGTTACTCCAGATGAATTTGAGAATTGCTCTTTCTAGATCTATGAAGAATTGAGTTGGGATTTTGATGGGGATCACATTGAATCTGTATATTGCTTTTGGCAAGATGGCCATTTTTACTATATTGATCTTGCCAATCCAGGAGCAAGAAATATTTTTCCATCTTCTGAGGTCTTCTTTGATTTCTTTCTTCAAGGACTTGAAGTTCCTGTCGTACAGATCTTTCACTTGTTTGGTTAGAGTTACACCAAGGTACTTTATGTTGTTTGTGGCTATTGTGAAGTGTGTTATTTCCCTAACTTCTTACTCAGCCTGCTTGTCCTTTGAGTACAAGAAGGCTACTGATTTGCTTGAGTTAATTTTATAACCAGCCACTTTGTTGAAGTTGTTTATCAGCTGTAGAAGTTCTCTGGTGGAGTTTTTTGGGTCGCTTAAGTAAACTATCATATCATCTGCAAATAATGATAGTTTGACTTCTTCCTTTCCAATTTGTATCCCTTTGACTTCCTTATGTTGTCTAATTGTTCTCACTAGAACTTCAAGTACTATATTGAAAAGATATGGAGAGAGAGGTCAGTCTTGTCTAGTCCCTGATTTTAGTGGGATTGCTTCAAGTTTCTCTTCATTTATTTTGATGTTGGCTACTGGTTTGCTGTAGATTGCTTATACTATGTTTAGGTATGGGCCTTGAATTCCTGCTCTTTCCAAGACTTTTAGCATGAAAGGATGCTGAATTTTGTTGAATGCTTTTTCAGCATCTAATGAGATGACCATGTGGTTTTTTTTCTTTTAGTTTGTTTATATAGTGGATTACATTGATGGATTTCCATATATTGAACCATCCCTGCATCCCTGGGATGAAGCCTACTTGATGATGTTGAATGATCATTTTGATGTGCTCTTGGATTCGGTTGGCAAGAATTTTATTTAGTATTTTTGCATCAATATTCATAAGAGAAATTGGCCTGTAGTTCTCTTTCTTTATCAAAAAATGGGGTATAGAGCTAAACAAAGAATTTTCACCAGAAGAATATCGGATGGCTGAGAAACACCTTAAGAGATGTTCAATATCACTAGTCATCAGTGGAACACAAATCAAAACAACCCTGAGATTCAACCTCACACCAGTCAGAATGGCTAAGATTAAAAACACAAGAGACAACAAGTGCTGGCGAGGATTTGGAGAAAGAGGAATACTCCTCCACTGTTGGTGGGATTGCAAAATGGTAAAACTGCTCTGGAAATCATTTTTTGGTTCCTCAGAAGATTGGGAATGTCACTTTCAGAGGACCCTGGCATACCACTCCTGGGCATATACCCAGAGGATTCCCCTGCATACAATAAAGACCCATGCTCCACTATGTTTATAGCAGCCTTGTTTATAATAGCCAGAAATTGGAAGGAGCCCAAATATCCCTCAAAGGAGGAATGGATACAGAAAATGTGGTATATTTATACAATGGAATACTACTCAGCAATTAAAAATAATGATTTCATGCAATTTGTAGGTAAATGGTGAGACCTGGAAAATATCATCCTGAGTGAGTTAACCCAATCACAAGAGAATACACATGAAATGCAATCACTGATAAGTGGATATTAATGAGCCCAGAAGCCCTAAATACTCAAGGCACAATTAGCAAGTCAAATTTTTCCAAGAAGAAGAAAGGAGAGGACACTGGACCTGTAAAGATTGGATCCAGTTTTGTAGCGAAACCGTGAGGGGAGGGGGAATGATTTGGGAATAGTTGGGGGGGGGAGTGAATTTATGGGACATATGGTGGGTGGGAACTGGGAAAGGGGAAAGCTTTTGGAATGTAAACATAGAGTATAGAAAATAGAAATTAAACAAAAAAATAAGATCTAGAAAGTGCAATTCTCAAATTCATCTGGAGTAACAAAAAACCCAGGATAGCTAAATCTATTCTCAACAATAAAAAGACTTTTGGGGGAATCAATATCCCAGACCTCAAGCATTATTACAGTGCAATTGTGTTAAAAACTGCATGGTATTTGTACAGCGACAGGCTAGTAGATCAATGGAATAGAATTGAAGACTCAGACATGAACCCACAGACTTATGGTCACTGGATCTTTGATAAAGGAGCTACAATGGATGCAGTGGAAAAAAAGATAGCCTTTTCAACAAATGGTGCTGGTTCAACTGGAGGTCAACATGCAGAAGAATGCGAATTGAGCCACTCTTATCTCCTTGTACTAAGATCAACTCCAAGTGGATTAAGGACTTCCACATAAAACAAGATACACTGAAACTAACAGAAAATAAACTGCATAAGACCCTGGAGGACATGGGCACAGGGGGAAAGTTTCTGAACAGAACACCAATAGCTAATGCTCTAAGATCAAGAATTGACAAAGGGGACCTCATAAAATTACAAAGTTTCTGTAAGGGAAAGGACACTGTTAGAAGGACAAAACAGCAACCAACAAATTGGGAAAAGATCTTCACCAACCCCAGATCCGAAAGAGGGCAATATCCAATATATACAAAGAATTCAAGAAGTTAGACCCCAAAGAACCAAATAACCCTATCAAAAATGGGGTACAGAGTTAAACAAAGAATTTTTACCAGAAGAAATTAGGATGGCTGAGAAGCACCTTAAGAGATGTTCAACATCATTAGTCATCAGGGAAATGCAAATCAAAACAACCCTGAGATTCTACTTCACACCAGTCAGAATGGCTAAGATTAAAAACTTAAGAGACAACAGGTACTGGCGAGGATGTTAAGAAAGAGGAAAACTCCTCCACTGTCGGTGGGATTGCAAGATGGTACAACCACTCTGGAAATCCGTCTGGCAATTCCTCAGAAAACTGGGCATGACACTTCCAGAGGACCCTGTCATACCACTTCTTGGCATATACCCATAGTATTCCCCTGCATACAATAAGGACACATGCTCCACTGTGTTCATAGCAACCTTATTTATAATAGCCAGAAGTTGGAAGGAGCCCAGATGTCCCTCAAAGGAGGAATGGATACAGAAATTGTTGTATATTTATACAGTGGAATACTACTCAGCAATTAAAAATAATGAATTCGTGCAATTTGTAGCTAAATGGTTTGATCTGGAAAATATCATCCTAAGTGAGTTAACCCAATCACAAAAGAATACACATGAAATGCAATCACTGATAAATTGATATTAATGAGCCCAGAAACTCTGAATACTCAGGGCACCATTACCAAATTGAAAGATTCCCCAGAAGAAGGACAGAGAGGACCCTGGTCCTGAAAAGACTGGATCCAGTTTTGCAGGAGAGTGCCAGAACAGAGAATGGAGGGGGCTGATTGGGAAATGGGGGAGGGGAGTGGACTTATGGGAAATCTGGTGAGGGAGGAACTCGGAAAGTGGAAAGCCTTTGGAATGTAGACAAAGAATATAGAAAATTCAAAAAAAAAAAAAAGAAAGAAAAAAAACCCTAAAACTGAAAAAAAAAGAAGAAGAAGTGGGGTGGTAGACATGACATAAAATTTCAGGATTTGACAGTGTCACATTATGAATCAACATCTATAGCTACCAGCATAAGACCTGAACAAATCAAAGCAGTCAAAGTTATAGCCTGTGAAAAGCTAAATGTATAAAAATGTCATCTTGTTGCCTCAGAAATAACAATTTGACCTATTTGAACCCACATTATGTAATAGAACAATTTATTTTCCTAAAATATTTTCTGAAGATCACACATACTCCTTGGTACATTTGTGTTATGTTCTTACCATTAAATATAGGATAACAATTTAAAAATATCACAAAATTGATGGAAAAGTATGTCTGGGGGCACATATCAAGCTGAGGGTCTCTGGCCTTTGATGACTAATTAGGAAAGTTTAACTACTTTTGTGAAAATTTTCTGTAGGTTCTCTATGTACTAGTGAATGATCCTACCTATCTGTATATAATTTTATTCTTTGGACTAACCATATTATTAGTTAATGAACCAAAAATGGTCAGGTTTTTGGGGAGGGAGTCTTAGTGAAAATTGTCAAGAGAAATGAGAGGGTCATAGTTGTGGTAATTATAGAGTGTTTTATTTATGAATGAAAATTCTAAAGGATAAAAATAATTTTGAAAGATAAAAATATCAATTTTATATATGCTCATCATATTCATACAAATATATTTTGTACCTTGTGCATATTTTCCCTATAACCTCTACCCTTCCTTTTCTTGCCTTCCTATTCTTCACGTTATTATATTAGAGAGTTTCATTTTATACATCATTATGACTTTGTATATATCAATTTGTATAACTGTGATATCTAAGAACTACAGATGAGACTCAATGTCTGTTTTTTAATAACACAGACATTAAATGAGTCTTAACACAGGTATCTCCTGTTGCGTCCATTTTCTTAAAATTGATGCAAGTTTCCTCTTGCTTTTTGAAAACAAAAAAACCAAAAAAGTTCTGTTGTATTATACATATAAACATGGCTTTTTGATTCAAACCTCTGTTGATAGAATAAAGTTCTCTATCACCATCTTCTCCAGCAGGACTAGTAACTTATCTAAGAGGTAACCTGCTCATGAATATGTAACGTGTGAACCTGTGGTGGTAAATACAAGAATGTTCACCTTATCTAAGAAGTAACCTGCTCAAAAAGAAAAAAAGAAGTAACCTGCTCACAAATATGTAACATATGAACCTGTTGTGGTAGATACAGGAATGTTCACACTCCACAACAACACATGATCACTGGCCTCTCTTTAATTTCTAAGAACACAGGACCTCACCATGGTATGGAACCACATCATCCTCTTTCTGGGGCTAGTAACTAAATGTAAAGTGCTTGAATTCTAGACCTGAGGATGGGCCACAAACTCAGGCAAGAATAATTTACAATCTGGCTTTTCCTCCACAGGTGTCTACTCCAAGTTCCAGCTGCAGAAGTCTGGGGCTGGGATCGAAAGGCCTGGGGCTTCAGTGAAGGTGTCCTACAAGGCTTCTGCCTACACCTTCACCAGCTACTTTATGCACTCAGTGAAGCAGAGGCCTGGATATGGCCTTAGTGGATTGGATAGATTTATCCTTGTGATGGCGATACTGAGTACAATCAAAATATCAAGGGCATTGCAACACTCTCCTTAAACAAATACTCCATGCAGTCTGTATGCAGATCAGTAGCCCGACATCTGTGGACATTGTAGTCTATTATTGTGCTAGACAGTGTTGCAGCCACATTCTGAGTGGGTCATTAACCTTGGAGGAGCAGGAGGCTGCTCTGATACTGAGATGACAGAGATGAGTAGCTTGGAGTATTAGACAGAAATAAACATTTTGAGTACTCGTTTTTTGTCCCTCCTCTTTAGAGACTTAAATTGCCACTTTGTAAAGGATATCTGTGAATATAGTGTTGATTTATTATGGTTCTAGAGTATGCTGTTCCTTTAAATCTCTTCTCCAGTTACTATCTCCATTATATGTTTCTTTTTCATAAAAAAACAAATAAAGAAACTGTGATTATCCATGATAAATATATCTCTGGATTCTGAGAGAAATCAGAATTTTTGTTGGAATAGCTGGGAATAAAGTATAATACAAATCTGACCTGTAACATCCAAGCAACTTCTGGGTAAAGACAAACTTTACATAATTGTAAGTCTTAGGTGTCTTCCTGGTGTGCTGTCAAATCTGGATGTGTGGTCTGTCAGAAATTCAAATCTTTTAGAATGAAACAGATATTTATAACATAATACATAGTCATATAAGTATATTTCTTGCAAGTTGGACAAAAGTATTGCTAAATGACTTTTCAAAGACATCATTTATCAATTCAATGCATATACATGCTAGCTGAGTTAGGCTTTGATGTTATATATTAATATCTTGTCTCATAAAAATTTGACCAAGATCCAGTAATCATCCCTAAACTCACTAGCCTTTTGAGAACATGGACCTAGAGTGGTATAGTACCAAATATCACTGTGGGTTGCACAGACGGAGCTTATTAAAATGCTACAGAGTATTTATGAATTTGTCTCTGTATATACATGTGTTTCTTTGGTGTATTTGCTTCTGTTTGTTTTCTTTGTTATATTACAGGTTGTTTGCTTTTCTCTTAGCTATTTTTTATTATTTTTCTGTTCTGGTTGTTTTGTAATTAGATAAAGGAAAGGAGCTAAAGAAGGAAGATCAGGGAGGTGTTGGGGAAGGAGAATCAGTTATCAAACTATAGTGTATAAAATATTTTTCAATAAAAATACAAAAAAATAAGACCCAAAATGTGTTCAGTCTATAAGAAATACAGAAACAAAGATGGATCTGTGACTGAGGAAATGGCTCAGCAATAACGGGCCCAGGTTAAGACCCATCCCATGTGTAAACACCAATCCCTGACAGTAATACTGATGCTAGTTATGCTTGCAGACAGAAGCCTAACCTGACTATCCTCTGAGAGTCTCCACCTATCAGTTGACTGAAACAGAGGCAGGGACCCCTCAACCTAACATTGGATGAAGTTTGTTGACTTCTACGGAAGAGTTTAAGGAATGACCATAACCCTGATATGGACAGGATCTCCATAGGGATCCCAAAAGAGTCAACTATCTTGGACTATTGGGAGCTTTCAGATACTGACACACCAACCACACAGCATACATTGGATAGACCTAGTCCTCCTGCACATATATAACAGATGTGATGTTCTGTGTTCAGTCTTCATGTGGGTCCTGCAGCAACTGGAGCAGGGAGCAAGGTCTATGCCCAAAGCAGGTACCTGACTAGAATCTGTTCAACTGGCTAGACTCCCTTGTCTGGCCTCAGTGGGAGATGATGTGTCTCCTGTTGCAGAAGCTTGATGTGCCAGTGTGTGCAGGATAACCATGCAGGGCCACACTCTCAGAAAAGAGCAGGAACAATTGGGGTAGAGAATGTTTGAGAGGAGACTGGGAAGGGGAAGTGAGCAGATTTTAAAGTGAATAAATAAATAATAGAATAATTATAAATAAAACAAGAATTCTGATATTTTTTCATGTACATCTTACAGAGACCAAATTTCCTAGACTTTATGTCTCCTGTCTCTATCTGAATTGTTTAAAGTTTAATCAGAGGGCAAAGGTTAGTATGGATTTAAGGCAAAGGCATAGGTAAAGTGAATAATGTTAAGCTGTCATGAAAAATGTAAGTAAAATATTTGGGCTTTAAACTTGTGTGTGTGTGGGGTGTGTGTGTGTGTGTGTGTGTGTGTGTGTGTGTGTGCGTGCCTTCCTGCTTGTGCATGCATGTATGTATGTGTCTCCATGTTTGTATATTTTAAATTATTAGTTTTCTATTTTTAAGCTCTTAGTGCATATAGTAAATTTTTCTAGGAAAACTTATTTCTTGCTGGCAATGTTGCATGTGTTAGAGAGCGAAAGAATCCATATAGAAAGAGAGAATGGAACATTGTGAAGATTGACTTTGTCAACTTAGGTCAGACACAGGGAATCTAAGCACAGACAGTTTATTGTAGATATATTTAAACATAATAGAACTTGAAAAAGGTTCACCAGGCAACACTGATATCCATAATCATTCCTATTCCTGGTGGTACAATAATACCTAAGGTGATGTCATAATAGGTTGCAGTTTATGAAATGATCTAGACCATGAGGGTGGGTTCTACAACTAAAATGTCTAGAGTCCAATGTGGTCTCTGACCAATAGCTTAGAGGTCAGCAGGTCATAAAGTACATGGGATATCTTCCCTAAGGATGGGTAATGATGTAGGGAGCAAGAAGACTTGGATAATCATTTTGGCTTAATAGGGTAAGGTTTGTCCCTACAGATAGCAGAAATGTCACCAGCTTCTTAAGAACCTTGACTCCGATTACTGGATGTTATGCAATTATTTAATTTTATCTTCTCCATTGAGGAGATACACTTATACGATTAAACATCTTGGTTTTCTTTGTGTTTCTCTGTGAGTGCAAGGTCCTTGGGCCTTTTATAGTTTCTATGTCAATGTCATCAATAATATTGCTAAATATTTGTTGCCATGAGTTATTGAAGTAAAACTTCTAAATAAATTTGTTGCACAGCGCCAGAGAAGCAGGTGTTTCCTTAATCTATGCAGTATTTATTCTTCTCAGTTAACCACATTTAAACACATGATACCATCTCCTATGTCAGTTAACAATTGTCATGATGAACACAAGATCTCACAAAGATCATTGCAGTTAGTTCCTAAACTCTGTCATGTTCTTTGACTTGCTACTGAAACTGAAATGACACAATTTCAGGGTCAACTCTGTCACCATGAAAACAGTATCACTTTTTGTAGGATGAATTCAACTGGAATATTAGAACTTGGTATAGGTCTAACCAGGCATGTGAAATACTTGTATAACAAAACTTCATGTCTTTGAAGAAAGAAACTGAAGAAGATATCAGAAGATAGAAAGATATCCCATATTATGGATTGGAAGAATAAACATAAGAAAAATGGTTGTCCCCAAAGGATCACATTAACTTCATCGTAAACAAATGAAATAAAATAAAATAAGAATAACAAAAACAAAATCCAAGGGCAGCTAAAACATTTTTGTATACCACAATCCCTGATTTCAAGTTGTACAACAGAACTACTGTAAAACACTTAGCATGATATGGGCATAAAAATAGGCAGGCTGATCAGTTGTAATTGAATCAAAGACACAGATGTATATTCATACACATATAGACATTTGGGTTTTGATTAAGAAACCAGAAACATGCAATGGAAGAAAGACAGCTCTAAGTGCATATAGTAATTTTTTTCTAGGAAAACTTATTATTTCTTGCTGGCAGTGCTGCATGTGTCAGAGAGTGAAAAAATCCATATAGAAAGAGTGAATGGAACATTGTGAAGATTGACTTTTTCAACTTGTGTCAGACACAGGGAATCTAAGTACAGACAGTTTATTGTAGGTATATTTAAACATAATAGACCTTGGAAAAGGTTCTTCAGGCAACACTGATATCCATAATCATTCCTATTCCTGGTGTAACAATAATACTTAAGGTGTAATAGGCAGGTACAATAATACTTAAGGTGTAATAGGTAACCTGTCTTTGACAAATTGTGCTGGTCTTGCAGGCTGTTGGCATATAGAAGAAAACAAATAGATCTATATCTATCATCCTGCACCAAACTTAAGTCCAAGTAGATCAATGAACTTAACAAAAAACACAGAGCACCTAATAGAAGAGAAAGTTAGGAATGCCTAGAATTCATTGATACAAGAGACAACTTCCTGAACTTCTGTCCTATGATAAGGAAAAGCCTTCCTGCTCCTTCTCTTCTCTGCAGCATCTGCTTTTTTCCTCTTTCCCTCTGCATTCTGCACATAGCTCCCTCAGTTTTTTTAATGTTACCTATAGATTCTAAGCTATTCCACATTCTCCCTTTAATCTTGGTCTCCTGACTAAAAAAATTCTCAGTTCAGTTTCTCTCTCAGCTCAGTTCTCACCTCTGTCCCTCTTTGTCATCCCTTAAACATATTTCAGAATACACGATCACATGTTACAAAGATCATCATAAGTTCACACAAAAATTCAAGTCATAAATTGGAATAGAAGTTTACAAAAGAGAATGTTTACAGGAATATCCATTAGGAGTAATTATCTAGCTGAACATCCATCACCTTAGCTCTACAGGTTCACCTAAGGTGTAAAACCATAACTAAGTTATAAGTGAAGTTTTGTATAGATAAACCCAGTCAATATCTTATCTTCTGTCCTATCACCTATAATAAATCTCTAGTTCTCTTGTTATGACCTTTGGTCAATTGTTTTACAACCTCTTGGAATGTGATGTGAGTAGGAAAAAGTCTCCTTGCTATTTAAGAGCAATTAACTTGTGACACATGGGAATCCGGCAGAGTTCTCATTGCAGTTTTTACTATCAGGAAAGGACCTAATAGCAGTCCCACTTTAAAAGAGCTAATAATCACAAATAAAATTTTAGGAATTCTTACAGGATCATTAAAACTTAAGTCATATATATGTCTACATAGCATCATTATAAGACAGTACATCTTCGAGGATCCTCAGAGCTCAGCTCCAAAATGGTGTACTATAACTTATTATTATATATGTTTAATAATAACAGAAAAATATTAATAGCCGATAGCCGGAAACTTTCCTAAAATTAGTCCTTCACAACCTTGCTTAATGAGGGCTCACCTGTCGCATATTATATAATAATCCAAAGCAGGCCATTTTAGGATGATCACCTGCTAGTATATTAGCTTTTCCCATTATGGCTCCTGACATCCAGGAAGATGTTCTGTTTTATAGTGATTCTATATAGACAAATAGATGTCTTCTTAAGTCTTAATGATGATCCCATAAGAATTCCTAAAATTATATCTGTGGTTATTAAGTTCTTTAATAATGGGAATGCAATTAGATCCTTTTCTGATAGTCAAAACTGCAATGAGAACTCGGCCAGTCTCCCAAGTGTCATCAGTTAATTGCTCTTAGAAGGTAACCAGACTTTCTCCTACTCAGAACACATTACAAGAGGTTGTAAAACAATAAACCAAAGGTCATAAAATGGGAACTAATGATTTATTATAGGTCAATAAAATATTGACAGGATTTATCTATACAAAAAAACCTTATTGTAACTTATTTATGGTTTTAACCCTTTGGTGAACAGTGGAGTCAAGACAGGAAATGAATGTTTAGCTCGATAATTACTTGTAATGGCCATGCATGTAAACATTTTCTGTTGTAAACTACTATTTCAATTTATGATTTTGACTTTTTGTGTGAACATTTGATGAACTTTGTAACATCTGATCCTGTATTTTGAAACATATTCATGTGCTGAGGACAAAGAGAAGTTTCAGTAATGAGGTGAGAAGAACTGAAGTGAGACAAACTGAACTGTGAGAGGGACTGAATTGAGGAGAAGTTTTTAGACAGAATACCTTTTAGACAGAACTGAACTCAAAAAGAACTTAGAAGCTTAGGTGTAGCTTTCAGAAAAAGGCATTGAGAGTAAGAGAATAGTTGTGACTTCAGAGCAGGAGGAGAGAACAAGATTAGAAGAGAATGCAGAACAGAATAACTTAGAAACTATTGAGCAGAATGCAGAGGGAAGTAGAAAAACAGAAGATACTACAGAGAGCAGAAGGAGCAAGAGGAATTTTCTTTACCATGGGACAGAACAGGCCCCAAGGTAAGGAAAAGGCAGGCTTAGTCTTATTAATATGAACAAGACTTTTTTATTTTAATTAATTAATTAATTGGTTTTTCAAGACAGGACTTCTCTGTAAAGGCCTGGCTGTCCTGGAACTCACTCTGTAGACCAGACTGGCTTTGAACTCAGAAATTCGCCTACCTCTGCCTCCCAAATGCTGGGATTAAAGGCATGTGCCCTCAGGCCGTGCACCAAGGCAGCCTGTGGCAGCCAGCTCCCAGGACCCTGGACCAGCTGTAGTAGCAGGCCTCCATATTGCAACCAGGACACAGCTGGGGAGGCCCAGGTAGACTGATTCCATCCAGGGCTACCTCACAGGGTATCTGCTAGGCTCTCCCTGCCAGGCAGGCCCATCTCTGCCTGCCCCCTCCCCCCACGGTTTCTCTACAAAACTGGGTCCAATCTTTACAGGTCCAGGGTCCTCTCCTTTTTCTTCTTGGGAATCATTTGACTTGCTAAATGTGCCTTGAGTATTTAGGGCTTCTAGGCTCATTAATATCCACTTATCAGTGATTGCATTTCATGTGTATTCTTTTGTGATTGGGTTAACTCACTCAGGATGATATTTTACAGGTCTAACCATTTACCTACAAATTGCATGAATTCATTATCTTTAATTGCTGAGTAGTATTCCATTGTATAAATATACCACATTTTCTGTATCCATTCCTCCTTTGAGGGATATTTGGGCTCCTTCCAATTTCTGGCTATTATAAACAAGGCTGCTATAAACATGGTGGAGCATGTGTCTTTATTGTATGCGGGGGAATCCTCTGGGTATATGCCCAGGAGTGGTATGCCAGGGTCCTCTGGAAGTGACATGCCCAATTTTCTGAGGAACCGCCAAACTGATTTCCAGAGTGGTTTTACCATTTTGCAATCCCACCTACAGTGGAAGATTGTTCCTCTTTCTCCACATCCTCGCCAGCGCTTGTTGTCTCTTGAGTTTTTAATCTTAGCCATTCTGACTGGTGTGAGGTGGAATCACAGGGTTGTTTTGATTTGCATTTCCCTGATGACTAATGATGTTGAACATCTCTTAAGGTGTTTCTCAGCCATCGGAATTTCTTCTGGTGAAAATTCTTTGTTTAGCTCTGTACCCCATTTTTTGATAGCATTATTTGGTTCTTTGTGGTCTAACTTCTTGAGTTCTTGTATATATTGAATATTAGCCCTCTGTCGGATATGGGGTTGGTGAAGATCTTTTCCCACTTTGTTGGTTGCCGTTTTGTCCTTCTGACAGTGTCCTTTGCCTTGCAGAAACTTTGTAATTTTATGAGGTCCCATTTGTCAATTCTTGATCTTAGTGCTTAAGCTATTGGTGTTCTGTTCAGGAAATTTCCCCCTGTGCCTATGTCCTCCAGGGTCTTCCCAATTTTCTTTTCTAATAGATTCAGTGTGTCTTCTTTTATGTGGAGGTCCTTGATCCACTTGGAGTTGATCTTAGTGCAAAGAGATAAGAGTGGGTCAATTTGCATTCTTCTGCATGTTGACCTCCAGTTGAACCAGCACCATTTGTTGAAAAGGCTATCATTATTCCACTGGATGGTTGTGGCTCTTTTATCAAAGATCAAGTGACCATAAGTCTTGGGTTAATTTCTGGGTCTTCAATCCTATTCCATTGATCCACTTGCCTGTTGTTGTACCAATACCATGCAGTTTTTAACACAATTGCTCTGTAGTACTGTTTAAGGTCAGGGATATTGATTCCCCCAGAAGTCCTTTTATTGTTGAGAATAGTTTTAGCTATCCTGGGTTTTTTGTTGCTCCAGAGGAATTTGACAATTGCTCTTTCTAGATCTATGAAGAATTGAGATTGATTTTGATGGGGATCGCATTGAATCTGTATATTGCTTTTGGCAAGATGGCCATTTTTACTATATTGATCTTGCCAATCCAGGAGCAAAAAATATTTTTCCATCTTCTGAAGTCTTCTTTGATTTCTTTCTTCAAGGACTTGAAGTTCCTGTCGTACAGATCTTTCACTTGTTTGGTTAGAGTTACACCAAGGTACTTTATGTTGTTTGTGGCTATTGTGAAGGGTGTTATTTCCCTAACTTCTTTCTCAGCCTGCTTGTCCTTTGAGTACAAGAAGGCTACTGATTTGCTTGAGTTAATTTTATAAACAGCCACTTTGCTGAAGTTGTTTATCAGCTGTAGAAATTCTCTGGTGGAGTTTTTTAGGTCGCTTAAGTAAACTATCATATCATCTGCAAATAATGATAGTTTGACTTCTTCCTTTCCAATTTATATCCCTTCAACTTCCATATGTTGTCTGATTGTTCTCACTAGAACTTCAAGTACTATATTGAAAAGATATGGAGAGAGAGGGCAGTCTTGTCTAGTCCCTGATTTTAGTGGAATTGCTTCAAGTTTCTCTTCATTTATTTTGATGTTGGCTACTGGTTTGCTATAGATTGCTTTTACTATGTTTAGGTATGGGCCTTGAATTCCTGCTCTTTCCAAGACTTTTAGCATGAAAGGATGCTGAATTTTGTTGAATGCTTTTTCAGCATCTAATGAGATGACCATGTGGTTTTTTTCTTTTAGTTTGTTTATGTAGTGGATTACATTGATGGATTTCCATATATTGAACCTTACCTGCATCCCTTGGATGAAGCCTACTTGATGATGTTGAATGATCGTTTTGATGTGCTCTTGGATTCAGTTGGCAAGGATTTTATTTAGTATATTTGCATCGATATTCATAAGAAAAATTGGCCTGTAGTTCTCTTTCTTTGTTGGATCTTTTTGTGGTTTAGGTATTAGCATAATTGTGGATTCAAAGAATGATTTGGGCAGTATCCCTTCTGTCTCTATTTTGTGGAATAGTTTGAAAAGTATTGGTGTTATATCTTCTTTGAAGGATTGGTAGAATTCTGCACTAAAACAATCTGGTCCTGTACTTTTCTTGGTTGGGAGGCTTTCTATAACCCCTTCTATTTCTATAGGGGTTATGGGACTATTTAGCTGATCTATTTGATGCTGATTTAATTTTGGTGTTTGGTATCTGTCTAGGAAATTGTCCATTTCCTCCAGATTCTCCAGTTGTTTTGAGTATAGACCTTTGTAGTAGGATCTGATGATCTTTTGAATTTCCTCAGTTTCTATTGTTATGTCTCCCTTTTCATTTCTAATTTTGTTAATTTGTATACTGTCTCTGTGTCCTTTGGTTAGTCTGGCTAAGGGTTTATCTATCTTGTTGATTTTCTCAAAGAACCAGCTCCTGGTTTTTTTTGAATCTTTGTATGGTTATCTTTGTTTCTACTTGATTGATTTCATCCCTGAGTTTGATGATTTCTTGTCTTCTAGTCCTCCTAGGTGAATTAACTTCTTTTTCTTCCAGGGCTTTAAGGTGTGCCATTAAGCTGCTAGTGTATGCTCTCTCCAGTTTCTTTTGGATGCACTTAGAGCTATGAGTTTTCCTCTTAGCACTGCTTTCATTGTGTCCCATAGATTTGGGTAGGTTGTACCTTCATTTTCATTAAATTCTAAAGTCTTTGATTTCTTTTTTTATTTCTTCCTTGACCAAGGTCTCATTGTGTAGAGTATTGTTCAGTTTCCAGGTGTATGTGGGCTTTCTGTTGTTTTTGTTGCTATTGAAGACCACTCTTACTCCATGGTGATCTGATAGGAGGCATGGGATTAGCTCGATCTTCTTGTATTTGTTGACATCTGTCTTGTGACCAATTTTATGATCTATTTTGGAGAAGGTACCATGCGGTGCTGAGAAAAAGGTATATTCTTTAGCTTTAGGATGAAATGTTCTATATATAAATATAGATATATATATAACTGTTTTATATATATATATATATATATATATATATATATATATATATATATATATGTATGTATATCTGTTAAATCCAATTGGTCCAGAGTTTCAATTAGTTTCACTGTGTTCCTGTTTAGTTTCTGCTTTACTGATCAGTCCATTGAGGAGAATGGAGTGTTGAAGTCACCCACAATTATTGTGTTAGGTGTAATGTGTGCTTTAAGCTTTAGTAAGGTTTCTTTTACGAATGAGGGTGCCCTTGCATTTGGAGCAGAGATGTTCAGTATTGAGAGCTCTTCTTGGTGGATTTTCCCTTTCGCCAGCAAGAAGTGACCTTCTGAGTCTCTTTTGATGATTTTAGGTTGGAAGTCAATTTTATCTGATATTAGAATGGCTACTCCAGCTTGTTTCCTGATACCATTTGCTTGTGAAATTGTCTTCTAGCCTTTTACTCTAAGGCAGTGTTTGTCTTTAACACTGAGATGTGTTTCCTGTATGCAGCAAAATGTAGGGTCCTGTTTCTGTACCCAGTCTGTTAATCTATGTCTTTTTATTGGGGAATTGAGTCCATTGATGTTAAGAGATATTAAGGAATAGTAATTATTACCTCCAGACATTTTTGAAATTATATTTATTTATTTTATTTATTTATTTTTTTATATTCCAGAGGTTATCTTCTTTTGGGTTTGATGAGAGGAGGTTTCTATCTTGCTTCTTCCAGGGTGTAGTTTCTGTCCTTGTCTTGGTGTTTTCCCCCTATTATCCTTTGTAGGGATGGATATGTGGAAAGGTATCTTGTTAATTTGGT
Source organism: Apodemus agrarius (assembly GCA_964023405.1). NCBI lineage: Eukaryota > Metazoa > Chordata > Mammalia > Rodentia > Muridae > Apodemus > Apodemus agrarius. The sequence continues at coordinate 5,176,805 of OZ030011.1, forward strand.
TTTGTCATGGAATACCTTGATGTCTCCCTCTATGGCGATTGAGAGTTTTGCTGGGTAAAGTAGTTTTGGCTGAAGTTTGTGTTCTCTTAGAGTTTGCATTATATCTGCCCAGGATCTTCTAGCTTTCATAGTCTCAGGTGAGAAGTCTGGTGTTATTCTGATAGGTCTTCCTTTATATGTTACTTGGCCTTTTTCTCTTGCTGCCTTTAATATTCTTTCTTTGTTTACTACATTTGGAGTTTTTCTTATTATGTGACGGGATGTATTTCTGTTCTGATCCATTCTGTTTGGGGTTCTATATGCTTCTTGTATATTCATGGGCATCTCTCTCTTTAGGTTGGGGAAGTTTTCTTCCATAATTTTGTAGAAGATATTTGCTGGCCCTTTAACTTGTAAATCTTCATTCTCGTCTATACTTATAATCCTTAGGTTTGGTCTTCTCATTGTGTCCTGGATTTCCTGGATGTTTTGGGTTATAACCTTTTTGCATTTAGTATTTTCTTTGACTGTTGAATCAATGGTTCCTATGGTAACTTCGGCTTCTGAAATTCTGTCTTCTATCTCTTCTATTCTATTGTTGATATTTGCATCTATGGCCCCTGATTTCTTCCCAAGGTTTTCTATCTCCAATGTTGTCTCCCTCTGTGATTTCTTAGTTGTTTCTACTTTTGTTTTTAGTACCTGGATGGATATGCTCAGATCTTTCGCTTGCTTGATTGTGTTTTTGTGTATTTCTTTAATAGATTTTTGTGTTTCCTCTTTCATAGCTTCTACTTGTTGGCCCACATTCTTGTGTAGTTCTTTAAGTGATTTTTGTCTTTCTTCCTTATTGTCTTCTTCTTTTTGATCCATCTTCTCCTGCAATTCTTGAAGTGATTTTTGTATTTGCCTTGTAAAGGCTTCTAACTTTTGATCCATTTTCTCCTCTATTTCTTTATGAGATTTTTCTATGTGTTCAGCTACCAGCATCCTGACCTGTGGTTTTATATCCAAGTCTTGTTTTTCTGGTGTTTTGGGGTATCCAGGGCTTCCTGTTGTTGGCGAACTGGGTTTAGATGCTGTCATGTTGCCTTGATTTCTGTTAGTAACATTCCTTCATTTTCCTTTTGCCATCTGGTTATTTCTGGTGTTAGTTGGCCTTGTTGTCACTGGCTGGTGTTTGAATCTACCTTGAGGCTGGGCTCACCTGTTGTTTCTCTACTGGTGGTTTTGCATGACTGCTGCTCAAAGGGGTCACGAGCTGGCTGCCACCGGCTGCCTCGCTGCTTGGCCTGAGGTCATGGGGAAGTCCAGCACAGCCTAGGCAGGTGGAGATGCTCCTGCCTGGCAGGGAGAGCCTAGCAGATCCCCCCTGCGCAGTAGCCCCAGATCGAATCTGTCTACCTGGGCCTCTCCAGCTGTGTCCTGGTTGCAATATGGAGGCCTGCCACTCAAGAGTCAGAGCTTTAACCTAATTGATCCTTTTCATTTTCTCTAAGCAGAATTTTTGACTAATTATCCATTCTTTTTAATACAGGTATATTACAGCCCAAAGTTCAAAATTCTAAGAGTAAGTCATGTCCTGAGCTTATTCAGTATTTTATTTAGTTACATCAAGAGTCTCAGTCCCATGTCAGTTATTGCGTAAGTATTTTGACTTTGTCTATTAAACAATGTAGGGTGAGTAATTAGCCTTCTGAACACGGGTGTTCTGCCTGAGGTGTAGCCTGTCCTGTCATTCACTACCTTTTTAGAAATGGGAACTGGAATAGCTGGATCCAACTGCCACTAAGGAAGAACCTGACTTTGAAAAGGATATTATAATAATATTGGCACAAATCAAAATTGCTACTGCACAAACCATTATCTTCTGGTAAACTAGAACCATTTTTTCCTTCAGTTGACCTCTGTGAACACTGAAGTTACAGGGACAACTTATTTCTTTTTTTAATTGGATATATTTTTTACATTTCATTTACATTACATTACATTTACATTACATTTCATTATATTTACATTTCAAATGTTATCCCTCTTCCCATTTACCCTTTCCAGATAGCACCTATCCTGTTCCCCCCTACTTCTATGAGAGTGTTCCTACACCCAATCCCTCCCACCTTCCAGGCCTCAATTCCCCTACACTGGGGCATCTATTGAACTTTCATAGTACCAAGGACTTCTCCCATTGATGCCTGACAAGGCAGTCCTCTGTTACATATGCAGCTGGAGCCATGTGTACCTTATAGTTAATAGCTTAGTCCCTGGGAGCTCTGTGGTGTTTCGTTGGTTGATAACCGGACTGATGGAACTGAAGGGGTTTGCAACCTCACAGTAAGAACAATGATAAATTATTTCTTAAGCCAGACTGTGGAACTTCATTGTAAGCCATGAGAAACCTACATGCAGAGGAGCTCATGACCAGCAGAAGGCTCAATGAGGCCAATAATCCCCAGAGATGAGGTAAGTGTGGAGGGGATGTTGTATCATGTGTAGTTTCCTAGGTGCATTAACTGATCTGTCCTATTATGGTTGACGTGTGATGTCTCTGTGCTCAAACAACATAATAATCTTTGTTAAACACTTCACAGATGTATGTTTACTTTTTTATGTGGTTTTTATAATTTTTGAATAAAAGTCATACAATGCATTCTAATAACTGATTCACCCATCCCCGACTTATTCTAGATCCTTCCTACTTTCCAACTTACCCATCTACATATACTTTTGCTTTCTGAAAACGACAACAAAAAGCTATTTAATGTAGAATAAAACAAAACAAAAAGAAAAGGAAACAAAAAAATAAGATATTCTTGGGCATCAGATACACACACACACACACACACACACACACACACACAGAAACCAATAAAACCCTCTTGGCCTGATATATAAGCAAAGGGGAAGTGACACAAAGAACTGATCAGGCTGATATTAGAAAAAAATATTTGCAGAAATAATACTGAGTTCATATTATTGTTGGCTATCATTTGCTAAGCATGACTTCCATGATTAATTGTGCTTATCATCCCCTGTGAGACTTTATTGAAGAAGACCAGGCTTTGCTTTTCATTTGAGTGTCAACTGTAGAACTTCTAGGCTAGGGATGAGAGAACCTGGGTACATATCCTTCTCTCAGTGTTGATACTTTATCTGTGTTGACTTGGTTTAGTCTGTTCCTGTAACTACAGTCTCTGTGACCTCATATGTGTATCTGTCCAATTTTGTCTGGGAGACACTGTTTCCTTTTAGTTTTCTACCTCCTCTGTCTCTTATAATCTGTTCAATATTAAAACGTTTTGCTGTCATTTTTCTGTATTTTACTATATCAGCTTTGTAAATTCCTCATACTTTAATGGCCAAATTGCTGCCTATCAGCTTCTACAATTCAATACACCAAACAAAATATTAAAATCTTGGAATATATGTGAGTGAGAATATGAACTCTTGCCTTGTGGACATTGGTTATGTTTTCAGGATATATTTTCCAGTTCCATGGAGATGCTTATAGATAACATAATTCGTGCTTTAGCACAGAATACTATTCCTTTTTCTATTTGTACCATTTTCTCACTTTTAGGCTTTGCTGGAAATGTGGGATGACTCATTCCTATATATGCAGTGAATAAATCCTGAATAACATGCTGTGGACATATGAACATCACTATAATAAGTTGTGAGTCTTTTGAGTACATGTTTGCAAGGATTATTGATGGACACTACATAATTTTATTATTTTTGATGGAATTTTATATAAAATATTTTATCCCAGTTAAGTGTTATTTAGAGATAATATTGGCCCTCGTAGACCTCAGTTGTTTTACTTATGGTCATGTTTTCCAATTACCATATGTATGTGTGTGTGTGTGTTTGCATATATATGCTTATCCTGAGAAGATGGTTTGAGCCTTGATCACAGAGGCGTATACATGCTTTGTGTAAAGACTGATGCAGACATTCCTGAGATACCTGAGTGGTTAGAGTCCTGAAAGTGACAGAGTTCTCAGTTTCAGGACAGTCAACAATACAAACCTCTCACACAAAAAATAAAGAAACCTCTCACCAAAATCAGGGAAAAGAAAGGATACAAGATACAGAGAATGGGGTTAAAAGACATGCAAAATTTATCTTTCTATATTAAAAGATTTATTTGTTTGTTTTTTGTTTGTTTGTTTATTTGCTTATTTATTTATGAGTACAATGCAGTTGCCTTTAGACACACATCAGATGATTGCATCGGATCCCGATTGTGAGCCACTATGTGGTTGCTGGGAATTGAAGTCAGGACCTCTGGAAAAAGCAGTCAGTGCTCTTAACTGCTGAGTCATCTCTCCAGCCCCAATATATAGTCAACAAACCCTGAAACTACTGTGGGTTACAAGAAATGCTTGCTCAAAGGAGCCTGATCTAATTGTCTCCTGAGAGGCCCTGCCAGAGCCTTACAAATACAGAGGTGTATTCTTGCAGCCAACCATTAAACTGAGTGTGGGGTCTCCAATAGAGGAGTTAGAGAAAGGAATGAAAGAGCTGAATGGGTTCCCAATTGGAAGAACATCAATATCAACCAACCAAACCACCAACCCCTCCAGAGCTCCCAGGGACTAAGCCACCAACCAAAGAGTACACATGGCTCTAGTAGTATATGTAGAAGAGGATGGCCATGGCAGGCATCAATGGGATGAGGGGTCCTTGGTCATATGAAGGCTTGAGAAATATCACAGTGTAGGGGAATCAAGGGCAGGGAGGCAGAAATTGGCAGGTAGGAGGAAGTACACCCTCACAGAAGCAGGGGGAGAGGGGATGGGATAGGGGTTTACTGGGAGGTGGAGGACTGGGTAAGGGGATACCATTTGAAATGTAAATAAAGAAAATATCCAATGATAAAAAAGAAAAAATGGCAGAAAATAGCCCCTCCCCACAAAAAAACAAAAAAACAAAAAGGAAATCTATCTTCCTGGGTTGACCTGTTCTTATTGCACAAATAAACTCCCAGTAGCTATATTTACCAGCACAAGATACTCACAAATCAACAGTGACAATGACTGCATGAAAGACCTTCAAATGGCTGAGTAGGTAAAGATGTCTCCTGGCAAGCTTAGCAATATCAGTTAAATCCCTTAGAATTAAATTACCCAAGTCATCCTCTGAGGTTAATATATCCAGCTTGGTACATGTGTACCCTGTTATCATCACTAAGAATTATATAATAATTAAAAAATTACAACATGGATGGGGAGGAACTCTTGAGGACCCATAACATGCTGAAGGTCTTTTGGCATTTGATAAATGATAGGCAAAATATATTCCCTTTTAGGCTGGAAGATGTCTGGAGTTTCACTCTTTAGTAGTGATGACCCTATCTGTGTGCATATAGGAAGTAATAATTAAACACACTATGTTATTAGTTAATGAAAGAGAAGAAGTCAGGATGTTTGGAGAGAGACATTTTGGACTGTCCCAAAGGGAACCACAGGAACCTAGTGGTGGTAGATTGTGGTGAGAATACAGAGAGAGGTGGTTGATTACAACATATTTCATATATGATTGAAAATTTCAAAGAATAAGTATCCTTATAAAATATAGAAATAACAACTTTACATATGCACAGAATTTTCAAGCAAGTGTATTTTGTGCACTGTGCATATTTCTATAACCTCTTTTTTCTCCTATTTCCCTTTATTCCACTAGACAATTTCACTGGTACATTATCACTTATTTTCATACATTGTTGTATATAACTATGAAATATATGAGTTAATAATCAGAGTTGCATTTAATGTCTTTGAATTTGAGACAGTTATCTCTAATTGCATCCATTATTTAAAAAAGCAGTGTAAATCTCTTCTTCTTGTCAAAATCTTCTGTTATTTTGTATATATACATTCATGTGTGTGTGTGTGTGTGTGTGTGTATGTGTGTGTGCGTATGTGTGTGTGTGTGTAACCATGCCTTAGTGATAAAATCATTTTTTGACACATCTTTCGCTTATATCTATAATTTAGTTATTGTTGAAAGTGCTGCAATAATCACTGATATGGAAATATTTTAAGCACATTTACTCCTTGTTATTATAGTGAATTTTGAAGTATATAACTGTGGAGAGCCGAGGGTAATCGCCATTACAAGATGGCGCTTGTTTCCTGCATGCCAGATCCTTAAACAAGTGGTGTGCGCATGTGCAAGAGCAGGTTTGCGCCAAGTCACAGCCCAGCCTGGGGCGTGGTAATGAGATGAGGAGCAGGCAACCAATCAGATAGAAACATGCCACACTAGGGTGTATATAAACAGCAACTCTTTCCGTGCTCGGGGTCTTCCTCTTGATACTGAAGCTGATGCAATAAAGCTTGCTGCAGAAGGATCCGTTTGTCCGCGTGGTTCTTGCTGGTGAGACAATAGCGTGCGGCATATAACCTGTGGGAAAGGCAAATATTTCTTGCTTATATCTGAAAGAATTTTCTAATTCTCAAAAGTTAGCAATTTTTGTAATTTATCACTAAAATCATCATCACCATCATCATCTCATCATCATCATCATCATCATTATCACCACAAAGCACCATTTGTAAATCAATGTGTTAACATTGTCCCAAAGTGGAGAAATAGACTCAGGCCAAAAATCTATTGAGAGCTTAGCCCCTGAAGTTATATCCATAGCATCTGCCCAAGGCTCCAGAAAGTGTATGGGATGCATTTTCTCAGAGGATTAGGACTTGGAGCTGAGCACCCTTCTGACTTTCCCATGTGCCTTTTCAGCCCTTCCTTTCCAGTACTCCAGCTAGACTAGGTTCTTATGTAAGAAGTACCCTGCTCATGAATATGCAAATTACCTGGGTCCTTGGCTGTAAATACAGGGATGTCCACATTCTGAAAATAACATATGATCAGTGTTCTCTTCTTGAACACACTGATTCTAACCATGGGATGGAATTGGGTCTTTCTCTTCCTCTTGATAATTACAGGTAAGGGACTCACCGGTTCCAAATCTAAAAAGGAGACTGGCCTTAGATGACAAAATATTATCCACTCCATCTTTCTCCCCATAGGTGTCCACTCCCAGGTTCAGTTGCAGCAGTCTGGAGCTGAACTAGTGAGGCCTGGTACTTCAGTGAAGCTGTCCTGCAAGGATTTTGGAGACACCTTCATTAGCTACTATATGCACTGGGTAAAGCAGAGGCCTAGACAGGTACTGGAGTATATTGGATGGATTCATCCTAGAGATGGTGACACTAACTAACTACAATCAAAAGTTCAAGGGCAAAGCCACACTGACTTCAGACACATCCTCTAGCACAGCCTACATGCAGCTCAGCAGCCTGACATCTGATGACTCTGCAGTCTATTATTGTGCAAGACACAGTGTTTTAACCACATCCTGAGTATGTCAGAAACTGTAGGGGAACATCAAGCTGCACTAGGACTGATATGGCAGAAAGATTAACCTTATACTTACTCAGAAATGGTAATTTTGAGTGACCATTTCTGACCTTCTCCTTACAGTCCTGTATGCCTTTGTCATCTTTGTTAAAGGAGATCTATGAATAAGGAGATGCTCTTTGACTAAACCTACAGTATTCCATACCTTGTCATTCTCTTCACTAGTAACCATTGATGTGTTTCTTACTCCATGAAACAATGAAAAGGGAAATGTGTGATGGTTGTGATAAAAATATCACTGGATCCCGAGAGATCAGAACTTTTAAAAATTTGTTTGGAAAAATGTATATTATGAATTTGATCGCTAAAATCCAAGTTACTAACATCTGAGCATACAGTCATTCCCTTCATAGGTATTAAGTGACCTCAGGTGTGTGTTAACTCTGGCCATGTGTTCCAGCAGAAGTTTTGGTCTCTTAGAAAGTGAGAAATATTTATATAGTTTTATTCCTGTTTTATTTTTTATTGAAAAAGGAAGTAAAAACCTTTTATGAAAAAACTGAAGAATTACATGGAAATATTTCTGACAAGATTGAAAAATATATAAAGAAAAACACATCAAAATTGACAATTTTCATGGAAAATTGAAGAGTAAAATGCAAGAACATTGCTAAATTAATTGAAAAAGGAAGTAGAAACATTTTGTGATAGAACTGAAGATGTATATGAAAAATATTTCTCAAGAAACTGTAGAAAATATAGAATAACATGTTAAAATTTAAGATTATCATTGAAAATTACACAGATAAAATGGTAGGCATAAAACATTTCTAAGTTGATTCAAAATGGAATTATAAACATTCTTAAAACTGAATATTTACATGGAAAATATTTCTGAAAGAATTCAAGAAATACATAGAAAAACATGTTAACATTGAAAATTCTCAGAGAAAATAATTCAGATAAAATGGTAGACATAAAAACATTACTAAATTACAAACATTTTGTGATAAAATTGAAAACTTAAATGAAAAATACTTCTGTTAGTCTATGCCTTTTTATTGGGGAATTGAGTCCATTGACCTTAAGAGATATTAAGGAATAGCAATTGTTGCTTCCTGTTAATTTTGATGTTATTTTTATGTTTGTGTGGTTACTTTCTTTTGGGTTTGTTGGAAGAATACTTTCTTCCTTTTTCTAGGGTGCAGTTTCCCTCCTTGTGTTCTTTTTTCCATTTATTATCGTTTGTAGGGCTGGATTTGTGGAAAGATATTGTGTAAATTTGGTTTTATCATGGAATATCTTGGTTTCTCCATCTATGATGATTGAGAGATTTGCTGGGTATAGTAGTCTGGGCTTGCCTTTGTGTTCTCTTAGGGTCTGTATGAAAGCTGCCCAGGATCATCTAGCTTTCATTGTCTCTGGTGAGAAGTCTGCTGGATTCTGATAGGTATGGCTTTATAAGTTACTTGACAATTTTCTCTTACTCTTTTTAATATTCTTTCTTTGATTAGTGCATTTGGTGTTTTGGTTGTTATGTGATGGGATGACTTTCTGTTCTGGTTCTAGCTGTTTGGAGTTGTGTAGGCTTTTCGTATGTTCATGGGCATCTCTTTCTTTAGGTTAGGGAAGTTTTCTTGTATTATTTTGTCAAAGATATTTATTGACTCATTAAGTTGTAAATGTTTGTTCTCTTTTATACCTATAATCATCAGGTTTGGTCTTCTCATTTTGTCCTGGATTTCCTGGATGTTTTGTGTTACAAGCATTTTACATTTTCTTTGACTGTAGAGTCAATGCTTTCTATGTTATCTTCAGCACCTGAGATTCTTTCTTCTATCTCTTGTATTCTGTTGTTGATGCTGCATCTATGTCTCCTGATTCCTTTCCAAGGTTTTCTATCTCCAGAATTGTCTCCCTTTGTGATTTCTTCATTGTTTCTACTTCCATTTTTAGATCCTGGATAGTTTTGTTCAGTTCCTTCACTTGTTTGTGTTTTCCTGTAATTCTTTAAGGGATTTTGTGTTTTCTCTTTAAGGTCTTTTACCTGTTGACCTATGTTCTCCTGTGTTTCTTTAAGGGAGTTATTTATGTCATTCTTTAAGTCCTCTATCATCATCATGAAACATGATTTTAAATTCAATGCTTTCTTTTCAGGTGTGTTTCATCCAGAACTTGCTGTGGTATGAGAACTGGGTTCTGATGTTGCCAATTAGCCTTGTTTTCTGTTGGTAGGATTCTTGTGCCTGCCTTTCACCATCTGGTTATCTCTGGTGTTAGTTGGTCTCCTGTCTCTGGCTGGAGCTTGTTCCTTCTATGGGCCTGTAAACCTGTGTCTGTACTCCTGGGAGACCAACTCTCTTCTGGCAGGGTCTGTGCACAGAAGGCTGTGGAGCTGCCTGGCTTCCTGGTTCAAATGGCGGCCAAAGGACTCCTGCCCCAGTATCTCCACTAATCATATGTCCTGTGTGCTTCTCACTGTTCCCTTCCAGAAAGAAGGTGGAGAGCTCATGCATTCAGATGTGAAAACCCTGATGGGATATCACTATCTCCTGGTGGGCCTTGCACTGAATCCTGTGGAGCCGCCTCGCTTCCTGGTGCAAATTGTGGCTGGAAGACTCCTGTCTCAGCATCTGCACTGAACATATGTCCTGTGCACAGAGAAATATTTATATCAGAATGAACAGGTATGTAAATACAGGAACTGTGGTTTGGTCAAAATATTATTAAACTACTTTTCATTTAACTCCTTTATCCACACAGTATTTGCTTGTTAGGGTAGGTTCAGTGATTGTAAATAAGTGTTTCATTTCATATTTCATTTATTCCCAGTGTTAGTAAGCATCCCTACAGTCACTAGTGTTTTTAGGACATGGACCTATACCGATACAGCATGAAATCTCATAGTCCATTGCATACCTGTTGCTCAGCTTTGTTATATAGAGTATTTGTGAACTTGTGTCTTTTCATCCATATGTGTTTCTTGTGGTTTTTTATGGTGATATTTTTTTCATTTTTTTGTCTGATTCATATTTGTTTGCTTACCATTTTTTTATCTTTTGGTTCTGTTTGTTTTCTAGTTAGATGAAAAAAATAGGTATGAGCTGTGAGAAGATCAGGAAGAGGAATGGAAATATTTATTCAGAATATATTTCAAGAAGAAATATATTTTCAATTAAATATAATTGAAATATTATATTTTGAAATTAATAAAGAACAAATAATTCTGATAACATCTTTGTTGTATATATCTCCCATATGCACACATGTACTGACTTTAAGTCTCATGTCTTTGTTTAAATCTTCATAGTGTATTCAGAAGTTAGGACTGAAATGATTTAATAATTAGGCATATGTAAAATGTATAATGCTTAGAATTAGTGAAAATGTATGTAAAATGTTAGGGTTTTAGCCTGTCTTGGTCTCCCTCCCTCCTCTCTCTCTCTCTCTCTCTCTCTCTCTCTATATATATATATATATATATATATATATATATATGTGTGTGTGTGTGTGTGTGTGTGTGTGTGTGTATTTTAAGTTTGAAATTTTCCATTAATAGTCCTTAAGAGTGCAGAATAACTTATACTAGGAAAGCTTTTATTTCTTGAGTGTGTGCCTACAGGTATCATAGAGAGAAACAAAGGATGTGAAGAGATGAGAATGTGGTGCAGATTGACATTGTCAAGCTGATTAGATAGTGAGGAGTCTCAGCACAGACTATTAATTGTAGGTATATTTCAACAAAATAGAATTAGGAAACAGATATTCAGGATGCAATAATTTTCATTATCATTTCCACTGCAGTTGTTCAATGAAGCTTAAGATATAATGATATAGAAATATTCCATGAAGATATTGTGACCATGAGGGTGTGTTCTATTGCTAAATCATAATTGCTCTCTCTGACCAACAGCATACAGTTCAGCAGGCCATAAAATACATGTGACACCTCCCCTAAAGATGGTTATTAAATTAATGATAGGAGAATCTGAGATAATGATTCTTGGTAATTAGAGTGTGCCCTGTCTCTACAGATAACAAAACTATCAACAGGTAGTTAAGACTCTCAACTCACATTTTTGGATGGAGTGCAGAAGGAGGATTTTACCTCCTTCCTGGAGGAGGTATCCCTACAGGGCTAAAATTCCTGATGCCTAGTGCTTATCTATGAGGACAAGGCTCTCATGTACTTCATTACGTTTTAATTTTCATCATTCATTTTGTGACCATAAATAGGTTTTAATTCAAATTTATAAAGTAAAGCAACTGTATGATTTACTGACTCCATATAGGAGAGAAGAAGAACAGCTAACTTGGGATAAGACATAAAAAGAAGTAACATAAATAAAGACTGTCTTTGTAGCAGTCCAGAATCCTGAACATGGAGAAGTAATGTCCTCATACCAAGACACACCTACACACCTTACACATAAATTTAGACAGTGTTTACTGCAACATCCTGGATCCCAAGCCTACCTTTAAATGTGCAGAATGCTCTGGACCTCACCTGGTATCAGTTTCACCATTATCCTGCCTTGTGATTAAGGTATGAGAAGCCTTCAATCCGGAGTGATGTTCAAGGTCTATCCACAAAATAAATCCTGATTTTCTTTTCAGATTTACATGTAGAACATTACATTATCTGATTAAGAACCAACTCAAAAAAGAAACAAAAAAAGAACCAACTCCAATATTGTGCTTAGAATTTCAGGTCACAGGGGGAATTCATGAGATTAATAATAATTACTCTTTAGGGATGCACTTTCTTTTCCCCCTTTCCAAACGCAAATACTAATGACTAGATTACATTTCATCTCCTCAGTTTAGATCTTGCCTATAATAGCTAACTTTGCACATCCTGTAAACATAGGTATGGTTGGTACTATACTCTGTACAGATCTTCTATCCCATTACTAACACCATCAATATATAACATATTTTCCTCACAAACATAAAAAATAGTACCACAATTTTCAATGCAAGTAGTGCTGGAGAACTTCTGAAGAATGAATGGATGGTTCTATTTTATCTAACACTTTTTTCACTGCAGAAATTTTTCTGTCACATTACACTGTGATGAACAGGGAGACCCCCATTCAGGCCTTCATTACTGAGTGGATATAAATTAAATAAACTCTCTCCTTGAGGATATCTGATATCTGGAATTTTGAACACTATAAAGCCATTTGGTAAAAAAAAATGAATAAGTGAACTGCTTCAAAATTTTCACAATATTTTCTAGTTTTTAAGATCTCATTGGCAGGTACTTAACATCTATATTTATTTAGCATTTTAGGATAAACTTACAGAATGCATAAATAATTTAATTTTTATTGGATATATTCTATATTTACAACTCATTTCCCTTTTTCTGGTTCCCCACCACCAAAGGTCCCACATACCCTTTGCCCTCCCCCTGCTCCCTCTTCCACCCCTTCCCTCTTCCCTGTTCTTGTATTCCACTACACTGATGCTTTGATACTTTCCAGCACCAGTGTCCACTCCTTTCTTCTTGTCAGACATCATTTGGTATGTGAATTGTGTCTTTGGTGTTCCAAGATTCTAGGCTAATATCCACTTATCAGTGAAATTATCAAAGAACTTTGTTGCAGTCAACAAAGATGCAAAGAGAGTTGGAGATCTGCTTTGACATAAGACATGGATATGTAGAGTTTGTATTTTGCCCAGTTGTTTGGTTGTTTTGCTTTGGGGATCATGGATACGTGATTGAATTAATCTCAGAAGAGACTTTGAACTTTGTACTTTTAACCTTGCTGAGACAGCTATACACTATTAGGGTTTTGAAAATGAACCAAGTGTCTTTTGCATTATGCTATATTTAGGTATGGCCCCCATAGAGTCATATGCTTGAACAAGCCTATGGAGGCCAGGGAGTAGAATATGATGGTTTGCAAAATATCAGCCCTGGGAGTGGCACTTTAAGAAGTTATGACTCTGTTAGAGTTGGTGTGGTTTTGTTGGAGGAGCTGTGTTACTGTCAGTATTTCTTTAATAATTTCATCCTAGCTTCCTGGCATCCAGTATTATGTTAGCACCCTTCAGATGAAAATGTAGAACTCTCAGCTCTTCCTATACCATTCCTGCCTGGATGCTGCCTTTTTCTTGACTTTATGGTACTGGACTGAACCTCTAAACTTGTAACCCAGCCCCAATTAAATGTTGTCCTTTATAAAATTTGCCTTGGTCATGGTGTCTGCTCACAGCAATAAAACACTAAGGCAACTATGGACCATAGCCTGAGTATATTCAACATTACTTCATGGGATTCCAACATGAAGAACATCACATAAGCTACTTCATTTGGTCTCAAGGGACTCCCAGACAAGAATGAACTTCAGATTATTCTCTTTTCTTTGTCTTAGCAATTTTCACTTTTACTCTACTAGGAACTATAGTACTTATTTTAGTTGTTGGAGATCCAAAACTCCACAAACCCTACTGTTTCCTAAGTACATTGTCTTTAGTAAATGTTTGCTATTATTCAGATATCACTGCAAATATGTTGATAGTTTTTATGCCTAGAAGAAAAATCATTTCCTTTTATGGTTGTGCAGCAAAGATATTCCTTCCTGTTACATTTGGAACCACAGAATGCTTCCTTTACCAGAAAATCACATTCCCATTTTCTGTATGCTGTGAGCATGTCTCCTCAAGTCCCTGTAAGATTTATCATTGCATACTATTCAGGTGGAATTCTGAATGCTATTATCCACTCAGTGGGCACTTTCATCCTGTCTGTCAGTCCAATCAAGTGAAGCATATATTCTCTGTTATCCTTTCTTTACTTGCTATATCTTGATCAGAAACTTACATAAGTGAGTTCTTGATCTTCCTCTTTGTGAGTATCATAAAGCTAGGCACCACCCCTATTTTTCTGTTTTCCTATGCATTGATGAATTCACTGGCTATTCAATATACAGAAACCAGAAAAAAATGTGAGCCAGGAAATTGAATAAGTAAAGTCAGTAAAACATCACTCCCTTCTGTTTGATTATAGCATTCACAAGGGCCAGCCTACAGATAACACATACTCTTAATTTCTACCAGAATACTGCAGTATTTGTGTGTGTGTGTGTGTGTGTGTGTGTGTTTGTGTGTGTGAACAAATATATGTTCTGACAAAAATAACATACGAGGCGATCTCTGGCATCACACAGAGAGTAAAACAAAAGCATGAGAAACATTTTTACATTGAGCTCTTATGTGTCTTACTGGCAAAACCACAAGGTTCACTCATCCCTGGATGAGTGAACAGAGTCATGATCCTTTATGTCAGAGTAAGTGTCTCAGTCTTTCTCCTTCTATACACTATTCATCAGAAGTGCTTTATTCTGAGGACTCTGGTCTTCTGTTAGCTACTCTTTTTGTCGATCAGAGGTGAGCTCCCTTGAGGGATCCTGTACTTCCTATAACAAATTCCTCTGGAGTAGTAAAACTTAATTACACCATCAGATTGTAAACCTGATGAGGGAATGTCAATCTCTCCTAGCTTCCACCAAACTTGAGTTGAAAAGCCAAAACTGGACCTTTGAACTCATTAGTGTGAGCCATGGACAAGTTTAATTGTCCTGCTGCTGATTGCCCCTACATGTGAGTACCAAGGCTCCCTCAAGGATAAATGTTTCTATTCTTATCCTCTTCCAACCCGAATCTCTTTCATTTTCTTCACAGATGTTCTTTCTCGGGTTGCTCTGGAAGAATCTGGCTCTGGGATATTGCAGCTCTCCGAGAACCTCAGTCTCACTTGTGCTTTGTTTTGGTTTTCACTGAACATTTCTGTCATAAAAGTGAGCTGTATTCTTTAGCCTTAGGAACTGGTCTGGTGTAGCTGGCAACAATTTGGTGGGATGAGGATAATTGCTGCAACCCATCTCTACAGAGCTGGCTCACAGTCTTCAAGAACACATCCAATAACCAAGCATTCCTCAAGATCGCCAGTGTGGGCACTGCATATACTGCCACATATAAGTATTCTAATATACATATGGACACAACCTTGGTTTGCAGACGTGCAGTATTTCAAGCTTGTTCTTAGCTCTATTCCTTGATATTATATCTTAAGAGGGTATGAGCACAGCTTTCCTGCTGGCCTCTGTGGTTTCCTGTTTGCTCTTAGGTTAAAAGGTTTCTATTCCTGATATTCAATGTAGATTGCTGTTAAGAAATTAAAAAATGACTCTGGTTTTATATAGATGAAGGATGTGTGGTGCCTACACAGGTGGCTCAGAGTTATGGTTTCACTTAGACTCAGGCCAACAATTCCAAAGCAGACAATTCAAAATGATTGGAAAGTTCACCTTCAGTATGCATTTGTGTATGTGGAAGGTGGGAACTACTGAATGAGCACTTTCAAATTGAGTCATTGGCACAAACTGTCTCATTAATGCTCCAAATTTTTCAGGCTATTCCCAAGGTATTTGATACTCTCCAGAAACAGACTGTAATATCATATTGTTAAAGGAAATACTTACATATTTCAGGATACTTTTATTAGTTGAACCTCTGCCCAAGTACAAGCTTAAGCACTTTTAACTGCTGTTCACAGAAATCTATGTTTTGTATGATATTAGAGGTAAAAAGTAGTAATTACCCAGACATAAATCTGCCTACCTACAATACTTACCTTCCTATGGGTTATGTTGGTTCAATACTGTCATGAATATTATGGTGTTAGTCATTGACTATTACGTTAAATTTATGGCCTGTGAAATGGAAGTCATCGCTGACACTCCTAAGGTTGCCAAGAACATAAATTTGGATGAACTGTAGCCCTAGTGAAAAACCAAAGTCTCTTTTTCTAATAAAGCATTAAACTAATAAGATGATTTTTAATTACATAGCCATATATACACTTAAATCTGTAAGCTAATCAATGATCATTATCAACATTTCTTGCAGCAGATGGGAAACAGAGAATGAAAACTGAATAATTTGTGGATAATGTTAGACACTGGCACATTTGGCTTGTTCTCATCAAACCTTCACCTCTGGACTGAGGGACCAGAGCAAAGGAGGAAGTGGAAATATTGTAAGAGCCAGAGAGAGTGGATGACTCCAAAGAAACAGTCTCTTTCAGACACATTAGGAATGATGCACATATGAACTTACATAATATATGGGAACAGCCATTGGACTTATATAGATTCTAGGCATCAGCACCCTCTGCAGAGAGGGGGAAGTAGATATATGCTCCCACAATTAGCCAAGAATCTATCTGCAACTCCTATTCACTAGCAAAACACTTTTAGTCTTCTTCAGTGGAGGCTTACTGGCTATATTAAACACACCTGATGGTAGGCCCTATGTCCAGGATTTGAACACACACAACCACCACAATGGCATATTTGTAGAGTGTTTGTGTATCTCCTTTTATCTTATTAGTCTTTGTTTTTAATATTTTGTTTCAGATTTGATGTTCTTTACAGACAGAGAGAGACATAGACACACACACACACACACACACACACACACACAGACAGACAAAGAAAGACAGGAAGCAACAGAGATAGAGAGAGAAAGACAGAATTCTCACAAAGTAAGATCAGACATTTGAGGCAGAACCATTCTGTATACAGACATATCACTAAACACAGCTTAATGGAGCACAGCAGCCTGACCTCTGAGTTCTGTTTATCTATTAAGGCATCACAGCCTGCCTCTCAGTTATGCCTGAAAATCTGAAGGAGCAGTAAACTGTCATGGAACCGAGAAGACAGAAAAGAGTAGCCTGTAGACTTGTTCAAAATTATTCTTAAGTATTGCAGGGAAGAAAAGGATTAAAAATTAATTCTTATTTCATAAGAAAATGAAGTAGTGAGAGCTCCAAGACCCGCCAACATCTTGGATCTGGTAGCCTAACCAGGTCCACAGTGGGCACCAGAGTGAAGGATTTCCCAGGGCATAGCCTTTCTGCATGCCTTCTGCGCCAGGGACCCGGGAAGCTCTACAGCTGCCTGGGCCTGCGGGGAAGCATCTGACCTGCAGGAAGTCCTGTAGATAGATGGAGCCATAGGGACCGAGATCCCCACTATCTTGGATCCCACAGTTCAACCAGGGAAGCTCCTGATCTACAGAGAGCCCCGTGGTTAGACAGAACCCCACTGTCTGCCACTATCTTGGCAAGAGCAGCTCAACCAGATGGAGCCCTATGGACTGAGAGAGCCACCATCTAGGCTCCAGCCATCCAGACAGGGAAGCTCCGGTCCTGCAGGGAATCCCATGGTTAGACAGAGCCCCGAGACACGCCACCATCTTGGAGCTGGTAGCCTAACCAGGTCACCATAGAGAACCAACAGATGAGCCCAGGTTTGCAGACATAATCCAAAGCTGAAATCGCTCAGGTGGAAACCAGCCAGGCTTTTGCCTGTAGCCAGGGCCTGGGCAGCTTGGTGGGCTATCTTTGGGCCCACCCAGCTGTGCACCAACTCAGTCAGGGGCATTTTGTCCTGCAGACCGCCCAGCACTTGCAGCGGTGGTCTCCATCTTGCCTCCAGGTCACCATAGAGAACCAACAGACAAGCCCAGGTCACCATAGAAAACCAACAGATGAGCCCAGATCGGTAGAAATAAAGAACTGATTCTTAAGAGCTGGCATCTAGGCAAACCAGGAGGAGACAGTGGGGAAGTCAGGGCCTGGGCAGCTCAACAGGCCATCTGTACAACTACCCGGTCATGCACCAACCTAGTTGGGGGGTCATCTGCCCTGCATTTGGATAAGGTCCCTGCAGCACCCTCCATCTGTGCTCCCTGAAGAAGCAGACAGGCAGTACCAGGTTCCCAGAGACAACCTGAGTGTAGCATTGCTTGGGGCAGGAATGATTAGGGCTCCAAGTGTACCCAAGAGGAAGATAGCACACCAGAAATCTGACCCAGGGGAAACCCAGACATCCAGAGGTGCAGAATTAGCCTTACAGGCTCATGGGAGGTTCAAACACCAGCCAGAGACAACAAGACCAACTACCACCAGAGATAAACAGATGGCAAAAGGCAAAGATAGGAATGTTACTAACAGAAATCGAAGCAATATGGCAGCATCCAAACCCAATTCTCTGACAACAGGAAGTCCTGGATACACCAACACACCAGAAAAACAAGATTTGGACTTAAAAGCAAGATAGTAACATTCTTTCCTAGAACCCCAAAGAAGATAACCACTCAAATATAAAAACAGCATAAAAAAGACAAGAAGCAATAACCACTACTCTGTAATATCTCGAAACTTCATTGGACTCAATTCCTCAATAAAAAGACATAGACTTACAGACTGGATACATAAACAGAACTCTACATTTTGCTGCGTACAAGAAACACACCTCAGTGTCAAAGACACACACTACTTTAGAATAAAAGGATGGAAGACAATTTTATAAGCAAATGGTCTCAGGAAACAAGCCGTAGTAGCCATTCTAATATCAGATAAAATTGACTTTCAACCTAAAATCATCAAAAGAGATGCGGAAGGATCTTCTTACTGGTCAAAGGAAAAATCCACCAAGAAGAACTCTCAATTCTGAATATCTATGCTCCAAATGCAAGGGCACCCTCATTCGTAAATGAAACTTTACTAAAGTTCAAAGCACACATTACACTTAACACAATAATTGTGGGTGACTTCAACAGTCCACTCTCCTCAATGGAGAGGTCAGGAAAACTGAAACTAAACAGGGACACAGGGAAACTTTTTGAAGCTTTGGACCCATTGGATTTAACAGAAATATTTAACAGAGAACATTTCATCCTAAAGCAAAAGAATATACCTTTTTCTCAGCACCTGATGGTACCTTCCCCAAAATCGATCACAATTGGTCACAAAACAGACCTCAACAAATATAAGAAGATAGAACTAATCCCATGCCTCATATTGGATCACAATGGAGTAAAAGTAGTCTTCAATAGCAGCAAGAACAAGAGAAAGTCCACATACACATGGAGGCTGAACAATATTCTACTCGATGATAACTTAGTCAAGGAAGAATTAAAGAAAGAAATCAAAGACTTTTTAGAATTTAATGAAAATGAAGGCACAACATACCCAAATCTATGGGACACAATGAAAGCAGTGGTAAGAGGAAAACTCATAACCCTGAGTGCCTCCAAAAAGAAACAGGAGAGAGTATATATTAGCAACTTAATGGCACACCTGAAAGCTCTAGAACAAAAAGAAGCTAATTCACCCAGGAGGAGTAGAAGACAGGAAATCATCAAACTCAGGGCTGAAATCAATCAAGTGGAAACAAAGAGAACCATACAAAGAATCAACAAAACCAGGAGCTGGTTCTTTGAGAAAAAACAAAAAAAAACAAAAAAACAAAAAAACAAGATTGATAAAACTTTAGCCAGACTAACCAAAGAGCACAGAAAGCATTCAAATTAACAAAATTAGAAATGAAAAGGGAGATATAACAACAGAAACTGAGGTAATTCAAAAAGTCATCAGATTCTACTACAAAAGCCTATACTCAACACAACTGGAGAATCTGGAGGAAATGGACAATTTCCTGGACAGATACCAAATACCAAAATTAAATCAGGATCAAATAGATCATCTGAACAGTCCCATAACCCCCAAAGAAATAGAAGGGGTCATAGAAAGTCTTCCAACCAAAAAAAAAAAAAAAAGCACAGGACCAGATGGTTTTAGAGCTGAATTCTATCAGACCTTAAAAGAAGACCTAATACCAATGCTCTTCAAACAATTCCACAAAAGAGAAACAGAAGGAATTCTACCCAACTCATTCTAGAAAGCCACAATTATGCTGATACCAAAACCACACAAAGATCCAACTAAGAAAGAGAATTTCAGACCAATTTCCCTTATGAACATAGATGCCAAAATACTCAATAAAATTCTTGCTAACTGAATCCAAGTACACATCAAAACGATCACTCACCATGATCAAGTAGGCTTCATCCCAGGGATGCAGGAATGGTTCAATATACAGAAATCCATCAATGTAATCGACTACATAAACAAACTCAAAGGAAAAAAAATACATTGTCATCTCATTGGATGCTGAAAAATCATTTGACAAAATTCAGGATCCTTTCTTGCTAAAAGACTTGGAAAGAACAGGAACTCAAGGGCCACACCTAAACATAGTAAAAGCCATTTATAGCAGACTGGTAGCCAACATCAAAGTAAATGCATAGAAACTTAAAGCAATCCAACTAAAATCAGGGACTAGACAAGGCTGTCCCCCTCTCACCATATCTTTTAAAATATAGTACTTGAGGTACTAGCTAGGGCAATTAGACAACATAAGGAAGTCAAAGGGATACAAATGAGAAAGGAAGAAGTCAAACTATCACTATTTGCAGATGATATGATAGTATACTTAAGTGACCCAAAAAAACTCCACCAGAGAACTCCTACAGTTGATAAACAACCTCAGTAAAGTGGCTGGTTATAAAATCAACTCAAGCAAATCAGTAGCCTTCCTATACTCAAAGGTTAAACAGGCTGAGAAAGAAATTAGGGAAATGACACCCTTCACAATAGCCACAAACAATATAAAGTATCTTCGTGTGACTCTAACCAAAGAAGTGAAAGATTTGTATGGGAAGAACTTCAGGTCTCTGAAGAAGGAAATGCAATAAGACCTCAAAATTTTAAAATCCTCCATGCTTGTGGGTTGGCAGAATTAATATACTTAAAATGGCAATCTTTCCAAAAGCAATATACAGATTCAATGCAATCCCCATCCAAATCCCAACTCAGTTCTTCATAGAATTAGAAAGAACAATTCTCAAATTCATCTGGAATAACAACAAAAAAAAAAACCAACCAGAATAGGTAAAACTATTATCAACAGTAAAAGAACTTCTGGGGGAATCTGATTCCCTGACCTCAAGCAATACTAGAGTGCAATAGTGTTAAAAACTGCATGGTATTGGTACAGTGACATGGAGGTGGATCAATGGAATAGGATTGAAGACCCAGAATTGAACCTATACATCTATGGCCAATTGATTTTCAACAAAGGAGCTGAAAACATCCAGGGGGAAAAATAGCCTTTTCAACAAATGGTGCTGGCTCAAATGGAGATCAGCTTGCAGAAGAATGAAAAGTGGCCCACTCTGATCTCCTTGTACTAAGCTCAACTCCAAGTGGATCAAGGACCTCCACAAAAAACCAAACACATTAAAACTAATAGAATTCTTTGTATACATTGGAGATTAGCCCTCTGTCGGAAGTGGGGTTGGTGAAGATTTTTTCCCAATTTGTTGGTTGCAGATTTATCCTTTTGACAGTGTCTTTTGCCTTACAGAAACTTTGTAGTTTTATGAGGTCCCATTTGTCTATTCTTGTTCTTAGAGTATAAGCAAATGGTGTTCTGATCATGTATTTTTCCCCTGAGCCGATGTCTTCAAGGGTCTTCCCCAGTTTCTTTTCTATTAGTTTTAGTGTGTCTGGTTTTATGTGGAGATCCTTGATCCACTTGGAGTTGAGTTTAGTGCAAAGAGATAAGAGTGGATCAATTCTCATTCTTCTGCATGTTGACCTCCAGTTGAGCCAGCACCATCTGTTGAAAAGGCTATCTTTTTTCCACTGGATGTTTTCAGCTCCTTTGTCGAAGATCAATTGGCCATAGATGTGTGGCTTCAATTCTGGGTCTTCAATCCTATTCCATTGATCCGCTTCCCTCTCACTGAACCAATACCATGCAGTTTTTAATACCACTGCTCTGTAATATTGCTTGAGGTTCGGGATATTGATTCCCCCAGAAGTTCTTTTGCAGTTGATGATAGTTTTAGCTATCCTGGGTTTTTTGTTATTCCAGATGAATTTGAGAATTGCTCTTTCTAGCTCTATGAAGAACTGAGTTGGGATTTTGATGGGGATTGCATTGAATCTGTATATTGCTTTGGGCAAGATTGCCATTTTGACTATATTAGTCCTGCCAACCCACGAGCATGGAAGATTTTCCCATTTTCTGATGTCTTCTTCAATTTCCCTCTTCAGAGATCTGAAGTTTTTGTCGTATAAATCTTTCACATGTTTGGTTAGCGTGACTCCAAACCAAATAACCCTATCCAAAAATGGGGTACAGAGCTAAACAGAGACTTTTCACCTGAAGAAATTCGGATGGCTGAGAAACACCTTAAAAAATGTTCAACATCACTAGTCATTAGGGAAATGCAAATTAAAACAACCCTGAGATTTCACCTCACACCAGTCAGAATGGCTAAGATTAAAAACTCAGAAGACATCAGGTGTTGGCGAGGATGTGGAGAAAGAGGAACACTCCTCCACTGCTGGTGGGAATGCAAGCTGGTACAACCACTCTGGAAATCAGTATGGCGGTTCCTCAGAAAACTGGGCGTGATACTTCTGGAGGACCCAGCCATACCACTCCTGGGAATATACCCAGAAGATTCACCAGCATGCAATAAGGATACATGCTCCACTATGTTTATAGCAGCCTTATATATAATAGCCAGAAGCTGGAAAGAACCCAGATGTCCCTCAACAGAGGAATGGATACAAAAAATGTGGTATATATACACAATGGAGTACTATTCAGCCATTAGAAACAATGAATTCATGAAATTCTTAGAGAAATGGATGGAGCTGGAGAACGTCATACTAAGTGAGGTGACCCAGTCTCAAAAGAATACCCATGGTATACAGTCACTGATAAGTGGATATTAGCCTAGAAGCTTGGAACACCAAAGACACAAATCACATATCAAGTGATGTCTCACAAGAAGAAAGGAGTGGACACTGGTGCTAGAATGGACCGAAACATCATTGTGGGAGAGTACAAGAACAGTAAAGTGGGAGGGGTGGATGCGGGAACAGGGGGAGGGAAAATGACATATGGGACCTTTGGGGGTGGGGAACCAGAAAAAGGGAAATGAATTGTAAATATAGAATATATACAATAAAAAAAATCTAATAGAAAACAAACTGAGGAAGACCCTTGAGGACATTGGCTCAGGGGGAAAGTTCCTGAACAGAACACCAATAGCTTATGCTCTAAGATCAAGAATAGATAAATGGGACCTCATAAAACTACAAAGTTTCTGTAAGGCAAAAGACACTGTCAAAAGGAAAAATCGGCAAGCAACAAATTGAGAAAAGATCTTCACCAACCCTACATCTGACAGAGGGCTCATATCCAATGTATACAAAGAACTCAAGAAGTTAGACCCCAGAGAACCAAATAACCCTATCAGAAATGGGATACAGAGCTAAACAGAGACTTTTCACCTGAAGATCTTTAGATGGTTGAGAAGCACCTTAATGAATGTTCAACATCTTTAGTCATTAGGGAAATGCAAATCAAAACAACCCTGAGATTCCACCTCACACCAGTCAGAATGACTAAGATTAAAAACTCAGGCAACAGCCGTTGTTGGCAAGGATGTGGAGAAAGAGGAACACTCCTCCACTGTGGGTGGGATTGCAAGCTGGTACAACCACTTTGGAAATCAGTCTGTTGGTTCCTCAGAAAACTGGACATGATACTTCCAGAGGACCCTGCTATACCTATTCTGGGCATATACCCAGAAGATTCCCCAGCATGTAATAAGGATACATGCTCCACTATGTTCATAGCAGCCTTATTTATAATAGCCAAAAGCTGGAAAGAACCCAGATGTCCCTCAACAGAGGAATGGATACAAAAAAAAAATGTGTTATATATACACAATGGAGTACTATCCAGCCATTAGAAGCAACAATTTCACAAAAGTCTTAGACAAATGGATGGAGCTGGAGAACTTCATAATAAGTAATGTAACCCAGTCTCAAAAGAATAACCATGGTATGGACTCACTGATAAGTGGATATTAGTGGAAAATCTAGGAACACCATAGACACAATCCACATGCCAAATGATGTCTGAGAAGAAGCAAGGAGTAGAGCTTGGATCTGAAAAGACCAATGCATCAGTGTAGTAGAATACCAGAACTGGGAAATGGGAAGGGGGAGTATGGGGGAACAGGGGGAGGGAAAAGGGCATAGGGGACCTTTGCGTGGTGGGGAACCAGGAAAAGGGAAATTAAATGTAAATAAGGAATATAACCAATAAAAAAAGAAAATGAAGTAGTGACCATGGATATAATAATCAGAGAGAAGGAATATTAAATTAGTTTACTGGTTTCCTGTGTTGTGGTGATCTTTTTGTGTACTAAATAAAGATTTTCTTTGTAATCATATACTGATAACTGTGCAGCAGAAAGCTGAGTACAGACCAGTCTTTCTCCATGTTATTAACATTTCTAATCATATTTTGTGAAATTTCCCTCTCTTAGATCTAGCTTGGTTTAATAAAAAGTTGATGGCCTGTCACAAAGGAGGAGAGAATAGACAGGACTCCTGGGGAGAGATAGGAACTCTGGGAAAGAGAGTCAGTGACAGATATTGTTAGCCTGATGCAGAGAACAAAGGCAGGGCAGGGCTCCAGGGATAAAGGAGGGGTAACTAATGAGCTATTTGGCAGACCATAGATTAATATACATGGATTAATTTAAATTATTTGAGCTAGTTTGGAACAAAAGTAAGATAAAGGTTAAATCTATAATCAGTAAACATGTGTCTTGATATTTTTATTTAGGGTTTTATTAGGCATAGTAAAACTATTTTCTTATATATATGTTGAAGTTAATGTGAACTCACTTTTTTTTTTACCATAATTGAGTCAATAACATTGGATCAGAAGTGTTTGTTCACACACTCAATCAATATCTAATTCCTTGGATAATACCAACACTGCTGTTAAAATATTCTTTTGTTTTGCTTTGATTTTCAATGAAGGGTTTTTTTTTTGTTTTTTTGTTTTTTTTTTTTTTTTTTTTTTTTTTTTTTTTTTTTTTTTTTTTTTTGTATAGCTCTGGTTTTACTGGAAGGCTTTCTGTAGACGGAGTTATGCTCAAACTCAGAGATCCACATATCCCTACCTCCCAAATCCTGGGATTTGCAACCATTATCTTGGTAGGTTAAATGTTCTCAACTAATACTTTTAATCATCCCAGGTTCTTTCATGGGTTTCTGGGTAGAAGAGTCGCAGCAATATGCATTGATCACTGATTCCAATCGCATATTATTACCCTTTCTAAATAACCCTCCTCATAATTATATGACTGTTAGAGAACACTAATTACAACATAGCAAGATCATCTCTTACAGTCTTTGGAATAATGGGTGTGACAGTGATATCAGTGCTTTAATGAGAACTGTTCTGTAATTCCAGATGATGATTCAGGACATTGTCCGAGATGAATGAGCTTCAGCACTTGTCAGTGATTTCATTTGTAAAATTCAGACTGGACATTGCAGAGACTCCCTAAAATATCTCTAGAGTAGATAATCGTGCATCTTATTTATCTGACCACCAAGGACACCATGGTGTATCGATCTGTGAGGAAATCAGAGTAAGATGTGAGCCAGTTTCCAAACACAATCCTCTGCAAAAGGACCTAGAATAGTGAAAAAAGTACCCAGTACTTGGTGGAAAGGTCCATATAAATAGGTTCATAATAACTGCTGGGATTTGTGATCAATGAAAAGAGGACACAGCCATAGGAGACAGGAAAAATAATACACATGAAAGGGATAAGAGAAACATATAACAATATGTCAACTTATTTAAAAGAAGCTCCTGCACAGACATTTGCCCCAGATCAGCAAGTATTATGATCCTCATATTAGTTTGACTTAGTAAAATAAGCTAATATTTTATATTTCTAATATTTTGTGCCCAGAGATTTGTGAACAGTTTACATTATAGAAGGAGGATGTCTTCACAAATCCATACTACTTAAATAGGTATGCAGTCTTTTGTATAGCAACCTATGTGATCCATCAGCATGCCATATATCATAGTATGCAGTACAGCATTATAGACATTACCCAACACATCGGGGATTCTGAAATGCCACAAAACAACCATCTAGCATCCTGGATTGTAGGTATTACTGTTCCTTTATGGTCAGAAGTCACTGATGCCCTGATGAATCTCCCCTGTGAACTGACAATTTCCAGGACATCCCATGGATTCTGAGCAGTTATGAAGGAGAGGACATGCATTCAACTGGTCCTCCTCCTTCTATCGAAATATTAAGTGCATCCAATTTGTGAACTCAAAGTTAGAGCACAATATACATAAATATCCTGAATTTGTATATATTTTCTTTTAATATAAGTAACCATTCTTCAGATATTTAAACACACATGATCACTTATTTCTACATAGTACTCTTGGTTTCTCTCATCTCAGATCACTATTCTTAATCTATCCTTCTTTAGTTAAAATATCAAATTCAGTAAAGATTAACTAACACATGCCATGCACAGGAATAAAAGGATCCTGGATTGGAAAGCTATACATGGAGAGATAAAGGTTTCTAAGCACCTCGGTGCTTTCAGCTGGGGCAGCCATCTTGCCCCAGACCCCCTCACGCAGGCAGCGGGCACACTGGACGCAGTGAGCGGCTGGAGTCAGGTGCATGGCCAGAGTTATAGCTTAACTTAGCTCTGCAGGAGATCCGGGCACAGAGAGCTCAGCTGCGGGTGCAGACTACCGGCCGGGACCAGCTCTCTGAGCGGACTAGCAGCGAGGGGCCACCGGGCCGCCTCTGGGCACAGCTTGGCACTCTAGCAGCTGGAGTCAGGGGCCTGGACTCAGAGCGAGCATAGTCCAGCACAGACAACGCAGCCAGAAGGGAGCAGCAGAGCCAGGTACCAGCGGCTCAGCCAAGATCACCCAGTGCCTTCAGCTGGAGCAGCCATCTTGCCCCAGACCCCCGCGTGCAAACAGCGGGCACACTGGGCGCAGTGAGCGGCTGGAACCAGGTGCGTGGCCAGAGTTATTGCTTAGCTTAGCTCTTCAGGTGATCCGGGCACAGAGAGCTCAGCTGCAGGTGCAGACTACCGGCCTGGACCAGCTCTCTGAGCGGACTGGCAGAGAGGGGCCACCGGGCCGCCACGGGGCACAGCTCGGAACTCTGGCAGCTGGAGTCAGGGGCCTGGACTCAGAGCGAGCATAGTCCAGCACAGACAAGCTGCCAGAAGGGATCTGTCTCCTGGGGACAGGCGTGCTGTGCTTTCAGCAGGGTGCCATCTACAATAAGACCAACTAACGCCAGAGATAGAGAGATGGCAAAAGGCAAACGTAGGAACGTTATTAACAGAAATCAAGGCAATATGGCACCATCTGAACCCAATTCGCCAACCACAGCAAGTCCAGGATACCCCAGCACACCAGAAAAACAAGAGTTAGATATAAAAGCACAGGTCATGATGCTCCTAGAGGAACACAAAAAAGACATAAACAAATCTCTTAAAGAAATGCAGGGGAACATCAATAGGGTAGAAGCTCTTACAATCCAAACACAAAATACACTTAAAGAACTCCAGGAGAATATGGGCCATCAGACAGAAACCAATAAAGAGGAAATGAGAAAATCAGTTAAAGAAATGCAGGAGAACTTGAAACAACAGGCAGAAGTCATGAAAGAGGGAGCACAAAAATATATTAAAGAATTACATGAAAACACAAACAAACAAATGATGGAACTGAGCAAAACCATCCAAGATCTGAACACAGAGGTAGAAACAACTAAGAAATCACAAAAGGAGGCAACCTTGGAGATAGAAAACCTTGGGAAGAAATCAGGGGTCGTAGATGCAAACATAAACAACAGAATACAAGAGATAGAAATAAGAATCTCTGATGCTGAAGATAACATAGTAACCATTGACTCCACAGTCAAAGAAAATGCAAAATCCAAAAGGCTTGTAACCCAAAACATCCAGGAAATCCAGGACACAATGAGAAGACCAAACCTAAGGATTATAGGGATAGATGAGAGTGAAGATCTACAACTTAAAGGGCCAGCAAATATCTTTAACAAAATTATGGAAGAAAACTTTCCTAACTTAAAGAGAGAGATGCCCATGAATATACAAGAAGCCTACAGAACTCCAAACAGACTGGACCAGAACAGAAACACCTCCTGTCACATAATAATCAAAACCCCAAATGTTCTAAACAAAGAAAGAATATTAAAGGCAGTAAAAGAAAAGGGCCAAGTAACATATAAAGGAATACCTATCAGAATCACACCAGACTTCTCTCCAGAAACCATGAAAGCTAGAAGATCCTGGGCAGACCTCATGCAGACCCTAAGAGAAAACAAATGTCAGCCAAGACTACTATACCCAGCAAAACTCTCAATCAACATAGATGGAGAAATCAAAATATTCCATGACAGGACCAAATTAACACAATATCTTTCCACTAACCCAGCTCTACAAAGGATAATAGGAGGAAAACTCCAACACAAGGAAGGAAATGGCACCCAAGAAAAAGCAAGTCAGTAAACTTCTTCCATCAAACTCAAAGGAAGATAACTACTCAAAAACAAAAATAACATCAAAAATGTCAGGAAGTAATAATCTCTATTCCTTAATATCTTTTAACATCAATGGACTCAACTCCCCAATAAAAAGACATAGACTAACAGACTGGATACGGAAACAGGACCCTACATTTTGCTGCTTACAGGAAACACACCTCAGAGTCAAAGACAAACACTACCTTAGAGCAAAAGGATGGAAGACAATTTTGCAAGCAAATGGTCACAGGAAGCAAGCTGGAGTAGCCATTTTAATATCAGATAAAATTGACTTTCAACCCAAAGTCATCAAAAGAGACACAGAAGGTCACTTCCTGCTAGTCAAAGGAAGAATCCACCAAGAGGAACTCACAATTCTAAACATCTACGCTCCAAATGTAAGGGCACCCTCATTTGTAAAAGAAACCTTACTAAAGCTCAAAGCACACATTGCACCTAACACAATGATTGTGGGGGACCTCAATACTCCACTATCTACAGTAGACCGACCAGGAAAACAGAAACTAAACAGAGACACGGAGAAACTCATCGAAACTTTGGAGCAATTGGATTTAACAGATATATATATATATATATATATATATATATATATATATATATATATATAACATTTCACCCTAAAGCAAAAGACTATACATTTTTCTCAGCCCCTCATGGTACCTTCTCCAAAATCGACCATATTATTGGACACAAGACAGATCTCAACAAATATAAAAAGATCGAACTAATCCCATGCCTCTTATCAGATCACCATGGAGTAAGAGTGTTCTTCAATAGCAACAAAAACAACAGAAAATCCCCATACGCTTGGAGGCTGAACAATATTCTACTCAATGATACCTTAGTCCAGGAAGAAATAAAGAAACAAATCAAAGAATTCTTAGAACTTAATGAAAATGAAGGCACAACATACCCAAATCTATGGGACACAATGAAAGCAGTGCTTAGAGGAAAACTCATAGCCCTGAGTGTCTCCAAAAAGAAACAGGAGAGAGCATATACTAGCAACTTAATGGTGCACTTGAAAGCTCTGGAACAAAAAGAAGCAATTTCACCCAGGAGGAGTAGAAGACAGGAAATCATCAAACTCAGGGCTGAAATCAATCAAGTTGAAACAAAGAGAACTATACAAAGAATCAACAAAACCAGGAGCTGGTTCTTTGAGAAGATCAACAAGATAGATAAACCCCTAGCCAGACTTACTAAAGGGCACAGAGACAGTATTCAAATTAACAAAATTAGAAATGAAAAGGGAGATATAACAACAGAAACTGAGGAAATTCAAAAAATCACCAGATCCTACTACAAAAACCTATACTCAACACAACTGGAGAATCTGGAGGAAATGGACAATTTCCTCGACATTTACCAAATACCAAAATTAAACCAGGATCAAATAGATCGTCTAAACAGACCCATAACCCCCAAAGAAATAGAAGGGGTCATAGACAGTCTTCCAACCAAAAAGAGCACAGGACCAGACGGTTTTAGTGCAGAATTCTATCAGACCTTCAAAGAAGTCCTGATACCGATACTCTTCAAATTATTCCACAAAATAGAAACAGAAGGAACACTACCCAACTCATTCTATGACGCCACAATTACCCTGATACCAAAACCACACAAAGATCCAACTAAGAAAGAGAACTACAGGCCAATTTCTCTTATGAATATCGATGAAAAAATACTAAACAAAATACTTGCCAACCGAATCCAAGAACACATCAAAATGATCATTCACCATGATCAAGTTGGCTTCATCCCAGGGATGCAAGGATTGTTCAATATACGGAAATCCATCAACGTAGTCCAGTACATAAACAAACTCAAAGAAAAAAACCACATGGTCATCTCATTGGATGCTGAAAAAGCATTTGACAAAATTCAGCATCCTTTCATGCTAAAGGTCCTAGAAAGAACAGGAATTCAAGGCCCATATCTAAACATAGTAAAAGCAATATACAGCAGACCAGTAGCCAACATCAAGGTAAACGGAGAAAAACTCGAAGCAATCCCTCTAAAATCAGGGACTAGACAAGGCTGTCCCCTCTCGCCATATCTCTTCAATATAGTACTTGAGGTACTAGCTAGAGCAATTCGACAACAGAGGGAAGTCAAAGGGATACAAATCGGAAAGGAAGAAGTCAAACTATCACTATTTGCAGATGATATGATAGTTTACTTAAGTGACCCAAAAACCTCCACCAGAGAACTCCTGCAACTGATAAACAACTTCAGCAAAGTGGCTGGCTATAAAATCAACTCAAGTAAATCAGTAGCCTTCCTATACGCGAAGGATAAGCAGGCCGAGAAATAAATTAGGGAAATGACACACTTCACAATAGCCACAAATGATATAAAGTATCTTGGAGTGATGCTAACCAAACATGTGAAAGATTTATACGACAAAAACTTCAGGTCTCTGAAGAGGGAAATTGAAGAAGACATCAGAAAATGGGAAAATCTTCCATGCTCATGGGTTGGCAGGACTAATATAGTCAAAATGGCAATCTTGCCCAAAGCAATATACAGATTCAATGCAATCCCCATCAAAATCCCAACTCAGTTCTTCATAGAGCTAGAAAGAGCAATTCTCAAATTCATCTGGAATAACAAAAAACCCAGGATAGCTAAAACTATCATTAACAGCAAAAGAACTTCTGGGGGAATCAATATCCCGAACCTCAAGCAATATTACAGAGCAGTGGTATTAAAAACTGCATGGTATTGGTTCAGTGAGAGGGAAGCGGATCAATGGAATAGGATTGAAGACCCAGAATTGAATCCACACATCTATTGCCAATTGATCTTCGACAAAGGAGCTGAAAACATCCAGTGGAAAAAAGATAGCCTTTTCAACAGATGGTGCTGGCTCAACTGGAAGTCAACATGCAGAAGAATGAGAATTGATCCACTCTTATCTCCTTGCACTAAACTCAACTCCAAGTGGATCAAGGATCTCCACATAAAACCAGACACACTAAATCTAATAGAAATGAAACTGGGGAAGACCCGTGAAGACATCGGCTCAGGGGAAAAATTCCTGAACAGAACACCAACTGCGTATACTCTAAGAACAAGAATAGACAAATGGGACCTCACAAAACTACAAAGTTTCTGTAAGGCAAAAGACACTGTCAAAAGGATAAATCGGCAACCAACAAATTGGGAAAAAATCTTCACCAACCCCACATCCGACAGAGGGCTAATCTCCAATGTATACAAAGAACTCAAGAGGTTAGACCCCAGAAAACCAAATAACCCTATCCAAAAATGGGGTACAGAGCTAAACAGAGACTTTTCACCTGAAGAAATTCGGATGGCTGAGAAACACCTTAAAAAATGTTCAACATCACTAGTCATTAGGGAAATGCAAATTAAAGCAACCCTGAGATTTCACCTCACACCAGTCAGAATGGCTAAGATTAAAAACTCAGAAGACATCAGGTGTTGGCGAGGATGTGGAGAAAGAGGAACACTCCTCCACTGCTGGTGGGAATGCAAGCTGGTACAACCACTCTGGAAATCAGTATGGCGGTTCCTCAGAAAACTGGGCGTGATACTTCCGGAGGACCCAGCCATACCACTCCTGGGAATATACCCAGAAGATTCACCAGCATGCAATAAGGATACATGCTCCACTATGTTCATAGCAGCCTTATATATAATAGCCAGAAGCTGGAAAGAACCCAGATGTCCCTCAACAGAGGAATGGATACAAAAAATGTGGTACATATACACAATGGAGTACTATTCAGCCATTAGAAACAACGAATTCACGAAATTCTTAGAGAAATGGATGGAGATGGAGAATGTCATACTAAGTGAGGTGACCCAGTCTCAAAAGAATACCCATGGTATACAGTCACTGATAAGTGGATATTAGCCTAGAAGCTTGGAACACCAAAGACACAAATCACATATCAAGTGATGTCTCACAAGAAGAAAGGAGTGGACACTGGTGCTATAATGGACCAAAACATCATTGTGGGAGAGTACAAGAACAGTAAATTGGGAGGGGGTGGATGCGGCAGCAGGGGGAGGGAAAAGGACACGTGGGACCTTTGGGGGTGGGGAACCAGAAAAAGGGAAATTAATTGTAAATATAGAATATATACAATTAAAAAAAAGAAAAAAAAGGTTTCTAAGCACACACATTTCCGCCCATTAGAATAATTATCACTGATATTTTTCTCTCTATTAATCTCATTAAATATATGTATGTGCAGGTTGGGAAGCAGATTAATTTAAAGAATACATTTGCTTGATTTCTACTTCCTTCTCGATGTGATTTTTATTGAACTGATAACTTTTATATGAGTACCACAGCAATTTCTCTTCTTTCTGTTGACTCTTGTACTTGAGTGTCCCAGAAATTCATCCATGTATACAGGGACAGATGCATCTCAGGTCAAGGCACATTGTTTTCATTCTTTCCTCAGCTGCTCTTGCCCAGGTATAACCTGAGGAAGGCAAAAAGTACCCTGATCTTTCCTGTTGACACCGTATTACAAATGAGAACTGTTAGAACTGGATCCATACGCCACTAGAAAAGCAGATGAGTCTGAGAGTGTCATTGATGATAATGCAAAAATAACTTAAATTCATATGCTGAGACATAAAGAAGAGCCATTTCTCCCTGCATCTGAGCCTGGTGAGGACACAAGTTGGAGGGATAGGTTACTGCTGAAGTCAAACTGGGCAATGTCTGTAAAGGATGGGAAATCTACCTGCAGGTAGTTCATTAACAGCATGGGTCACAGTGGGGCCAGGAATCACCAGCAGAGAGAGGTGAGTGTGTAGGAGTATGTAGGGGACTTGCTGTCATCTGTGGTTTCCTTTTATAACTTGTTTGTATCTATAGTGGTTGACATGTAACACTTCAATACTCAAATGCAGAATATTCTGTTTTAAACATTTTAAAGATCTATATTTAAAGATATATATATATATATATATGTGTGCATATATATATATATTTACACACATATATAATTGATGCAATCTTCTGATGACACATAAAAAGTTTATATCCATTATTAATTTATTGTGGTAGTGCTGCAATATTCATTCATGTACACATGTTTCTGAAATATATTCAACTTTGGTCATTTGGGTGACTTTTTCTTTTAGTATATAACATGTTGCAAAGGTAAAGGCTAATTATATGTATGGAAAGGAGACGGTAAATTCTGATAACTTAGCTGCTTTTGAAATTTGCCCTCCCTATTGTCATCCCTGTACCCACCTTAAACCCATCTGTTTACTGTGTCACAATTTGTGCCACTGTCTCAGGCTGCAAATCTTTTTAGAGCATAGGCACCGATGTGGCATTTACAGCCCATGCAGAAGGCTCAGGGATGAGGTATGGGATGAATTTACTTAGATAGCATTAGAACTTGGGCCTCAGCAAGTCCTGAATCCTGAGCCAGGTGTCCTTCTCCAGCAAGAGTAGGTCCTTATCTAATTTGTTCCCTGCTCATGAATATGCAAATCATGTGAGTCTATGGTGATAAATATAGGGATGTCTACTCACACAATACCATATGATCAATGTCCTTGCTATATTCACTGAGTACACAGTACCTTACCATGGGATGGAGCTGTACTATCCTCTTTCTGGTGACAACAGCTCACCATAGCAGATTTGAAATCTGGCCATACACTCAGGTGACAATGACATCCACTCTATTTTTCTCTTCACAGGTGTCCACTCCCAGGTTCTGCTCCTGCAGTCTGGGGCTGAGCTGTTGAGTTCTGGGGCCTCAATGAAGATGTCCTGAAAGACTTCTGGCTACACATTCACTGACTACTATATGCACTGGGTGAAAAAGAGTCATGATACAAGCCTAGAAAGGATTGGAAGGATTAATCCTATTGGTCTTATTACTGAATACAATGGAAAGTTCGAGGACAATGTCATATTAACTGTAGACAAATCCTCCAGCACAGCCTACATGCAGCTCAGGAGCCTGACATCTGAGGTGTATACCATCTATTACCATACAAGACACAGTGGTACAACTACATCCTGAGTGTGTCAGAAACCCTGGAGGAACAGCAAACAACCCTGGGACTGAGATGACTCAGAGAAGATTCGCTTGAAGACATGCTCAGAAGCAGTCATTTGTGTAGTCCTCTTCAGTGCTTTTGTGCAAGAAGACATCTATGAATCATGTGATGCTGATTTAGGATGCTCCTTGATTACCCCATACCTTGCCAATCTCTTCAACTGTGACCACCTCCATTGATAATATTTCTTATAGAATATCTGTTTTTATTAGATATATTCTTTATTTACATTTCAAATATTGTCCCCTTTCTTGGTTCTCCCCAAAAAATTCCCTAATCAATCCCCCCTCCCCTGCTCAACAATCCACCCACTGCCACTTTCCTGTCCTGGCAACCCCCTATATTAGGGCATTGAGCCTTCTCAGGAACAAGGGCATATCCTTCATTTGTGTTCCAGTAAGGTCATCCTCTGCTGCATATGTGTCTGGAGCCATAGGTCCCTCCATGTGTACTCTTTGGTTGGTGGTTTAGTTCCTGGGAGTTCTGGGGTTACTGGGTGGTTCAAATTGTTATTCCTCCTATGGTGCTGCAAAATCCTTCAGCTCCTTTGGTCCTTTCTCTAGCTCCTCCATTGGGGACCCTGTGATCAGTTCAATAGTTGGCTGGGGGTACCCACCTCTGAATTTTTCAGGTAATGACTGAGCCTCTCACGTGACAGCTATATCAGGCTCCTGTCAGCAAGCACTTGTTGACATCAACAATGGTGTCAGGGTTTTGTAACTGCATATTGGATAGATCCTTAGGAGGGGCAATCTCTGGATGGTATTTTCCTCAGTCTCTGCTCCACATTTTGACTCTGTATATCCTTCTGTGGGTATGTTGTTCCCCCTTCTAAGAAGTACCAGACTATCTATACTTTGTTCTTCCTTCTTCTTGAGCTTCATTTGGTCTGTGAATTTTATCTTGGGTATTCCAAGCTTCTGGGCTAATATCCACTTATCAATGAGTGCATAGCATGTGTGTTCTTTTGTGATTGGGTTACCTCACTCAGATACATATTTTCTAGTTCCATCCATTTGCCTAAGAATTTCATGAATTCATTGTTTTTAATAGCTGAGTAGTATTCAATTGTGTAAATGTACAATTCAGTACCCATTCCTCTGTTGAAGGACGTCTGGGTTCTTTCCAGCTTTGGGCTATTAAAAATAAAGGTGATATAAACATAATGGAGCATGTGTCATTATTACATGCTGGAGAATTCTCTGGGTATATGCCAAGGAATGGTATAGCAGTGTTTGTAAATGTGTTTGTCAATGCAACTACAAGTGTTTCTTGTGCTTGATTTTTGGTGCTTTTTCTTCTAATTTTTTTTTATTTTGTCCTATTCCAAATTGTTTGCTTTTCTTTTATCCTATTTCGTTTTTCTTATTTGTTATTATTAGGTTATATTTGTTTTACTAACTATATGAAGAAAAAGGAAATGAGGTAGCAGATGATCAGGAAGGAGGAGTTGAAGGTGTCAAATTAGTAATCAGAATATTTTGCATGAAAAATATTTATTTACAATAAAATAGAACAAATTTTAAGAAAAGTAATAAATAAATAATTTTGATGTGCTATTTGTTATATAAATATTACATATGTCCAAGTGCCCATACTGTAAGACCCCTTCTCTGATTAAATCTTTTAAAGTGTTTTCAGAGGTCAGGTCTTAAAGGAAGTAAGAATGAGGCATATGTAAAGTTCATAATGCCAAGGTATAAAGAAATAAGTAGTAAAATATTTGGGCTTTAGCTGGTTGTGAGTGTGTGTGTGTGTGTGTGTGTGTGTGTGTGTTTATGTGTGTGTATTTGTGTGTGTTTATATATTTTTTTCATGTTTAATATCTTTTTTATTATTATTATTATTATTTTTATTTTCTATATTCTATGTTTACATTCCAAAGGCTTTCCCCTTTCCCAGTTCCCACCCACCATAGTTCCCATAGTTCTTCTCCCCCCCCAACTATTCCCCAATCATTCCCCCTCCCCCCTCGGTTTCTTTACTAAACTGGATGCAATCTTTACATGCCCAGTGTCCTCTCCTTTCTTCTTCTTGGGAATCATTTGACTTGCTATTTGTGTCTTGAGTATTTAGTGCTTCTGGGCTCATTAATATCCACTTATCAGTGATTGCATTTCATGTGCATTCTTTTGTGATTGGGTTAGCTCACTCAGGATGATATTTTCCAGGTCTAACCATTTACCTACAAATTGCATGAATTCATTATTTTTAATTGCTGAGTAGTATTCCATTGTATAAATATACCACATTTTCTGTATCCATTCCTCCTTTGAGGGATATTTGGGCTCCTTCCAATTTCTGGCTATTATAAACAAGGCTGCTATAAACATAGTGGAGCATGTGTCTTTATTGCATGCAGGGGAATCCTCTGGGTATATGCCCAGGAGTGGTATGCCAGGGTCCTCTGGAAGTGACATGCCCAATTTTCTGAGGATCCGCCAAACTGATTTCCAGAGCGGTTTTACCATTTTGCAATCCCACCAACAGTGGAAGAGTGTTCCTCTTTCTCCACATCCTTGCCAGCACTTGTTGTCTCTTGAGTTTTTAATCTTAGCCATTCTGACTGGTGTGAGGTGGAATCTCAGGGTTGTTTTGATTTGCATTTCCCTGATGACTAATGATGTTGAACATCTCTTAAGGTGTTTCTCGGCCATCTGAATTTCTTCTGGTGAAAATTCTTTGTTTAGCTCTGTGCCCCATTTTTTGATAGGGTTATTTGTTTCTTTGCGGTCTAACTTCTTGAGTTCTTTGTATATATTGGATATTAGCCCTCTGTCGGATGTGGGGTTGGTGAAGATCTTTTCCCACTTTGTTGGTTGCTGTTTTGTCCTTCTGACAGTGTCCTTTGCTTTGCAGAATCTTTGTAATTTTATGAGGTCCCATTTGTCGATTCTTGGGAAGACCCTGGAGGACTTGGGCACAGGGGAAAAGTGTGTTTATATTTTTAATAATGAATTTTCCATTATTAATATTTAAGTACATAGTGCAATTTCTTCTGGGAGAACTTATTTATTTTATATAGGAGTCATTTTTCTCCTATTACCTTTTAGCAGAATAATAGTATTAGTTTCCTCATATGTTCTTGACCTAT
Organism: Apodemus agrarius; assembly: GCA_964023405.1. Taxonomy (NCBI): domain Eukaryota; kingdom Metazoa; phylum Chordata; class Mammalia; order Rodentia; family Muridae; genus Apodemus; species Apodemus agrarius. Next base: position 5,214,705 of record OZ030011.1, read on the forward strand.
GTATCTAGAGGTTCTTTGTCAAACAACCATTTTTAGGTATGAGTTCAATTTCATGGAAGAGGCCCTGACCAAATCAGATATTGGTTGATTATACCCACAAAATTTGTGCTATTTTTGTAATAGTGTAACTTGTAGGCAAGTGGCAGGACACTATTTAGATCCAAAGTTTTTTTTAAGTTGGTTTCTTGTTTATCTCACTCTACTAATAACATGGTGAGTGCCTTCCAGTACTACAAACATTTGTCTGCAGATGTAATGACTCTCAGTGGGAACTAGTTCTCCATGTTCAATGAGTTTTCCTCTTGAGGGTGATTCCTGAAGTTATGAGTCAGGGAATCAAACCATAAAAAGAGAACATGATTTGAATAGACTTCTCCCACCTGGATTAGACTACCAGGAATCTAAGTTCGGGTAGAGTTTTTCTGTTCTACTTGAAGACACTAGAATTATGAAAAGGGCCTGCAGACAACAATAATTTCCAGTATCACCCCAATTCCAGTTGTACAATGAAGCTTAAAATGAAACTATGTAGAAACTATTTTTCCAAAGTTCTTGTGACTATGAGGGTGTGTTCTATATCCAAAAGACCTACAATCTAATGTGGTTTCTTATGTAAAAGACAATAGGCCATAAAGTGCATTTGATATCTCCTGCAAGGTTTCACAATGGTCTATGGAGGGAGATGTCTGAGATAATCATACTGGGGAAATAAGGTTAGATCTGTCCTTACAGATTGCAAACGTCACCACGTTGTCAAGAACCTCTGTTCACACATTTCTAGATATAGTTCTGGTATTTGAGTTTATTTTCTCCAAAGAGGAGACACTCCTATGATTAAAATTCCTAGTTCTCTTTGTGCTCCTCTGTGAGTACAAGGACCTTATGTTCCCTACAATCACTATGTCAATGTCATCATTATTATTGCTAAATATGTGTTCCCATGGGTCAGTGAAAGTAAAAGTTCTAAATGAATTAGTTATTGAGAATCTGAGGAGCAGGTGCAGAGCGGCATGTTTCCTGACTCTACCCAGTGTTTATTCTTCTCAGTTAACCTCATACAAAACCCAGGAAACTCTATCTCCTCGTCAGTTAGTCCTTGCTTTGACTGATACAAGATCAGAGGGAGATCACTGCAGTTAGCTCTTAAAATCTATGTTACCCTCCTAAAAATGCTACAGAAAGAGAAATGATATATGACTTCCCAGTCACCATGAAAATAATTTATCATATAGTAGAATGAATTCCACAATAATAATATTACAACATGACATAATCTAACCATGAAAGTGAAAGTCTTGTATGACAAAACTTCATATATTTTGAGCAAAGAAATCTAAGAAGACATTGGAAAATGGAAAGGTGTTTTGTTCTCATGGACTGGTAGGGTTAACATAGTAATAAAAATGTTCACCCTACCAGAAGCATTCTACAGATTCAATGCTATCACCACCAAATCTCCAAGACTATTCTTTACAGGTCTCGAAAGAATGCCACTCAACTTCATATAGAAATACAAAACAAAACAAGAACAGGCAAAACAGTCGTGTACAATAAAAGAATATCCAGTCATCACCATCCCTGAGACAAATTGTACTACAGAACTATAGTAATAAAAACAGCATGGTGTTGGCATAAAAACAGACAGGTTGATCAATGGAATAGAATGGAAGTTCCAAACATAAATCCACACAATATGAAACCTAATATTTGATAAAGAATTCAAAGTACACAATGAAAGAAAGAAGCAGTCTTCCACAAAAGGCATTGGCATAACTAAATTTCTGCATGTAGAAAAATACAAATAGATCTATATCTATTTGTATTGGTAAGGATTCTTTAGAGTCACAGAATTTATGAATAGTCTCTATATAGTAATGAGATTTGTTGATGACTTACAGTCTGTAGTTCAACTCCCCAACAATGATTAGCAGCAGCTGTGAATGGAATTCAAAGGATCTGGCAGTTGCTCAGTCCCACAAGGCAAGTAGGCTAAGAATGGAGAATCAACATTCTTCCAATATCTTTTTGTAGGTCTCTAGAAGAAGGTGTGGCCAAGATTAAAGGTGTATACCACCACACCTGGATCTAGGACTTGCTTTTTTTAAGATGACCTTGAACTCAGAGATCTCTTTGCCTTAGTCTCCTGGGATTCATAGCCACTGTGCCTCAAGATTTCCATTCCAAAATCCAGGTCAGAAATAGTATCTCCCAGCCTCAAGATCAGGATCACAGGTGAACCTTCCAATTCTGGATATTAGTTCATTCCAGATACAGTCAAGTTGATAACCAAGAATAGACACTACAATCCACCCCTTGTCAATTTGAGACAAATAATATCTCATGTTCACATGAAACAATAACAAGCTCATGAACATGCCTAATATGGTATAACTATTCCTTGTACAATCTCAAACACATTTGTAAATTTAAAATGGTTCAATGTCCTTGGGAACATACTTTTAGTATCTCAAGTTAAATACCAATTGACGTTAAAGAAATAGAAAGAAAAACAAATGTGCTCCTAACCATATAAATCAGAACCATTCATATTACTTTATGATCCTCATTTCTGAGACTAGTTGTGTGGCCTTATCTGGTATTTATAATTGTATTTCTCTATGACTCATTTTGTATTTCCTGTACCCTCTGCAAGCAACTCAGCAGGTTTTGGCACTTTTCTTAGAGGAGTGACCCATATTTTTATTCCTGACTTTTCTGTGTTCTTTGTCATCATTCTTGGATTAGACTGTTGTAGTTTACCATTGATTTAATCACAGGACATGGGTAGTACTAAGAAATACCCAAAGGGTTCTCCTGCACTCCAGACATAATCCTTCTTACCTCCATTGTAGAGAGGCAATCCAATTTCCTCAAGGAAATCTGGGTGTATCACCACACTTAAAATTGTTATTCCTTTTTGGCTTGAGATTTAAAGGATATGAAAAGCCCAAAAACGACCAAGGGGATGTTAAAGCTTCCTCTTCAATGGAATATTTGCAGTGGCTCCTGGTAGAAGAACTCTCCACTCTGGAACCAAAACTTCTAGGGCAGCAGAACCTAGAGTTTTAGGGACAGGAACCAAAAATTTTCCTAGAGTTGGTAGGAGTGATAATGAGTAGAAATATTCCCTTTTCAACCCCCATGATTCCTGGATTCATGGATCCTGGTTATGGGAGAAACTGTACCATATATCAGATGCTGGTTCAAAGCATATATTACCTTCTGAAGAACTATGCTCCAGCCTTCCATGCTGCTGCCACCAAATTGGCACTGTAACTGTGTCTTCAAAAGGCCATAGCATTTTTCTATCATATGAGCTGCTTCAGGATAATGGGGAACATGGCAATACCAGTAGATTCCATTATCATGGTCCCACTATCATAATTATCTGGCTGTGAAATAAGGTCCTTGGTCAGAAGAAAATACTGTGTGAAATAATAAGATGATGGGTAAGGCATTCGGCTAGTCCACAGATGTTGGCTTTGGAAGAAACATTATGTGCAGGAAAGGCAAATCCATAACTAGAATATCTATTCCAGTAAGAAGTATCAGACCTTCAAAGAAGACATAACACCAATACTCTTCAAATTATTCCACAAAATAGAAACAGAAGGAATACTACCCAACTTTTTCTATGAAGTCACAATCATTCTGATACTAAAACCCCATTAAGATCCAACAAAGAAAAAGAATTTCAAACCAATTTTCCTTATGAAAATTGATGCAAAAAATTCAATAAAATTCTTGCCAACAGTATCTAAGGACATATCAAAACGGTCATTCACCATGATCAAGTAGGCTTCAGGGATTCAGGGATGGTTCAGTATACAGAAATCCATTAATTTAATCAACTACAAAAACAAGCTCAAAGAAAAAATTCACATGTTCATTTCATTAGATGCTGAAAAAGCATTTGACAAAATTCAGCATTCCTTTATTTTAAAAGTCTTGTAAGATTAGGAATTCAATGTCCATAGTAAACTAAACATACTAAAAGCAACATACAGCAAAATAGTAGCCAACATCAAACTAATTGGGGAGAAACTTGAAACAATGCCACTAAAATCAGGGACTAGAAAAGGCTGACCCCTCTCTCCATAGCTATTCAATATAGTACTTGAAGTTCTAGCTAGAGCAATTAGATAACAAAAGGAGGTAAAAGGGTTACAAATTGGAAAGGAAGAATTCAAAATATCACTATTTGTGGTAACATGATAGCATATTTAAGCAACCCCAAAAACTCCACCAGGGAGGCCTACATCTGATAAACAACTTCAGTAAAGTGGCTGGATGTAAAATTAACTCAAACAAATCAGTGGCTTACCTATACTCAAAGGATATACAGGCTGAGAAAGAAATTAGGGAAACATTACTCTTCAAAATTGTCCCAAACAATATAAAGTAGCTCAGTGAGACTATAGCAAATGGAATGCAATGAAACAAATTTCTTCTTCAAATCTCTGAAGAAAGAAATTGAAGAAGACCTCAGAAAAGGAAATGATCTCCCACACTCATGGATTGCCAGGATTAATATAGAGTGACAGGCAGGTAGATCAATGGACTAGAATTGAAGGCCCAGAAATGAACCCACAGACCTCTGGTTACTTGATCTTTGACAAAGAATCTAACACCATCCAGTGGAAAATGGTGCTTGGTTCAACTGGATGCTAAAATGCAGAAGAAGTCAAATGGATCCATTCTTATCACCTCCTACAAACCTCAAGTATAAGTGGATCAAGGACCTCCACATAAAACCAGGCACACTGAAACTAATATAACAGAAATTGGGGAAGAGCCATAAGCACATGGGCACAGGGGAAAATTTCCTGAACAGAGTACCAATAGCTTATACTCTATGATCAAGAATTGACAAATGGGACCTCATAAAATTACAATGTTTCTGTAAGGCAAAGGACACTGTCAATAGGACAAAATGGGAACTAAGAAATTAGGAAAAGATCTTTACCAACACCACATCTGACGGAAGACTAATATCCAATATATACAAAGAACTCAAGAAGTTAGACTCCAGGGAACCAAATAACCCTATTAAAAATGGGGTACAGAGCTAAAGAAAGAATTCTCAACTGAGGAATTCCGAATATCTGAGAAGCACCTAAAGGAATGTTCAACCTACTTAGTTATCATGGAAATGCAAATCAAAACAGCCCTGAGATTCCTCCTCAAAACCAGAGAAAATGACTAGGATCAAAAGCTCAAGTGACTGCAGGTGTTGGGTAGGATGTGGAAAAAGAGGAACACTCCTCTCAGACTAGTGGGATTGTAAGATGGTACAACCACTGTGGAAATCAGTTTGGAGGTTCCTCTGTAGATTGGACATAGCACTAGCAGAGGACCTAGCTATTCCACTCCTGGGCATTTACCCAGAAGATTCTACAACATGTAATAAGTATACATGCTCCACTATGGTCATAGCAGCCTTATTTATAATAGCCAGAAGCTAGAAAGAACCCAGATGTCCCTCAATGTAGGAATAGATAGACACTGTGGTACATTAAAGCAATGGAATGCTATTCAGCTATTAAAATCAACAAATTCATGAAATACTTAGGCAAATGGATGGAACTAGAGAATATCATCCTGAGTGAGGTAACACAGTCACAAAAGAACACAAACACAGTATCCACTCACTAATAAGTGGCTATTAGCCTAGAAGTTTGGCATACCCAAGATACAATTCACAGACCAATTGAAGCTCAAGATGAAGGAAGACCAAAGTATGGATACTTTAATCCTTCTTAGAAGGAGAAACAAAACAGCCATGGGAGGAGATACATACAAAAATTGTGGAGCAGAGACTGAAGGAAAGGCCATCCAGAGACTGCCCCACTTGGGGATCCAACAAACCCAGACACTAATGTTGATGCCAATAAGCACTTGATGACATGAGCCTGATATAGCTGTTTCCTGAGAGGCTCTTCCAGTTTCCAACAAATACAGAGGTTGGTGCCCCCAGCCAAACATTGGACTGAGCACAAGGTCCCCAGTGGAGGAGCTAGAGAAAGGACCCAAGGAGCCAACGGATCTGTCAGCCACATAGGAAGCACTACATTATGAACCAACAAGTAACCTCAGAGACCCCAGGGACTAAACTGCCAACCAAAGAGCACACATGGAAGCACCATGGCTCCAGCTGCATATATAACAGAAAATGGCTTTCTTGGACATCAAAGTGAGGAGAGGCCCTTCGCCCTGAGAAAGCTCAGTGCTCCTATCATATGGGAATACCATGACAGGGAAGCCAGATTGTATTGTAGAGCAGGGGGAAGGGGAGATAGAATAGGATGTTTTCATTGGGGAAAACAGAAAGCAGATAACATTTGAAATGTAAATAATGAAAATATCTAATTAAAAAAGAAGAACAAAACATTGTCCTTTCCATGGAGGAAGTGGTCCAATGTACTCAACCTGCCACCAGATTGCTGGCTGGTCACCTTAAGGAATGTTGCCATATCTGGAGCTCAGTGTTGTTCTTTGCTATCCCCAGATCTGGCATATAGCAGCAGCTGTAACCAGATCAGCTGTGATGAGTGGAAGTCCACATTGTTGAGCCCAAGCATAATCTCCATCTCAGCCACCATGGCCACATTTTTATGTCCCTATTAAGCAATGACAGGAATGACCGGGCAACGGGACTGACTGTAGGCAGAATGGATCATCTTATCCACTTGATTATTGAACTCCTTCTCAGCTGAAGTCATCTTTTGGTGAGCATTTACATGGGACACAAATACCTTCACATCTTTTGCCTATTTGGATAGATCTGTCCACATACTTCTTCCCCAGATGTATTTCTCACCAATTTTCCAATCTTTATCTTTCCAAGTCCCTGACCATGCACCAAATCCATTGGCTACAGCACATGGGTCAGTGAAAAATCATACATATGGCCACTTCTTCTTCTGAACATACTGTAATACTAGTTTACTTCCTGAAGTTCTGCCCACTTGGAAGGTTTTCCTTCATTTGTATTTTCAGGCTTGTCCCAGAAAGGGGTTATAATGCTGCAGTTGTCCACTTTGGGGTGGTACTTGCATAATGTACAGATCTTTCAGTAAATCAGGTCCTAGTCTTCTCTTCTTCAGTCAGCCAATCATAGGGAACACCCATAATGCTATAGGTGCATGCTTAACAGCAGATGGCATTGTAATAAACTGCTGCTGTGTATGTCCTACATTATGATTTGAAGGGTCTGATAACACCCAGCTCATGATGGGCAGTTCAGATCACATGGTTATTTGTTGTTCTATTGTCTGATGTTCAGTTTCCACTAAGGCCCAATAGCAGGTCAAGAGCTGTTTTCAAAAGGAGAATAGTTGTTTGCATATGATGGTAGAGCTTTGCTCCAAGATCCTAAATGTCTCTTCTTTGATCCACCTACAGGGGCATGACAGAGGCTCCAAACAACATCTCTATCTGCCACAGAAACCTCAAGTACCATGGGTCCAAATGGGAGAGCAGCCTTCACAGCATCATGGATCCTTTCAAGAGACTTCTCTTGTTCCAAGCCATAAACAAAGCTAGCAGTTTCCTAGTCACTTGGTAAATAGGCCTGAGTAACATACTCAAGTGAGAAATTGCTCTCTCCAGAGTTGAAATAAATCCAATTTCGTTGGCATAGGTAACATTAAAGTCTTCCATTTAGCATTTCCAACCATAATAGCACTCAGTTCACTGGTCAGGGAACCAATGTGAGAATTCTGACAATTTCTGAGTATATCTATCCCAATTATACATTGTGTTGCTGGGGAAATGACCACAGGATGTGTTTGGGGAATGACTGTACCTACTGTGAGTATCAGTAAAAATCATCTGTTCTCCATAAGCTGCAACTATAATTGGAAGGCCAATGTTTCTTGGGATCTTCTGAGATCAGCGTCAATTCAGAACCACTATCCAATAGACATTGGAAAGTGTGATTATATCCTTTTTTCCCAGTGTAGACTTACCCTTGTAAAAAGCCATAGCTCCCCTCTGGGGAAGAACTGTAGAAAGGGTAACAGCAAAACTTTTAGGTGTCTTATCAAGATCCTTCCTCTGGAGAATCTGGCCACCCCTTCAATCAAAGAGTTCTGGGTTTGCAAACTAGCTCAAGTCCGGAAATTGATTTACTGGCTGAGATTACTCTTTGCCATGATCCAATGTAGCCTTTTTTTTTTTTTCATTTGTTTTAGAATTTTTCTGCTTATACGGATCAAACAGATATGAAGTAGGCTTCCTATCTATTCTAGGCCTGGAAACACCATGACTGATTAGCTAATACCAAAAGTCTGAATGAGTCATGTCATTGTAAAATTCACCTCTACTGTGCTGACCATTATGGGCTGTCAGTATAAATGTTTTATCTACGCTGTCTATTATAATGACTATAATCATGTTTTCTCTGGCGATTCAATGCTGCCATCTGGCCCTTGTTAGATTGGGGTCCAGTTAAACCCATTGCATTTAATTCATCTAATTGAGCAGCAGCATCTCCAACCCTAAGGTCTGGCACAAGGAAAAGGACAGGAACAAAACTCTTCAAATGGCTGTTACCTCTCTCACCAGTTTGCATCTTAAAGTATTCATAAAATATTTGTGAAGGGCATATCTTTTGGGTTTTTCCATTGTGGAAGATTAGGTTTTAAATATCATAACGACTCTAGCATTGTGATTTCCCTGAGCCATAAAACCCCTTCATCAACACTAAGCCAAGGAATATCAGGCATATCCAACCCCTTTTCAGTAGGCCATCTTTTGATAAAGGCTTCAGACAAACACTCAAATGAACTTCTGACACCTTATTTTTAAAAAATCTTTTATATTCTTTGTTTACATTCCAAATGATTTTCCCTCATCCCTCTGCACCTATTTTTTTTAAACTATGTGAGCTTTCACATTAAACCTAGAATCTCCACTCAGAAGACCCATGCAAATATACTCAGCCTGATCTAGTTTTATGTTTCTTCCACCATTATCCTATACTCTAAAAATTCATTTATCACACATATTCCCCAAACTCCTGTTTGAATGAATTAGCAAACTCATTAAGCTCCTTAGTCATGTAGTGAATTTCCTCATGGGGCCTTTTTTAAAAAAAATAAAAATAAAAGCTTTGTTTCTTTTAATAAGACTAAGCCTGTCTTGTCCTTACCATGGGACCTTTTCTGGCCCATGGTAAGGAAAAGTGTGCCTGCTACTTCTGCTTTCTGCAGTGTCTGCTTTTTCCCCTTTCCCACTGCATTCTGCACATTGTTTTCTTAGTCATGAACTAAGTCCTAAACTGTGTCATTATAAATGATGTTTTATCTTTGCTGTCCACTATAATAACTATAATCACCTAGGCTCCGGCAATTTGTGATTATCTAACTATAATCACCTTTAGGGCCCTGCTTTGTCTTGAGTTTGTTTATAGGTCTAGAAGAAACTGTTGGTGGGCATTGAGAAAATCAGTATTTTCTTCTCTGGCATTTTCTTCAGAGAAAGTCACTGCTGGTTTATCTTGAAGGGATTAATTTCCTCATATGAAAAAGGCATTATTTCAAGGGGTGAGACTGAGGGTTCTACTTCCTCAGGGGAGTACACCCTTGAGAATCTGAAGTCACAAAATACTCAGCTTCAACAGAGTCCTCCCACACATCCCCATCCCAAGTTATAGGACATCATTAATTGCCAATTGATGCCCTCATTTAACTGCTGACACGCTCTGAGAGTGAGACTTGAATTTTCACTGTAATTCAGCCAACATTATAATGAGGGCTTAAGTTTGATTTTCTGCAAGTCAAGCTTTATGGCTGCTGGAGAGAAGATTCTCTTCAAAGGTGCACTAGAGATCTTTAGATTATTTACTTGCATCTGGAGCTGTTCAGTTTTATGAAACTGGTCATTCTTTCTCTTCATCAAAATTTCCAGAGATACTAAAAGCAACAAGCCAGCAAAATAATTTTCCACTTCACCCCCAACTTGTAGAAAACTTAGTATACCATGTCACTTGATTCATAGGCAGTTAAAGTTTGTCTGTTAATGAAGCTGGCTATTTATTTATAGTTGTTCAATATTTGGATCTGGCTTTGTGAATTGTCTGCCTGTCTCTCTTTCACATTTATATATTGGTTTCTCATTTTCTTGTTGATTTGTGAAAATTGCTCATATAGTCTAGAAAATAATATACTTGTTAATTTTTACTTTTTATTTTACTTATTGAAATGGGAAGAAAAACACTTCATGATAAAATTAAAGATTTACATGGAAAATATTTCAGATTAACTTGTTAAAATTGACAATTTTTATGGAAAAATAAAGAGTAAAATGGTAGACATGTAAAACATTGCTAAATTAATTGAAATATGGAATAGAAACATTTTATGATAGAATTGAAGATTTATGTGGAAAATATTTCTGATAAAATTGTAGAAAATATATAAAAACATGTTAGAATTGAAGATTTTCATGGAAAATTTTATATAGATATAATAATGATAGGTATAAAAGTATTCCTACATTGATTGAAAGTGGAATTATAAACATTTTCTGATAAACTTGAAGATTTACATGGAAAATATTTCTGATAAAATCGAAGAAATATATAGAAAAACCTGTTAAAATTAAAGATTATCAGCAGGGCTGGGGTGGCGCATGCCTTTAATCCCAGCACTTGGGAGAAAGAGGCAGGCGGATTTCTGAGTTCGAGGCCAGCCTGGACTACAGAGTGAGTTCCAAGACAGCCAGGGCTACATGGAGAAACTCTGTCTCAAAAAAACAAAAAACAAAAAAAATTAAAGATTATCATGGAAATTGTACAGATAAAATGATAGGCATAAAGATAATTTTAAGTTGATTGAAGGTGGAATTATAAATATTTTCAGATATAATTGAAGATTTACATGGAAAATATTTCTGGTAAAATTAATAGATAAACACATTAAAATTGACTATTTCATGGAAAATTTTACATATAAAATGGTAGATATAAAAACTCTAAATTGATTGAACGTGGTATTAGAAACCTTTGTGATAAATCAAAGATTTACATTGAAAACATTTATGATAAAATAGAGGAAATATATAGAAAGACATATTAAATTGAAGATTATCATGAAGAATAATGCAGATAAAATGGTAGACATAAAAAATTACTAAATTAATTAAATGGAGAATTACAAACATTTTCTGATAAAGTTGAAGATTTACATGAGAAATATTTCATTAGACTATATCTTTTTATTGGGTAGTTAAGTCAATTATTGTTAAGAGATACTAAAGAATATTAATTGTTGCTTCCTGTTATTTTCTATGTTATTTTTATGTTTGTGTGGATACCTTCTTTTGGGTTTGTTGAAAGATTACTTTCTTGCTTTTTCTAGGGTGTAGTTTCCCGCCTTGTGTTGGCATTTTCTATCAATTATCATTTGTAGGGCTTCAATTTTGAACAGATATTGTGTAAATTTGGTTTTATCATGGAATATCTTAATTTCTCCATCTATGATGATTGAGAGTTTTGCTGGGTATAGTAACCTGGGCTGGCGTTTATGTTCTTTTAGGGTCTGTATGAGTTCTGCCCAGGATCTTCTAGCTTTCATCATCTGGTGAGAAGTCTGGTGTGATTCTGACAGGTTTGCCTTTATAAATTACTTGCCCCTTTTCCCTAACTGCTTTTAATATTCTTTCTTTGTTTAGTGAATTTGGTGTTTTAATTATTATGTGCTGGGAGGATTTTCTGATTTGGTCCAATCTGTTTGGAGGTCTGAGGGCTTCTTATATATCATGGTCTCTCTTTCTCCAGGTTAGGGAAGTTTTCTTCTACAATTTTGTGCAAGATATTTACTGGGCCTTTTAGATAAATCCTCGCTCTTGTCTATACCTATAATCCTTAGGTTTGGTCTTCTCATTGTGTCCTGGAGTTCCTCGATGTTTTGGGTTACCAGCTTTATGTATTTTGCATTTTCTTTGACTGCTGAGTCAATATTTTCTATGGTATCTTCAGCACCTGAGGTTCTTTCTTCTATCTCTCGCATTCTGTTGTTGATGCCTACATCTATGATTCCTGAATTCCTTCCAAGGTTTTCTATCTCCAAGATGCCTCACTTTGTGATTTCTTTATTGTTTCTACTTCCACTTTCAGATCCTATATGGCTTTGTTCAATTCCTTCACTTGATTGTTTGTGTTTTCCTGTATGTAATTCTTTAACGGATTTTTGTATTTCTTCTTTAAGGGCTTCTGTCTGTTGACCCATGATCTCCTGTGTTTCTTTAAGGGATTTTTGTGTTTCCTCTTTAAGGGCTTTTACCTGTTGACAGATGTTCTCCTGTATTTCTTTAAGGGAGTTATTTACGTCTTTGTTGAAGCCCTCTGTCAGCATCATGAGAGACGATTTTAAATCCAACTCTTGCTTTTCTAGTGTGTTGGAGTATCTGGGACTTGCTGTGGTGGGAGAACTGGGTTCTGATGTTGCTATGGGGCCTTGGTTTCTGTTGGTAGGGTTCTTATGCTTGCCTTTCACCATTTGGTTATCTCTGGTGCTACTCGGTATTGCCTCTGGCTGACATTTGTTTCTCCTGTGGGTCTGTAAGCTTGTGTCCTTACTCCTCTGAGCTCAAAAGTGAAAGAACTGCTGAGAGATCTCTCTCTCATGCTGGGCTATGCACAGAAGGCTGTGTAGTTTCCTGACTCCCTGGTGAAATGGCAAGGGAAGACTTCTGTCCCAGCTGCTTCACTGATCTTGTGCCCTGTCTGGGTGATTCTTTGTATAGTTTTTGCTTGTTTGTTTGTTTCTATATGGTTGATTTTTATCCCTGTGTATGATCATTTCCTGCTGTGTACTCCTCTTGGGGATATTTGCTTCTTTTTCTTCTAGAGCCTTCAAATGTGCTGTCATGATGCTAGTGTATACTTTTTCCAGATTCTTTTTTGGAGGCACTCAGAGCTATGAGTTTTTTCTCTTAGCATTGCTTTCATTGTGTCCCATAAGTTTGGGTATATTTACCTACATTTTTATGAAATTCTAAAAAAGTCTTTAATTTCTTTATTTCTTCCTTGACCAAGATATCATTGAGTAGAATGCTGTTCATTTTCCATGTGTATTTGGTCTATCTGTTGTTTTTGTTGTTATTGAAAACCAGCCTTAAACTGTGGTGATCTGATAAGGTACATGGGGTTATTTTAATCTTTTTCCATCTGTTGAGGTCTGTTTTGTGACCGATTATATGGTCAATTTTGTAGAAGGTACTGTGAAGTGCTGAGAAGAAGGTATATTCTTTTGTTTTCGGGTAAAATGTTCTATAGATACATGTTAAATCTTTTTGGCTCATAACTTCTGTTTCACTATGTTTCTGTATATTTTCTCTTTCCATGATCTGTCCATTGATGAAAGCAAGTCATTGAAGTCTCCCACTATTACTGTGTGAGGTGCAATGTGTGCTTTGAGCTTTAGTAATGTTTCTTTTATGAATGTGAGTGCCCTTGCATTTGGAGCATAGATGTTCAGAATTGAGAGGCCATCTTGGTAGATTTTTCCTTTGATGAGTATGAAGTGTCCTTATTTACCTTTTGTGATGACTTTAGGTTGAAAGTCAATTTTTAAAAATATATTAGTATGGCGGCTTCAGCTTCTTTCTTGGTACCATTTGTTTGAAAAATTGTTTTCTAGCCTTTTACTCTGAGGTAGGGTCTGTCTTTGATCCTGAGTTCAGGTTCCTATATGCAGCATATGTTGGAACCTGTTTACATATTCTGATTCTTATTGTACATGTTTTTACTGGGGAACTGAATCCATTGATATTAAGAGATATTAAGGAAAAGTGATTGCCACTTCATGTTATTTTTGCCATTAGAGTTGGAGTTATTTTTATGTGGCTCTATTCTTTTTGGATTGTTAAAAGAAGATTATTTTTTCTTTTTCTTGTGTATTGTTTCCCTTTTTTTGTTGGTGTTTTCCATTTATTATCCTTTGATGGCCTGGAGTTATGGAAAGATGTTGTGTAAATTTGTTTTTTATGGAATACCTTGGTTTCTCCATCTATGATCAGTGAAAGTTTTGCTGGGTATATTAGCCTGGGTTAGCTTTTGTGTTGTTTTCAACAAATGGTGCTGGTTCTACTGACAGTCAACATGTAGAGGAATGAAAATTGATCCAGTCTTATCTCCTTGAAGAATGCTCAAGTCCAAATGGATAAAGGACCTCTACGTAAAACCAGATAAACTGAATCTAATATAAGAGAATGTGGGTAAGATCTTGGAGCACATGGACACAGGGAAAGATTTCCTGAACAAAACACCAAAGCATATGCTCTAAGATCAAGAATTGACCAATGGGACCTCATTAAATTGCAAAGCTTTTATAGGGCAAAGCACATTGTCAATAGGACAAAACATCAAGCAAAAGACTGGAAAAATATCATTACAATCCTAATCCAATAGAGAACTAATATTCAATACATACAAATAACTCAAGAAGTTAGACTCCAGAGAATCAAATTACCCATTTAAAAATGGGGTCCAGACCTAAACAAAGAATTCTGCTGGTGGTGGCAATTGATTCTATGAAACATGGTTTTGCAGACTGAGGCAAAGAAATGGCTCTTGGAAGCTTTCCAGAACACCTCCATTCAGAAGCCAAAAAATCTCATTGGCAGCCTGCATTATTTCCTAAAATTTCCCCTATTCCTAGTAGCCTTGACTAAGAAAAACCAAGCCAATAGGTGTAAAAGAATTATTCTTTGAAGTAAGTCACTGGCCAAAACCCTCTGTTCTTAGAACTGCATTTCTTTGCCTTAGTAGTTTACATAATTACATTGATCTCCAAACAAAATGTAAACTTTTATGGCTATGTTAATGAGAGTGGCTCTGACATTGTGATATAAAAAGCATTGACTGAGCACAGTAACCTCAGGTTTCCATAGAGAAGGCTAGGTGTTAGTTAAGTTTACTCACTGAATCTCATTAAAACCTAGGGGATCTGGCCTAAAGTCCTTTGAAATCTCTTTTAGAACTGAAGCTTGTATCAGGAAGAAGGATGTTATGTATGTTTGAACTTCTAATTTGTTATATGGGAAACATTTTACCTGGTTGATTTTACATTTCCTTATGGCAAATGGTTATGCTGATTGTCTTTTGTGCTGGGTTTACTGGATATATCTTTTGAAATGTAAAAATCTCATGCTTAAAATCCCCTGGATCAGTGCAGCCTAAGGCACTCAGATACCAAGCTACTTCTGTGTTCTGGTGTCTGTTGCTCGCTGAATCTGTGCCTTCTGGCCTCACAAAAGAATCCTGGTTCCCTGCAGCTACAACTCACAGATTAGGTTGAGGTCTTGGTCTGCAATAACTGGTGCCCAAACAGGGACTTTTTGGCAGTTGATCTTTATTTCTCTCTCTTTTCCCAAGGTACGGGTCTGGTCTGGCCAGGAGACTGCAGCCCTGGCAATAAAGGGTCATTGGTTAAGTGCCAGTAATTGTTTCTTTCAGTCAGAAAAACATGGACCATGCAGGACTATGAAAACCACTGCAGAGATGCCTCACCAGTTGTAGAACAGAATATGGCCTATGCTGCAGCTATGAAAGGACAGGAAGTCAGCGCCAATGTTAAGCAAACACGTGGATGAGTAAGAAACTCCTCCAGTCTCACTTATTATAAGTGTCGAAAGAGGACATATACAAAGGCAATGTCCAGAAAGTAATAAAAGGGACCCCAATAAAAGAGGTGCTCCTCCAGGAGTTTGCCCTCTATGCCAATAAGGCAAGCATTAAGGCAATAAATACAGATTCAGGTTCCACAAAGATGGAATACCTTTCATATATAAAAATAAGGAAAAAATCAAAAAACTAAGTCAGGGAGAGCCTTTCAGCCCCGAACTTAAACAAATAAAAAGAGAAAAAAACAAAACAAAACAAAAAATTTCTGGAAACATAAGAAAAAAGAAAGAAGGAAAATTGATTTAATTGCATTACAAGCATGCTTCCCTTTCTGTATGTCGATGTTCTTGGTGCACCAAGTGTCCACATGTATGTGTGTCCTATCCGTGGTGTTGTGAGAATGACTTATGTGCGAATGACTTGTCTAATTGTTTCATGTTAAAAAGAAAAATTGATAAAATTTTCATCTACAAGCCATCTATCTCCTAATCTAGCTGCAATTCACACAGCAGAGGCTGAATTAAGATGTCCCACACTTCAGCTAAGAGTCAAACATAGTTAGAGAGAAAGCTGCTTTAAAAAGGGGCCAACAGCCTCAAGTCTAGTACAAGTGGATTAATGGTTGTTTCTTCTAAAGAAACATCTCTACAATTATGGTTTTGGGTTCAAAATGATTTTTATCCTCTCAAAATTGCAGCCAGGAAAAGGAAAAATTGGTTTGGTTTAAGTTTATGAGATTCCTGTAATCGTTTTATTCTTGCTAATAATTTGTCTTAAAGGTATAAGTATATTTTATGTCTTGACTATACAGAATATTCACTTATAAGTCATTGGACATATTTTAAAAATATAGGGAAAGCCTTTGGAATGTAAACATAGAATATAGAAAATAAAAATAAAAAATAATAATGTTATTAAGAAAAGGTTTGTTTAACCAACAACACATGGCCTAATGCAAAGCATACTTTATTCGCTTTTTTTATAATTGGTCTTAAAAATATAAATATGTTCTACATATTTTGACTATAGGGAATTGGCTTATAAAGTATTATACATGATTTAAATGGTATAGAATTAGTAATAAAAAATGGGTTTAAAGCTGATGGCTCAAAGTTATGGCCATCTTGAGCACATGGCATGCTGCAACTCATAGAATACAGGCCTCTAGGATGTTTCTAAATTGACATGGTGTGTTGTATGAAACAACCTAAAAATTAAACATAAGATATAAAATAATGTCTCTTTAATAAATTTTACTGACATACATTTAAACACGGGAATTGTCAGACAAGCCTTATGCTATAAAAATAATGCATTTGCCATTAATTTTAAAGAAAATTGTTTAAAAGTGGGCTTTGCTTCCAAAGTTATAGCCATGATCTAATATTACAAGAGAAAATTAAGAGTTAAGATAAAAATTGCCAATGTGCCATTGACTGCAGTTTACTGTCTGAGTAAAGGCTCATTTATAGATTTAAAATGTTTTTTGCTTTACATTCTGATAATTATAAAACATCTGCTTCTATGATTTCCATAGAGAAGGCTAGGTGTCAGTTAAGTTTACTCACAGAATCTCATTAAGACCTGGGGGTCTGGCCTAAAGTCCTTTGAAGTCTCTTTTAGAACTGAAGCTTGTATCAGGAAGAAGGATGTTACCTATGTTTGAACTTCTAATATGTTATATGGGAAATGTTTTACCTGGTTGATTTTACATTTCCTTATGGCAAATGGTTATGCTGATTGTCTTTTGTGCCAGCTTTACTGGATACATCTTTTGAAATGTAAAAGTCTCATGCTTAATATCCTCTGGCTCAGGGCAGCCTAAGACATTCAGACACTACCTAGAAGATTCTCCAACATGTAATAAGGACACATGTTCTACTATGTTCTTAGCTTCCTTATTTATAATAGCCAGAAGCTGGAAAGAACCAAGATGTCCCTCAACAGAGCAATGGATACAGAAAATGTACAATTACACAATGGAACTCTACTCAGATATTAAAAATAATGAATTCATGAAATTCTTAGGCAAATGGATGAAAGTGGAAAATATCATCCTGAGTGAGGTAACCCAATTACAAAAGAACACACAGGGTATGCACTCACTGATAAGTGGATATTAGATCATAAGTTAGGAATACCCAAGATACAATTCCTAGACCAAATTAATCTTAAGAAGGGAGCAAATATGGATACTTTGGCCTTTCTTTGAAGGGAAAACAAAATACTCATGGGAGGAGATAAAGAGACAACATGTGTAGAAAATACTGACCATCCAGAGACTGCCCCACCTGGGGATCCATCCCATATATAGTCAACAAACCCACAAACTATTGTGGATGACAACAAGTGCTTGCCGACAGAAGACTTATATAGCTGTCTCCTGAGAGGCTCTGCCAGTACATGAGAAATACAGAGATGGATGTCCATAGCCAAGTATTGGACTGAGCACAAGGTCTCTAATGGAGAAGCTGGAGAAAGGCCCAACCAAGCTGAAGGAGCTTACACCCCAATAGGAGGAACAGCAATATTAACCAACCAGTACTCCCAGAATTTCCAGCGAATAAACCACCAACCAAAGAGTACCCATGGAAGGACCAATGACTCCAGCTGTATATGTAGCAGAGGGTGGCCCTGTTGTATATTAAATAAGGAGAGGCTCTTGGTCCTGGGAAGACACGATGCCCCAGTGAAGGCTCCATGCCCCAGTATAGGGGAATGCCAGGACAGGGAAGTAGGAGTGGGTGGGTTGGTGAGCAGGCCAGAAGGGTTGAGATAGGGTGTTTTCAGAGGAAAATCAGGAAAGCGGATAACATTTGAAATGTAAATAAAGAAAATATCGAATAAAAATTTTAAAAAATTAAAAGAAAGATAAAACACATAAAAAGTAGATATTGTAATAAAGATGAAACACACACCCATACACCCACAGACACACACACACACACACACACACACACACACACAAATTCCTTAATAACACAACTCTGTAACCATGATATATATTCCAAAGAAGAGTGCAATAATATTACTGCAGAAAACAATGGCATCAAACATTCACAAATACACTTTTGAATTCATTTTGTATTGGCCTTCTACTTTTAGACATGCATCCATCATTAAATGTGGTTAATAAACCCAATAATGCTCCATTGGAGAAAGCTAATTTTTCCTTTGAACATAAATGTCAATTTCTTAAACTTCTTGGTTTAAGGGTGAGAACTGGTGGCCATGTACTTCTAACAACACTGGGTGTCATTTGTATGGAGTCTGTGTGTGCATACCCTGTGCATGTTGTCACAGTCTCTGTAGGTTCATATGTACATCAGTCCTCTTATGTCTGGAAGTCATTTTCCTTGGGGGATGCACTGACCTCCTGTGTAGGTTCCTTTGTTCAAAGTCTTCTACATTAAAATAAAACCCAAAGTTCATCCCTGTACTTTCTGCTCAGCTTTCTTCAAGTGTATAGCTCACATAACCATAGAGCTTGACCAGAACCAGACCACTGCTATAACACTAATAACTAAACTTCAAGTCTGCATATCACCAGTTTTTGCACACTTTCCTTAAGTGTATTATCTTCGATAAAAATAATGTATCTGCAGATCCATAAATCTACACTACATTCCCCAAATAAAATTAACCCATCAACATAAAGACATTCCCAAATGTGTACTAGGCAACTATAATGTATTCCTTTCTTTTTATTATCAGCTTAGAAATAAATATGTAAGTCTTGTGTCTTTTTACTATATAATGCACATTTTTACTACCAATATCCTTTATTTTTTATACTATATGTATTATACATCCTCTATATTTTTATTTTTACCTACACTGTTGATTATAGATTTCATTTTACCTCTCTCTTCACACTTTAATATGGTTTATGCTATACAATGTCTTAGTATCGATTTCCCATCATCATTTTATGTTTGAAATATCATCCCTATGCTCTCTGAGATCTCTGCTTTCATTTTATCTCAAATTTACTATTTCATATCTTTTATATTACGCTGACCCCAATAGCCCATTTCTAGACTCTTGGCCTCGAAAAGTTTAAAAATTATTCAATTCAAGGAGCTACACATAAAAGAAAATGTGAAGCATGTGTTTCTAAGGAACTGAGCAACCTTACTAAGCATTTTTCCAGGGTTTTCTACATATGTATACTCTTCATAATTCATGTCTTTACACTGAGGAATATTTCATGGTATGTACTACACGTAATGTCAGTATCGATTTGTCCTTTGTTATAAATATAGATGGATTCCATTTCCCAGATGCTGTGCATGGAGCAGCAATAAACATGAATGTGTAAATGTCTTTGTAAAAATATAGAATCATTTCAGTACATGCTTGGGAGGAATAGAGCTGGAACACAGCCCAGGTTTATTTTGGTGACATTTTCAAATAAACCCCAAAGTCAGTACACTACATTAGTTTGCACTCATATCAACAATGAATGAAGATTACACTTTTTCAATATCAATGTCATTTTTCTCATTTGCATTGTTCTAATTGAGACATTAACTTTCTTTAATCACCACTTAGCTAAGGATTATGCTACAGGACACAGAGAAACCAACCTTCAACTGACCAGGGTAATCTACCTGCTGCTTCAATTTCCTAGTACAAGACAGTGTCCTCCTGCTGCTTGGAAGAAACACAAAGGCCTTGGTGACCTAGCAGTACCTAACCTAGTAGTTTACAATATCATCTTTCAGGTAAGATGTACCCACTAGCATGTGATGGTTGTGTAGTTACCAACTACTTTTCAATTGAACGTGAGGTCTGCTCCATAGGAAAGACTTCATCCCAGGTCAACATGGTCAAAATCTCATGTCTATAGATGACACAGGGCTAATAGACCCTAATTAAACTTTTAGTGGTCAAGTTGACAAACTGCCTCATAATATATGTTTATATGCATTAGACTGTTGCTGTTATCATCACAGAGGCTTCTGAGTGAAGTGTGTAATGATTAATGTAGATACACATGACTGCTCAGGCTTAGAGAATGAGGAGATGCAAATATTCATTTTGTTCAACAAATTCATCCCAGCCTTAATCCTGTAGATCCATCAGAGGAGCAGATGCCTGAATTCCCAGCAACCCTCACTCAGTGATCAACACTATAGACAGAATACTCAAGAAGGAGTTGACACTAAAGTAAATTTCTTGTTCATTTTTAAGTTTTATAATTAAAATTTTAAGGGAATTTCTTATGTGAGTACTGTTACAACAGATACTGTATCTATAAATCCTTTCCATTCGTGGTGCTTGTTTCATGTGTCTAGAACAGTAATCTAGAACTCAATGTTTCTGCTAGGCATGATATCAAAATACATGATAATGTACCTACCCTACTTGATGTTCAAGAGCAGGGATCCCTCTTTTTAACACTCACCACCCTACATCTTATGGCAGGCATACATCAGTGGCTGTGATACTGAGGCAGTGGAAGAGCAACCTCACTGCTGGTTCAGGAGTGGGTATATGTCAGGAATTTTTACATCCTAACCACAGAGGTGAATGCAGCAGTGCTGAAATCAGTGCTGGAAGCAAATTACATGTATTTATGATCTCCCAGACAGTTATATACATCATATACTTGTGTATCTGAGAACGGAGCTGAAAGCCAGGATTCCTGATATGACTAACAGGAACCATATACCTATGAAATTCCTCACCATTCTAATATTCTCAGAAATTTGTTCTGACAGTTGTAGGCAACACTGTGATGGTAAAGCCATGGCAGTAGAGTCCTGGGACACTCAAGACAATGTTCTCAGGACAAAGAGGTCTTGTTTGCCCCTAGAGAAAGGGCAGGAAGAAAAGAACAAAGACAAGAAAGAAAGCATGAGGGAGAAAGGGAAGTGAACAAGGGAGAGGGAGGACTTTTCCCTGAATAGGACAAAGAAAAATCTTTGTCTCCATAAGAAAATAACTGTTTATGAAGGTAAAGTGGAATGACCTATGTTAAGATGAGGGGTTTATTTTAAATTGGACATGCTAATTAGGATACCCAAAGCGGACATTGATTGATTGATTGATTGATTGATTGATTGGTTGATTGATTTTACATTCCAATTGCTGCCCTCAACTCTGGTACCCCATAAACATGTCACACCTTCTATTTTCTTTCTTTCTCTTCTAAGAGTGTAGGTTCACCACTGGATATCCCCAAATCTAAGCCAATCCAGTTTTGCAGGGTTTTGGGCATCATCTTCCACTGAGGTCAGACAAGGGGGTCAAGTTAGTGGAATGGATTCCAAGGGGGTAACAACTTTAGTGACAGACCCCACTCCTGTTATTGGGGGGCACATATGAATATTGAACTACCCAACTGATATACATGTTCTAGGCACCTTGGTCAAGCCCATGTATGCTCTTTGTTTGGTGTCTCTGTACTTGAGAATCCCTGGAATTATGAAGTGATTCTCATTACAAATCTCCAAGATTCATATCTTTTATCTGGCAGGTCCTTTTACTTTCTCTAAACAGAGATTTTAATAATTACCGTTCTTATAAATGCAGTTTTCTTTCAGTACAACATTCAAAACTGTTTGGTTCTAAGGGTTAAACAGAACGTAAGCTGCTTCAACATTTTAGTTATTGATATCAACATTCTCACTCCAATGTACAATTATTGTAAAGTCTTTATACTCTGTCTATTAAACAATGTAGGATGAGTGATTTACCCTCTGAACACAGGTACTCTGTCAGAAGTATAGCCTGGTGGAAACAGGAAAGAAGCTGTTATCTCCTGTCATTACCTTTTTAGAAATGCGAACTTGTAGAGCTGGATCAAACTGCCTCCAAGGTAGAATCTGTCTTTGAAAGGGATATTATAGTTGTAGTGGCACAGCTTAAAATATCTGATGCAGAAATCATTATCCCTAGGTAAACTAGAGCCCTTTATGACTTAAGCAGAACTCTGTGAACACTGGAGTTACACAGATAAGGTATTTCTTAATACTTCAGGAATACGCCAGACTGTGCAACTTCTGGCTAAGCCATGATAAACCTGAATGTATGGGAGCTCATGACCAGCAGGGGTCACAATGAGGTCAATATTCTTCATAGAGGGATGTGCTGCATGAGTGTGTGTGTGTGTGTGTGTGTGTGTGTGTGTGTACGCTGTGACCTCTGTGGTTTCTTTTCTTAAGTGTATTTACTGATCTGCCTTTTTGTGATTCACATATGATGTCTGCATGCACAGAGTAAAGATACTTGGTTAAACAATTCAGTCTTATGTTTAATCATTTTAATTTGTGTTATACAATTTTTTGTATAAAAGTTATACAATGTATTCTAATAACTCATTCCCTCATCTCCACCTCATTCCAGATCCTTCCTACTTACCAACTCACCAAACTACACACCTTTTTTTCTTTCTGAAAAGCAGAAATAGAAGAGTGTCATTTAAAAGGGGATTAAAAGTGAACCAAAACTAAACACAAACACAAATACACATACACAAACACACACAAACATACACTCACAGACACACACACACACACACACACACACACACACACACACAAACCAGTAAAACCACAACTCTCTAGACCTGATACATACGAAAAATATAATTGAGTCAAACAGAATTGAAGGTGATATTCTTAAAATGTCTGGAAAAGTACCATTGAGTTCATTTTCTCATTGGTTACCAACTGTTAAGCAAGTCTTCCATGATTAATTGTGCTTAGCATTCCCTATGAACTCTACTGGAGAAAACTAATTTTCCTTTGCATATGTCGGCTGCAGAACTTCTTGGTTATCAGTGATAGCCCATGTCCATTTCCATCTCCCAAATTGAGGATTTTATCTGTGTTGACTTGTTTCAGATTCTATGCCTGCAGCCATAGTCTGTTAATTCATATGTACATCAGTCTAATTGTATGTGGAAGACACTCTTTCCTTGGAGTCATCTACCTCCTCTAACTCTTACAATCATCTCAACACTTAGAGATTACATAATTGTTTCACCACTGAATAATATTCATTTTTATATGTCCCATTTCCATGTTTTATTTATGCTTTGTTTTAAATCTGGGATTATTATTTCTTCTATATGCTGTAAATAAGCATGAATAGCATGGTGTGAATAAATATGGATGTGCAAACATATGTATAATAGTATGTAGAGCCATTTGAGTACATGTTTGGGAGGGTTGTTGCTGGGTTTATGTCCCAGTACCATAATTTTATTTATTATTATTTGGTGAATTTTCATAAGAAAGTGTTTATCCCAGGTAAGGATGGTAAAGGCCATCTTCATTGATGGTATAGGCCCTAGTTGTATTGCTAAGAATCATATTGTCAAACTACCTTATAAATATTTATGTCTATACCCCATAGAGTTTCTGAGCCTTGATCACAGAGACTCATATGTGCTGTGTGTAAAGATTGATGCAGACATTAGTGTGTGGTCAGACTGCTGAGAATGATTGACAGGGTACTCAGCCACACATGAGTAATGATACTAACCTCTCAAACAAAAATCAAGGACCACCATAAAACAGGGAAAAGGATACAGAAAATGGGGTCAAAGGGTATCAAATTCTATTCCAGAGTTTCAACTGTTTTTATTGAGCATGTGAACTATCAGTAGCTATATTTAGTAGCATAAGACATACAAATCAATCCAGTGAAAATTACCACATGAGAGACTTTTAAATGGCTGAGCATGTAAAGATGTCTACTGACAGGCTTAGCAATAGTAGGTAAATCTCTTGGATTGAATTTTGTAAGTAGTCCTCTGAGGTTAATATATCCATTTTGGTGCATATCTACCCTCTCCTTACCATAAAAAATATGTTATATTAAAAATATTACAATATTCATGGGGAAGAACACTTAAGGGCCCACACCAAGCTGAAATTCTTTTGGCATTTGATAATTGATAGGAAAAATATGTTTACTTTTTTGGGGAAGATTTCTTGGGATTCACTCTTTGCTAGTGATTATCCTGTCAATGTGTACCTATGTAGCACTAATTAAACTCACTGTTTTATTAGATAATGAAACTGAGGGAGTAGTATGTTGGAAAGAGACATTTGTAAGGTCCCAAGGGGAATCACAGGGACCTAATAGTAGTAGATTGTGGTGAAAGTCCTGAGACTGGTTGTAGATCACAGCATGTTTCATAAATGATTAAAATATTCAGAGTAAAATTCTTTATCAAATATAGAAATAACAACTTTACACATGTACATATTTTCCATACTTTTATTTTGTACACTGTGCATATTTCTCCTGTAATTCCTTGTTTTTCCTATTGCCCTTTTTTCTACTATTAAATTTCACTGATACAATATAATGTATTTGCATAAATAGTTGTATATAATAACTATGAGACATGTAAGGGCTGCTAATGAGAGTCTCATTTAATACCAGTGGTATTGAGATTGTCTTAATTAGCACAGTTATCTGTAATTATATCCTTTCTTCCAGAAGCAATGTAAATTTATTTTTTATTTCTCATCATAACCTGTTGTTATAAATATATATATATAAATATACTATATTTATAACATATACTATATATACTATATACTATATGTGTATATATATATATATATATATATATATATATATATACACATTTTATAACTAAGGCATGTAACCATGCCTTTGTAATAAAATACTTTGACACATTTATAGCTGTTACTATAATATAGTTATTGATTATTCTCCTGTAATAATCATTGATAGGTAAATATTTTTGAATCACACTTACTTTTAGTCATTTTAGTGAGTTTTTAAGTGGTATATAACCTGGTGGAAAGGCAAATATTAATTGCATGTATGTGAAATAAGTCTCAAAAATTTAAAAAAAATGTTAGCTATTTTTAGAAATTTCCTTCTTCTTCTCCTCCCCCCTTTTCCTTCTTCTATGATTTCTTCTTCATCATCAATATCATCATACTCTATCTGTAAATATACTTGTTAACATCTCTCCAAATGGAGCAACAGACTCACGTCAAAAATCTATTGCAAGATTTATCCCTGTAGTTATATCCACAGCATCTGTCTACGGTTCTCAGCAAGTGTATTGCAGGCATTTCCTCAGAGAAGGTTAGGAGTTGAACCTAAGCATTCTGCTACCTGGCCCAATGTGCCTTTTCAATCCTTCCTGTCCAGTTCTTCTCTAGCTGAACTAGGTTCCTCCCTAAGAAGTACCTTGCTCATTAATATGCAAATTCATTGATTCTATGGCAGTAAATACAGGGTTGTCCACATCGTGAAAACAATCTATGGTCAGTGTCCTCTCCACCGTCCCTGAATACACTGACTCTAACTATGGGATGGAACTGTTTCTTTCTCTTCCTCCTGTCACTAACTTCAGGTAAGGGGCTCACCAGTTCCAAATCCAAAAAGAAGATAGGGACTGAGGTGACAATGACATCCACTCTGCTTTTCTTTCCACAGGTGTCCACTTAGAGGTCCAGCTTGAGCAGGCTGGGACTGAGCTGGTGAAGCCTGGGGATTCAGTGAAACTGTCCTGCAAGGCTTCTGGCTACACCTTTATCAGCTACTCTCTAAATTTTTTACTATGGTACTTAGTGCTATGAGCTTTCCTCTTAGCACTGCATTCGTTGTGTCCCATAAGTTTGGGTATGATGTGTTAATATTTTCATTAAATTCCAGGAAGTCTTTAATGTCTTTATTTCTTCCCTGACCAAGTTATCACTGAGTAAAGATTTGTTCAGTTTCCATGTGTATGTGGGCTTTCTGTAGTTTTTGCTGTTATTGAAGACCAGCCTTTGGTTATGGTGATTTGATAGGATGCGTGATATTATTTTAATCTTCTTTTATCCATTGCTGGTTGTTTTGTGACCAAATATATTGTTGATTTTGGAGAAGGTACCATGAGGTGCTAAGAAGGAGGTACATTCTTTTGTTTTAGGGTGAAATGTTCCATAGATATCTGTTAAATCCATTTACTTCATAACTTCTCTTAGTTTTGTTATGTCTCTGTTTAGTTTCTATTTCAATGACCTGTCCATTGGTGAGAAGTCTCTCACCATTATTGTGTTGGGTTCATTGTGTGTGTTCAGCTTTAATAAAGTTTCTTTCATGAATGTGGGTGCTCTTGTATTTGGTGCATAAAGGGTAGAATTGAGACTTTCTTTTGGTGGATTTTCCCCTTGATGAATATGAAGTGTCCTTCTTCATCATGCTTTATAATTTTTGGTTGACAGTCTTTTATATTGGATATTAGAATGACAACTCCATTTACTTGGAAGAAATTTCTCCATCCTTTTACTCTGAGGTAATGTCTGTCTTTGTTATTGAGATGTAGTTCTTGTATGAATCTAGATGCTGGATCTTGTTTGTGTATCCAGTCTATTAGCTTATGTCTTTTTATAGGTGAGTTGAGTGCATTACTATTTAGATATATTAAAAAGAAATGACTGTTGGTTCCTGATATTCTCGTTTTTGTAGGTGGCTTTATGTGCTTATGGTTCTCTCCTTTTGGCATTGTTGTGAGATGCTTGTCCTTTCTTTTGTGCAGGTACTTTCCTTCTGTTAGAGTTTTCCTTCTTGTATACTCTGTAGGGCTGGATTGGTAGATAGATACTGTTTGAACTTGGGTTTGTCCTGGAGTATTTTCTTTTCTCCATCTAAGTTAATTGAGAGTTTTGCTATTTATGGTAGCCTGGAATGGCATTTGTGTTTTCTTAGGGTCTGCATGACTTCTGACCAGGCTATTCTGGCTTTCATAGTCTCTGTTGAGAAGTCTGGTGTAATTCTGATAGGTCTGTCTTTGTATGTTACTTGTCATTTTCCTTTTGCAGATTTTAATATTCTTTCTTTCTTCTGTAGGTTTAGTGTTTAATTATTATGTGACCAGAGGATTTTCTTTTCTGGTCCCATTCATTTGCTGTTCGGTAGGCTTCTTGTTCCTTCGTGGTCATCCTTTCTTAGTTTGGGGAAATTTTCTTCTGAGTTTGTTGAAGACATTTTCAGGTCCTTTGAGCTAGGAATCTTCTTTCTGTATTCTGATAATTCCTAAATTTGGTCTTTTCATTATGTCCTAAACTTCCTGGATGCTTTAGGTTAGGATTTTTTGTTTTTGAATTTTCTTTGACAGTTGTGTTAATCTCTTCTATAGTATCTTCTATATCTTAGATTCTCTCTTCTATCTCTAGTAATCTGTTGATGATACTTACATCTGTAATTCCTGACCTCTTTCCTAAGTTTTCCATTTCCATGTTTGCCTTTACTTGTGTTTTATTCATTGTTTCTACTTCCACATTTAGGTGTAGGATTGCTTTATTCAATTCTTTTACCTGTTTATCTGTGTTTTTCTGTACTTCTTTCAGTGAGTTATTGATATCCTCCTTAAAGGACTCTATTATTTTCATGAGATAGGATTTTCAGACAGATCCCTGATCTTCAGGTATGTTGTATTCAGGGCTTGCTGTGGTGGGAGAAATGGGTTATGATGATTCCCATGTATTTTGGCTTCTTTTGCTTATGTTCTTGGGTTTTCCTTTCACCGTCTGGATATCCCTAGTACTAGTTGTTCTGAATGACTATCTGGAATCTGTCTCTTTTGTCCCTGGTTTTCTTCAGGTCTCCTGGTAGGCCTGTAGCTTTGGCTATAGTGGACCTCCTGTGGGGCCAACCAACTGGGGGATCTTCTTCAGGACAGAGAACTTGCTGATCTGTTTCCCTGGTTGCAGTATATCTCCCGGGAGGCCTTCAGAATGTTGGGTCTTCACTGGAGCAGTCAAGCTGTTGTCCAACTTCTCTGGGTGCAGTTGATCCTCAACTGTTCTGAGTGCAATGGATCCTCAACTGCTCTGAGTACAGTAGGTCTTCTAGGATGAGTCAGGATATGATGTCTTCATGGGGGTAGAGCAGCTAAGAGTCTGCCCCAGCAGAAAGAAATGGGCAGAAGGGCTGGATGTGATGGAAGAGTAGTGGTATTTGGGATGGCAGTAGTTTTGGTGGGTGATAGGTCCAAAGTCCACTGGGATCCCAGCAGCAGCTCTGGGACTCTGGAGTGGGGGACTGGGCTTCTTACCAACTGCTTGAGTTCAGGTGTTCCTCTAGGATGGGTCAGGATTTGGAGACTTTGCTAGAGCAAGCAAGCTAAGAATCTGCCCCAGCAGAAAGGAAAGAGAGGAAAAGGTGGAAGGGATGGAAGGAGAATGGTATCCCGATGGGCAAGGGTTTTGGTGGGTGATGGGTCCCAAGTCCAGTGGCCTTCCAGAAGCAACTTTGGCTTTCTGAAGGTGGTGGTGGGGGTTTTAACCAACTGCTTGAGTGTAGGAAGTTCTCTAGGATTGGTCAGAATTTGGATTCTTCCCTGGAGCCAACTTGCTATGAGTCTCCTTGCTTATATTCTTAAGCTTGCCTTTTGCCATCTTATTATCTGCTACATGCCATCTGTATATTTGATCAGAGCCTGTCCTTCCTGTGATTCTGGTTGTGTCTGGACTCCTCTGAGTGGAGCTATCTTTGTGATCCTGTGGTTCCTGGATCCTGTAATCCTGAGATCCTGGGTGTGTCATAGCTCCAGTGAGTCAAGGTGCCTCCAGGACACTGAGATTCTCGTGTGACCAAGCTCCTGTGATCCTGTGATCCTGTGATCCTGTGATCCTGTGATCCTGGTCATGTTAGAGAACCTGGGAGTGGAGCTTCCTCTGGAAGTTTTGGGAATGGCTACAGAGTTCTTGTCTAAGGCAAGGCAGCCCAGACTGGAAGGTACCCCTGCCACTGGTCAGGTGGGGTTTTTGTGTCTCTGGATCACACTGGTCCCAGTTATTCCCGGTGGTGTTGGAACAGATGTTAAGTCTTACTAACCTCTGAACTTATGATCCTGGTCGTGTTTAAGCACCTGGGAGCGGAGCTTCCCCTGGGTGTTGTGGGACTGGCTACAGAGTTTGAGCCCAAGGTAAACTAGTCCAGACAGGAAGTTACCTGTGCCACTGATTGAATGGGGGTCCTGAATCCCTGGATCCCTTGATCCCTTTACCAACATAATTGAATCTGTTAATCGAGGTAATATCTGAGATTACACATAAGTGTTTAATCCCATATTCACTTTCTTCTCAGTCTCAGTAATCGTCCCTATAGCCACTTGCCTTTTTGAACAAGAACCTATACTGATACAGCATCAACTCTAATATTCCATAGCATACTTGCTGCTCAGCTTTGTTCTATAGAGCATTTGTGAATATGTGTCTCTGCACAGGTATTTCTCATGTTTGTTTTCAGTGACTTTTCTTCTGTTTGTTTGTTTGCCAATTCCCATTTGTTTGCTTTTTCTTTATCTTACTTTGTTTTTCTTTTTCAAGATGTTTAGTTTCTGTTTGTTTTCTAATTAGATAAAGAAAGAGAATCAACCTGGGATGAAATTTGGAGGTGTTGGGGAAGGGAAAATAATAAAAATGTATTTCATGAAGAACTGTATTTTTAATAAAAATAGAAATAAATGTAAAATGTTAATAAATATACTCATAATTCTGATAGTGTCTTTATTGTGTTCATATAACATATGCTAAAGTGCCCATACTTTGAGTCTCATGTGTTTGATTAAATTGCTCAACGTGTAATCAGAAGCCAGGAGTGAAACGATTTAAGGATAAGGTTATGTAAAATGCATAATTCTAAGGCATAATGAAGAACATGAGTAAAAATTTGAGTTAAGCCCCTCAGTCTCTCTGTCTCTTTCTCTATCTATCTATCTATCTATCTATCTATCTGTATCTATATATATGTGTGTGTGTGTGTTTAGTAATGAATTTTTCTGTATATGTGTGTTTAGTAATGAATTTTTCTAATATAAATCTCTAAGTACATAGAGTAGTTTCTACAAGGTTATCTTTAATTTCTTGAGTGCCTCTCTGCAAGTGTCATAAAGGTGTGACTATATATAATCCATTTTACAATGTTCCTGTGAACATGACGGTGATTTCTTTTGTTAAAGGCCTGATTCTATTGTGCTCTATGACCAAATGAATACAGGTAAGCAGGCCATAAGGTATATGTGACACATTGATTATAGTCTAATGTTGGAAGAGTCTGTCATAATCATTCTGGGTAATTAGGGTGTATTCTGTTCACAATTCCCCAAATTAATCCCCAGATCACCAGGTTCTTAAGAAGCTCCATCCTCAGTTTTCTGGATGATATACTGTTATGTGTTTTTATCTCCTTCCTTGGAGAGATGAAACATCTCTGTGTGACAAAATTTTCTTATTATCTTAGTGCTTTTCTGTGAGTACAAGGCCCTCATGCTCTCTAAAATCTTTACATCAATATCATTAATAATATTGATAAATAGTTGTCATATGTTTGTGAAAAAAATATGCCAATAAATTTACTGGGTAGAACCTGGATTATGGTACAGAGTTTGGTGTTTTCTGACTGTGCATGGTATTTATTTTTCTCAGTTACATGTTAGAAAGCTGACAAGTCACTTCCTATGTTAGTGACTTCTTGCCTTTAAGGACAAAAGTTCTGAAGCATATTACATGTATTAGTGCCTAAAATCTATGGCTATTTCCTGGAAATGCTACAGAAACAAAAACTAAAAAAACTGTAGGTATTTCTAATATCATGAAGGCATGTTATCTTATATTCAAATAAATCCCTCAAATGGAAAATTAGAACTTTCTTGTAACTTTAGCCAATCAAGTTTAAGACTGGTATGATAAAAATCTTCAAGTCTTTGAGGAAAAAAATTAGGAAGATATCTCAAGATGTAAATATCTGCTACCCTGGATTGGTACAGTTAGCATAGTAAAAATGACCATCTTACCAAAAGCAATTTACAGATTCATTAAAACACACATCAAAATTTCAGCACAGTTTTTACAGATCTCGAAAGGACACCACTCAGCTTCATGTAGAAATTCAGTAAAATCATGGACAGATAAAACTGTCCCGTGCAATAAACTAAAATCAAGAGGTATCAACATTTCTTATTTCAAAGTGTAATACAGAGGTATAATAATAAAAACATCTTGATAATATAATAAAATAAAAATGGTTAATAAACAGAATCAAATAAAAATTCCAGACTCAAATCCACAGTTTTTGATAAAGAACTCAGAAATACACCATGAATGAACAAAAGCATCTTTAAGAAATAGTGTTGGTCTAACAAAAAATGTTGATATATATAATAATGTAAGTAGATCCATATCTGTTCTCTTATACAATACTAAAGACCAACTGGATCAAAGACCTCAATTTGAATCCAGATATCTTGAGCCTAAAGACAGAATATGGGGAATAGCTTAGAACTCATTGGCATAGGAGATAACATCTCAAACAGAACACCAGTGATGCAGAGGTTGAAAGCCATAATTCATAAATGGAACTTAATAAAAATGAGGACATTCTGTAAGGCAAAGAACATCATCAATAGGTGTTGATTGTAGCCTAGGTCAATGAAACAATAGCCTAGAGAATGTTAAAAGTTTCTCACCAATTCTACGTGTAACAGAAGGCTGATATCCAAAATACATACTCAGAAAAACTAGATGACAATAAACCAAATAATTGAATTTAAAATGTTTTATAGTTCTAAACTGAATGTTTTCTTTTAAAAAAATATTCTTTAATCAATTTTTTGAACATTGCAGTTTTTATCCTCCTCCCAGTCTACCCTATGACTGTTCCACGACCCATTCCTACTCTCCATGACTTCACAACAGCCTCCAGGAGGATCTTTCCAGCCTCCAATCCCCACCCTATCATACCTCCCCAGACCATGGGGCCTTAAATCCTTCAGGCCTAGGTGCATCTTCTCTGACAGAGTCCAGACCCAGCAGTTTTCTGTTGTATATGTGTTGGGGGCTTCATATCAGCTAGTATATGATTCCTGATTCGTCTGTGTCCTAAAGATCCCTGGGACCAGGTTTGTTTACTCTGCTGGTCTTTCTCAAGGGTCACCCTCATACTCAGCTTCTTCCATCTATCCCTAATTCAATCATAGGGTTCACCAGCTTCTGTCCATTGGTTGGGTATAGATATTTGCATCTGATTCTTTCAGCTATTTGTTGGGCCTCTCCAAGGGCAGCCATAATAGGCCTCCATTTGTAAGCATACCATAGATAGCATCAGTAATAGGGTCAGGGCTTGGAGCCTCCCCTTGAGCTGGATCAAATTTGGGCCTGTCACTGGACCTCCTTTTCCTCAGGCTCTGCTCCATTTGTGTCCTTGTAGTTCTTTCAGACAGGAACAACACTGGGTCAGAGTTTTTGACTGTGTGATGGCAACCCCATCCTGCCACTTGATGCCCTTTCTACCGGAGGTGGACTCTACAAGTTCCCTCTCTTCAATGTAGGCCATTTTATCTAAGGTCCTTCCCTTTGAATCCTCATTTGAATTCACTAATGGCAGAGAGGCAGTTAAAGGAATGTTCAATATCCTAACTCAACAGTGAAATAAAAATCAAAATGAGTCTGGGATTACATCTTACAGATATCAGAATGACTAAGATCAAAACCACAAGTGACAGGTAATGCTGTTGGGAATGTGGAGCGATGGGAATACTCTTCCATTGCTGGTAGGATCACATACATTTATATCTACTTTGGTAGACACATTTATTTTAAAATCACCATTACAAGTAAATATCCTTTGTTAATTAGTATAGTGCATATTTATTTCATTCATTACCTGTGAACTTTATTGAAACCACAAACATCAGTTGTAAATCTACTTAAAAGAAAGCAACAAAGTTTCAAACATGAGATATGGGACATCTGCTTATCACCATTACCATCAGTAGCATATGTAAATCTATGTGTAAATTTTTCCACTGACAGGAGGGCTTCCTCAGTTAGAAAATATAGTTTTTACTTGAGAGCTCAGTCCTTCATACTCCATTCATAGGGCTGAGTCCTAACAGTTTTGCCAGGTATTGTTGACCTGGTTCCAAGTTGTCCTCTGGTGTTAAGTGAAGTTCTCAGCTCGGGGAATGGAGAGAGGTAGATGCTGGGTATTTTGCATCATGTGGACTTCATTACATTTTAATTTTCATCATTCTTTTTGTCCATAATGAAATTTTAATAGTTCAAACTTCAAATCTGTAATATTAATTTTTTTGTATAAATGTGGTGACTTAGGAGAAGAGATAAGAAGAAATAACTTAATTAAAGACTGTCCTTGTGGATGTCCAGAATCCTAAAGATAGTGAAGAAATGATGTCTTCACACCAACATCAGACCCATGCACCTTACATATGAATTTAGATAATGTTAATACAGAATCTGTAATTTGAAGAGCTCTGCTCACAATTTTGTGGACCTCCTGGTATCAATTACATCACTGTCCTGTCTTATGATTAGGGTATAAGAATCCTTAAATCTTGTGTGGTGTCCAAGGTTTGAGTATCACATGTATCAGGGTTTTTAGATTTACTTTCAGGATATCTTCTGCCCACTGTGCTGTCCCACTCGATGCCCAACATCTGATAGAAGTGAACAAAAGAAGTAGGATATCACTCCTTTCAAAATTGTAACAAAAAGAGGTACGTAAAAAAATGAAGGCACTGGCCAGTAAATAAACAGAAATCAGAAAAATGTGAGCAAGGAAATTGACAGATAAGTAAAGTCTCTGAACCATCACTCTTTTTTGTGTGTAATTATAGCATTCACATCTGTCTACCTGCTGATATCTTACACTAAGTCTACACACTCTGTACATTGTATGTGTGTGTGTGTGTGTGTGTGTGTGTGTGTGTGAGAGAGAGAGAGAGAGAGAGAGAGAGAGAGAGAGAGAGAGAGAGAGAGAAATATGTTCTGACAAGATTCACATAAGTTGCAATCTCTGGCATCAGGCACAGAGCAAGAGGAAGGTAGGAGATAAATCGATGCTTTGAATTCTTTATGTGTCCTTCATGAAAAAACACAAGGTAATGATCCCTGGATGAGTGAACAGAGTCAGGACCTTTCATATTAGACTGTTTATCTCAATCTTGCTACTTCTATAAAGCATTCATCTGCAGCGTTTCATTCTGAGGACTCTGGTATTCAGTTAGTTACTCTATATGGGGATCAGAGGTGAGCTCCTTTGCTTCCTATCAAAAATTGGTTCCTCTAGAGTCTTAAAATTTAAGTACACCATTAGAGTGAAAGTTTCCGCAAGGCAAAGGACACTTTCAGAAGGACAAAACGACAACCAACAAAGTGGGAAAAGATCTTCACCAACCCCACATCCGACAGAGGGCTAATATCCAATATATACAAAGAACTCAAGAAGTTAGACCCCAAAGAACCAAATAACCCTATCAAAAAATAGGGCACAGAGCTAAACAAAGAATTTTCACCAGAAGAAATTCGGATGGCTGAGAAACACCTTAAGAGATGTTCAACATCGTTAGTCATCAGAGAAATGCACATCAAAACAACCCTGAGATTCCACCTCACACCAGTCAGAATGGCTAAGATTAAAAACTCAAGAGACAACAAGTGCTGGCGAGGATGTGGAGAAAGAGGAACACTCCTCCACTGTTGGTGGGATTGCAAAATGGTAAAACCGCTCTGGAAATCAGTGTGGCGGTTCCTCAGAAAATTGGGCATGTTCCTTCCAGAGGACCCTGGCATACCACTCCTGGGCATATACCCAGAGGATTCCCCTGCATACAATAAAGACACATGCTCCACTATGTTTATAGCAGCCTTGTTTATAATAGCCAGAAATTGGAAGGAGCCCAAATATCCCTCAAAGGAGGAATGGATACAGAAAATGTGGTATATTTATACAATGGAATACTACTCAGCAATTAAAAATAATGAATTCATGCAATTTGTAGGTAAATGGTTAGACCTGGAAAATATCATCCTGAGTGAGCTAACCCAATCACAAAAGAATACACATGAAATGCAATCACTGATAAGTGGATATTAATGAGCCCAGAAGCCCTAAATACTCAAGGCACAATTAAATTAGCAAGTCAAATGATTCCCAAGAAGAAAGGAGAGGACCCTTGGCCTGGAAAGATTGGATCCAGTTTTGTAGAGAAACTGTGGGGGGAGGGGGAATGATTGGGGAATAGTTGGGGGGGAGAGGAACTATGGGACATAGGGAGGGGGGAACTGGGAAAGGGGAAAGCCTTTGGAATGTAAACATAGAATATAGAAAATAAAAAAAATAATTCTTGAATTAAAAAAAAAAGAGTGAGCACTTGATGAGGGAATGGAAATCTCTCCTGCCTCCACCCAAACTTAAGTTAAAAATCCAATGATGAGTCTGGCTACTCACAGGTATGCAGATATGGACAGGCTTACTTCCTCATTCCTACTGCTGATTTTCCCTACATGTGAGTGCCTAGGCTTTCTAAGGGATCAACTTTTCTATCCTCTCTCTATTCTACTATCATTAACATCTGTATTATTTTCTTCACAGGTGTCCTGTCCCAGGTTACTCCGAAAGAGCCTGGTCCTGGGATATTGCCTCCCTCCCAGACCCTTTGTATGACTTTTCTTTCTCTGAGTTTTCCCTGAGCACTTCTGGTACAGGTATGATCTGGATTCATCAGTCTTCAGGGAAGGGTCTGGAGTGAATGGCAAACACTTGGTGGGATGATGTTAAGAACTACAACCCATTCCTGAAAAGCCAGCTCACAATCTCCAAGGACACTTCCAACAACTGGGTAGTATTTTAGATCAGCAGTGTGGACACTGCAGATACTGCCACATACTACTATGCTAAGATAGCAAATTGACACAGCCTTGGTTTTCATCTGTACACTATTTCAGGTGTGTTCTCAGCTTTGTTCTTTACTGTTATACCATAAAAGGGCATGACCACAGCTTTCCTGCTGGCTTCTTTGGTTTCCAATTTCCTCTTAGTTTAAGAGCTTTCTATTCCTGATAGTCAAAATGGGTCCCTTTTAAGATGTTCAAAAATGATTCTGTCTGTGTTTGGTCTTATAAAGCTGAAAGCTGTTTGGTGCCTACAGCAGGTGGCTCAGAGTTATGATTCTACTCATGTTTAGGCCACATATCCCATATCAGAAAATTCAAAATAATTGCAATTTTCATGTTCTGTATGCAGATGTATATATGGAAGGTAGGAATTACTGAATGAGGACTCTCAAATTGAGTGATAGGCTACAAAGTTCTCATGGACACTGCCAAATATTGTAAGCTATTCTCAAGAGTACTTGATATTTTCCAAAACCTGGTTGTAACACTATATTGTTAAAGAAAAAGCCTCTATATTTCAGTGAACATACAGAATTTGAACCTTTGCACAAGGACAAGCTTATACACTCCTAACTGGTAGCCTTGGAACTTTATATATTTTGTATGGTATCAGAAGTAAAATGTGGTAGTCACCCAGATAAAAACCTGGTTACCTACAATACTTACCTTCCTATTGGTTATGTTGGTGCAATACTGTCACAAATGTTTTGATGTTAATCATTTATTCTTTGATGAAATTTAAGGCCTGTGAAATGGAAGTCATGGCTGATATCTTTAATGTCACAAAGAACATGAAATTGGGTAGAGTACAGTCCTAGTGGAAAATCAAAGTCTATTGTTCTAATAAAGCATTATACTCATAAGATGATTTTTAATTACATAGCCATATATACTCTTTAATCTTTATGTCAATCCATGAGTATTGGAGATATTTCTTGCAGCAAATGGGAAACAAGAGAAAATGAAAAAAGAACAATCTATAGAGAGTGTGAGACATTGCAGCCTTTTGTTTAGCCTCATCAAATCTTCCCCTCAGGAATAGTGATCAGTGAAAAGGAGGAAGCAAAATATTGTAAGAGTCAGAGACATTGGATTATTCCAAAGAAACAGACACAATAGGACTGATGTCCA
Source organism: Apodemus agrarius (assembly GCA_964023405.1). Taxonomy (NCBI): domain Eukaryota; kingdom Metazoa; phylum Chordata; class Mammalia; order Rodentia; family Muridae; genus Apodemus; species Apodemus agrarius. Next base: position 5,252,154 of record OZ030011.1, read on the forward strand.
AATGAATTCACATGGTGTGTGGGAACAAGCATTGAGATTGTATAGTTTCAGGGCAGTGGGACACTCTGCAGACAGAAGGAAATAGATATGTGGCCTCACTATTAGCCAAGAATCTATCTGCAACTCCTATTCACTTGCAAAACTCTTTTAGTCTTCTACAGTGGAGCCTCACATGCTGAATCAACCACATTTGAAGGTAGGCCTTATATGAAGGAGTTGGAGAACCAAAACCAACACAATGGCATATTTGTAGAGTATGTCTGTATGTATTTTGTCTTTTTAAAAAATATTTCACTTTAGATTTTGTATCATTTTGAGAGAGACAGAGAATCAGAGAGACGCAGACAGAAAGAAAAAGGAGAGACAGAGAATTCTCATAAAGTTCAACACCCCTTAATGGAGCTCATCAGCCTGACATCTGAGTTTTCTTTATCTGTTAAGGTGTCAAGCACAGTATCACAACCTGCCTCTCCGTTATGCCTGAAAATCTGAAGGAGCAAGAAACTGTCATGGAGCCATGAGGACAGGAAAGAGTAGCTTGTAGATTTGTTCAAAATTATTGTTAAGTATTGCAGGGAACAAGAGGATTAAAAATTAATTCTTATTTCATAAGAAAATGTAGTAGTGACCTTGAATGTAAGAATCAGAGAGAAGGAGTATTAAATTAATTCCCGTTTTTCACATATTCTTGTGTTTAGGTGCTCTTTTTGTGCACTAAATAAAGATTGTCTTTGTATTCATATACTGATTACTGTGCGGCATAAAGCTGAATACAGACAAGTCTTTCTCTGTGTTATTAATATCTCTAATTGTATTCTGTAAAACTTCCCTCTCTTAGCTTTAGATTGGTTTAATAAAAAGCTGATGGCTTGTCACAAGGAGGACAGAATAGACAGGACTTCTGTGGAGAGATAGTAACTCTGGCAAAGAGAGTCAGGAACAGATATTGCAAGCCTGATGCAGAGAAAAAAGCAGGGCAGGGCTCCAGGGCTGAAGGAGCAGTAACTAATAAGCTATTTGGCAGAATATAGATTAATATACATGGATTAATTTAAATTATAAGAGGTAGTTTGGAACAAAAGTAAGATAATGGTTAAATGTATAATCAGCAAACATGAGTCTTGATGTTTTTATTCAGGGTTTGGGTAGGCATAGTAAAACTATATTCTTATATCCATGTTGGAGTTACTGTGAACACATGTATCTACCATAATTGGGTCAAAAACTTTGGAGTAGTAGTGTTTGATCACACAAACAATATCTAATTCCTTGGCTATGACCAACATTGCTTTTAAAGTATTCTTTTGTTTCTCTTTGATTTCCAAGGCAAAAATTTTCTGTATAGCTCTGGTTGTACTGGAATGCTTTCTGTAGACAGGGTTATTCTCCATTTCAGAGATGCACATATTTCTATCACCCAAATCCTGGGGTTAATGGTATTTACAACCACTGTGTTCATAGGTTAAATGCTCTCAACTAATATTTTTAATCATCCCACGTCCTTTCATGGATTTTTGTGTGGAAGAATTGCAGCAATATGGATTGATCATTGATTCCAAATGCATATTATTACCCTTTCCAAATATTCTTCCCCATAATCACATGACTGTTACAGAACACTAATTACAATGTTACAAGATCATCTCCTACAGTCTTTGGGATAATGGGTGTGGCAATGATATTAGTGCTTTAATGAGAACTGTTCTGTAATTCCAGATGGTGATTCAGGACATTGTCCCAAATGAATGAGCTTCAGCACTTGTCAGTAAATGATTTCAGTTGTAAGATACAGAGTGAACATTACAGAGATTCCCTAAAATATCTCTAGAGTAGATAATCCTGCATCTTATATGTCTGACTACTGAGGACACCATGGTGTATCAATCTTTGAGGGAATCAGAGTGAGAAGATGGGAGCCAATTTCCAAACACAATCCTCTGCAAAAGGAACTAGAATAGTGAAAATGGTGCCCAGCCCTTGGTGGACAGGCCCATATAGACAGGTTCATAAGGAACTGCTAGGAGTTTGTGATCAATGAAAAGAGGGCACAGCCATAGGTTACAGGAAAAATAATACACATGAAATGGAGAGTAGAAAAATGCTGTAGATCAATATGTCAACTTGTTTAAGGAAAGTTCCTGCACAGATATTTGCACCAGATCAGCAAGTATTATGATCCTCATATTAGTTTCACTTAGGAAAATAAGCTAATATTTTATATTTCTAATATTATGGTGCTCAGAGTTTTTGTGAACAGTTTACAATATAGGAGGAAGATGTCTATGCAAAACCATACTACTTAAGTACGCAAACACTATTGTGTATTGCAACTTATGAGAGCCATAAGTATAACATATATTGTAGTATGCAGTATAGCATTATAGACATTACTCAGCACATCAGGGATTCTGACATGCCACAACATGACCATCTAGCACACTGGATTTTAGGTATAACATTCCCTCTTTGGTCAGAAGTCACTGATGCCCTGATGAAGCTGCCCTGTGAACTGACAATTTCCAGGACATCACATGGATTCTGACCAGTCATGTTAGAGAGGACATGCATTCAATTGGTCCTCCTCATTCTATTGAAATATTAGGTGAATCCGATTTGTGAGACTGAAGTTAGAGCACAATATACATGAACATCCTAAATTTGCGTAGTATGTGTTTTGTTTTTAATATAAGTAATATATTATAAGTAATATGTAGGAATGCACATTCCTACATATTACTACATAGTGCTATTGTTTTCTCTTATCTCTGGGTCACTATTCATAATCCATACTTTGTGAGATAGAATTGTTAAAATATCAAATTCAATGGTTAACTAACAAGTGTCCCACACAGGAATAAGAGGATCCTGGATTGGAAAGGCACACTGGAGAGATAAAGGTTTCTAAGCACACATATTTCCACCCATTAGGATGACTGTCAATTAAAATTTCTCTATATTAATCTCATTAAATGCATGCACATGCAGGTTGAGAAACAGATTGATTTAAAGAATACACTTGCTTGATGTCCACTTCTTTCTCAATGTGAATTTTTACTGAACTGTTAACTTTTCTGAGTACCACAGCAGTTTTTCTTCTTTCTGTTGACTCCTGTAAGTGAGCATCCCAGAGATTCATCCATCTATACAGGGACAGATGCATCTCAGGTCAAGACTCATTGCTGTCATTCTTTCTTCGGCTGCTCTTGCCCAGGTATAACTTGAGGAAGGCAACAAATACCCCATTCTTTCCTGTTGACACCTCATTACAAAGGAGAACTCATAGAACTGGATTCATCTGCCACTAGCAAAGCAGATAACTTTGAGAGTGTCATTGCTGATAATGTAGAAAAAACTTAAATTCATATGCCAAGACAGGAGTCATCTTCTCCAGATAAAGACGAGCCTTTTCTCCCTGCATATGAGCCCTGCAAGCATACTAGTTGGAAGGATATGTTACTGCTGAGGTCAGACTGGGCAATATCAGTGTAGAGGATAGGAGGGAAATCTACCTGCAGGTGAGTTCATGACCAGCAGGGGACACAATGGGGCCAGGAATCACCAGCAGAGAGATGTTGTGAGTGTGTAGGGGACTGTGTATCATCTGTGGTTTCCTTTCTTAACTTGCTTGTATCTGTAGTGATTGACATGTAACGTTTCCATGCTCAACTGCAGAATATCATATGTTAAAAGTTTTAAAGATTTGTATTTCCTTGACTATATATATTATATTATATGTAATTATAATTGTGTATTTATTATATATAAATATACATAAAATATTATATTTAAATATTTATAACTATTATATGCCAAGGGCGGGGGAGCCTCCTGGCCAGGTGAAGGTAGTGGTGGAGTCACAGATTAGGACTCTGGTGATGATGGCTTTGAAGTCTGAGGATATCAGGGCTTTTTAACTGTACTGAAATGCTGATGATAACTCCTAAAATGTCCTAGAAACTTTCTTGCTCTTTCTGGCTTAGGTGATTAACACCTGTAGCCTAACAGCAGTGGATTAAGCAATGTGGTCTTTGTTCTATCTCAGCAGGAACTGCTGGGCTCTAACTTTCAGCCTGCTAGTTAGAAGTTGCAGTGAGAAAAATGGGACACTTAAAGAAGTGGTTAATGAGTTTATTACTAAGTTGTAAAGAGTTTCCAATGAAAGCTATCTAAGAGGGTAAAGCAGAAAGATCCTAAGTGGAGAAAGGAAAAAAATTCTTCTAAGTGGGAAAGGTTAACAAGTGTGAGAAAGCTGGAGAGAGAGAGAGAGAGTAGAAGGAAAACAAGAGACTTGTCTTCTCTATTGTCTTCAGTACTTATACATCTTTCAGGATACATGACCACATGTTACAAAGTTCATCACAAATTCACACAAAAATCAAATCATAAATTGAAATAAAAGTTTACAACAGAATGTTTACATGCATATCCATTAGGAATAATTATCTAGATAGTAATATCTATCATTTGTCTTCTCTACAGGTTTGTAGAAAGTTTAAAACCATAACTAATTTATGAGTGAAGTTTTTATAGATAAACCCAGTCAATATTTTATCTTCTGTTCTAACAACTATAATAAATCCTACTTCACTTTTTCATGACCTTTCGTTAATTGTTTTACAGCCTCTTGGAATGTGCTCTGAGTAGGAGAAAGTCTGGTTGCTATCTAAGAGCAATTAACTTGTAACACTTGGGAGACTGACAGAGTTCTCACTGCAGTTTGATTATCAGAAAAGGACCTAGTAGGAGTCCCATTATAAAAGAGCTTAATAATCACAGATATAATTTTAGAAATTCTTATAGGATCATCATTAGAATTTAAGTAATCTATTTGTCTACATAGCATCACTATAAGACAGTACATCTTCGTAGATCTGAAGAGATTTGCTGCAAAGGGGTGTACTATTACTTATTGATTATTATATATGTATGATAATAACAGGCAAAGCATATTAATAGCAGGAATCTTTTCTAAAATTAGTCCCCCATAGCCTTGTTGAATGGGGGCTCACCTGTCACAGATTATATAATAACCTGAAGCAGGCATTTCAGAATGATCATCTGTTAGTATATGAGCTTGTCCCATTATGGCTCCTGACAATTATATTTATATGTAATGTATATAATTATAATTACATATAATTATATATTATAATATATAGAATTATAGTATATATTTATTATATTATATATATTAATTATATTATTTATATATTTGATGCAATTTTCCATTGACAGATACAAAGCCTATTTCCATCATTTATTTATTGTGATAGTGATGCAATAATCGTACATGTACAAATGTTTCTGAAATATATTTAGCCTTGGTCATTTGGGTGATTTTGTTTTAGCATATAACATGTTGCAAAGGCAAAGGTTAATTGTATGTATGAAAAGGAGGCTGCAAATTCTGATAACTTAGCTGTTTTGAAATTTGCCCTCCCTATTGTCATTCTTGCACCCACCTAAAATCCATCTGTTTACTGTGTCACAATTTGTGTCACTGTCTCAGGTTGAAAATCATTTTAGAGCATAGGCCCTGATGTTACATCTACAGCCCAGGCACAAGACTCAGGGACAGTGTATGGGATGAATTTACTCAGATGGGATTAGGACTCAGCAAGCCCTGGATCTTGACCCAGGTGTCCCTTCTTCTCCAGCAGGAGTAGGTACTTATCTAATTTGTACCCTGCTCATGAATATGCAAATCATGTGAGTCTATGGTGGTAAATATAGGGATGTGTATAAAACCATCAGATCACTGTCCTTGCTACAGTCACTTAGTACACAGGACCTCACCATGAGATGGAGCTGTGTCATTGTCTTTCTGGTGGCAACAGCTACAGGTTAAGGAGCTTACCATAGCACATTTGAAATCTGGCCATAAACTTAGGCAATAATGATATCCACTCTATTTTTCTCTCCACAGGTGTCCACTCCCAGGCTCATCTCCTGCAGTCTGGGCCTGAGCTGGTGAGTCCTGGGGCCTCAGTGAAGATGTCCTGCAAGGCTTCTGGCTACACATTCACTGACTACTATATGCACTGGGTGAAGCAGAGTCATGGAAAGAGCCTAGAGTGGATTGGAGAGATTAATACTAAATATGATAATACTGACTACAATGAAAAGTTCAAGGGCAAGGCTAAACTGACTGTAGACAGATCCGCCAGCACAGCCTACATGCAGCTCAGCAGCCTGACATCTGAGGACTCTGCGGTCTATTACTGTATGACCCACAGTGTTGCAACCACATCCTGAGTTTGTCAGAAAACCTGAAGAAGAAACAAGCAGCCCTGGGACTGAGATTACTCAGAGAAGATTTGCTTGAAGACTTGCTCAGAAGCAGTCACTTGTGTAGTCCACTTCAGTTCTTTTGTCAACTTTGCAAGAGGACATCTGTGAATCATGTGATGCTGATTTAGGATGCTCCTTGATTAACCCATACCTTGTGAATCTCTTCACCAGTGACCACCTCCACTGGTAATATTTCTTCTTTAATAAATTGACAAAAAGGAAAACCTTGATTATGAGTGATAAAAGTATCTCAGGATCCCAAGAAACACTAGAACTTTGGAATAGCTGCAAATAGAACATAATATGAATTTGACCTCTAAAATCCCACCAACTTCTGGGCAAACACAAAGTCCTTTCACACCATTAATTCTTAAGTGACTTCTAGGTGTTTTTCTAACTCTGCTTATGTGGTCCAGTAGAAGTTTCAATCAAATAGAATGTAAGAGTTATTTATATCAAAATGCACCGCTCCTGTTGAGGCAAAGTTGAACAGTCTTCTGAGGGAGGAATGAGGGTGATTATAGGAAAGGTGGAAAAGGAGACTCTGAGGCAAAGGATAGAAATCATAGGGCTGTCCAGCCTCTACAATGGAATTCCTGAATTTAGTTCTCAATTTTTTTGTATATTTCAGAAGATCATGGTGAAAATTCACAAGCTAGCAGAGAGAATGGCTGACATATATTGGATATCTATTCTCATTCAGAAGTCTCCCAGTTCCTTCCTCCAAGATTAACAGAACACTCAAGTCTTTTACCTTGACTCACAGAAGTAGGCAAAATGTCTCCTGACACAAAGCCACATAAGTGTAATTCCTATACAACATAAAAAAGAGTAATATTGAATCGCTTTTCACTGAACTCATTTATTACTTCAATGTATGCAGTGCTATCTGAGGTAGATTATGAGGTTATATGTTAATATCTGCTCCCATAAAAGTGGTTCCATCCTCAATAATCTGACCTATAGTCAGTAGCCTTTAGAGAACATGGACTTATCCTGAAGGAGCTTCAACTCTCACAGTCTGTTGTATTCCTGGTGCCCAAATTTGTGAATGTGTTTGTCAGTGCATCTACAAGTACTTCTTGTGCTTGGTTTTTGGTGCTTTTTTTCTAGTTGTTTGTTTATTTCATCCTATTCTAGATTGTTTGCTTGTTTTTTTGTTTTAAACAGGGGTTCTCTGTGTAGCCTTGGCTATCCTGGAACTCATTCTATAGACCTGGCTGGCCTCAAACTCAGAAATCTGCCTGCCTGCCTGCCTCTGCCTCCCAAGTGCTGGGATGTACCACCACTGCCAGGTGCTTGTTTTTTTTTTTTTTTTTTTTTTTTTTTTTTTTTTTTTTTTTTTTTGGTTTTTTCGAGACAGGGTTTCTCTGTGTAGCTCTGGCTGTCCTGGAACTCACTCGGTAGACCAGGCTGGCCTCGAACTCAGAAATCCGCCTGCCTCCGCCTCCCAAGTGCTGGGATTAAAGGCGTGCGCCACCACCGCCCGGCTGGGTGCTTGTTTTTTTAAAATCCTATTTTGTTGTTCTTTTTTGTTATTATTAGGTGCTATTCATTTTTCTAATTAGATGAAGAAAAGGAGTTGAGGTGACAGATGATCAGGAAGGAGTTCACGGTATCAAATGAGTAATCAGAATATGTTTCATGAGAAATGTTTATTTACAATAAAATAGAAAAAAATCTAAAAAATAATAAATAAATAATCCTGATAACCTCTTTGTGGTATAAATATTGCATATGTCCAAGCGACCATACTGTAAGATTTCTGTCTCTGATTAAATTGTTTAAAGGGTTTTCAGAGGCCAGGTCTTAAAGGACTTAAGAAGGAGGCATATATAAAATGCATAATGCTAAGGTATAGAGATACAAGCAATAAAATATTTGGGATGTAGCTGGTGTGTATGTGTGTGTGTGTGTGTGTGTGTGTGTGTGTGTGTGTCTGCTTATGTGTATATAATTTTGCTTGTGTGCATATTTTTAATAATAAATTTCCCATTATTAATCTTTAAGGACATAGAGTAATTCTTCTGGGAGAACTTATATATAATTTTTATAGAGGGGTCATTTTCCTCCTATAACCCTTTAGCAGAATAATATTATTTGTTTCATCCTATGTCCTTGGCCTATCTATTGAGAGGTTCTTGATCAAACAACCATTTTTAGGTATGAATTTGATTTCATGGAAGGGGTCGTGACCAAATCAGATCTTGGTTGATTACTCCCACAAGATTTGTGCTATTTTTGCAGGCAGGTGGCAGGATACTATTTAGATCAAAGATTTTTGTTAAAGTTTGTTTCCTGTTTATCTCTCTCTTTTAATAACATGTTGATGCCTTCCAGTATTATGAGCATTTGTCCACAGATGCAAAGGTTCTAATATTAACCAGTTCTCCATGTTCAATGAGGTGTTTTGGTGTTGTCTTCTTAAGGAGAAACCTTGAAGTTATCAGTGAGGGAATCAAACTCTAAGAAGAGATGAGACTGAGAACTTGGTGTGTATTGACATCTCCCACCTGGATTAGATTTCAGGGAGTCAAAGAACAGGTAACTTTTTGTAGTTATACTTAAAAACATTAAGAATTAGGAAAAGGAACTCCAGTCAACAATAATTTCCATTATCATTTCAATTCCAGTTGTACAATGAAGCTTAAGGTGTGACTATATAGAAAGTCTTTTTCCAAATTTCTTGTGACTATGAGTGTGGGTTTCATACTTAAAAGTCCTAGAGTCTAATGTGGCCTCTTACATAAAATACAGCAGTCAATGAAGTGCATTTGATATTTCCTGATATGTTTCACAATGGTCTCTGGAGGGAGAAGTCTGAGATAATCATAGTGGAGATATTACATTAGATCTGTCCATACAGGTTGCAAACAGGTCACCACATTGTCAAGAACCTATGTTCACACCTTTCTGGATAAAGTTCTACTATTTGGTTTTATTTTCTCCAATGAGGATACACTCCTATCATTAAAATTCTTAGTTCTCTTTGTTCTCCTCTGTGTGTACAAGGCCGTCATGCTCTCTAAAATTACTACATTAATGCCATCAATAATATTGCTAAGTATTTGGTGCCATGGGTCAGTGAAAGCAAAAGTTCTAAATAAATTAGTTGTGGAGAATCTGAGGAGCAGGTGTGGAGACTGGTGTTTCCTGACTTTATCAAGTGTTTATTCTTCTCAGTTAATCGCCTACAAAACCCAGGAAACTCTTATCTCCTTATGTCAGTTGATCCTTACTTTGACTGACACAAGATCAGAAGGAGATAACTGAAGTTAGTTCCTAAAATCTATGTTACCCTCCGGAGAATGCTACAGAAACAGAAATGACATGAGACTTCCCAGTCACCATGAAAATAATTTATCATATGTAGTAGAGTGAATTCCATGATAGAAATATTGGAACCTGAGGTAATTCTAACCAAGAAAGTGAAAGACTTGTATGACAAAGCTTCATATATTTGAACAAAGAAATCTAAGAAGACATTGGAAAATGTAAAGTTATCTCTTTCTCACGGACTGGTAGAGTTAACATAGTAATAAAAATTTTCACCCTACCAAAAGCATTCTATAGATTCAATGCAATCACCACCAAATTTCCAAGATCTTGAGAGAATAACTCTCAACTTCATATAGAAATATAAAACAAATCAAGAACAGACAAAACAATCCTGTATAATAAACGAATATGCAGAGTCATGACCATCCCTGGAACAAAGTTTACTATAGAGCTATAGTGATAAAACCAGCATGGAATTGGTATAAAAGCAGGTTGATCAATGTAATAAAATTGACAGACATAAATCGACATACCTATGAATCCTAATATTTGATAATGAACCCAAAGTACGGAATGAAATTAAGCAACAATCTTTAACAAAGGCATTTGTGTAACTATATATCTGAATGTAGAAAAATATAAATAGATCTATTTCTATTTTTTTTGAATTCTTCTTTTTCTATTTTTTTAATTTTTATTTTCTATGATCTATGTTTACATTCAAAGGGCTTTCCCCTTTCCCAGTTCCCACCCACCATAGTTCCCATAGTTCCTCTCCCCCCAACTGTTCCCCAATCATTCCCCTTCCCCCCTCGGTTTCTTTACTAAACTGGATGTAATCTTTATAGGCCCAGGGTCCTCTCCTTTCTTCTTCTTGGGAATCATTTGACTTGCTATTTGTGTCTTGAGTATTTAGTGCTTCTGGGCTCATTAATATCCACTTATCAGTGATTGCATTTCATGTGCATTCTTTTGTGATTGGGTTAATTCACTCAGGATGATATTTTCCAGGTCTAACCATTTACCTACAAATTGCATGAATTCATTATTTTTAATTGCTGAGTAGTATTCCATTGTATAAATATACCACATTTTCTGTATCCATTCCTCCTTTGAGGGATATTTGGGCTCCTTCCAATTTCTGGCTATTATAAACAAGGCTGCTATAAACATAGTGGAACATGTGTCCTTATTTCTATTTTTATGGGTAAGAATTAACTAGAGTCACAGAACTTATGTGTAGTCTTGATATACTAAAAATTTGTTGATAACTTACAGTCTGTAGTTCAACTCTCCAACAATGGTCAGCAGCAGCTGTGAATGTAAATCAAAGGATCTAGCAGGTGCTCAATTCCACAAGACAAGCAGGTCAAGAAGAAAGAATCTTCCTTCTTCCAATGTCCTTTAGTAGGTCTCCAGCACAAAGTATGGCCCAGATTAAAGATGCATACCACCTGGATCTTGGACTTGCTTTGTCCCAGATGACCTTGAACTCAGAGATCTCTTTGTCTTAGTCTCCTGGGATTCATAGCCACTATGAAAGAAGATCTCCATGCCAAGATCTGCATCAGAAACATATCTTCCAGCATCAAGATCAGGATCACAGGTTATCCAATTCTGGATTATAGTTCATTCCAGATACAGTCAAGTTGACAACTAGGAATAGCCACTAAAATCCACCCCTTGTCAACTTGACACAAGTAATATCCCATGTCCACATGAAACAATTGCAAGGTAATGAATATGCCTAACATGATATAACTATTCTTTGTACAATCTCAAACACATTTGTAAGTTTAAAATGGTTCAATGTTCCTCAGGGACATACTTCTGGTATCATAAGTTAAATACCAATTGATTTTAATGAAATTGGAAGAAAGGCAAATGTGTTCTAACAATATAATACAGAAACATTCATATTACTTTATAATCCTCATTTCTGCAACTGATTACATGGCCTTAGGTGGTATTTATAATTAGCTTCCTTACTACCCATTCTGTATTTGATCTACCCTCTGCAAGCACCTCAGCTGGTTTTGGTTCCTTTCCTGGAGCCATATCTTCATGCCTGCTTATTCTGTGTCCTTTGTCATCCTGCTTGGATTAGGCAGTTATAGTTTTCCATTGGCATTAATCACAGGACATGGTGTACTATGAAACATCCTAAGGGGTCTCCTGCACTCCAGATATAATCCAGATATACCTTCATTGTGGAATGGGAATCCAATTTCCCCTAGAAAATATGAATCTATTTTAAAGGCATTAAAAGCCCAAAATGAGCAGGGGTTCCCTGGGCTTCCAGTTCGATGGAATGTTTCTAGTAGCTCCTGGTAGAAGCACGCTACCTTCTGGACCCAAAACTTCTAGGCCAGCAGAAACTAGAGTTCTAAGGACAGAAAGCAAAACAAGTTCTAGTGGGTTACTAGGAGTTATAGTGAAAGGAACTATTCTCTTTACCACTCCTTGATATCTGAATGCATGGATCCTGGCTATGGGAAAAATTTTTACCATATATTGGATGCTGATTCAAAGCATATACTGCCTTCTGAAGAACTCTGCCCTAGCCCTCCATGCTGCTAACACCAAATTGGCACTGTAACTGTGTTCTCAAAAGGCCATTCCATTTTTCTATCACATCTGCTGCTTCAGGATGATGAGGAACATGTAAGACCAGTGGATTCATTTATCATGGGTCCACTGTCTCACTTCTCTAGCTGTGAAGTGAGTTCCAAGGTCAGAATCAATACTGTGTAGAATACCAAGATGAACTCCTTCCAGCTTCTGGCTATTATAAATAAGGCTGCTATGAACATAGTGGAGCATGTGTCTTTATTGCATGGAGGGGAATCCTCTGGGTATATGCCCAGGAGTGGTATTACAGGGCCCTTTGGATGTGTTGTGTCCAATTTTGTGTAATCACTGATAAGTGGATATTAATGAGCCTAGAAGCTCTGAATACTCAAGGCACAATTAGCAAATCAAAAGATTCCCAAGAAGAAGGAATGAGAAGACACTGGTCCAGAAAAGAGTGGCTCCAGTTTTGCAGGAGAGTACCAGAACAGAGAAAGGGTTGGGGGTGATTGGGGAATGCGCGGGGTGGGGGGAGGACTTATGGGACACATGGTGAGGGGGCAACTGGAAAAGGGGAAAGCCTTTAGAATGTAAACAAAATAAAAAAAAGCTGAGTAGTAAAAAAAAATAAGAATATCATGATGATTGCTAAGGCATGCTGTAAGTCCACAGATGGTGGTTTTGGCAGAAGCATTATGTGAAGGAAAGACAAATCCATAACCAGAATAAGCATCTACTCCAGTAAGTACAAAACATTGTCCTTTCAATGGAGGAAGTGGTCCAATGTAGTCAACCTGCCATCAGGTTGCTGGCTAGTCACCTCAAGGAATGGTGCCATACCTGGGGCTCAGTATTGGCCTCTGCTGTTGACAGATCTGGCATACAGCACCAGCTGTAGTCAGATCAGCATTGGTGATTGGAAGTCCATGTTGTTGAGCCCAAGCATAACCTTCATCTTGGCCACCATGGCCACTTTGTTTATATATCCATAGAACAATGTCAGGGATGGTTGAGGAATGAGACTGACTATGCTCAGAATGGGTCATCTTATCCACTTGATTATTGAACTCCTCCTCAGCTGATATCATCTTTTGGTGAGCATTTACACGGACACTAATATATTCACATCCTTTGCCAATTTGGAGAGATCTATCTACATACTTTTACCCCAGATCTCTGTCTCACAAATTTTCCCATTGTAATCTTTCCATGTCCCTGACCATGCAGCCAATCCATTGGCTACAACCCATGAGTTAGTGAAAAAAGATACATATAGCCATTTTTTTCTTCCAAATATACTGTAATATTACATATACTGCCTGAAGTTCCACCCAATGGGAAGATTTTCCTTCACCCGTGTCTTTCAGAGTTGTCCCGGAAAAGGGTTGTAATGCTGTAGCTGTCCACTTCTGGGTATTGCTTGCATAATGTGCAGAGCCATCTGTAAACCAGATCCTAGTCTTCTCTTCTTCGGTCAGCCAACCATAGGGAAAACCACAAGAGACTATAGGTTCATGCTTGACAGCAGATGGCATTATAATAGACTGCTATTGTGCATGTCCTACTTTATGACTTAGAGGGTCTGATAACACCCAGGTCATGATGGGCAATTCAGGTCACTTGGTAACTTGGTGTCCTATTGTCAAATATTCAGTTTCCACTAAGGCCCAATAGCAGGTCAAAAGATGTTTTCAAAGGGAGAATAGTTGTCTGCAGAGGGTGGTAGAGCTTTGCTCCAAAATTCTGAATGTATCTTCTTTGATTTACCTACAGGGGCCTGACAGAGGCTCCAAAAAATCTCTAACTGCCACCAACATCTCAAGTACCACCAGGTCTGCTGGATCACATGGTCCAAGTGGCAGAACAGCCTGCACAGCAGCATGGACCTGTTGAAGAGCCTTCTCCTCTTTCAAACCCCATACATAGCTAGCAGCTTTCTGAGTCACATGGTAAATGAGCCTGGGTAACATACCCAAGTGAGGAATGTGCTCTCCAGAATCCAAATAAACCCACTAAACATTGTGCTTTGTTCTTGGTGTTAGGATGGTCCAGGTACAGTATCTTATCTTTCACCTAAGAACAAATATCTCTGCATGCCCCATACCACTATAATCCTAAAAATTTCACTGAATTAGTGGTCCTTGAATTTTGGTTGGATTTATTTCCTACCCGCTAATATGCTTGTGTGTTACCAATGAGTTCAAAGTGTTTGCTTCTTCCAGCTCATTTGGTCCAATCAGCATAATGTCATCAATACAGTGCACCAATGTGATATTTTATGGGATAAACAAATGATCAAGATCCATTCTGACTAAGTTATGACACCAGGCAGAAGAGTTACTATATCCTTGAGGCAAAACTGTAAAGGTATACTACTGACCTTGCCAACTGAAAGCAAATTGCTTCTGGAGGTCCTTATGAACAGTTACTGAGAAGAAAGCATTTGCTAGATCAATAGCTGCTTACCAAGTACCAGGAGATGTGTTAATTTGCTCAAGAAATGAAAATATATCAGGTAAAGCCACTGCAATTGAAGTTATTACCTGACTTAGTTTTTGTAAGTCAACTGTCATGCTCCATGTTTCTGTCTTCTGCACTGGCCAGATAGGAGAGTTAAAGGGAAATATATCACTGCGCATTTCTTGGATACCGTAATTTCACGCAGCCAAGCTGCAACCCAGGCGAAGGCTGTGTGATATTTACTGGGGAAAGCCTTGTTTGGCAGGGCTGTCCAAGATGAATACCGCTGTGGGCCTCCTTGGCTGCAGATAGAGCTGAGCTGAAATTTCTCATGGCAAACTGTGTAACCCTTTATCTGACCTGTTCTTTTACTTACGAGATGTCCCTGCCAGCCGAAGGTGCGAGCATCCAGGCGTGACAGTTCACTCAGAGTTTATTCTTTGAACTACAGTACTGGCCATGATTTATCCTCTGGAGATCCATTGCTTTGCTTTTAATTAGCTGTACAGTTATTACCTAGATACATTAAAGAATTAACCTCCCAACAATTTATATTATCTGTATGGTTAGCTGGTCTTTGGCACTCTGACATGGAAAACTTCAGTTAAGTAAAGTTTCAAAATAAGCCTAAGAAAGTCTCACAAAAAGATAAACAAAACATAGTGTAGTCTCTGACTCTTGAATTACTAATTTATTATTGACTACAGAGGGACGCGATAACCTTGTGTGTAGTCTCTGACTCTTGAATTACTAATTTATTATTGACTGCAGAGGGACGCGATAACCTTGGGTGTAATCTCTGACGTTCATGCCTGATTCATTTGTATTTCCTTGTGTCAGTTACTCATGGTAACCATTCTTTGTAAACATTTCACTGTAATACCAACTTAGGGTGTATAAATGTTCCTGCCTCAGAACAGTAAAGTGCATTCAGATGCATTCAGATCTTGTGTGTGTCTGTCTGTCATTCGCCAGACCTGTACCTTCCTGCATACCAAAGACCCTGATTCCCCACGGGAGTGTGTGTTCCGACCCAGCCAGTCGCTGTGGCAGCTGGCGCCTCAGAACAGGGACAATTTGGGCAGGTAAACTTTCCTTCTTTCTTTCTTTCTTTCAAGGTAACAGGCCGGATCTTGCGAGGGAGCCGCGGTCCTGCTGGTAAAGGATCACCGGTTAAGTGCAAGTAATCTGATATCATGGGGCAGACCGAGTCAAAACAGGAACGAATGTTCTTTTCAGTGTTTAAGCATATGATGGCTAGCAGAGGGTTAAAAGTTTCAGAAAGTACAACCAGGGAGTTCTTTGAGATACTCCTTAAGCAGTTGGCTTGGCAGAATGCTAATGCTTTATGCCAAGATTTGATAAGGCCTATTAGAAAGACAGGAACAGTGCAGGACTATGTGAAAGCCTGCGTGGATGCCTCACCAGCCGTAGTCCAAGGTATGGCCTACGCTGCAGCTATGAAGGGACAGAAATTCAGCGCCTATGTTAAAAAGACTTATGGTAAAGGAGGGAAAGCAACCTCCAAGCCCACTTGTTTTAAATGTGGGAAATCAGGACATGTGCAAAAGCAATGTCGAGGAAACAATAAGAGGGACTCCAATAGAAGGGGTCCTCCCCCAGGAGCATGCCCTCGTTGCCAGAAAGGCAGGCACTGGAAAAGTGAGTCCAAGTCTAGGTTCCACAAGGATGGAACACCCCTTAATGGGGAAAAGGAGGAAGAGGAATCAAAAAAACTAAATCAGGGGCAGCCTCTCAGCCCCGAACTCGAAAGAGAGGAAACTGCTGTAGTTACATCAGGGAGTCCTCTGAATCCCGAGGCTCCTGAATTTACTATACATGATTTGCCTAGAGCTACTCCTGGTAGTGCTGGTTTAGATTTAGCCTCTTGTGATGATGTAATATTCTCTAGATGGGACGGTGTTTCTTTAGTTTCTACGCCTACCTTGGGAACTCTGCCACAGTAAACTGTGGGGTTAATAATTGGCCGTAGTTCAAATTGTAAAAAGAACTCAGAGAGTCTGTCTGGTGTGGTAGGTTTGACTGGCAACCTTGCTAGACCGCAGGGGTATGGAGGAGGGCTCAGTAAGGCTCTTCTCCATCTGTAAACAGCAATAACGGTGAGAGCCAAGTTTGGCTGAAATCTGGTTTTGGTTACTGCAAGGGCACCTGATGTCTGGTTCTCAGACTCAGGCTGGCTGAAAAGCAACTCTCTTAGACCCCAACTCAATATTTCTAGACACAGAGCTGCTTGTTCCTTTTTTGTTTCCCTTTTCTCTGCTCTCAGCCTGAGAACTCCAAGGTTAAACTGTTTGACTGGGCTCCTGGCTGTACGCCCCCCCCCCCCGCTTTTCTTTATAGTTTCTTCTTTTAAAGAAAAACTTCCAACTGCAGCTGCAAGGTCGTTCTCCGCCAAGTTAAAACAAAAAAGAGATAAAATACTTTGAAGGCCCTCTGATAGAGAAATATGGATATGGGAATTCTGAATTTAAGTTGGTACAGATGGTTTATTTCATTTATTTTAAATTGTTTAAACAGCATGTGTAAAGTTGCTTCTGTTATGAGGAAGAGAGAGAGAGCCACAAGATTGCCTCTCTTCATCTACAGACAAACTTAATGTGTCCATAAATTATTATATGGCTTAATTCCTGATTCTTTAAATCTCTCAGGTATTCTTGTGTCTGAAGGCTAAAGACCGATGCTCTAACATTTTAAAGTATAAACTGTTAGGTGTTCAGCAGTGTTTATCATTAGGCTAAAGATAAGAGAGGTCATGCAAGGGGTGACTGAACCCCCTTCAGTCTTTCTGGAAAGACTCATGAGGCTTACAGAAGGTATACTCCTGTTGACCCTACGTCTGAGGGGCAGCGAGCCTCTGTTATTATGGTTTTCATTGGGCAGTCATCCCCGACATCAGAAAGAAATTGCAGCAGATTGAGGGATTGCAGGACTAAGGGATGTGGTTAGAGAAGAAGGAGAAAAAGAAGGTAAGAAGAGCGGCAAGCTAGAGAAGGCAAAAAGGGCGGGGAGCGCCAGAGATAGGAAAAAGATGCTAGATGCTAGAAAGACTGTTAGCTCAAGTATATTTGTGCTATGCATGGTTTTTAGAAGTGAGAGTAATGGGTATGTAGATAGAAGGTCTGTGCATGTTGAAGAGGGATTGAGGAAGTTAGAAAAGGAAGGTGCTGGGGAGCAATCCTTAACAACAGAGACATATAATAAACGGCAGTTTGAAATACTATTGATGGAAGATGATGATTGGGGAATTGCATTGCAAGGTTATACAGGACAAATTAAATATCATTATCCTAAACATCCTTTAATTGAATTTTATAAGGAAACAGAAATAATTTTCTCAAATAAGTGTTCTTCACAACCTTTAGAGTCTGCCTTATGTATTTTCACAGATGGCTCCTCTAATGGGAGGTCTGTGGTTTATGTACCAGGACAAAAGCCTCTGATAAAGGAAGGTGTGCAGACTTCTGCTCAGCAAGCAGAGATAAGAGCAGTTCTACTTGCTTTTCAAAAATTTACAGAAAAATTTAATCTTTATATGGATTCAAAGTATGTGGTTAATTTGTTTCCAGCCATAGAAACAGCCTTGCTTTCAGGGCAGTCTCAAATTTTAAATTTATTACAGCAATTGCAAAATACGATTAGAAAAAGAGCAGAAAAATTTTATGTAGGACATATACGGGGTCACTCTAATTTACCAGGCCCCCTTAGTAAAGGAAATTATATGGCTGATGCATTAACTAGAGGAACAGTTATGAATGTATTAGAGGCAAAGAATAGTCATGAGCTACATCATCAAAATGCTCTTGCTTTAAGAAGGATGTTTCATATTACTAGAGAACAAGCCAGACAGACAGTTAAGGATTGTGGTAATTGTCCTCAAGTTTATCACCCACAAAAAATGGGAGTAAATCCCCGAGGCCTTAAGGCATTAGCTTTATGGCAAATGGACGTTACACATATCCCTGAATTTGGAAAATTGGCTTATGTTCATGTGATAGTGGATACTTATTCTCATGTGCTGTTTGCCTCTGCTAGAAGTGGAGAAGCTGTGAAAGATGTAATTCAACATCTTGTACAAAGCTTCATGATGATGGGAAAGCCATTGAGAATTAAGACAGATAATGCTCCAGCATATACATCTAAGGCTTTTGCCTCTTTTCTGCGAGCATGGGATATACACCATACCACAGGAATACCATATAATCCCCAAGGACAGGCAATAATTGAGAGATCTCACCAAACTTTGAAAAATCAGATTGAACGCCTCAGGGCTGCTAATAAATATTTTTCTCCCCATCATCTTTTGAATCATGCTCTTTTTGTGATAAATTATTTGAATACTGATGAACAAGGAAACTCCCCTGCTATAAAACATTGGGGAGGAATAAAAGAAGAACAACTTCCACAAGTAATGTGGAAAGGCTTATTAACCGGATCCTGGAAAGGACCGGATACTTTAATTTCCTCCGAGAGAGGGTATGCTTGTGTTTTTCCACAGGATGCAGATAGTCCAATCTGGATCCCAGACAGGCTCATCTGGCCGTTTAACCAGAAGGCCTCTATCAAGGAATCAGAGGAGAAAGCAGAGACTGAAAAAGAAGAAGATGCTGAGAATGATGATGGGGCTTGATCTTGCTGTTCTACGGGAGAACTCGTCTGTTCCTGAGTCACACGAGTCAAGGGAGGATCTGCCTACCTGGGGACAGCTGAGGAGACTCGCCCAAGAAGCGCAGCAGATGATCACTAGCACCAGAAAGCAGTTATCGACAGAAAATATGTTTCTTGCTATGTTTGTTATCCTTTCTATGCAAATGTGTCCTGTGTCTGCAGTTTCATATTGGGCTTATGTTCCTCATCCCCCACTTCTTCATCCCGTGGGTTGGGGGGAGAATGTAAATATTAGAGTGATGACCAATGATACTAGACTTATGGGGGGACATGCTACTCTTTCCTCCCATCTAACCTCTACTCCATTTAGATACAAGGGGATGTCAGACTCTGCTCCGATTTGCATCGATTTAGCTAGATCGGGGTCTATCGGTTGTCTTTCTCTTGCCTATAAAACTATTCTTGCTGATGCTCCAGATAAATCGCCTCTAGCGAAAGAACCTCCATATCTTAGAAGACTTATGTGGGAAATTAGACTAAAGATTTTGGGGACCAATTTTCATAATGAGACCTTTGAAAAGTTATTTAAGGACATCCCTTTAGATTCATGTTCCCGGAACTATAAAGATAAAGATAAGATGTGGGAGCTTCCTCGGAGTTATGAAAGACCAAGTTGGCTTAAATGTGGTTTTGAACGTTGGGCTATAGCACATACTCCCTGGGAGAATCAAGAGAGGATTTATGATTATTCCGTAGCCACACCAAATAATAACTATAGAGCTTTCCTTCTTGGTGATATATTACAGTATCATGGATATAAACCTGAAAGGTTTACTTTAGAACCTATTAATAGGTGGTTCACACCAGGGTGGATAGAACCTATTTATGTTAGTCATTCTCCTTTAGGTGATGTTTTGAATACATTTCCAGGACTATTCAGACTTTTTGCTGCATCAGATATAATTTACTTTAAGAAGCCTCTGGAGTCTAGACCTCTTCCTGTAGCAATTAGATCTTGTTTGAGCTATCCTTATAGTATACTTGCTGGAAAGGATACAGATTTAATCATTACTAAATTAGGGCACTCTTATGAGGTTCACTGTTCCAAATGTATTTTGACTAATTGTATTGATCATAAGTTGGTTGAATCCTATTCACGCATTGTGATATTACAAAGACCTTCCTACGTAATGCTTCCTGTAGATCTAAAGGATGAAGCTTGGTTTGACAATGAGGCTTTACAGGTAGTTACAAGAATTAGTGAGCTTATCAGGCCAAAACGTTTTGTAGCAGCTTTAATGTTAGGTATCAGTGCCTTGATAGCTATTGTGACTTCACTTACAGTTTCATCAGTTGCTTTAGTCTCAGAAATGAAGACTGCACACTTTGTTAATGATTTGCGTAAGAATGTTTCTTTGGCACTGGTAAGACAAGAGGCTATAGATAAGAAATTAGAAACAAAAATTGATGCTTTAGAGGATGTAGTTCTGGAGTTAGGACAAGAGATAGAAAATATTAAGGTTCAGCTTTCCACCAGATGCCATGCCAGCTTTCGATACATATGCGTAACGCCATTAATCTATGACAAGCAACATAATTGGACTCTTACAAAAAATCATTTGTTGGGAATTTGGAGAGATAATAATATCTCTCATGATATGGCTCAATTAAAAACTCAAATTGCGGTTATGAGTAAAGCACAAGATGGATCGGTTAACTTAGAGGATTTGGCTCAGGCTTTTAGTTCTGGTTTGAAGTCTCTGAACCCTGTAACTTGGTTACATTGGATTGTTGTCGTTGCCGTGGCTGCAGGGGTAATCTTTCTTTTTCTTCTTATCCTTCCAATAATTTTCAAACTAGTCTTCTCCTCCATTTCTGCTGCCAAAAGAGATATTCATGAGCTCAAATTAAAAAATAAAAAAGCGGGAGATATCACTGCACATTTCTTGGATACCGTAATTTCACGCAGCCAAGCTGCAACCCAGGCGAAGGCTGTGTGATATTTACTGGGGAAAGCCTTGTTTGGCAGGGCTGTCCAAGATGAATGCCGCTGTGGGCCTCCTTGGCTGCAGATAGAGCTGAGCTGAAATTTCTCATGGCAAACTGTGTAACCCTTTATCTGACCTGTTCTTTTACTTACGAGATGTCCCTGCCAGCCGAAGGTGCAAGCATCCAGGCGTGACAGTTCACTCAGAGTTTATTCTTTGAACTACAGTACTGGCCATGATTTATCCTCTGGAGATCCATTGCTTTGCTTTTAATTAGCTGTACAGTTATTACCTAGATACATTAAAGAATTAACCTCCCAACAATTTATATTATCTGTATGGTTAGCTGGTCTTTGGCACTCTGACATGGAAAACTTCAGTTAAGTAAAGTTTCAAAATAAGCCTGAGAAAGTCTCACAAAAAGATAAACAAAACATAGTGTAGTCTCTGACTCTTGAATTACTAATTTATTATTGACTACAGAGGGACGCGATAACCTTGTGTGTAGTCTCTGACTCTTGAATTACTAATTTATTATTGACTGCAGAGTGACGCGATAACCTTGGGTGTAATCTCTGACGTTCATGCCTGATTCATTTGTATTTCCTTGTGCCAGTTACTCATGGTAACCATTCTTTGTAAACATTTCACTGTAATACCAACTTAGGGTGTATAAATGTTCCTACCTCAGAACAGTAAAGTGCATTCAGACGCATTCAGATCTTGTGTGTGTCTGTCTGTCATTCGCCAGACCTGTACCTTCCTGCATACCAAAGACCCTGATTCCCCACGGGAGTGTGTGTTCCAACTGAGTCGGTCCGTGGCAGAAATATGGTGGGAACCACCATCCCTGCATCTTTCAAGTCTTTGATAGTGGCAATAATTTCTGCAGTTCCTCCAGGAATATGATACTTTTTTTGATTCACTATTTTCTTTGGCAGAGGCAGTTCTAAAGGCTTCCATTTAGCCTTTTCAGCCATATTAGCCCTCACTCCACAGATCAGGGAACTAGTGTGAGAATTCTGCCAATTTTGAAGTAGCAAATTGTTTATCCTGGAGCTTGGAGCTAAGTTGAAAGTTTTACTTTTATGTTTGTTGTTCAGTGAGGGTGCTGGAGGAATGTATTTGTTGAAGAGTGGAATGGTGAAGAATACTTGTTACTCTTCCAGAGGATCTGAGTTTAATTCCTTGCATCTACGTGGGATGGCTTACAATTACCTCTAACTACAGTTCTTCAGTATCTATTGCCCTCTTTGGTTCTCCATGGTGACTATATATATATATATATATATATATATATGTGTGTGTGTGTGTGTGTGTGTGTGTGTGTATCCCTAACCCTAACCCTAACCCTAACCCTAACCCTAACCCTAACCCTAACCCTAACCCTAACCCTAACCCTAACCCTAACCCTAACCCTAACCCTAACCCTAACCCTAACCCTAACCCTAACCCTAACCCTAACCCTAAAATGGCATAAATTTTCTCAGGCACATACCCATGTTCAATGCATGCACTGCTCTGGTAGTGGTAATGACGTTTACTGTTCTCAGGAATGCCCAGATGCACTTATCTTTGGGGGATTTTCTTACAATTATTTGATTAGAAACAAGCAAAAAATGAAACAAGTACTTCAGTGGGTTTCCTTTGACTAAACCAGTTTGTCGTTTATATCTTGGACTTTTGACTGTATCAAATGTACTTGTAGAAAGCTCTGTTAATATTTCCTCAGTATCCAATATAGTAACACTAAGGTTTAGCCTTGGGTAACTAGGAGGGTATGTAATAAGCACTACTGGCATATATTGTTTGAGATCTGATTTTGGCAAATGACAAAGTTGGTAGTTTTATGTGCATTGGTCCATGGTTGTACTGGCTAGTTTGGTGTGTCAACTTGACACAGGCTGGAGTTATCATAGGAAAAGGAGCTTCACTTGGGGAAGTGCCTCTGAGATCCAGCTGTGGGGCATTTTCTCAATTAGTGATCAAGTGAAGGAGGGCCCCTTGTGGGTGGTGCCATCTCTGGGCTGGTATTCTTGGGTTCTATAAGAGAGCAGGCTGAGCAAGCCAGGGGAAGCAAGCCAGTAAGGAACATCCCTCCATGGCCTCTGCATCAGCTCCTGCTTCCTGACCTGCGTGAGTTCCAGTCCTGACTTCCTTTGGTAATGAACAGCTGTGTGGAAGTGTAAGCTCAATAAACCCTTTCCTCCCCAACTTGCTTCTTGGTCATGATGTTTGTGCAGGAATAGAAACCCTGACTAAGACAAATTGGTACCAGCGTAGTGGGGGTATTCCTGTGACAACCTGACCATGTTTTGGAGAGGACTGTGGAAGGACTTTGGAACTTTGGGCTAGATGGTCCATTCAGTGATGAGACCTCTGTGAGACTGTTGTGTAGGAGCTTGGAAGATAATGTTGAGAACAAGGCAGAAGATGGAGGCCTGGCTTGTGAAGTTTCAGAGGGAAAATTAAAGACTCTTATCAGGGCCATGAAGATTCTGTGGTTTTGGTTAGCTGGGGCTGAAGAATCAGCTGTGAGTAACAAGATACCAAAACCATTAAAGTCAACCTCTGTGTTACTGGGACTATTGATGCTGGTTAGCTGGAGCTAAGAAATTAGCGGTGAGTAAGAAGAGACCAGCATCACTGAGGTGAAATCTTCTGGGATATGTTTTCTGAGAGCACAGAGAGTGTGTTCCAGATAGCCAAGGTTGTGCCTCATGCTGTAGCAGGACTTGGTACTGTGTAAGAGTCACCCAGGTGGTACTGCTTTTGAAGGCATGAAGGCATCATGAAGAACAGCTGAGGCTTGGTACGTTGAGAGGCCACGGAAGGCCATTGGTGAAAGTGTACCCTCAGTTGTAATTGATGGCCCAGGACTGAAGGGGTCATGCAAAAGAGTTGAGGCTTGGAGATGCCAGTACTATGCAATGACCACCAAGGACAGCAGCAGCAGTGGAGTACAGGCAGCTGGAGCCTAGAAGACAAGGTGTGTGCTACAAAGGGCAGAGCTGGAGAAGTGACTCAAGCCCTTGGAGGAGCCCAGAAGATCGTGAGTTGGATCCCAGACATTGAACCATTGGAGTTTGAGTTTTGCTTTTGATTGTGACTGTGCCCTGATATTTTTCCCTCTTGAAAGAAGGTATTTTAGTGGAGCCCACAGTTCAGAGACTTGAATTTTTAAAAGACTTTAAATTTTAAGATATTGGACATTTTAAAGGGATTGAACTTTTAATATGTAAAGACTGTGGGACTTTTTACATTATTGATCTTGGGGATGAATAAGAAAGTAAGGGTTGAGGCTTAATAGTGATATGTTGGTGTGTCAAGTTGACAAGGGGTCAATTGTACTGGCTAGTTTGGTGTGTCAACTTGACACAGGCTGGAGTTATCATAGGAAAAGGAGCTTCACTTGGGGAAGTGCCTCTGAGATCCAGCTGTGGGGCATTTTCTCAATTAGTGATCAAGTGAAGGAGGGCCCCTTGTGGGTGGTGCCATCTCTGGGCTGGTATTCTTGGGTTCTATAAGAGAGCAGGGTGAGCAAGCCAGGGGAAGCAAGCCAGTAAGGAACATCCCTCCATGGCCTCTGCATCAGCTCCTGCTTCCTGACCTGCGTGAGTTCCAGTCCTGACTTCCTTTGGTAATGAACAGCTGTGTGGAAGTGTAAGCTCAATAAACCCTTTCCTCCCCAACTTGCTTCTTGGTAATGATGTTTGTGCAGGAATAGAAACCCTGACTAAGACAATGGTAATGTGATGCTCATGGTTAAATTTTTAATTTCCAGGACAGAGACTGGCTTTCACAGAGGCATGGGTTGGGTTCAGTTTTCTTCACAAAAAGAACTTCAGAATTCACTACAAGAATGTCATATTATTGATGGACTGAAAGTGAGTATTTCTTTCAGTTCTGTTTTCCATGTCCCATTTAAGAGTCGTTGGTGTCCTATAAGGTCTGAAAATGGAAATACCTGAAAACCCCTCTTTAGTTTGGGTGCTATAGATTGAATGCAGAATGCTAAGTACATGTTCTTCTGAATTACATCATCACATGGACAACCCTTTGATGGCTTATCAGCCTGTATGCAGCACAGAGGAGTGGAAACAGAAGTATAGGCAAAGTGGCTGAAACTGTATCATTAAGATGTGCCAGTTGATGAATATAGCAAGACAACAGACACTTGAGTCACTGGGTAAGAGTCTCTAATCTTAAAAATAGATAAATTATGTTATTAATGTTTTCTTAAAGAAAATTACCTTCTCTGAGATTGTACTCCCCCATAGATCCATGTTTAAGCTCAAAGCTAAAGATTTTGTACAGGGCTCAAACATCTGCTGAAAAGAGAGTTTTCTGAAATAATCTGTGTACTGTTTATGTTTTTATTTGAAACAAGCTGCACTAAGCAAGACCTTAGTTTCTCTACTGCATGCAAGAAGAGTACCACAGGGCAAATGCATCTGCTAGCAAAGTTCCAGTGTATGAACATTATCCCACTCACTGTTTGGGGTGATGTTATTCATAAAGTTTATTCAGAAAGTTCTTACAGAAAAGTTTAACCCTGGCTCAGTAATTGCTGCACACATTTAAGTAATCTCATTTCTGTGTGGGCAGTGTTTTTGGTAAGTGTTAAAAGATTGGAGAACCACAAACATTCTTTAAATTGAAACTATTCTGAAAAAAGAATGCTAAATGCCCCTATCTCCAGGAATAAATAGGAGTACTGGGATCACCAGATTTGTGTGTGTGTGTGTGTGTGTGTGTGTGTGTGTGTGTTTATTTTGGGGGAATTTTTTGTTTGCTTGTTTTAATTAAGTTTTTTATTTTAATTCAATTAATATATTTATTATATTTTTATTCTTATTTTTTACTCTCCATTCATTATCACCCTCCTGATCATCTCTTGGACAGTTCCTCATCCCATTCTTCCTTCCCTGCCTTCAATAGGATATGCCTTTACTACCACCTGCGGTCTCAAGTCTCTTTAGGGTTAGGTTAATCTCCTCTGACTTTGGCTAGACCAGGTAGTCCTCTACTGTATATGTCAGATATTATCCTGATGATTTACAGCGGGTTTCTCAATACTTGCATTGAGGGGAGGAAGTCTGATAAGATCAAGATAAAGACTAGAAGTCCCAGGGACCCTGAAGAAGCAGTAGGAGCTTCACCTATTCCTGGCACCAGGGCCCTGTCAATATACCTCACATCCCCAGTGAGATTTGTGGCCATCAGTCATAAAAGGGCAAAGTCCCAAGTTCTGCCTCTTGAAGCTTTAGGTTGAGAATCTTGGCTCTATGGCAATACTCAGCTTTCAGCTTCTCCTGATGAATCGAGGGCTTCTCTTCTACTCTTCTCTATCACTTCCTCTAAATCCTGGAACCCCTCTTGCAGTTTTAGCTCCTCAAAACTGTTTAGCTGTTCAGATACCATCTTTGAGAAGGCTCAATCCTTCCTCTCTTGCTCCTCCTGCTACTGCCTCAGGCCCTCTGTTCTTCTCATTCTGGGCACCAATTTGGACATTTGGATGCAGCCTTCTGCTTTGATTGCCTGAGAAGATTGAAGTGCAATAGGTTCTGTGAATGGGTATTCATGTGTGTTCTGGGTTCCATTTGGTGTTGATGGTGAGGGAGATTGTAGGTTACTTCTGACAGGAGACTTGTGTAGTGAGGATTAGGATTGGTACAGGCCTGAAGCATATCCAGAGGATGGGAAATTATCAGAAGAAGGAGCATTCTCTTGTGTGTGGTGTGAGGTTTTCTGAAGGATATGATATACCACCCATCCAGAGCAAGAAGATAGTTTGGGGAGAAATCTGCATTCTTCAAAACCATCCTAGTGCAGGCAGCCTTTTATGGAGTTTCAGCGCACCCTCGGGGTTTTCCAGCAAAGACTATCAGACTGCATTGACATTTTTATCTTGGTTTGGAACATTTTATATCTCCATGAAAAACTCAAAGAGTTTAGCTTGTGGGAAATGACTTTATTTATTTATTTATTTATTTATTTATTTATTTATTATCTACATTTTAATTAGATATTTTATTTATTTACATTTCAAATGCTTTCCCCCTTTTTTGTTTCCCGTCCAAAAAATCCCCTATCCCATCCACCCTCCCCCTGCTCAGTAACCCACCCACACCACCTTCCCTGACCTGACATTCCCCTACACTGGGGCTATGAGCCTTCATGGGTCCAATGACCTCTCCTCTGTGTAATAACTTGAATCCCAGAATTGTATATTTTCTTCCCACATATCTTACTTTGAATTAGGAAATGATATAGTAATCATTTTCACTACAAGGAAAATATTACAACATATTTTTAGGAAAATATTATAAATAGCTCAAACACTAAAATCAAAATGAAATAAACTTTTTTTTTCCTTCAGAATTCTATACTCAAGTCACATGAGTTAAAACAAGTAACTAATACCTTGCTGACAGAATTCCCATAATGGAGAGGGGAAGAGAGGGAGGAGATGGTGTCAAAGGGAACAGGGGTTAAGCAGTGCTTTATATTCTGGTCTATTGTAAAGAAACACCTTGTGCAGGGGATTCAGGCAAGCAACCATTAGGATGCTCCTGAAACTGGACTTGGAAAACACCTGACAGTGGACATTGCTCTTCACTCTAAGTTTAACAAGAGCCTCTTGGTCCACAAACGAGTATTCTTAACAGAAACCTGTCTTGGCAGGACAATCTGTCACAGCATTCTTCCATCTCTTTCATACTTCAGAACCATAGTACTTAGTTTGTACTGAGACAGGAACTGAGGGACCAGATCTTGGGGCTGCTTTGGCAATGGGTACAGCAAAGTCATTCTTTGACCTTCTTTGGGGAACAGCAATGTCCCCTTATTACTGCTGTGCACCTTCAGTGGGCACAGATCATGTGACCTTTGACTTAGTATTGCTGGTCTGGGGCTTGGCAGTGATGGTCACTGTGGTTTTTTTTTTCCCATGGTGGCTGCATTTGCATCCTCTGTCTTAGGTTGGTGAATGAGGCTGGGAGGGGCACTCAATGCCCCTGGGTTGGGCAAGGGAGTTGATTGGAAAAGGCCAAATAGGGAAGGTCCAAAAGGAGGCCCCAAGGGTGGGCACATCATGCCAGGTCCAGGAGGAGGGATACCTGGAGGAGCAGGAGGAGGTAGCTTTGTTGGGTGTCCTCAAGGAGGGGGCCCAGGGGGAAGACTTGGAGGTGGGCCTGGGGAAGGGCTAAGAGGTGGGCCTGGTGGAGGAACTGGATATAAAAGTCTTGGTAAAGACCCTAGAATTCCTGGCATTTCAGGTGGTTTCAGGAATGGAGGAGTCTCTGAAGGTGGCCCAGGAGGAAGGCCTGTAGGTAGTCCAGGAAGCCATAAGGGTGGGGCATGTGGTGATCCAAGAGGAGGTGGTCCTGGTATGGGGGTTGTTTGTATCTGAGAAGTAGGAACAGACTGTGGAGGACACTGCTGTCAAGAGGCAGCAGATGTGTCATCAGTGGGAATCTTTATGCTGCTTTTGTGATCGCTTTTCTGCTTCAGAATCATCAGAGTCATTGTCATCCTCCTACTCTGGAAATTCCTCCACTTCCCTTCCTTTCTCAGGTATTTCCTGACCTGCCATTCAAAGCATCTTGACTTGAAGATGAGTCAGCTCCTTCATGTTCTTCTTCTTCCTTGATTTTCCAGGCATAACAGCAAATCAGACGATCAGACCTGACTTTTTCTCTTCAGTGTTGCCTGGATCATCATCATCTTGGTGCTGCAACTCATCTGCATCAGATCTGTCAGTTTCACTGTCCTCAGTACCATCATCATGCTTGTCTTGATCTATGACCTCAGGAGAGCTGTCATCTTCACTTATACTGCATGTGACATCATCATGACCCAGCTAAGCATGTTCTGGACTGTACAGCATGTCTTCATTTCACCTCCAAGGGGGAAGATCTAGAGCACAGCCCACTTCATGGCCACACATCTGCTTAACTTGAGGAGGAGGTGGGCCAGGTGAAAGACCAGGAGGTTTTCTGCCAAGGGGCAAATGTGAAACACCATGTCCCAGGAGAGGAAGGACAGAAACAACTAGAGTTGGAGGCCTGTATGCTGAGGTTTTCTTTAGGATGGAGGGTGGTTGGGCAACATGGAGAGGAATGTCCTGGATCAAGGTGTTGCAAGGGCATGCAGCATGTCTGGCAAGGGGATGCTTTCTACTTCTTCATGCTGAGCATTCTTGAGGGTATCAAAATAGTGGCTCAGTTGAGCTCTCTTCTGTTTATATTCTATTTCTAGCTTTCTCAATTCTTTGTAAATATCTAGGTTTTCTTTTGCATAAAGTTGTAGAATTCATTCATAGGTTTCCTGCAGTTTGTTTCTCTTATCTTTCAGTACATTCTCATTCAACTGTGGCTGTTGCACTGGGTTAAACTTCATTTCAACCTCTGTGTCCCAGATAATCTGGGATCATTCATCTGTAACACTGCAGCTCATGCCATCATGCACTGTTTAATGTTCTTTATTCAATTCTCTTTTCTGTGCTTCCTTTAGGGCTTGGTCTGTGGGGTTCATAAACTTCCCACTCTGGAGGATGGTGATCTTCATCCCATGATGACAATTTATATGATTTACTTCTTCATTTTAAAAAATGAACAACCCAGGAAGGAGAAAGCAGCCTGCAGGGTGAGGGAGGTGCCGTCCTCAAGGACTTTTTGCTAAGGAGCCTTCACTTCCCTCTCTGGATCAGCCACTTAGGCACCACCATCTTGAAACCTAGTGTCTTGAAGAGAAAGATTTTTTTAAATCAGAATTTCTGCACACAGCATTGAATTGTATAGCTTAATAAAAATTTCATCTTATCATTCCAAGGAATGTTGTTTTATATAAAAAGTAGCAGTCTAAGATTTCATGAAACACTTAATAGACTCAGATACCATTTTAACAGATTTTTATGAAGTTTAGAGTACCCAAGATTATAAGGTCATTTGTGTTTATCAAGTCTTTAATATATCACTTGAACACTCACAAATATGCACCGATGCACTTTGAAAGAACATGTTCAAAACATATAATAAAAACTATGTCAGGGCTGGAGAGATTGCTCAGTTGTTGAAAGGACTGACTTTCTCCAGTAGTCCTGAGTTCAATTCTCAGCAACCACATGATGGTTCACAACCATTTGTAGAGGGTTTCGATATCCACTTCTGGTGAGTCTGGAGACAGAGCATGCTCATATAAATAAATAACTCTTAAATTTTTTTAGTTCACAAAATGAATGAAAAATTGAAGAATCCACTGGTTTTATTACTTCGTTCTTCTTTGGGATATAAAATAACACATAAAAGCAGTTGACATAGACAGTATGACAATTACATAAAGTCCTGGTGCATCCAGTAAAAACACAACAACAAAGAACAACAGTTCAACTCCATCTCCTTAGCATGTGAGAAAGGCTTAGCAACAAACCAACCAACCAGAATAGGAGAAAAAATAACAATAACAACAAAAATTCTACAGAAACACTATTGAGTTCATTTTGTGTTGGGCATCTACTTCTAACTATAGGGCTTTCCCTTAAGAATGGTTTTGTACATAGCGAGATTCCCTTGGAGAAAACTAACTTTTCCTTTGTGAGCAGTTACTGGAGATAGTGTCTGGAACCAAACCAGGCCCTATGCAAGAACAGTGAGTGCTCTGAATGAGCTGTTTCTTCAGCCTGTTTTTGCTAATTTTTATAAGTGACATTTAAAAATATACAAAAGAATGCTGATAGGTTTGTGTTCACAAAACCTGGCCATTTTGAGACTTCGTTGCTAGTATATGTACACAAAACAAACTGTACTCCTGGCCTTTTTCTTGTGTGAATCCATTTCAAATTCCACCTTTCCCCTCACAGTCTTTCTAATCTCTATCATAGTGCCTGAAGAAGACTTGAATGTTTGCTATCTCTCACACTTAGCATAACTCACTCTTATTTTTCTGTACCAAGGCTAGTACCACACTAGTAAATATCACATGTTGGTTCTAGCTTCATTTCTGTGGCTGCTGCAAATATCCTCTGACAAAACACAATTTACAGGGCTTATCTAGCTTACAATTTCAGGTTACAACCCAGCAAGGGATGTCAAGGGAGCTAGTGAAATCCCTCACACAATCAAGAACAAGAGGGATTTGCTTTCTTGCAGAAAAGGAAGGAGGGAGGCAAGCAGACCGGCAAGGCACCTAATGAAAAACCCCAGCTTCTGAGCAGCCTAGTCACCAAGGAAACCCACACGAGTTTCTAGCCATGGTCATGGCCAGGTTACCTCTCTCTGCTCTCCAGCCTGAACAGTCCAGGTAGAAAAATGGAAAATATATGAACTCCTAGACACCTTTCCATATCCAAGACCCAAATCAGTGGCCTATTTGGTAAGTACCATCTTCACTGAAGGGGAACTAAGACATGTAAGAAAGAAGACTTTTTCTTTCTGTGATAGGGTTTTCCTGTTATCCTTGGCTGCACTGGAACACTTTCTACAGAGCAGGTTGCCGAGATCAGATATCTGCTTGCCTCTGTTTCCCAATTAGAAGGCTGCAAGGAGAGACTACTATGTCTCATCCTGGGCAGATCTTCTTGAGTATATATACATTTCCCCAAAGCCCTGCCTCTGCAGTGACACGCCTCCTCCAACAAGGAGATAGTACCATACCCTGCTCCAAGCATAAGTCAATCACCACACCACCACACCAAAATTCTTACAGGATATCAGTTTTCTATGCTAATGAAAGAAAAAGGAGGCTACTGCAGACAATGTTAAAATAATTAATGTGGGAAATCAGAAAAACATAGACTAAAATCTAGGATGTAGGATTGAAAGACGTGTTCTTATAGTCAAGTATCATTTTCCACAGAGGCATATCATTTGGGGTACTTGTATTATAATGTTCCCTCATTGGTATATGGTTACATTGAGAACAGCAATTTTACTATAACACAATTAAGAAAGTAGATCTGTGAGACAGATTTCGTGTCACAGTTGTTAAATTCTCTGGCTGCCATGCTTGACCATCTGATTATAGTCTCAGATAGATGGAGAAAACAGACTGTCTCAGGTTGTTCTCTGATATATCCATAGGGGTTGTGGTAGTTTTACACATACACACTCACACACACAAACACACACACATTCATACACCAAATAAAACAAAACTCGTTTTATAATTTTATTAAATATACATATATATGTATATATAATAGTGATTTTTCTGCATATACATCTGTACCCACATGCATGCCTCGTACCTGTGGAGACTAGGAGAGGGCATTAGATGCACTGGGCACAAGAGTAGCAGATGTTTCTGACCTATCATGTGAGTGTTGGGAATTAGTACTCTTAACTGGTCTCTTCAACCCAATAAAATTTATTTTTAAATGACTTACAACAGGCAAAGCTTTCCTCTAGTAATGTGGGATGTGGATTTGTTTTACTTATGCTGGATTTTCATGAGTTTCTTTATCTTATATTGGTTCTGGAATTTAGTATGCTACTTAAGCTGTCTGTGTTTCAGCTCCCCACTCCAGCATTTTACAAAAATTCCAAACAAGCAAAATTTAGAAGACCTAAATTCTCTCTATCTCAGTTTTAAACCTGGATACTTGAAGTTGACCAGGGCTGAGGAGGTTGCTCACTCCATGCAGTACTCACTGCTCAAACAGGAGGACTTGAGTTCAAAACAATTCATTTTTTCACAGGTGGATGTAATATAAGCAAACTCCAATTGAACAGCTTCAGTGAGCTTTTATCAACTCATTAGCATAGTTTTTTTTAAAGCAGACTTGTCCTACAGAGGACCCCCCAAAAAACAAACACTACATGTGCAGGAAGTC
This sequence comes from Apodemus agrarius, assembly GCA_964023405.1. Taxonomy (NCBI): domain Eukaryota; kingdom Metazoa; phylum Chordata; class Mammalia; order Rodentia; family Muridae; genus Apodemus; species Apodemus agrarius. The sequence continues at coordinate 5,285,202 of OZ030011.1, forward strand.
TATGCTAGAGGGTATTGCAGGTGTTGGCTGGTAGGGCCTCAGAGATCCACAGGCAGATTAAACCTGAATTCTCTGCCTGTCAAGAAGCAACCAACAGCAACTTCCATGATATGAAGATGCTTGGCCCAGGGAGTTGCACTTTTTGGAATTGTGGCCTTGTTAGAGTAGATGTGTCACTGTGAGAGTAGGATTTGAGACTCTCATCCTAGCTGCTAGGAAGTCAGTATTCTGCTAGAAACCTTCAGATGAAGATAGAAAATTCTCAGCTCCTCCTGTGCCTTGCCTGCCTGGATGCTGTCACATTCCTGCCTTAATGATAATAGATTGAGCCTGCGAACCTGGAAGCCAGTTGAAATTAAATTTTATCCTTTTAAGAGTTGCCTTGATTATGGTGTCTGCTCACATCAGTCAAACCCTAGCTAAGACAGAAGTTGGTACCAAGGACTGGGGTATTGCTGTGATTGGCCTGACCATGCTTTTGTTTGGGAAAATGTGGATTTGGAAAGCAGTGGAATGCTTAATGGGCTATCTTAGTAGGAATATGGATGACTTTTTTACTGAGAGTGATTTGAATTATGGAGATTAGACCCAAGAAGTTTCAGTGGAGAACTTTAGTATGTGGCCTAGAGACTGTTTTTGAATATTTTGGTAAAGAACATGGCTTTTCTTTGCCCTAGTCTGAAGAGTCAAAATGAGGCTAAGTTTAGAGAGTCAGATTAATTGCATTGACAAAGGAAGTCTCAGAAATGCCCACCATAAACTTTGTTCTCTGCTTACATCTCATGAAGAGTATTTGAAATACCAATTGCAATCATTGAAAGGAAAAAGATAAAATATATAGTTCATGTATTAATGGGGCACCAATGGAGCTGAATCCTTAGTTCAAGGATATTAAATTGAATTAAGGGAGAGATGAATTTGTGGCAAGATCCAAAATTTATATCCAGGCATGGTGGTGTATTCCTTTAATCTCGGGAGATAAAGTGAAGCATATCTCTGAGTTCAAGGTTATCCAGAGACAGAACAAGTTCTAGGTGAAGTAAAGCTTAAATACAGACATGGTGATACACACCTTTAATCTCAGGAGACAGGCATACAAATCTCTGAGTTCTAGGTCAATCTCGACAGAAAGATCCAGGTCAGTCAAATTTAGGCTGTGAAAATGTTGGGAAAGAGGAAGTTAGTGATATTGTAATAGAACAAAGGGACCATGCTCCAGCTCCTGCAAGCAGAAGAACTTGTCAAATTTGACCATGTGGCTCTGGCTTTACTGTCAAGAAGAGAAGGGACTACTGGAACAATTGATGCTGGTTAACTGGAGCTCATAAATTAGTGGTGATTAAGAAGAGGCCAGTATCACAGATGTGAAATTTTGGGGGAAGTGTTTTCTGAGAAGTTAAAGAAGCTGTGTTCCAGGGATGGGCAAGGTTGTATGTACCTTCTGCTGTAGCTATACATGGCAATCTATAAGAGTTACCCAGGTGGTACTGCTTTTGAGAAAGAAGTGTCATAAAATCATTGTTCTCCGGGAATTTGACTTAAGTGATCCCACTCTCTGGTCTCACAAAAGTTCAAACATGAAGTGAAATCCCCAAGGTGTCTGAGGGGAAGCAATGCCAATCTACAGAAAAATAAGAAGTAAAATGAAAGGGGGTAGGGAGATCAGCATCAAATACCACACTTCAGAGCTCAGGAAACCCTGGGAAGAAGCATAAAGATTATAAGACCCAGAAGGGATGCTAAACACCAGGATTTGCAGGCTATTAGCTCAACTGAGCCAAGGTCATATGTACTCACAAATACTGAATTTGCAAGCACAGGACCACGATGTGTCCTCAATACATTTTTTGCAATGTATTTTTTTTTAATATTTTATTTTCTATATTCTATGTTTACATTCCAAAGGCTTTCCCCTTTCCCAGTTCCCACCCACCATAGTTCCCATAGTTCCTCTCCCACCCCAACTGATCCCAAATCATTCCCCCTCCCCCCTCGGTTTCTTTACTAAACTGGATGCAATCTTTACAGGCCCATGGTCCTCTCCTTTCTTCTTCTTGGGAATCATTTGACTTGCTATTTGTGTCTTGAGTATTTAGGGCTTCTGGGCTCATTAATATCCACTTATCAGTGATTGCATTTCATGTGCATTCTTTTGTGATTGGGTTAATTCACTCAGGATGATATTTTCCAGGTCTAACCATTTATCTACAAATTGCATGAATTCATTATTTTTAATTGCTGAGTAGTATTCCATTGTATAAATATACCACATTTTCTGTATCCATTCCTCCTTTGAGGGATATTTGGGCTCCTTCCAATTTCTGGCTATTATAAACAAGGCTGCTATAAACATAGTGGAGCATGTGTCCTTATTGCATGCAGGGGAATCCTCTGGGTATATGCTCAGGAGTGGTATGCCAGGGTCCTCTGGAAGTGACATGCCCAATTTTCTGAGGAACCGACAAACTGATTTCCAGTGCAGTTTTACCATTTTGCAATCCCTCCAACAGTGGAGGAGTGTTCCTCTTTCTCCATATCCTCGCCAGCACTTGTTGTTTCTTGAGTTTTTAATCTTAGCCATTCTGACTGGTGTGAGGTGGAATCTCAGGGTTGTTTTGATTTGCATTTCCCTGATGACTAATGATGTTGAACATCTTTTAAGGTGTTTCTCGGCCATCCGAATTTCTTCTGGTGAAAATTCTTTGTTTAGCTCTGTACCCCATTTTTTGATAGGGTTATTTTTTTCTTTGCGGTCTAACTTCTTGAGTTCTTTGTATATATTGGATATTAGCCCTCTGTCGGATGTGGAGTTGGTGAAGATCTTTTCCCACTTTGTTGGTTGCTGTTTTGTCCTTCTGACAGTGTCCTTTGCTTTGCAGAAACTTTGTAATTTTATGAGGTCCCATTTGTCGATTCTTGATCTTAGAGCATAAGCTACTGGTGTTCTGTTCAGGAACTTTTCCCCTGTGCCCAAGTCCTCCAGGGTCTTCCCAAGTTTCTTTTCTAATAGTTTCCGTGTGTCTGGTTTTATGTGGAGGTCCTTGATCCACTTGGAGTTGATCTTAGTGCAAAGAGATAAGAGTGGGTCAATTCGCATTATTCTGCATGTTGACCTCCAGTTGAACCAGCACCATTTGTTGAAAAGGCTATCTATATTCCACCGGATGGTTGTGGCTCCTTTATCAAGGATCAAGGGACCACAAGTCTGTGGGTTAATTTCTGGGTCTTCAATCCTGTTCCATTGATCTGCTTGCCTGTTGCTATACCAATACCATGCAGTTTTTAACACAATTGCTCTGTAGTACTGCTTGAGGTCAGGGATATTGATTCCCCCAGAAGTCCTTTTATTGTTGAGAATAGTTTTAGCTATCCTGGGTTTTTTGTTGCTCCAGATGAATTTGAGAATTGCTCTTTCTAGATCTATGAAGAATTGAGTTGGGATTTTGATGGGGATCGCATTGAATCTGTATATTGCTTTTGGCAAGATGGCCATTTTTACTATATTGATCCTGCCAATCCAGGAGCAAGAAATATTTTTCCATCTTCTGAGGTCTTCTTCGATATCTTTCTTCAAGGACTTGAAGTTCCTGTTGTACAGATCTTTCGCTTGTTTGGTTAGAGTTACGCCAAGATACTTTATGTTGTTTGTGGCTATTGTAAAGGGTGTTATTTCCCTAATTTCTTTCTCTGCCTGCTTGTCCTTTGAGTACAAGAAGGCCACTGACTTGCTTGAGTTAATTTTATAACCTGCCACTTTGCTGAAGTTGTTTATCAGCTGTAGAAGTTCTCTGGTGGAGTTTTTTGGGTCGCTTAGGTAAACTATCATATCGTCTGCAAATAATGATAGTTTCACTTCTTCCTTTCCAATTTGTATCCCTTTGACTTCCTTATGTTGTCTAATTGCTCTTGCTAGAACTTCAAGTACTATATTGAAAAGATATGGAGAGAGAGGGCAGCCTTGTCTAGTCCCTGATTTTAGTGGGAATGCTTCAAGTTTCTCTCCATTTATTTTGATGTTGGCTACTGGTTTGCTGTAGATTGCTTTTACTATATTTAGGTATGGGCCTTGAATTCCTGCTCTTTCCAAGACTTTTAGCATGAAAGGATGCTGAATTTTGTCGAATGCTTTTTAAGCATCTAATGAGTTGACCATGTGGTTTTTTTTTTCAGTTTGTTTATGTAGTGGATTACATTGATGGATTACCATATATTGAACCATCCCTGCATCCCTGGGATGAAGCCTACTTGATCATGGTGGATGATCGTTTTGATGTGCTCTTGGATTCGGTTAGCAAGAATTATATTTAGTATTTTTGCATCTATATTCATAAGAGAAATTGGCCTGTAGTTCTCTTTCTTTGTTGGATCTTTTTGTGGTTTAAGTATTAGCGTAATTGTGACTTCAAAGAATGAGTTGGACAGTGTCCCTTCTGTCTCTATTTTGTGGAATAGTTTGAAAAGTATTGGTGCTAAGTCTTCTTTGAATGTCTGGTAGAATTCTGCACTAAAACCATCTGGTCCCATACTTTTTTTGGTTGGGAGGCTTTCTATAACCCCTTCTATTTCTTTAGGGGTTATGGGACTATTTAGCTGATCTACTTGATGCTGATTTAATTTTGGTATTTGATATCTGTCTAGGAAATTGTCCATTTCCTCCAGATTCTCCAGTTGTTTTGAGTATAGACCTTTGTAGTAGGATCTGATGATCTTTTGAATTTCCTCAGTTTCTGTTGTTATGTCTCCCTTTTTATTTCTAATTTTGTTAATTTGTATACTGTCTCTGTGTCCTTTGGTTAGTTTGGCTAAGGGTTTATCTATCTTGTTGATTTTCTCAAAGAACTAGCTCCTGGTCTTGTTAATTCTTTGTATGGTTCTCTTTGTTTCTATTTGATTGATTTCAGCCCTGAGTTTGATGATTTCTTGTCATCTACTCCTCCTGGGTGAATTAACTTGTTTTTCTTCCAGGGCTTTAAGGTGTGCCATTAAGCTGCTAGTGTATGCTCTCTCCAGTTTCTTTTTGGATGCACTTAGAGCTATGAGTTTTCCTCTTAGCACTGCTTTCATTGTGTCCCATAGATTTGGGTAGGTTGTACCTTCATTTTCATTGAATTCTAAAAAGTCTTTGATTTCTTTTTTTATTTCTTCCTTGACCAAGGTGTCATTGAGTAGAGTATTGTTCAGTTTCCATGTGTATGTGGGCTTTCTGTTGTTTTTGTTGTTATTGAAGACTACTCTTACTCCATGGTGATCTGATAGGAGGCATGGGATTAGCTCGATCTTCTTGTATTTGTTGACATCTGTCTTGTGACCAATTATGTGGTCTATTTTGGAGAAGGTACCATGTGGAGCTGAGAAAAAGGTATATTCTTCAGCTTTAGGATGAAATGTTATATATATATATATATATATATATATATATATATATATATATATATATATATATATCTGTTAAATCCAATTGGTCCAGAGTTTCAATTAGTTTCACTGTGTCCCTTTTTAGTTTCTGCTTTCCTGATTGGTCCATTGAGGAGAGTGGAGTGTTGAAGTCACCCACAATTATTGTGTTAGGTGTAATGTGTGCTTTAAGCTTTAGTAAGGTTTCTTTTAAGAATGGGGGTGCCCTTGCATTTGGAGCATAGATTTTCAGTATTGAGAGCTCTTCTTGGTGGATTTTCCCTTTGGCCAGCAAGAAGTGACCTTCTGAGTCTCTTTTGATGATTTTAGGTTGGAAGTCAATTTTATCTGATATTAGAATGGCTACTCCAGCTTGTTTCCTGAGACCATTTGCTTGTAAAATTGTCTTCCAGCCTTTTACTCTAAGGCAGTGTTTGTCTTTGACACTGAGATGTGTTTCCTGTATGCAACAAAATGTAGGGTCCTGTTTCCGTATCCAGTCTGGTAATCTATGTCTTTTTATTGGGGAAATGAGTCCATTGATGTTAAGAGATATTAAGGAATAGTAATTATTTCCTCCAGACATTTTTGAAATTATATTTATTTATTTTATTTATTTTTTTATGTTCGAGAGGTTACCTTCTTTTGGGTTTGATGAGAGGAGGTTTCTATCTTGCTTCTTCTTGGGTGTAGTTTCCGTCCTTGTCTTGGTGTTTTCTCCCTATTATTCTTTGTAGGGCTGGATTTGTGGAAAGATATCGTGCAAATTTGGTTTTGTCATGGAATACCTTGATGTCTCCATCTATTGCGATTGAGAGCTTTGCTGGGTAAAGTAGTTTTTGCTGAAGTTTGTGTTCTCTTAGAGTTTGCATTATATCTGCCCAGGATCTTCTTGCTTTCATGGTCTCAGGTGAGAAGTCTGGTGTTATTCTGATAGGTCTTCCTTTATAAGTTACTTGGCCTTTTTCTCTTGCTGCCTTTAATATTCTTTCTTTGTTTAGTACATTTGGAGTTTTGATTATTATGTGACGGGATGTATTTCTGTTCTGATCCAGTCTGTTTGGGGTTCTGTATGCTTCTTGTATATTCATGGGCATCTCTCTCTTTAGGTTGGGGAAGTTTTCTTCCATAATTTTGTAGAAGATATTTGCTGGCCCTTTAACTTGTACATCTTCATTCTCGTCTATACCTATAATCTTTAGGTTTGGTCTTCTCATTGTGTCCTGGATTTCCTGGATGTTTTGGGTTACAGCCTTTTTGCATTTAGTATTTTCTTTGACTGTTGAATCAATGGTTCCTATGGTATCTTCGGCTTCTGATATTCTGTCTTCTATCTCTTGTATTCTATTGTTGATATTTGCATCTATGGCTCCTGATTTCTTCCCAAGGTTTTCTATCTCCAATGTTGTCTCCCTCTGCGATTTCTTAGTTGTTTCTACTTCTGTTTTTAGTACCTGGATGGATGTGCTCAGATCTTTCGCTTGCTTGATTGTGTTTTCATGTATTTCTTTAATAGATTTTTGTGTTTCCTCTTTCATAGCTTCTACTTGTTGGCCCACGTTCTTCTGTATTTCTTTAAGTGATTTTTGTCTTTCTTCCTTATTGTCTTCTTCTTTTTGATCCATCTTCTCCTGCATTTCTTGAAGTGATTTTTGTATTTGCCTTGTAAAGGCTTCTAACTTTTGATCCATTTTCTCTTTTATTTCTTTACGAGATTTTTCTATGGGTTCAGCTACCAGCATCCTGACCAGTGATTTTATATCCAACTCTTGTTTTTCTGGTGTTTTGGGGTATCCAGGACTTCCTGTTGTTGGCGAACTGGGTTCAGATGCTGTCATGTTGCCTTGATTTCTGTTAGTGACATTCCTTCGTTTACCTTTTGCCATCTGGTTATTTCTGGTGTTAGTTGACCTTGTTGTCACTGGCTGGTGTTTGAATCTCCTGTGAGGCTGGGCTTACCTGTTGTTTCTCTACTGGTTGTTATGCGTGATTGCTGCTCAATGGGGATCATGCGCTGGCTGCCACCCGCTGACTTTGTGCAAGGCCTGAGGTCTCCGGGAAGTGTGGGGGTGTGCAGCAGAGCCTCGGCAGGCGCTGTTGGGCCTGCCTAGTAGCGAGAGCCTAGCAGATCCCCCCACGTGGTAGCCCCTGATGGAATCTGTCTACCTGTGCCTTTCCAGCTGTGTTCTGGTTGCAATATGGAGGCCTGCTGCTATCGCTGGTCCGGTGTCCTGGGGAGCTGGGTGGTTCCGGCTGCCTCAGTGCACGGCCTAAGCTTGCAGGGACGTGCTGCAGAGCCTAGGCGCCTGGGCCCGCCTGTGGGCGAGAGCTTAGCAGCTCTCCCTGCTCTAGCCCCAGACGGAGTCTCTACCTGCACCTTTCCAGCTGTGTCCTGATTGCAATATGGAGGCCTGCCGCTATCACTGGTCCTCACTCTTCTTAATAAACAAGAATTTTTGCTTATCCTGTTTCCGCCGGCAGGGTCTGAGCACCTGGCAAGCTGGCTAGGTCTGGCTTCCCTGCTACCAGCTGGATGGGGAGCTGCAGGCAAGATGGCTCTGCCTGCAGGGGGTTCGGGGTCTGGCCTGCAAGCACAGAGCACAGGCACGGCCTCTGTACTCCAAACCGCTACCCTGTGCGCTGTTCCTGCACCAGACTTGAGTCCCCGGAGGTCTTAAACTCGGGCTGTCTCAGGTACCTGGTTCCGCTGGCAGGGTCTGAGCACCTGGCAAGCTAGCTAGGTCTGGCTTCCCTGCTACCAGCTGGATGGGAAGCTGCAGCGCAATGTACTTTTAATAAACGTTCAACTATTCCTCCAGTTTACCATCCAATGGAGGTAAGGGTAAAGAAAATGTATTAGGATTTGGAGGAAGTAAACTTATTTAGCAATAGTTCTGTGGGTGCAAGTTGAAGTTCTTTGGCAGCAATTCTGTCCCATAGCAAGGACCAAACACCATTCAGCAGTTGCAGACCAGTCCTCAAGGCAGACACACATCAGGGACCTGTAGTTCAATCATGAAGAAACCTGAATACTTGCCAACTGTCCTGAGGGTGCTGAAGCAGTAAGCAGCTGCATAAACCACACAAGCAGTTCTTGGTGAGTTTCTCTCAATATCAGCATTACCACAAGTTGAGTTCCACAAAACTGTGTAAGGCAAACCAATATATGCCTGTGTAAGCTAAAAATAATGAGGTGGAGCAAACCAAACTAAGGTTCAGTGCTAGTCTCCCACTGCCTCTGGGGTCATATTTATATTACTTCATCAAGGATCCTGTCATGTGTTAGCTATATCAAAACATCCTTTGACCTGTGTCTGCTTCAGGAAAACATTCTTTCATATATTTATCTTAGCAGGAGTCTTTTCTGTGTATATTATTCTGTTTAGTTTAGTACTTTTATGGGACACCTGAGTGTTTTCATCCAGTTGGTCCTTTTCATTTTCTCTAAGAAGAGTATAACTAATTATCCATTCTTGTTAATACAGGCCTATTTCAGCACTAAGTTCAAAACTATTTCAGCTTCTAAGAGTCAGTCAGGTCCTGAGCTGCTGCAGCATTTCAGTTATTTATGTCAACATTTTCACTCCTGTGTATAGTTATTGTGTAAGTCTTTTTACTGTGTCTATTATACAATGTAGAGTGAATGATTTAGACGTTGAACACTGGTTCTCCTTCCAAAGTGTAGCCTGATGAAGACAGTAAAGAAGCTGTTATTTCCTGTCATTACCTTTTGAGAAATGGGAACTGCAAGAGCTGGATCCAACTGTCACTGAGGAGAAACCTGGCTTAAAGAGGGACAATACAGTAATGTTGGCACAACTTAAAATCCCTGATGCATAAGTCATTATCCCCATGTAAACTCTATCCATTTCTCCCTTCAGCCTATCTCCTTGAATACTGAAGGCATAAAGTATTTCTCAAGTCAGACTGCAACATCAGTGTAAGCCATGTCAAACTTACCTGCATTGGAGCTCATGACTAGCAGATGACATAATGATCTCAGGAATCCTCACAGAGAGATTGGGGTATGGGTCATGGAGGAGAAAATGTATCCTCTATGGTTTCCTTCTTAAGTGTATTAACTGATATTCTCTGCTATGTTTAACATGCACAAACTGAGTAAAGAATCTTTGCTAAACAATTCTCAGATTTATGGTCACTTGTTTTTATTTGTTTTTTATAATTTTTAATAAAACTCATGCAGATATTTTCTAATTGCTGATTTACCCTCCTCCAACTCTTTCCACATTCTTCATATCTCAGAACTCATGAACTACACACCTACACATCATTTTTTCTTTCTGAATAAAAGAAAAGAAATTTAAGGGGGATTAAAAACAAATCAAAAGATATTAAAATATAACACATGCGAACACACACGAGAGAGAGAGAGAGAGAGAGAGAGAGAGAGAGAGAGAGAGAGAGAAACCAATAAAATCACAATTCTGTGCCATAATATATAGGTATAAGGTAAGTGTGACAAAAGGAACTGAACAAGGCAATAGCATACCTGCATGATTAACTGTGCTTAATATACCCTGTGAGACTCTACTGGAGAAAACTATTTATTCCTCTACATGTTGAGGGTCAATTGGAATTCTTCTTGTTTAGGGCTGAGAGCCTGTGTCCATTTCCTTTTGGGGGGATTTTATTTGGGTTGACTTGGCTCAGGCTCTGTGCCTGTAGCCATAGTCTCTATGAATTCCTATGAGCATTAGTCCAATTGTGTCTGGAAGATGCTCATTCTTTGGAATCATGCAACTGCTCTGGCTCTTATAATCTGCTCAATTTTAAAAAGTTTTACTCTCATTTTTATCTCTATTTTACTCTATCATATTTGTAAATTCCTCATACTGTAATGGCCCAATTCTAGTCTCTCAGCTTCTATAATTTAATACACCAAACTTAATATTGAAATCTTGGAACACATGTGAATGAGAACATGAAGCACTTGCCTAATAGACATGGGTGCCCTATTTAATGTATTGTTCCAGTTCCATATATTTATAGGTTAGATAATTAATGTTTTATCACTGAGTAATATTCACTTTTATATATGAACAAATTAACCGTTTTAATTTATAATTTATTAGAATTCTTGGATGACTACTTCCTCTCTAGGCTGTTAAAACTTTAGGAATAACATGCTATAAATAAACATGAATGTACAAGTGTCTCTACAATAAAATGTGGAGTCATTTGAGTAGATGTGTGAGAAAGTTATTGCTGGGAAACAACATAATTTTATTTATTATCTTTGGCCAAATTTCATAGGAAAGACTTCTCCCCAGGTAATTATGGTTAAAGCCAATGTTTAGAGATGAGATAAGCCCACGTTGTATTGCTAATGGTCATGTTGTCAAATTGACTTATACATATTTATGTTTATACACAGTGTGTTGTCTGAAATAATGGCGACACATATGTGCTGTGTGTAAAGACTTATACAGACCATCATGAGTGGTCAGAGTGCTGAGAATGACTGACAGAGAACTCAGCCACAGATAAGTAATGGTACCAATCTCTCACCCAAAATTCAAGGCCCATCAAAAAACAGCGAAAATAAAGGGTGTAAGATACAAGTTATGGTGTCAAAGGAGATCAAATTCAATCTCCATGGATTTATTAATTGTTGTTAGTGCACATATGAAATTTCAAGAGACAAGACATAAGACATAAACAAATCAAACCAGTTAAGACTACCACATGAAAGACCTTGAATTGTCTGACCAGGTAAATATGTCTACTGTCTAATATCAGTTAAATCCCAGAGAATTGAATGACATAAGTCATCCTCTATGGTTGCTATATACATCTTTGTGCAGGTGTACACTGTTATCACCACTAGGAATAAATAAACTTTGTTTTAAATTACAACATGGATGGGGAGGTACACATGAGGACCCACAGCATGCTGAAGGTCTTTTGATATTTGGTGATTAATGGGCAAAACATAATTTATTTTTTGGGGGAAGTTTTCTGGAGATTTACTCTTCACTAGTGATGACTCTATCTATGTGTATATAGGAAGTAATAATTAAACTTATTCTTATCTGTATGTAGGTAGTACTATTTAAACTCACTGGGTTATTAGTAAATGAAACATTAGAGGTCAGATTTTTCAAAAGAGATATATTAGAAGGTTCCAAAAGGAGCAACAGAGATAAACTAAAATGGTGCTAAATGGTGGTGAGAGCCCAGATAGTGGTCATTATATATCACTGAAAGTTTTAATGAATAAAAATCCTTATAAAATATAGAAATAACAATTTTACATATGTATAGAATTTTATTTTGTACTTTGTGCATATTTCTACTGTACCCTCTTGTCCCTCTTTTTCCCTTTATTGTATTAGATACAGCATGTATTTGCATACATAGTTGTATAAAACTAAGAAATACATGATAGTTAATAATGACAGTCATAATTAATATCTGTGATTTTGAGATTGTCTTAACATGGTTATCACTAATTGCATCCATGTTTTCCAAAAGCAGTGTAAATTTATTATTCATTCCTGGTTAAAAGCTTCTGTTGTTTTATATGCATATATAAAAACTTATTCCTGAAGTTATATCCCCAGTATCTGCCCTGGATTAAAATTTGGACCTGAGCATCCTGCTGCCTGAACCATGTGGTTTTCAGTTCTTTCCCTCCAGTTCTTCTACAGCTGGATTAGATTCATATTTAAGAAGTAACCAGCTCATGAATATGCAAATTACCTGAGTCTATACCATTAAATACAGGGATGTCAACACCATAAAAACAACCTATAATCAGTGTCCTTTCCACAATCCCTGAAACCACTGACTAACCATGGAATGGAACTGGATGTTTCTCTTCCTCCTGTCAGTTACTGCAGGTAAGGGGCCCACCAGTCCTAAATCTGAAGAGAAGACAGGGCTTGAGGTGACAGCGACATCCACTCTCCTTTTCTTTCCATAGGTGTCCACTCTGAGGTTCAGCTGCATCAGTCTGGAGCTGAGCTGGTGAGGACTGGGTCTTCAACAAAGCTGTCCTGCAAAGCTTCTGGCTACACCTTTAGAAACAGCTTTATGCACTGGGTAAAGCAGAGCCCTGGAAATGGTCTTGAGTGGATTGGATGCATTTATCCTGGAGATGGTGAGACTAAGTACAATGAGAAATTCAAAGGCAAGGCCACACTGACTGCAGACACATCCTCCAGCACAGCCTACATGGAGCTCAGCAGCCTGACATCTGAGGACTCTGTGGTCTATTACTGTGCAAGACTCAATGTTGTAACCACATCCTGAGTGTGTCAAAAAAGCTGGAGGAGCAGGAAACTGACCTGGGACTGAGATGACAGACAGACTAACCTTTAGACTTGTTTAGAAATAGGAATTTTGAATGCCCATTTTTGGCCTCCTCCTCACAGTCTTATAGTTCCTTTGGAATCATTCTAAGAGGATATCTAAGAATTTTCTGCTGAATAAATTAACCTACACTATACTTTACCTTGCTAACCTTCTCACCAGTGACCATCACCATTGACATGTTATTCAATAAAACAACAAAAAGCGAAGGATGGAGCTACCTATTTTTCTCCTAAATTTTAACCCAGAATTTCTCCTGTCTAAAGGAAATACAGTGGAAAATAGTGGAGTAGAGACTAAAAAAAGACCACCCAGAGACTGCCCCACCTGGGGACCCATCTCATATGCAGCCACCAAACCCAAACACCATTGCTTTCTTACAGGAGCCTGATTTAACTTTGATTACTTTAATAGTCACTGCTACTACAGCTGGTATTGCCCTATTCTACTGTGGAAAAACAGCTCATTTTGTAAATGATTTATGGAGAAATCTTTCCATTGCTTTGTATGCTCAGGAGGATATAGAAGATAAGATGAAACAGATGTTTGATGACTTACTTGAGGTGGTTAATTTATTGGGGGAAGAAATAGTGGGGCTAAAATGCAAACTATATTTAGATGTCATGCTAATTATGAATGGATTTGTGTAACATTAAAAAAATGATGATACTATATTTTTTTGGGAGAGTGTGCAATCCCACTTGCAAGGTGTTTGGAATCATGGAAATGTATCTTTGAACTTTATAAAATTACACCATGAAGTTAATATTTATAAAAGGCTTAGCCTTTCCATTTTGATGCAGCTCAAGCAGCTTGAGATATACTAGGACAGTTGCATGGTTAGTCCTTTCTTAGGCTGCACTACTACTACAGAACATCACTGTTCTTTTCACATTTGTTATAGTATTGCTCCTCTATTTACTGCTGCTGTGTGTCCTTCAGTACATGTCTCAATTTTTTTCATCCATAAAGTCAGATACTTGGCATCCTCTAGGGTTGACGGGGTTTTGAGATCACTCCACTGCAGGGCTTGGGCAACTTGGGTAGGCAGGATGTATCAGTTTTGACAGGGCTTACCACACTCAGGTACTGGGTGGATGTTGGGCTGTGAGAAGACATGGGATGACACTCTGGGTGTAGAAAAGCATAGTTTGAGGTCCTGGGGACAGCTGGAGCTGGCTTGAGGGGCCCCAGGCCTGGGATAAAACCAGGGCCATCTGGTTTTCTGGCCTTTGGTCACCTAGTTGCCACTGAATGCCGTCGAAGAGCTGAGACTGGAGTGAAGGCCTACAGGCTGGATCTTGGCCAGGACCTAGGGAGAAAAGAAGGGAACTCTAGCTGGGTTCTGTGAAGAGGAGTTCTTAGCTTGTGGCAATGGCAAGTTTGGGCTTGGCCTGGTGGCAGCCTTGGCTGGGGGCACTGAGTGGCCTTCTACAGGGAGATTATACAGCATGTTGGTAGCCAGCTAGATTGGCTTGGTAGTCATGAGAAGAACATAGAGTCCTTGTTCAGGAGATTGGACATAGCTCTATGGGCAAATGCCTTCTCTCTGGCTCCCCATAGAGAAGAGACAGTCCATCGTTTTAAGGCATTTATTGTCATGGCAGAAAGTGGATGAGTAATGCTGTATCCCACTTCTAAATGCAGGCCTGAGGTTAATTACCTTTTGTAGGGAGGAACGTCTGGGAAGAAAATCTTAACTGGATGAGCCCTTCAGGACTTCATGTATGTCATTAAAATGGAGATCTGTCTTGAGCCTATGTGACATGTGATCATGTCCTCTAAATGTGAAGGGGTTTGGGGTATTGCCCTTATATGACTGATGGTCACAAATCTATGGAGGGCTGTGGCCTGCTGTCAGGCTCCTAGTGTCCAGGAACTAGGCAAAATGCCTGCCATCCCCTTAGGGTCACCAAGGTTTCTAACCTTAGCTCAACCAAGAACCAGGCTACCTTTCATGGTCCTACATTCTCCATCTAAAATCCTCCTCCTCTCCAGTTTGACTAAATATTACCAATGATGGGTAAGAGTATTTTTAATCTCCTATCAACCTAAGACAGAACATATATCAAAGCTAGGAATGCTTCCACAATGGGTAAGATGGAGCAATACAGGCACCAGCCTATGACAGGTGTATTCAGCTGGAGAATCCTTTTTAAATTAAATAAGGAAGGAAAATTGTGGAGGGCCATATTACTGCCAAGAGGTCATTCTGTAGCTGATGTCAGAGAGCAGTGTGTATAGCCAAGAGGAACTCTTATCTATGTTTATTCTGTAAAGGAACTTTTTCAAGAAAAGCTTTGGTTGCTGAAGTTCCTATAAGCTGTAGCTGCAGAAATAAGCTTTGAGTCTTGACGAGGATCAGGCTTTACTCCATTTTTTGTGTCTGTGTCTTTTCATCTCTACTCCCCCATTTGTGCTTCAGTTTGATTTGTACCTGCAGGCTGGGTCAACAGAGGGATGGATTCAGAGAATTTGGTGCATTTACACAATGGAGTACTACTCAGCTATTAAAATCTATGACTTCATGAAATTTGCAGGCAAATGGGTGGAGTAGAAAATATAATCCTGAGGTAACATAAACACAAAAGAACATACGTGGTATATACTGACTGAAAAGTGATATTAGCCCAAAATCTCAGAATACACAGATGAACCTTTAGAAGAAGAACAAAATATAGATGCTTCAATATTACATAGAAGTTGAAATGAAATAATCACAGGAGGTAGAGGGAGAGATGAATATTAGAGGTAGTGAGCAAGGGGAGGGAAAAAAGAGGAAGCAGGATCACATGTGGGAAGGGACAGGGGAAAGAACAAAGGGCCAAGAAATTGAATAGAAATATATATCAATGTGGTACGGGGAACTGGGGTGACTCCATAGAATGTTCCAAAAGCCAGGGAATCGAGAGGCTCCAAGGACCCAAACAGGGATGACATTATACAAAATATGCAACAAAGTGGAGTTAGAACCTGTAGGGACCACCTCCAGTTTGTAGGCATGGTCCACAGTAGAGGGTTGAACCCTCTACTTATTTCACCTACAGTATGAAGTACGAAAGGTTTATTTTGATCAATCTTTTTGGTTTTGTTTGGTATGGTTTGTATGTTTTTGTTTGTTTTGTTTTTCATTAATAATTTTATTTGCTTACAATTCTAATTAGTCACCCACTAATCTCATTTTTTTAACCCAGAATTGTTCCTGTCCAAAAGAATGCAGTGACAAAAAGTGGAGCAGAGACTGAAGGAAGTCCATCTAGAGGTCACCTCACCTGTGGACCCATCCCATGTGCAGACACCAAACACAGCCACTGTTGCTGATGCCTTGTTGCTCCTGCTGCTAGGATCCACTTATGGCTGTCCCCTGAGAGGTTCTGCCAGCACCTGACTAGCATAGATGCAGATACTCACAGCTCACTGTCAGACTGAGCTGGAGGTCCCCAATTGGAGAGCTATGGGAAGGACTGAAGGCACTGATGGGGATTGCAACCCCATAGAAGAACAATGCCAACTAACCGAACCACTCAGAGCTCCAAGGGTCTGAACCACCAACAAAAGAGTAAACATGGAGGGACTCAGGGCTCCAGTTAAATATGTAGTAGATAGAGGATAGATTTATATGGCATCCATGAGAGGGTAGAGCCTTGGTCCTGTGGAATCTTGATGCTCAAGTGTAGAGGAATGCATAGAGTGGTGAATTGGGAGTGAGTGAGTAGGTAGAGAAGACCCTCCCAGAGGCAAATGGGAAGGGGAATGGAATGGGGGTTTGAAGAGTGGAAACTGGAAAGGGGTATATCATTTGAATTGTAAAGAAATAAAATAATTAATGAAAGACAAAACAAACAAAAAAGTACAAACCATACCAAACAAAAACAAAAAGATAGATCAAAATAAACCTTTCCTGCTTCATAGTGTAGGTGAAATAAGTTATATGATAAATTAGGTATCAGTATCACTAACAGACTAAGTCAGATTTTTTTGGTCTGGAGTTCTTTCAAGCAACAAAAGTTGCCACCTGTAAAGTGGGCGGTCATATAGCCAAAATGGGTTTGATTAGGAGGTAATGTTTTAAGTCTTAGGTCTAATACCAATATGAATAAACTGTTCTGTTTGTATTCTCTAATTGTGTCTGAATTTGTAGTTCTGGACATGTAATGATGAGTCAAGTATATATTCTGTCAAACATGGACAATGATTAGTCTGTCTTTGTTCTGTGAAACTTGTGTGAAAAAAGAAGCTGGCTGCTGCTAAGCCAGGACAACAGAATTGGCCTGATTCATAGTCAGAGCCACAGAAGTGACCTGGTTGCTAGCAATTCAGCTGAGAGATTCCATGACAATCATGTCTGGATACCTCCCTCGCTTCACTGGCTTCTTATCTTCTCTGCTCTCCACCCTGTTAGCACAGACTCTCCTTCTCCCCTCTCCAAACTGCGAAAACCACCCCAACACTGAAAGGCCCCTGGCACTGTGTTTATTGTGATTTTTTTTGGTAATTTTTCTTGTTTCTTTCATCCCATTGAGGTTATAGTTTTCTTTGTCTTCTATTATTATTATTTTAGGTGACTGTTTTAAAGGAGAGTTAGAAAGAAATGAAATTGAAGGAAAGAAGAAATTCTTACAGTATCTCTGTTGTATAATTATCACATCTGCTCACATGGCCAGACTTTAAATTCTGGGTCCTTGAATGGAGACTCTAGATTTCCTTATGGCTTTGCACACTAGCAGACATCTTTCTTTGACATATCAAGAAATGTTCTAAAAATCAAATATAATTTTGAAAATACTTAAAAGTACTGACCTTGTCATATACCACAATTTCTGTATCCATTCAACATTATTAGTCATCAGGGAAATGCAAATCAAAACAACACTGAGATTCCACCTCACACCAGTCAGAATGGCTAAGATTTAAACTCAAGAGACAACTGGTGCTGTCGAGGATGTGGAGAAAGAGGAACACTCCTCCACTGGTGGGATTGCAGATGGTACAACCACTCTGGGAATCAGTTTGGCAGTTCCTCAGAAAATTGGGCATGACACTTCCAGAGGACCCTGTCATACCACTCCTGGGCATATACCCAGAGGATTCCCCTGCATTCAATAAAGACACATACTCCACTATGTTCATAGCAGCCTTATTTATAATAGCCAGAAGTTGGAAAGAGCCCACATGTCCCTCAAAAGTCGTTTCCTTTTTAAAGTGTAACTGATCTGTAGTAACTGATCTGTCCTGCTGTGATTGATATGTGATGCCTTTGTGCTCAAACCCAATAAAGATTCTTTGTTAAACATTTCACAGTCTCAAATTTACTTGTTTGTATTTGCTTTTTGTAATATTTTGAAAAACATCATGCAGTGTATTCTAATAACTCATTTTCTCATCCCCAACTTATTATTTTTCCTAATTTCCAACTCACTCAAAAACCTACACTTTTTTCTGAAAATGCAAAAAGCAAAAACAAAGAAACAAACATAACAAAAATCAAAACCAAAACAAAAATCAAAAAACCCCACGAAATTAAAAGGTGATAAAAAGCAAGCAAAAACTAAATAAAACAAAGTAAAAACAAGACACACACACACACACACACACACACACACACACACATGCACAAACACAAAAGAACACAGAAGCCAGTAAAAACTACAACTCGTTACCCATTATACATAGGAAAATGTAAGTGAGACAAACAGAATTGTAGAAGATGATATTGTAAAAATGTCTACAAAAATAGCATTGAGTTCATTTTCTTTCGGACTATCAACTGCTAAGCATGTCTTCCATGATTAATTGTGCTTAGCATCCCCTATGAACTCCACTGGAGGAAACTAATATTTTCTTTGCATGTGAGTGTCAATTGCAGAATTTCTTGGTTAGCAGTGAGAGCTCATGTCTATATTCATCTCCAAACTTGGGGATTTTATCTGGGATGACTTGCTTCAGATTCTATGCTTTCATTCACAGTGTCTGTGAATTCATATGTACATCAGTCCAGTTGTGTATGGAAGATGATGCTTTCTTGGAGGTATCCAACCTTTCAGCCTCTTGTAATCTCAATCTTAAAATATTTTATCTCTATTTTACTGTCATGTTTGTAGGTTCCTTATATTGTCCCAAATCTAGACTCTAGACTTACAAAATTCAATATACCAAACAAAATATTCAAATCTTGGAACACATATGAGTGAGAACATGAATCACTTACTTTATGGGCATGGGTTCAATTCAGTATATTTTTTCCAGTTCCATGGAGACAAGTATGGATTAAATAATTTATTTTACCACTGAGTAATTTTCATTTTTTTATGCACCACTTTGTTGTGTTGTATTTATGTTTTGTTGGAAATCTAAGTTGATTACATCCTCTATATGCTGTGAATAAATATGTATATGTAAGTATCTGTATAATAAGTTATAGAGCCATTTGAATACATGTTTTGCAGGATTATTGCTAGGACACAACATAAGTTTATTTATTTTTTTGTTGATTTTTTGTAGGAAAGACTTTATCCCAGGTAAGCGTAGTCAAGACTCCATGTTTAAAGTTGATATAGGGCCTAGTAGAACTCAGTCATATTGCTAATGGACATGTTCTCAAGCTGCCTTATAAATACAGACACTACCTCAGAGTAAAGGACTGGAAAGCAAATTTCCAAGCAAATGGTCCTAAGAAACAAGCTGGTGTAGGCATTTTAATATTGAATAAAACTGACTTTCAACCTGAAGTAACCACAAACAATAAGGGAGGACACTTCATACTCATTAAAGGAAAAATCTTCCAAGATGAACTGGCAATTCTGAACATATATGCTCCAAATACAGGGACACCCACATACATTAAAGAAACTTTACTAAAGCTCAAAGCACACATTGCAGTATACACCATTATAGTGGGAGACTTCAACACCAAACTCTCAGCACTGGACAAATCATGGAAACAAACTAAACACAGACACGGTGAAGTTAATTGAAGTTATGGACCAAATGGATCTAACAGATATTTATAAAACATTCTATCCTAAAGAAAAGAATATTCTTTCTCAGCATCTCATGATACCATCTCCCAAAACTGACATTATAATTGGTAACAAGACAGACCTCAACGGATACAGGAATATTGAAATGATTCCACGCAATCAGATTGCCATGGTCTAAGGCTGGTGATCTTATGTTCAAACAAAAATAATGGAAAACACTCATATAGATTGATGTTGAACAATGCTTTACTCAATGATAGCTTGGTCAAGGAAGAAATAAAAAAGGAATTAAAAACTTTTTAGAATTTAATGAAAATGAGGACATCATCTCAAAACTTATATGACACGATGAAAACAGTGCTAAGAGGAAAATTCATAGCTCTAAGTGCCCCCAAAACGAAAATGGAGAGAGCATACACTAGCAACTTGGCAACACTCCAGAAAGCTCTAGGATAAAAAGAAGCAAATGTACCCAAGAGGAGTAGAAGGCAGGAAATAATCAAACTCAGGGCCAAAATTAACAAAAAGAAACACAAAAAAATACAAAAAATCCACAAAACCAGGAGCTGGTTCTTTGAAAAGAATAAACAAGATAGATAAACCCTTAGCCAGACTAACCAGGGGGCACAGAGGCACTACCCAAATTAATAAAATCAGAGATGAAAAGAGAGACATAACAACAGAAACTGTGGAAAATCCAAAATTCATCAGATCCTACTACAACAGATACACTCAACAAAATTGGAAAATCTGGTTGAAATGGACAATATTCTACATACATACCAGATGCCACTGTTAAAACAGGATCAGATAAACCATCAAAATAGTCCTATAAGTCTTGAGGAAATAGAAGAAGTTATTAATTGTCTCCAAACCAAACCAAACCAAACCAAACCAAAACAAAACAAACAAAAACAAAACAAACAACAACAACAAAAACCAAATGCTTAGGACCAGATGGATTTAGTGGGGAATTCTATCACATCTTCAAAAAAGACCTAATACCAATACTCTTCAAACTGTTCCACAAAATAGAAAGACAAGGAACACTGCCAATTCATTCAATGAAGCCACAATAACGATTATATCTAAACCGAACAAAGACCAAACAAGTAAAGAGAACTTCAGGAAAATTTCCCTTATGAACACTGATATGAAAATACTCAATATAATTCTGACCAGGCAAATCCAAGAATGCATCAAAATGATAATTCACCATGACCAAGTAGGCTTCATCCCAGAGATGCAGGCATGGTTCAATATATGGAAATATATCACTGTAATCCTCTATATAAACAAATTCAAAGAAAAAAATCACAGGATCATTTCATTAGATATTGAAAAAGCATTTGACAAAATTCAGAATCCCTTCAGGGTAAAATCTTGGGGTGCTCAGGCTTTCAAGGCTCATACATAAACATAGTAAATGCAATTTACAGCAAACCAGTAGCCAACACCAAACAAAATGGAGAGAAACTTGAAGGATTCCCACTAAAGTAAGGGACCAGACAAGGCCGCCCATTCTTTCCCTATATATTCAATATATTACTTGAAATCCTAGCCAGAGCAATTGGAAAACAAAAAGAGGCCAGAGGTATACAAATTTGAAAGGAAGAAGTTAAAGTGTCACTATTTGCAGATGATATGATCATATACTTAAGCGACACACACACACACACACACACACAAAACTCCACCAGAGAACTCCTAAAGCTGATAAACAATTTCAGCAAAGTGTGAGAAAATAAAATTAACTCAAACAAATCAGTAACCTTCCTCTACTCAAAGGATAAACAAGAGGAAGAAATTAGGGAAATAAGAACCTTCACAATAGTTACAAATAAGATCACATACCTTGCTGTGACTAATCAAGTAAGTGAAAGGTCTGTATGACAAGAACTTCAAGCCTCTGAAGAAAGATATCAAAGAAGATCTCATAAGATGGAAAGATCTCCCATGGTCATGGTTTAACATGATTAATATAGTAAAAATGGCAATCTTGCCAAAAGCAATCTATGGATATAATGCAATTCCCATCAAAATTCCAAATCAGTTCTTCATAGAGCTAGAAAGAACAATTTGCAAATCCATTTAGAATTAAAAAAAACCCAGAATAGTGAAAAGTATTCTCCACAACAAAAGATCTCCTAGGAGAATCACCATTCCTGACCGTAAGCTGTATTACAAAGCAATAGTGATTAAAACTGTACGGTATTGGTACAGAGACAGACAGGAAGAGCAATGGAATAGAATTGAAGACTCATAAATGAACCTACACACCTATGGTCACTTGATATTTGAAAAGGAGCTAAAATATGCAGTCATTGGAAGAGTGCTTAACATCTTTATTTAAATTATGTATTTAGAAGAATTTTATAGACTATATAAAATTTTTAATTTTTGTATGAAACAGTTAATATTTATTCTAAGACTTTTAATCTCAGACCCTGAACTATTCCATGAACAAGTGAAAAATTCAGGAAGAATATCTTCAACCATTGCAGCTCATAGCACAGTCAAAAATCAACATCATACCTTTATGCCCTCAATGGACAAATCATCTGATATACATCATCTTTATGACTGGTTAGATATGATGTTTTCTCTCAGTAGAGTCTCTTGTCTGCATTTTCCATATTCAGGACTAGCATTACTTGTATCTCTGGCCCTCTGGCCTCTTCTTTCAAACCATACAACGCACCCCATTTTAATAGAGTTATTTGGTTCTCTGGAGTCTAACTTCTTGACTTCTTTATATATAGTTGATATTAGCCCTCTGTCAGATGTAGGGTTCATAAAGATCTTTCCCAATTTGTTGTTTGATGTTTTGTCCTACTGACAGTGCTCTTTTCCTTACAGAACCTTCTTAATTTTATGAGGTTCCATTTGTCCATTCTTGATCTTAGAGCATAAGTTATTGGTGTCCTGTTCAGGAAATTTTTCCCTTTGCCCACATGCCCCCACTTTCTTTTCTATTAGTTTCAGTATATCTGATTTTTTTGTGGAGGACCTTGATCTACTTGGACTTGAGCTTTGACTAGTTAGCATGTGTGATATGTGCTCAGGTGTGAGCATACAACATGAGTGAAAAACCCCACAGAGGATCGATAAAAATATTTTTGACACAGCATGAGTTATTGGATCAGATATGGTGAGAGTTATTGAGGGGCAATCACAGGTTCAAACTTGAAATAATACTATGGGAAGTTTCAAACTCTATGGGACTTCTGGTTTCAGAGAGATTGAACATTAACTTGTGATCAAGTTTCCAGCTAAATATTCCAAAAACTCAGGGCAGGGCCCAAACTTTGGCTCCAGTGTGTCCAAGGTCTACTGAGGGAATAGAGCCTTGGTTACAGTGATATTTGAGATCAACACAGGTGTGGAATTCTGATATCTGAAGTGCAAAATGTCACAGCAAAATCTGTGATTGCAGACTACTGATATTAAAAAGAACTTCAGATGATATGAAGTTTACTATTCTGACTACAGTAGGCTTATAGTGTCCAAGGATAATCAGGTTTACCACCACTTTGTTACTTCAGTGCTTAGTGTGCAGCTCCACTCTTAGTCATCTCATCATCTCTTGTCAGAAAATGAAGGATGAGCATGCCCTTAGCCCTCATATTTGTATCATCTTTCTATGAGTTATAATATTGTCAAGCGTAAGAGCTGGAAGATGGGAGAAAGGCTATAAAATACTATTTTGTAGTCATGGCATAGAGATTGCACTCCTGAATTCAATAGCTGTTAACAGTTATTTACATTGGGTCTTCATAGAAACAGACATATCCATAGCTAGTCTTGGACTGTGGATGGTTCATGATGCCCTACCACCTCCCTAATGTGCTAGTGGATGCTTGTAGATTTTGCATAAACAAGGCAATATCTTCAGCTGTACACTCACTGGTAAGCTTAACAGGCTCCATTATAGTATTGCTCCCATGACATATTCTATTTGATAGTCTACTTAGTAGATGACCTTTGTTATAGTCAATGGCACACAAAACAAAACAAAGTGAAAGGAACATGGGGAAGAGTCTTATATTTTAGTTGTCAAACCTCTTTTTTAAAAAAAATACGTTATTTTATTTCACATATAAATTGAAAAACAAAATGCAACATCCTAAATGTTATTTTTACTGGTAATACATTTTCCTAAGAAGTTTTTTTTAAAGTGGCTACCACAAAAAATTAAAGAAACCATTAAGGAAACATTAAACATCAAAATCTTTAAATCTAACTGTACATTGTAGCTCCTGAAATAGCTACAAACATTCTTTAAGAAGTATCTTCTCTACAAAGAATGTCATTGGCAATACAAAAATCTGTACATATTTTATACTGAAGCTAATATTGAGGTGCCCTTGAATTTTACATTCTTACCAAAATAATTGCCCAAGCACATATGCTCCACACTTTAGGAAGCCCACTTATTCTTCATCCTCATCTTCCTCCTCCTCCTCCTCCTCCTCCTCCTCCTGCTCTTCTTCTTCTTCTTCTTCTTCTTCTTCTTCTTCTTCTTCTTCTTCTTCTTCTTCTTCTTCTTCTTCTTCTTCTGCTTCTTCTGCTTCTTCTGCTTCTTCTTCTTCTTCCTCTTCCTCCTTCACATTTGGTTCATTCTTGTTCTTTTTTAAAAATTTTCTATATTCTTTGTTTAAATTCCAAATGCTTTCCCCTTTCTTGGTTCCCCCCTCACCATATGTCCCATAAGTCCTCTTCCCTCTGCCCATTCCCCAATCACCCCCTCCCATTTCTCTGTCCTGGTACTCCCCTACAATGCCAGATCAAGCCTTTTTAGGACCAGAGCCTTCTCCTTCCTTCTTCTTGGGAATCATTTGATATGCTTATTGTGTCTTGTGTATTCAGAGCTTCTGGGATAATTATTATTTATTTATCAGTGATTACATTTCATGTGTATTCTTTTGTGATTGGGTTACCTCCCTTAGGATATTTTCCAATTCCAATCATTTGCCTAAAAATTTCATGAATTCGTTGTTTTTAATTGCTGAGTAGTAATCCATTGTATAAATATACCACATTTTCTGTATCCATTCCTCCATTGAGGGACTTTTGGGTTCTTTCCAGCTTCTGGCTATTATAAATAAAGCTACTATGAACATAGTGGTGCATGTGTCCTTGGTGCATACAGGGAAATCCTCTGGACCAGGAGTGGTATAGCCAGGTCCTCTGGAAGTGTCATGCCCAGTTTTCTGAGGAAACCCCAGACTGATTTCCAGAGTGGTTGTACCATCTTGCAATCCCAACAGAAGTGGAGGAGTGTTCCTTTTTCCCCACATCCTCTCCAACACCTGCTGTCTCCTGAGTTTTTAATCTTAGCCATTCTGACTGGTGTGAGGTGAAGTCTCAGGGTTGTTTTGATTTGCATTTCCCTAATGACTAATGATGTTGAACATTTCTTAAGGTGCTTCTCAGCCATCTGAAGTTCTTCAGGTGAACATTCTTTGTTTAGTTCTATACCCCATTTTTAATAGGGTTATTGGGTTCTCTAGGGTCTAACTTCTTGAGTTCTTTGTATATATTAGATATTAGCCCTTTGTCGCATGTAGGGTTGGTGAAGAACTTCTCCCAATTTGTTGGTTTTTATTTTGTCCATTGCCTTACAGAACGTTTGTAATTTTATGAAATTCCATTTGTCAATTCTTGATCTTAGAGCATAAGCTATTAGTGTTCTGTTCAGGAACTTTCTCCCTGAGCCAAAGTCATCAATGATCTTCCCCAGTTTCTTTTCTATTACTTTCAGTGTGTCTGGTTTTATGTAGAGGTCCTTGATCCACTTGGAATTGAGCTTAGTATAAGGAGATAAGAATGGATCAATTTCCATTCTTCTACATGATGACCTCCAGTTGAAACAGCACCATTTGTTGAAGAGGCTATCTTTTTTCTAATGGATGGTTGTAGCTACTTTATCAAAGATCAAGTGATCATAATTCTGTGGGTTCATTTCTGGGTCTTCAATTCTATTCCATTGATCGGCATGCCTGTCACTGTACCAATACCATTCAATTTTTATCACAATATCTTTGTAGTACCGCCTGAGGTCGGGGATATTGATTACTCCAGAATTTCTTTTACTGTTGAGAATCGTTTTAGCTATCCTGGATTTTTTGTTATTTCAGATGAATTTGAGAATTGCTCTTTCTAACTCTATGAAGTATTGAGTTGGGATTTTGATGGGGATTGTATTGAATCTGTAGATTGTTTTTGGCAAGATTGCCATTTTTACTCTATTAATCCAAATTAAAATTGCCAATCCAAGAGCATGGAAGATTTTATTCCCATCTTCTGAGGACTTCTTTTATTTATTTCTTCAAAGACTTGAAGTTTCGGTCATACAGATCTTTCACTTGTTTGGTTAGAGTCACACCACAATACTTTATATTGTGTGTGGCTATTGTGAAGGGTGTTATTTCCCTAACTTCTTTCTCAGCCTGCTTATCCTTTGAATATAGGAAGGCTACTGATTTGCTTGAGCTGATTTTATAACCAGCCACTTTGCTGAAGTTGTGTGTCAGCTGTAGGAGTTCTCTGGTGGAGATTTTTAGGTCACATAAGTATACTATCATATCATCTGCAAATAGTGATAGTTTGACTTCCTCCTTTCCAATTTTTATCCCTTTGACTTCCTTATGTTGTCTAATTGCTCTCGCTAGAATTTCAAGTACTATTTGGAAATGATATGGAGAGAGAGTGCAGCATTGTCTAGTCCCTGATTTTAGTGGGATGGCTTCAAGTTTCTCTCCTTTTAGTTTGATGTTGGCTACCAGTTTGCTGTATATTGCTTTTCCTATGGTTAGGAATGCGCCTTGAATTCCTCTTATTTCCATGACTTTTAGCAAGAAAGGATGCTGAATTTTGTCAAATACTTTTTCAGCATCCAATGAGATGACCATGTGTTTTTTTTTGTCCTTTGAGTTTGTTTGTGTAGTGGATTACATTGATGGATTTCTGTACATTGAACCATCCCTGCATCCCTGGGATGAAGCCAACTTGATCATGTTGAATGATCGTTTTGATGTGATCTTGGATTCAGTTGGCAAGAAATTTATTGAGTATATTTGCATCAATGTTCATAAGGAAAATTGGTCTGAAGTTCTCTTTCTTAGTTGGATCGTCCTGTGGTTTTTGTATGGGGTAATTGTGGCTTCGTAGATTGAGTTGGGTAGTGTTCCTTCTGTTTCTATTTTGTGGAATAGTTTGAAGAGTATTGGTGTTAGGTCTTCTTTGAAGGTGTGATAGAATTTTTCACTAAAATTATTTGGTCCTGTGATTTTTTTGGTGGGAAGACTTTCTATGACCCCCTTCTATTTCTTTAGGGGATATGGAAATGTTTAGATGATCTATTTGATCCTGATTTAATTTTGGTATTTGGTATCTGTCTAGGAAATTGTCCATTTCCTTCAGATTATCCAGGAGTGTTGATTATAGGCTTTTATAGTAGGATCTGATTATTTTTTGATTTTCCTCAGTTTCTGTTGTTATATCCCTCTTTTCATTTCTTTTATTTTTGTTTTTTTTTTCTTTTTTTATTGGATATATTCTATATTTACAATTCATTTCCCTTTTTCTGGTTCCCCACCCCAAAGGTCCCACATGCCCTTTTCCCTCCCCCTGCTCCCTCATCCACCCCCTCCCACCTCACTGTTCTTGTACTCCCCCACAATGATGCTTTGGTCCATTCTAGCACCAGTGTCCACTCCTTTCTTCTTGTGAGACATCACTTGGTATGTGATTTATATCTTTGGTATTCCAAGCTTCTAGGCTAATATGCACTTATCAGTGACTGCATACCATGGGTATTCTTTTGAGACTGGGTCACCTCACTTAGAATGACGTTCTCCAGCTCCATCCATTTCTCTAAGAATTTAATGAATTCATTGTTTCTAATGGCTGAATAGTACTCCATTGATTATATATACCATATTTTTTTTGTATCCATTCCTCTGTTGAGAGACATCTGGATTCTTTCCAGCTTCTCTATTATATATAAGGCTGCTATGAACATAGTGGAGCATGTATCCTTATTGCATGCTGGTGAATCTTCTGGGTATATTCCCAGGAGTGGTATGGCTGGGTCCTCCGGAAGTATCACGCCCAGTTTTCTGAGAAACCGCCCTACTGATTTCCAGAGTGGTTGTACCAGCTTGCATTCCCACCAGCAGTGGAGGAGTGTTCCTCTTTCTCCACATCCTGGCCAACACCTGATGTCTTCTGAGTTTTTAATCTTAGCCATTCTGACTGGTGTGAGGTGAAATCTCAGGGTTGTTTTGACTTGCATTTCCCTAATGACTAATGATGTTGAACATTTTTTAAGGTGTTTCTCAGTCATCCTAATTTCTTCAGGTGAAAAGTCTCTGTTGAGCTCTGTACCCCATTTTTTGGATAGGGTTATTTGGTTTTCTGGGGTCTAACCTCTTGAGTTCTTTGTATACATTGGATATTAGCCCTCTGTTGGATGTGGGGTTGGTGAAGATCTTTTCCCAATTTGTTGGTTGCCGATTTGTCCTTTTGACAGTGTCTTTTGCCTTACAGAAACTTTGTAATTTTATCAGGTCCCATTTGTTTATTCTTGCTCTTAGAGCATAAGCAATTGGTGTTCTGTTCAGGAATTTTTCTTTGGATACAGTCTCTGTGCCCTTTAGTTAGTATGGCTTAGGGTTTATCTATCTTGTTGATTTTCTCAAAGAACCAGCTCCTGGATTTTTTGATTCTTTGTATAGTTCTCTTTGTTTCTCTTTGATTGATTTCAGCCCTGAGTTTGATGATTTCCTGTTTTCTACTCCTCCTGGGTCAATTAGCTTCTTTTTGTTCCATGGCTTTTAGGTGTGCCATTAAGCTGCAAGTATATGCTCTTTCCAGTTTCCCTTTGGAGGCACTCAGGGCTATGAGTTTTCCTCTTAGCACTGCTTTCATTGTGTCCCAAAGATGTGGGTAAGTTGTGCCTTCATTTTCATTAAATTCTAAAAAGTCTTTGATTTCTTTCTTTATTTCTTCCTTGACCAAGGTATCATTGGGTAGAGTATTTTTCAGTTTCCATGTGTATGTGGGCTTTCTGTTGTTTTTGTTGCTATTGAAGACCACTTTTATTCCATAGTAAACTGATAGGAGACATGGGATTAGTTTGATCTTATATTTCTTAAGGTTTGTCTTGTGTCCAATTATATGATCAATTTTGGAGAAGTTACCATGATGAGCTGACAAAAAGGTATATTCTTTTGCTTTATGATGAAATGTTCTCTCCCTCCCTCTCTCTCCATATATATATATATATATATATATATATATATATATATATAATCCAATTTGTTTAATGTTTCAATAAGCTTCACTGTGTCCGTGTGTAGTTTCTGTTTTCCTGAGTGATCTACTGAGGAGAGTGGAGTGCTGCAATCACCCACAATTGTTGTTTTAGGTTCATTGTGTGCTTTGAACTTTAGTAAAGTTTTTTTTTATGAATGACGGTGCCCTTGCATTTGGAGCATAGATGTTCAGAATTGAGAAATCTCCTTGGTGGATTTTTCCTTTGACCAGCACAAAGTGTCCTTCTGTGTCACTTTGATGACTTTAGGTTGAAAGTCAGTTTTATCTGATATTAGCATGGCTACAGCTTGTTTCCTGCGACCATTTGATTGTAAAATTGTCTTCCAGCCTTTTACTCTGTTGTAGTGTTTGTCTTTGACACTGAAGTATGTTTCCTGACTGCAGCAAAATGTAGGGTCCTGTTTCTGTATCCAGTCTGTTAGTCTATGTCTTTTTTTGGGTGACAATTGAATCCATTAATGTTAAGAGATAATAAAGAGTAGTGATTATTACTTCCTGTCATTTTTGATGTTACTTTTTATATTTGATTGGTTAAGTTCCTTTGGGTTCAATGAAAGGAGGTTACTATCTTGCTTTTTCCATGGTATAGTTTTCCTCACTGTATTTGTGTTTTCCCTCTATTATTCTTTGTAGGGCTGGGGTTGTGGAAAGATATTGTGTAAATTTAGTTTTGTCATGGAATATCTTGGTTTCTCCATCTATGGTGATTGAGAGTTTTGCTGGGTATAGTAGTTTTACCTGGCATTTGTGTTCTCTTATAGTCTGCATGAGATCTGCCAAGGAATTTCTAGCTTTCATGGTTTCTGGTTAGAAGTCTGGTGTAATTCTTATAGGTCTTCTTTTATGTGTTACTTGGCATTTTTCTCCTACTGCCTTTAATATTCTTTCTTTGTTTAGTACATTTTGGGTTTTGATTATTATGTGACTGGAGGTATTTCTGTTCTGGTCCAGTCTGTTTGGAGTTCTGTAGGCTTCTTGTATATTCATGGGCATCTCTCTCTCTTTATGTTACAGAAGTTTTCTTCCACAATTTTGTTGAAGATATTTGCTGGCCCTTTAACATGTAAATCTTCTTATCTATACCTATAATCCTTCGGTTTGGTCTTTTCATTTTGTCCTGGATTTCTTGGATGCTTGGGTTACATGGTTTTTGCATTTTGCATTTTCTTTAACTGTTGAGTCAATGGTTTCTATGGTATCTTTGACATCTGAAATTCTTTCTTCTATCTCTTGTAGTCTGTTGTTGATTTGCATCTATGGTCCCTGATTTCTTCCCAAGGTTTTCTATCTCCAAAGTTGTCTCCCTATGCGATTTTTTAGTTGGTTCTACTTCTGATTTTAGTTCCTGGATGGTTTTGCTCAGTTCTTTCACATGCTTCTTTGTGTTTTCCTGTAATTCCTTAAGTGATTTTTGTGTTTCCACTTTCATGACTTCTGTCTATTGACCCAAGTTTTCCTGTATTTTTTAAAGTGATTTTTCCATTTCTTCCTTATTGGCTTCTATCTTTTGACCTGTATTCTTCTAAATTTCTTTAAATGATTTTTGTGTGTCCCTTGTAAGGGCTTCTATCTTTTGATCCATCTCTCCTCTATTTCTTTAAGGGATTTATTTATGTCCTTGTGTTCCTCTAGCAGCATCATGGCCAGTGATTTTAAGACCAAATCTTGTTTTTCTGGTGTGTTGGGGTATACAGGACTTGCTCTTGTTGGTGAATTGGGGCCAGATGCTGTCATATTGCCTTGATTTCTATTAGTAATGTTCTTACATTTGCCTTTTCAGCTGGTTATTTCTGGCGTTAGTTGGTCCTGTTGTTGCAGGCTCATGCTTGAATCTTCTGTGAGCCCGTAAGGCTATTTCTGCTCCACTGGATGATTAGATTTCACCTGGCCCAGATTGCTGATGTGATGCCCTCCTCTTGTATGCTGTTGGAGCCCTGGTGTGCCTTGCCCCAAGCAATGTTATACCCGGGTTGTCTTTGTGAACCTGGTGCTGCCTGTCTGCTTATTCAGGGAGCAAAAATGGTAGTGGGGAGCCCCTCCAGGTGCAGATCACCCCGCAGGGGACAGGACCCATGACAGACAGGCTGGTGCACAGACGAACTGCCAATCTGCCCAGGTCCTGTGCACAGGCAGCAGATGCCCATGGGTCTGTGACCCCAGAGGTGTTAAACTCGGGATGTTTTCATCATCCGGAGCTTCTAGACAGCTTGCTCTGCCTGACCAGGAGGGAAGATGGCAGCGGGAATGCCCTACAAGTGCGGAACACCCCGCAGGACACAGGACCCATGCCTCGTTGGTGCACAGAGGAATCGCTGAACTGCCTAGGTCCTGTGCACAGGCAGCAGCTACCAGTCGGCCTGTTTCCCCCTCATTCTTGTTCTTTGAGCCCGTTGGTATAGCAGGACACTTCTTTCCTACTTTACTTTTGACTTGGTATGGAACGCAGAAGTATCCATTTCATACTTCTCCTTTAGATTAGCTAATTTCTTCTCATACCCTTGTTTATCTTTGGTGGATTGCTCAGACCACATCTCACCCAGTTTCTTTGGGGTATTTCTAATAGACATGCCGGAGTGTTCACTTTTGATCTTTGGGTGCTATTCAGAGCAAAACAGGAAGAAGGCAGACAGTGGTCTTTTCTGATCATTTGGATCTATATTCTTTCCTTTCTTATCACCTTTGGGAGGAACATAGTTCTTCATCTCCCTGTCACAATGAGCTTTGTCACTCTTGGCCACATCTTCAAACTTCAACTTTTTCTTGTCAGACATGGTCTTCCATCTCTTGAGCAGTTCTTGGAGAATGTGGCAATGTTGACTGACAAGTCAGTATGCTTCTTTTTGTGCTCCTCCTGGCAGGTCTGTACGAAGGAAGTGTATGAGTACATTTTGCCCTGCAACTTGTTGTAGTCACCTTTGACCGTGATGATGGCATGGCATCTACCTGGCATGACTTCCACAGAGAGAATTCCTTCAACAAGCTCTGGTGAAAACTGGCTTGGTGTCAGACCTCTAACCCTAACCTCAAAGTGACATTTGGCAGGGCTAGGAGGAAGGTAAGAGAAATGGGAATCATTAGGGTGTATTATATACATGTATGAAATTCTTAAAAATGAGACTTAAATAATGAAAACCAAATGAGTAAATAGACAACGAAAATATTTTCTTTTCCAACTAGAATTCTAAGACCTTAAAAAAATCCCACAAAGTCTCTTATTGAGATCAACCCCTAAGGTATTTATAGGACTCCCTAGCATCATGTTTGAAACTCTGTATAGTTAATACTGCTTTTTGTCCTCTAAGCAGAATGTCAACAAATGTAAGATAATCTTAGAAGGTCTGTAGGTCAGCTCTGTTGATTTACATGAGGAGATACATGAGGATCTGGCATGGCTGTGTAAGGAGACTTCTGACACTGTTCCTGCCCCTGCAGCATTGCCAGCCTGTTGATCTCTATAATCCCCATGTGTGCTGATGACTGCTCTTGGCCTGAAATTGATTGACTCTTTACTACTTTACTTAGAATCTCTCTTTCTGGGGAATATACATCCCCTCATTACTCAGAGAAAATTACTCCATAATAACTGAAACAGATGAGTTTCTCAGGAATGAGGAATGGAGGAGGACATGAAGCCGTGGAAAACAAGGAAAAGAACTTCTGCTTGGCTTTTAGGGCATAGGAAATGATCTAGACAACATAATCACAAAGGACATAAAAGTCTACATGGTCCTTTGTAGAAATAGTTCATTGCCAGACTTGGCCTTTATTTTGAAAACATGAGGAGATACATGTACTCTCCAGTCCAATGACTGCTGTATTAATTATCCAGGATGTACTTGGGGGATATTAAGGATAGAGATTTAAAGTGATTTCAAGAAGCAAAAGCATGTATAGAAACAAAGTGATCTATAAAATACAAGCAAATGATAGATTTGACTTTTAGGAGAAAGACTTGTATATATCTCAAAACAAGTATTTGAATGAGAGTAGATTAGGCTATGGAATTGCTAAGATGAGGAAATAAAGATTAGAGAATTTAAAAGATGATGTACACGCATACAAAAAGTTAGTAGTTTGTTCTCCTAGTTATTTGTAGAATTGGAGATGACAATTCCTAGAGAGATATGAGGGATAGTGGACAGCTTTACATGCATAAACTTAAAAACTTAAAAAATCATTTAAACTTTAGTAGTTTGTCACCGTTCTGTTCATACATGAAAACAGTTACTAAAGAGTGCTATCTCCTGTACCAGGAAACCACAAGCACTGTGTTCAGCTACCAGTGAAGAGAAGGCTATGTTAAACACATAATGAAATGCAATTTTGCTTTGTGTTTAGCAAGGGAGACTGAGTTGGAATTAATGATTTGGGATTCATATAATTTATGTAAATTTAAGTATTATTAAAATTATTAAAAATTATCAAAACCTTGATTATATAACTTTAGTTTATAAAAGACTGGGTTCAGACTCTCTGGTTGGGAGAAAGAATGAAAGGGGAGAAAGAAAAGACCAAAAAAAGAGAGAAGGCAAAAGTATGAGATAAGAGGAAGGAAGAATGATGAGAATCCTTGGGTAAATAGAGAACACTTGAACTGACAGTTTGCATCCACTACTGTCTCAGAATCATTATTGAATAAAGGCCATTCTCTTTCCCACCTTCTTTCAAGACCTTCCCCACTGTCTTAGTCAGGGTTTCTATTCCTGCACAAACATCATGACCAAGAAGCAAGTTGGGGAGGAAAAGGTTTATTGAGCTTACACTTCCACACAGCTGTTCATTACCAAAGGAAGTCAGGACTGGAACTCAAGCAGGTCAGGAAGCAGGAGCTGATGCAGAGGCCATGGAGGGATGTTACTTACTGGCTTGCTTCCCCTGGCTTGCTCAGCCTGCTCTCTTATAGAACCCAAGAATACCAGCCCAGAGATGGCACCACCCACAAGGGGCCCTCCTTCACTTGACCACTAATTGAGAAAATGCCCCACAGCTGGATCTCATAGAGGCACTTCCCCAAGTGAAGCTCCTTTTCCTGATAACTCCAGCCTGTGTCAAGTTGACACACCAAACTAGCCAGTACACCCACTCAGCTGCTGGATGTCAAGACTGTGTGAAGATGGCTCATGACTGTAGGGGGTTGAGAGGCTTGTCCTGGCTGTTCACCTTCTGGAAGAATGTACATTCTCTGAAACAAAAGAGGATAAAATCTGTGTAAAGT
This sequence comes from Apodemus agrarius, assembly GCA_964023405.1. Taxonomy (NCBI): domain Eukaryota; kingdom Metazoa; phylum Chordata; class Mammalia; order Rodentia; family Muridae; genus Apodemus; species Apodemus agrarius. The sequence goes on from OZ030011.1 coordinate 5,319,468, forward strand.
GTGGAGCTGTCACTGAAGAATCCATCTGAATATTTACCCATTCAAAATCTAGTTCACTTTGGAAAAGAGCTCATCCACCGCTAAGATCAAGGTTTTTATTATTTTGCAGGAGACACAGTGAGCAGGTTCCCTGTTTGTCAAAAACAACCTCATTTGAGGAAGCTAAGGACAAGAACGTGGTGGTGTAGATCCAGCTTTCACTAGGAGAGAAGCAGAAACAGATGCAGAGAAACATCTGGAGATCTCTGGAGAGAGAGGCAGTCCTAGGAGACTTTGAGTCTTCCTTTCTTAACATCACACAACTTCAGAGACCACATGATACATGTGATGGAGCTAATGTGACAAGCCCACAAATTTAGGACAGTAAAAGGTGTTTGTTAAGTAATTGCGTATATGATTTACTTATTAAAAATGAACCTTACAGGAAGGACAAAAACCAATTATATATACAAATGATGGAATGATAGAAAATTTCAAGCATGATGTGTCAAACGTTCATTCATCATCACCACTGTCAGTTACATCTATAAATCTAATTTGTAACTACTTTCCATTGGCAGGAGGGATATTTTCAGTTGGAAAATGATTGATTGTGACTTGGGAACACAGCTCTTGATGTTCCATCCACAATGTTGAACCAATGTTGCTCTGCTGAGAAAGTATAGGAGACCTGGTCCCACTGCTATGGAGACTCTCAGGAGGAGAGAGGGAGAAGCCGGGTGCATTTTCACGGCCTGACCTTCATTACATTTTGTTTTCATCACTCACTTTTCTGTATATTTTCTTCCAAATAATTTTTTAAAAATTTGTAATATCAACCTTCAATATGAAATTAGATCCTGACTCTGGTAGCACATGTTTTATGTCATCTAAAGAATGTCTGGCTGCTATTCTACTCTGTGCATATTAGAATTCTATTACTCACACCATCAACATGTCACTTGCTCTCCTCATATGAATCCCATGATAGTGCAGTTATTTTAAGTCCAAGTGCTTGAGAGTTTCTGAAGGATGGAATGGTAGTTACAACTTAACTAAAACAAGCTCAGTCTGTAGTGTTTTTCTCCTCACCTGTTCTTGTGATGAACATGGAGACCCAGCAATGCTTACAACACTCATCAGAAATACATAAACATTCAAGTTGAGTTTGAAATATGCTTTCTAGATGAATATACTAGAGTACAGGAATTTTGAGAGCTGTAAAAGTATGCCAGTGAAATAATGTAAGTGAACGAGTTAATGTAAGCCACATTTAGAGTAATATGTTCTAATTTCTGAGCCCCAATTGTCAGGGTACTTTATATATAAATTTGTATAGAATCTTGTTGAATTATATTTCTGTATTTTAATTTTTGTACCAAGTTGTCTACATCTCTGTCTGTACATTTGTGAGCTTGGACCCATAATTATTTCAAGTCCATGTGAAAAACTCAGCAGCTCATATCACATACTTTAGAAAACACCACACTTTTATGCCTTCCATGGACAAAGCATCTAAAATGCATCATTTGTGTTCCTGGTTATATATTATGATATTCTCTCTTCTGAAGAGTCCATTGTCTGACATTCCAATTTTCGGGGACCAGCAGTACTTGTTTTTCTGGCCCTCTGGCCCCTTCATTCAACCTGACAACTTAGCCTCTGTGTCATCTATTCCAGGATCTTTCCTTTTGTGGGCCCTTCCTCCTGCCTCATGAGTATGCATGTGATGGTCTTTGAGTCTCATGGAGACAATGTCAGAAATTCTTCATTTTCACGATACACAATCATAGATAAAAAGTCACTTTAACATTGACAGCCATCTGGAAAGAAACCTAAGTGTTAGTGCAGGTCGTATTCCCCATCTTACCCTGATGGTTCAGGGCCTCAGATGGCACTCATTTTTGTGGGATTTATTTCTTTTTCTCATGTTGACACAACTTTGTGTTAAGATCTTATTTTATGGTTTTGAACATGTCTTGATAGTATTATCTTTCAAACATTTGAGTATATGAGGATGATTTATTCATAAAAGCAACTTGTTTGCATTTGGTGTTGATTTATTTAATGAAATAAGTCATCTACTCAAGCTCTTTTCCATATATTCATTCATGTTCATGCCACCAAACTACTGCATAAAGTTGATCCAAGTTAGGCAAATCTTATTCTCTCTAAGTTCTAAACCATCAATACTGATAAGAACAAAGAAGAATACATTGTGTTTTAACATTTGTAAATGCAATTAAAAATTTTTCTAACCTTGTGAACTGTGCCTTCCAGCATCCTATGCCCACTGTGCCTTCTTCCAAGATCATCAGCATCTGAGAGAATTGAATAAACTCCCTGCTTAGAGTTTATATTGTCTGCTGTTGATTTTAAAGTTTTCACAAAAAGAGGTCAGTATAAAGATGAAGATACTGATTATTGATATTGAATAAATAAATTATTGAATAAATTTGATAACATTCTCAAATATGTGTGCCAGAAACTTGACACATCTGTAAAGTCAATGAAATCACTCTCTTTCATGGAATTATAGTATTCACAATTGCCAGTTTGAGATAGCATATACACTTACACTATTCACAAAGTCTAAAATCACTTTTTGAATTATGTGAAAAAATATATAGTGATAAGACTCACACATACCCTAGAAACAGAGACTATCAAGGTAGGAGTAAAATTTCCCCTTTGAGATGCTCATCTGTCTTCCATGAAAAACATTGGAAAGTGATCCCTAAATGAGCAAACTGAGTTTAGGACCCTTCATGTTGGAGTGAGTGTTTCTCTCAATCCTACTGCATCACAAGATCACACACTAGAAGTGTGTGCTGAGGAACATGATCTTGTGTGTTACATATTCTCTAAGGGAAGCAGAAATGAACTCTTTTGAGGGCTACTGTGTCTCCTATTATAGAATGATACCTCTTAAATCCTAAAACTTATGTATCCCATCAGAGTCAGCACCTGGTGAGGGAATGCAAGTCTCTCCTGGATCCACCCAAACTCAGGTTGAAAGCCAAAGCTGGGCCTGTGTACCCACTGTTGTGCAATCATGGACAGGCTTACTTCTTCATTCCTGCTGCTGATTGTCCCTGCATATGAGTGCCAATGCTCCCTAAGGCATTAACTTTTTTATCCTTACCTGTTTCAACATTACCTTCTCCCTTTTCTTTTTCTCCACATATGTCCTGTCCCAGGTTACTCTGAAAGAGTCTGGTCCTGAGATAGTACAGCCCTCTCAGACCCTCAGTCTGACTTGTGTTTTCTCTGGGTTTTCACTGAGCGTTTCTGGTACAGGTGTGGCCTGGATTCGTTTGTCCTCAGGGAAGGGTCTTGAGTTTCTGGCAATCATTTGGTGGGATGATAAGTACTACAACCCATCCCTGAATAGACGGCTCACAATCTCCAAGGACACCTCCAACAACCATGTATTCCTCCAGATCAGCACTGTGGACACTGAAGATTCTGCCACATACTTATGTGCTAAGAGAGCACATTGACACGGCCTCAGTTTTCAGCTGGACAATATTTCAAGCTGGTTCTCAGCTCTGTTCGTCACTATTATATCATTAAGAGGGTATGGCCACAGCTTTTCTGCTCACCTCTTTGGTTTCCTGTTTGTTCTTAGGTTAACAGGTTTCTATTCCTTTTCTTAACCCTACATCCCTAATAAGATGTTCATAAATGATTTGATCTGTTTTTTTTGTTGTTGTTTTATAAAGCTGAGGGATGTTAGGTCTTATACCAGGTGGTTCAGAGTTATGATTCCACTCAGTCTTAGGCTTCAAATTATCACAGAAGAATATTCCAAGTTATTATAATGTTTACTTTCAGTAAACAGCTGTATACGGTGAAGATGGGAATTAGTGGCTGAGTATTTTCAAATTGAGTAATAAACCAAAGGGTGTCTATAGATGCTAACTCAGATATTTTCTCAGAACATGTACAGAGTTTTCTTAGGGCAATACTCCTTTCCACACATAATCAAATATAGCCATAGCAGACAAGTCTAACAGCAAAAATGTTAAATCAGTTCCCATCACCATATTGCTCATTGTCATTCATGACATCATCAAGACAGGAGCAAATGTTACCAGTCAAATGCAGAGAGAGAAGCAGGCTAAAACTGAAGGAGAGGTAACTAACAAATAATTTGGCAGAACATTGATTAGTATAGAATAATTAAGTTTTAAGAGCTACTTAGGAACAAGACCTAATAAGGCATAAAGCTATAATTAATAAATATATGTTTTGGCCTTGTTATTCAGAGCTAGGACTGGCATAGTAAAACTATATGCTTATACCCATGTTGGTGTCAATGTGAGAACACTTTTCTACCATATTTGGGTCAATAATTTTGGAGCAGAAATGTTTGATCACACACTCAATCAATAAATAATTCCCAGGCTACGACCAACTTTTTTTTTTTTAATTTTTATTTTCTATATTCTATGTTTATATTCCAAGGGCTTTCCCCTTTCCCAGTTCCCACCCACCATAGTTCCCATAGTTCCTCTCCCCCCCAACTATTCCCCAATCATTCCCCCTCCCCCCTCAGTTTCTTTACTAAACTGGATGCAATCTTTACATGCCCAGGGTCCTCTCCTTTCTTCTTCTTGGGAATCATTTGACTTGCTATTCGTGTCTTGAGTATTTAGTGCTTCTGGGCTCATTAATATCCACTTATCAGTGATTGCATTTCATGTGCATTCTTTTGTGATTGGGTTAGCTCACTCAGGATGATATTTTCCAGGTCTAACCATTTACCTACAAATTGCATGAATTCATTATTTTTAATTGCTGAGTAGTATTCCATTGTATAAATATACCACATTTTCTGTATCCATTCCTCCTTTGAGGGATATTTGGGCTACTTCCAATTTCTGGCTATTATAAACAAGGCTGCTATAAACATTGTGGAGCATGTGTCCTTATTGCATGCAGGGGAATCCTCTGGGTATATGCCCAGGAGTGGTATGCCAGGGTCCTCTGGGAGTGACATGCCCAGTTTTCTGAGGATCCGCCAAACTGATTTCCAGAGTGGTTTTACTATTTTGCAATCCCACCAACAATGGAGAAGTGTTCCTCTTTCTCCACATCCTCGCCAGCACTTGTTGTCTCTTGAGTTTTTAATCTTAGCCATTCTGACTGGTGTGAGGTGGAATCTCAGGGTTGTTTTGATTTGCATTTCCCTGATGACTAATGATGTTGAACATCTTTTAAGGTGTTTCTCGGCCATCCGAATTTCTTCTGGTGAAAATTCTTTGTTTAGCTCTGTGCCCCATTTTTTGATAGGGTTATTTGTTTCTTTGGGGTCTAACTTCTTGAGTTCTTTGTATATATTGGATATTAGCCCTCTGTCCGATGTGGGGTTGGTAAAGATCTTTTCCCACTTTGTTGGTTGCCGTTTTGTCCTTCTGACAGTGTCCTTTGCTTTGCAGAAATTTTGTAATTTTGTGAGGTCCCATTTGTCGATCCTTGATCTTAGTGCGTACGCTATTGGTGTTCTGTTCAGGAACTTTTCCCCTGTGCCCAAGTCCTCCAGGGTCTTCCCAAGTTTCTTTTCTAATAGTTTCCGTGTGTCTGGTTTTATGTGGAGGTCCTTGATCCACTTGGAGTTGATCTTAGTGCAAAGAGATAAGAGTGGGTCAATTCGCATTCTTCTGCATGTTGACCTCCAGGTGAACCAGCACCATTTGTTGAAAAGGCCATCTTTATTCCACCGGATGGTTGTGGCTCCTTTATCAAAGATCAAGTGACCATAAGTCTGTGGGTTAATTTCTGGGTCTTCAATCCTGTTCCATTGATCTGCTTGCCTGTTGCTATACCAATACCATGCAGTTTTTAACACAATTGCTCTGTAGTACTGCTTGAGGTCAGGGATATTGATTCCCCCAGAAGTCCTGTTATTGTTGAGAATAGTTTTAGCTATCCTGGGTTTTTTGTTGCTCCAGATGAATTTGAGAATTGCTCTTTCTAGATCTATGAAGAATTGAGTTGGGATTTTGATGGGGATTGCATTGAATCTGTATATTGCTTTTGGCAAGATGGCCATTTTTATTATATTGATCCTGCCAATCCAGGAGCAAGAAATATTTTTCCATCTTCTGAGGTCTTCTTCGATTTCTTTCTTCAAGGACTTGAAGTTCCTGTTGTACAGATCTTTCGCTTGTTTGGTTAGAGTTACGCCAAGATACTTTATGTTGTTTGTGGCTATTGTGAAGGGTGTTATTTCCCTAATTTCTTTCTCAGCCTGCTTGTCCTTTGAGTACAAGAAGGCCACTGACTTGCTTGAGTTAATTTTATAACCTGCCACTTTGCTGAAGTTGTTTATCAGCTGTAGAAGTTCTCTGGTGGAGTTTTTTGGGTCGCTTAGGTAAACTATCATATCGTCTGCAAATAATGATAGTTTCACTTCTTCCTTTCCAATTTGTATCACTTTGACTTCCTTATGTTGTCTAATTGCTCTTGCTAGAACTTCAAGTACTATATTGAAAAGATATGGAGAGAGAGGGCAGCCTTGTCTAGTCCCTGATTTTAGTGGGAATGCTTCAAGTTTCTCTCCATTTATTTTGATGTTGACTACTGGTTTGCTGTAGATTGCTTTTACTATGTTTAGGTATGGGCCTTGAATTCCTGCTCTTTCCAAGACTTTTAGCATGAAAGGATGCTGAATTTTGTCGAATGCTTTTTCAGCATCTAATGAGATGACCATGTGGTTTTTTTCTTTCAGTTTGTTTATGTAGTGGATTACATTGATGGATTTCCGTATATTGAACCATCCCTGCATCCCTGGGATGAAGCCTACTTGATCATGGTGGATGATCGTTTTGATGTGCTCTTGGATTCGGTTAGCAAGAATTTTATTTAGTATTTTTGCATCTATATTCATAAGAGAAATTGGCCTGAAGTTCTCTTTCTTTGTTGGATCTTTTTGTGGTTTAGGTATTAGCGTAATTGTGGCTTCGAAGAATGAGTTGGGCAGTGTCCCTTCTGTCTCTATTTTGTGGAATAGTTTGAAGAGTATTGGTGTTAAGTCTTCTTTGAAGGTCTGGTAGAATTCTGCACTAAAACCATCTGGTCCCGTACTTTTTTTGGTTGGGAGGCTTTCTATAACCCCTTCTATTTCTTTAGGGGTTATGGGACTATTTAGCTGGTCTACTTGATGCTGATTTAATTTTGGTATTTGATATCTGTCTAGGAATTCGTCCATTTCCTCCAGATTCTCCAGTTGTTTTGAGTATAGACCTTTGTAGTAGGATCTGATGATCTTTTGAATTTCCTCAGTTTCTGTTGTTATGTCTCCCTTTTCATTTCTAATTTTGTTAATTTGTATACTGTCTCTGTGTCCTTTGGTTAGTCTGGCTAAGGGTTTATCTATCTTGTTGATTTTCTCAAAGAACCAGCTCCTGGTCTTGTTGATTCTTTGTATGGTTCTCTTTGTTTCTATTTGATTGATTTCAGCCCTGAGTTTGATGATTTCTTGTTTTCTACTCCTCCTGGGTGAGTTAACTTGTTTTTCTTCTAGAGCATACACTAGCAGCCAACTTTGTTTTTCAAGTACTCTTTTGTTTTGCGTTGATTTTTAAGACAGGGTTTCTCTGTATAGCCCTTGTTTTACTGGAATTCTCTTTTTAGATAATATTAGCCTTAACATTAGTGATCCACTTGTCCCTACTTCCAGAATCCTGGAATTAAATTATTTTTAAGCACCATCTTGGTTTGTTGAAATATGCTCATTAAATGTTTTTAATCATCTCAGTTCCTTTCATGAGATTGGGGGATAGGTGCAATGATATGCATTGATCACCCTTTCCAAACTCATATTCTTCCCCATTCCCAATATCCTGCCATATAATCATTGTGACTGTTACAGAACACTTAATTCAATGGCAAAATACCATCTTTTACAGTCTTTGGGATTATGGGTGTGAGAGTGATCCTCAGTGCTTTGTTGTGGACTATTTAGTAAGTCTAGGTGGTGATTCAGGTCATCGTCCCAAATGAATGAGCTGCAGAATTTGTCAGTAATTCACTTCAGAGGTAAGTTACAGATTGAACATTTCAGAGAATCATGAAAATATCTCTAAAGTGGATATTCCTGCATCTTATATGTCTGACAACTGAGGACACCATGGCATATTAATCTTTAAGAGAAACAGAGTGAGAAGATGTGATCCAGTTTCTGGACACAATCCTCTCTGAACAGGGAACTGGAATAATGAAATAGTGCCAAGTCCTTTAAGTGGTGTTCAGAATCTTTTAATATGAATAGCTATACTTCAGATATTTAAATATACATGATCACATATCCCTGCACAGTGCTATTGATTCCCTCATCCCTGGGACAATATTCCAAATCTGTCTTTCATGAGTGAAACTCCTGAAAAGTTTTGGTAACACATGCACTGCCCTGGAATAAGGGGGCACTGGATGGGAAAGGTAGAAATAGAGCTTTCTAAGCAAACATATTCTCCATCCATTGATCTTGTCAGTAAAATTCCCTCTCTCTTCTCATCTCATTAAAAGCATGGGAATGCAGTATGGTAAACAGATTGAGTTGCGTAATACATTTGCTTGATTTCTATTTCCTTCTCAATGTGATTTTTTGAAATTGTTATCTTTCTATGAGTGCTACTCTAGTTCCTCTTTCTATTGGTTCCTGTTTGTGATTGTCACAGGAATTCATCCTGGGATTCCTGGGGAATGGCATCTTCTCTTAAGACTCACTGTTGCCCTTCTGCCCTCAGCTGCTCTGGCCTAGGTACAGTCTGATGAAGGTAGGAAAGACCCTCATCTTTTCTTTTTATACCTCATTACAAATGGCAACTGCTTGAGCTGGATTCAGGTGCCATCATGAAAGAGGATGAGTTTGAGAGGATCATTGTGATAATGTAGAAACAACTGATTCAGTCTCTGAGATATCAGCCATCTCCTATAGGTGAACAAGAACCATTTCTCCCTACAGCTGAGTCATGTCAGAACTGGAGCTGTAGGAATATGTTACTACTCAAGTCAGACTGTCATGAGACATCTACCTGCAGGTAAGTTGAGGACCAGCAGGGGGCAGAATGGAGCTAAGAATTCCAGTAGTTCTATTACATGTAATTCATGTTTTACTATGAGTAGTATTACATTGTCTATAATCCCACATTGTCAATATCTATTTGTGTTTTGTTACAAATCTAGTTAAATTCCATTTCCCAGCTGCTGTGAATCAAGCAGCAATAAACAGGCGTGTGTAAGTGTCTCTGTAATAATAGAGACATATGAGTACATGCATGTGAGGGATATAGTTGGGGCACAGCATACTTTAGTTTACTCATTTGGTGATATTTTCAAATGTATTTCCAAAGTCACTGCACTAATTTACACTTACATCAAAAGCAAGCAAGGATTACATATCCACGTGCTTATTTGTTATAATTTATCTTCTTGCTCATTCTCATCTCACTGATGTCAAATTGGAACATTAAATGTGTAGTTTTTTGTTTAATTTTTTCATTAATTAATATATTCACTATACAACCTCTATTCCCCTTCTCACACATTCTCCTCCCTATCCTGTTCTCCTCTAAGAAGGTGGAGCCTGACCCTCCTGGAGTATCCCCTTACCCCAACATATCAACTCTCTAAAATACTAGGCACATTCTCTCCTAATATGGCCATAAAAGGCAGGCATATTAGGGGAATGGGATCCACAGGAAGGAAACAGCATTAGTGACAGCCCCCACTCTAGTTATTGGGGGATCTGCATGAAGATTGAGCTGCACATCTGCTACATATGTTCATGGGGCCTAGTTCCAGCCTGTTTATGCTTTTTGGTTGGTTGTTTAGTCTCTAAAAATCCTGAAAAGTCCAGGTTAGTTCACTCTTTTGGTCTTATTTGAAGTTTCTATCCCTTCCAGATCCCTCAATCCTTCTCCCATCTCTTCCATAAGACTCCCATAGTTTCATCCAGTGTTTGGCTATGGGTTTCTCTGTGTCCGTATCAGTCAACAGCTGGGTGGACCCTCTCAGAGGTTGTTGGCCCTGTTCTGATGTGGACCCCATGTACCTGTTGAGAGAGAGCTTTCAGGAGGCAGGAGGAGTCCTTTTGGGGCTGGGAACCTTTTGGGGAGACCTGGGAGTGGAGGTGCGAGTCCTTTGTCTGGTCTGGCAACAGGTGGCATGTTACATTGCTCCAGCATGGCAGGTTATAATAAAAGGAGACAGCCCATGATTTTCAAGCATTATTATAGAATAAAGTGAGAGAAGGGAAGTAGAGAGATAAAAGTCAGCTATGGACATGTGGAAAGAAGCTAAAAGAATGGGAAAAGAGAAAGGTAAGAGAAGCGAGAATGAGAGAAGGGCAAGAGAGGGAGGAGGGACCAAGTATCCCCTTTTATAGTGAGCCAGGTTACCTGACTGTTGCCATGAAAATGTGGGGGTTGGTACCACAAACTTTGGGCAGGCCTTGCCCTATGTGACTGATGGTAACAGTGTTATGTCTGACAAGAGGATAGTTATGAGAAGCTCCTATCTCCAAGCATAAGAAGGTATCATTAAGTGTCAGGGATTAGTGCTTGCCCATAGATGGGACTCGAGTTCCATTTGGTTGGCCATTTCCACAGTCCCTGCTCCATCTTTGTCCCTACATTTCTTGTAGACAGTAAATGTTTGGAGTTGAAAGTGTTGTGGGTGTGTTGGTGTCTCTATTGCTCCACTTGGTATTTCTGGATATAGGAGTTGGTTTCTTCAAGTTACATAAGCTAAGTCATCCCCATACAGAGGGACATCGATTCTTCTGCCACTTCCCTGCCTACATTCATTGGACCTGAGGTTCCTGAATAATAAAGAACTGCAGGTCCGGAAACATACAAATCAAGGATATCTATCAGAGGCCTATCATACCAGAACTATCAAGGTTCATCTTCCTACCAATATTGATTACAACAAGAAGATCCAGGACCAATGCAGTCTATATTGCTAAAGACACTTGACACAAACAAGAGTGAGTGCAATGTGACAACACCAAAGCATAGCTAACCAACTACAGTGTGCCCTGGGTATCCTAACACAATCAAACAGCAAGAAAATGACCTTATATCAAGTCTTATAAAGATGATGGTGGCCTTTAAATTGGAAAAGAATAAAACCCTTAAGAAATACAGGAAAATTCAATTGAACCGATAGAGATCTTTTGGAGGAAACAAACACATCCCTTAAAGACATACAGGAAAATCCAATTAAACAGGTCAAGGTAATAAATAAAATGGTGTAAGACATAAAAATGGAAATTGAAGCAATAAAGTAAACGCAATCCGTTGGAATCTTGTAGATGGGAAACTTAGAGAACAGGAACACCAAAAGTAAGGATTTAATTTTTTTCCTCTCCCCCCCAACTATTCCCCAATCATTCCCCCTCCCACCTCGGTTTCTTTACTAAACTGGATGCAATCTTTACATGCCCAGGGTCCTCTCCTTTCTTCTTCTTGGGAATCATTTGACTTGCTATTTGTGTCTTGAGTATTTAGGGCTTCTGGGCTCATTAATATCCACTTATAAGTGATTGCATTTCATGTGCATTCTTTTGTGATTGGGTTAATTCACTCAGGATGATATTTTCCAGGTCTAACCATTTACCTACAAATTGCATGAATTCATTATTTTTAATTGCTGAGTAGTATTCCATTGTATAAATATACCACATTTTCTGTATCCATTCCTCCTTTGAGGGATATTTGGGCTCCTTCCAATTTCTGGCTATTATAAACAAGGCTGCTATAAACATAGTGGAGCATGTGTCCTTATTGCATGCAGGGGAATCAATTTGCTTACTAAATTGATTATGTCCTTGCTTTTAGTAGCTGAGCAGTATTTCACTGTGTAAATGAATTACATTTTCTATATCCATTCTATGGATGACAGGTGATTAAGTATTTTTCCAAATTCAGGCTATTACAGATAGAGCTGCTATGAACATAGTAAAATGCACAACCTTGTGCATGATGGAGAGTTTTTGGGTATAGGACCAAGAGTGTTATAGCTGGGCCTTTAGGTAGAACTATTCCTAATTTCCTAAGAAATCCCAAGACTGATTTCCAGAGTGGTTGTACAAATTCTCACTCCCACCAACAATGGAGGATTGCTTTCCTTGCCAGCATGTGCTGTGTATTGAGTTTTGATCTTAGCCAGTTTTGCTCTCTTTTATTTTAAAGAAAAATATTTATTTATTTTTTATACTCCATTTTTATTTCCCCCTCCCCATCCACCATCAGACTGTTCCATGTCCCATAACTCCTTCACAATTCACTGTCTCTACATGGATGCCCAAATCCTCCATCCCACCTGACCTCCAAACTCCCTGGGGCCTCTGGACTTTTAAGGGTTAGGTGCATCATCTCTGAATGAACACAGATCTGAAGTCCTCTACTGTATGTGTGTTGTGGGCCTCGTATCAGCTGCTGTTTTGCTGCCTGTTTGGTGGTCCAGTGTTTGAGAGATCTCAGGGGTCCAGATTAATTGAGACTCCTTGTCCTCCTACAGGGTTGTCATTCTTCTCAGATTTTATCAGCCTTCCCTAATTCAATAACAGGAGTCAGTTACTTCTGTCAGTTGGTTGGTTCCTCTGAGGTGCAGTCATGCTAGGTCCCCTTTTGTCTGTGCTCCATAGCCTCAGTAATAGTGTCAGGCCTTGGGACCTCCCCTTGAGCTTGATCTCTCTTCGGGCCTGTTTCTGGACCTTCTTTCCTCAGGTTCCTCTCCATTTCCATCCCAGTAATTCTGTCAGAAAGGAAAACTTATGAGTCAGAGTTGTGACTGTGGGATGGCCCTCTCTCCCTCATTTGCTGTCCTACCATCCTTCTGGAGGTAGGTTTTATAAGTTCCCTCTATCTATCATTCGGCATTTCATCTAAGGTCCCTCCTTTTGAGTCCTGAGAGTCTTTCACCTCACAGGACTCTGGGGCATTCTGGAGGGTTCACCCAACCCTTATCTTTCACGGTTGCTTGTTTCCATTATTTCTGCTGGTCCTCCGGGCTTCAATCATTTTCTCTCACCCAATACTATATTAATTCCCATCTTTCCCCAGTTCTCCCCCAGCCATCCATTTTCCTTCACAGTTCCCTCCAACCCTTCCCACTTGTGATTGCTTTCTTCTCCCTCCCAAGTGGGACTGAACTGTCATCACTTGGGCACTTCAACTTGTTGACCTTTTTGTGTTCTGTAGACTGTATTGGGTATTCTGTAGTTCTTTTTGAGGGGTTGCTAATATCTACTTATTAGTGAGTACATAACATTCTTGTCCTTTTGGGTCTGAGTTATCCCCCCACCCAAGATGATATTTTCTAGTTCCATCCCTTTGCCTACAAAAATTAAGATGCTTTCATTTTTAATACCTGAGTAGTATTCCATTGTATAAATGAACAAAATTTTCTGTGTTCATTCTTCTGTGATGGGGCATTTCACTCTTAGAAGTTTAAAATTCTACTACTGCAGATATATCTGAGATCCCTAAAAATTCCTGATAAGAGATCACATTCTTTCCCCTGACTAGAATCCATTTGTACGTCATGAAATTTGATCCTGCCTCTGGTAGCAGTCTTTGCAAGTCATCTAAAGGAATGTCTGGTTGCTGTTCTACTCTGTGCATATTGGAATCCTATCACTCACACCATCAACATATAACATGTCCTTTTCAAATGAATCTCATGGTAGTACAGTCATTTTCAATCCAAGGGCTTGGAAGTTTCTGAAGGATGGATTGGTAGTTCCACCTTAGCTAATACAAGTTCAGTCTGCAGTGCTTTTCTCCTTACATATCCTTGTGATGAACATGGAGACCCAACAATGCTTATGACACTGATTAGACATACATAAACACTCCAGTTGTTTTGGAAATAGGCTCTCTAGCTGAGTATACCTGAGTACAGGAATTTTGAAAGCTGTAAAGTGTATCAGTGAAATAATCTAAGTGAATGAATTAATGTAATCTACATTTAGAGTAATATGTTATAGCTTTTGAGCCCCAGTTGAAAGGGTGTTTTATATATAAATTCATATAAAATCTTATTGGCTTATATTTATGTATTTTTTATTCTTATTGCATACATTTATAATTTTGTACCATGTTGTTTGCATCTCTGTCTGCACATTTATGGACTGGGACCCGGAATAACTTCTGACACATCTGAAAAACTCAGGAAAAATATCTTCATCCTTTGCAGCTCATATCACAGACATATGACAACATCACACTTTTATGCTGTCCATTGACTAAGCATGTGAAACACTACGTTTGTATTCCTTGTTAGATAACATATTCTCCTGCAGAGTCTGTTGTCTGATTTTCTAATATTCAGTGATAAGCAGTACTTGTATTTTTGGCCCTCTGTCCCTTCATTCAAATCTGGCAACTTAGCCTCTGTGTCACCCATTTCAAGATCTTTGTCTTCCTGTGGACCCTTCTTTCTGCCTGATGAGGATGTACATGATGATCGTTGAGACTCCTGGAGACAATCTCAGAAATTCTTCTCTTTCCAGATGCACAATTTACTCATAGGTAAATGTCAGGAGCCACAATGGGACAAGATAATCCTGAAATGGCCTGCTGTGGATTATTATATAATCTGTGACAGGTATGACGTTATTAAGCAAGGCTGTAAGGGATTCATTTTAGGAAATATTCCTGCTATTAATATGCCTTTCCTGTTTTTATTAACCATATATAATAATCACTAATTAATGGCACACCCTTTTGGAGCAGATTTCTGCAGATCCAGGAAGATGCACTTACTTTCTTGTAATATTACTATTTAGACAAATAGATGAGTTAATTTTAACGATGTTTCTATAAGAATTTCTAAAATTATTTCTGTTATTATTAAGCTCCTTTATAGTGGAACTGCTTTTAGATCCTTTTCTGATAGTTAAAACTGCCAGTCTCCCAATTATCACAAGTTAATTGTCCTTAGACAGTAACCAGACTTTCTCCTACCAGCAGCACCTTCCAAGACGTTGTAAAACAATTAACAAAAGGTCTTAGAAAGGCAACTAATGATTTATTATAGGTGCTATGTCTGAATATAAATGTTGACTGGGCTTATCTATACAAAACTTCACTAATAATTTATGATTTTTAAAACTTCAGTGAACCTGTGGAGTTGAGACAGGTGATGGATGTTTAGCTAGATAATGACTCAATGCATATGCATGTAAACATTCTCTGTTGTACACTTTTTTTCAATTTATGATTTGATTTTGTGTGTGTACTTTTTTATGTTCTTTTTTTACTTTTCAAATGATTTCCCCATTCCAGGTTCCCCCTGAAAGTCCCATAAGCAATCTCACCTCCCCCTGTTCCACAATAATCCCCCTCTTGCTTCCCTTTCCTGGTATTCCCCTACACTGCTGCATTTAGCCTTTCCAGGACCAGGGGCCTCACATGCCTTTGATGTTCAACAATGCCATCCTCTGCTACCTATGCTTTTGGGGCCATGGGTAACACCATGTGTAGTATCTGGTTGATGATTTTGTCCCTGGGAGCTCTGGGAGTACTGGGTGGCTAAAATCATTGTTCCTCCTATGGCTCTATAAACTCCTACAACTCCTTGTGTCCTTTCTCTAGCTCCCCCCATTGGAAACCCTGTGCTCAGTTCAATGGCTGGCTGAGAGAGTATCTGCCTCTGTATTTGTCATGATCTTCCAGAGCCTCCCAGGGACAGCTATATCCAGCTTCATTCAGCAAGTACTTGTGGGCATTGATAATAATGTCTGGGTCTTGTAAGTGTATATGGGATGGATCATTAGGTAGAGTAGTCTCTGGATGGTCTTTCCCTCAGTCTCTGCTCCATACTTTGACTCTGTATCTCCTTCTGTGGGTATTTTATTCTGCCTTCTAAGAAGGACCTGAGTATCCATACTTTGTTCTTCCTTCTACTTGGGCATCATTTGATATGTGAATTGTGTCTTGGGTACTCCAATCTTCTGGGCTAATATCCACTTATCAGTGAGTGCATAGCATGTGTGTTCTTTTGTGATTGAGTTACTTCCATTAGGATGATATTTTCTATTTCCATCCATTTGCCTAAGTAGTTCATGAATTCAATGTTTTTATTAGCTGAGTAGTATTCCATTGTGTAAATATACTACATTTTCTGCATCCATTCCTCTGTTGAGGGACATCTGGGTTGTTTCCAGCTTCTGGCTGTTATAAATAGGGCTGCAGTGAATATAGTGGAGCATGTGTCCTTATTTCAGTCTGGGAAATCCTGTGGGTATATGCCCAAGAGTAGTATAACAGTGTTTTCCAGTAGTATCATGCTGAGAGTGGTTGTACCAGCTTGCAAACCCAACAGCATTGGAGGACTGTTCCTCTTATTCCATCTCCTTGCCAGTAGGTGTCTCCTGAGTTTTTGATCTTAGCCATTCTGACTATTGTGAGGTGAAATCTAAGGGTTGTTTTGATTTGTATTTCCCTGATGACTAAAGATGTTGAACATTTCTTTAGGTGCTTCTCAGCCATTTGCTATTCCTCAGGTGAAAATTCTTTGTTTAGTACTGTACCACATTTTTAATAAGGTTATTTGCCTCTCTAGAGTCTAACTTTTGATGATCTTTTAAACTTGTGATTATGTGTTCTGAAAGATATTTAAGAGCTGAGGACAAAGAGAAGAGTCAGAACTGTGTAACTGAGGTGAGATGAAGTGAGGTGAGAACAGAAGTCAGAAGAACTAAGCTGAGAGAGGAACTGAGCTGAGGAGCTTTTAGTCAGAATAATTTTTTAGAAAGAAATAAATGCAAGAAAAACTTAGAAGTATAGGCACAGCATTGGGAGAAAAGGCCTTCAGAGTAAGGGCATTATTGTGACATCAGAGCAGGAAGGGAGAGAATGTTTAGAAGGAGAATGCAGAGTGGAATAACTTACAAACTATTGGTAGCATAGTATAGTAAGAGATTAATGTGCAGAATGCAGAAGGAAAGGGGAAAATAGGAGAAGCTGCAGAGAACAGAAGGAGCAGGCAGGCTTCTCCTTATCATAGGACAGAACAGGTCCTTTTGTAATAACAAGGCAGGGTAGTATTATTAAAAGGAACAAAGCTTTATTATTACAAACATGGATTTAATTCATTTAGCATTAAAAGTGTAGTTGTTTTTTCTTTCTCTATGCAATAAAGATTGGCTCTCATTTTTCATGCAGAATGGAGTGTTTTTTGTACTGGTGCTTGATCTTTTGTTCCACATGCAAATGAAAATATGAATATCTGTGTTAGTATGCAATTGTGAGAATGTATGCATCTGAGTGTGTGTTTATGTACATAGTTGTGAGAATGCATGCAAACTGGGCCCAACTGGATTTAAATGGAAATGTGTAAATGAACATACAGGAAGCTTTGCGTGAATTTATGTGAGATTATTCATTCTCACTTATATAAAAGTTTTTCCTTCTGTGAGTGTTATTCTCTTCTCCTGGTTCAATAGAGGTCCCTTGCTCCAAACTTCCCCGTAGCCAAACAAGCAAGAGGCATCTTTACAACAGGGAAAAAGGCTCTAGCAATTAATCCTTTACTTAATCTCCTGCTTCTTTAGAAGACTGCAGTATCTGGACTCAGAGGAACACAGAAGGCAGGTCTGTTGCAATAACATAGTAACTTAAACAAGTAAACCTTTTATTACACAGCAACCCTAAATATCTGGTAAGACCAAGTCTTACCCCCAGCCAATGCTTTCCCCCTCTGCTGCCTCAAGAAAAACCTACAACAAAGAACCCCTGCAGGGGCTGCCTCTCCAACCCCAGCTGATAAAGAAATCATTTATAACATTGACAACCCCCTGAAAAAGGAACCCAACTGTTCCTGCAGGTCTTATTGCACATCTAATCCTAAGTGTTCAGTATGTCAGATGGCACTCAGCATTCTGAGATTTAATTCTCTTTCTTGTATTGTTACAACTTTGTGTTATGACCTTATTTTATGGTTTGAACATACCTTGATGTTTTTTCTTTCAAAATATTAAAAATATGAAGATGTTTTATTCATAAAAGATATGATTGTTTTTGGTGTAGATTTCTTTTTTTTTTTTTTAGTTATTTTTATTTTCTATATTCTATGTTTACATTTCAAAGGCTTTCCCCTTTCCCAGTTCCCACCCACCATAGTTCCCATAGTTCTTCTCCCCCCCAACTATTCCCCAATCATTCCCCCTCCCCCCTCGGTTTCTTTACTAAACTGGATGCAATCTTTACATGCCCAGGGTCCTCTCCTTTCTTCTTCTTGGGAATCATTTGACTTGCTATTTGTGTCTTGAGTATTTAGTGCTTCTGGGCTCATTAATATCCACTTATCAGTGATTGCATTTCATGTGCATTCTTTTGTGATTGGGTTAGCTCACTCAGGATAATATTTTCCAGGTCTAACCATTTACCTACAAATTGCATGAATTCATTATTTTTAATTGCTGAGTAGTATTCCATTGTATAAATATACCACATTTTCTGTATCCATTCCTCCTCTTAAATGAAATCAGTCTCTGCTCAAACTCTTTTCCATATATTCAATCATGTTCACGCCAAAAAAAAAAAAAAACACTGCATAAAGTTGACCAAATTTAGACAAATCTTAGTCTCTCTAAGTTCTACTCCATCAATACTGATTAGAACAAAGAAGAATACATTGTGTTTTAATATTTCTGATGGTAGTGAGAAATATATCCTAACCTTCTGTGCCATGCTTTCCAGCAACCTGTGTCCACTTTGCTTTCTTCCAAGATCATCAGCATCTGAGAGAATTGAGTAAACTTCTCCTTTCTTAGAGTTTATATTGTCTGCTCTTGATTTTTAAAGTTGTCAGAAATACAGGTCAGTATAAAGATGAAACTATTGATTGTTGAATAAATGGAAATCTCAAATATTTGAGCTAGGACTTGACATATCAGTAAAGTAAATAAAATCACTCTCCTCATGGAATTAGAGTATTTATAATTGCCAGCCTTGAGATGGTATATACTCTTACACTATGCAAAGTGACTATAATTACTGTACCAATTTTGTGCAAAATATATAGGGATAAGGCTCACCCAGGCCCTAGAAACAGAGAGTATCAAGGGAGGAGTAAAATCTTCTCTATGAGCTCCTCATCTCTCCTCCATTCAAAAACATTGGGAAGTGATTCTTAGATGAAAGAAAAAAGTCAGGATCCTTCATGCTAGGGTGAAGGTCTCACTCACCACTACTGCATCCCAATGTCAATCACCAGAAGTGTTTATTGTGGAACCTGGTCTTGTGTGTTATTTACTCTCAATGGGAAGCAGAAATGAACTCTCTTGAGAGCTCATGTGTCTCCTATCATAGACTGATATCTCTTTAGTCCTAAAACTTAAAAATACCATCAGAGCCAACACCTCGTGAGGGAATGCAAATCTCTCCTGGAACCCCCCAAATTCAGGTTGAAAAGCCAAAGCTGGGCCTGTGTACTCACTAGTGTGCAGGCTTACATCCTCATTCCTGCTGCTATTTGTTCTTACATGTGAGTGCCAAGGCTCCCTCAGGGATGATTCTTTCTATTCTGACCATATTCTAAACTTGGTCTGCTTTATTGTCTTCACAATGTTCTTTTCCCGGTTACTCTGAAAGTGTCTGGCCCTGGGATATTGCAGCCTTCCCAGACCCTCAGTCTGACTCGTTCTTTCTCTAGGTTTTCACTGAGCACTACCAATATGGGTGTGGGCTGGATCCCTCAGATGTCAGGGAAATGTCTGGAGTGGCTGGCAACCATTTGGTGGGATGATGCTAAGAACTAAAACCCATGCCTTACTAGCTGGTTCACAATCTCCAAGAACACCTCCAACAACCAGGCATTCTTCCAGATCAGCAGTGAGGACACTGCAGATTCGGTCACATACTGCTGTGCTCAGAGATCACAGTGACACAGCCTCAGTTTTCAGCTGTACATTGTTTCATGCTGTTACTCAAGTATCTTTCTTCCTATTGTGTCATAGGAGGGTAATGCCACAGCTTTCCCTCTTGTCTCTGTGGTTTCCTGTTTGTTCTTAGGTTAAGAGTGTTCTATTCTTGTTATTCATCTTCGGTCCATAATAAGATGTTCATAAATGATTCTGTCTGTGTTTTGTTTTAAAAGGCTGATGTATGTTTGGTGCCTATGCCATGTGGTTCAGAGATATTGTTCCACTCAGTCTTAGGCTTCAAGTTCCCACAGTAGAAGATTCCAAATTATTATAATATTCACCATCAGTAAACAACTGTATATGGTGAAGATGGGAATTGGTGGATGAGTATTTTCAAATTGAGTCACCGAACAAATATGTTCATAGATACTCCATAATAATTCAGGGTATTCTGAAGTCTATTGGCTGCTATCCACAAATTGATTTTAACACCATATGATTCAAGACTACACATATATTTTACTGAACACAGAGAAGTTGAACTTGTGTCCTAGTAAAAATTTAATTCTTACTGATTAGTGTTCATAGTACTGGAGGTACTTTCTATGACATTGGATGAGAAAGGTAATACAGAGTCTAGCTATAGTTTCTGTCATCTATAATAGTTACCTGTCTCTGGGTTATGTTGATACAATAGGGGCACAAACATCAAATTAATCATTCATTCTTTGATGGAATTTAAGGCCTTCGAGATTAGGGTTAGGGTTAGCCATGGCTGTCTCTGCTAGAATTGCCAAAAAAGTGAAACTGGATAGGCCATGGCCCTAAGGGAAAATCATATGCCACTGTTCAAATAGAGCAACATATCAATAACATCATTTTTATTTACACTACAATACGCTTAAACCAGCAACTCATCTACCCATCATCAGAGACCTGTTTTACAGTAGTTAGGAAGCAAGAGGGAACTACAAATGGATAATTTCTTGAGCACGGATAGTAAATGGGTTGTCTTCATCAAAGCTTTCTCCCAGGACCATTGCAAGGAAGATTGTAAAAACCAGAGACAATGGATGACTCTAATGAAAAAGCCTTATCCAGACACAATAGGACTGTTTTACATATGAACTCACATAGACTGTGGCAACAGTCACAGGGCTTCAATAGATTCATGCCAGTGGGACTCTGTGTAGAGAGGGATATGTGGACATGTGCTCCCACCATCTAGCTACAATTGGTATTCATTTACAATGGAAACTTAGACTTCTTCAGTGGGTGCTTACTCTTGTATTAACCACACTTGATGGTAGGCCCTATGCCCAGGAAGTAGACAAACAAAACCAATACAATGACATATTTGTAGAGTGTTTGTCTCATATAGCTTTATTTGAGCATTTTGTTTTATTAGATTTCTTAATGTATATTTGTTTTCAGATTTTTTCTTCTTTTGAGTTTGTGTATGTGTATATATGTATGTATGACAAGATAGGGTGGATAATAATAGAGAGAAAGAAAAAGTGACAGAAAGTGATTCTTGTTTTACCTTTTTGTGTGTGGTTAAAGAGTGAATAAAAGAAAAGTTATGAAGTTGTGTTGATAGCAAAGGAATGAAGATCTAAAGGAAATTGGGGAGAAGAAAAATTGATTAGAATATATTGTTTATAAGATTTTTTTTGATCAACAAAGTTCATTTAAGTTAAACAAACTGGGAAAATACCCCAAATCTTGTGTACTTCTCACTTTTCTATAAACTAGAATATCATGGAATGATAAAACATGTTTGTTTCTTTCTGGCATGTTCCTGCACAACCTGATTGAAAAGTTTCTAGTAATTTCTGGTCAGTTGCCTATTGTTCTATTGACCCATCTCTTTTCATTTCTGCCTTCCTGAACTGACAATAATCAGGTAAGAATCTCTGGAGAACATTGAATGTTTCACTGCTCAGACATTTTTCTCAGACATGTATGAAGTGTTCTTAGGGCAATGTTCCTTTACACCCAAAATCAAGTATAGCCACAGGCAAACAAGTCTCTGTTACTAACAACAAAGATAAGTTTCCATTACCTTATAACTCCTTGTCCTTCACAACATAAGTACAGGAGCATATGTCACCAGCCTGATGAAAAGCAAGAGGCAGATCAGGATTGAAGAAATAACTTACAAACCATTTGGCAGAACATAAGATTGATATAGATTGATTAAGTTATAAGACTATTTGGGAACAAGAGTAAGATAAGGCTTAAAACTTTAATTAATAAATATAAATTTTTGTCTCTTTATTCAGAGCTTGGGCAGGCATAGTAAAACTATATTCTTATCCCCATGTTATTGTCAATGTAAGCTATTTTGTACTATAATTGAGTCAATAACTTTGAAGCTTGAGTGTTTGATCACACACTCAATCAATATCTAATTCTGAGGATATGACCAACATTGCTGTTAAAATTCTCTTTTGTTTTGCTTTGTGTATCCAAATGGTTTCTTTGTAAAGCACTGATTGCCTAGGAACTCATCTCTACAGACAAGGACAGCATTGAACTCAGATCCACATATCCCTACCTCCCAAATCTTGGGATAAAGTTATTATGCACTACCTTCTGGGTATGTTGAAACACCCTCAACATCATAAAACATGGAAAGGAATGTAAGATACACAGAATGGGGTTAAAGGAAATGACATTTTTCTCCCTTTAATGTCTGTGATTTTGAGAGTGTCTTAATTACTATAGTTATATTCAGTTGCGTCCACTTTTCCAAAAGCAAAGTTAATCTAAATAATTGAATTTAAAATGGTTTAAAGATCTAAGCTGAATTCTTTCATTTAAAAATATATTTACTCTCTAATCTTTTTTTAAGCATTCCACATTTTTAACTCCCTCCCAGTCTACACTATGACTGTTCCATAACCCATACTTACTCCCCCAACCCCAAAACAGTATTCAAGATGATCTTTCCAGCCCCCAATCCCCAACCCATCGTACCTCCCCAGACTATGGCACCACAAATCTTTAAGGGTTAGATGCATCTTCTCTGACGGAGTCCAAGCCCAGGAGTTTTCTGTTATATTTGTGTTTGGGGCTTCATATCAGGTGGTATATGATCCCTTTTTGGTCTCTGTCCTGGAACCAGGTTAGTTTAGTCTGTTGGTCTTTCTTCAGGGTCACCCTCATCTCCAGCTTGTTCCATCTTTTCCCTAATTCAATCATAACATTCACCAGCTTCTGTCCATTGGTTGGGTATAAATATTTACATCTGACTCTTTCAGCTGTTTGTTGGGTCTCTCCGAGGGCAGTCATGATAGGCCCCTGTTTGTAAGCACACCACAACATCAGCAATAGGGTAAGTACTTGGAGCCTCACCTTGAGCTGGATCATATTTGGGCCTGTCAATGGACCTGTTTTTCCTCAGGTTCTTCTCCATTTGTGTCCTTGTAGTTTTTTTTCAGACAGGATCAATTCTGGGTCAGAAGTTTTGACTGTGGGATGGCAACCCCATCCCTCCATATGATTCCCTGTCTTTCTCCTGGAGGTGGACTCTACAAGTTCCCTCTCCCCACTATAGATCATTTTATCTATGATTCTTCTCTTTGAGTCATCATTTGAATTCTCATGACATCATTGAATTCTCATGACAGAGAAGCAATTAAAGGAATGTTCAGTATCCTAACTCAACAGGGAAATGCAAATGAAGGAGTCTGGGATTCCATTTTACAGATGTCAGAATGGATAAGATAAAAAATACAAGTGACAGCTAATGCTGGTGGAAATGTAGAGCAAGGGGAATATACATCCACAGATTTATATCTACTTTGCCACACACATTTATTTTAAAATTACCATTACAAGTAAATATCCCTTGCTAATTAGTATTGTACGTATGTATTTCATTCATTTCCTATGAACTTTATTGAAACCACAGTTTTAATCTACTTAAAAGAAAGCAACAAAGTTTCAAACATGAGATATCAAACATGTACTTATCACCATTACCGTCAGCAGCATATGTAAATCTATCTGCAAATTTTTCCACTGACAGGAGGGCTTCTTCAGCTGGAAAATATGGTTTTGACTTGAGAGCTCAGTCCTTGATGCTCCATTCACAGGGCTGAGTCCTTCCAGTTCTTCTGGTTGGTGTTTTTGATCTGGTTCCAAGGTGTCCTCTGGTGCTAAATGAAGTTCTCAGCTCAGATAATGGAACAAAGTAGATGCTGGGTATTTTGCATCATGTGGACTTCGTTACATTTTGATTTTCATCATTCTTTTTTTCTTCAAAACTATTAAAGTTTTAATAGTTCAAAGTTCAAATCTGTAATATTAATCCCTTGTATAAATTTGGTGACAGGATAAGAGATAAGAAAGAACTTAATTAAAGGCTGTCCTTGTGGATGTCAAGATAGTGAATATAGTGAATATAGTGAAGAAATGATGTCTTCACACCCACATCATACCCTACTACTTCTGTATTAATTTAGATAATGTTTACTACAAAGTTTGAAATTTGAAGGCCTCTGTTCACAACTTTGGCAACCTCCTGGTATCAAGTACATCACTGTCCTATCTTATGATTAGGGTATGAGAATTCTTAAATCTTGTGCTGTGTCCAAGGTTTGTATATCACATCTATCTGGGTTTCTAGATTTACTTTCAGGACACCTTTTGCCCACTGTTCTGTCCTCCCAGATGCCCAACATCTGATAGAACTGAACAAAAGAAGTAGGATTTCTCTCCTTTAAAAATTGTAACAAATAGAATGTAGTGGAATAAAAAATGAAGGCACTGACCAGTGAATAATCAGAAATCAGAAAAATGTGAACCAATAAATTGACAGATAAGTAAAGTTAATGAACCATCATTCCTTTTTGTGTAATTATAGCATTCACATCTGCTAAGAGTTCATGCTTACAATGACCATGTGCAGTCCCGAGGCAGCATGGAGGGATTCTCATTACAGGTCTCTAAGGTTCAGACCTTTCATCTGGGTAGTTTTTTGTCATTATCTATAAGATTTTTTCACTAATTTTCCATTTTGTGAATACATGAGGATTTCAGCAGTAAGTTTAAAACTGTTTCAGCTTTTGAGGGTACAGCCAGGTCCTGAGCTGCTTCAACATTTTAGTTGTTTTTATGTATAGTCTCACTCCTGTGCACCATTACAGTGTAAGTCTTTTCACTGTGTCTACTAAACAATGCAGGTTGAGTGATTTACCCTTTGAACACAGGTGTTCTGCCCCAGGTATATTATGATGATGTCAGGAAAGAGCCTGTTATCTACTGTCATGACATTTTTGTACATGGAAACCCCTAGAACTGGATCTAACTACCAGAAAGGAGGAACCTGGCTTCAAGAGAGACCTTATAGTAATATTGCCACAAATTAAAATTGCTGATGCATAAATCATCATCCCCAGGTAAATTAGGGCCATCTCTATCTTCAGTGGAACTCTGTCATCACTGGTTACATGGATATGTTTTTTTTTTTCTTATGCTAGACAATGCAACTTCAGTGTGAGCCATGAAAAATCTATTTTTCAAGGAGGCTTGTGACCAGCAGATGGCACAATGAGGCCATGAATCCACATAGTTTGATGAGATGGTTATGGAGGGGACTCTGCATCCTTTGTGTTTTTCTTTATTAAGCGTACTAATTGATCTGCACTATGGTGATGAACATGTGATGTCTCCATGCTCAAACACCATAAAGATTCTTTGCTAAACATTTTGCAGATTTATGTTCACTTATTTTTATTAAGTTTTTAGAACATTTGGGGGAAAAGTGATACAATTTTTCTAATAACGGATTTCCCCAATTCCATATATTTCCAGATTCTTCATTCCCCCAAATTCATGCAAGTACATACATTTTTCTGAATATAACCCCCAAACAAAGAATTTAAAGTGGGATTAAAACCAAACAGAAACAAAACAAAACCAATAAAATACAAGGCATACACACAAAGCAACCAAGGAGGAGAGAGATACAGAGAGAGACAGAGACAGAGAGACCGAGAGTGAGAGAGACTAATAAAAATCACAGCTCTGTAGCCATGATTTATAGGCAAAACATGAGTGAGACAAAAGTAGTTGAATGAGACAATATTAGTAAAAAAAGTTTGCGAAAATATCATTTAATTTTTTGACTCTCAACTGCTAAGCACGTCTTCATGGATAACTGTCTTTAATATATCCTATGAGATTCAACTGGGAAAACTATTCCTTCATATGTGAGAGTCAGTTGCAATTCTTTTTGCTTAGGTCTGAGATCCTGTGTCTATTTCTCCCAAATTTGGGATTTTATCTGGGTTGACTTGGTCCATGCTTTGTTCCTGAAGCCACAGTCTCTGTGAATTCATATGTGCATACATCCAATTTTGTCTGGAAGACTCTCTTTCCTTAGAGTCCTGCAACTGCACTGGCTCTTATTATCTATTCAATTTTAAAACAATTTACTCTCAATTTTTATCTCAATTTTACTATAGCATCTTTGTAAATTTCTCATACTCTACTGTCCCAATTCTATTCTCTCAGCTTCTCCAATTAAGTAGCCCAAACATAATACTGAAATCTTGGAACAAATATGAATGAGAACATGAAGTAATTACATCATGGACATGGTGATCTATTCAGTATATTTCTTTCCAGTTCTATATATTTATAGATAAAATAATTTATGTTTTATTACTGACTGGTATTCATTTTTCTATATGTACAAATATGTCTTTTTTATTTAAGCTTTATTAGAAATCTGCAATGATTTATTCCTCTATATTTTTAAAAGATCGTGAATAACATGCTGTGAATAATGTTGAGTCATTTGAGTACATGTGTGAGATTATTTCTGTGAAACAATAATTTTATTTTTCATATTTTGACCAATTTTCATGGGAAAGACTTCATACCATGTAAGTTTGGATAAAGACCCTGTTTAGAAATGATGTATAGGCCCTAGTTGTATTGCTAAGGGTCCTGTTGTCAAACTGCCTTAAAATATTTATATTTATATCAAGGAGACTGTCTGAGCATTTATCACAGAGGTTCATACATGCTCTGTGTAAAGATTAATGCAGACATTCATGAGTGGTCAGACTGTTTAGAAGGATTTACTGTGTATTCAGCAGTAGGTGATTCAATGATACCAACCTCTCACCCAAGAATCAAAGACCATCATAAAATATGGAAAAGTATGTAATATTCCAAGAATGGGGTTAAAGAACATGAAATCTTATCTCCAGGAAGTTAACTGTTCTTAGTGCATAGATGATCTCCTAGTTGCTTTATTTGCCAGAAAAAATAAGTACACAAATCAAATTGAAACTGCCACATGAGTGATCTTGATATGACTGAGCAGGTAAAGATATCTACTGGCAAACTTAGTGACATCTATTAAATCTCTTAGAATTCCATTATACAAATCATCCTCTAAGATTAATATGTCCCACTTGGTGCAGGCACATGCTGTTATCAGCACTAAGAATAATACAACATTTTTAAAATTACTATATAGATGGGATATACTCTTGAGGGACTACAGCAAGCCAATTGTCTTTTGGCATTTTCTGACTGATGGGAAAAATATAAATTATTTTTGGGGGTAAGATTTCTGGAGGTTCACTCTTTACTAGTGATGACCCTATCTATGTGTGTGTAGGCAGCAGTAATTAAACTTACTGTTTTATTAGTTATTGAAACAGAAGAGGTCAGGATGTTAGGAAAGAGACTTTTTGGAAAGATCCAAACGAACCTAGTGATGGTAGATTTTGGTGAGAGTCCAAAGAGATATTGTTGATCATAGCATGTTTCATATTTTATAATCATATTTCATATGATTGAAAATTCAAAGAATAAAAGTCCTTATGAAATACGGAAATAACAATATCACATATCTGTAGAATTTTCATTTTGCAATCCCACCAACAGTGGAGGAGTGTTTCTCTTTCTCCACATACTCGCCAGCACTTGTTGTCTCTTGCGTTTTTAATCTTAGCCATTCTGACTGGTGTAAGATGGAATCTCAGGGTGGTTTTGATTTGCATTTCCCTGATGACTAATGATGTTGAACATCTTTTAAGGTGTTTCTCGGCCAGCCGAATTTCTTCTGCTGAAAATTCTTTGTTTAGCTCTGTACCCCATTTTTTGATAAGGTTATTTGGTTCTTTGGGGTCTAACTTCTTGAGTTCTTTGTATATATTGGATATTAGGCCTCTGTCGGATGTGGGGTTGGTGAAGATCTTTTCCCACTTTCTTGGTTGCCGTTTTGTCCTTCTGACAGTGTCCTTTGCCTTACAGAAACTTTGTATTTTTATGAGGTCCCATTTCTCAATTCTTGATCTTAGAGCATAAGCTATTGGTGTTCTGTTCAGGAACTTTCCCCCTGTGCCCATGTCCTCCAGGGTCTTCCCAAGTTTCTTTTCTTGGTGGGATTGAAAAATGGTAAAAACCACTCTGGAAATCAGTTTGGCGGTTCCTCAGAAAATTGGGCATGTCACTTCCAGAGGACCCTGGCATACCACTCCTGGGCATAAACCCAGAGGATTCCCGTGCATACAATAAAGACACATGCTCAACTATGTTTATAGCATCCTTGTTTATTATATCCAGAAATTGTAAGGAGTCCAGATATACCTCAAAGGAGGAATGGATACAGAAAATGTGGTATATTTATACAATGGAATTATACTCAGCAATTAAAAATAATGAATTCATGCAATTTGTAGGTAAATGGTTAAATCTGGAAAATATCATCCTAAGTGAGTTAACCCAATCACAAAAGAATACACATGAAATGCAATCACTGATAAGTGGATATCAATAAGCTCAGAAGCCCTAAATACTCAAGGCACAATTAGCAAGTCAAATGATTCCCAAGAAGAAGAAAGGAGAGGACCCTGGGCCTGAAAACATGGGATCCAGTTTTGTAGACCCAGAACAGAGAAATCGTGGGGGGGGTTTATTGAGGAATAGTTGGGGGCAAGAGGAATTATGGGATGTATGGTGGGGGTGGAAACTAGGAAAGGGGAAAGCCTTTGGAATGTAAACAAACAATATAGAAAATAAAAATTAAAAAAAGGAATTTTCATACAGGTGTATTTTGTATACTGTGAATTTTCTCCTATAATGCTTGTCCCTCATTTGTTCCCTTTATTCTACTATACAATTGGTACAACATCATGTGTTTGCATACATAGTTGCCTATAACTATGAAAAATATACGAGTTAATAAGTCACATTTAATTTATATGATTTTGAGACTGTCTTAATTAATGTAGCTATATCTTATAGCATCCATTTTTTCCCAAAAGCCATGTAAATTTCTTATACATTTCTGTTTTTTCTAATTTCTTTTTTTGTTTGTTTGTTTATTTTTTTCAAGACAAGGTTTCCCTGTAGTCCTGGCTGTCCTGGAACTCACTTTGTAGACTAGGCTGGCCTTGAATTCAGAGATCTGCCTGCCACTGCATCCCCAAATACTGGGATTAAAGGCATGAGCCACCACTGCCTTGCCACATTTCTGGTTTTATATATATTATTGCATTATTGATAAAATCCTTCATGTACACATCTATAGCTCATATCTAAAATTTAGTTAATCATGATAGTGCTGAAATAATCAGTAATATGTAATATTTAACCACATTTTCTTTTATACAATTATACATTTTATTGAATTTTGAAGTATAACCTGTTGGAAAGGCAAATATTACTTCATTTAACCAAAAGAAGGTTCTCATTCTCAAAAGCTAGCCATTTTAGGAATTTAGCATCAAAATCGTCATCATCATCATCATCATCATCATCATCATCATCACAGAGAACCAAATTCATGTGTTACCATTGTCCCAAAGTATAGCAACAAACTCAGGCCAAAAATATGGTAAGAGCTAAGTTCCTGAAGTTACATCTACAACATGTCACTAGGGCTCAGGGAAAGTGTATGGGATGCACTTCCTCAGAAAGGATTAGGACATGGACCTAAGCATTCTGCTACCTAACCCATGTGCCTTTTCAAAAGTCCTTCCTCTCCAGTTCCTCTCTAGCTGGACTAGGTTCTAACTTAAGAAATGCATTGCTCATAAATATGCAAATTCACTGAATCTATGGCATTAATACAGGGATGTCCACACCTTGATAACAACCTATGATCAGTGTCATCTCTACAGTCACTGAAAACATTGACTCTAAACATGGAATGGAGCTGAGTCTTTCTCTTTCTCTTGTCAGTAACTGCAGGTAAGGGACTCAGCAGTTTCAAATCTGAAGAGGAGACAGGGCTTGAGGTAACAATGACATCCACTGTGCCATTCTCTCCATAGGTGTTCAATCACAGGTCCAGCTGCAGCAGTCTGGAGCTGAGCTGGTGAGGCCTGGGTCTTCAGTGAAGCTGTCCTGCATGGCTTCTGGCTACAGTTTTACCAGCTACTGGGTGAGCTGGGTAAAGCAGAGGCCTGGACAGGGTCTTGAGTGGATAGATCCTTCAGATGATGATACTCGCTATAATGAGAAGTTCAAGGGCAAGGCCACACTAACTGCAGACACATCCTCCAGCACAGCCTACATGCAGCTCAGCAGCCTGACATCTGAGGACTCTGCGGTCTATTACTGTGTAAGGCACAGTGTTGAAACCACATCCTTAGTGTGGCAGAAACCCTGGGGGATCGGGAAGCTGCACTGAGAACGAAATGACTAAACCATTAATTTTCAGACTTAGTCAGAAATTGCAATTTTGCATGTCCATTCCTTGCCTCTTCCTCACAGTCCTATAGTGCCTTTGTCAGCTTTTTCAGTGTCCACCTATGAATAAAGTGATGCTGACTGAGGGTGAACTTACAATTCACCATACCTTGCCAATCTCTTTACCAGTGACTACCTTCATTGACATGTTTCAAAACAATAAACATGGAAAATATGATGATGCATGATAAAAAATATCATTGGATCCTGAGAGAGCAGACCTGTTTTAAATTGTTAGGAATAATGTATAATATGTGTTTGATTTATACAATCCAAACCACCAACATCTGGGCAAACAAACATTCCTTGTTAAGTCTTAAGTAATAAGTGATCTCTGATGTGTTGCTCTCTGTTGCCAGGTGTTCTAGCAGAAATTTCAGTCTTTTAGAAGGTGAAGGATATTTATATCAGGATTCCTAGGAATGCAAATATAATACTGTAGGTTGGTCAAAATATTACTAAATCACTTTTCATCAAACTCCTTTACCATCACATTCTATCTACTTGTTAAATTGTGTAGGTTCTGAGATTATATGTAAATGTTTAATCTCATATTTACTTCCTTCTGAAACTCAGTAGTCATCCCTACAGTCATAGTCTTTTTAGAAATGGACCTATACTGACACAGCATCAACTCTCATAGTCCATTGCATACATGTTGCTCAGCTTTGGTTGTAGAGAATTTGTGAACCTGTGTCTCTGTATCCACATATATTTCTTAGGTTTGCTTTCAGTGACTTTCATGCTGTTCATTTGTTTTGTCCTATTCCCATTTGTTTGCTTTTCCTTTAACTTTGTTTTTCTTTAATTTCATTTATGTTCATGTGTTTTCTTATTAAAGAAACAGAATCAAGTTGGGATACAATTTGGAATTATTCAATCTGTATTTAGAGTATATTGCATGAACAAATGTATCTTCAATAGAAATAGAAAAAAGAGATCTTTAAAAAGTTACTAAATAAATAAATAATTCTGATAACATCATTGTTGAGTTACTATCCCACATGATCAAATGCCCATACTTTAGGTCTCATGTCTTTGTTTAAATTGTTTAAAGTATAATCAGAAGCCAGGTCTGAAAGGACTTAATGGTAAGGTACTTGTCATAGGCGTAATTCTAAGGTGTTAAATATATAAGTAAAAGATGTAGGTTTTAGCCTCTCTCATTTTCTCTGTCTCTCTGCCTCTGTCTCTGTCTCTCTCATTCTTTCTCTCTCTCTCTCTCTCTCTCTCTCTCTCTCTCTCTCTCTCTCTCTGTGAGTGTGTGTGTGTGTGTGTAATCCCATTTGTTTACTTTTCTTTTTCATTATTTTTTAGATTGTGTTTTCTAATTTTATAAAGAAATAGAGTAGAGCTGGAAGAAGATCTCAAAGGTGTTGGGGAATGGAAACCAGTAATCAGAATATACTGCATGAAACCATCTATTTTCAATAATACATAGAAAAATGAATTTCAAAATATTAATAAACAAAATTCTGATATATGTTGGGTAAATTTTCTATATGCTCAAAAGTCTCATCTCTTTGTTTATACCTTTAAAGTGTACTCAAAAGCCAGGACAGAAAGTCATATGTAAAATGTGTAATTCTTTATGGGTTTTTTTTTTCATGGATGCAAGGTGGGTTTTTTTCTATATTCTTTGTTTACATTCTAAAGGCTTTCCCCTTTCCCAGTTCTCCCCCTCACCATATGTCCCATAAATCCTCTTCCCGTCCCCCGCCCATTCCCCAATCACCTCCCCCACCAGCATTTCTCTGTTCTGGTACTCTCCTACAAAACTGGATTTAGTCTTTTCCAGACCAGGGTCCTCTCTTTCCTTTTTCTTGGGAATCTTTTGCTTAGCTAATTGTGACTTGCATATTCAGAGCTTCTGGGCTCATTTATATCCACTTATCAGTGACTGCATTCCATGTGCGTTCTTTTGTGATTGGGTTACCTCACATAGGATGATATTGTCCAATTCCAACCATTTGCATAAACATTTCATGAATTCATTGTTTTTAGTTGCTGAGTCAATCGTTTTGATGTGCTCTTGGATTCAGTTGGCAAGAATTTTATTTAGTATTTTTGCATCGATATTCATGAGGGAAATTGGCCTGTAGTTCTCTTTCTTTGTTGGATCTTTGTGTGGCAAGCTTAGAAATATCAAGTAAATCTCTTGGAATTAATTTATGCAAGTAGTTCTCCAAGGACAATATAACCACTTTGGTGCATATATACACTTTCTCTACCACAAAATAATATATTACAAATACAAAATTGATGGGGAGGAACACTTGAGGGCACACACCAAACTGAAGATCTTTTGGTATTTGATGACTGATGGGAAAATATATATTCCCTTTTTTTTGAAGAATATTTCTGTAGATTCACTCTTTACTAGTGATAACCGTATCAATGTGTCATAGGTAGAACTAATTAAACTGACTGGGTTATTATATAATGAAACAGAGGAAGTAGGATGTTGAGAAAGAGACTTGTGGAAGGTCCCATGGGGTACCACAGAGACCTTGTGGTAGTAGATTGTGCCCAGAGTCCCCAGAGTGGTTGCAAATTATAACATATTTCTTATGATTAAAAATTTGAAAGAATAAAAATCCTTATGAAATATAGAAATAACAACTTTACATATGTATGTATTTTTCATGGTTTTATTTTTTACACTGCAAATTTCTCCTATAACCTCTTGTTTCTCCTATTGCCCTTTACTCTACTAGAGAATTTTACTGATACAGTATCATATAATTGCATAGAATGTTGCATATAATTATGAAACTTATAAGAGCTGCTAATGAGAGTCTCATTCAGTCTGTGATTTTGAGATTGTCTTAATTAATAGTTATCTCTAATTACATTCATTTTTCCAAAAGCAATGTAAATTTCTTGTTTATTTCTCATCAAAATATTCTGTTGCTATATATATATGTATATGTATACATGTATATGTATATGAATATGCATATGTATATAAATATAAGTGTGGATATAAATATATAAAAATGCCTTGGTGATAAAATTCTTTCTTAATACACATATAGCTATTGCTATAATTTAGTTATTGATGATCCTCTTGTAATAATCATTGATAGGTGAATATTTTTGAAGCACATTTACGTTTAGTCATTTTAGTGAGTGTTGAAGCAGTATATAACCTGTTGGAAAAGCAAATATTAAATGAATGTGTGTGAAATAAGTCTCTAAAACTTAAAAAATGAGCTGTTTTTACAAATTTCCATCATAAATTTAATCTCCATCATTATCACGATAATCATCAACTTCTTCATCTGCTCTTTTTTCTTCATTGTTTTTTCTAATATTTTTTGAAAAAAATTGATATATTCTATGTTTACATTTCATTTCCCTTTTTTTGCTTTCCCACCCCTCCCAGGTCCCACATGCCCTTTTCCCTCCCCCTGCTCCCTCATCCATGCCTTACCACTTCCCTGTTCTGGTATTCCCCTACACTGATGCTTTGATCCTTTCCAGCACCAGTGTCCATTCCTTTCTTCTTGTCAGACATCATTTGGTATGTGAATTGTGTCTTTGGTGTCCCAAGATTCTAGGCTAATATCCACTTATCAGTGACTGCATACCATGGGTATTCTTTTGAGATTGGGTTACCTCACTTAGTATGATGTTCTCCAGCTCCATCCATTTCTATAAGAATTTCATGAATTCATTGTTTCTAATGGCTGAATAGTATTCCATTGTGTATATATACCACTTTTTTGTATTCATTCCTCTGTTGAGGGACATCTGCGTTCTTTTCAGCTTTTGGCTATTATAAATAAGGCTGCTATGAACATAGTGGAGCATGTATCCTTATTGCGTGCTGGGGAATCTTCTGGGTATATTCCCAGGAGTGGTATGGCTGGGTCCTCAGGAAGTATCATGTCCAGTTTTCTGAGGAACTGCCAGACTGATTTCCAGAGTGGTTGTACCAGCTTGCAGTCTCACCAGCAGTGGAGGAGTGTTCCTCTTTCTCCACATCCTTGCCAACACCTGATGTCTCCTGAGTTTTTAATCTTAGCCATTCTGACTGGTATGAGGTGAAATCTCAGGGATACCAATACTCTTCAAACTATTCCACAAAATAGAAACAGAAGGAGCACTACCCAACTCATTCTATGAATCCACAATTACCCTGATACCAAAACCACACAAAGATCCAACTAAGAAAGAGGACTACAGGCCAATTTCCCTTATGAATATTGATGCAAAAATACTAAATAAAATACTTGCCAACCGAATCCAAGAACACATCAAAACGATCATTCACCATGATCAAGTTGGCTTCATCCCAGGGATGCAGGGATGGTTCAATATACGGAAATCCATCAATGTAATCCACTACATAAACAAACTCAAAGAAAAAAAAACCACATGGTCATCTCATTTGATGCTGAAAAAGCATTTGACAAAATTCAGCATCCTTTCATGCTAAAAGTCTTGGAAAGAACAGGAATTCAAGGCCCATATTTAAACATAGTAAAAGCAATTTACAGCAGACCAATAGACAACATCAATGTAAATGGAGAGAAACTTGAAGTAATCCTACTAAAATTGGGGACTAGACAAGGCTGCCCCCTCTGACCTTATCTCTTCAATATAGTACTTGAGGTACTATCTAGAGCAATTCAACAACATAAGAAAGTAAAAGTGATACAAATTGGAAAGGAAGAAGTCAAACTATCACTATTTGCAGATGATATGATAGTACACTTAAGTGACCCAAAAAACTTCTTCATCATTATATTCTTCATCATTATCATCATGATCATTCGCACTCCACTTCTGTAAATCAACATGTTAATATATTCTCAAGTAGAGCTACAGACTCAGCCCAAAATCTATTGATATTAATTTCTGTAGTTACATCCACAGCATCTGGTTAGGGTTCACAGTAAGCAGATGAGATTCATTTCCTCAGAGAGGATTAGGACTTGGACATAGGCATCCTGATGCCTGAACCATGTGCCTTTTCTTTCTTTTTTTTCTGCTTTACAGGTTTACACTCCAAATGATTTCCCCTTTTCCAGTTCCCCCCTCCCCATAACTCCTATAAGCCCTCTTCCCTCTATCAGATCCCCAATCAACCCCCTCCCACTTCTCTGTCCTGGTAATCCACTACATTGCTGCATCTAGCCTATCCAGGACCAGGACCTTCTCCTTTCTTTTTCTTGCGAATCATTTGATATGTTAATTGTGTCTTAGCTATTCAGAGCTTCTGGGCTAATATCCACTTATCAGTGATTGCATTCCATGTGTGTTCTTTTGTGATTGGGTTACCTCACATAGGATGATATTGTCCAATTCCAAACATTTGCCTAAAAATTTCATGAATTCATTGTTTTTAATTGCTGAGTAGTATTCCATTGTGTAAATATATAACATTTTCTGTGTCCATTCCTCCATTGAGGGACATCTGGGTTCTTTCCAGCTTCTGAGTATTATGAATAAGGCTACTATGAATATAGTGGAGCATGTGTCCTTATTACATGCCAGGAAATCTTCTGGGTATCTGCCCAGTAGTGGTATAGCAGGGTCCTCTGGAAGTGTCATACCCAGTTTTCTGAAGACCCACCAGACTGATTTCCAGAGTGGTTGAAATCCCACCAGCAGTGGAGGAATGTTCCTCTTACTCCACATCCTCGCCAATGCCTGCTGTTCAGTTTTTAATCTTAGATTTCTGACTGGTGTGAGATGAAATCTCAGGGTTGTTTTGATTTGCATTTCCCCAATGACTAATAATGTTGAACATCTTTAAAGGTGCTTCTCAGCCATTTGAAATTCTTCAGGTGAAAATTCTCTGTTTAGCTCTGTAGCCCATTTTAATAGGACTATTTGGCTCTCTGGAGTCTAATTTCTTGAATTCTTTGTATATATTGGACATTAGCCCTCTCTCAGATGTAGGGTGGTTGAAGATCTTTTACCAATTTGTTGGTTGAAATTTTGTCCAATTGACAGTGTCCTTTGCCTTACAGAAACTTTGTAATTTTATGAGGTCCCATTTGTCAATTCTTGATCTTAGAGCATAAGCTATTGTTGTTCTGTTCAGGAACTTTCCCCATGTACCGTTGTCCTTAAGGGTCTTCCCCAGTTTCTTTTCTATTAGTTTCAGTGTGTCTGGCTTTATGTGGAGGTCCTTGATCCACTTGGAGTTGAGCTTAGTACAATAAGATAAGAATGGATAGATTTGCATTCTTCTGCATGCTGACCTCCAGTTGAACCAGCACCATTTGTTGAAAAGGCTATCTTTTTTCCCCTGGATGGTTTTAGCTCCTTTGTCAAAGATCAAGTGACCATAGGTGTGTGGGTAAATTTCTGGGTTTTCAATTCTATTCCACTGATGTACCTTCTTGTCCCTGTACCAATACCATGCAGTTTTTTTTAACACTATTGTTTTGTAGTACTGCTTGACATCTGCGATATTAGTTCCTCCAGAAGTTCTTTTACTGTTGAGAATAGTTTTAGCTATTCTGGGTCATGTGTATGTGAATGTGGGCTTTCTGTTGTTTTTGTTGCTATTGAAGACTTTATGGACTTTTACTCCATAGTGATCTGATTGGAGGCATGGGATTAGTTCAATCTTCGTGTATCTGTCGAGGTCTGTCTTGTGACCAATTATTTAGTCAATTTTTGAGACCGTACCATGAGGTGCTGAGAAAAAGGTATATTCTTTTGTTTTAAGATGAAATGTTCTATATATATCTGTTAAATCCAATTGGCCCAAAGCTTCAATTTGTTTCACTGTGTCCCTGTTTAGTTTCTGTTTCCTGATTGGTCCATTGAGGCGAGTGGAGTATTGAAGTCATCCACAATTATTGTGTTAGGTGCAATGTGTGCTTTGAGCTTTAGTAAAGTTTCTTTTATAAATGAGAGTGCCCTTGCATTTGGGGCATAGATTTCAGAATTGTGAGTTCTTCTTGGTGGATTTTTCCTTTGACCAGTAAGAAGTGTCCTTCCTTGTCTCTTTTGATAACTTTAGGTTGAAAGTCAATTTTATCTCATATTAGAATGGCTACTCTGGCTTGTTTCCTGAGACCATTTGCTTGCAAAATTGTTTTCCAGCCTTTTATTCTGAGGTAGTGTTTGTCTTTGACACTGAGGTGTGTTTCCTGTATGCAGCAAAATGTAGGGCCCTTTTATGTATCCAGTCTGTTAGGCTATGCCTTTCTATTTGGTAATAGAGTCGAGTGAAGTTAAAAGATACTGAGGAATAGTGTTCCTGTTATTTTTGATGTTATTTTTATGTTTGAGTGGTCATCTTCTTTTGGGTTTGATAAAAGAATGTTACTATCTTGCTTTTTCCAGGCTGTAGTTTCCTTCCTTGTGTTGGCGTTTTCCACTTATTATCCTTTGTAGGGATTGGTTTGTAGAAAGATATTGTGTAAATTTGGTTTTATCATGGAATATCTTGGTTTCTCCATCTAAGGTGCTTGAGAGTATGGCTGGGTATAGTCGTCTTGGCTGGCATTTGTGTTTTCTTAGAGTCTGCATGAGATCTGCCCAGGAAATTCTTGCTTTCATGGTCTCTGGTGAGAAATCTGTTGTAATTCTGATAGGTCTTACTTTATGTGTTACTTGGCCATTTTTCTCTTACTGCCTTTAATATTCTTTCTTTGTTTAGTAATTTGGGGTTTTGATTATTATGTGATGGGAGGTATTTCTGTTTTGGTCCAGTCTCTTTGGAGTTCTATAGGCTTCTTGTATGTTCATGGGCATCTCTCTTTTTAGGTTAGGGAAGTTTTCTTCCATAATTTTGTGGAAGATATTTGGTGGCCCTTTAAGTTGTAAATTTTCATTCTCATCTACACCTATAATCCATAGGTTTTGACTTCTCATTGTGTCCTCGATTTCCTGGATGTTTTTGGCTACAAGATTTTTGAATTTTGCATTTTGCATTTTCTTTGACCATTGACTCAATACTTTCTATGGTATCTTTGGCATCTGAGATTCTTTCTGCTATCTCTTATTCTGTTGTTGATATTTACATCTATGACCCTTGATGTGTTCCCAAGATTTTCTATCTCTAAAGTTGTCTCCCTTTGTGATTTCTTAGTTTTCTACTTCTGGTTTTAGATCCTTGACTGTTTCGCTCAGTTCCTTTACTTGTTAATTTGTGTTTTCCTGTAATTCTTTAAGAGATTTTTTGTGTTTCCTTTTTTATGGCTTCTTCCTATAGACCGAAGTTCTCCTTTATTTCTTTAAGTGATTTTTGCATTTCCTCTTCATTGGCTTCTATCTGTTTACCCATATTCTCCTAAATTTCAACTTCAGCAAAGTGGCTGGTTATAAAATCAACTCAAGCAAATCAGTAGCCTTCCTGTTCTCAAAGGTCCAGCAGGCTGAGAATGAAATTAGGGAAATAACACCTTTCACAATAGCCACAAACAATATAAATATATTGGTGTGACTCTAACCAAACAAGTGAAAGACCTGTATGACAGGAATTTCAAGTCCTTGAAGAAAGAAATTGAAGAAAACCTCAGAAGTTGGAAAAATATTTCATGCTCTTGAATTGGCAGGATCAATATAGTAAAAATGGCCATCTTGCCAAAAGCAATCTAGGGATTCAAAACAATCCCCATCAAAATCCCAACTCAGTTCTTCATAGAGTTAGAAAAGCTATTCTCAAGTTTATCTGGAATAACAAAAAACCCAGGATAGCTAAAAGTATTCTCAACAATAAAAGGACTTCTGGGGGAGTAATTTTCCTGGACCTCAAGCAATACTACAGAGCAGTAGTGTTAAAAACTGCATGGTATTGGTACAGTGACAGTGAGGTGGATCAATGGAATAGGATTGAAGACCCAGAATTAAACCCACACATCTATGGCCAATTGATCTGTAACA
Organism: Apodemus agrarius; assembly: GCA_964023405.1. Taxonomy (NCBI): domain Eukaryota; kingdom Metazoa; phylum Chordata; class Mammalia; order Rodentia; family Muridae; genus Apodemus; species Apodemus agrarius. Next base: position 5,358,913 of record OZ030011.1, read on the forward strand.
AAGAAGCTGAAAACATCCAGTGGAAAAAGATAGCCCTTTCAACAAATGGTGCTGGCTCAACTGGAGGCCAACATGCAGAAGAATGAGAATTGACCCACACTTATCTCTATGTACTAAGCTCAACTCCAAGTGGATCAAGGACTTCCAAATAAGACCAGACACACTAAAATTAATAGAAAAGAACCTGGGGAAGAACCTTGAGGACATTGGCTCAGGGGGAAAGTTCCTGAACACAACACCAATAGCTTATGCTCTAAGATCAAGAATAGGCAAATGGGACCTCATAAAATTACAGTTTCTGCAAGGCATAGGACACTGTCAAAAGGACAAAGCAGCAACCAACAAATTGGGAAAAGATCTTCACCAATCCTACATCTGACAGATGGATAATATCCAATGTATATAAAGAACTCAAGAAGTTAGACCCCAGAAAACCAAATAACCCTATCAAAAATGGGGTACAGAGCTAAACAAAGACTTTTTACCTGAAGAAATTTGGATGGTTGAGAAACACCTTAAAAATGTTCAACATCATTAGTCATTAGAGAAATGCAAATCAAAACAACCCTGAGACTGCACCTCACAACACTCAGACTGGCTAAGATTAAAAACAGGAGACAACAGGTGTTGGCTAGGATGTGGAGAAAGAGGAACACTCCTCCACTGCTGGTGGGATTGCAAGCTGGTAAAACCACTCTGGAAATCAGTCTGGCAGTTCCTCAGAAAACCGGATGCAATTCTTCCAGAGTACCCAGCCATATCACCCCTGGGCATATATCCAGAAGATTCCCTAGCATGCAATAAGGATACATGCTCCACTATGTTCATAGCAGTCTTCTTTATAATAGCCAGATGTCCCTCACTGTAGGAATGGATTTTAAAAAGGTGGCATATATACACATTGGAGTACTATTCAGCCATTATAAACAATGAATTCATGAAATTCTTGGACAAATGGAAGGAGCTGGAGAACATCATACTAAGTGAGGTAACCCAGTCACAAAATAATACCCATGGTATGCAGCCACTGATAAGTGGATATTAGCCTAGAATCTTGGGACACCAAAGATAATATCCATATACCAAATGATGTCCGACAAGAAGGATGGAGTGCACCCTGGTTCTGTAAGTACTCAAAGTATTAGTGCAGGGGAATACCAGAACAGGGAAGTGGGAAGGGGTGAATGGGGGGACAGGGGGAGGGGAAAGGGCATGTGGGACCTTATTGGGGTGGAGAACCAGGAAAAGGGAAATGAAATGTAAATATAGAATATATCCAAAATTTTAAAAAATTAAAAAATACAGTAAACAGTGTAACTAGAAAAAAAAGAGAAAACAACATATGATCAGTGTTCTCTTCACAGTCCCTGAACACACTGACTGTAACCTTGGAATGGAGCTGGTTCTTCTTCTCCTTTTTTTTTCTCCTGCCAATAAGTGCAGGTAAAGGGATCACTAGTTCCAAATCTGAACAGAAGATAGGGACTGAGTTGAAAATTTCATTCACTCTGCCTTTGTCTCTACATGTTTCCACTCACAGGTCCAGCTGCAGCAGTCTGGAGCTGAATAGTTGAGGCCTGGCATTTCAGAGAATCTGTCCTGCAAGGCTTCTGGCTACACCTTTACTAACCACAATATTCACTGGATAAAGCACTGGCCTGGACAGGGCCTTGAGTGGATTGGAGGGATTAATTCAGGAGATGGTAGTACTGCCTACAATAAGTTCAAGGGCAAGGTATCATTGACTTCAGATAAGTCCTCCAACACATCCTGCATGCAATTCAACAGCCTGATATCTGAGGACTCTTAAGATTATTACTGTGAAAGACACAGTGTTGTAACCATACCCTGAGGTTTTCAAAAACTCTGAAGGAGCAGCAAGCTGCTCTCATACTGAGATGAAAAATTGACTAATATTTAGACTAGTTCAGCAATAGTAATTCTACGTGTCCATTTCTTGCCTCCTACTCACAGTCCTATAGTGACTTTGTCAGTTTTGTAAAAAGAGTACAATGAATAAAATGATGCTGATTTATGATAAACATATAGGACACCATACATTGTCAATCAATTCAACAGTGACCACCTATTTTATTGAATAAGAAATATTTACATGTTTCTTATTCAACATGACTATATAAAATGAAAAGTGTGATTGCATGATAAAATATCACTGGATTCTAAGAGACCAGAAGTATGTATAGATGGGAATAAAGTATAATAGGAGGTTGATCTATAAAATCCAAATCAACAACAGCAGGTAAAACAATCTCTCCCTTCATGTGACTTCATAATAGTTATGGCTATAAGTTCCATTAGAAGTTCGTCTCTTAGAATTTGAAACAAAATATTTCTATTAGAATGCATAGGCACATAAATATAATTCCTGTAGGTTAGTCAAAATATTACTAAATCACTTTTGGCTGAAATCTTTTACCAACACTACTTATGTACTTTTTAACTGAAGTAGTCTCTGAGATTACATATGAGTAATCCCATATTTACTTCCTTCACAATCTTAGTAATCATCCCTACTGTCAATAGCCTTTTTGAACATGGACCTATACTGATACGGCATCAACTCTCATAGTTCATTCTGTACCTGTAACCCTGCTTTATTCTATGGAGCATTTGTGAATGCGTGTCTCTGCATCCATATGTGTTACTTGTGCTTTGTTTTTGGTGACATTTCTTCTCTTTGTTCTGTCCTGTTCCCCTTTGTTTGGTTTTCCTTTATCTGACTTTGTTTTTCTTTTTATTACCTTTAAATTTTTTATGTTTTCAAAATAAAAAAAAGATAAAGAAACAGTATACAAGCTAGGATAAGATTTGGTGGTTTGGGTGTATGGAAATCAATAATCAAAACATATTGCATGAAGAAACCTATTTTCAATACAAAATATAAATAAAAACTTTAAAGGTTAATAAATATGAAATAATTATGATAACATCTTTGTTGTATAAATATCTTATATTCTCATGTGCCCACACATTTAGATGCCATGTCTTTGTTTAAATTGTTCAAAGTGTAATCAGAAGCCAGGCCAGAAGACATTTAAGGATAAGGCTTATGTAAAATACATAATTGTAAGGTGCAGTGAAGTACATAAGTAAAATGTTTGGGTTCAGCCTCTCTACAGTTGACATAGAGGGAAACAAACCTTCTATGAAAATGAGCAGGGGGTACAGATTGACTTTGGTAGAATGAATTAGACTTTTGGAGTATAAGCACAACAAGTTTATTGTAGATTTTCACAGATATTGGTAAAAGATCTTCAGGCAACAATAATTTTTATAATCATTCCAAATCCTGTTTCACAATAAAGCTTAGGTGTGACTATATACAACCTATTTTATGTAGTTCCTGTGAACATGAGTGTGGATTCTTTTTGCTAAAATCCAGATTCTAGTCTGCTCTATGACCAGCAGCACATAGTTAGTTCAGCAGGCCATAAAGTATATGTGACACCTCCCCCAAGGATGGGTAAAAATCTAACAATGGAAGAGTCTGGGATAATTATTCTGGGTAATTGTGGTGTGTTCTGTCCCTACTTCCTCAGATTAATTCCAAGATCACCAGGTTGTCAAGAACCTCTACTCTCAGCTTTCGGGATGATGTGCAGGTATTTGATTTCTTCTCCTTCCTTGAGGAGTGAAGATTTTAAGCTTATAGGGCCAGGAAATATCTTCAACAAAATTACAGAAGCAAACTTCCCTAACCTAAAGTTAGAGATGCTGATGAAGATACAAGAAGGCTACAGAACTCCAAGCATACTGGACAAAAACAGAAATTCCTCCAAAACATAATAATCAAAACTCAAAACGCACAAAGAAAGAATATTAAAAGCAGCAAGGAAAAAAGATCAAATGACATATAAAGGCAGGCCTATCAGAATTACACCAGACTTCTGACCAAATACCATGAAAACTAGAAGATCCTGGATAGATCTCATAAAGACCCTAAGAGAATACAAATGCCAGCCTGGACTACTATACCCAGCAAATCTATCAATTACCATAGATGGAGAAATGAGATATTACATGATAAACCAAATTTACACAATATCTTTCCATAAATCCAGCCTTACAGTGATTAATAGATGGAAAATGACAACAACAGGTGGAAAAGTACACCTGAGAAAAGCAAGAAAGTAATCTTCTTTCAACAAACCCAAAACAATATAACCACACAAACATAAAAATAATATAAAAAACAGGAAGCAACAACCACTATTCACTAAAATATTTTAACATCAATGAACTCAATTCAAAAAGACATATATTACCAAACTAGATACACAAACAGGACCAAGCAATTTGTTGCATATAGGAAATGCACCTAAGTGTGAAAGAAAAACACTACCTCAGAGTAAAATGCTAGAAAACAATTTCCAAGCAAATGGTCCCAGGAAAAAAGCTGTAGTAGCCATAATATCAGATAAAATCCACTTTCAAGCAAAAGTCATCAAAAGAGACACAGAAGGTCACTTCTTACTGGTCAAAGGAAAAATTCACCAAGAAGAACTCTCAATTCTGAACATCTAAGCTCGAAATGCAAGGCCACCCACATTCATAAAAGAAACTTTACTAAAGCTGAAAGCACACATTGCACCTCACACAATAATTGTACGTGAGTTCAACACCCCATTCTCATCAATGGTCAGATCAGGGAAACACAAACTAAACAGAAACACAGTGAAACTACCAGAAGTTTTGGACCAAATACATTGAACAGATTTCATCCTAAATGAAGATAATATACCTTCTTTTGAGCAACTCATGATACCTTCTCCAAGATTCACCATATAACTGGTAATGAAATACACCTGAACAGATATAAGAAGATTAAAATAATCCCATGCCTCCTATCAGATCACTACAAATTAAGGCTGGTCTTTAATAGCAACAAAAACAACAGAAAGACTACATACTCATGGAAGCTGAACAATGCTCTACTCAAGGATACTTTTCTCCAAGAAGAAATATGGTAAGAAATCAAAGACCTTTTAGAATTTAATGAAAATGAAGGCACAACATACCCTAATTTATATGACACAATGAAAGCATTGCTAAGAGGAAAACTCATAGGTCTGTGTGCCTCCAAAGAAATTGGAGAGAGCATACCCTAGCAGCGTAACAGCACACTTGAAAGCTCTAAAGCAAAAAGAAGTGAATACACCCAACAGGAGTAGAATCATCAAACTCAGGGCTGAAATCAACCAAGTAGAAACAAAGAAATTTACATAGAATCAATAAAACCAGGAACTGGTTCCTTGAGAAAATCAGCAAGGTAGATAAACCCTTAGCCAGACTAACCAGAAGGTCCACAGACAGTATTCAAATTAACAAAATCAAAAATGAAAATTGAGATACAAGAACAGAAACTGAGGAAATAAAAAACCGTCAGATTCTACTACAAAAGCCTAAACTCAACACACCTAGAAAATCGGTACAAAATGGACAATTCCCTAGACAGATACTAAATACAAAAGTTAAATCAGGATCAGGTAGACTATCTAAACAGTTCCATAACCCCTAAAGGAAGATGCATTCATTAAAAGTCTCCAAAGTATAAAAAACACAAGACCAGATTGTTTTAGTGCATAATTCTATCAGACATTCAAAGAAGGCCTAACACAATACTCTTCAAACTATTTCACAACATAGAAACAAAGCGAAGACTACCCTACTCATTCTATGAAGCCACAATTATGCTGATACCAAAACCACACAATGATTCAATAAAGAAAGGGAACTTCAGACCAATTTCCCTTATAAATATCAATGTTAAAATAATTAAATTCTTGCCAAACAGAACCTGGGGACAAATCAAAATGATCATTCAACATGATCAAGTAGGCTTCATCCAAGGTATTCAGGGATGGTTCAATATATGGAAATCTATCAGCAAAATCCACTATAAAAACAAACTCAAAGAAAAAACCCACATGGTCATTTTATTAGATTCTGAAATAGCATTTCAAAAAATTCAGCATGCTTTTATGTTATAAGTCTTGGAAAGGTCAGGAATTCAAGGCTCATAGATAAACATAGTGAAAGTAACATACAGCAAACCGGTAGCCAACAGCAACCTAAATGGAGAGATATGTGAAGCAATCCCACTAAAACCAGGGAGTAGACAAGGCTGCTCTCCCTTCATATCCAATACAGTACTTGAACTTCTAGAATAGAGCAATTAGACAACATAAGTAGGTCAAAGGGTTAGAAATTGGAAATGAAGAAGTCAAATCATCACTATTTGGAGATGATATCATATACATAAACGACCCCAAAAACTCCACAAGAGAACTCCTACAGCTGATATACAATTTAAGCAAAGTGGCTGAATATAAAAACAACTCAAACAAATCACTAGCCTTCCTATAGTCAAAGGATGAACAGAATGAGAAAGAAATTATGGAAATGATACCCTTCACAATAGTCATAAACAATATAAAGTATATTGGTGTGACTCTAACCAAACAAGTGAAAGATCTGTATGACAAGAACTTAAAGTCTCTGAAGAAAGAAATCAAAGAACACCTCAGAAGATGGGAATATTTACTATGCTTGTGGATTGGAAGGATTAATATAGTAAACATGTCCATCTTCCCAAAAGCCCTGGTACAAAAAGAAACTAATTCCCATAAGACAATTGACTAAAAGCAATCTACAGATTAAATGCAATCCCCATCAGAATTCCAATTCAAATCTTCATAGCATTAGAAAGACCAATTCTCAAATAATTCAACTGGAATAACAAAAATCCAGGCTAGCTAAAACAATTTTTAATTCAATGGATTAATGGATACAGAACATGTTGTATATTTATACAATGGAACACTACTCAGCTATTGAAAACACCAAATTCATGAAAATATTACACAAAAGGATGGAATTGGAAAATAACATCCTGTGTGAGGTAACCCAATCACAAAAGAGCACAGATGGTATGCACTCACTCATAAGTGAATATTAGCCCAGAAGCTTGGAATACCTAAGATGTAACTCACATATCATATGATGCCCAAGAGAAAGGAAGAACAATATGTGAATACTCTGGTCCTTCTTAGAAGGGGGAACAAAATTCCTACAGAAGAAGATACAGAAAAATGTGGAGTGGAGTCTGAGGGAAGGACCATCCAGGGACTACCACACCTAGTGATACATCCCATATAGAGTTATATAACCCAGACTCTGTCATTGATGCCCAGATGTACTTGTTGACCAGAGCTGGATATAGCTGTCACCTGGTAGGCTCTGCTAGTACATGACAAATACAGAGGGGGACACTCTCAGCCAGCCATTGAACTGCGTACAGGGTCCCCAATGGGGGTGCCAGAGAAAGGATCCAAATAACTGAAGGGATTTGCTGCTGCGCCATTGGAGGAACAACAAAATGAACTACCCAGTATTCCAAGAGCTCCCAGGAACAAAATCTTCAACCACAGAATGCACATGTAGTTACTCATGACTCCAGACACATAGGCAGTAGAGGATGGCCTTGTTGGACATCAAAGGGAGGAGAGGCCTTTGTTTCTGGAAAGGCTTGGTGCCACAGTGTGGGGATATGCTGGGATAGGGAAGCAGGAGAGGATTGATTGGGAATAGGGGATGGGAGATGGTTCATTCAGTGTGTGTGGGGAACCTGGAAAGGGGACAGCGTTTGAAATGCAAATGAAGACTATATCTAATAAAAAAGTAAAAAAAAAATTCAATAAAATCATTATCAAAATTCTACCACAAAAATCTAGATGTCAATAAAGCAAATTATTGAATTTAAAATGGTTTATAGGTCTAAATAGAATATATTTTAAAAAATTATTTATTATTTAATCTCTTTTTTAACATTCCATATTTTATCACCCTCCCAGTCCACCATATGACTGTTTCACATCTCATACCACTTCCCCCGACCACAAAACTATCTTTAAGAGGATTTCCCCAGACCCCAACCCATAACCAAATATAACTCCTCAGACTATGGTTCCTCAAATTCCTTGAAGGTTAGTGCATCTTCTCTGACTGAATTCAGACCCAACGGTTCTCTGCTGTATATGTGTTGGGGCCTTCATTCCATCTAGTGTATGCCTTCTGTTTGGCCAGTGTTTGAGAGATTCCTGGGACCAGGTTAGTCTATTCTTCTGGTCCTCCTCTAGGGTCATCCTCCTCCTCAGCCTCTTCCATCTTTTCCCTAATTAAACCCTATGTGTCACCATCTTCTGTCCATTGGTTAGGTGTAAATGTTTGCATCTGACTCTTTCAGCTGCTTATTGAGCCTCTCAGAAGGCAATCATGAAAGGTCCCTCTTTGTAATCATACCATAGCATCAGCCATGATGTCAGGACTTTAAGCCTCCTCTTGAGTTGGATCCAATTTGGGACTGTCACTGGACCTTCTTTTCCTCAGGCTCTTCTCCATTTATGTCCCTGCAGTTCTTTCAGACAGGAGCCATTCTGGGTTAGATTATTTGACTAGAATGATAACCCATCCATCTACTTCATTCCCTATCTTTCTACTTGAGGTGGACTCTCCAAGTTCCCTCTCCCCACTGACGGTCGTTTTATCTAAGGTCCTTCCCTTTGATTCCTCATTTGAATTCACTAATGGCAGAGAGGCAGTTAAAGAAATGTTCTATATCCTAACTCAACAGTGAAATGTAAATTAATATGTGTCTGGGATTCTATCTTACAGATGTCAGAATTACCCACTTGTATTTTGATGACATCTGGAAAGAGCCTGTTATCAACTGTCATTGCATTTTTGTAAATGGGATCTCCTAGAACTGGATCCAACAGCCAGCAATGAGGAACCTGGCTTCAAGAGAGACCTTATAGTAATATTGGCACAACCTAAAATCGCCGATGCATACATTATCATCCCCAGGTAAACTAGAGCCATCTCTCTCTTCCGTGGAACTCTGTCAACACTGAGGTTACATGGATCTGTTTTTTAAGCCAAATAATGTAACTTCAGTTTAGGCCATGAAAAACCTATTTTGAGGGGAGCTCATGACCAGCAGATGGCCCAATGAGGCCATGAATCCCCAGGAAGATGAGGTGGATATGGAGGGGATTCTGTGTCGTCTGTGGTTTTCTTCATTAAGTGTACTAACTGATCTGCACTGTGGTGATTAAGACGTGATGTCTTCCTGATCAAACACCATAAAGATTCTTGATAAAGTTTGCAGATTTATGTTCACTTGTTCTTAGTACGTTTTTAGAACATTTTGAAAAAAACAGATACAATTTATTCTAATAACTGATTTCCCCAAGTCCAGATCTTTCCTACCTCTGAATTCATGTAGCTACACACTGCATGAACATATAACATGAACATATAACAGAATTTTGTTATATTCTTTCTGAATATAACAAAAAAAAGAAATGTAAAGGGGATTAAAACCAAACAGAAAAAAAAACATTTAATATAAACCAAGACACACACACACACAAAGCAAGTGAGAGAGAGGGAGAGAGAGAGAGAGAGAGAGAGAGAGAGAGAGAGAGAGAGAGAGAGAGAGACAGAGAGACAGAGAGACAGAGAGAGAGAGAGAGGAAGAGGCTAACATAATCACAGCTCATAGCCATAATATATAGGCAAAACATGAGTGAGGCATAAGGAGTTGAACGAGGTGATATTAGCAAAAAAAAAGTCTGCAAAAATATTTTTTGAATTCAATTTTTTGACTATCAACTGCTGAGAATGTCTTTGTGATTAACTGTGTTTAATATACCCTGTGAGACCTCACTGGGGAAAACTAATTGTTACTTTACATGTAAGAGGCAGTGGTAATTCTTTTTTCTTATGTCTGAGATCCTGTGTCCATTTCTTTCTTCCAACTTTGGGATTTTATCTGGTTTAACAAGATTCATGCTTTGTGTTAGCAGCTATAGTCACTCATGTGAATTCATATGTGTCTAATTCCATTTGTGTCTGTAAGATGCTCTTTCCCAGGAGTCCTGAAAGTGCTCTGGCTCTCATTATCTGCTCAATCTAAAGAAATTTACTCTCAATTTTTATCTCTATTTTACTATATCAATTTTGTAAATACCTTATGTCCTACTTTCCCAATTCTAGTATCTCAGCTTCTAAAATTAAATACACCAAACACAATATAGAAATCTTGGAACACATATGAATGTTAACATGAAGCAATTGCCTCATGGGCATGAGTGGTCTATTCAGTATATTTTTTCCAGCTCCATGCATTAATAAATCAGATAATTCATGTTTTTCCTTTATTTTCTTTATGAATATCATCTTTTAAACTGCCTGGTAAAACTTTTCCCAATTTCCTCTTTCCCCAAATATCCCCAACTGCTCTTCTCACCCCCTGCCTCCACATATATGCCATTCGACCCAACCCATTCGCACCACTTCCACCCTCTATTTCCCATTGTTGGGACATATATTGAGCCTTTACCTGACAAAGGACCACTCCTCTCACTGATGCCCAAATATAATTCCTATAGGTTGGTCAAAATATTATAAAATCACTTTCATCAAGTCCTTTACCTACATTACTTATGAACTTTTTAACTGAGATTGGTTCTGAGATTATATGTAAGTGATTGAGCCCATATTTCCTTCCTTCACCATCTCAGTTATTATCCCCACAGTCAATAAACCTTTTTAATATGGACCTATACATGTGGAGCATCACCTCTCATAGTTCATTGCATACCTGTTGCTCAGCATTGTTCTATAGATTATTTGTGAACATATGTCTCCATTCACCAGTGTTTCTTGTACTATGTTTTGGTGACTTTTCTTCTGTTTGTTTCATCCTATTTCCATTTCTTTGTTTTTCCCCTGACTTACTTTGCTTTTCTTTTTCATCATGTTTAGGTTCTCTTTGTTATCTAATTAGATAAAGAAACAGGGTCAAACTGGGATGAGATTTGGAGGTGTTATGTAAGGAAAATCAATAATCAAAAAGTACTGCATGAAGAAATCTATTTTCAATAAAACATGCAAATAAAAACTTTAAAAGGTTAATAAATAAAAAATAAGTCTGATAATATCTGTTGTGTATTTATCTCATATGTTCAAGTACCCACACTTTCTGTCTCATGTCTTTGTTTAAGTTGTAATCAGAAGCCAGGTCAGAAAAGACTTAAGGATAAGGCTTATGTAAAATGCAAAATTATAAGGCAGAATGAAATACTTAAGTAAAATGTTTGGTTCAATCTCTTGGACTCTTTTCCCCCCTCCCTCTCCCTCTCTCACTGTGTATTTGTTTAGGAATGAACTTTTCTATTTTTATTTTCTAAGTGCAAAGAGTGGTTTCTACTAGTATTTCTTTAATTTCTTGAGTGCCTCTCTGCAGGTGTCATAGAGGAAAACAAACCCTGCGAAGTGATGAACATGAGCACGTGGTATGGTGCAGATTGATTTTGTTAAACTGGATTGGACTTTGAGGAGCCCAGAAACCACCAGTTTATTGTAGATTTACATAGATTTTGGTAAAGGGTCTCAAAGTAACAATAATTTCTGTAATCATTTCAATTCCTGTTTCACAATAAAACTGACATTAATATACAACTGATTTAACAAAGTTTCTGTGAACATGAGAGTGGGTTCTTTTGTTAAAGTCCATATTCTAGTGTGCTCAATGACCAAAGCTGAGAAGTCAGAGAGTCATAAAGTATATGTGACGGCTCCGCTAAGGATGGGCAATAGTCTAATAATGAAAGAGCCTGGGACAATTATTCTGGGTACTTAGGGTAATTCTCCCCCTAAATACCCAGATTAATCCTCAGATCACCAGATTTTTAAGAACCTCCACTTTCATCTTTCTGAATGATGTGCAGGTTTTTGATTTTATCTTTTTCCTTGAGGAGACATCTCTGTGTGACAAAAATTCCTGGTTCTCTTAATGCTTCTTTATGAGTAAAAGGCCTTCATGCTTTCTACAATATTTATATTCATATTATTAATAATACTGATAAATATTTGTTTCCTTGTGTCTGTGAAAAATGTATCTCAATACATTTACTGTGCAGAACCTGGGTGATGGTACAGAGATGAATATTATCTGACTTTGATAATGGAATAAAATAATGGAGTATTTACTTTTCTTACTTAGACGTTTGAAAACTGAGAAACCATCTCCTATGTTACTTAGTTCTTGTCCATAAAGACAAAAAATTTGAAGTATATTGCTGGTAATAGTTCCTAAAATCTATATCTGTCTCCTGAAAATACTACAGAAAGATAAATAACAAAATTAGAAGGTTCTCTCTATCATCAGGAAGGCGGTTAATCTTATATTCAAATAAATCCTTCAGTTGGAAAATTAGAATGTTCTTCTAACTTTAGCCTAGCAAGTTTAAGACTGGTATGAAAACCTTCAAGTGTTTGAAGAAAAAATTTAAGACGATATCACAAGATGGAAATATCTGCCATCCTGGATTGGTAGGTTTAACATAGTAAAGATGATGATCCTACCAAAAGCAATCTACAGATTCAATAAAATGCACAACAAAATTTCAGCATGATTTTTACAAATCTTGAAAGGACACCTCTCAGTTTCTTATAGAAAATCAGTAAAATCCTGGACAGCTTAAACTATTCTGTGTAATAAAGGAACATCTGAAGATTTCAGCATCACTTATTTCAAAGTATACTACAGAGTTATAGTAATATAAACATCATGATAATGGAATAAAACAAGAAAGGTTAATAAACAGAATCAAATAAATATTCCAGACTGAAATTCACATATTTATGGATACCTAGTTTTTTGATAAAGTCAGAAATACAGTATGAAAAAACAAAAGCATCTTTTACAAAGAGTGGTTATCTAACAAAATGTTAATATATAGAACAATGCATATCTGTTCCCATGCACAATATTCAAGACCAGTTGGATCAAAGAACTCTATATGAATCCAGATATCTTGAATCTAAAGGACAGAAAATGGGGAATCACTTAGAACTCATTGGCACAGGAGATAACATCACAGGTTTCAGCACAGGTGCTGAAAGCCACAATCAACAAATGGAACTTAATGAAACTGAGAACTTTATAGGACCAAACAGTAGCCTAGAGAGTAGTAGAAGTGTCTCACCAAATCTACATGTGACAGAAGGCTGATATCCAAAATATGTACTCAAAATATTAGATGTCAATAAACCAAATAATTGAATTTAAAATGGTTTATAGGTCTAAACTGATTTTTTAAAAGAATATATTCTTTAATATCTTGTTTTAACATTTTAGATTTTAGCCCCTCCAAAACTACCCTATGACTTTTTTACATCCCATACCTCCTCCCCTAACCCGAAAAATTTCTCCAAGAGAATCTCTCCAGTCCCCATCCCACCCCATTATACCCCATCATACCTTCAGCAGTTCTAGGTTGGAGGCTTCATACCAGCTGTTATATGTTTCCTGTCTTTTCAATGTCCTAGAGAACCCTGGGACCGGGTTAGTTTCATTAGCTGGTCTTCCTTAAGGGTCACCCTTCTCCTCAGCTTCTTCTATCTTTTCATTAATTCAATCATAGTGGTCACCAGCTTCTTTCCATTGGTTGGATGTAAATATTTGCATCTGAGTCTTTCAGATCGTTGTCGGGCCTCTCAGAGGGCAGTCATGATAGGATCCTGTTTGTAAGCAAACTATAGAATCAGCAATAGTGTCAGGACTTGGAGCCTCCCCTTGAGTAGGAGTGTATTTGGGCTTGTCACTGGACCTCCTTTCCCTCAGAATCTTCTCCATTTGTGTCCCTGAAGTTCTATCAAACAGGAACAACTCTGGTTCAGAGTTTTTGACTGTGGGATGGCAACCCCATCTCTCCACTTGGTGCCCTGTCTTTCTACTGGAGGTGGACTCTACAAGGTCCTTCTATCCCACTGTAGGGTATTTGATCTAAGGTCCTTCCCTTTGAGTCCTCATTTGAATTCACTAATGGCAGAGAGGGAGTTAAAGGAATGTTGAATGCTCAATGGTGAAATGCAAATCAAAATGAGTCTGGGAACCATTTTACAGATGTCAGAATGGCTAAGATTAAAAACTCAAGTGACAGCTAATGCTGATGGGGATTTGGAGCAATGAGAATACTTATCCATTGCTGGTAAGAGTGCATACATTTATTTTGACTCTGGGGCACACATTTACATTAAAATTACCATTGCAAGTAAATATCCTTCATTATCACACGAATCTCGTAGACACTGTATGATTTCCACAGCTAAACCGCGATCTCAGTGGAAACTGTGTGATATTTACAGATAACAGCCTAGTGGCTGTCTATTTGAGGAACTCATTGTGAGACTCCTTGGCCGGAGAAAATGCTGAGCTGAATTTCTCATGACAAGTCTTGCTTGTCTGACTTTTCTTTAACCTGTTTCTTTACTTATGAATTGTTCTTGGCAGCAAGAGCTGTGACCACGCAGGCATTAAAGCTAATGAAAATTCATTCTTTGAGCTACAGCACTGGCCATGATTTATCTTCTAGAGATCCACTGCTTTGCCTTTTGATCAGCTATACAGTTATTACCTAAACACATTAAAGAATTAACCTCCCAACAATATATGCATTTGTATGGCTGGGTGGCATTGGCACTCTGACATGGAAAGCATCAGTTAAGTAACGTTTCAAAGTGAGCCTAAAGATATCTCACAAGAAGGAAGCAGGATATTAGACAAAGACTACACTAACAATAGACCTAGTGGTATAACTAAGTGTTATCAAGAACTTTTGAGTTACTAATTTATCATTGACTACAGCTACTCTGATCAAGGGATGTAATGCTTTGTAGGTGTTCTCTGAAGATCATACCTGATTGATTTTGCATTTCCTTGTGCCAGATACTCATGGTAACCATTCTTTGTAAACACTTCACTGGATACCTTTTTTTTCTTCAGTAATGTAATGCCAACTTATGTGTATAAAAGTTCCTGCCTCAGAACAGTAAAGTGCATTCAGACTCAACCTACATCTGGTGTGTCTGTCTGTCATTCAGCAGACCTGTACCTTCCTGAATACCAAAGACCCTGATTCCCCCAAGGGTGTGTGTTCCGACTGAGTCGGTCTGTGGCACTTCATTTATTTGTATTGCATATATTTATTTCATTCATTTCCTATGAACTTTATCGAAACCACAAACATCAGTTGTATATACATTTAAAAGGTAACAACAAAGCTTCAAACATGCGGTATCAATCATGTGCTCATCACCATTACCATCAGCAGCATATGTAAATTTCTGTGTACATTTTCCACTGATAGGATGGCTTCCTCAGCTGGAAAAAATGCTTTTCAATTGAGACTCCATCCACTATGCTCCATTCACTGGGCTGAGTCCTACCAGTTCTTCTGGTTGATGTTGTTGACCAGGTTGTAACGTGTCCTCTGGTGCCATGTGAAGCTCTCAGCTAAGGGAATGGAGAGAGGTAGATGCTGGGTGTTTTACATCATGTGGACTTCATAACATTTTGATTTTCATCATTCTTTTTTGATCATAATAAAGTTTTAATAGTTCAAAGTTCAAATCTATAATATTAAACCCTTGTTTAATTTTGGTGACTCCAGATAGGGGATAAGAAGAAAGCACTTAATAAAAGACTGTCCTTTTGGGTGTACAGAATCCAAAATATAGTGAAGACATGATGTACCACTGCTCCATACATATGAATTTAGATAATTTTTACTACAAAGTCTGGGATTCAAAGGCCACTTTTATCTGTTCACAAATTTGGAAATCTCCTGGTATCAATCTCATCATTGCCCTACCTTATTAATAATAAGGGTATGAGAATCATTGAATCTTGTGTGGTATCCAACATTTGTGTACCATATCTATCTCGGTTTTTAGATTTACTTGCAAGACATCTGCCTATTGTGCAGTCCTCCAAGATGCCCAATACTTGATAGAACTGAACAAAAGAAGGAGGATTCCTCTCCTTTTAAAATTATAACAAACTGAGGGCAGTAAAAACCTGAAAGCACTGGTCAGTGAATAAACATAAATCAGAAAAATTGACAGATGAGCAAAGTCAATGAACCATTGCTCATTTTTGTGTAATTATAGCATTCACATCTGCCAACCTGTGGATGACACTTAGTCTTATACTAAGTCTAAAAGAAGTCGACACTCTCCATACATGTGTGTGTGTGTGTGTGTGTGTGTGTGTGTGTGTGTCTGTGTGTTTGGGAATGAAAATATTTTCTGACAAGACTAACATAGGTAGAAATCTCTAGCATCAGGCACAGAGCAAGATATATGCAGGAGATACATCAATTCTTTGAGTTCTTCATGTGTCCTTCATGCAAAAACACAATGAAATGATCCATGGATGAATGAATAGAGTCAGGATCCTGCATGTTAGACAAAGTGTATCACAATCTTGCTCCTTTTACACAGCATTTATCTGAAGTTTTTCATTCTGAGGACACTAGTCTTCATTTTGCTATTGTTTATGGGGATCAGAGGTGAGCTCCTTTGTTTCCTACCAAAAATTGGTTCCCCTTGTGTCCTTAAATTTGAGTACATCAGAGTGAGTACTTGATTAGGGAATGCAAATCTCTCCTGGCTCCACCCAACCTTAGATTAAAAAGCCAGTGGTGAGCCTGACTACTCACAAGTGTGCAGAAATTGACAGGATTATTTCTTCATTCCTACTGCTAAATTTCCTGGCCTGTGAGTGCCAAGTATTCCTATGGGATGACCTTTTCTATCCTCACTTTATTATAACCTTATCATCTGTATTATTTTCTTCACAGATGTTCTGTCCCAGGTTACTCTGAAAGACTCTGTCCCTGGGATATTGCAGCCCTCAAAGACCCTCAGTCTTACTTGCTGTTTCTTTGGGTTTTCACTGAACACTTATGGTATAGGTGTGGGCTGGATTCGTCAGTCCTCAGGGAAGGGTCTGGTATGGCTGGCAAACATTTGCTGGGATGAAACTAAGTTCTTTGATGAAATTTAAGGCCTGGGGCATGGAAGTCATTGTTGACACTTTTAATGTCACCAAAAACATGACATTACAGATGTCAGGATGACTAAGACCAAAAGCACAAGTGACAGCTAATGCTGGTGGAGTTATGGATCAATGGGATACTCATCCGTGTTTTGTAGGAGTGCATACATTTATATCTACTCCGGTGCACATATTTATTTCTTTCATTGCCTATGAACTTTTTTTTGCCTATGAACTTTTTGAAACCACAAATATCAGTTGTATATCTATTTAAAAGAATGCAACAATGTTTCAAACATGAGATATCAAACATGTACTTATCACCATTACCATAAGCAGTATACATAAAACTATCTGTAAATTTTTCCACTGACAGGAGGGATTCCACAGCTGGGAAATATGATTTTAACTTGAAATCTCAGTCATTGATGCTCCATTCACAGGGTTGAGTCATTCCATTTCTTCTACAGGTATAGTTGATCTGGTTCCAAGGTGTCCAAGTGAAGCTCTCAATTCAAGGAATGAAGAGAGGTAGATGCTTGGTATTTTACATCATGTGGACTACATTACATTTTGAATTCCATCATTCTTTTTTGTGCATGATAAAGTTTTGATAGTTCAAAGTTAAAATCTGTAGTATTAAACCCTTGTATAATTTTGGTGGCTCAGGATAAGAGATAAGAAAGTAACTTAATAAAAGTTGGTCCTTGTGGATGTACAGAATCCAAAAGATAGTGAAGAAATGATGTCCTCACACCAAGACTGTACCATTGCTCCTTACATATGAATTTAGACAATGTTTACTATAAAGTCTGTGATTAGAAAACCACTTTTATATGTTCACAATTTTGGGGAAATACTCTTATCAATTGCATCATTGTCCTATCTTATGATTAGGGTATTAAAATCCTTGAATCTTGTGTGGTGTCGAACATGTTTGTACCACATCTCTCTAGGTTTTTAGATTTACTTTCAGGCCATCTTCTGTCCACTGTACTGTCCTCTAGGATGCCCAACATCTGATAGAACTGAACAAAAGAAAGAGGATTCCTCTCCTTTTAAAATTGTAACAAATAGGTGGCAGTAAAAAATGAAGGTATTGGCCAGTGAATAAACAGCATTCAGAAAAATGAGAGTCAGGAAATTGACAGATAAGTAAAGTCAATGAACAAACACTCTTTTTTATGTAATTATAGCATTCACATATGACAACATATGGATGGCACTTAGTCTTACACTAAGTATGCAAGAAGTCTATACTGTCCATATATATATATATATGTGTGTGTGTGTGTGTGTGTGTGTGTGTGTGTGTGTGTCTGTATTTGAATGAAAATATGATCTGAAAAGACTAACAAGGGTGGCAATATCTGGCATCATGCACAGAGCAAGATGTATGCAGGAGATACATCAATGCCTGGAGTTCTTCATGTGTTCTTCATTAAAAAAAAAACCCACAATGTAATGAGTCCTGGATGAGTAAACAGAGTCAGGAACTTTCATTTTAGATGAAGTGTCACAATCTTGCTCCTTCTATACAGGATTTATCAGATGTGTATCATTCTGAGGATTCTTGTCTTCAGTTAGCTACTCTTTATGGTGATCAGTGGTGAACTCCTTTTATTCCTTTCTCAAATTGGTTCCACTCGAGTCCTAAAATTTAAGTACATCATCAGAGTGAGCACTTGATGAGGGAATGCAAATTTCTCCTGGCTCCACCCAACCTTAGGATAAAAAACCAATGTTGAGCTTGGCTACTCACAAGTGTGCAGACATGGACAGGCTTATTTCCTCATTCCTTCTGCTGATTTTCCCAGCATGTGAGTGCCAAGTATTCCTATGGTATGAACTTTTCCATCCTCACTATATTCTAACCTTATCATCTGTTTTATTTTCTTCACAGATGTCCTGTCCCAGGTTACTCTGAAAGAGTCTGGCCCTGGGATATTGCAGCCCTCCCAGACCCTTAGTCTGTCCTGTTCTTTCTCTGGGTTTTCACTGACCACTTATGGTATGGGTGTGGGATGGGTTCGTCAGTCCTCAGAGAAGGGTCTGGAGTGGCTGGCAAACATTTGGTGGGATAATAGTAAGTACTACAACCCATCCTTGAATAGCCAGCTCACAATTTCCAAGGACAACTCCAACAGCCAAGTATTCCTCCAGATCAACAGTGTGGACATTTCAGATACTGCTACATACTACTGTGCTAAGATAGCACATTGACACAGCCTCAGTTTTCAGCTGTACAATATTTCAGTCTTGTTCTCAGCTCTGTTCCTTCCTAATTTACCAGAAGATTGTATGGCCACAGTTTACCTTCTGGCCTCTGTAGTTTCCTGTTTCCTCTTAGTTTAAGGGCATTTTATCCCTGAGAGTAAAAACAAGTCCCTTTTCAGATGTTCAAAAATGAGTCTGTCTGTGTTTGGTTTTATAAAGCATGTCTGATGCCTACACCAGGTGACTCAGAGTTATGGTTCCACTCAGGCTTAGGCCATGATATCACATCAGAAAATTCACTACAATTGTAATGTTCACCTTTACTATGAAGATGTATATGAGGAAGGTGAGAATTATTGAATGGGCACTCTCAAATTTAGTGATGGGCTAAAAAGATCTCATGGATACTCAAACATTTCAGGCTATTCTCCAGGGCTTTTGATGCTCTCCAAAAACTTATTGTAACACCATATTTTAAAGAAAAAGCCTCTATGTTTCAGTGAATATACAGAATTTGAGACTTTGCACAAGTACAAACTTAAGCACTTCTAACTTCTGTTCATGAAATTCTATGTATTTTGTATGGTATCAGAGATAAAATGTAGTAATTGCCCAGATATAAACCTGGTTACCTACAATACTTACCTTTCTATGGGTTATGTTGGTGCAATACTGCCGCAAATCTTATGGTGATAAATGTTTTTTCTTTGATGAAATTTAAGGCTTGTGAGATGGAAGTTATTGTGGACACTTTTAATGTCACCATTAAAATGATATTGGATAGACAATAGTAATAGTATCAAACCCAAGTCTATTATTCTAGTAAAGTATTATACTAGTCAGATGATTTTTAATTAAATATTCATATGCACACTTAAATCTGTATGTCATTCCATGATCATTGGAGTTATTTCTTGCAGCAGATGGGAAACAAGAGAGAATGAAAAATGAACAATTTGCAGAGAGTGTGAAACATTGGAGCATTTGGTTTGTCCTCATCAAACCTTCCTCTCAGGAATGATGGACCATTGCAGAGGATGAAGTGAAATATTGCAAGAGCCAGAGACAGAAGATTGCTGCAAAGAAACAGTCTAATCCAGACAAAATAGGACTGATGCCCATGTGAGCTCCCATGGTGTGTGGGAACAAGCATTGTGATTATACAGATTCAAGGGAATGACACTACCTGCAGAGAGGGGTAAGTGTATGTGTGTTCCCACCATTCAACAAGAGAATCTATCTGCAACCCCTCTTCACTTGCAAAAATATTTTAGTTTTCTCCAGGTGGGGCTCACTGTATGTTTTAACCACACTTGAAGGTAGGCCTTATTTCCAGGAGTTGGACAAACAAAACCAAGCCAATGGCTTTTTTGTAGAATATTTGTGTATGTAATTTTGTCTTATAAGGCTTTTTTTGAATATTCTGTTTCAGATTTGATGTTCTTTTGAGTGAAAAAGACAGAGAGAGAGAGAGACACAGAGATAAACAGAGTCAGAGAGAGAATATAAGAGATAAAGAGATTTCTCACTAAGTAAGATCAGATGTTTGAGGACAGACCCATTCTGGAAGCAGCCACACTATTCAGCATAGTGTAATAGAGCTCAGCAGCCTTACATCTGAGTTCTCTTTATCTCTTAAGGTGTCAGGCACAGTGTCAAAAATGGAACCAATGATACTGTTAATATCAGGGTCATTGGTATGATACCCAGAATGGGGGCCATCTGTTGTGGGAAATATTAAAAACAAATGAACCAGCTCATTGCTGCACCAGTGTTGGCACTGACACTGATGTGTGCATGCTGAAAAACTCTCTCCAGCTAGGCACCACTGTGACAATTTGCTCTGTTTCTAACTCTAATTTTCTTGTCCTGGTACCCAATCATTCTCTCTCTCTCTTCTAAAATTTCCTCCAATCAGCTGTCTCACATTCAGTAACCAAATTCAAACACCAACCTCTCAGTTAGAAATCACAATACCCAGTAACCCTGCAAAATTAAAACTCTTAAAACTTGTAGTTAACTAATCAGATTTATGTATCAATAAGCTCACAATTTACAAGATGCCAATACAATAATTTCAGAGCCAATTGATAATGATAAGAGCTTTATTCCATTTACTTTAACCTTGTGATATCATCACATCTGTCTCTGTTCTCCTTTTTCTCTCTCCCCTCATATGTTCTCTGTATGTGACACTCTTAGCTCTGCCTGTCTTTTTCCTATCTAATCATAGGCCTCATTGTGCAGGAAAAATCCTGCAATATCTAGGGGTTTATGATCAATGAAAAGAGGTCCATCCAGAGGAGAAGGGAAAAATAATGCATATGAAAGGGGAAATAGAGAAAAAGATGGGATCCACTCAGCAGCCTACACAGAGGAAGCAGACAGCACAGGTAAGACCTGCCTCGCAGCTCAGAGAATCCTGACAGGAGGCCCTTGGCAGGAGTCTTCTGGTTTCTGCCTCTGGCTTGTGAACATCCTGAGCCACAGTGCATCATCTCCTAGTAGCACAGGAAGACAACTATACACTTAGCAGCACAGAGGAGACAGCCATCCCAACTTGCACCAAGATTTGATCAGGGCCACAGAACTACATACAAAAGTACAACTCCAAGAGAGTGGGTCTCACAGAAGTACTTACATACTGGTGTACACAGAGAATGAGCCTCCCGGAAGCACAGAGAAAACAGAGTCAATGGCAGTAACACCAGCTAACAACAGAGATAACCAGATGTCAAAAGGTAAAAGCAAAAACATTACCAACAGAAACCAAGGCAATATGGCTCCATCTGAACCAAGTTTTCCAACAACAACAAGTCTTGGTTACTTCAACACACCAGAAAAGCAAGACCTGGATTTAAAATCACACTCCATGATGCTGTTAGGGGATTGCAAGAAGTACATTAATAACTTCCTTAAAGAAATACAGGAGAACAGGTAGAAGCCCTCCAAAGGAGACACAAAAATTGCTTAAATAAATATGGGAGAACATGGGTCAACAGATAGAAGCCCATAAATAGGAAACACAAATATCACTTAAAGAAATACAGGAGAACATGGATCAACAGGCAGAAGTTCTGAAAAAGCCAACACAAAAATCCCATAAAGAATTACAGGAAAACACTAACAAACAAGTGAAAGAACTGAGCAAAACCATCCAGGATCTAAAAACAGAATTAGAAACAACTAAGAAATCACAAAGGGAGATAAATTTGGAGATTGAAAACCTTGGAGAGAAATCAGGAGTCACAGATGCAAACATCAACAACAGAATACAAGAGATAGAAGAAAGAGTCTTAGGTGCTGAAGAAACCATATAAAGCATTGACTCAAGTCAAGGAAAATCCAAACTGCAAAAAGCTTGTAACCCAAAACATCAAGGAACTCCAGGACACAATGAGAAGACCAAACGTAAGGTTTCTAGGCATAGAAGAGAGTGAAGATTTACAACTTAAAGGGTCAGTAATTATCTTGAACACAAGTATAGAAGAAAACTTCCCTAACCTAAATAGAGAGATGCCCATGAACTTACAAGAAGCCTACAAAACTCCAAACAGACTGGATCAGAACAGAAATAGCTCTTGTCACACAATAATCAAAATATCAAACATACTAAAAAAAGAAAAATATTAAAAGCAGTAAGAGAAGAAGGCCAAGTAACATATAAAGGAAGACATATCAGAATTACACCATACTTCTCAACAGAGATCATGAAAGCTAAAAGATCCTGGGAAGATTTCATACAGACTCTAAGTGAACACAAATGCCAGCCCAGCCTACTGTACCCAGCAAGTCTGAATCACCATAGATGGAAAAAACATGATATTCCATGATAAAACCAAATATACACAAGATTGTTCCACAAATCCAGCCCTTCAATGGATAATGGATGGAAAACACCAATACAAGGAGGGCAACTACACCCTAGAAAAAGCAAGACAGTAATCTCTCAACAAACTCAAAAGAAGATAACCACTCAAACATAAAAATAGCATCAGAAATGACAGGAAGCAACAATCACTATTCCTTAATATCTCTTAACATCAATGGACTATATCCCCTCCCCCCCAAAATGTCATAGACTAACAGACTGGATACTTAAACAGGACATAGCATTTTTCTGCATACAGGAACTGTACCTCAGTGACAAAGACAAACACTACCTCAGAGTAAAAGGCTGTAAAACAATTTTCCAAGTAAATGGTCCCAGGAAACAAGCTTGAGTAGCCATCTTAATATCAGATAAAATTGACTTTTAAACTAAAGTCATCAAAAAAAAACCAAACAAACAAAAAACAAAACAAAACAAAAGACAAGGAAGGCACTTTATACTCATCAAAGGAAAAATCCACCAAGAAGATCTCTCAATTCTGAACATCTATGCTCCAAATACAAGGGCAGCTTCATTCATAAAAGAAACTTTACTAAAGCTCAAAGAACACATTGCACCTCATACAATAATTGTGGGTGACTTCAACACTCCATTATCCTCAATGGAGCTATCAGGGAAGCACCAACTAAAGAGAGACACAGTGAAACTAATTGAAGTTTCTGACCAAATGGATTTAACATATATAGCATTTCATCCTAAATCAAAAGAATATACCTTCTTCTCAGCACCTTATGGTACCTTCCCCCAAATCAGCCATATAATAGGTCATAAAACAGACCTCAACAGACATAAGAAGATGGATCTAATCTCATGCTTCCTATCAGATCACTATCGAGTATGGTGGTCTTCAATAGTAACAAAAACAACAGGAAGTCCACATACACATGGAAAGAAATCAAAGACTTTTTAGAATTTAATGAAAATGAAGGCACAACATATCTAATTTTATGGAACACAATGAAAGCAGTGCTAAGAGGAAAAGTCATAGTGCTGAATGCGTCCAAAATAAACCAGAGAGAACATACACTTGCACACCTGAAAGCTCTAGAACAGAAAGAAGCTAATACATCCAAGAGGAGTAGAAGAAATGAAATCCTCAAACTCAGGGCTGAAAGCAACCAAGTAGAATAAAAAGGAACCATACAAAGAATCAACAATACTAGGAGCTGGTTCTTTGAGAAAATCAATAAGATTGATAAAGGCTTAGCCAGACAAATTAGAGTGCACAGAGACAGTATCCAAATTAACAAAATCAGAAATTAAAAGGGAGATGAAACAACAGAAACTTAGGAAATTAAAAAAATCATCAGATCCAACTACAAAAGCTTATACTAAACACAACTGAAAAATCTGGAGGAAATGGACAATTTCTTAGAAAGATACCAAATACCTAAATTGAATCTGGCTCAAATAGGCAATCTAAACATTTTCATAACCCCTAAAGAAATAGAAGTGTTCATTGAAAGTCTTCCAACACAAAAAAGCACAGGACCAGATGGTTTTAGTGCAGAATTCTATCAGACATTCAAAGAAGACCTAACACCAATACTCTTCAAAATATTCCACAAAATAGAAAGAGAAGAAACACTAACTAAATCATTATATGAAGCCACAATTTTGCTGATACTAAAGCCACCAAAGATCCAACGAAGATAGAGAATTTCTGACCAATTTCCCATATGAATGCCGATGCAAAAATACTAAATATAGTTCTTGCCAACTGAATTCAAGAACACATCAAAACTTTTATTCAGCACGATCTCATCCCAGGGATGCAGGGATGATTCAATATATGGAAATTCATCAATGTAATCCAGTACATAAACAAACTCAAATGAAAAAAAAAACACATGGTCATTTCATTAGATGCTGAAAAAGACTTTGACAGAATTAAGCATCCTTTCATGTTAAAAGTCTTGGAAAGATAAGGAATCCAAGGCCTGTATCCAAACGTAGTAAAAGCTATACACAGCAAACCAGTAGCCAACATCAAACTAAATAGAGGGAATCTTGAAGCACGCCCACTAAAATCAGGGACCAGGCAAGGTTGCCCTCTCTTTCCATATCTATTCAATATAGTATTTAAATTTCTAGCTAGAGCAATTTAGACAACAAAAGAGGTCAAAGGGATACAAATAGGAAAGGAAGAAGTCAAGTTATCACTATTTGCAGATGATATGGTAGTATACTTAAGTGAACCGAAAAACTCCACTAAAGAACTCCTACAGCTGATAAACAACTTCGGCAATGTGGCTGGATATAAAATTAACTCAAGCAAATCCTATACTCAAAAATTAAACATGCCGAGAAGGAAATTGGGGACATGACTCCCTTCAAAATAGTCACAAACAATATAAAATATGTGGGAGTGACTCTACACAAACAAATGAAAGATTGGTATGGCAAGAACTTCAAGTCTATGAAGAAAGAAATCTAATAAAACCTCAGGAAATCAAAACATCTTCCATGCTCTTGGAATGGCAGGATTAATATAATAAAAACGGCCATCCTGCCAAAAGCAATATACAAATTCAATGCAATCCCCATCAAAATCACAACTTAATTCTTCTTAGAGTTAGAAAGAACAATTCACAAATTCATCTGGAATAAAAAAAAAAGGTGTGATAAAACTATTCTCAACAGTAAAAGAACTGCTGGGGGAATCAGTATCTCAGACCTCAAGCAGTACTACATACCCAGATGTTAAAAACTTCATGATATTGGTACAGTCACAGGCAGATGGATCAGTGGAATAGAAATGAAGATCCAGAAATGAACCCACATACCTGTGGTATCTTTATCTTTGAAAAAGTTGCTAATTTCATCCAGTGGAATGAAGATAGTCTCTTTAACGAATGGTGCTGGCTCAACTGGCAGCTAGCATGCAGAAGAATGAAAATAGACCCATTCTTACCCCCTTGTACTAAGCTCAAGTTCAAGTAGATCAAGGACTTCCACATAAAGTCAGACACATTATAACTAATAGAAAAAATAACTGGGGAAGAGCCTGGAACACATAGGCACAGGGGAACATTTCTTGAACAGAACCCTGATAGCCTGTGCCCTAAGATCAAGAATTAGCAAATGGGACCTCATAATATTACAAAGTTTCTGCAAAGCAAAGGGTACTGCCAAAAAGGCAGCCAACAAATTGAGAAAAGATCTTTACCAATCCTATAAGAAATGCCATCCTCTGCCAAATATTTGGCTAGCAACATGGGTTTCTCCATCTGTATTCTTTGGGTGGTGGTCCAGTCCCTGGGAGATCTGAGCGTTTTGGACTGTTGACACCATTGCTCCATCCATGGGGCTGCCATTACACTTGTAGAAATGGGAATTGCAAGAGCTGGCTCCAACTGCCAGCAAGGAGGAACCTGGATTCAAGAGAGACATTATAGTTACATTGGTGCAACATAAAATCTCTGATGCATAAATCATCATTCTCAGGTTAACGAGAGCCATTTCTGTTCAGTGGAACTCTGTCAACACTGAAGTTACATGGATAAGTTTTATTCTTAAGCCAGACACAGCAACTTCAGTGTAAGTCAAGAAAAAAAAAACTATTTTCAGGGAGGCTCATGTCCAGCAGATGGCACAATAAGGCCATGAATCCCCACTGAGAGATGAGGTCGATATGGAGGGACCTCTGAGTTCTCTGTGATTTTCTTTATGAAGGGTACTAACTGATCTGCACTGTGGTGATTAACATGTGATGATGTCTCTATGCTCAAACACAGTAAAGATTCTTTGATGAACATTTTGCAGATTTATGTTCACTTGTTTTTATTTGGTTTTTATATCATTTTGGAAAAAAGCAATAAAATTTATCCTAATAACTTATTTCCCCACCCCAACTATTTGTACAACCTTCCTACCTCCCAATTCATACAACTGCACACTTTTTTCTTTTTGAATATAAGAAAAAAACGAAAGACAATTAAAGGGGGATTAAAAACTGAAACAAAGCAGAAAATTATCAAAACAAAGTACACAGAGCAAGAGAGAGAGAGAGAGAGAGAGAGAGAGAGACAGAGAGACAGAGAGACAGAGAGAGAGAGCAATAGAATCACAACTCTGTAATACACATGAAATGCAATCACTGATAAGTGAAAATTAATAAACTCAGAAGCTCTGAATACTCAAGGCACAATTAGCAAATCAAAAGATTCCCAATAAGAAGGAAGGAGAGGACCCTGGTCCTGAAAAGACTGGATCCAGTTTTGTAGAAGAGTACCAGAACAGAGAAATGGTAGTGGTGGGGTGATTGGGGAATAGGCGGTGGGGGGGCAAGAGGACTTATGGGACATATGGTGAGGGGGGAAATGGGAAAGGGGAAAGTCTTTGGAATGTAAACAAGAAGATAGAAAATAAAAAAAAAGAAATATAAAGAAATATAAAGTCTGCAATAATACCATTCAGGGTTATTTTGTTTTGTTTTGTTTTGTTTTGTTTTGTTTTGTTTTGTTTGCTTTGTTTTGCTATCAACTGTTAAGCATGTCTTCATGATTAACTGTGTTTAACATTCCCTGTGAGATTCCACTGGGGAAAACTAATTATTTGTTTATATGCTAGTGTCCATCAAATTCTTCTTGGTTAGGACTGATAATCTGTGTCCAATTCTTTGTAGATTTTATCTGGGTTGACTTGGCTCAGGCTCTGTGCCTTTTAGCCAACAGTCTCTGTGAATTCATATGTTGATCATTCCAATTATGTCTGGAAGTCACTCTTTTTTTGGAGTCCCACAACTGCTCTGGCTCTTAAAATCTGCTCAATTTGAAAAAGTTTGCTCTCAATTTTTATCTCTAATTTACTATACCACATTTGTAAATTCCTCAGATTATACTGTTCCAATTCTATTTTCTCAGCTTCTAGAGCTTAATACAAAAATCACAATATTGAAATCTTGGGGCAAGTATGACTGATCACATAAAACACTTGCCTTGTTGACCTGGGTGACCTATTCAGTATATTTGTTCCAGTTCCACATATTTATATATCAGGTAATTCATGTTTTATCACTGAGTAATATTCACTTTTTTATATGTAAAAATTTGTCTATTTTTATTTATGCTTTATTAGAAATCTAGGCAGATTCCATCCTTTATATTCTGTTAAAAGATCATGCTGTTAATAAACATGAAAGTATGGGTATCTCTACAATAAGATACAGAATCATTTGTGTACATGTGTGAGAGGATTATTGCTGGGAAACAATAATTTCATTTTTTGGCCAATGGTCATTGGAATGTCTTCATCCTAAGTAAGTGTGGTTAATGACCCTGTTTAGCGATTATATAGGTCCTAGTTGTATTGCTAAGGGTCATGTTGTTAAACTGCCTTAAAATATTTATGTTTCTATCCAGTGGACTGTCTGACCCTTGACCACAGTGGCTTATATATGCTCAGTGTAAAGATTAATGCAGACATTTATGAGTACTCAAACTGTTTAGAGTGAATGACAGAGTATTCAGAAACAGGTGATTCAATGATACTGACCTCTCACCCAAGAATCAAAGGCCATCATAAAACATGGAAAGGGATGTAAGATTCCAAGCATGTTGTTAAAGGACATGAAATCTTATCTCTAGGGATTTAACTGTTCTTAGTGTATACATGATCTTTTAGTCACTGTGTTTTCCAGCAAAAAAGCACAGAAATCAATCAAGTGAAAATTACTACACTAGAGACCTTGATGTGACTGAGCAAGTAAAGATGTCTACTGGCAAACTTGGCATCATCTGTTAAATCCCTTAGAATTCAATTATACAAATCATCCTCTAAGTTTAATATGTCCCACTTGGTGAAGGCACACTCTGTTATCACCACTAAGAATAATATAACAATTTATAAATTACAACATGGAAGGGAGGTACTCTTAAAGGCAATTTGAAGATCTTTTGGCATTTGCTGACTAATGGGCAAAATATAACTTCATTTTTGGTGGAAGATTTATGGAGGTTCATTCTTTACTAGTGATGACCCTATCTATGTGTATTTGGTAGCACTAATTAAACGCACTGTGTTGTTAGATATTGATATAAAAGAGGTCAGGATGTTAGGAAAGAGACTTACTGGAAACTTCTATTCTAACGGAATATTAGGGGTCCAGTGGTGGTAGATTCTGGGGAGAGTCCAGAGAGTGGTGGTTGATCATAGCATATTTCATATATGATTGAAATTTTCAAAGAATACAAATCCTTATGAATAGAGAGTTAACAACATTACATACATATAGAATTTTCACACAGGTGTATATTGTACACTGTGCATTCTCCTATAATGTCTTGTCCCTCTTATTTTCCTTTTATTCTACTGTACAATTGGTACTTCATCATGTATTTGCATAGTTGTATATAACTAAGAAAAACATAAGAGTTAATATGAGTCACATTTAACATGTGTGATGTGAAATTGTTTAAATTAATATAGCTATATCTCATCGCATCTATTTTTCAAAAGCCATGTAACTTTCTTTTTCATATATATATATATATATATATATATATATATATATATATATATATTCATGCCTTAGTGGGAAAATCCTTTGCATCCACATCTACAGCTTATATATATATATAATGTAGTTAATCATGATAGTGCTGCAATAATCATTGCTGTGTAATATTTAACCTCATTTACTTTTATACAATTATACATTTTAGTGAATTTTGAAGTATATGCTGTGGGAAAGGAAATATTACTTTCATTTATTTGATAGAAGTCTCTAATTCTCAAAAGTTAGCCATTTTTGGAATTTATAATCAAAATCATCATCATCATCACCACCACCACCACCATCATCATCATCATCATCATCATCATCATCATGTTCACAAAGCACCATCTGTAAATCCAAGTATTAACATTGTTCTAAAGTGGAGCAACAGGCACAGGCTAAAAAGTTATTGAGAGCTAAGTTCCTAAAGTTACATCCACAGCATGTGACCAGGGCTCATGGAAAGTATGGGATGCACCTCATAAGATAGGATTGTACCAGAGTACTGTGCTGACACATGTGCCTTTTTAGTCCTTCCTCTCCTGTTCTTCTCTAGCTGGACTAGGTTCTTACCTAAGAAGTATATGCTCATGAATATGCAAATTCATTTAATCAATGTCAGTAAATACAGGGATGTCCACACCCTGAAAACAACCTATGATCAGTGTCCTCTCCACAGTCACTGAACACACTGACTCTAACAATGGAATGGAGCTGGGTCACTCTCTTCCTCCTGTCAGTAACTACAGGTAAGGGGCTCAGAAGTTCCAAATCTGAAGAGGATACAGAACCTCTGGTCACAATGACATCCACTCTGCCTTTTTCTACACAGGTGTCCACTCTGATGTCCACCTGCAGCAGTCTGGAGCTGAGCTGGTGAGGCCTGGGTCTTCAGTGAAGATGTCCTGCAAGGCTTCTGGCTACACCTTCACCGACTACTGGGTGAACTGGGTAAAACAGAGACCTGGACAGGGCTTTGAATGGATTGGAGGTATTTATCCTGGAAATGGTAATACTGGCTACAATGAGAAGTTCAAGGGCAAGGCCACACTGACTGCAGACACATCCTCCAGGACAACCTACATGGAGCTCAGCAGGCTGACATCTGAGGACTCTGCGGTCTATTACTGTACAAGACCCACAGTGTTGTAACCACATCCTGAGTGTGTCAGAAATCCTGGAGGAGCAGGAAGCTGCCCTAAGAATGAATGACTGAAAGATTAATCTTCAGACTTGCTCAGAAATTGTAATTTTGAGTGTCCATCTATTGCCTCCTCCTTACAGTCCTATAGTGGCTAGTCCATCCTTTTTTTTTTAATTTTTATTTTCTACATTCTATGTTTACATCCCAGTTTCCCCCTCCCTATGTCCCTTAATTCCTCTCCCTCCCAACTATTCCCCTATCATTCCCCCTCCCCCGACGGTTTCTCTACAAAACTGGATCCAATCTTTACAGGCCCAGGGTCCTCTCCTTTCTTCTTGGGAATCATTTGACTTGCTAATTGTGCCTTGAGTATTTAGGGCTTCTGGGCTCATTAATATCCACTTATCAGTGATTGCATTTCATGTGTATTCTTTTGTGACTGGGTTAGCTCACTCAGCATGATATTTTCCAGGTCTAACCATTTACCTACAAATTGCATGAATTCATTATTTTTAATTGCTGAGTAGTATTCCATTGTATAAATATACAACATTTTCTGTATCCATTCCTCCTTTGAGGGATATTTGGGCTCCTTCCAATTTCTGGCTATTATAAACAAGGCTGCTATAAACATAGTGGAGCATGTGTCTTTATTGTATCCAGGGGAATCCTCTGGGTATATGCCCAGGAGTGGTATGCCAGGGTCCTCTGAAAGGGACATGCCTGCTAGTCCATCTTTGTAAACACCCATCTATGAATAAAGTGATGCTGGCTGAGGATGAATCCTCAGTTCTCCATACCTTGTCAATATCTTCACCAGTGACCACCTCCATTGACAAATTTCTTATTCAACAAAACAATAAAAGTAGAAAATTATGGTGATGTATGATAAAAACATCACTGGTTCCTGAATGAGAAGAACTATTCTAAAGTGTTGGGAATTATGTATGAGTTTGACCAATAAATCCAAATCATCAACATCTGGGCAAACAAGTGCTCCTTCACATTCTTAAGCAATAAGTGATCTCAGGTGTGTTGCTATCTGTTGCCATTTGTTCTTGCAGAAATTCCAGTCTCTTATAATGTGATGAATATTTATATCATAATACATAGGCATGCAAATATAATGTCTGTATATTGGTCAAAATGTTACTAAATTTCATTTCATAGAAATCATTTACCATTACATTGTATCTACCTGATAAATTATGTAGGTTCTGAGATTATACATAAGAGTTTGACCCCATATTCACTTCCTTCTGAGACTCAGTAGTCATCCCTACTCTCACTATCCTTTTTAGAACATGGACGTTTGGTTGAAGACCCTGTTTAGAAATGATGTATAGGCCCTAGCTGTTTTGCTAAGGGAACTGTTGTCAACCTGCCTTAAAATATTTATATTTATATCCAGGAGACTGTCTCAGCATTGATCACAGAGGTTCATACATGCTCTGTGTAAAGATTAATGCAGACATTCATGAGTGGTCAGACTGTTTAGAAGGATTGACAGTGTATTCAGCAATAGGTGATTCAATGATACCAACCTCTCACCCAAGAATCAAAGATCATCATAAGACATGGAAAAAGCATGTAAGATTCCAAGAATGGGGTTAAAGGACATGAAATCTTATCTCTGGGGATTTAACTCTTCTTAGTGCACACATGATCTCCTAGTTGCTTTATTTGCGAGCAAGAAAAAAGCACACAAATCAAATTGAAATTGCCACATGAGAGACCTTGATATGACTGAGCAGGTAAAGATGTCTACTGTCAAACTTAGTGATATCTATTAAATCCCTTAGAATTCCATTATACAAATCATCCTCTTAGTTTAATATGTGCCACTTGGTTCAGGTGCATGCTGTTATCAGCACTAAGAATAATACAAAAATTTTAAAATTATTACATGGATGGGATGTACTCTTGAGGGACCAGGCAAGCCTATTACCTTTTGGCATTTTCCTACTGATGGGAAAAATATAATTTATTTTTGGGGGTAAGATTTCTGGAGGTTCACTTGTTACTAGTGATGACCCTATCTATGTGTGTGTAGGCAGCACTAATTAATTATTATAATTCATTAATTATTCAAACAGAAGATGTCAGGATGTTATGAAAGAGACTTATTGGAAAGTTCCAAATGGACCTGGTGGTTGTAGATTTTGTTGAGAGTCCAAAGAGATGTTGTTGATCATAACATGTTTCATATTTTCATAATCATATTTTATATGATTGAAAATTCAAATAAAAGTCCTTATGAAATATAGAAATAACAATTTCACATATCTAAAGAATTTTCATACAGGTGTATTTTGTACACTGTGCATTTTCTCCTATAATGTCTTGTCCCTCCTTTCTTCCCTTTATTCTACTCTACAATTGGTACATCATCATATATTTGCATATATAGTTGTCTATAACTATGAAAAATATGAGCTAATAATAAGAGTTACATTTAATTTATATGATTTTGAGACTGTCTTAATTAATGTAGCTATATCTTATAGCATTCATTTTTTCCAAAAGCAATGTAAATTTCTTATACATTTCATTTTTTCTTAGCTTTTTTTTTTTTTTGGTTTTTCGAGACAGGGTTTCTCTGTATTCCTGGCTGTCCTGAAACTCACTTTGTAGACTAGGCTGGCCTTGAACTCAGAGATCTGCCTGCCTCTACCTCCCATGTTCTGGGAATAAAGGCAGGAGCCACCACTGTCTGGCCAATTTTCTGGTTTTATGTATATTCTTGCATTAGTAATAAAAACCCTTCATATACATATCTATAGCTCATATCTATCTGAAATTTAGTTAATCATGATAGTGCTGTAATAATCATTAATATATAATATTTAACCATATTTTCTTTTATATAATTATACATTTTATTGAATTCTGAGGTATAGCCTGTGGGAAAGGCAAATATTACTTGCATTTATCCAAAAGAAGGGTCTAATTCTCAAAAGCTAGCCATTTTTTTGGAAATTAGCATCAAAATCCTCCTCCTCCTCCTCCTCCTCATCTTCATCATCATCATCATCATCATCATCATCATCATCATTTTCACAAAGAACAAAATTCATGTGTTACCATTGTCCCAATGTATAGCAACAGACTCAGGCCAAAAAATGTATTGAGAGCTAAGTTCCTGAAGTTTCGTCCACAGCATGTGACGTGACTAGAGTTCAGGGAAAGTGTATGGGATGCACTTCCTCAGAGAGGATTAGGATATTGACCTAAGTATTCTGCAACCTAACCCATGTGCCTTTTCAGTTCTTCCTCTTCAGTTTCTCTGTAGCTGGACTAGGTTCTTACTTAAGAAATGCATTCCTCATGAATATGCAAATTCACTGAATCTATGGCATTAATACAGGGATGTACACACTCTGATAACAACCTATAATCAGTGCCATCTCTACAGTCACAGAAAAAACTGACTCTAAGCATGGAATGGAGCTGGGTCTTTCTCTTCCTCTTGTCAGTAACTGCAGGTAAGGGAGTCAGCAGTTTCAAATCTGAAAAGGAGACAGGCTTGAGGTAACAATGACATCCACTCTGCCATTCTTTCCATAGGTGTCCAATCACAGGTCCAACTGCAGCAGTCTGGAGCTGAGCTGGTGAAGCCTGGGGCTTCAGTGAAGTTGTCCTGCATGGCTTCTGGCTACAGTTTTACCAGCTACTGGGTGAGCTGGGTAAAGCAGAGGCCTGGACAGGGTCTTGATTGGATTGGATGGATTTATCCTGGAACTGGTAATACTGAATACAATGAGAAGTTCAAGGGCAAGGCCAAACTGACTGCAGACACATCCTCTAGTACAGCCTACTTTCATCTCAGCAGCCTGACATCTGAGGACTCTGCGGTCTATTACTGTGCAAGGCACAGTGTTGAAACCACATCCTTAGTGTGGCAGAAACCCTGGGGGATCAGGAAGCTGCACTGAGAATGAGATGAGAAACATTAATTTTCAGACTTAGTCAGAAATTGCAATTTTGCATGTTCATTCCTTGCCTCTTCCTCACATTCCTATAGTGCCTTTGTCAGCTTTGTCAGTGTCCACCTATGAGTAATGTGATGCTGGCTGAGGGTGAACTTACAGTTCACCATATAATGTCAATCTCTTCACCAGTGACTAACTTCATTGACATGTTTCAAAACAATAAACATGGAAAATATGACGATGCATGATAAAAAATATCATTGGATTCTGAGAGAGCAGACCTGATTTAAATTGTTAGGAATAATGTATAATATGAATTTGACTTATACAATCCAAACCACCATCTGGGCAAACAAACGCTCCTTGAGAGTCTTAAGAAATAAGTGATCTCTGGTGTGTTGCTTTCTGTTGTCAGGTGTTCCAGCCGACATTTCAGTCAAGGATATTTATATCAGAATTCATAGGCATGCAAATATAATACTGTAGTTTGGTCAAAATAATACTAAATCACTTTTCATCAAACTCCTTTACCATCACATTCTATCTACTTGTTAAATTATGTAGGTTCTGAGATTGTACGTAATTGTTTAATCTCATACTTACTTCCAAAACTCAGTAGTCATCCCTACAGTCATAGTCTTTTTAGAACATGGACACAGCATCAACTCTCATATTCCATTGCATACCTGTTGCTCAGCTTTGTTCTGTAGAGAATTTGTGAACATGTGTGTCTGTATCCACATATATTTCTTAGGTTTGTTTTCAGTGACTATTATTATGTTTATTTGTTTTGTCCTATTCCCATTTGTTTGCTTTTCCTTTAACTTTGCAATTCTTTATTATTATATTTATGTTCATTTGTTTTCTAATTAAAGAAACACAATCAAGTTGGGATATGATTTGGAGTTATTGGGGAGGGAAATCTGTATTCAGAATATATCACATGAACAAATGTATCTTCAATAGAAATAGAAAAAAGAGATCTTTACAAAGTTAGTAAATAAACAAATAATTCTCATAACATCATTGTTGAGTTACTATCCTGTATGATCAAGTGCCCATACTTTAGTTCTCATGTATTTGTTTACATTGTTCAATGTATAATCAGAAGCTAGGTCTGAAAGGACTTAATGGTAAGGCACTTGTCATAGGCATAATTCTAAGGTGTTAAATACATAAGTAAAACATGTGGGTTTTAGCCTCTCTCATTTTCTCTGTCTCTCTGCCTCTGTCTCTGTGTCTCTCATTCTTTGTCTCTCTCTCTGTGCATGAGTGTGTTTGTGTATTCCAATTTGCTTACTTTTCTTTTTTATTATTTTTTAGATTGTGTTTTCTAATTTTATAAAGAAACAGAGTAGAGCTGGAAGAAGATCCAAAGGTGTTGGGGAATGGAAACTAGTAATCTGAATATACTGCATGAAGCCATCTATTTTTAATGATATATAGAAAAATGAATTTCAAAATATTAGTAAACAAAATTCTGATATATGTTGTATACATTTCCTCTATGCTCAAAAATCTCAACACTTTGTTTACACCTTTAAAGTGTACTCAAAAGCTAGGACAGAAAGCATCAGTGTAGGGGAATACCAGAACAGGGAAGTGGGAAGGGGTGGATGGGGGAATAGGGGGAGGGAAAAGGGCATGTGGGAACTTTGGGGGGTGGGGAACCAGGAAAATGTAAATGAAATGTAAATATAGAGTATATCCAATGAAAAATTTAAAAATAAAAAAATACAGTAAACAGTGTAACTTGGAAACAAAAAGAAAACAACATATGATCAGTGTTCTCTTCACAGTCCCTCAACACATTGACTGTAACCTTGGAATGAAGCTGGTTCTTTTTTTTTGTTCCTGCCAGTATAAGTGCAGGTAAAGGCATCACTAGGTCCAAATCTGAACAGAAGATAGGGACTGAGGTAAAAATGACATCCACTCTGCCTTTTTCTCCACAGGTGTCCACTCGCAGGTCCAGATGCAGCAGTCTGGAGCTGAGTTGTTGAGGCCCAGCATTTCAGTGAAGCTGTTCTGCAAGGCTTCTGGCTACACCTTTACTAATCACAATATTCGCTGGATAAAGCACAGGCATGGACAGGGCCTTGAGTGGATTAGAGGGATTAATTCAGGAGATGGTAGTACTGCCTACAATAAGTTCAAGGGCAAGGCCACATTGACTTCAAATAAATCCTCCAACACATCCTGCATGCAATTCAACAGCCTGATATCTGAGGACTCTGAAGATTTACTGTGAAAGACACAGTGTTGTAACCACACCCTGAGGTTTTCAAAAACTCTGAAGGCGCAGCAAGCTGCTCTGGCACTGAGATGACAAATTGACTAATAGTTAGACTAGCTCAGCAATAGTAATTCTAAGTGTCCATTTCTTGCCTCCTCCTCATGGTCCTATAGTGACTTTGTCAGTTTTGTAAAGAGTATAATGAATAAAGTGATGCTGATTTATGATAAACATACAGGACACCATACATTGTCAATCAATTCACCAGTGACCACGTGTTTTATTGAATAAGAAATATTTACGTGTTTCTTATTCAACATACCTATATAAAATGAAAAGTGTGATTGCATGATAAAATATCACTGGATTCTAAGAGACCAGAAGTTTGTATAGATGGGAATAAAGTATAATAGGAGTTTGATCTATAAAATCCAAATCACCAACAGCAGGTAAAACAATCTCTCCCTTCATAAGTATGTGACTTCATAAGAGTTATGGCTCTATGTTCCATTAGAAGTTCCAGTCTCTTAGAATTTGAAACAAAATATTTGTATTAGAATGCATAGGCATATAAATATAATTCCTATAGGTTAGTCAAAATATTATTAAATCACTTTTTGTTGAAATCCTTTACCAACACTACTTATGTACATTTTAATTGAAGTAGTCTCTGAGATTACATATGAGTGATCCCATATTTACTTCCTTCACAGTCTTAGTAATCATCCCTACTGTCAATAGCCTTTTTGAACATGGACCTATACTGATACAGCATCAACTCTCATAGTTCATTGTGTACCTGTAACCCTGCTTTGTTCTATGGAGTATTTGTGAATATGTCTTTGCATCCACATGTGTTACTTGTGCTTTGTTTTTGGTGACATTTCTTTTGTTTG
Source organism: Apodemus agrarius (assembly GCA_964023405.1). Taxonomy (NCBI): domain Eukaryota; kingdom Metazoa; phylum Chordata; class Mammalia; order Rodentia; family Muridae; genus Apodemus; species Apodemus agrarius. The sequence continues at coordinate 5,396,659 of OZ030011.1, forward strand.
TTTGTTTTGTCCTATTCCCCTTTGTTTGATTTTCCTTTATCTGACTATGTTTTTCTTTTTATTACCTTTATATTCTTTATGTTTTCTAAATAAAAAAAGAATAAAGAAACAGTAATCAAGGTAGGATAAGATTTAGAGGTGTGGGGGAAGGGAAAGCAATAATCTAAACATATTGCATGAAGAAACCTATTTTCAAAACAAAATATGAATAAAAATTTTAAAAGTTAATAAATATGAAGTAATTATAACATCTTTGTTGTGTAAATATCCTATATGCTCATGTGCCCACACTTTAGATCTCATGTCTTTGTTTAAATTGTTCAAAGTGTATTCAGAAGCCAGGTTAGAAAACATTCAAGGATAAGGATTATGTAAAGTGCATAATTCTAAGGTGTAGTGAAGTACATAAATAAAATGTTTGGGTTCAGCATCTCTGCAGTTGTCATAGAGTGAAGCAAACCCTCTATGAAAACTAGCAGGTGATATAGATTGAATTTGGTAGCATGAATTAGACTCTGTGGAGTATAAGCACAACCAGTTTATTGTAGATTTTCACAGATATTGGTAAAAGGACTCCAGGCAACAATAATTTTTATAATCATACCAAATCCTGTTTCACGATATAGCTTAGGTGTGACTATATACAACATATTTTATGTAGTTCCTGTGAACATGAATGTGGATTCTTTTTGCTAAAATCCAGATTCAAGTCTGCTCTATATCCAACAGCACATAGTTAGGTCAGCAGGCCATAAAGTATATGTGATACGTCCCACAAGCATGGGGAAAAATCTAACAATGGAAGAGTCTGGGATAATTATTCTGGGTAATTGTGGTGTGTTCTGTTCCTACTTCCTCAGATTAATTCCAAGATCACCAGGTTGTCAAGAACCTCTCCTCTCAGCTTTGTGGATGATGTGCAGGTATTAGATTTCTTCTCCTTCCTCGAGAACCAAAGATTTCAGCTTATAGGGCCAGGAAATATCTTCAACAAAATTACAGAAGCAAACTTCCCTAACCTAAAGTTAGAGATGCTGATGAAGATACAAGAAGCCTACAGAACTCCAAGCAGATTAGACAAAAACAGAAATTCCTCCAAAACATAATAATCAAAACTCAAAACGCACAAAGAAAGAAAGAATATTAAAAGCAGCAAGGAAAAAAGATCAACTGACATATAGGGGCAGGCCTATCAGAATTACACCAGACTTCTGACCAGATACCATGAAAACTAGAAGATCCTGGGTAGATCCCATACAGACCCTAAAAGAACACAAATGCCAGCCTGTACTACTATACCCAGCTAATCTATTAATTGCTGTAGATGGAGAAATGAGATATTCCATGATAAAACCAAATTTACACAGTCTTTCCATAAATCCAGCCTTACAATGAATAATAGATGGAAAATGCCAACAACAGGTGGGAAAGTACACCTGAGAAAAGCAAGAAAGTAATCTTCTTTCAACAAAGCCAAAAGAAGATAACCACACAAACATAAAAATCATATAAAAAACAGGAAGCAACAGTCACTATTCATTAATATATTTTAATGTCAATGAACTCAATTCCCCAATAAAAAGACATATATTACCAAACTAGATACACAAACAGGACCCAGCAATTTGCTGCATACAGGAAATGCACCTAAGTGTCAAAGAAAAATACTACCTCAGAGTAAAATGCTAGAAAACAATGTCCAAGCAAATGGTCCCGGGAAACAAGCTATAGTAGCCATAATATCAGATAAAATCAACTTTCAAGCAAAAGTCATCAAAAGAGACACAGAAGGTCACTTCTTACTGGTCAAAGGAAAAAAAATCACCAAGAAGAACTTTCAATTCTGAACATCTATGCTCCAAATGCAAGGCCTCCTACATTCATAAAAGAAACTTTACTAAAGCTGAAAGCACACATTGCACCTCACTCAATAATTGTGGGTGAGTTTAACACCCTATTCTCATCAATGGTCAGATCAGGGAAACACAAACTAAACAGAAACAAAGTGAAACTAACAGAAGTTTGGGCCAAATGCATTGAACAGATTTCATCCTAAATGAACATAATATACCTTCTTTTGAGCAACTCATGATACCTTCTCCAAGATTCACCATATAACTGGTCATGAAATAGACCTCAACAGATATAAGAAGATTAAAATAACCCCATGCCTCCTATCAGATCACTACATATTAAGGCTGGTTTTAATAGCAACAAAAACAACAGAAAGACTACATACACATGGAAGCTGAACAATGTTCTACTCAATGATACTTTTGTCCAGGAAGAAATATGGTAAGAAATCAAAGACCTTTTTTGAATTTAATGAAAATGAAGGCACAACATACTCTAATTTATAGGATACAATGAAAGCATTGCTAAGAGGAAAACTCATAGCTCTGTGTACCTCTAAATAAATTGGAGAGAGCATACACTAGCAGCGTAACAGCATACTTGAAAGCTCTAAAACAAAAAGAAGTTAATACACCCAACAGGAGTAGATGGCAGGGAATCATCAAACTCAGGACTGAAATCAACCAAGTAGAAACAAAGAAGATACTAAATACAAAAGTTTAATCAGGATTAGGTAGACCATCTAAAGAGTTCCATAACCCCTAAAGAAAGATGCATTCATTAAAAGTCTCCAAAGCATAAAAAGCACAAGACCAGATTGTTTTAGTGCATAATTCTATCAGACTTTCAAAGAAGGCCTAACACAATAATCTTCAAACTATTTCACAAAATGGAAACAAAGCGAAGACTACCCAACTCATTCTATGAAGCCACAATTACGCTGATACCAAAACCACACAAAGATTCAATAAAGAAAGGGAACTTCAAACCAATTTTCCTTATAAATTTTGATGCTAAAATAATTAAATTCTTGACAAATAGACACATCTAAATGATCATTCAACATGTTCAAGTAGGCTTCATCCAAGGTCTTCAGGGAAGGTTCAATATATGGAAATCTATCAGTGAAATCCACTATAAAAACAAACTCAAAGAAAAAACCCACATGATCATTTTATTAGATTCTGAAATAGCATTTGAAAAATTCAGCATTCTTTTATGTTATAAGTCTTGGAAAGGTCAGGAATTCAAGGCCCATAGATAAACATAGTGAAAGTAATATACAGCAAACCAGTAGCCAACATCAAAGTAAATGGAGAGATATGTGAAGCAATCCCACTAAAACCAGGGAGTAGACAAGGCTGCCCTCTCTTCATATCCAAGACAGTACTTGAAGTTCTAGAATAGAGCAATTAGACAACATAAGTAGGTCAGAGGGTTAGAAATTGGAAATGAAGAAGTCAAACTATCACTATTTGGAGATGATATCATATACATAAATGACCCCACAAACTCCACAATAGAACTCCTACAGCTGATAAACAACTTCAGCAAAGTGGCTGAATATAAAATCAAATCAAACAAATCAGTAGCCTTCCTATAGTTAAAGGATGAACAGGCTGAGAAAGAAATTAGGCAAATGACACCCTTCACAATAGTCACAAACAATATAAAGTATCTTGGTGTGACTCTAATCAAACAAGTGACAGATCTGAATGACAAGAACTTGAAGTCTCTGAAGAAAGAAATCAAAGAATACCTCAGAAGTTGGGAATATCTACCATGCTTGTTGATTGGAAGGATTAATATAGTAAGCATGTCCATCATCCCAAAAGCTCTGGTACAAAAAGAAGCTAATTCCCACAAGAGAATTGACCAAAAGCAATCTACAGATTAAACACAATCCCCATCTAAATTCCAACTCAAATCTTCAGAGAGTTAGAAAGACCAATTCTCAGATAATTCAACTGGAATATCAAAAATCTAGGCTAGCTAAAACAATGCAAAAAAAGTCTGCAAAAATATTTTTGAATTCAATTTTTTGACTATCAGCTGCTGAGAATGTCTTCATGATTAGCTGTGTTTATTATACCCTGTGAGAACCCACTGGGGAAAACTAATTGTTCCTTTACATGTAAGAGGCAGTGCTAATTCTCTTTTCTTATGTCTGAGATCCTGTGTCCATTTCTTTCTTCCAACTTTGGGATTTTATCTGGGTTAACATGTTTCATGCTTTGTGCCTACAGCCATAGTCACTCATGTGAATTCATATGTGCCTGATTCCATTTGTGTCTGTAAGATGCTCTTTCCTTGGAGTCCTGAAAGTGCTCTGGCTCTTATTATCTGCTCAATCTAAAGAATTTTACTCTCAATTTTTATCTCTATTTTACTATATCATTTTTGTAAATTCCTTATATCCTACTGTCCCAATTCTTGTCTCTCAGCTTCTACAATTAAATAGAACAAACACAATATGGAAATCTTGGAACACATATGAATGAGAATATGAAGCAATTGCCTCATGGGCATGAGTGGTCTATTCAGTATATTTTTTCCAGCTCCATGCATTAATAAATCAGATAATTCATGTTTTTCCTCTATTTTCTTATTGAATATTACCTTCTTTTACACTGCTTGGTAAAACCTTTCCCGATTTCCTTTTTCCCCAAATATCCCCAACAGCTCCTCCCACCCCCTGCCTCCACATACATGCCATTCGACCCAACCCAGTCCCACCACTTCCACCCTCTATTTCCCATTGTTGGGACATATATTGAGCCTTTCCCTGACAAAGGACCACTCCTCCCACTGATGCCCAAACATAATTCCTATGGGTTGGTCGAAATATTATAAAATCACTTTCATCAAGACCTTTACCTACATTACTTATGAACTTTTTTACTGAGGTTCTGAGATTATATATAAGTGTTTGATCCCATATTTACTTCCTTCACCATTTCAGTTATTATCCCCACAGTTAATAAACTTTTTGAATATGGACCTATACATGTGCAGCATCACCTCTCATAGTTCTTTGCATACCTGTTGCTCAGCATTGTTCTATAGATTATTTGTGAACATATGTCTCCATCAACCAGTGTTTCTTGTGCTATGTTTTTGGTGACTTTTCTTCTGTTTGTTTCATCCTATTTCCATTTGTTTGTTTTTCCTCTGACTTACTTTGCTTTTCTTTTTCATTATGTTTAGGTTCTCTTTGTTATTGAATTAGATAAAGAAACAGGGTCAAACTGGGATGAGATTTGGAGGTGTTGTGTAAAGAAAATCAATAATCAAAAAGTACTGCATGAAGAAATCTATTTTCAATAAAACATACAAATAAAAATTTTAAAAGGTTAATAAATAAAAAATAAGTCTGATAATATCTGTTGTGTAAATATCCCATATGCTCAAGCACCCACACTTTCTGTCTCATGTCTTTGTTTAAGTTGTAATCAGAAGCCAAGTCAGAAAAGATTTAAGGATAAGGCTTATGTAAAGTGCAAAATTCTAAGGCCAAGTGAAATACATAAGTAAAATGTTTGGTTCAGTCTCTTAGACTCTTTTCCCACCTCCCTCTCAATCTCTCACTGTGTGTGTGTTTAGGAATGAACTTTTCTATTTTTATTCTCTAAGTGCAAAGAGTAGTTTCTACTAGTATATCTTTAATTTCTTGAGTGCCTCTCTGCAGGTGTCATAGAGGGAAACAAACCCTGTGAAATGATGAAAATGAGCATGTGGAGTGGTACAGATTGATTTTGCTAAACTGGATTGGACTTTGAGGAGCCCAAGAACCACCAGCTTACTGTAGATTTACATAGATTTTGGTAAAGGGTCTCAAGGTAACAATAATTTCCGTAATCATTTCAATTCCTGCTTCACAATAAAACATATGGTGTGACTATATATAACTGATTTAACAAAGTTTCTGTGAACATGAGAGTGGGTTCTTTTGTTAAAGTCCAGATTCTTCTGTGCTCAATGAACAAAGCATAGAAGTCAGAGAGTCATAAAGTATATGTGACGGCTCCCCTAAGGATGGGCAATAGTGCAATAATGAAAGAGCCTGAGACAATTATTCTGGGTACTTAGGGAGCATTCTCCCCCTAATTCCCCAGATTAATCATCAGATCACCAGATTTTTAAAACCTCCACTTTCATCTTTCTGAATGATGTGCAGGTTTTTGATTTTATCTCTTTCCTTGAGGAGACATCTCTATGTGACAAAAATTCCTGGTTCTCTTAATGCTTCTTTGTGAGTAAAAGGCCTTCATGCTCTCTACAATCTTTATATTTATATCATTAATAATACTGAAAAATATTTGTTGCCATGTGTCTGTGAAAAAAATGTATTTCAATAAATTAATTGTGCAGAACCTGGGTGATGGTACAGAGATGAATATTTTCTGACATTGATAATGGAATAAAATAATGGAATAAAATAATGGAGTATTTACTTTTCTTACTTAGACGTTTTAAAGCTGAGAAACCATCTCCTATGTTACTTAGTTCTTGTCCATAAGGACAAAAAATTTGAAGTATATTGCTGGTAATAGTTCCTAAAATATATGTCTGTCTCCTGGAAATACTACAGAAAGATAAATAACAAAATTAGAAGGTTCTCTCTATCATCAGGAAGGCAGGTAATTGCCACGGACCGACTCAGTCGGAACACACTCCCGTGGGGAAATCAGGGTCTTTGGTATGCAGGAAGGTACAGGTCCGGCGAATGACAGACAGACACACACAAGATCTGAATGCGTCTGAATGTACTTTACTGTTCTGAGGCAGGAACATTTATACACACTCAAGTTGATATTTCAGTGAAATGTTTACAAAAAATGGTTACCATGAGTAACTGGCACAAGGAAATACAAATGAATCAGGCATGAACGTCAGAGATTACACCCAAGGTTATCGCGTCCCTCTGTAGTCAATAATAAATTAGTAATTCAAGAGTCAGAGACTACACTATGTTTTGTTTATCTTCTTGTGAGAATTTCTCAGGCTTATTTTGAAACTTTACTAACTGATGGTTTCCATGTCAGAGTGCCAAAGACCAGCTAGCCATACAAATAGTAAAAATTGTTGGGAGGTTAATTCTTTAATGTATCTAGGTAATAACTGTACAGCTAATTAAAAGCAAAGCAATGGATCTCCAGAGGATATAAATCATGGCCAGTACTGTAGTTCAAAGAATAAAACTCTGAGTGAACTGTCACGCCTGGAATGCTCGCACCTCTGGCTGGCAGACACATCTCGTAAGTAAAAGAACAGGTCAGATAAAGGGTTACACAGCTTGCCACGAGAAATTTCAGCTCAGCTCTATCTGCAGCCAAGGAGGCCCACAGCGGCATTCACCTTGAACAGCCCCAGTAAATATCACACAGCCTTCGTCTGGATTGCAGCTTGGCTGCGTGAAATTACGGGATTCAAGAGAAGCGTGTGATAGGTAATCTTATATTCAAATATATCTTCAATTGGAAAATTAGAATATTATTCTAACATTAGCCAAGTAAGTTTGACTGGTATGCAAAATTTCAAGTGTTTGAAGAAAAAAATTAAGATGATATAACAAGATGGAAATATCTGCCATCCTGGATTGGTAGGTTTAACATAGTAAAGATGATGCTCCTACCAAAAGCAATCTACATATTCAATATAATGCACAACAGAATTTCAGCATGATTTTTACAAATCTTGAAAGGACACCACTCAATTTCTTATAGAAAATCAGTAAAATCCTGGACAGCTAATACTATTCTGTGTAATAAGGGAACGTCTGATGATTTCAGCATCACTTATTTCAAAGTGTACTACAGGGTTATAGTAATATAAACATCATGATAATAAAATAAATCAAGAATGGTTAATAAACAGAATCAAATAAATATTCCAGACTGAAATTCACATATTTATGGATACCTAGTTTTTTGATAAAGAAGTTAGAAATACAGTATGAAAGAACAAAAGCATCTTTTACAAAGAGTGGTTATCTAGCAAAATGTTAATATATAGAACAATGCAAATAGATCCATATCTGTTCCCATGCACAATATTCAAGACCATATGGATCAAAGAACTGTATGTGAATCCAGATATCTTGAATCTAAAGGACAGAACATGGGGAATCACTTAGAATTTATTGGCACAGAAGATAACACCCTGAATAGATCAACAATTGCACAGGTGCTGAAAGCCACAATCAACAAATGGAACTTAATGAAACTGAAAACTTTATAGGACCAAACAGTAGCCTAGAGAATGGTAGAAGTGTCTAGCCAAATCTACATGTGACAGAAGGCTGATATCCAAAATATGTACTCAAAAAATTAGATGTCAATAAACCAAATAATTGAATTTAAAATGGTTTGTAGGTCTAAACTGATTAGACCGAGTGGGCAGAAACAGATACCGAGATACCCCAAGCTTAAGATCTTAAGATCTCGGGGGGAACCGGGCTGCCAGCTAGTCATCTAATAAAAGGAGCTTGGCAGAGCAGTGGTCCTGTGTGCCAGCAAAGCGAGGGCTCCCTGCCCTGCAAGGGACTCCACAAGCTGCACTCCCCACATCCAGAGGCCACTGCCAGCATCCTTGCAGCAGTCCAGACTAAGGAAAGCTGAACCAGGTACCCCGTAATACCCAGAACTTGGAATTTTTGGGGGCTCAAGACCGCCTGGCAGTGAACCAGGCAGAGCAGGGTTCCTAGGCCCCAACCAGGCGTGGGCTCTGCACTCTGAGGGGAACCCTGCACTCTGCTCATCCAATGGTGGTGGGTGCTTAGATTGAGTGGACAGGACCAAATATCTGATATATCCCAAGCTTAAGATCTCGGGGGATCTGGATTTCCAGCCAGTCATCTAAGAACTGATTCTTGGCAGGGCAGCAGTTCCTGTATTCCAGCAGGGCGTGGGTTCCCAGGCCTCTGGGAGTCCGTGCAATCCACGCTCTGCACTCCCCACTCCCCGAGGCCTCAGACAGCATCCTTGCTGCTGACTGAATTAAGCAAACAGATCCAGAGAAGACAAGCAGCATCAGGTCCACAGTGATTACCGAATATAACATTGCTTAGAGCAAGATACACCAGGGGTCCAACAGCACCCAAGAGGAGAACAACATATCAGCAATCTGTGCCAGGGTAAACCCAGTCATCCAGTGGTGGGGAAATAGCCTTTCGAGCCCACAGGAGGTTCAAGCACCAGCTAGTGACTACAAGACCATCTAAGGCCACAGATAACCAGATGGCAAAAGGCAAACATTGGAACATTACTAACAGAAATCAAGGCAATATGGCAGCATCTGAACCCAGCACCCCGATAGCAATAAGTTCCAGATATCATACCACACCAGAAAAACAAGGTTTGGATCTAAAATCCCTGGTCAGGATGCTGATAGCAGAACATACAGATAAATCTCTTAAAGAAATACAGGAGAAAATGGATCAAAAATATGAAGCCCTTTCAAGGCAAACACAAAGATCACTTAAAGAAATTCATAAGAATATGGATCAAATATTAGGAGTCAATAAGGAGGAAGTACAAAAATCTCTTAAAGAAATAAAGAAGAACATGGGCCAACAAGTAGAAACCATGAAAGGAGAAACACAAAAATCTCTTAAAGAAATAAATGAAAATACAAACAAGCAAGTGGAAGATCTGAGCAAAACCATCCAGGATCTAAAAACAGAAGTAGAAACAACTAAGAAATCACAAAGGGAGACAACGTTGGAGATAGAAAACCTATGGAAGAAATCAGGGGCCATAGATGCAAATATCAACAATAGAATACAAGAGATAGAAGAAAGAATCTCAGATGCCAAAGATACCATAGGAACCATTGATTCAACAGTCCAATAAAATACAAAATGCAAAAAGCTTGTAACCCAAATCATCCAGGAAATCCAGGACACAATGAGAAGACCAAACCTAAGGATTATAGGCATAGATGAGATGGAAGGTATACAACTTAAAGGGCCAGTAAATATCTTCTACAAAATTATGGAAGAAAACTTCCCCAACCTAAAGAGAGAGATGCTCATGAATATACAAGACGTCTACAGAACTCCAAACAGAGTGGAACAGAACAGAAATACCTCCCATCACATAATAATCAAAACCACAAACATACTAAACAAAGAAAGAATATTAAGTGCAGCAAAAGAAAAAGGCCAAGTAACATATAAAGGAAGACGTATCAGGATTACACCAGACTTCTCCCCTGAGACTATGAAAGATAGAAGATCCTGGGCAGATATCATGCAGACTCTAAGAGAACACAAACTTCAGCCAAAACTACTATACCCAGAAAAACTCTCAATCACCATAGATGGAGAAAGCAAGGTATTCCATGACAAAACCAAATTTCCACATTATCTTTCCACAAACCCAGCCCTACAAAGAATAATAGGGGAAAAACACCAACACAAGGAGGGAAACCACACCCCAGAAGAATCAAGATAGAAACCGCCTCTCATCAAACCCAAAAGAAGATAACCTCTCAAATATAAAAAAAAAATAATTTCAAAAATGTCCGGAGGTAATAATTACTATTACTTAATATCTCTTAACATCAATGAACTCAATTCCCCAATAAAAAGACATAGACTAACAGACTGGAAACAGAAACAGGACCCTACATTTTGCTGCATACAGGAAACACATCTTAGTGTTAAAGATAAACACTGTCTTAGAGTAAAAGGCTGGAAGACAATTTTACAAGCAAATGGTCTCAGGAAACAAGCTGGAGTAGCCATTCTAATATCAGATAAAATTGACTTCCAACCTAAAATCATCAAAAGAGACTCAGAAATTCACTTCTTGCTGGTCAAAGGGAAAATCCACCAAGAAGAGCTCTCAATACTGAACATCTATGCTCCAAATGCAAGGGCATCCTCATTCGTAAAAGAAACCTTACTAAAGCTTAAAGCACACATTACACCTAACACAATAATAGTGGGTGACGTCAACACTCCACTCTCCTCAATGGACCGATCAAGAAAGCAGAAACTAAACAGGGACACAGTGAAAGTAATTGAAACTTTGGACCAATTGGATTTAACAGATATATATGTAGAACCTTTCATCCTAAAGCAAACGAATATACCTTTTTCTCAGCACCGCATGGTACCTTCTCCAAAATTGACCATATAATTGGTCACAAGTCAGATGTCAACAAATACAACAAGAACGAGCTAATCCCATGCCTCTTATCAGATCACCATGGAGTAAGTGTGGTCTTCAATAGCAACAAAAACAACAGAAAGCCCACATACACATGGAAACAGAACAATACTTTACTCAATGACACCTTGGTCAAGGAAGAAATAAAAAAAAAGAAATCAATGTCTTTTAAGAATTCAATGAAAATGAAGGTACAACCTACCCAAATCTATGGGACACAATGAAAGCAGTGCTAAGAGGAAACTCATAGCTCTAAGTGCATCCAAAAAGAAACTGGAGAGAGCATACACTAGAAGCTTAATGGCACACCTTAAAGCCCTGGAAGAAAAAAGAAGTTAATTCACCCAGGAGGAGTAGAAAACAGGAAATTATTAAACTCAGGGCTGAAATAAATCAAGTAGAAACAAAGAAAACCATACAAAGAATCATCAATACCAAGAGCTGGTTCTTTGAGAAAATCAAAAAGATAGATAAACCCTTAGCCAGACTAACCAATGACACCGAGACAGTAACCAAATTAACATAATTAGAAATGAAAAGGGGGACATAACAACATAAATTGAGAAAATTCAAAAGATCATCAGATCCTACTACAAAGGTCTATACTCAACACAACTGGAGAATCTGGAGGAAATGGACAATTTCCTAGACAGATACCAAATATCAAAATTAAACCAGGATCAATTAGATCAGCTAAATAGTCCCATAACCCCTAAAGAAATAGAAGGGGTTAGAGAAAGCCTCCCAACCAAAAAAAGTACTGGACTAGATGGTTTTAGTGCAGAATTCTACCAGACATTCAAAGAAGACTTAACACCAATACTCTTCAAACTATTCCACAAAATAGAAACAGAAGGAACACAGCCCAACTCATTCTTTGAATCCACAATTATGCTGATACCAAAACCACACAAAGATCCAATGAAGAAAAACTACAGGCCAATTTCCCTTATGAATATCAATGCAAATATTCTAAATAAAATTCTTGCCAAGTGAATACAAGAGCTCATCAAAATGATCATTCACCAAGATCAAGTAGGCTTCATCCCAGGGATGCAGGGATGGTTCAATATATGGAAATCTGTCAATGTAATCCACTACATAAACAAACTAAAAGAAAAAAAAACACATGATCATCTCATTAGATGCTGAAAAAGCATTCGACAAAATTCAGCATCCTTTCATGCTAAAAGTCCTGGAAAGAACAGGAATTCAAGGCCCATACTTAAATATAGTAAAAGCAATATACAGCAGACCAGTAGCCAACATCAAAATAAAAGGAGAGAAACTTGAAGCAATCCCACTAAAATCAGGGACTAGACAAGGCTGCCCTCTCTCTCCATATCTTTTCAATATAGTACTTGAAGTTCTAGTGAGAGCAATTAGACAACATAAGGAAGTCAAAGGGATACAAATTGGAAAGGAAGAAGTCAAAATATATATATTCTTTAATATCTTGTTTTAACATTTTAGATTTTAACCCCTCCCAAACTACCCTATTACTTTTTCACATCCCCTACCTCCTCCCCCAATCCCAAAATTTCTCCAACAGAATCTCTCCAGTTCCCATCCCACCCCATTATGCCCCATCATACCTTCAGCAGTTCTAGGTTAGTGGCTTCATACCAGCTGTTATATGCTTCCTGTTTTTTCAGTGTCCTAGAGAACCCTGGGACCAGTTTAGTTTCATCAGCTGGTCTTCCTTTAGGGTCACTGTTCTCCTCAGCTTCTTCTATCTTTTCCCTAATTCAATCATAGTGGTCACCAGCTTCTGTCCATTGGTTGGATGTAAATATTTGCATCTGAGTCTTTCAGATCTTTGTTGGGCCTCTCAGAGGGCAGTCATGATAGGCTCCTGTTTATAAGCAAACTATAGAATCAGCAATAGCGTCAGGACTTGGAGCCTCCCCTTGAGCAGTAGCATATTTGGGCTTGTCACTGGAACTCCTTTTCCTCAGAATCTTCTCCATTTGTGTCCCTGAAGTTCTACTAGACAGGAACAACTCTGGTTCAGAGTTTTTGACTGTGGGATTGCAACCCCATCTCTCCACTTGGTGTCCTGTCTTTTTACTGGAGGTGGACTCTACAAGGTCCTTCTATCCCACTGTAGGGTATTTGATCTAAGGTCCTTCCCTTGAGTCCTCATTTGAATTCACTAATGGCAGAGAGGGAGTTAAAGGAATGTTGAATGCTCAATGGTGAAATGCAAATCAAAATGAGTCTGGGAACCATTTTACAGATGTTAGAATGGCTAAGATTAAAACCTCAAGTGACAGCTAATGCTGATGGGGATTTGGAGCAAAATGAGAATACTCATTCATTGCTGGTAGGAATTTGTCTCTTCCACAAAATATCACATTTGTGCACTATATTGATGACATTATGCTGATTGGAACAAGTGAGCAGGAAGTAGCAACCACTTTGGATACATTGGTAACACATATGCGTATCAGAGGATGGGAAATAAATCCAACCAAAATTCAAGGACCATCTACCTCAGTGAAATTCTTAGGAGTACAATGGTGTGGGGCATGCAGAGATATTCCTTCTAAGGTGAAAGATAAGTTATTGCACCTGGCCCCTCCCACCACCAAGAAAGAAGCACAACGTTTAGTGGGTCTATTTGGATTCTAGAGACAGCACATTCCTCATTTGGGTGTGTTACTCAGGCCTATTTACCAAGTGACAAGGAAAGCTGCTAGCTTTGTGTGGGGACAAGAACAGGAGAAGGCTCTTCAACAGGTCCAGGCAGCTGTGCAGGCTGAATTACCACTTGAACCATATGATCCAGCAGACCCAATGGTACTTGAGGTTTCGGTGGCAGATAGAGATGCTGTTTGGAGCCTCTGGCAGGCCCCTGTAGGTAAATCTCAGAAGAGACCTTTGGGATTTTGCAGCAAAGCTTTACCGTCATCCGCAGACAACTACTCTCCTTTTGAAAAACAACTCTTGGCCTGCTATTGGGCCTTAGTGGAAACTGAACGTTTGACAATAGGACACCAAGTTTCTATGCGACCTGAACTCCCCATCATGAGTTGGGTGTTATCAGACCCTCCAAGTCATAAAGTAGGGCGTGCACAACAGCAGTGTATTGTCAAATGGAAGTGGTATATAGGTGATCAGGCCAGAGCAGGTCCTGACGTTACAAGCAAGTTACATGAAGAAGTTGCTCAGATGCCTATGTTTTCTACTCCTGTTACAATGCCATTTGCTGCCAAGCATGCACCGATAGCTTCATGGGGTGTTCCCTATGACCAGCTGACTGAAGAAGAAAAGACTAGGACCTGGTTTACTGATGGCTCTGCACGTTATGCAGGCACCACCCAGAAGTGGACAGCTGCAGCATTACAACCCCTTTCTGGGACAACCCTGAAAGATACAGGTGAAGGAAAATCTTCACAGTGGGCCGAACTTCGGGCACATGGTATTACAGTTTGTATGGAAGAAGAAATGGCCAGATGTACGATTGTTCACTGACTCATGGGCTGTAGCCAATGGATTGGCTGGATGGTCAGGGATGTGGAAAGATCAGGATTGGAAAATTGGTGAGAAAGACATTTGGGGAAGAAATATGTGGATAGATTTTTCCAAGTGGGCCAAGGATGTGAAGATATTTGTGTCCCATATAAATGCTCACCAAAAGGTGGCTTCAGCTGAGGAGGAGTTCAACAATCAAGTGGATAAGATGACGCATTCTGTGGACAGTCAGCCTCTTTTCCCAGCCACCCCAGTTATTGCCCAGTGGGCACATGAAAAAAGTGGCCATGGTGGCCGAGACAGAGGTTATGCTTGGGCTCAGCAACATGGACTTCCACTCACCAAGGCTGACCTGGCTATAGCTGCTGCTGAATGCCAGATCTGCCAACAGTAGAAACCAACACTGAGCCCCAGATAAGGCACTATTCCTCGAGGTGACCAGCCAGCAACCTGGTGGCAGGTTGACTACATTCGACCATTTCCCCCATAGAAAGGACAATGTTTTGTTCTTACTGGAGTTGATACTTATTCTGGTTATGGATTTGCCTTTCCTGCACATAATGCTTCTGCCAAAGCCACCATCCGTGGACTCACAGAATATCGTCATGATATTCCACACAGTTTTGCTTCTGACCAAGGAAATAATTTCACAGCCAGAGAAGTGCGACAGTGGGCCCATGATTATGGAATTTACTGGTCTTACCATGTTCCCCATCATCCTGAAGCAGCTGGTCTGATAGAAAGATGGAATGGCCTTTTAAAGACACAGTTACAGCGCCAATTAGGTGGCAGCAGCATGGAGGGCTGGGGCAGAGTTCTTCAGAAGGCAGTATATGCTTTGAATCAGCGTTCAATATATGGTACAGTTTCTCCCATAGCCAGGATTCATGGGTCCAGGAATCAAGGGGTAGAAAAGGGAATAGTTCCACTCACTATCACTCCTAGTGACCTGCTAGGAAAATTTTTGCTTCCTGTCCCCTCAACTTTAGGTTCTGCTGGCCTAGAAGTTTTGGTTCCAGAAGGGGGTGTGCTCCTACCTGGAGCCACAACAAACATTCCATTGTACTGGAAGCCCAGATTTCTCCCTGGCCATTTTGGACTTCTAATGCCCTTAATCCATCAGGCTAAGAAAGGAATAACTGTGTTAGGAGGGGTGATAGATCCAGATTACAGTGGGGAAATTGGATTGCCTCTCCACAATGGAGGTAAGCAGGATTATGTCTGGAGAGCAGGAGATCCCTTAGGGTGTCTCTTAGTACTACCATGTCCTGTGATTAAAGTCAATGGGAAACTACAACAGCCTAATCCAAGCAGGATGAGGAAGAATGACCCATCAGGAATGAAGGTATGGGTCAATCCTTCAGGGAAAGAGCCAAGACCTGCTGAGGTGCTTGCTGAAGGTGAAGGAAATACAGAATGGGTAGCAGAGGAAGGTAGTTATAAATACCAGCTAAGGCCACATAACCAGTTGCAGAAATGAGGATTATAAGTAATATGAATGTTTCTATCTTATTTTGTTAAGGATACATTTGTCTTTCTTCCAATTCCTTTAACATCAATTGGTAATTGAGACACTAAAACAATGTTCCCAAGGGACATTGCCCCATTGTAAATTTATAAATGCGTTTGCGATTGTATGAGGAATAGTTATATCATGTTAGGCGTATTCATGACCTTGTTATTGTTTCATGTGGACATGAGATATTATCTGTGTCAAGTTGACAAGGGGTGGATTGTAGTGGCTATTCCTTGTTGTCAACTTGACTATATCTGGAATGAACTACAATCTAGAATTGGAAGGTTTACCTATGATCCTAATCTGGAGGCTCAGAGATATAAGTTTTTGACCTGGATTAGCATGGAGATCTTGTAGCATGGTGGCTATGGATTCCAGTTCAAGATCATCTGGGATTAAAGGCATGGAGACATACACCTTTAATCCCATATTATGGCTATGGATTCTAGTTCAAGATCATCTGGGATTAAAGGCATGGATACACACACCTTTAATCTGGGCTACACCTTCTACTGGAGACATATATAAGGACATTGAAAGAAGGAAGACTCATTCTTCCCTGCCAGCTTGCCTCGTGGGACTGAGCAACTGCAAGATCCTTGGACTTCCATCCACAGCTGCTGCTGACTACTGTTGGGGAATTGTACTACAGACTGTAAGTCATCAACAAATTCCCTAACTACATAGAGACTGCCCATACATTCTGTGACTCTAGAGAACCTAGACAAATACAGGGGCACACATTTACATTAAAATTACAATTGCAAGTAAATATCCTTCATTTATTTGTATTGCATATATTTATTTCATTCATTTCCTATGAACTTTATTGAAACCACAAACATCAGTTGTAGATCCATTTAAAAGGTAACAACAAAGATTCAAACATGCAGTATCAATCATGTGCTCATCACCATTACCATCAGCAGCATATGTAAATTTCTGTGTAAACTTTTCCACTGATAGGATGGCTTCCTCAGCTGGAAAAATGCTTTTCAATTGAGACTTGATCCACTATGCTCCATTCACTAGGCTGAGCCCTACCAGTTCTTCTGGCAGGTGTTGTTGACCTGGATCTAAGGTGTCCTCTGGTGCCATGTGAAGCTTTATCTAAGGGAATGGAGAGAGGTAGATGTTGGGTGTTTTGCATCATGTTGACTTCATAACATTTTGATTTTCATCATTCTTTTTTGATCATAATGAAGTTTTAATAGATCAAAGTTCAAAACTGTAATATTAAACCCTTGTTTAATTTTGGTGACTCCGGATAGGGGATAAGAAGAAAGGACTTAATAAAAGACTGTCCTTTTGGGTGTACAAAATCCAAAATATAGTGAAGAAATAATGTACGACTGCTCCATGCATATGAATTTAGATAATTTTTACTACAAAGTCTGGGATTCAAAGGCCACTTTTATCTGTTCACAAATTTCGAAATCTCCTGGTATCAATCACCTCATTGTCCTACCTTATGATTAGGGTATGAGAATCATTGAATATTGTGCGGTGTCCAACATTTGTATACCATATCTATCTGGGTTTTTAGATTTACCTGCAAGACATCTGCCTACTGTGCTGTCCTCCAAGGTGCCCAATACTTGGTAGAACTGAACAAAAGAAGTAGGATTCCTCTCCTTTTAAAATTATAACAGACTGAGGGCAGTAAATACCTGAAAGCACTAGTCAGTGAATAAACATAAATCAGAAAAATGTGAGCTAGGAAATTGACAGATGAGCAAAGTCAATGAACCATTACTCATTTCTGTGTACTTATAGCAGTCACATATTCTAACCTGTGGATGACACTTAGTCTTACACTAAGTCTACAAGAAGTCTACACTCTCCATACATGTATGTGTGTGTGTGTGTGTGTGTGTGTGTGTGTGTGTGTGTATGTTTGTGAATGAAAATATTTGCTGACAAGACTAACATGGTTGGCAATCTCTGGCATCAGGCACAAAGCAAGATGTATGCAGGAGATACATCAAGTCTTTGAGTTCTTCATGTGTCCTTCATGAAAAACACAATGAAATGGTTCATGGATGAGTTAATAGAATCAGGACCCTGCATGTTAGACAAAGTGTCTCATAATCTTGCTCCTTTTACACAGCATTTATCTGAAGTTTTTCATTCTGAGGACACTAGTCTTCATTTTGCTATTGTTTATGGGGATCAGAGGTGAGCTCCTTTGATTCCTACCAAAAATTGGTTCCCCTTGAGTCCTAAAATTTGAGTACATCATCAGAGTGAGTACTTGATTAGGGAATGCAAATCACTTCGGGCTCCAGCCAACCTTAAGTTAAAAAGCCAGTGGTGAGCCTGGCTACTCACAGGTGTGCAGATATGGACAGGATTATTTCCTCATTCCTACTGCTAAATTTCCTGGCATGTGAGTTTCAAGTATTCCTATGGTATGACCTTTACTATCCTCAGTTTATTATAACCTTATCATCTGTATTATTTTCTTCACAGATGTTCTGTCCCAGGTTACTCTGAAAGAATCTGGCCCTGGGATATTGCAGCCCTCACAGACCCTCAGTCTGACTTGCTCTTTCTTTGGGTTTTCACTGAGCACTTATGGTATAGGTGTGGGCTGGATTCGTCAGTCCTCAGGGAAGGGTCTGGTATGGCTGGCAAACATTTGGTGGGATAATACTATGTTCTACAACCTATTGCTGAATAGCCGGCTCACAATCTCCAGTGACAACTACAACAAGCAGGTATTCCTCAAGATCAGCGGTGTGGACACTGCAGATACTTCCACATACTACTCTGCTAAGATTGCACATTGACACAGACTCAGTTTACATCTGTGCAGTATTTCAGGTTAGTTTTCAGCATTGTTCATTCCTATTATATCAGGAGAGGGTATGGCCACAGCTTTCCTTCTGGCCTCTGTGGTTTCCTGTTTACTCGCAGTTTAAGGGTGATCTATTCCTGATAGTCAAGACAAATTTCTTTAAAGATGTTCAAAAACAAGTCTGTTTGTGTTTGGTTTTATAAAGATTGTCTGGTGCCTACCAGGTGGCTCAGAGTTATGGTTCCACTTAGGCTTAGGCCATCACACATCAGAAAATTCAATATAATTGTAAAGTTCACTTTCAGTATGTAGATGTGTATTTGGAAGGTTGGAATTCCTGAATGAGCACTCTCAAATTGAATGATTGACCAAAAAGTTCTCATGGATACTCTCAAAATTTTCAAGCTATTCTCAAGGTATTTGATACTCTCTGAGAAGTTCTTGTAACACCATATTGTTAAAGAAGAAGACTATGTTTCAATGAATATACAGAATTTCAGCCTTTTCCCAAGTACAAACTTGAGCACTCCTAACTACTGTTCATGGAAATCTATATATTTTGTATGGTATCAGAGTTAAAACATAGTAATTTCCCAGCTATAAGCCTGGTTACCTATAATACTTATCTTTCTATGGGTTATGTTGGTGCAATACTGCCAGAAATTTTATGGTATTGATCATTGATTCTTTGATGAAATTTAAGGCCTGGGGCATGGAAGTCATTGTTGACACTTAATGTCACCAAAAACATGACATTACAGATGTCAGAATGACTAAGACCAAAAGCACAAGTGACAGCTAATGCTGGTAGGGATGTGGAGCAATGGGAATACTCATCCATGTTTGGTAGGAGTGCATACATTTATATCTACTCTGGTGCACATATTTATTTCTTTCATTAACTATGAACTTTTTTGAAACCACAAATATCAGTTGTATATCTATTTAAAAGAATGCAACAAAGTTTCAAACATGAGATATCAAACATGTACTTATCACCATTACCATAAGCAGTATACATAAAACTATCAGTAAATTTTTCCACTTATAGGTGGGATTCCTCAGCTGGAAAATATGATTTTAACTTGAAATCTCAGTCATTGATGCTCCACTCACAGGGTCGAGCCATTCCATTTCTTCTACAAGTATAGTTGACCTGGTTCGAAGGTGTCCACTGGTGCCAAGTGAAGCTCTCAATTCAGGGAATGAAGAGAGGTAGATGCTTGGTATTTTACATCATGTGAACTACATTACATTATGAATTTCATCATTCTTTTTTGTGCATGATAATGTTTTGATAGTTCAAAGTTAAAATCAATAGTATTAATCCCTTGTATAATTTTGGTGGCTCAGGATAAGAGATAAGAAAGTAACTTAATAAAAGATGGTCCTTGTGGATGTACAGAATCCAAAAGATAGTGGAGAAATGATGTCCTCACACCAAGACTGTACCACTGCTCCTTACATATGAATTTAGGCAATGTTTACTACCAAGTCTGTGATTAGAAAACCACTTTTATATGTTCATGATTTCTGGGAAATCCTCTTATCAATTGCATCATTGTCCTATCTTATGATTAGGGTGTTAAAATCCTTGAATCTTGTGTGGTAACGAACATGTTTGTACCACATCTCCCTGGGTTTTTAGATTTACTTTCAGGCCATCTTCTGTCCACTGTACTGTCCTTTAGGATGCCCAACATCTGATAGAACTGAACAAATGAAGGAGGATTTCTCTCCTTTTAAAATTGTAACAAGTAGGTGGCAGTAAAAAATGAAGGCACTCGCCAGTGAATAAACAGCATTCAGAAAAATGAGAGTCAGGAAATTGACAGATAAGTAAAGTCAATGAACCAACACTCTTTTTTTATGTAATTATAGCATTCACATATGCCAACATATGGATGGCACTTAGTCTTACACTAAGTCTGCAAGAAGTCTATACTGTACATATATTTGTGTGTGTGTGTGTGTGTGTGTGTGTGCGTGTGCGTGCATGCATGCGCGCGCACGTGTGTGTGTGTGTGTGTGTATTTGAATGAAAATATGATCCAATAAGACTAACATGGGTGGCAATATCTGGCATCATGCACAGAGCAAGATGTATGCAGGAGATACATCAATGCCTGGAGTTCTTCATGTGTTCTTCATAAAAAAATACACAATGTAATGAGTCCTGGATGAGTAAACAGTGTCAGGAACTTTCATTTTAGATGAAGTGTCTCACAATCTTGCTCCTTCTATACAGGATTTATCTGATGTGTATCATTCTGAGGATTCTTGTCTTCAGTTAGCTACTCTTTATGGTGATCAGTGGTGAACTCCTTTTATTTCCTTCTCAAATTGGTTCCTCTTGAGTCCTAAAATTTAAGTACATCATCAGAGTGAGCACTTGATGAGGGAATGCAAATATCTCCTGGTTCCACCCAACCTTAGGTTAAAAAGCCAATGGTGAGCCTGGATACTCACAAGTGTGCAGACATGGAGAGGTTTATTTCCTCATTCCTACTGCTGATTTTCCCAGCATGTGAGTGCCAAGTATTCCTATGGTATGAACTTTTCCATCCTCATTATATTCTAACCTTATCATTTGTTTTATTTTCTTCACAAATGTCCTATCCCAGGTTACTCTGAAAGAGTCTGGCCCTGGGATATTGCAGCCCTCCCAGACCCTTAGTCTGTCCTGTTCTATCTCTGGGTTTTCACTGACCATTTATGGTATGGGTGTGGGATGGGTTCATCAGTCCTCAGAGAAGGGTCTGGAGTGGCTGCCAAACATTTGGTGAAATAGTAATAAGTACTACAACCCATCCTTGACATAACACATCCAAAACACATTGACACAGCCTCAGTTTTCAGCTTTACAGTATTTCAGGCTTTTTCTCAGCTCTGTTCCTTCCTCATTTACCAGCAGATGGTATAGCCACAGTTTACCTTCTGGCCTCCGTGGTTTCCTGTTTCCTCTTAGTTTATGGGCATTTTATTCCTGAGAGTCAAAACAAGTCCCTTTTAAGATGTTCAAAAATGAGTCTGTCTGTGTTTGGTTTTATAGAGCATGACTGATGCCTACACCAGGTGACTCAGACTTATGGTTTTACTCAGGCTTAGGCCATGATCTCACATCAGAAAATTCAATATAATTGTAATGTTCAACTTTAGTATGAAGATGTATATGAGGAAGGTGAGAGTTATTGAATGGGCACCCTCGAATTCAGTGATGGGCTAAAAAGATCTCATGGATACTCTAAAATATTTCAGGCTATTCTCCAGGGCTTTTGATGCTCTTATTCTAACACCATATTTTAAAGAAAAAACCTCTATGTTTCAGTGAACATACAGAATTTGAGACTTTGCACAAGTACAAACTTAAGCACTTCCAACTTCTGTTCATGAAATTCTATGTATTTTGCATGGTATCAGAGATAAAATATAGTAATTACCCAGATATAAACCTGGTTACCTACAATACTTACCTTTCCATGGGTTATGTTGGTGCAATAATGCCACAAATCTTATGGTGATAAATGTTTTTTTTTCTTTGATGCAATTTAAGGCTTGTGAGATGGAAGTTATTGTGGACAATTTTAATGTCACCATTAACATGACATTGGATAGACAATAGTCATAGGATCAAACCTAAGTCTATTATTCTAGTAAAGTATTATATTAGTCAGATGATTTTTAATTAAATATCCATATGCACACTTAAATTTGTATGTCATTCTATGATCATTGGAGTTATTTCTTGCAGCAGATGGGAAACAAGAGAGAATGAAAAATGAACAATTTGTAGAGAGTGTGAAACACTGGAGCATTTGGTTTGTTCTCATCAAACCTTCCTCTCAGGACTGATGAACCATTGCAGAGGATGAAGTGAAATATTGCAAGAGCCAGAGACAGAATATTGCTGCAAAGAAACAGTCTCATCCAGACACAATAGGACTGATGCCCATATGAGCTCCCATGGTGTGTGGGAACAAGCATTGGGATTATACAGATTCAAGGCAATGACACTATCTGCAGAGAGGGGTAAATGTATGTGTGCTCCCACCATTCAACAAGAGTATCTATATGCAACCCCTCTTCACTTGCAAAAATATTTTAGTCTTCTCCAGGTGGGACTCACTGTATGTTTTAACCACACTTGAAGGTAGGCCTTATTTCCAGGAATTGGACAAACAAAACCAAGACAATGGCTTTTTTTGTAGAATATTTGTATGTATAATTTTCTTATTAAGCTTTTTTTGAATATTTTGTTTCAGATTTAATGTTCTTTTGAGTGAAAAAGATAGAGAGAGAGACATAGAGATAGACAGAGTCAGAGTGAGAAAGTAAGAGATAAAGAGATTTCTCATTAAGTAAGATCAGATGTTTGAGGACAGACCTATACTGGAAGCAGCCACACTATTCAGCATAGTGTAATAGAGCTCAGCAGCCCGACATTTGAGTTCGCTTTATCTATCAAGGTGTCAGGCACAGTGTCACAAATGGAACCAACGATACTGTTAATCTCAGGTTAATTGGTTTGATACCCAGATTGGGGGTCATCTGTTGTGGGAAATATTAAAAACATTGAACCAGCTCATTGCTGCACCAGTGTTGGCACTGACACTGATGGTGCATGCTGAACAACTCTCTCCAGCTAGGCACCACTGTGCCAATTTCCTCTGTTTCTAACTCTAATTTTCTTGTCCTGGTATCCACTCATTCTCTCTCTGTCTCTGTCTCTGTCTCTGTCTCTGTCTCTGTCTCTCTCTCTCTCTCTCTCTCTTCTAAAATTTCCTCCAATCAGCTGTCTTACATTCAGTAACCAAATTCAACCAGCAACATCTCAGTTAGAAGTCACAATACCCAGTAACCCTGCAACATTAAAACTCTTAAAACTTGTAGTTAACTAATCAGATTTATGTATCAATAAACTCACAATTTACAAGATGCCAATACAGTAATTTCAGAGCCAATTGATAATGATAAGAGCTTTATTCCATTTACTTTAACCTTGTAATATCATCACATCTGTCTCCATTCTCCTTTTTCTCTCTTCTCTCATATTTTCTCTGTATGTGCCACTCTTAGCTCTGCCTGCCTTTTTCCTAACTAATCATAGGCCTCCTCTGGACAGGAAAAATCCAGCAATATCTAGGGGTTTATGATCAATGCAAAGAGGGTCCATCCAGAGGAGAAGGAAAAATAATGTATATGATAGGGGAAATAGAGAAAGAGATGGGATCCACTCAGCAGCCTGCACAGAGGATGCAGACAGCACTGGTGAGGCCTGCCCCGCAGCTCAGAGAATCCTGTCAGGAGGCCCTTGGCAGGAGCCATCTGGTATCTGCCTCTGGATTGTGAAAATCCTGAGCCACAGCACACCATCTCCTAGTAGCTCAGGAAGCCAACTATACAGCTAGCAGCACAGAGGAGACAGTCAGCCCAATTTGCACACAGATTTAATCAGGACCACAGAGCTACATACCCAAATACAACTACAGAGAGTGGGTCTCACAGAAATACTTACATACTGATATACACAGAGAATGAGCCTCCTGGAAGCACAGAGAAAACAGAGTCAATGGCAGTAACACCAGCTAACAACAGAGATAATCAGATGTCAAAAAGTAAAAGCAAGAACATTACCAACAGAAACCAAGGCAATATGGCTCCATCTGAACCAAGTTTTCCAACAACAGCAAGTCCTGGTTACTTCAACACACCAGAAAAGCAAGACCTGGATTTAAAGTCACATATCATGATGCTGTTAGGGGATTGCAAGAAGTACATTAATAACTTCCTTAAAGAAATACAGGAGAACAGGTAGAAGTTCTCCAAAAGGATACACAAAAATTGCTTAAAGAAATATGGGAGAACATGGGTCAACAGAAAGAAGCCCATAAAGCAGAAACACAAATATCACTTAAAGAAATACAGAGAACATGGATCAACAGGCAGAAGTTCTGAAAGAGCCAACACAAAAATCCCATAAAGAATTACAGGAAACAAGGGAAAGAACTGAGCACAACCATCCAGGAGCTAAAAACAGAATTAGAAACAACTGAGAATTCACAAAGGGAGACAAATTTGGAGATTGAAAACCTTGGATAGAAATCAGGAGTCACAGATGCAAACATCAACAACAGAATACAAGAGATAGAAGAAAGATTCTCAGGTGCTGAAGAAACCATAGAAAGCATTGACTCAAGTCAAGGAAAATCCAAACTGCAAAAAGATTGTAACCCAAAACATCCAGGAACTCCAGAACACAATGAGAAGACCAAACGTAAGGATTCTAGGCATAGAAGAGAGTGGAGATTTACAACTTAAAGGGTCAGTAAATATCTTGAACAGAATTATAGAAGAAAACTTCCCTAACCTAAAAAGAGAGATGACCAAGAACTTACAAGAAGCCTACAGAACTCCAAACAGACTGGATTAGAACAGAAATATCTCTTGTCAGATAATAATCAAAATACCAAACGTACTAAAAAAAAAGAAAAAAAAATATTAAAAGCAGTAAGAGAAGAAGGCCAAGTAACATATAAAAGAAGACATATCAGAATTACACCATACTTCTCAACAGAGACCATGAAAGCTAGAAGATCCTGGTAAGTTTTTATACAGACTCTAAGTGAACACAAATGCCAGCCCAGCCTACTGTACCCAGCAAAAGTCCGAATCACCATAGATGGAAATACCACGATATTCCATGATAAAACCAAATATACACAAGATCGTTCCACAAATCCAGCCCTTCAATGGATAATGGATGGAAAACACCAATACAAGGAGGGCAACTATACCCTAGAAAAAGCAAGACAGTAATTATTCAACAAACTCAAAAGAAGATAACCACTCAAACATAAAAATAGCATCAGAAATGACAGGAAGCAACAATCACTATTCCTTAATATATCTTTAACATCAATGGACTATATTGCCCCCCCCAAATGACATAGACTAACAGACTGGATACTTAAACAGGACATAGCATTTTGCTGCATACAAGAAATACACCTCAGTGACAAAGACAAATACTACCTCTGAGTAAAAGGCTGGAAAACAATCTTCCAAGCAAATGGTCCCAGAAAACAAACTGGAGTAGCCATCTTAATATTAGATAAAATTGACTTTTAAACTAAAGTCATCAAAAAAAGAGTCAAGGAAGGACACTTTATACTCATCAAAGGAAAAATCCACCAAGAAGATCTCTCAATTCTGAACATTTATGCTCCAAATGCAAGGACACCTTCATTCATTAAAGAAACTTTACTAAAGCTCAAAGAACACATTGCACCTCATACAATAATTGTGGGTGAATTCAACACTCCATTCTCGTCAATGGACCAATCAGGGAAGCATCAACTAAAGAGAGACAAAATGAAACTAATTGAAGTTTCAGATCAAAAGGATTTAACATATATAGCATTTCATCCTAAATCAAAAGAATATACCTTCTTAGCACTTTAAGGTATCTTCCCCCAAATCGGCCATATAATAGGTCACAAAACAGACCTCAACAGACATAAGAAGATGGATCTAATCCCATGCCTCCTATCAGATCACTATCGAGTAAGGTGGTCTTCAATAGTTACAAAAAAAAACAGGAAGTCCACATACACATGGAAGATGTACTATGTTCTAGTCAATGATACCTTGGTTAAGGAAGAAATAAGGAAAGAAATCAAAGACTTTTTAGAATTTAATGAAAATGAAGGTACAACATATCCAATTTTATGGAACACAATGAAAGCAGTGCTAAAAGGAAAACTCATAGCCCTGAATGCCTCCAAAAAGGAACCAGAGGGAACAAACACTAGCAGCTTAATGGCACACCTGAAAGCTCTGGAACAGAAAGAAGCTAATACACCCAAGAGGATGAGAAGAAAGGAAATCATCAAACTCAGGGCTGACAGCAACCAAGTAGAATAAAAATGAACCATACAAAGAATCAACAATACTAGGACCTGGTTCTTTGAGAAAATCAACAAGATAGATAAAGGCTTAGCCAGACAAAGCAGAGTGCACAGAGACAGTATCCAAATTAATGAAATCAGAAATGAAAAGGGAGATGAAACAACAGAAATTTAGGAAATTCAAAAAATCATCAGAACGTACTACAAAAGCCTATACTTAACACAACTGAAAAATCTGGAGGAAATGGACAATTTCTTAGAAAGATACCAAATACCTTAATTGAACATGGCTCAAATAGGCCATCTAAACATTTTCATAACTCCTAAAGAAATAGAAGTGTTTATTGAAAGTCTTCCAACCCTAAAAAGCACAGGAACAGATGGTTTTAGTGCAGAATTCTATCAGACCTTCAAAGAAGACCTAACACCAATACTCTTCAAAATATTCCACAAAATAGAAACAGAAGAAACACTAAATAAATCATTATATGAAGTCACATTTTTGCTGATACCAAAGCCACACAAAGATCCAACGAAGATAGAGAATTTCTGACCAAATTTCCATATGAATGCCAATTCAAAAATACTCAATATAGTTCTTGCCCACTGACTTCAAGAACACATCAAAAGTTTTATTAAGTACAATCTCATCCCAGGGATGCAGGGATAGTTCAATATATGGAAATCCATCAATGTAATCCAGTAGATAAACAAACTAAAAGGAAAAAAAAAACACATGGTCATTTCATTTGATGATGAAAAAGCCTTTGACAAAATTAAGCATCCTTTCATATTAAAAGTCTTGGAAAGATAAGGAATCCGAGGCCTGTATCCAAACATATTAAAAGCTATACACAGCAAACCAGTAGCCAACATCAAACTAAATAGAGGGAAACTTGAAGCATTTCCACTAAAATCAGGGACCAGGCAACATTGCCCTCTCTCTCCATATCTACTCAATATAGTATTTGAAGTTCTAGCTAGAGCAATTTAGACAACAAAAGGAGGTTAAAGGAATACAAATAGGAAAGGAGGAAGTCAAGTTATCACTATTTGCAGATGGTATGGTAGTATATTTAAATGAACCAAAAAATTCCACTAGAGAATTCGTACAGCTGATAAACAACTTCAGCAATGTGGCTGGATATAAAATTAACTCAAGCAAATCAGTAGTCTTCCTATACTCAAAGATTAAATATGCCGAGAAGGAAATTGGGGACATGACTCCCTTCAAAATAGTCACAAACAATAAAAAATATGTGAGAGTGACTCTACACAAACAAGTGAAAGATCTGTATGACAAGAACTTCAAGTCTATGAATAAAGAAATCTAATAAAACCTCAGAAAGTCGAAAGATCTTTTATGCTCTTGGAATGGAAGGATTAATATAACTTAAATGGCCATCCTGCCAAAAGCAATATACAAATTCAATGCAATCCCCATCAAAATCACAACTCAATTCTTCTTAGAGTTAGAAAGAACAATTCACAAATTCATCTGGAATAATAAAAAAAATGTGTGATAAAACTATTCTTAATAGTAAAAGAACTCCTGGGGAAATCAGTATCCTAGGCCTCAAGCAGCATTACATGGCCAGATGTTAAAAACTTCATGATATTGGTACAGTCACAGGCAGATGGATCAATGGAATAGAAGTGAAGAACAAGAAATGAACCCACATACCTATGGTATCTTTATCTTTGACAAAGGTGATAATTTCATCCAGTGGAATGAAGATAGTTTCTTTAACGAATGGTGCTGGCTCAACTGGCAGCTAGCATGCAGAAGAATGAAAATACATCCATTCTTACCCCCTTGTACTATGCTCAAGTTCAAGTGGATCAAGGACCTCCACATAAAATCAGACACACTACAACTAATAGAAAAAATAACTGGGGAAGAGCCTTGAACACATAGGCACAGGGGAATATTTCCTGAACAGAACTCTGATAGCCTATGCCCTAAGATCAAAAATTGGCAAATGGGACCTCATAATATTACAAAGTTTCTGCAAAGCAAAGTATACTGCCAAAAAGGCAACCAACAAATTGGAAAAAGATCTTTACCAATCCTGTAAGAGAAGCCATCCTCTGCCACATATTTGGCTAGCAACATGGGTTTCTCCATCTGTATTCTTTGGGTGGTAGTCCAGTCCCCGAGAGATCTGAGGGTTCTGGTTTGTTGACACCATTGCTCCATCCATGGGGCTATCTTACACTTGTAGAAATGGAAACTGCAAGAGCTGGCTCCAACTGCCAGCAAGGATGAAGCTGGATTCAAGAGAGACATTATAGTTTCATTGGTGCAACATAAAATCTCTGATTCATAAATCATCATTCTCAGCTTAACGGGAGCCATTTGTCTTCAGTGGAACTCTGTCAACACTGAAGTTACGTGGATAAGTTTTATTCTTAAGCCAGACACAGCAACTTCAGTGTAAGTCAAGAAAAAAAAACTATTTTTAGGGAGGCTCACGTCCAGCAGATGGCACAATAAGGCCATGAATCCCCACTGAGAGATGAGGTCGATATGGAGGGACCTCTGATTTCTCTGTGATTTTCTTTATGAAGGGTACTAACTGATCTGCACTGTGGTGATTAACATGTGATGATGTCTCTATGCTCAAACACAGTAAAGATTCTTTGATGAACATTTTGCAGATTTATGTTCACTTGTTTTTATTTGGTTTTTATAGCATTTTGGAAAAAAGTGATAAAATTTATTCTAATAACTTATTTCCCCACCCCAACTATTTGTACAACCTTCCTACCTCCCAATTCATACAACTACACACTTTTTTATTTTGAATATAAGAAAAAAAGAAAGAAAATTAAAGGGGGATTAAAAACAGAAACAAAGCAGAAAATTATCAAAACAAAGTACACAGAGCAAGTTAGAGAGAGAGGGAGAGAGAGAGAGAAGAGAGAGAGAGAGAGAGAGAGAGAGAGAGAGAGAGAGAGAGAGAGAGAGCAATAGAACCACAACTCTGTAGTTATAATATACAGGCAAAAACCTAAGTGAGACAAAGGAAGTCGGACAAGGCAATATTAGAAAAATAAAGTCTTAGCCATGCTGACTGGTATAAGGTGGAATCTCAGAGTTGTTTTGATTTGCATTTCCCTGATGACTAATGATGTTGAACATCTCTTAAGGTGCTTCTCAACCATCCAAATTTCTTCTGGTGAAAATTCTTTGTTTAGCTCTGTACCCAATTTTTAATAGGGTTCTTTGGTTCCTTGAGGTCTAACACCTTGAGTTCTTTGTATATATTGGATATTAGCCCTCTGTCAGTTGTGGGTTGTGGTTGGTGAAGATCTTTTCCCAATTTGTTGGATGCTGCTTTGTCCTTCTGCCAATGTCCTTTGCCTTACAGAAACTTTGTAATTTTCTGAGGTCCCATTTGTCAGTTCTTGATCTTAGAGCATAAGCTATGAGACAATAGGTACTGGTTAGGATGTGGAGAAAGAGGAACACTCCTCCACTGTTGGTGGGATTGCAAGATGGTACAACCATTCTGGAAATCAGTCTGCCGATTCTTCAGAAAATTGGATATGACACTTCCAGAGTACCCTGTCATACCACTCCTGGGCATATACCCAGAGGATTCCCCTGCATGCAATAAAGACACAGGCTCCACTATGTTCATAGCAGCCTTATTTATAATAGCCAGAAGTTGGAAGGAGCCCAGATGTCCCTCAAAGGAGGAAAGGATACAAAAAATGTGGTATATTTATACAATGGAATACTATTCAGCAAATAAAAATAATGAATTCATTCAATTTGTAGGCAAATGGTTGGATCTGGAAAATATCATCCTAATTGAGTTAACCCAATCACAAAAGAATACACATGAAATGCCATCACTGATAAGTGAAAATTAATGAGCTCTGCAGCTCTGAATACTCAAAGCACAATTAGCAAATCAAAATATTCCCAAGAAGAAGGAAGGAGAGGATCCTGGTCCTGAAAAGACTGGATCCAGTTTTGTAGAAGAGTACCAGAACAGAGAAATGGTGGTGGTGGTGGGGTGATTGGGGAATAGGCAGTGGGGGGGGCAAGAGAAATTATGGGACATATGGTGGGGGAGGAACTGGGAAAGGGGAAAGTCTTTGGAATGTAAACAAAGAAGATAGAATATAAAAAAACGAAATATAAAGAAAAATAAAGTCTGCAATAAAACCATTCAGGTTTTTTTTTTTTTTTTTGCTATCAACTGTTAAGCATGTCTTTATGATTAACTGTGTTTAACATTCCCTGTGAGATTCCACTGGGGAAAACTAATTATTTGTTTATATGCCAGTGTCCATCAAATTCTTCTTGGTTAGGACTGATAATCTGTGTCTGTTTCTTTGTAGATTTTGTCTGGGTTGACTTGGCTCAGGCTCTGTGGCTTTTAGCCACAGTCTCTGTGAATTCATATGTTGATCAGTCCAATTGTGCCTGGAAGTCACTCTTTTTTTGGAGTCCCACAACTGCTCTGGCTCCTATAATCTGCTCAATTTGAAAGAGTTTGCTCTCAATTTTTATCTCTAATTTACTATATCACATTTTTAAATTCTTCAGATTCTATTGTTCCAATTCTAGTTTCTCAGCTTCTACAGCTTAATAAAAAAATCACAATATTGAAATCTTGGAACAAGAATGACGGATCACATAAAGCACTTGCCTTGTTGACCTGGGTGACCTATTCAATATATTTGTTCCAGTTCCATATATTTATATATCAGGTAATTCATGTTTTATCACTGAGTAATATTCACTTTTCTTTTCTATATGTACAAATTTGTCTATTTTTATTTATGCTTTATTAGAAATCTGGACAGATTGCATCCCTTATATTCTGTTAAAAGATCATGAATAACATGCTGTGAATAAACATGAAAGTATGGGTATCTCTACAGTAAGATACAGAATCATTTGTGTACATGTGTGAGAGGGTTATTGCTGGGAAACAATAATTTTATTTTTTGGCCAATGTTCATTGGAAAGTTTTCATCCTAGCTAAGTGTGGTTAAAGACCCTGTTTAGCGATGATATAGGTCCTAGTTGTATTGCTAAGGGTCATGTTGTCAAACAGCCTTAAAATATTTATGTTTATATCCAGTGGAATGTCTGACCCTTGACCACAGAGGCTTATATATGCTCAGTGTAAAGACTAATGCAGACATTTATGAGTACTCAAACTGTTTAGAGTGATTGATAGAGTATTCAGCAACAGGTGATTCAATTATACTGACCTCTCACCCAAGAATCAAAGATCATCATAAAACATGGAAAGGGATGTAAGATTCCAAGCATGTTGTTAAAGGACATGAAATCTTATCTCTAGGGATTTAACTGTTCTTAGTGTATACATGATCTTTTAGTCACTGTGTTTTCCAGCAAAAAAGCACAGAAACCAATCAAGTGAAAATTACTACACTAGAGACCTTGATGTGACTGAGCAGGTAAAGATATCTACTGGCAAACTTGGCAACATCTGTTAAATCCCTTAGAATTCAATTGTACAAATCATCCTCTAAGTTTAATATGCCCCACTTGGTGAAGGCACACCCTGTTATCACCACTAAGAATAATATAACAATTTAAAAATTACAACATGGAAGGGAGGTATTCTTTTTATTGTATATATTCTATATTTACAATTCATTTCCATTTTTCTGGTTCCCCACCACCAGAGGTCCCACATGTCCTTTTCCCTCCCCCTGCTCCCTCATCCACCCCCTCCCACCTTACTGTTCTTGTACTCTCCCACAATGATGTGTTGGTCCATTCTAGCACCAGTGTCCACTCCTTTCTTCTTGTGAGACATCACTTGATATGTGATTTGTGTCTTTGGTGTTCCAAGCTTCTAGGCTAATATCCACTTATCAGTGACTGTATACCATGGGTATTCTTTTGAGACTGGGTTACCTCACTTAGTATGACGTTCTCCAGCTCCATTAATTTCTCTAAGAATTTCATGAATTCATTGTTTCTAATGGCTGAATAGTACTCCATTGAGTATATATACCACATTTTTTGTATCCATTCCTCTGTTGAGGGACATCTGGGTTCTTTCCAGCATCTGGCTATTATATATAAGGCTGCTATGAACATAGTGGAGCATGTATCCTTATTGCATGCTGGTGAATCTTCTGGATATATTCCCAGGAGTGGTATGGCTGGGTCCTCCGGAAGTATCACGTCCAGTTTTCTGAGGAACCGCCATACTGATTTCCAGAGTGGTTGTACCAGCTTGCATTCCCACCAGCAGTGGAGGAGTGTTCCTCTTTCTCCACATCCTCGCCAACACCTGATGTCTTCTGAGTTTTTAATCTTAGCCATTCTGACTGGTGTGAGGTGAAATCTCAGGGTTGTTTTAATTTGCATTTCCCTAATGACTAGTGATGTTGAACATTTTTTAAGGTGTTTCTCAGCCATCCGAATTTCTTCAGGTGAAAAGTCTCTGTTTAGCTCTGTACCCCAGTTTTGGATAGGGTTATTTGGTTATCTGGGGTCTAACCTCTTGAGTTCTTTGTATACATTGGATATTAGTCCTCTGTCAGATGTGGGGTTGGTGAAGATTTTTCCCAATTTGTTGGTTGCCGATTTATCCTTTTGACAGTGTCTTTTGCCTTACAGAAACTTTGTAGTTTTATGAGGTCCCATTTGTCTATTATTGTTCTTAGAGTATAAGCAATTGGTGTTCTGTTCAGGAATTTTTCCCCTGAGCCTATGTCTTCAAGGCTCTTCCCCAGTTTCTTTTCTATTAGTTTTAGTGTGTCTGGTTTTATCTGGAGGTCCTTGATCCACTTGGAGTTGAGTTTAGTGCAAGGAGATAAGAGTGGATCAATTCTCATTCTTCTGCATGTTGACCTCCAGTTGAGCCAGCACCATCTGTTGAAAAGGCTGTCTTTGTTCCACTGGATGTTTTCAGCTCCTTTGTCGAAGATCAATTGACCATAGATGTGTGGGATCACTTCTGGGTCTTTGATCCTATTCCATTGATCCGCTTCCCTGTCACTGAACCAATACCATGCAGTTTTTAAAACCACTGCTCTGTAATATTTCTTGAGGTCCGGGATATTGATTCCCCCAGAAGTTCTTTTGCTGTTGATGATAGTTTTAGCTATCCTGGGTTTTTTGTTATCCCAGATGAATTTGAGACTTGCTCTTTCAAACTCTATGAAGAACTGAGTTGGGATTTTGATGGGGATTGCATTGAATCTGTATATTGCTTTGGGCAAGATTGCCATTTTGACTATATTATTCCTGCCAACCCACGAGCATGTGAGATTTTCCCATTTTCTGATGTCTTCTTCAATTTCCCTCTTCAGAGACCTGAAGTTTTTGTTATATAAATCTTTCACATGTTTGGTTACCATCACTCACAGATACTTTATATCATTTGTGGCTATTGTGAAGGTTGTCATTTCCCTAATTTCTTTCTCGGCCTGCTTATCCTTCGCGTATAGGAAGGCTACTGATTTACTTGAGTTGATTTTATAGCCAGCCACTTTGCTGAAGTTGTTTATCAGTTGCAGGAGTTCTCTGGTGGAGGTTTTTGGGTCACTTAAGTATACTATCATATCATCTGCAAATAGTGATTGTTTGACTTCTTCCTTTCCGGTTTTTATCCCTTTGACTTCCCTCTGTTGTGGAATTGCTCTAGCTAGTACCTCTAGTACGATGTTGAAGAGATATGGCGAGAGGGGACAGCCTTGTCTAGTCCCTGATTTTAGAGGGATTGCTTCAAGTTTTTCTCCATTTACCTTGATGTTGGCTACTGGTCTGCTGTATATTGCTTTTACTATGTTTAGATATGGGCCTTGAATTCCTGTTCTTTCTAAGACCTTTAGCATGAAAGGATGCTGAATTTTGTCAAATGCTTTTTCAGCATCCAATGAGATGACCATGTGGTTTTTTTCTTTGAGTTTGTTTATGTAGTGGATTACAAATCATCCTCTAAGTTTAATATGTCCCACTTGGTGAAGGCACACCCTGTTATTACCACTACGAATAATATAACAATTTAAAAATTACAACATGGAAGGGAGGTACTCTTAAAGGACCACAGCAATTTGAAGGTCTTTTGGCATTTGCTGACTAATGGGCAAAATATAATTTCATTTTTGGTGGAAGATTTATGGAGGTTCATTCTTTACTAGTGATGACCCTATATATGTGTATTTGGTAGCACTAATTAAATGCACTGTGTCATTAGATATTGATATAAAAGAGGTCAGGATTTTAGAAAAAAGACTAACAGGAAACTTCTATTCTAAGTGTATATTAGGGGCGCAGTGGTGGTAGATTCTGGTGAGAGTCCAGTTGATCATAGCATATTTCATATATGATTGAAATTTTCAAATAATGCAATTCCTTATGAATATAGAAATAACAACTTTACTTACATATAGAATTTTCATACAGGTATATATTGTACACTGTGCATTCTCCTATAATGTCTTGTCCCTCTTATTTTCCTTTTATTCTACTATACAATTGGTACTTCATCATGTATTTGCATAGTTGTATGTAACTAAGAAAAACATGAGTTAATATGACTCACATTTAACATGTGTGATTTGAAATTGTTTTAATTAATATAGCTATATCTCATCACATCCATTTTTCAAAAGCCATGTATCTTTCTTACTCATACATATTATATATATTATATATATATATGTAATATAATATATATATATATATATTTATTTATTTATTTATTTAATCATGCCTTAGTGAGAAAATCCTTTGAATCCACATCTAAAGCTTATATACATATACATATATATATATATATATATATATATATATATATATACATATATATATAATGTAGTTAATCATGATAGTGCTGCAATAATCATTGATGTGTAATATTTAACCTCATTTACTTTTATACAATTATACATTTTAGTGAATTTTGAAGTATATGCTGTAGGAAAGGAAATATTACTTTCATTTATTTGATAGAAGTCTCTAATTCTCAAAAATTAGCCATTTTTGGAATTTAGTATCAAAATCATCATCATCATCATCATCATCATCATCATCATCATCATCATGTTCACAAAGCACCATCTGTAAATCCAAGTATTAACATTGTCCCAAAGTGAAGCAACAGGCACAGGCCAAAAATTTATTGAGAGCTAAGTTCCTGAAGTTACATCCACAGCATGTGACCAGGGCTCAGGGAAAGTGTATGGGATGCACTTCATAAGATAGGATTGTACCAGAGTACTGTGCTGACACATGAGCCTTTTCAGTCCTTCCTCTCCTGTTCTTCTGTAGCTGGACTAGGTTCTTACCTAAAAAGTATATGCTCATGAATATGCAAATTCACTTAATAAATGTCACTAAATACAGGGATGTCCACACCCTGAAAACAACCTATGATCAGTGTCCTCTCCACAGTCACTAAACACATTGACTCTTACTATGGAATGGAGCTGGGTCACTCTCTTCCTCCTGTCAGTAACTACAGGTAAGGGGCTCAGAAGTTCCAAATCTGAAGAGGATACAGGACCTCTGGTGACAATGACATCCACACTGCCTTTCTCACCACAGGTGTCCACTCTGATGTCTAGCTGCAGCAGTCTGGAGCTGAGCTGGTGAGGCCTGGGGCTTCAGTGAAGATGTCCTGCAAGGCTTCTGGCTACACCTTCACGGACTACTTGGTGAACTGGGTAAAACAGAGGCCTGGACAGGGCCTTGAATGGATTGGAGGTATTTATCCTGGAAATGGTAATACTGGCTACAATGAGAAGTTCAAGGGCAAGGCCACACTGACTGCAGACACATCCTCCAGCACAGCCTACATGGAGCTCAGCAGCCTGACATCTGAGGACTCTGCAGTCTATTACTGTGCAAGACACAGTGTTGTAACCACATCCTGAGTGTGTCAGAAATCCTGGAGGAGCAGGAAGCTGCCCTAACAATGAATTACTGAAAGATTAATATTCAGACCTGCTCAGAAATTGTAATTTTGAGTGTCCATCTATTGCATCCTCCTTACAGTCTTATAGTGGCTTGTCCATCTTTGTAAACACCCATCTATGAATAAAGTGATGCTGTCTGAAGATGAATCCTCAGTTCTCCATACCTTGTCAATATCTTCACCAGTGACTACCTCCATTGACAAATTTCTTATTCAACAAAACAATCAAAGTAGAAAATTATGGTGATGAATGATAAAAACATCACTGGTTCCTGAAAGAGAAGAACTGTTCTAAATTGTTGGGAATTATGTATGAGTTTGACCAATAAATCCAAATAATCAACATCTGGGCAAACAAGTACTCCTTCACAGTCTTAAGCAATAAGTGATCTCAGGTGTGTTGCTATCTGTTGCCATGTGTTCCAGCAAAAATTCCAGTCTCTTATAATGTGATGAATATTTATATCATAAGGCATAGGCATGCAAATATAATATCTGTATATTGGCCAAAATGTTACTAAATTACATTTCATAGCATCCTTTACCATTACATTGTATCTACCTGTTAAATTATATAGGTTCTGAGATTATACATAAGAGTTTGACCCCATATTCACTTCCTTCTGAGACTCAGTAGTCATCCCTACTCTCACTATCCTTTTTAGAACATGGACTTATGCTGAAACGCATTAACTCTCATAGTACATTGCATACCTGTTGTTTAGCTGTGTTCTGTATAGTATTTGTGAATGTGTGTCTCTGCATCCACATGTGTTTCTTGTTTGTTTTTGGTAAATTTTCTTCTTTTTGTTTTGTAGTATTCCAATTTCTTTATGTTTCATTTATCTATCTTTTCATTTTTTATTACATTTACATTCTTTTTATTTTCTAATTAAGGAAACAGAATCAAGCTGGGATAAGATTGGGAGGTATTGGAGAAGGTAAATCATTATTCAGGGTATATTGGAAGAACAAATGTATTTTCAGTAGAAAGTACTTTAAAAATTTAATAAATAAACAAATAACTCTGATAATATACTTATTGTGTAACTCTCATATGCTCAAGTGCCTATACTTCAGGTCTCACGTCTTTGTTTAAATTGTTCAAAGTATAATCAGAAGCCAGGTCTGAAAGGACTGAAGGATAAGGCACTTGTCATATGCATAACTCTAATGTGTAGTGAAATACATAAGTAAAATGTGTAGGTTTTAGTCTCTCTCATTTTCTCCGTCTCTATGCCTCTGTCCCTTTGTCTGTCTCTCTCTCTCTCTCACCTTTTGTCTCTCTCTCTTTGTGTGTGTGTGTGTGTGTGTGTGTGTGTGTGTGTGTGTGTGCTTGTGGGTGTATTTTCAGTAATGAATTTTCCACTATTAATCTCTAGGGGCACAGAATAATTTCTGCTAGGAATTCTTTTACTTCTTGAGGCCTTCCCTGCAGGTGTCATAGAAGGAAATACACCACGTGAAGATGAGAATGAGAATGTCGTTCAGATTGTCTTTGTCAACCTGGATTGGACATTGTAGAGTCTGAGCACAGACCATTTATTTTAGGTATATTTCAACTTAATAGTGGAATTTGAAAAAGATTCTCCAGGCAACAACAACTTCCATACTCATTCCAAATCCTGTTGCACAGTAAAGCTTAAGGTGTTGTCATAGAGAAACTCTTTAATAAATTTCATATGACCATGAGTGTAATTCTATTGATAAAGCCTAGAATCTATTATAGCGTCTGAAAAACAGATTACAGCAAGACATGAAGTACAAGTGAAATCTCCCCCAAAGATTTTAACAATCTAATGTTGAAAGATTCTGGGATAATTATTCTGGGAAGTTAGGATTTATTCTCTCCCCACAAATAGCAAAAGGTCACTAGTTTGCTATAAACCTCCACTCTTAGCTTTCTGAGTGAAGTGCAGTTACTTTTTCTCCTTTCTTGAGGATCCATCTTTGTGTGACTAAAATTCCTGTAATAAAACCTGCAGGATTTTGGAGTAAAATAAGATAGGTTGGTAAATGGAATTGAATTAAAAAATCCAAACGATATATACCTATATGGCAACAGACACCTTGTTTTTTTCTTTTTCTCTTTTTCTTTTTGATGCTGGTCTCTTTTTTTCCAAAGAGCCAACTTTATTTAGAGCATCAAACAATTTATACTCTGAAGGTTATGAGGAGTCACATGAGTTAAGTGTACAACCATGGGACAAGCAGTATGTGGTGGACAAGCTGGAGATATAAAAACAAGATTTTTCCATGGAAGTATATGAGCAGATAACATGTAAATGAGTCATCTGAAGTAAACTAACTTCTATACAACATACCTTGGAGAAGAACGAAAAGGGCATCCCAAGGACAAGTCTGCAAGTTTGAAGAAACAGTGTTTGCAAAACTCATCTTGTCTTTTGTTTTTCTTTTTTCCGTTTTCTCACAAGTACTCAAAAATTTCATCATAGGAACCCATTCTTGGACCATGTTCTGTCAATAACTAACTACAATTGTACAACAACCAGTCAAGGAAAAGTATTTTGTATTAGATATATTCTTATATTTAATGGTTGTGAGCCTAGCCTGTAATGCCTGAGCCATCTTTCCAGCCCAGATATATTCTTTATTTACATTTCAAATGATTCCCCCTTTCCTGGATTCCCACACTGTGAAAGTCCCATAAACCCTCTTCCTTCCCCTTTCCACAATTAGCCCCTTTCTACTTCTCTGTCCTGGTATTCCCCTACACTGCTGCATTGAGCCTTTCCAGGACCAGGCGCCATTCTTTCCTTCTTGGGCATCACTTGATATGTGAAATTTTCTTGGGTATTCCAAGCTTCTAGGCTAATATCCGATTATCAGTGAATGCATTCCATGTGTGTTCTTTTGTGGAGAACTCACTCAGAATGACACTCTCCAGTTCCACCCACTTGCCTAAGAATTTCATGAATTCACTGTTTTTAATATCTGAGTAGTATTGCATAGTGGAAATATACCACATTTTCTGCATCCATTCCTCCTTAGAGGGACATCTGGATTCCTTCCTGCTTCTGGATGTTATAAATAGGGCTGCTAGGAACATAGAGGAGCATATGTTCTTATTACATGCTAGGGAATCCTCTGGGTATATACCCAGGAGTGGTATAACGAGGTCCTCCAATAGTATCATGCCCAGTTTTTGGAGGAGCCAAGAAACTGATTTTCATAGTGGTTATACCAGCTTGCAACCCCACCAGCAGGGGAGGAGTGTTCTTCATTCTCCACATCCTCTGCTGCACCTGTTTTCTCCTGAGATTTTGATCTTAGCCATTCTGAGCAGTGTGAGGTGAAATCTCAGGGCTGTTTTGATTTGCATTTTCCTGATGACAATGGTTTTGAAAAATTCTTTAGGTGCTTATCAGGCATTCGGTATTCCTCAGGTGAAAATTCTTTATTTGGCTCTTTACCACATTATTAATAGGGTTATTTGACTCTCTGGAGTCTGCCTTCTTGAGTGTTCTGTATATCTTGGATATTAGTCCTCTGTCAGATGTAAGGTTGGTAAAGACCTTTTCCCAATTTGTTGGTTGCTGTTTTGTCCTTTTTACAGTGTCCTTTGCCTTACAGAAACTTTGTAATTTTATGAGGTCCGATTTGTCAATTCTTGATCTTAGACATAAGCTACTGGTGTTCTGTACAGGAAAGTTTTTCCTGTGCCCATCTGCTCAAGGTTCTTCCCCAGTTTCTGTTCTATTAGTTTAAGTGTCCTTGAGCCACTTGGACTTGAGCTTAGTACAGAGATCAGAATGAATCGATTTGCATTCTTCTGCATGCTTACCTTCAGTTGAACCAGCACCATTTGTTGAAAAGGCTACCTTTTTTTACTGGATGATTTTAGCTCCTTTGTCAAAGCCCAAGGAACCATAATTGTGTGGGTTCATTTCTGGGTCTTCAATTCTATTCCAGTTATCTATCCACTGTACCAATACCATGCAGTTTTTAACACTATTGCTCTATAGTACTGCTTGAGGTTGATGATATTAATTTCCCCAGAAGTTCTTTTACTGTTGGGAACAGTTTTAGCTATCCTGTTTTTTGCTTTTTTGTTTGTTTGTTTGTTTGTTTTGTTTGTTTGTTTGTTTTTTGTTATTCCAGATGAATTTGGGAATTGCTCTTTCTACATATATGAAGAACTGAGTTGGGATTTTGATGGGGATTGGATTGAATCTGTAGATTGCTTTTGGCAAGATGGCCATTTTTACTATATTGATCCTGCCAATCCAGGAGCAAGAAATATTTTTCCATCTTCTGAGGTCTTCTTTGATTTCTTTCTTCAAGGACTTGAAGTTCCTGTCATACAGATCTTTCGCTTGTTTGGTTAGAGTTACGCCAAGGCACTTTATATTGTTTGTGGCTATTGTGAAGGGTGTTATTTCCCTAACTTCTTTCTCAGCCTGCTTGTCCTTTGAGTGCAGGAAGGCTACTGATTTTCTTGAGTTGATTTTATGACCAGCCACTTTGCTGAATTTGTTTATCAGCTGTAGGAGTTCTCTGGTGGAGTTTTTTCGGTCACTTACATATACTATCATATCATCTGCAAAAAATGATAGTTTGACTTCATCCTTTCCAATTTGTATCCCTTTGACTTCCTTATGTTGTATAATTTCTCTCAATAGAACGTCAAGTACTATATTGAAAAGATATGGAGAGGGCAGCCTTGTCTAGTCCCTGATTTTAGTGGGAGTGTTTCATGTTTCCCTCCATTTAGTTTGATGTTGGCTACCAGTTTGCAGTCTATTGCTTTTATTATGTTTAGGTATGCACCTTGAATTCTTATAATTTCCAAGACCTTTAACATGAAAGCATGTTAAATTTTGTGAAATGCTTTTTCAGCATCTGATGAAATGATCATGTGGGTTTTTTTCTTTGAGTTTGTTTATGTAGTGTATTACATTGATGGATTTCCATTTATTGAACAATCCCTGCATCCCTGGGATGACGCCTACTTGATCATGGTGAATGATTGTTTTGATGTGTTCTTGGGTTCAGTTGGCACGAATGTTATTGAGTATTTTTGCATCGATATTCATAAGGGAAATTGGTCTACGGTTCTCTTTTTTTGTTGGATATTTGTGTGGTTTTGGTATCAGCAAATCTGTCGCTCCATAGAATGAGTTGGTTACTGTTCCTTCTGTTTCTATTTTGGTGAATAGTTTGAAGAGTATTGGCATTAGGTTTCCTTTGAATGTCTGATAGAATTGTGTAGTAAAACAATCTGGTCCTGTGGTTTTGGTTTTTTTGTTGTTGTTGTTGTTGTTTGTTTGTTTGTTTGTTTGGGAGACTGTCAATGACCACTTCTATTTCTTTAGTGGTTATTGGTCCATTTAGATGGACTATCTAATCCTGATTAAATTTTGGTAATTGGTATCTGCCTAGGATATTGTTCATTTCATCCAGATTTTCCAGTTTTTGTGTATAGGCTTTTGTAGTAGGATATGTAAATTTTTTGTGTTTCCTTAGTTTATGTTGTTATTTCACCCTTTTCATTTCTGATTTTGTTAATTTGTGTACTGTCTCTGTCCTCTCTGGTTAGTCTGGCTAAAGGTTTCTCCATCTTGTTGATTTTTTTCAAAGAACTAGTTCCTACATTTGTTGAATCTTTTTATAGTTTTTTTTTTCAACTTGGTTGATTTCAGCCCTAAGTTTCATAATTTCTTGCCTTCTACTCCTCTTGGGTGTATTAGCTTCTTTTTGTTCTAAAGTTTTCAGTGTCCTATTAAACTGCTAGTGTATGCTCTCTCCAGCTTCTTTTTGTAGGCACTCAGAGCTACGAGTTTTACTCTTAGTACTTCTTTCATTGTGTCCTATAAATTTGGGTTTGTTGTACCTTCATTTTCATTAAATTCTAAAAAGGTTTTAATTTCTTTCCTCATTTCTTCCTTGATGAAGGTGTCATTGAGTAGAGAATTGTTCAGCTTCCATTTGTATGTGGGCTTTTTGTTGTTTTTGTTGCTATTGAAGACCACCCTTATTTCATAGTGATCTGATAGGAGCCATGGTATTAGTTTGATCGTCTTATATCTGTTGAGGTCTGTTTTGTGTCCAATTATATGGTCTATTTTGGAGAAGGTACTATGAGGTGCTGAGAAGAAGGTATATTCTTTTGATTTAGGATGAAATGTTTTATATATATATATTTTTTTTTTTCATTTGGTCCAAACTTCGGTTAGTTTCACTGTGACTCCGTTAAGTTTGTGTTTCTCTGATCTGTCCATTGAAGAGAGTGGGCTGCTTAAGTCACCCACAATTATTGTGTGTGGTATGATGTGTGCTTTATGCTTTAGTAAGGTTTCCTTTATTAATGCAGGTGCCCTTGTATTTGGGGCATAGATGTTCAAAATTGAGAGTTCTTCCTGGTAGATATCACTGCGCATTTCTTGGACCCCGTAATTTCACGCAGCCAAGCTGCAATCCAGGCAGAGGCTGTGTGATATTTACTGGGGAACGCCTTGTTTGGCAGGGCTGTCCAAGATGAATGCCGCTGTGGGCCTCCTTGGCTGCAGATAGAGCTGAGCTGAAATTTCTCATGGCAAGCTGTGTAAACCTTTATCTGACCTGTTCTTTTACGTATGAGATGTCTCTGCCAGCCAGAGGTGCGAGCATTCCAGGCGTGACAGTTCATTCAGAGTTCATTCTTTGAACTACAGTACTGGCCATGATTTTCCTTCTAGAGATCCATTGCTTTGCTTTTAATTAGCTGTACAGTTATTACCTAGATACATTAAAGAATTAACCTCCCAACAATTTATTTGTATGGTTAGCTGACTTTGGCACTCTGACATGGAAACCATCAGTTAGGTAAAGTTTCAAAATAAGCCTGAGAAAGATAACATACATAGTGTTTCCAAGAACTAAT
Source organism: Apodemus agrarius (assembly GCA_964023405.1). Lineage (NCBI taxonomy): Eukaryota > Metazoa > Chordata > Mammalia > Rodentia > Muridae > Apodemus > Apodemus agrarius. The sequence goes on from OZ030011.1 coordinate 5,440,201, forward strand.
TACTAATTCCAATTACTAATTTATCATTGACTACAGAGGGACGCGATGACCTTGTGTGTAATCTCTGACTCTTGAATCACTAATTCATCATTGACCACAGAGGGGCGCAATGACCTTGTGTGTAATCTCTGACGTTCATACCTGACTAATTTTGTATTTCCTTGTGCCAGATACTCATGGTAACTATTCTTTGTAAACATTTAAAAATACCTGCCTCAGAACAGTAAAGTGCATTCAGACGCATTCAGATCTTGTGTGTGTTTGTCTGTCATTCGCCGGACCTGTACCTTCCTGCATACCAAAGACCCTGATTCCCCACGGGAGTGTGTGTTCCGACTGAGTCGGTCCGTGGCAGCTGGCGCCTCAGAACAGGGACCATTTGGGCAGGTAAACTTTCCTTCTTTCTTTCTTTCTTTCAAGGTAACAGGCCGGATCTTGCGAGGGAGCCGCGGTCCTGCCGGTAAAGGATCACCGGTTAAGTGCAAGTAATCTGATATCATGGGGCAGACCGAGGCAAAGCAGGAATGAATGTTCTTTTCAGTGTTTAAGCATATGATGGCTAGCAGAGGATTTAGTTTCAGAAAGCACAACCAGAGAGTTCTTTGACTTCGTAAAGAAGGTAAGCCCTTGGTTCCCGGAGGAAGGTTCTTTGTCTTTATCAGATTGGAAGAAAATAGGTAAAGATATGAGAAAGTATGTTCAGGAGCGTGGTGAAGGGGAGCTCCCCCCTCAGGCTTATCCATTGTGGCTACAGATGAGGAAGCTTTTGTCGGATGCCACAGACTTTGAGGGACTTGTTCAGGAGACTCTTTCCGTGCAGGATGAGAGAGAAGCTAAGCCTTTAAACAAGCCTGCATGTTCTTATGGTACAAACTCTATAACAATGCCGTTAAAGGCTTTTGATGAAGATTCTAGTGATGATATCGAGTCAGATCGAGACCTGGACGAAAAGCAACCTGCGGACAAAAAAGGGAAAAGAGGAAGGCGTCCTTTGCTCCCAAGGGGCTTCCAAGGAGCAGTGGAAGAAGCTAGAAGGAAGGGAGATTTAACTTTCTCCTTTCCAGTGGTAGAAGCTAAAGGAGATGAGGAGCCTGTATGGGAACCTCTCCCTTTAAAGACACTGAAGGAGCTGCAATCGGCCGTTAAGACATCAGGCCCTTCTGCTCCATATACAGTCCAGGTCCTGGACATGGTGGCCAGTCAGTGGCTTACTCCTCATGATTGGCATCAGACAGCGAAAGCCACATTAGAACCAGGAGATTATGTCTTGTGGAGAACAGAATACGAGGATAGATCAAAGCAGACCGTTATTCAGTTTGCTAAGAAAAGAGGCTCCAAGCCAAGCATGGATATGCTGCTAGGCACAGGAGTATATACTTCTCCTCAGAGACAGGTGAGCATCCCTAGAGATGTGTTGGAAGCAATTACAACAAATGCTGTACAGGCTTGAAAAAGCTGCCACCTCCCGGAACCAAAGGAACTACTCTCTCTGGAGTAAGGCAGGGAAATGAGGAAACTTATCAAAGTTTCATCTCTCGACTTGAAGAGGCAGTCTTTAGAATGATGCCTCCTTCAGAAGGTACTGAGATACTCCTTAAGCAGTTGGCTTGGGAAAATGCTAATGCTTTATGCCAAGATTTGATAAGGCCTATTAGAAAGACAGGAACAGTGCAGGACTATGGGAAAGCCTGCGTGGATGCCTCACCAGCCGTAGTCCAAGGTATGGCCTACGCTGCAGCTATGAAGGGAGAGATATTCAGCGCCTATGTTAAAAAGACTTATGGTAAAGGAGGGAAAGGAACCCCCAAGCCCACTTGTTTTAAATGTGGGAAATCAGGACATGTGCAAAAGCAATGTCCAGGAAACAATAAGAGGGACTCCAATAGAAGTGGTTCTCCCCCAGGAGTATGCCCTCGTTGCCAAAAAGGCAGGCACTGGAAAAATGAGTGCAAGTCTAGGTTCCACAAGGATGGAACACCCCTTAATGGGGAAAAGAAGGAGGAGGAATCAAAAAACTAAATCAGGGGCAGCCTCTCAGCCCCGAACTCGAAAGAGAGGAAAATACTGTAGTTACATCAGGGAGTCCTCTGAATCCTGAGGCTCCTGAATTTACTATACATGATTTGCCTAGAGCTACTCCTGGTAGTGCTGGTTTAGATTTAGCCTCTTGTGATGATGTAATATTCTCTATATGGGACGGTGTTTCCTTGGTCTCTACGTCTACCTTGGGAACTCTGCCACAGGGAACTGTAGGGTTAATAATTGGCCGTAGTTCAAATTATAAAAAGAATTTTGAGGTGTTGCCTGGTGTGATTGATAGTGATAGCACAGGAGAAATAAAAGTCATGATTAGACCATTAAAAGAAACTATACAAATTCATAAGGGGCAGAGAATAGCTCAGCTTCTGCTCCTGCCTTATCTTAACTTACCTAATCCAATCTTAAAGCATGAACGTGGACAAGGGAAGTTTGGTTCTACAGATGTTGTGGCATGGGTCCAAAATATTGGTATGGAAAGACCTTTTAAAGCAGTTAGAGTAAATGGAAAGTTGTTTCAAGGACTTTTGGATACAGGGGCAGATAAGACTTGTATAGCAGGAAAGGATTGGCTTTCATCTTGGCCATGTAAGAGGACTTCTTCTTCTTTGTTAGGTTTAGGGACAGCCTTTAATGTGGCTCAAAGTTCACAGTTCCTGAAATGGCAATTGGAAGGAAAGACAGGAATGATTCAGCCTTACGTTGTTCCTTCTCTCCCCTTTTCCTTGTGGGGAAGAGACATGATGAGTGACATGGATGTAAAATTAGTCACCTCAGATAATCTGAGTGAACAGCATTTTTCATAGGGGCCGCTGAGTGCTTGTTGTATGCAGATAAATTAAATTGGAAATCAGACCAGCCTGTATGGCTTAATCAGTGGCCCCTAACAGAAGAAAAAATAGAGGCTATAGAACAACTTGTGCAAGAACAATTAGAAAAAGGACATCTTGAAGAAAGAATAGTCCTTGGAACACTCCCATATTTGTAATAAAGAAAAAATCTGGGAAGTGGAGATTGCTACAGGACCTTAGGGCAGTAAATGCTACCATGGAAGATATGGGAGCTTTGCAGCCAGGACTGCCCTCTCCAGTGGCAGTTCCTGCAGGATGGGATGTGATAGTAATTGATTTGCAAGTTTGCTTTTTTACTATAAAATTACATCCTGAGGATTGTAAAAGATTTGCTTTTAGTGTGCCAGCTGTAAATTTGAGAAGGCCATATAGAAGGTATCAATGGAAAGTGTTGCCTCAAGGAATGAAAAATAGTCCGACATTTTGTCAAAAATTTGTGGATCAAGCTTTAGTATTGATCAGAAAAAAATATCCTGAGGCTTACTTTGTCCACTTTATGGATGACATCTTGATTGCTCATCAATCACCATCAATTAATAAGGAAATATTAATTTATACAATTGAACATTTTACCAAATTTGGATTAGTAATAGCCCCAGATAAGATACAAAAGAATAGACCTTTAAGTTATTTGGGACAGTTAATTCATGATGACTATATTGCCTCACAAAAGGTGTCTATAAGAGTAGACAAATTAAGGAATTTAAATGATTTTCAGAAATTATTAGGAAATATTAACTGGATTAGACCTTTTTTAAAAATTACTACAGGAGAATTAAGTCCTTTGTTCCAACTATTACAAGGGGATACTGATCCTAAGTCTCCAAGAGTTATGACTCAAGAAGCCATAAAAGCTTTAGCATTGGTGGAAGAAAACTTAAATGATGCAAAGGTAAAGCAGATATCTTATGATAAGGAGTGGGACTTGATAATTTTTAAAACACCTTACACTCCCACTGGATGCTTATGGCAGGATGGTGTGTTGGAATGGATACATTTACCTCATGTGCAACAGAAAATGTTGACTTCTTATCCATATATGTGCTCATTATTGATTAATAAAGGAAGAATGAGATCCAGGGAACTATTTGGAAGAGAAATGCATAATATTATATTACCATATAATAAAAGGCAATTTGAAATACTATTGATGGAAGATGATGATTGGGGAATTGCATTGCAAGGTTATACAGGACAAATTAAATATCATTATCCTAAACATCCTTTAATTGAATTTTATAAGGAAACAGAAATAATTTTCTCAAATAAGTGTTCTTCACAACCTTTGCAGTCTGCCTTATGTATTTTCACAGATGGCTCCTCTAATGGGAGGTCCGTGGTTTATGTACCAGGACAAAAGCCTCTTATAGAGGAAGGCGTGCAGACTTCTGCTCAGCAAGCAGAGATAAGAGCAGTTCTACTTGCTTTTCAAAATTTTACAGAAAATTTTAATCTTTATACGGATTCAAATATGTGGTTAATTTGTTTCCAGCCATAGAAACAGCCTTGCTTTCAGGGCAGTCTCAAATTTTAAATTTATTACAGCAATTGCAAAATACGATTAGAAAAAGAGTAGAAAAATTTTATGTAGGGCATATACGGGGTCACTCTAATTTACCAGGCCCCCTTAGTAAAGGAAATTATATGGCTGATGTGTTAACTAGAGGAACAGTTATGAATGTATTAGAGGCAAAGAATAGTCATGAGCTACATCATCAAAATGCTATTGCTTTAAGAAGGATGTTTCATATTACTAGAGAACAAGCCAGACAGATAGTTAAGGATTGTGGTAATTGTCCTCAAGTTTATCACCCACAAAAAATGGGAGTAAATCCCCGAGGCCTTAAGGCATTAGCTTTATGGCAAATGGACATTACACATATCCCTGAATTTGGAAAATTGGCTTATGTTCATGTGACAGTGGATACTTATTCTCATGTGCTGTTTGCCTCTGCTAGAAGTGGAGAAGCTGTGAAAGATGTAATTCAACATCTTGTACAAAGCTTCATGATGATGGGAAAGCCATTGAGAATTAAGACAGATAATGCTCCAGCTTATACATCTAAGGCTTTTGCCTCTTTTCTGCGAGCATGGGATATACACCATACCACAGGAATACCATATAATCCCCAAGGACAGGCAATAATTGAGAGATCTCACCAAACTTTAAAAAATCAGATTGAACGCCTCGGAGCTGCTAATAAATATTTTTCTCCCCATCACCTTTTGAATCATGCTCTTTTTGTGATAAATTATTTGAATACTGATGAACAAGGAAACTCCCCTGCTATGAAACATTGGGGAGGAATAAAAGGAGAACAACTTCCACAAGTAACGTGGAAAGACTTATTAACCGGATCCTGGAAAGGACCGGATGCTTTAATTTCCTCTGGAAGAGGGTATGCTTGTGTTTTTCCACAGGATGCAGATAGTCCAATCTGGATCCCAGACAGGCTCATCTGGCCGTTTAACCAGAGGGCCTCTATCAAGGAATCAGAGGAGAAAGCAGAGACTGAAAAAGAAGAAGATGCTGAGAATGATGATGGGGCTTGATCTTGCTGTTCTACAGGAGACCTCGTCTGTTCCTGAGTCACACGAGTCAAGGGAGGATCTGCCCACCTGGGGACAGCTGAGGAGACTCGCCCGAGAAGCGCAGCAGATGATCACTAGCAACAGAAAGCAGTTATCAACAGAAAATATGTTTCTTGCTATGTTTGTTATCCTTTCTATGCAAATGTGTCCTGTGTCTGCAGTTTCATATTGGGCTTATGTTCCTCATCCCCCACTTCTTCATCCCGTGGGTTGGGGGGAGAATGTAAATATTAGAGTGATGACCAATGATGCTGGACTTATGGGGGGACATGCTACTCTTTCCTCCCATCTAACCTCTACTCCATTTAGATATAAGGGGATGTCAGACTCTGCTCCGATTTGCATTGATTTAGCTAGATCTGGGTCTATGGGTTGTCTTTCTCTCGCCTATAAAACTATTCTCGCTGATGCTCCAGATAAATCGCCTCCAGCGAAAGAACCTCCATATCATAGAAGATTTATGTGGGAAATTAAACTAAAGATTTTGGGGACTAATTTTCATAATGAAACCTTTAGGAAGTTATTTAAGGAAATCCCTTTAGATTTATGTTCCTGGAACTATAAAGATAAAAATAAGATGTGGGAGCTTCCTCGGATTTATGAAAGACCAAGTTGGCTTAAATGTGGTTTTGAACGTTGGGCTATAGCACATATTCCCTGGGAGAATCAAGAGAGGATTTATGATTATTCCGTAGCCACACCAAATAATAACTATAGAGCTTTCCTTCTTGGCGAAAAATTACAGTATCATGGATATAAACCTGAAAGGTTTACTTTAGAACCTATTAATAGGTGGTTTACACCAGGATGGGTAGAACCTATCTATGTTAGTCATTCTCCTTTAGGTGATGTTTTGAATACATTTCCAGGACTATTTAGACTTTTTGCTGCATCTAGTATAATTTACTTTAAGAAGCCTCTGGAGTCTAGACCTCTTCCTGTAGCAATTAGATCTTGTTTGAGCTATCCTTATAGTATACTTGCTGGAAATGATACAGATTTAATCATTACTAAATTAGGGCACTCTTATGAAGTTCACTGTTCCGAATGTATTTTAACTAATTGTGTTGATCATAAGTTGGTTGAATCCTATTCACGCATCGTGATATTACAAAGACCTTCCTACGTAATGCTTCCTGTAGATCTAAAGGATGAAGCTTGGTTTGACAATGAGGCTTTACAGGTAGTTACAAGAATTAGTGAGCTTATTAGGCCAAAGCGTTTTGTAGCAGCTTTAATGTTAGGTATCAGTGCCTTGATAGCTATTGTAACTTCACTTACAGTTTCATCAGTTGCTTTAGTCTCAGAAATGAAGACTGCACACTTTGTTAATGATTTGAGTAAGAATGTTTCTTTGGCACTGGTAAAACAAGAGGTTATAGATAAGAAATTGGAAGCAAAGATTGATACTCTAGAGGATGTAGTTCTAGAGTTAGGACAAGAGATACAAAATATTAAGGTTCAGCTTTCAACCAGATGTCATGCCAGCTTTCGATACATATGCGTAACGCCATTAATCTATGACAAGCAACATAATTGGACTCTTACAAAAAATCATTTGTTGGGAATTTGGAAAGATAATGATATCTCTCATGATATGGCTCAATTAAAAGCTAAAATTGCGGTTATGAGTAAAGCACAAGATGGATCGGTTAACTTAGAGGATTTGGCTCAGGCTTTTAGTTATGGTTTGAAGTCTCTGAACCCTGTAACTTGGTTACATTGGATTGTTGTCGTCGCCGTGGCTGCAGGGTTAATCTTTCTTTTTCTTCTTATCTTTCCAATAATTTTCAAACTAGTCTTCTCCTCAATTTCTGCTGCCAAAAGAGATATTCATGAGCTCAAAATTAAAAAATAAAAAAGCGGGAAATATCACTGCACATTTCTTGGACCCCGTAATTTCACGCAGCCAAGCTGCAATCCAGGCAGAGGCTGTGTGATATTTACTGGGGAACGCCTTGTTTGGCAGGGCTGTCCAAGATGAATGCCGCTGTGGGCCTCCTTGGCTGCAGATAGAGCTGAGCTGAAATTTCTCATGGCAAGCTGTGTAAACCTTTATCTGACCTGTTCTTTTACGTACGAGATGTCTCTGCCAGCCAGAGGTGCGAGCATTCCAGGCATGACAGTTCATTCAGAGTTCATTCTTTGAACTACAGTACTGGCCATGATTTTCCTTCTAGAGATCCATTGCTTTGCTTTTAATTAGCTGTACAGTTATTACCTAGATACATTAAAGAATTAACCTCCCAACAATTTATTTGTATGGTTAGCTGACTTTGGCACTCTGACATGGAAACCATCAGTTAGGTAAAGTTTCAAAATAAGCCTGAGAAAGATAACATACATAGTGTTTCCAAGAACTAATTACTAATTCCAATTACTAATTTATCATTGACTACAGAGGGACGCGATGACCTTGTGTGTAATCTCTGACTCTTGAATCACTAATTCATCATTGACCACAGAGGGGCGCAATGACCTTGTGTGTAATCTCTGACGTTCATACCTGACTAATTTTGTATTTCTTTGTGCCAGATACTCATGGTAACTATTCTTTGTAAACATTTAAAAATACCTGCCTCAGAACAGTAAAGTGCATTCAGACGCATTCAGATCTTGTGTGTGTCTGTCTGTCATTCGCCGGACCTGTACCTTCCTGCATACCAAAGACCCTGATTCCCCACGGGAGTGTGTTTTCCGACTGAGTCGGTCTGTGGCAGGTAGATTTTTCCTTTGATGAGTATAACGTGGACTTCTGTATCTTTTATGATGACTTTTGGTTGAAAGTCTGTTTTATCTGATATTAGAATGGCTACTCCAACTTGTTTCCTGGGACCATTTGCTTGGAGAACTGCTTTCTAGCATTTTACACTTAGGTAGTATTTGCCTTTGACACTGAGATGTGTGTTCTGTATGCAGCACAATGTCAGGATTCCTTTCTGAATCCAGTCTGTTAGTCTATTTCTTTTTATTGGGGAATTGAGTCCATTGATGTTAAGAGATATTAAGGAATAGTGATTGTTACTTCCTGCTGTTTTTGATGTAATTTTTATGTTTTTGTCATTATCTTCTTTTGATTTGTTGCAAGGAGATTATTTTCTTGGTTTTTCTTGTGTGTAGTTCCCCTCCCTTTGTTGGTGTATTTTATTCATTATCCGTTGAAGGGCTGGATTTGTGGAAAGATAGTGTGTAAATTTGTTTTTGTCATGAAAAACCTTGGTTTCCACATTTATGGTAATTGAGAGATTTGCTGGATATAGCAGTTTGGGTTGGCATTTGTGTTCCCTTAGGGTCTGCATGATGTCTGCTCAGGCTCTTCTGGCTTTCATTGTCTCTGCTGAGAAACCTGGTGTAATTCTGATAGGTCTACCTTTATAAGTTACTTGACCTTTTTCCCTTATTGCTTTTAATATCCTTTCCTTTTTTAGTACAGTTTCTACTAAATTATTATGTGATCGGATGAATTTCTTTTCTAGTCAAAACTGTTTGGAGTTCTGTAGGCTTCTTGTATATCCATGGGCATCTCTTTCTTACGGTTAAGGATGTTTTCTTCTATAATTGTGTTGAGGACATTTACTGGCCCTTTAACCTGAACATCTTAACTCTCTTCTATGCCTATAATCCTTAGGTTTGGTCTTCTCATTTTGTCCTGGATTTCCAGGATATTTTGGGTCAGGAGCTTTTTGAATTTTTCATTTTCTTTGACCATTGTGTCAATGCTTTCTATGGTATCTTCTGCATCTGTGATTCTCTCTTTTATCTCTTGTATTCTGTTGTTGATGCTTAGATCCATGAATCTTGACTTCTTTCCTAGGTTATCTATATCCCGAGTTGTCTCCCTTAGTGATTTTGTTATTGTTTCTACCTCCTTCTTTAGATCCTGGATGGCTTTGTTTAATTCCGTCACCTCTTTTCTTGTATTTCCCTTAGTTCTTCAAGGGCTTCTCACTGTTTACTTGTGTTCTCTTGTATTTCTCTAAGGGAGTTACTTATGTCCTTCTTGAAACCCTCCATGATGCCCTCCATCAGCATCATGGCCTGTGATTTTAAATCCAAATCTTGCTTTCCTGGTGTGTTGGGGTATCCAGGACTTGCTGTTGTGGGAGAATTGGGTTTGGATGGTGCCATATTGCCTTGATTCCTATTAGCAACGTTCCTAGATTTGCCTGTTGTCATCTGGTTATCTCTGGGGTTAGTTGGGCCTGCTATAACTGGCTGGTTCTTGCCTATAGGCTTATCTCAGCAACCCTGGGTGAGGTGCTTTCTCCTGGCACAAATTGCTGTGGTGCTGCAGAGCTCCTGGGTGAAGGTATAGTTCTGGTGTGGTGTGTCACAAGTGATCCTCTACACTGGCAAAACCTGCCTACTAATCTGTTGCACAGTCACAGAAGCAAAGATGGCAGCCAAGACCTACTCTCTTATAATCGTATTTGGGTATGTACCTCTGTGACCACAATCAGCTCTGGATGGAGGTTGTGCTTGCTGTCTCCTCCTCACTGGCTGCTGGGTATATAGTTGGCTTCCTACACTGCTTGGAGATGGCTTGCTGTGGCCAAGGATGTTTCTGAACCAGAGGCGGAGACTGGAAGGCTCTTGCCAGAGCTCTTCCATCTGGATCCTCTGCTCTGCAGGGACTGACTCAACCTGTGCAGGCTGCCTCTTCCTAGCTGGCTACTCGGTGTATAACTGACTTCCTGCGCTGCTTGGAGATAGTGTGCTGTGGCTGAGGGTTCGCGATCCAGAGGCAGAAACCTGAAGGCTCTTGCCAGAGGATTGAATCTTCCACTCTGCATGGTCAGACTTACCTGTGAAGACTGAGGGTATATATTCTACTAACTTGTCTGCTTTTGAAATTTGCCATCAATACTATCATCCTTGTAACCAGCTTAAATACATCTATTAGCCTTTTCACATGTGAGGCCACTGTCTCAGGCTGCAAATCTTTTTATAGCATAGGCCTTGATGTTACACCCACAGCCTCTACACAAGGCTTAGGTTTGGGGTTTGGGATGAATTTCCTTTTAAAGGATTATGATGTGGGCCTCAGCAGCCTGAATCCTGACCCAGGTGTGCACTCACAAGTCCTTATAATTGTACTAACTATAATGGAAAGTTTAAGAGCAAGGCCACATTGACTGTAGACAAATCCTCCAGCACTGCCTGTATGGTGCTTAGCAGATTGACATCTGAGTACTCTGCAGTATACTACTGTGCAAGAAACAGTGTTGCAGCAACATCCTGAACATGTGAAAAACCCTGGAGGAGCAGGTAGCTTCCCTGTGACTGATGATTTAAAGAAGATTATCCTGAAGACATGCTGAGATGCAATCATTTTGATAGTCCATTTTTGTGTCTCTTTCTTAGAGATCTCTGGTATACAAAATTAACTTTGCAAAAGGACACATATGATTTCTTTGATGCTGATTTAGTCTGCTCCTAAAGTACTCCTAAAGTACTTTGCCATTCTCTTCAACAGTGACAAACATCATTGACATATTTCTTCTTTATTAAAATAAAAATGGAAACTTTGATTATGAATGATAAAAATATCTCTGGAATCTGAGAAAGACTAGAACTTTCATTGGAATAGCTGGGAATAAATTATAGTATGAATTTGATCTGTAAAATCCCATCAACTTTTGGGCAAACCAGAAAATATCATCCTGCGTGAGGTAACACAATCACAAAAGAACACGCATGCTATGCATTCTCTGATAAGTGGATATTAGCCCAAAAGATCAGAATACCCAAGATAGAATTCACAAACAACATGAAGTTCATGGAAATGAAGACCAAAGTATGGGTACTTCAGTTTTGCTGAGAAGGGGAACAAAATATTTACAGGAGCAATTATGGACATAAAATATAGAGCAGAGAGTGAAGGAAAGGCCATCCAGGACAGTCCGACCTAGGGATTCATCCCTTATATAGTCACCAAACTCCTGACACTATTGTGGATGCCAAGAAATGCTTGCTGAAAGGAGCCTGATATGGCTGTCTACTGAGAAGCCATACCAGAGCCTAAAAAGTACAAGTTAGAGAAAGGACTGAAGGAGCTAAAGGGGATTGAAACCTCATAGGAAAAACAACAATATCAACTTACCAGACCCCACTCAGAACTCCCAGGAACTAAGCCATCAACTAAGGAGTACACATGGCTCCAACTGCATATGTAGCAGAAGATCGCCTTGTCCAGAATCAATGGAAGAAGAGGTCCTTGGTCCAACGAAGGCTTGATAAATGTCCCAGTGTAGGGGACATAAGGATGGGGAGGTTGGATTGGGCTGGGTGGAGGAACACCCCCAAAGAAACAGGGGAAGGGAGGATGGGATCGGGGGTTTCTGGGAGGGGGAAACTGGAAACGGACATAACATTTTAAATGTGAACACAGGAGTTATTCAAGAAAAAAGAAAAAGTTGAAAAAATAAGGAGGAAAGAAAAAGAAAAAGAAAAAAGCCCTTCCACAGTCTTAAGTCTCAAGTGACTTCTAGGTGTTTTGCTATATCGGTTTGTGTGGTCTAGCAAAAGTTCTAGTCCCTTAGGATGTAAAAGGTATTTATATCAGATTGCATATTTGCATTGTTCTTGCCTGTGTAAAGTTAAAAAGCCCTCTAAAGGGGGAATAAAGATGACTGTAAGAAAGATGGAAAAGAAGACTCTGAGACAAATGTTAGAAAACAGAGGGCTGTCAAATGAATACTATGGCAACCCCAAGTTTATTTATCTGGATGGTTGTGGCTCCTTTATGAAAGATCAAGTGACCATAATTCTGTGGGTTCATGTCTGGGTCTTCAATCCTATTCCATTGATCTACTTGCCTGTTGCTGTACCAATACCATGCAGTTTTGAACACAATTGCTCTGTAGTACTGCTTGAAGCCAGGGATATTGATTCCCCCAGAAGTCCTTTTATTGTTGAGAATAGTTTTAGCTATCCTGGATTTTTTGTTGCTCCAGATGAATTTGAGAATTGCTCTTTCTAGATCTATGAAGAATTGAGTTGGGATTTTGATGGGAATTGCATTGAATCTGTATATTGCTTTTGGCAAGATGGCCATTTTTACTATATTGATCCTGCCAATCCAGGAACAAGAAATATTTTTCCATCTTCTGTGGTCTTCTTTGATTTCTTTCTTCAAGGACTTGAAGTTCCTGTCATACAGATCTTTCCCTCGTTTGTTTGAGTTATGCCAAGATACTTTATGTTGTTTGTGGTTTTTTTGAAGGGTCTTATTTCCCTAACTTCTTTCTCAGCCTGCTTGTCCTTTGAGTACAGGAAGGCTACTGATTTGCTGGAGTTGATTTTATAACCAGCCACTTTGCTGAAGTTGTTTATCAGCTGTAGGAGTTCTCTGGTGGATCTTTTTCGGTCACTTACATATACTATCATAACATCTGCAAATAATGAGTTTGACTTCGTCCTTTCCAATTTGTATCCCTTTGACTTCCTTATGTTGTCTAATTGTTCTCGCTAGAACTTCAAGTACTATATTGAAAAGATATGGAGAGAGAGGGCAGCCTTGTCTAGTCCCTGATTTTAGTGGGATTGCTTCAAGTTTCTCTCCATTTATTTTGATGTTGGCTACTGGTCTGCTGTAGATCGCTTTTACTATATTTAGGTACGGGCCTTGAATTCCTGTTCTTTCCAGGACTTTTAGCCTGAAAGGATGCTGAATTTTGTCAAATGCTTTTTCAGCATCTAATGAGATGATCATGTGTTTTTTTTCTTTTAGTTTGTTTATGTAGTGGATTACATTGATGGATATTTGTATATTGAACCATCTCTGCATCCCTGGGATGAAGCCTACTTGATCATGGTGAATGATCATTTTGATGTGCTTTTGGATTCAGTTGGCAAGAATTTTATTTAGTATTTTTGCATCTATATTCATAAGGGAAATTGGCCTGTAGTTCTCTTTCTTTGTTGGATCTTTGTGTGGCTTTGGTATCAGCATAATAGTGGCTTCATAGAACGAGTTGAGCAGTGTCCCTTCCCGTGGATAAAAGATAGTCTTTTCAACAAGGATAAAAGATAGACTTTTCAACAAATGGTGCTGGTTCATTTGGAGGTCAGCATGCAGAAGCATGCAAATTGATCCACCCTTATCTCCTTGTACTAAGATCAACTCCAAATGGATCAATGATCTCCACATAAAATCAGACACAATGAAACTAATAGAAAAGAAACTGGGGAAGACACTTGAGGGCATGGGCACAGGGGAAAATTTCCGGAACAGGACACCAATAGCTTATGCTCTAAGATCACGAATTGACAAATGGGACATCATGAAATTACAAAGTTTCTGTAAGGCAAAGGACACTGTCAACTGGACAAAACTGCAACAAACAAATTGGGAAAAGTTCTTCACCAACCCTACATCTGATGGAGGGCTCATATGGAATATATACAAAGAACTCAAGAAGTTAGACCCCAGAAAACTAAATAACCCTATTAAAATTAGGGTACAGAGCTAAATGAAGAATTTTCACCTGAAGAACATTGGATTGCTGAGAAGCACCTTAAGAAATGTTCAACATTATTAGTCATTAGGGAAATGCAAATCAAAGCAACCCTGAGATTTCACCTCACACTAGTCAGAATGGCTAAGATTAAAAACTCAGCAGACAGCAGGTGTTGGTGAGGATGTGGAGAAAGAGGAACACTCCTCTACTGTTGGTGGAAATGCAAGCTTATACAACCACTCTGGAAATTATTCTGGCAGTTCCTCAGAAAACTGGGTGTCTTAGTCAGGGTCTCTATTCCTGCACAAACATCATGACCAAGAAGCAAGTTGAGGAGGAAAGGGTTTATTCTGTTTACACTTCCACCCAGCTGTTCATTACTAAAGAAAGTCAGGACTGGAACTCAAGCAGGTCAGGAAGCAGGAACTGATGCAGAGGCCATGGAGGGATGTTACTTACTGGTTTGCTTCCCCAGGCATGCCTAGCCTGCTCTCTTATAGAACCTAAGAATACCAGCCCACAGATGGTACCACCCACAAGGGGCACTCCCCCCTTGATAACTAATTGAGAAAATTCCCCACAGCTGGATCTCATGAAGGCACTTCCCCATCTGAAGCTCCTTTTTTGTGATAACTCCAGCCTGTGTCAAGTTGACACACAAAACCAGCCAGTACAATTGACCCCCTGTCAACTTGACGCACCACCATATCACTATTAAGCCTCAACCCTTACTTTCTTCTTCATCCCCAAGACCTAAATAACAATAAAAGTCCCACAGTCTTTACATATTAAAAGTTCAATCCCTTTAAAATATCCAATATCTTAAAATTCAAATTCTTTTAAAAATTCAAAGTCTCTTAAATGTGGGCTCCACTAAAATACGTTCTTTCAAAAGGGAAAAATATCAGGGCACAGTCACGAGCAAAAGCAAAACTCAAACTCCAATGGCTCAATGTCTAGGATCCAACTCACGATCTTCTGGGCTCCTCCAAGGGCTTGAGTCACTTCTCCAGCTCTGCCCATTGTAGCACATACCTTGTCTTCTAGGCTCCAGCTGCCTGTACTCCACTGCTGCTGCTGTCCTTGTTGGTCAACTCACAGCACTGGCATCTCCAAAACACTGCTATCTTCCGCTGTAACTAGGTTTCACCAATAGCCTCTCATAGGCTTTCTTCATGGTGCAATGCCTCAACTCTTTTGCATGAACCTTTCAGTCCTGGGCCATCAATTGCAACTGAGGCTACACCTTCACCAATGACCTTCCATGGCCTCTCACAGGGCCAAACCTCAGCTGTTCTTCATGATGCCTTCATACCTTCAAACCACTACCATCTGGATGACTCTTACACAAGTACCAAGTCCTGCTACATCACAAGGCACAACCTTGGCTATCTGGAACACACTCTCTGTGCTCTCAGAAAACACTTCCCAGAAGATTTCACCTCAGTGATGCTGGTTTCTTCTTAATCATCGCTAATTTCTTAGCTCCAGCTAACCAGCATCAATAGTCCCAGTAGCACAAAGGTTGACTTTCGTGGTTTTGGTATCTTGTTAATCACAGCTGATTCTTCAGTCTCAGCTAACCAAAACGACAGAATCTTCATGGCACTGATAAGAGTCTTTAATCTTCCCTCTGAAATTTCACAAGCCAAGCCTCCATCTTCTGCATTGTTCTCAACATAATCTTCCAGGCTCCTACACAACATCTCACAGAGGTCTCAGCACTGAATGGACCATCTAGCCCAAAGTCCCCAAATCCTTCCACAGTCCTCCCCAAAACATGGTCAGGTTGTCACAGGAATACCCCACTACGCTGGTACCAATTTGTCTTAGTCAGGGTCTCTATTCCTGCACAAACATCATGACCAAGAAGCAAGTTGGGGAGGAAAGGGTTTATTCTGCTTACACTTCCACCCAGCTGTTCATTGCCAAAGGAAGTCAGAACTGGAACTCAAGCAGGTCAGGAAGCAGGAACTGATGCAGAGGCCATGGAGGGATGTTACTTACTGGTTTGCTTCCCCAGGCTTGCCTATCCTGCTCTCTTATAGAACCAAAGAATACCAGCCCACAGATGGTACCACCCACAAGGGGCACTCCCCCTTGATCACTAATTGAGACAATGCCCCATAGCTGGATCTCATGAAGGCACTTCCCCATCTGAAGCTCCTTTTCCTATGATAACTCCAGCCTGTGTCAAGTTGACACACAAAACCAGCCAGTACACTGGGCATGGCACTTCCCAAGGACCCTGCTATACCACTCCTGGTCATATACCCAGAGGATTCCCGGCATGCAATGAGGACATGCTCCACTCTGTTCATAGCAACCTTATTTAAAATAGTCAGAAACTGGAAAGAACCCAGATGTCCCTTAATGGAGGAATGGATACAGAAATCTGGTACATTTATACAATGGAATACTACTCAGCAATTAAAAGTAATGAATTCATGATATTTTTAGGCAAATGGTTGGAACTGGAAAATATCATCCTAAGTGAGGTAACCCAATCATAAAAGAATACACATGAAATGCAATCACTGATAATTGAACATTAATTAACCCAGAAGCTCTGAATACTCAAGAAACAATTAGCAAATCATATGATTCCCAAGAAGAAGGATGGAGAGGGCCCTGGTCCTGAAAAGACTTGATCCAATATTGTAGGGGAGTACCAGAACAGAGAAATGGAAGGGGGTGATTGGGCAATGGGAAGAGGGAAGCAGACTTATAGGACATATGGTGAGGGGGGAACCGGGAAAGGGGATAGCATTTGGAATGTAAACAAAGAATATAAAAAATAAAAGATAGAGCCTGTTAACATATGAATAAAAGAATATACCAAATAAAGAATGTCTCCAAAAAATTAATTGATGTAATTTTTTTGTTGGTTTTCAACTGGTAAGCATATCTTCCATAATTAATTGTGCTTAACAATACCTGTGAGTCTCCACTGGCAAAAGTTAACTATTGCTTTACATGAGTGTCAGTCATGATTGTTTTTGGTTAGGCCTGAAAGCCTGAGTCCACTTCCTTCTCCAAATTTGGGAATTTTATCTGGGATGATTTAGATCTGTGCCAGCAGTCACAGTCTCTGTGAAATCATATGCCCATTAGTCCAATTGGTCTGGAAGACAGTCTTTCCTTGGTATCCTGCAACCACTTTGGCTCTCATAATTTGCTTGATTTTACAATGTTTAGTCTATTTTTATCTCTATTTTGCTGTATCATCTTTGTAAATTCCTCATACTATTATAACTCTATACTATTCCCTTGGCTACAAATAAATACACCAAAAGAAAATATTCATTTCTCGGAGCATGGACGAATTAGAATATGAAGCACTTGACTAATGTATATGGCTGACCTGTTCAGTATATTTTTTCATTATAGGTCAGATAATTAATGATTTATCACTGAGTAATATTCACCTTGCTATATTTATGACTATATCTTTTTTATTTATGCTTCATTAGATATCTGGTATAATTTCTTCCTCTATATTATCACACGAGTCTCTTGGACACCGTAATTTCACGCAGCCAAGCTGTAATCCCGGTGGAAGCTGTGTGATATTTACTGGGAAAAGTCTTGTATGGCAGGGCTGTCCAAGAAGAATGTCGCTGTGGGCCTCCTTGGCCGGAGATAGGGCTGAGCTGAATTTCTCATGGCAAACTTTGTCTGTGTGACCCTTTTTCTGACTTGTTCCTTTACTTAAAAGATGTCCCTGCTAGCCGGAGGTGCGAGCATCCAGGCGTGATGGTTCACTGAGAGTTTATTCTTGGAGCTACAGCACTGGCCATGATTTATCTTCTAGAGATCCATTGCTTTGCTTTTGATCAGCTGTACAGTTATTACCTAGATACATTAAAGAATTAACCTCCCAACAATATTTATTATTTGTATGGTTAGGTGGCTTTGGCACTCTGACATGGAAACCATCAGTTAAGTAAAGTTTCAAAGTGAGCTTGAGGGAGTTTTACAAGAAGGAAGCAGGACATTAAAAAGAGACTGCACATGAACAAAGGAACCCCAGGGCTATAATGAAGTGTTCTCAAGAACTTTTGAATTACTAATTTATCATTGACCACAGCTACTCTGATCAAGGGACGTAATGCTTTGTAGGTGTTCTCTGAAGTTCATACCTGATTGATTTTGTATTTCCTTACGTCAGATACTCATGGTAACCATTCTTTGTAAACGCTTCACTAGATACATTTTTTCTTCAGTAATGTAATACCAACTTATGTGTATAAAAAATCCTGCCTCAGAACAGTAAAGTGCATTCAGACGCATTCAGAACTTGTGTGTGTCTGTCTGTCATTTCATGCCGCGACCAGTGCCTTCCTGCATACCAAAGACCCTGATTCCCCCACGTGTGTCCTGACTGTGTTGGTCAGTGGCACTATATGCTGTGAAAAGACCATGAATTATATTCTGTGAATAAACATGAATGTACAAGCATCTCTACAACATGATGTAGAGTCATTTGAGTAGATGTGTGAGAGGGTTATTGTTGGGAAAGATTTTGATTTCATTTAGTATTTTTTGGCCAATATTCATAGGAAAGTCTTTATCCCAGATAAGTGTGTTTTTTAAACCCCATTATTAGAGACCATATAGGACCTAGTATCCTTTGAGTGAATTGCTACTGGTCTTGTTGTCAAATTGCCTTATAAATATTTCTGTTTATACCAAGTAGACTGTCTAAACCTGGATCACAGATGCTCATGGGTGCTGTGTGTTAAGATTGATGCAGACATTCATGAATGGTTAGAGTACTGAGAATGACTGACAGAGTACTCACCCACAGAGGAGAATTGTACCAACCTCTCAACCCAAAAATCAAGGACCACCATAAAACAGAAAAAGAAAAGGATGTAAAATATAGAGAATGGTTTCAAAGGAGACCAAATTCAATCTCCAGGAATTTAACGGTTCATATTGCACACATGAACTCTCAGCACAAGATACATTGAAATCAAACCAGAGAAAACTACCACATGAGAGACATAGAAATGACTGAGCAGGTAGAGATGTCTACTGGCAAGCTTAGCATAAGTATAATCCTTTGAAGTTAATATATCTAACTTGGTGCAGGTATACCCTGTTATCACTACTAAGAATAACATAACACTTTAAAATATTACAACATGGATGGGGAGGAACTCGTAGGACCCACAGCAAGATAAAGTTCTTTTGGCATTTGAGAACTGATAGGGAAAATATAATCTTTTTTGAGGGGGGAAATTTCTGGAGGTTCACTATATACTAGAGATAACCGTATCTACCTATCTAGATAGATAAATAGATAGATAGATAGATAGATAGATAGATAGATAGATAGATAGATAGATAGATATAGACATAGACATAGACATAGACATAGACATAGACATAGACATAGACATAGACATAGACATAGACATAGATATAGATATAGATAGTAATAATAAAACTCACTGTGTTAATGAAACAGAAGATCAGTATGTTTGGAAAGAGAGCTTTAGTAAGGTCCCAAGGGGAAATTACAGGGACCTAGCGATGGTAGATTATGGCAAGAGTCCTGAGATTAGTGGTGATCATAGCATATTTCATATATGATTGAAAATTTTGAAGAATAAAAATTGTTATGAAATATAAAATAACTACATAACTTTATACAATAATATTGTATACTTTATACAATAACTTTCATACAAGTATATTTTGTGTACTATGCCTATTTCTCCTGTAACCTCTTGTCCCTACTATTTTCCTTTTATTCTACTAGAAAATTTCAGTGATAGAATATCATGTATTTGTGTACATAGTTGTATATTACTATGAAATAAATAAGAAGTAGTAAAAGAGGTTCGTTTAATGTATGTGATATTGAGATTGTCTTAATTAATTCAAGTATTCCTAATTACATCCATTTTTCCAAAATCATTGTAAATTTATTATTCATTTCTGATAATAACTTCATTTATATGAATGTATATATGTATATATATATATATATATATATACACATATATATTTATATATCCATGTATGTGTATGTGTGTATGTATCCATGCCTTAGTCATAAAATCCTTTGTTCACATGTATATATCTTATATCTGGCTAGTTTTGTGTGTCAACTTGACACAGACTGGAATTATCATAGGAAAAGGAGCTTCAGTCGGGGAAGTGCCTCCATGAGATTCAGCTGTGGGGCATTTTCTCAATTAGTGATCAAGTGGCAAAGGGCCGCTTGTGGGTGGTGCCATCTCTGGGCTGGTATTCTTGGGTTCTATAAGAGAGCATGCTGAGCAAGCCAGGGGAAGCAAGCCAGTAAGTAACATCCCTCCATGGCCCCTGCATCAGCTCCTGCTCCCTGAAATGCTTGAGTTCCAGGCCTGACTTCCTTTGGTAATGAACAGCTGTGTGGAAGTGTAAGCTCAATAAACCCTTTCCTCCCCAACTTGCTTCTTGGTCATGATGTTTCTGTAGGAATAGAAACACTGACTAAGACAATATGAATGTATATATGTGTGTATGTATCCATGCCTTAGTCATAAAATCCTTTGTTCATATATATATATATATATATATATATATATATATATATCTTATAACTATAATTTAGTTTTTCATGATAATGATGCAATAATCATTGATTGGTGAATATTTTAAGCACATTTACTTTTAGTTATTTAGTGAGTTTTTAATTTTATAAACTGTTAGAAATGAAAATTTTAATTGCATATATCTGAAAGAAGTTCTTAAAGTATCAAAAAGTTAGCTAATTTTGGAAATTTCCACCAATATTAGCATCAACGTCTTCTTCATCATCATCCTTATTGTGGCCATAATCAGAAAGCACTATGTGTAAATCAATGTGTTAAAGTTGTCCCAAAGTCAAGCAAAAGATTCATAGCAAAAATTCTTTGAGAGCCTAGTCCCTGACCTTACATCCACAGCATCTGCCCAGGAGTCGTGGAATGTGTATGGGATGCATTTCCTCAGAGAGAATTATAAATTGGACCTAAGCACTCTACTGACTGACCAATGTGCCTTCTCAGTCCTTCCTCTCCAGTTCTTCTCCAGATGAACTAGGTCCTGATATAAGATGTACTCTGCTCATGGATATGCAAATTACCTGAGTCTATGGCAGTAAATACAGGGATGTCCATACCCTGAAACAACTTATGATCAGTGTCCTCCCCACAGTCCCTGGTCACACTGACTTTAATCATTGAATGGAGCCGGGTATTTCTCTTCCTCTTGTCAGTAACTGCAGGTAAGGGGATCACCAGTTCCAAATCTGAAAACGAGACAGGTCTTGAGCTGACAATTGCATCCACTCTATGTTTCTCTCCAAATGTGTCCACTCCCAGGTTCAGCTTCAGCAATCTGGAGCTGAGCTGGTGAAGTCTGAGACTTCAGTGAAGTTGCCCTGCAAGGCTTCTGGCTACATGTTCACTGACTATGAAATGGACTGGGTGAAGCAGACACCCACACATGGCCTGGAATGTATTGGAACTATTAATCCTCCAAATGGTGGTACTGTCTACAATCAGAAGTTCAAGGGCAAGACCATGTTGACTGTAGACAAATCCTCCAGCACAGCCTACATGAAGCTCAGCAGGCTGACATCTGAGGACTCTGCTGTCTATTGTTGTACTAGACACTGTGTTATAACCACTTCCTGAGTGTGTCAAAAACCCTGGAGGAGCAGCAAGCTGCCTTCAGGCTGAGAAGACACAAAGACTAACCTTTAAACTTATTCAGAAATAGAAATTTTGAATGTCCTTTTATTCTTCTTCCTCTTCACAGTCCTAAAGTACCTTTGTCATCTTTGTAAAAGGACTTCTATGAATAAAGTGATGCTGGTTTAGGGCAAACCTACAGGACACCATACCTTCCCACTCTCTTTATCAGTATGACCACATTCATTGACATGTTTCTTACTCCATAAAAAAATAAAGAGGTGTGATGACACATGATAAAAATATCTCTAGATCCTGAGTTGTTTTCCTAACTCTGCCTGCATGTTTCATTAGACGTTCCTGTCTCTTAAAATGTGAGAAATATATATATATATATTCTGATATATATATATATATATATATATATACATATATATATATATATATATATATATATATATATATCAGAATGCACAGGCATGTACATATATTTCCAGTACGTTGGTCAAAATATTCTTAAATCATTTTTCATGGAACTCATTAACTACCACATTGTATATACCTGTTCAATTATGCAGGTTCTAAGATGATATGTGTTTGACCTCATATTTTCTTCCTTCCCAGTCTCAATAGTCATCCCTGCAGTCACTAGACTTTTTGGAACATGGACCTATAATGATACAGCATCAACTCTCATAGTCCATTGCATACCTGTTGCTTATCTTTGTTCTATAGAGTATTTGTGAATGTGTATCTCTCCATATACATGTGTTTCTTGTGCTTCATTTTCGGTGATGTTTCTTCTGCTTGTTTTGTCTTATTCCTATTTGTTTACTTTTTAAAATTATTTTTAGGTTACAGTTAGATAAAGAAACAGAGTGGAGATTGGAGAAGATCAGGAAGGTTGTTAGAGAATGGACATCTTTAATCAGAAAATTCATGATTAAAAATATGCCTGGATTCCAAGAGACCAGAACTTTATTTATTTATATTTTTATTTGGACATTTTATGTATTTACATTTCAAATGTTATTCCATTTCCTGGTTTCCCCTCTGGAAGTCCCCCTCCCATTCCCTTCCCCCTGCCTCTATGAGAATTCTCCCTCTCCCATGACCCCACTCCCACCTCACTACCCTGGCTTTCTTAACATTGGGGAATGGAGCCTTCTTAGGACCAAGAATTTCTCTTCCAATTGATGCCAAACAATGCCATCCTCTACTACATATATGGCTGGAGACATGAATCCCTCTATGTGTACTGTTTGGTTGGTGGTTTAGTCCCTGGGAGCTCTTGGGTATCTGCTTGGTTGATATTGTCCTTCTTATGTCATTGCAAACCCCCTCAGCTCCATCAGTCCTTTCTCTTATTCCTGCATTGGGGACCTGGTGCTAAGTCCAATGGTAGGCTGCCAGCATCTGCCTCTGTATTAGTCAGCCTTTGTCAGGACCTCTCTGGAGACAGCTATAACAGATTCCTTCAGTAAGGACTTCTTGGCGTCTGTAGTAGTGTCTGTGTCACAACAGTGTCTGGTTGGTATTCCTATATGATATGGATCCCAAGGTGGGGCAGTGTCTGAATGACCTTTCCTTCAGTCTCCGTTCCACACTTTGTACCCTTATTTCCTTTAGACAGGAGCCCTTCTGGTTTAAGAATATGGAGATGAGTGGTTGGCCCCCTCCCCCAGCCTTGCCTAGGCTCTGGATATGATCTCTTGGGTTTTCCCTCCCATTTGTTGGGCATTTCAGCTATTCTCATCCCTGTTGGATCCAGGGAGACTCTTGCTTTTCTAGCATCTGGGACTTGCTGGTGACTATCCCCATTTCTCCATCTCCCATTGCTACACACCTCTGTTCAAATTCCCGATCCTCTATATAGCATCCCTGTCTCCTCTTATACCTGATCCTGCCCTGCTTTTCCCCCATCGCTCTTCTTTCTTTCTCCCAAGTCACTCCCATGAGTATTTTGCTCCACTTTGTTGTTGTTAGAGGTGAAATTGTATTTTTGTGGCTATCATCTTTCAGATTTGTTGAAAGAATATTACTTTCTTGCTTTTTCTAGGGTGTGGTTTCACTCCTTGTCTTGGAATTTTCTATCTATTATTCTTTGTAAGGCTGGATTTGCATAAATATATTTTGCATTTTTTTTGCCATGGAATATCTTGGTTTCTCCACTTACATGATTGAGAGTTTTGTTTGATATAGTAGCCTTTGCTGCCATTTGTGTTCTCTTAGGGTCTATATGCCATTTCTCAGGATATTCTGACATTCATAGTCTCTGATGGGAAGTCTGGTGTAATTTTAATAAGTCTGCTTTTGTATGTCACTTGAGCATTTCCCTTATTGCTGTTAATATTCTATGTTTTCTTCATTTGGTGTTTTGGCTCTTATATGATGGGAGGAATTTCTTTTCTGGTCCATTCTATTTGGAGTTCTATAGGCTTCTTGTATGTTCATGGACATCTCTTTCTTTATGGTAGGGAAGTCTCCGTCTGTGATTTTGTTGAAGATATTTACTGACTCTTTAAGTTGGGAATCTTCACTCTCTTCTTTACTTATTATCTTTAGATTTGGTCTTCTGATTGTTTCCTGGATTTCCTGGATGTTTTGAGTTAGGTGATTTTTGCATTTTGCATTTTCTTTGACTGTTGTGTCAGTGTTTTCTATGGTGTCTTCTGCCTGTGATTCTTTCTTTTATCTTTTGTATTCTGTTGGTGATGATTACATCTATGACTCTTGATCTCTTTCCTAGGTTTTCTATTTCCAGGATTGTCTCCATTTGTGGTAACTAGCAAGTCATTTGGCATAACATGGATTACCAAAGATGGATTACTGTAAGGTATAAGTGCTAGCTGGAGACAAGAGTAAGAAAAGGCTTAAACTTGTAATTAATAAATGTCTTGGTGTTTTATTTCAGAGCTAGTATAGGCAAAATAAGCCTAAATGCTTATATACATATTAATATGTATATATGTATAAGTAAGCACATGCATCTACTATAATTTAGTCAATACGTTGGAGCAGAAGTATTTGATTACAAATGTAATCAATATGTGATTCTCAGAATCTGATCAACTTTTCTGTTAAAGTACAGTTTAGTTTTGCTTAGTTTTCCCAGACCAGGTCACTTTGTATAGCTCTGTGGTACTGGAACTCTCTTTGTGAACAAGGTTACCCTCAAACTCAGAGATCCATGGGTTATTTCTCCAGAATCCTGGGATTAAAGGTATTTGTACCAACCATATTCATATGTTGATATAATCTCAACAACTATTTTTTAATCACCTCACATCCTTTCATGAGATTGGGGTGAGGAGATGGGAAGTTCTTTGGTTATGCATTGATCACTGATTCCAAACTCATATTCTTCCCCATTCCTAATATCCTGCCCTGTGATTACATGACTCTTTCAGAACACTAAACACAGTGATTCAAGGCCATATTTTACAACCTTTGAAATAATGAGTGTGAGAATAAATGTCTTGATTTGTTGAGGACTGTTCAGAAATTCCATATGGGTGATGTCAGGACATTGTTTCAGATGAATGAGCTGCAGAATTTGTTAGTAACTTACTTCAGAGGTAAGGTACAGTGTGAACATCCAGAAATTCCCTGCAACATCTCCAAAGTGGCTATTCATGCATCTTATATATCTCATAACTGAGGACACCACTGTGTACCAACCAGTGAAGCAATCAAAGTGAGAAGATGTGAGCCAGTTTCCAGAACAATCCTCTCTGCAAAGGAACATGGAATAGTGATTTAAGGTCCAGTCCCATAGTTTGTGTTTAGAATTGTCAAAAACAGACAGGTTCAAAAGGAACTCCTAAGGATATGTTATCAAAGAAAAGAGGGCCAAACCAGAGGTGAAGGGAAAAGTTGTACACAATGAAAGGGGGAAAAGTTATAAATCAATATGTCCATTTATTCAAGAAAATCTCCTATGCAGATATTACACCAGATAAGCAGTGTTATGATCCTCATATTAGTTTCCTTAGGATAAGAAGCTCATATTATTTACTTATAATCCTATGGAGCCCGGACATCTGTGAATAGATTACATTATAAGAGGAGGATATCTACTTAAACCCATACTACTTTATTAGACTTGCATTCCTGTATATTGCAATTTAAGTAAGCCATCAGCATCCCAAAATACTAGAGTATTAATTACAGCATTATAGACATTATCCAGCACATCAATGGTTCTGTAGTGTGAAGGTATAATCATCTAGGACCCTGGATGTAGGGATAAATATTCCATTATATTCCGAAGTCATGGGTGCCCTGCGGCTGCTACCATGTGACCTGATAATTCACAGGACATCACATGGACTCTAAGCAGGTATGGAAGATAGAACATGCATTTAATTGGTCCTCCTCTTTGTTTCCTGAAAAATTTTTGGCATCCAATTTGTGAACCTGAAGTTAGAACCCAATATGTATGAATATTCTGAATGAATGTAATATATATTTTTGTTTTAATATGAGTAGCTACACTTCAGATTGTTTACAACATATGTACACATATTCCTATACAATGCTATTGTTTTCTCTCAAACCTGGGATAATATTCCAAATCCATGTCTGTAGTAGTGAAACATCAACTACTGAAAAGCTTTACAAACACATGCTCTGCCCAGGAATAGGAAGGATCCTGGATTGTAAAGGTACTCAGGTAGAGATAAAGCTTTCTAAGTACACATATTCTCCACTAATTAGGATCCCTATCATGGGATTTCCTATCTACCCTCATCCCATTAAATGGATGCACATGCAGTTTGGGAAACAGAGCTGCTGAAATAAATACAGTTCCTTGTTTTCTACTTCCTGCCATGTTGAATTTCTTTTGAACTGTTAATGTCTCTGTGAGCACCACAATAGTACTTCCTCTTTCTGCTGTGTGTGAATGATCCAATAATTCATACATTGATACTTGGGGTGATGCATCTTAGTTCAAGACTCCTTGTATCCTCAGGTGCATTTGCCCAGGTACATCCAAATGAAGGCAAAAAGGACCCTGATCTCTCCTGTTTACACCTTTTTACAAATGGGAACTGCTAGAGCTGGATCCAACTGTCACTCAGAATGTAAATAAGTTTGAGAGTGTCATTTATGATAATGTAGAAAGAACTTAAATTCAGACACTGGCACATCTGTCATCTTCTCTAGAAAAACCTGCACACTAGTTGCAGGGATAAATTACTGCTTAAGTCAGATTTTGCAACTCCAGAGTAAACAAAGGAAAATCTACCAGCAGGTGAGTTCAGGACCAGCATGGGGCACAGTGCAGCCAACACTCCCCAGTGGAGAGCCATGGTGGGTGTGGAGGAGAATCTGTATAATCTGTGGTTTCCTTTCTTAATTTACAAGGACCTATTGTAATTTACATGAAACATTTCCATGCTCAGAAATAGTGAAAATTCATTGTTAAACACCTAAAAGTTTTATATTTATATGCATAAAATATGCCTTCTTGATGAAATCTTCTGTTGACTTCTATTTTATTTCTATTATTTAGCCAGTGTGGTGGTACTGCAATAACCAACCATGTAAAATAGTTCTTAAATATGATTAGTTTTGGACATTTGGATAATTATTTTTTAGTATATAACACTTTGGAAAGGCAAATGTTATTTGAGTGTATTGAAAGAAGGATGTCTTCATCTCACAAAAAAATAAGGTCTCTTTCCTCTCTATAGTCAGTGAGTATACAGGACATTAACATGGCTTGGGGCTGTATTATTTTATTTCTGCTAGCAATAGCTGCAGGTTAGGGGCTCACACTAGCAGGATTGAGGTCTGGCCGTACACTTATGTGATGATAACATATACTCGTGAAGCATAGTCACGGAAAGAGCCTTGAGTGGATTGAAATTATTAATTCTTACTATGGTAGTACTAACTACAATGGAAAGTTCAAGGCCAAGGCTATATTGTAGAGAAATCCTCCAGCATAGCCTATATGGAGCTTAGCAGATTGGCATCTGAGGACTCTGCAGTCTATTACTGTGCAAGACACAATGCCACAACCATATCCTGAGTGTTTCAGAAACCCTGGAGGAGGAGCAGCTTGTTGCTCTGTGACTGAAAAGACTCAGAGAAAATTAACTTGAATAATTGCTCACATACAGTCATTTGGAATGTCCAGTTTTGTGTCTGTTCCTTAGACACCTGTAGTGCTTTTTTCTACTTTGCAAAAGGACAGCTATGAATTATGTGATGTATATGTAGGATGTTCCTAGAATAGCCCATACCTTGTCAACATTGTCATCAGTGACTACGTCTACTTACATATCTGTTCTTTAATAAAACAATAAAAAAGAGATATTCTGATTATGCATGATAAAAACATCTCTGGACTTCAAGAAAGACTAGAACTTTCTTTGGAATACCTGGGAATAAAGTATAATGTCATATGAATTTGATATGTAAAATCCCACCAACTTCTGAGCAACCTAAAAGCTCTTTCACAATCTTAAGTCTTAAGTGACTTTTAGATGTTTTGGTAACGGTGCTTGTGTGGTCTGGCAGAAGTTCCAGGCTCTTAGAATGTAAGAGGTATTAAT
This sequence comes from Apodemus agrarius, assembly GCA_964023405.1. Taxonomy (NCBI): domain Eukaryota; kingdom Metazoa; phylum Chordata; class Mammalia; order Rodentia; family Muridae; genus Apodemus; species Apodemus agrarius. The sequence goes on from OZ030011.1 coordinate 5,468,382, forward strand.
ATCAGACTGCATACCTGCATCATTTCTGCAAGTGCCAAGTTGATCTTAGGGCATAAGCTATTGGTGTTCTGTTCAGGAAATTTTCCCCTGTGCCCATGTGCTCAATGCTCATCTCCACTTTCTTTTCTATTAGAGTCAGGGTATATTTTTTGATGTGGATGTCCTTTATCCACTTGGACTTGAACTTTGTAGAAGGAAAAAAATGGATCAATTTGCACTCTTCTGCAAGCTAGCCACCAGTTGAACCAGCACCATCTGTTGACAAGCCTATGTTTTTTCCACTGGATGGTTTTAGCTACTTTGTCAAAGATCAAATGACCATAGGTGTGTTGGTTCATTTCTGGGTCCTAAATTCTATTTCATTGATCATGGTCGATGATCATTTTGCTGTGTTTTTTTTTTCATTTCTGTTGGCAACAAATTGATTATTCATAAGGGAAATTTTTCTAAAGATGTCTTTCTTTGTTGGGTCTTTGTGTGGTTTATGTATCATGGTAATTGTGACTTCATAGAATGAATTGGGTAGTGTTCCTTCTGTTTCTATTCTGTCGAATAGTTTGAAGAGTATTGGTATTAGGTCTTTATTGAAAGTCTGATAGAACTCTGCATTAAACCCCTCTGGTCCTGGGCTTTTATCAGTTAGGAGACTATTATTCACTCCTTTTATTTCATTGGGATTATGGGATTGTTTAGATGATTTTTCTGATCCTGATTTAACTTTGGTAACTTCTTTCTGTCTAGAAAATTGCGCATTTTTTCTAGATTTTTCCAGTTTTGCTGAGTATAGATTTTTGTAAAGGATCTAATGAATTTTTGTATTTCCTCAGTGTCTGTTGTTATGTCTCACTTTTCATTTCTGATTTTGTTTATTTGGATAATGTTTCTAGGCCTTCGATTTAATTTGGCTAATGGTTTATCAATCTTGTTGTTTTCTTCAAAAAAACAGCTCCTGGTTTGCATGATTCTTTGTATAGTTTTTTTTTTCTGTTTCTACATGGTTGATTCCAGCCCTGTGTATGAGTATTTCCTGCAGTCTACTTCTCTTCGGTGTATTTGCTTCTTTTTGTTCTAAAGCCTTCAGATGTTCTGTCAAGCTGCTAGTGTATGCTCTTTCCAGATTCATTTTGGAGGCACTCAGAGTTTTCTCTTAGCACTGCTTTCATTGTGTCACAAAAATTTGGGTATGTTTTGCCTTCATTTTCCTATAATTTTAAAGTCTTTATTTTTTTCTTTATTTCTTCCCTGACCAAGTTATCATGAAAAAGAATGTTGTTCATTTTCCATGTGTATTTGTGCTTTCTGTTGTTTTTGTTGTTATTGAAGACTGGTATTAGTCTGTCATGATCTGATGTGGTGCATGGGATTATGTCAATCTTTATACATCTGTTGAGGTCTGGTTTGTGACAAATTATATGGTCAATTTTGGAGAAGGTACCATGAAGTGATGCGAAGAAGGTATATTCTTTTGTTTTAGGATAAAATGTTTTATAGAAACCTGTTAAATCCATTTGGTTCATAACTTCTGTTAGTTTCATCATGTCTCTTTTTAGTGTCCGTTTACATGATCTGTCCATTGATAAGAGTGGGGAATTGAAGTATTATTCACTATTATTCTGTGAAGTACAATATGTGTTTTGAACTTTAGTAAATTTTCTTTTATGAATGTGGGTGGCCTTGCATTTGGAGCATAGATGTTCATATGAAATGAGAGGTCATCTTCTTAGAGTTTTCATTTGATGAATATGAAGTGTCCTTCTTTATCTTTCCTGATAATTTTAGGTTGAACGTCGATTTCTTTTGATATTAGAAAGGCTACTCCAGCTTGTTTCTTAGGACCATTTTCTTAATAAATTGTTTTCTAGTTTTTTACTCTGTGGTAGCATTTCTCTTTGTGGCTGAGGTGAGTTTCTTGTATGCAGAAAAATTTTGGCCCTGGTTATATATCCAGACCCTTATTCTATTTCTCTTTACTGAGGAATTGAGTCCATTGATAACAAGAGTTATTAAGGAAAATGATTTTTGCTTCCTGTTATTTTTGTTATTAGAGGTGGAGTTACATTTATTTATCTCTCTTCTTTTGGGTTGTTAATAGAAGATTATTTTCTTGCTTTTTCTATGGCCTAGTTTCCCTACTTTTGTTGGTGTTTGCTATTTATTATCCTTTTAAGGGCTGGATTTCTGGAAAGATATTATGTAAATTTTTTTCATGGAATACCTTTGTTTCTCCATCTATGTTAACTGAAAGTTTTGCTACGTATAGTAATCTGGGTTGACTTTTGCATTCTTTTAAACAAATGGTGCTGGTTCAACTGATAGTCAACATATAGAGGAATGCAAATTGATTCATTCTTATCTCCTTGTCCAATTCTGAAGTCCAAGTTGATCAAGGACCTCCACATAAAAACAGATACACTGAATCAAATAAAAGAGAATGTTGGTAAGTGCATGGAGCACATGAGCACAGCAGAAATTTTCCTATAGCTTACCCTCTAAGATCAAGAATTAAGAAATTGGACCTCATAAAATTGCAAAGCTTTTGTAAGACAAAGGACCCTGGCAATAGTACAAAGCTGCAAGCAAGAGATTGGAAAATCTCTTTACCAATCCTAATCTGATAGAGGGCTAATATCCAATATATACAAAGAACTCAAGATGTTAGACTCCAGAAAATCAAATAACCCAATTAAAAATGGGGTTCAGAGCTAAACAACTAATTCTTAACTGAGGAATACTGGATGGCTGAGAAACACCTAAACAAATGTTTAACATCCTTAAATATGAGGGAAATACAAATCAAAACAACCCCCAAGATTCCTCCTAAGACCAGTCAGAATGTCTAAGGTCAAAAATTCAGGGGACAGGGAATGTTGGAGAGGATGTGGAGTAAAGGAGCCCTCCTCCATTGCTAATGGGATTGCAGGCTGTTAAAAGCACTATGGAAATCAGTTTGTCAGTTCCTCAGAAAATTGAACATAGTACCCCAGGACCCACATATACCACATCTGAGCATATTCTCAGAAGATGCTTCATCATGTAATGAGGACACATGCTCCACTATGTTCATAACAGCTTTATTTATAGTAGCCAGTAGCTGGACATAACCCAGATGCCCCTCAACAGAGGAATGGATATAGAAAATGTAGAATATCTACACAAAGGAATACTACAAAGCTATTAAAAACAATGAATTTGTGAACTTCTTAGGCAAATGGATGGAAGTAGAAAATTTCATCCTGAGTGAGGTAACCCAATCACAAAAGAACACAGATGGTATGCACTCACTGATGATTGTATATTAGCCCAGAGCTAGAAATACCCAAGATAGAATCCACAGACCACATGAAGCTCAAGAATAAGGAAGCCAAAAGTGTAGATAATTTGATCTCTCTTAGAAGAGGATCACAAAACCAATGGCTCACTGTCAACCAATGGACAGTGCAAAGGGTCCTCAGTGGAAGAGCTATTGAAGTCACCCAAATATCTAAAGAAGTTTGCAGCCCCATAGGAGGAACAATAATATGTACCAACCAGTACCCCCAGAACTTCCAGGGACTAAACCCCCAACCACAGAGTACACATGAGGGACCCATGACTCCAGCTACATATGTAGCAGAGGATGGCCTTTTCAGACATCAATTAGAGGAGAGGCCTTTGTTCCTGGGAAGGCTCCATGCCCCAGTGTATGGGAATTTCAGGTCACGAAATGGGAGTGGGGTTGGTAAGTGGGTGTGGGGATGGGATAAGGGTTTTTGTGAAGAGTAAAGAGGAAAGGGGGTAACATTTGAAATGTAAATAAAGCAAACATCTAATAAAATAAAAAAGGAATACTCTTAACAAATATTTTTAATCAACCTAGTTTCTTTCATAAGATTCAGGGGGTGGCAAGTTGCAGTGATATGCACTGATCATTGATTTCAAACTCATTGAATTACCCAATCCTAATATCCTGCCCTGTAATTACATGACAGTTACAGGACACTATCTACATTGATATAAGATCATATTTTACAGGTTTTGGAATAATTTCATGTGACACTAATCCTCAGAATTTAGTAATTCCAAATGATGATTCTGAACATTGTTGCAGATGAAAGAGCTCTAGAATTTGTTGCTAATTGAATTCAGAGGTTATATACAGAGTGAAAGATACAAAGATTCCAAAAAAATCTCTAAAATTGAAATTCCTGCATCTTATATATCTAACTACCAAGGACACGTATTATATCAGGTTATGAAGGAATCAGAGTAAGAAATTTTAAACCAGTTTCCACACACAATCTTGTCAGTAATGGACCTGGAATAGTAATAACGGAGTACAATCCCTTAAGTGGTATTCAGACACCTCAAATATAGACAGAACAAAAGGAACTAGGAGGCGTTTGTCATCAATGTAATAAGAGTCGAATCAGAGGAAAAGGGAAAAAGAATACCAGTGAAAGAGAGAAATAGAAAAATGGTATACATCAATATGCCCATTTCTTCAAGGAGAGCTCCTGCATGGACATTGCATCAGATCTGCAATTGTTATGTTCCTTATATTAGTTTATCTTAGAAGAATAGGCTCATTTTATCTATTACATTCTAAGTACCCTGGAGATTGGTAATGGGATTATAAGATTACTGTGATGATTTGTATATGATTGGCCCAGGAAGTGAACCTATTAGGGGGTGTGGCCTTGTTGGAGTAGGTGTGTCACTGTGGGTGTGGGCTTAAAAACCCTCACCCTCATTGCCTGGATGTCAGTCTTCCACTAGCCGCCTTCAGATGAAGAAATAGAATTCTCAGCTCCTCCTGCACCATATCTGCCTGGATGCTGCCATGTTTCTGCCTCGATGACAATGGACTGAACCTCTGAGCCTGTAAGCCAAGCCCAATTAAATGTTGTCTTTTATAAAACTTGCATTAGTCATGGTGTCTGTTCACAGCAGTAAAACCCTAACTAAGACAGAAGTTTGTACCAGGAGTGGGGTATTGCTGTGATAGGCCTGACCATGCTTTTGTTTGGAAGAATGTGGATTTGGGGCCTTTGGATTTGGAAAGCCATGGAATTCTTTAAGTGGGGCTTAATGGGCCAGACTAGTAGGAATATGGAAGACAGTGGTGCTAAGGGTCATTTGAACCATGTAGGCCTGATGGCCCAGGAGGTTTCAGTGGAGAAGAACTTTAATATGTGGCTGAGAGACTGTTTTTGTGATGCTTTGGTGAAGAACATGGCTGCTTTTTGCCATTGTCTGAAGAGACTGCCTAGGACTAAGGTAAAGAGATTTATATTAATTGCATCTGCAAACGAAGTCTCAAAAAAGCCCAACAAAAACTTTGTTCTCTGGCTAAGTCTGATAAAGAGAATTTTGAACAAACATAGCAAGCTGAGAAAGGAAAAGTACAAAATATATAGTTTGAGTATTAAAGTGACTCCAGGAAGTGAAATGGAGCTGAATTCGAGGATATTAAACTGAATTAAAGGAGTGGTGATCTTGGGGGCAAGAGTCACTCAGTTAACGTTAGGTCCAGGCATGGTAGTACAAGCCTTTAATCCCAGGAGTAAAGATAAGCAGATCTTTGATTTCAAGGCCAGCCTAGAATGGAACAAATTCTAGGTGGAGAAAAACTTTAGTCCAGGCTTGGTGGACCACACCTTTAATCCCAGTGCTTAGGGGACAGGCATGCAGATCTCTTGAGTTCAAAGTCAGTCTAAGGAGCAAGATTCAGGACAGCCAATTTAGGCAGTGAAGGAGCTGGGACAAAGGAAGCTAGTGATAATGTAATAGAACAAGGGGGCCAATATTCTAGCTCCTGCAAGCAGCAGAACTCAGCAGCTTCAGCCATGTGTCTCTGGATTTATATTCAAGAGGAGAAGGAGATTACTGGGACAATTGATGCTGGTTAGCTGGAGCTAAGAAATTAGTGGTGATTAAGAAAAGACCAGCATCACTGAGATGAAATATGGGAAGTGTTTTCTGAGAGCACAAAGAAGCTGTATTCCAGAGATAGCCAAGTGTTCCTCATGCTACAGCTGTACTTGGTAATGTGTAAGAATCATCCAGGTGGTACTGGTTTTGAAGGCATCATGAAGAAGAGCTGAGGCTTGGTACTGTGAGAGGCCATGGAAGGCCATTGGTGAAAGTGTACCTTAAGTTGTAATTGACAGCCCAGGACTGAAGGGGTCATGCAAAGTAGTTGAGACTTGGTACCATAAAGAGAGCCTATGAGAGGCTTTAGTGAAGTATAGTTGCCGTGGAAGACCCTAGCATATTGGAGATACCAGTACCATGGGATGACCACCAAGAACAGCAGCAGCAGTGGAGTGGATCAATCTGAACATAGAGTGCTACAGAGGACAGAGCTGGAGAAGTGACACCAGCTATTTGGAGATACACAGAAGATCATGTATGGATCTCAGACACTGGAACAAGAAGCTGTGAAGCTGAAATTGACTCAGGGTACCCAAGATGTTAAAGATGCCAGAGCCACCGGATGCCTGCCAAGTAAAGCTTTTAAAAGGGAGTGGAACAAGCCCAGGAGAAAGAACCTAGTTGCAGTCAACAAGGATGAAAAAGGAGTTGGATATCTGAAGACTGCTTTGCCATCAGACATGGTGATGCAGAGTTTGGACTTTGCCCAGCTGGTTTCTCATCTTGCTTGGAGGATTACAGTTAAGTGATTTAATGAATCTCAGAAGAGACCTTGAACTTTGGACTTTTAACACTGTTGAGACTGCTATAGTCTACAGGGACTTTTGAAGTGGGACTAAATGCATTTTGCATTATGCTATGTTTAAGTATGGCCCCCATAGACGCCTGTTTGAACAAGCCTATGGTGGCCAGGGAGTGGAATGTGATGGTTTGTATATGATTGGCCCAGGAAGTGAACCTATTAGGAGGTGTGGCCTTGTTGGAGTAGGTGTGTTACTGTGGGTGTGGGCTTAAAAACCCTCACCCTCATTGCCTGGATGTCAGTCTTTCACTAGCCGCCTTCAGATGAAGAAATAGAATTCTCAACTTCTCCTGCACCATATCTGCCTGGATGCTGCCATGTTTCTGCCTCGATGACAATGGACTGAACCTCTGAGCCTGTAAGCCAAGCCCAATTAAATGTTGTCTTTTATAAAACTTGCATTGGTCATGGTATCTGTTCACAGCAGTAAAACCCTAACTAAGACAATTACAATGCCTATATAAGTACATACTACTTAAGTAGGTATTGAACCCTATGAGATCCATCAGCATCCCATATATTGCAGTGTGAAAAACAGCATTTTAGACATTACCCATTATATCACCAGTTCTGACAGTCTAAGGTAAAACACTCTATACTTCTTGATTTTAGAGATAACTGTTTCTCTATAGTCAGAAATCTTCGATTTTGCCCTGTGGACTGACAATTCACAGAACATCACATATTCTTTGACATATTATCAAAAAGAAGACATGCATTCAATTGGTCCACCCTCTATTCTGCAATATTAGGAGCATCTAATTTGTGAACCAGAAGTTAGAACACAAAAATACACAAGATGTATTTTCATTTTAATAGGAGTCGATATTCTTCAGATATTTAAATACACGTGAGCACATATTCCTACATAGTGATGTTGGTTTCTCTAATGCCTGGGATATCATTCTTAATATATCCTTCATTACTTAAAATATCAAATCCTGTAAAGCTTATTTAATATATAACCTGCACAGGAATAAGAGGATCCTGGTTTGGACAGATATACAGAGATAGATAAAGCTTTCTAAGATCACATATTTCCATCAGATAGAATCATTATCAATGAGATTTTTCTCTCTCCATTCATCCCATTAAATGCATGTGCATTGAAATTTGGAAAGGGATTCTGTTGCAGAATACATGTGATTGATTTCTTTATTTAAATGTTATTTTTTAATTTAAGAATATTTTAAGATATTACATGCTCATTTCTTTTTTATTCGATATATTCTTTATTTACATATCAAATGATATTCCCTTTCCTGGATCCCTCCTCCCTGAAAGTCCCATAAGCCCTCTTACCTCCCCCTGTTCCCCAATCACCCCCTCCTAATTTACCTGTCCTGGTATCCTACACTGCAGCACTGAGCCTTTCCAGGACCAGGGGCCTCTCCTTCCTTCTTCTTGGGGCATCATTTCATTTGGGAATTGTTTCATGGGTATCCCGAGCTTCTGGGCTAATATCTGCTTATCAGTGAGTGCATACCATGTGAGTTCATTTGTAATTGGGTTACATCACTCCGGATGACATTGTCCAGTTCCACCCACTTTCTTAAGAATTATGTGAATTCATTGTTTTTAATAGCTGAGTAGTATTCTATAGTGTAAATATACCACATTTTCTGAATCCATTCCTCCATTGAGGCATATCTGGGTTCTTTCCAGCTTCTGGTATTATAAATAGAGCTCCTATGAACATAGTGGAACATGTGTCTTTATTAAATGGTGGGGAATCCTCTGGGTATATGCCCAGTATTGGTATAGCAGGGTCCTCCTGTAGTATCATGCCCACTTTTCTGAGGAACTGCCAGACTGACTTACAAAGTGGTTGTACCAGCTTGAAATCCCAGCAGCAGTGGAGGAGTACTACTCTTTCTATAAATCCTCACTAGCATCTGTTTTCTTCTGAGATTTTGATCTTAGCCATTCTGACTGGTGTGAGGTGAAATCTCAGGGTTGTTTTGATTTGCATTTCTCTGATGACTAAGGATGTTGAAGATGTCTTTAGGTGCTTCTCAGCCATTTGATATTCCTCGGGTGAAAATTCTTTGTTTAGCTCTGTACCTCATTTTTAATAGGGTTATTTGTCTCTCTGGTGTATACCTTCTTGTCTCTTTTGTGTATATTGGATATTAGCCCTCTGTTGGATGTAGGGCTGGTACAGATCTTTACAAAATTTGTTTGTTGATGTTTTGTCCTATTGACCATGTCCTTTGCATTACAGAATTTTTGCAATTTTATGAGGTCCCATGTGTTAATTCTTGATCTCAGAGCATAAGCTATTGATGTTCTGTTCAGGAAAATTTCCCCAGTGCCCATGTGCTCAAGGCTCTTCCTCATTTTCTTTTCGATTAGCTTTAGTATATCTAGTTTTATGTGGAGGTCCTTGATCCACTTGGACTTGAGCTTAGTACAAGGAGATAAGGAGGGATAGATTTATGTTCCTTTGCATGTTCACCTCCAGTTGAACCAGCACCATTTGTTGAAAAGGCTATCTTTTTTTCCACTGGATGGTTGCAGCTCCTTTGTCAAAGATCAAGTTACCATAATTGTGTGGGTTCATTTCTGGGTCTTCAATTCTATTCCATTGAACAACCTGCCTGTCACTGTACCAAAACCATGCAGTTTTTAGTGCTAATCCTCTATAGTACTGCTTGAGATCAGGGGTACTGATTCTCCCAGAATATCTTTTACTGTTGAGAATAGTTTTAGCTATCCTTGGTTTTTTTGTTATCACAGATGAATATGAGAATTGATCTTTGTAACTCCATGAAGAGGTCAGTTTGTATTTTGATGGGGATTGCTTTGAATATGTATATTGTTTTTGGCAATATGTCCATTTTTGCTCTGTTAATCCTTCCAATACCTTCTCAATGTGAATTGTTTGAATTGGTAACTTTGCTGTGAGTACCACAGTTATTCCTCATCTTTCCGCTGAGTCCTGCATGTGAGTGTCTCAGGAATTCATACATGAATAACTGAGGTGATACCCAAGATTCACTGTTGTTCTTCTGTTTTCTGTTGTTCTTGCCTAGGTAGAGCCTCATGACGCCTCAAATAGACTCCAGCTTCTGTGTTTAAACTTTATTACAAATGAGAACTGTAAGAGCTAGATACAACTGGCACTAGGAAAGCAGATGACTTTGAGAGAGTTATTGACGATAATATAGAAACAACTTAAATTAAGTGGCTGAGACATCAATCATCATCTCCAGATAATCAAGAGCCATTTCTCCCTGCCTCTGAACCCTGCAAGGACATTAGTTCCATGGGTATGTTATTGCTTAATTCAGACTGGACAACTTAAGTGTTTGTGATGGGACATCTACCTGCAGGAGAGTTTCTGACCAGCAGAGGGCAGGATGGGGCCAAGAATCCCGAGCAGAAAGAATGTTGATTGTAGGGAGGGATTCTGTGTCTTCTGTGGTTTCCTTTCTCAACGTACATATACCTATTGTGATTGCTCACATACTGTAAAGTTTCTCTGTTAAACACTTAAAGATTTATATTTCCTTGTCTTCTTGCATATATAAACCCAGGGTAATGAGACCTTTCAGACACTGAGACACCAGCCTGGCAGAATATATGTGTTGATTTGAAACCCCTGACATTTATATGGTAGAGGAATCCCTGGTCTGACCTCAATGCTAGAAGATACATGTAAACCTCAAGATAATTAAAGTGCTGTGCAGGGGGATGCCTGATATAGGGGAGGGGAGTAGCCTCTTGAAAACAGGAGGGAGGAGAAGTGGGATAAGGAACTGTGGGAGGTTGGACCTGGATGGTGGCAATGAGTGGAGTATATAAAATAAAAGAAATAGAGAATAAATATTAAAGTTTACAATGTAATCTTATCACTGCTACTCTTTCCAAGCTTCTGCTAGAAACTTCCCACTCATCCAAATACTCACCCTTTCTTTTTTTTTATAGAAAGACAAAACACCTAGTGGATGGATATAAAATTAACTCATGCAAATTAGTAGCCTTCCTATATGCAAAGAATAAACACACAAACAAAGAATTTAGGGAAATGAAACTTCACAAGTCACAAACAATATAAAGTATCTTGGTGTGATTCTAACCAAACAAGTGAAACATCTGAATGACTAGAACTTCAAGTCTCTGAAAAAATAAACCATAGAAGACATCAAAAGTTGTAAAGATCTACCATTATCATGGATTGGCAGAATTAATATAGTAAAAATGGCCATCTTGCTGAAAGCAAACTATAGATTAAATGCAATCCACATCAAAATGCAAAATAAATTCTTTATAAGGTTAGAAACAACAATTCTCAAAATCAACTGTGCTAACAAAAAAAAAACAGGATAGCAAGAACTATTCTCAACAATAAAAGAATTTCTGACAGAATCAGGATTGAGGACCAACAGCAGTACAACAGAGCAATAGTACTATAAACTGCATGGTATTGGTACAGTGACAGGCAGGTCAATCAATTGAATAGAATTGAAAACACAGAAAGGAACCCACACACCCATGGTCACTTGATCTTTGACAAAGGAGCTAATAATATCCAGTAGAAAAAAAAAGATAGCATTTTCAACAAATGATGTTGCTTCAATTGGTGGATAGCATGCAGAAGAATGCAAATTGACCCATTCTCATCTCCTTGTAGAAAGCTCAAGTCCAAGTGGATCAAGGACCTCCACATAAAACCAGATACACTGAAACTAATAGAAAAGAAATTGAGTAAGAGCCTTGAGCAAATGGGCACAGGGGAAAATGTCCTGAACAGAACAATAATAGCTTATGCTTAAAGATTAAGAACTGACAAATTGGACCTCATAAGATTGTGAAGCTTCTATAAGGCAAAGGACACTCTCCATAGGAGAAAATAGCAAGTAACAGGTTGGGAAAATATCTTTACCAGTCCTAATCTGATAGAGGGCTAATGTCCAATATATACAAAGAACTCAAGGAGTTATACTCCAGAGAAACAAATAACCCTATTAAAAATATGGTACATTGCTAAACAAAGGATTCTCAACAGAGGAATACTGAATGGCTGAGAAGCACCTAAAGAAATGTTCAGTATCCTTTGACATTACAGAAATGCAAGTCAAAACAAACCTGAGATTCTACCAGTCAGAATGACTAATATCAAATACTCAGGTGATTGCTTATATTAGTGAGGGTGTGGAGAAAGAGGAGCACTCCTCCATTGCTGGTGAGATTGCAAGCTGGTAAAAGCACTCTGGAAATCAGTTTGGCAGTTCCTTAGAAAACTGGACATAGTACTACCTGAGGAACAAACTATATCACTCCTGGGCATATACCAAGAATATTCTCCAACATGTAATAAGGACAAATGATCCACTCGGTTCATAGCAGCCTTATTTATAATAGCCAGAAGATGGAAAGAACCCAGATATCCCTCAACAGAGTAATGCATACAGAAAATTGGTACAAATACACATTGAAAATAAAAACAATTTATTCATGAAATTTTTAGGCAGATAGATGGAACTAGAAAATATCATCTTGAGTGAGGAAACTCAATCACAAAGAACATGCATAGCATGCACTCACTGATAAGTGTATATTAGCCTATAAGCTCAGAATACCCAAGATACAATTAATTCCCAGACAAAATGAATATTAAGAAGAAGGAAGAACAAAACATGGATACTTTGGTCCTTCCTTTATGGGAGAACAAAAAACCAATGGGAGGAGATAGAGATAACTTGTGGATAAGAGACTTAAAGGAAGATCATCTGGAAACTGCCCCACCTGGGGATCCATCCCATATAGGGTCACCAAACCCATACATGATTGTGTATGCCAACAAGCACTTGCTGACAGGCACATGATACAGCTGTCTTCTGATAGGATTTGCCAGTACAGGAGAAATACAGAGGTGGATGATCCCAGCCAACCATTGGACTGAGCACAAAGTCCCTAATGGAGGAACTAGAGAAAGATCAACAGAGCTCAAGGAGCTTGCAGCGCCAAAGGAGGAACAACAATATGAACAATCCAGTACTCCCAGAGCTCCCAGGGACTAAGCTAACAACCAAGGAGTACACATGGAGAGAGAAATTACTCCAGCTGCATATGTAGCAAAGGATGGCCCTGTTGAACATTAAGTGAGGAGAGGATCTTCATTCTGGAAAGGCTCGATGTCCCGGGGAAGGCTTGATGTTCTAGTATAGCTGATGCCAGGACAGGGAAGGTGGAGTGGGTGGGTTGGTGAGCAGGGGCAGAGGGGATGGGATAGGGTGTTTTTGGAGAGGAAACCAGGAAAAGGATAACATTTGAAATATAAATAAAAAATGTCTAATAAAATTTGAAAAAATTAAAAGAAAGTAAGAGAAAACCCATAAAAAGTAGATAATATTGTAACAAAGATGAAACACACACACACACACACAATGCATGCGTGTACACACACACACACAATGCATGCATGAACACACACACACTCTTAAAAATGCAACTCTGTAAGCATGATATTTGTTGCAAAGCTGTTTGTCATAAAAATACTGCAGAAAACAATGGGGGCAAATATCCACAAAACACTGTTGAATACATTTTTTTGTTGGCCTTCTACTGTTCGACATGCATCCACAATTAAATGTGGTTAATAATCCAAATAAGGCTCCATTGGAAAAAGCTAATTTTTGCTTTGGACATGAATGTCAATTTCTTTTTTCTTTTTTTTTTTAAATAAATTTAAAAAGATTATTTTTTTATTTTTATTTTCTATATTCTATGTTTACATTCCAAAGGCTTTCCCCTTTCCCAGTTCCCACCCACCATAGTTCCCATAGTTCCTCTTCCCCCCCAACTGTTCCCCAATCATTCCCCCTCCCCCACTCAGTTTCTTTACTAAACTGGATGCAATCTTTACAGGCCCAGCGTCCTCTCCTTTCTTCTTCTTGGGAATCATTTGACTTGCTATTTGTGTCTTGAGTATTTAGGGCTTCTGGGCTCATTAATATCCACTTATCAGTGATTGCATTTCATGTGCATTCTTTTGTGATTGGGTTAATTCACTCAGGGTGATATTTTCCAGGTCTAACCATTTACCTACAAATTGCATGAATTCATTATTTTTAATTGCTGAGTAGTATTCCATTGTATAAATATACCACATTTTCTGTATCCATTCCTCCTTTGAGGGATATTTGGGCTCCTTCTAATTTCTGGCTATTATAAACAAGGCTGCTATAAACATAGTGGAACATGTGTCCTTGTTGCATGCAGGGGAATCCTCTGGGTATATGCCCAGGAGTGGTATGCCAGGGTCCTCTGGAAGTGACATGCCCAATTTTCTGAGGAACCGCCAAAATGATTTCCAGAGCGGTTTTACCATTTTGCAATCCCACCAACAGTGGAGGAGTGTTCCTCTTTCTCCACATCCTCGCCAGCACTTGTTGTCTCTTGAGTTTTTAATCTTAGCCATTCTGACTGGTGTGAGGTGGAATCTCAGGGTTGTTTTGATTTGCATTTCCCTGATGACTAATGATGTTGAACATCTTTTAAGGTGTTTCTCGGCCATCCGAATTTCTTCTGGTGAAAATTCTTTGTTTAGCTCTGTGCCCTATTTTTTCATAGGGTTATTTGTTTCTTTGCGGTCTAACTTCTTGAGTTCTTTGTATATATTGGATATTAGCCCTCTGTCGGATGTGGAGTTGGTGAAAATCTTTTCCCACTTTGTTGGTTGCCGTTTTGTCCTTCTGACCGTGTCATTTGCCTTGCAGAAAATTTGTAATTTTATGAGGTCCCATTTGTCAATTCTTGATCTTAGTGCATAAGCTATTGGTGTTCTGTTCAGGAACATTTCCCCTGTGCCCAAGTCCTCCAGGGTCTTCCCAAGTTTCTTTTCTAATAGTTTCAGTGTGTCTGGTTTTATGTGGAGATCCTTGATCCACTTGGAGTTGATCTTAGTGCAAAGAGATAAGAGTGGGTCAATTCGCATTCTTCTGCATGTTGACCTCCAGTTGAACAAGCACCATTTGTTGAAAAGGCTATCTTTATTCCACCGGATGGTTGTGGCTCCTTTATCAAAGATCAAGTGACCATAAGTCTGTGGGTTAATTTCTGGGTCTTCAATCCTGTTCCATTGATCTGCTTGCCTGTTGCTATACCAATACCATGCAGTTTTTAACACAATTGCTCTGTAGTACTGCTTGAGGTCAGGGATATTGATTCCCCCAGAAGTCCTTTTATTGTTGAGAATAGTTTTAGCTATCCTGGGTTTTTTGTTGCTCCAGATGAATTTGAGAATTGCTCTTTCTAGATCTATGAAGAATTGAGTTGGGATTTTGATGGGGATCAAATTGAATCTGTATATTGCTTTTGGCAAGATGGCCATTTTTCCTATATTGATCCTGCCAATCCAGGAGCAAGAAATAGTTTTCCATCTTCTGAGGTCTTCTTCGATTTCTTTCTTCAAGGAATGAAGTTCCTGTTGTACAGATCTTTCGCTTGTTTGGTTAGAGTTACGCCAAGATACTTTATGTTGTTTGTGGCTATTGTGAAGGGTGTTATTTCCCTAATTTCTTTCTCTGCCTGCTTGTCCTTTGAGTACAAGAAGGCCACTGACTTGCTTGAGTTAATTTTATAACCAGCCACTTTGCTGAAGTTGTTTATCAGCTGTAGGAGTTCTCTGGTGGAGTTTTTTGGGTCGCTTAGGTAAACTATCATATCGTCTGCAAATAATGATAGTTTCACTTCTTCCTTTCCAATTTGTATCCCTTTGACTTCCTTATGTTGTCTAATTGCTCTTGCTAGAACTTCAAGTACTATATTGAAAAGATATGGCGAGAGAGGGCAGCCTTGTCTAGTCCCTGATTTTAGTGGGAATGCTTCAAGTTTCTCTCCATTCATTTTGATGTTGGCTACTGGTATGCTGTAGATTGCTTTTACTATGTTTAGGTATGGGCCTTGAATTCCTGCTCTTTCCAAGACTTTTAGCATGAAAGGATGCTGAATTTTGTCGAATGCTTTTTCAGCATCTAATGAGATGACCATGTGGTTTTTTTCTTTCAGTTTTTTTATGTAGTGGATTACATTGATGGATTTCCGTATATTGAAACATCACTGCATCCCTGGGATGAAGCCTACTTGATCATGGTGGATGATAGTTTGATGTGCTCTTGGATTCGGTTAGCAAGAATTTTATTTAGTATTTTTGCATCTATATTCATAAGAGAAATTGGCCTGTAGTTCTTTCTTTGTTGGATCTTTTTGTGGTTTAGGTATTAGCGTAATTGTGGCTTTGAAGAATGATTTGGGCAGTGTCCCTTCTGTCTCTATTTTGTGGAATAGTTTGAAAAGTATTGGTGTTAAGTCTTCTTTGAAGGTCTGGTAGAATTCTGCACTAAAACCATCTGGTCCCGTACTTTTTTTGGTTGGGAGGCTTTCTATATCCCCTTCTATTTCTTTAGGGGTTATGGGACTATTTAGCTGATCTACTTGATGCTGATTTAATTTTGGTATTTGATATCTGTCTAGGAAATTGTCCATTTCCTCCAGATTCTCCAGTTGACTTGAGTATAGACCTTTGTAGTAGGATCTGATGATCTTTTGAATTTCCTCAATTTCTGTTGTTATGTCTCCCTTTTCATTTCTAATTTTGTTAATTTGTATACTGTCTCTGTGTCCTTTGGTTAGTCTGGCTAAGGGTTTATCTATCTTGTTGATTTTCTCAAAGAACCAGCTCCTGGTCTTGTTGATTCTTTGTATGGTTCTCTTTGTTTCTATTTGATTGATTTCAGCCCTGAGTTTGATGATTTCTTGTCTTCTACTCCTCCTGGGTGAATTAACTTGATTTCTTCCAGGGATTTAAGGTGTGCCATTAAGTTGCTAGTGTATGCTCTCTCCAGTTTCTTTTTGGATGAACTTAGAGCTATGAGTTTTCCTCTTAGCACTGCTTTCATTGTGTCCCATAGATTTGGGTAGGTTGTACCTTCATTTTCATTGAATTCTAAAACGTCTTTGATTTCTTTTTTTTATTTCTTCCTTGACCAAGGTGTCATTGAGTAGAGTATTGTTCAGTTTCCATGTGTATGTGTGCTTTCTGTTGTTTTTGTTGTTATTGAAGACCACTCTTACTCCATGGTGATCTGATAGGAGGCATGGGATTAGCTCGATCTTCTTGTATTTGTTGACATCTGTCTTGTGACCAATTATATGGTCTATTTTGGAGAAGGTACCATGTGGAGCTGAGAAAAAGGTATATTCTTTAGCTTTAGGATGAAATGTTCTATATATATATATCTGTTAAATCCAATTGGTACAGAGTTTCAATTAGTTTCACTGTGTCCCTGTTTAGTTTCTGCTTTCCTGATCGGTCCATTGAGGAGAGTGGAGTGTTGACGTCACCCACTATTATTGTGTTAGGTGTAATGTGTACTTTAAGCTTTAGTAAGGTTTCTTTTACGAATGAGGGTGCCCTTGCATTTGGAGCATAGATGTTCAGTATTGAGAGCTCTTCTTGGTGGATTTTCCCTTTGGCCAGCAATAAGTGACCTTCTGAGTCTCTTTTAATGATTTTAGGTTGGAAGTCAATTTTATCTGATATTAGAATGGTTACTCCAGCTTGTTTCCTGAGACCATTTGCTTGTAAAATTGTCTTCCAGCCTTTTACTCTAAGGCACTGTTTGTCTTTAACACTGAGATGTGTTTCCTGTATGCAGCAAAATGTAGGGTCTTGTTTCCATATCCATCTGTTAATCTATGTCTTTTTATTGGGGAATTGAGTCCATTGATGTTAAGAGATATTAAGGAATAGTAATTATTTCCTCCAGACATTTTTAAAATTATATTTATTTATTTTATTTATTTTTTTATATTCGAGAGGTTACCTTCTTTTGGGTTTGATGAGAGGAGGTTTCTATCTTGCTTCTTCCTGGGTGTAGTTTCTGTCCTTGTCTTGGTGTTTTCCCCCTATTATCCTTTGTAGGGCTGGATTTGTGGAAAGATATCGTGCAAATTTGGTTTTGTCATGGAATACCTTGATGTCTCCATCTATGGCGATTGAGAGCTTTGCTGGGTAAAGTAGTTTTGGCTGAAGTTTGTGTTCTCTTAGAGTTTGCATTATATCTGCCCAGCATCTTCTAGCTTTCATGGTCTCAGGTGAGAAGTCTGGTGTTATTCTGATAGGTCTTCCTTTATAAGTTACTTGGCCTTTTTCTCTTGCTGCCTTTAATATTCTTTCTTTGTTTGGTACATTTGGCGTTTTGATTATTATGTGACGGGATGTATTTCTGTTCTGATCCAGTCTGTTTGGGGTTCTGTATGCTTCTTGTATATTCATGGGCATCTCTCTCTTTAGGTCGGGGAAGTTTTCTTCCATAATTTTGTAGAAGATATTTGCTGGCCCTTTAACTTGTACATCTTCATTCTCGTCTATACCTATAATCCTTAGGTTTGGTCTTATTGTGTCCTGGATTTCCTGGATGTTTTGGGTTACAGCCTTTTTGCATTTAGTATTTTCTTTGACTGTTGAATCAATGGTTACTATGGTATCTTCAGCTTCTGATATTCTGTCTTCTATCTCTTGTATTCTATTGTTGATATTTGCATCTATGGCCCCTGATTTCTTCCCAAGGTTTTCTATCTCCAATGTTGTCTCCCTCTGTGATTTCTTAGTTGTTTCTACTTCTGTTTTTAGTACCTGGATGGATGTGCTCAGATCTTTCACTTGCTTGATTGTGTTTTCATGTATTTCTTTAATAGATTTTTGTGTTTCCTCTTTCATAGCTTCTGCTTGTTGGCCCACATTCTTCTCTATTTCTTTAAGTGATTTTTGTCTTTCTTCCTTATTGTCTTCTTCTTTTTGATCCATCTTCTTCTGCATTTCTTGAAGTGATTTTTGTATTTGCCTTGTAAAGGCTTCTAACTTTTGATCCATTTTCTCCTCTATTTCTTTATGAGATTTTTCTATGTGTTCAGCTACCAGCATCCTGACCAGTGATTTTATATCCAAGTCTTGTTTTTCTGGTGTTTTGTGGTATCCAGGGCTTCCTGTTGTTGGCGAACTGGTTTCAGATGCTGTCATGTTGCCTTGATTTCTGTTAGTGACATTCCTCCATTTACCTTTTGCCATCTGGTTATTTCTGGTGTTAATTGACCTTGTTGTCACTGGCTGGTGTTTGAATCTCCTGTGAGGCTGGGCTTACCTGTTGTTTCTCTACTGGTGGTTATGTGTGATTGCTGCTCAACAGGATCACGAGCTGGCTGCCACCCGCTGACTTTGTGCACGGCCTGAGGTCTCCGGGAATTGTGGGGGAGTGCAGCAGAGCCTCAGCAGGCGCTGCTGGGCCTGCCTAGTAGCGAGAGCCTAGCAGATCCTCCCACGTGGTAGCCCCTGATGGAATCTGTCTACCTGTGCCTTTCCAGATGTGTTCTGGTTGCAATATGGAGGCCTGCTGCTATTGCTGGTCCAGGGTCCAGGGGAGCTGGGTGGTTCCGGCTGCCTCGGTGCACGGCCTAAGCTCGCAGGGACGTGCTGCAGAGCCTAGGCGCCTGAGCCCGCCTGTGGGCGAGAGCTTAGCAGCTCTCCCTGCTCTAGCCCCAGACGGAGTCTCTACCTGCACCTTTCCAGCTGTGTTCTGGTTGCAATATCATGAATGTCAATTTCTAAAACTTCTTTGTTAAGGGTGAGAACCTGTGGCCATGTCCTCCTATCAGCACTGGGTCTCCATTTGGGTGGAGTCTGTGTGTGCATTCCCTGTGCATGCTCTCACAGTCTCTGTAGTTTCATATGCGCACGAGTCCTCTCTTATGTCTGGAATTCAGTTTTCTTGAGAGATGCACTGTCCTCCTATGCAGGTCGCTCTCTTCAATGTCTTCTACACTAAAATAAAGCCCAAAACTCACCCCTGCACTTTCTACTCACCTTTCTTCAAGTGTATAACTCACACAAACATAGAGCATGACTAGAACTGCAATAATACTAATAACCAAACATTAAGTCTGTATATCACCAGTTTTTGTACACTTTCCTTTAGTGTATTATCTTTTTATAAAACTAATATATCAGCAGATCCATAAATCTGCACTACATTCCTAAAATAAAATTAACCCAACAGCATAAAGGCATTCCTAAATGTGTACTAGGCAACTATAAAGTATTGATTACTTTTTCATTATTGGTTTAGAAATAAATATTTAAGTCTTGTTTCTTTTTACTTTATAATGCACATTTTACTACCAATATCCTTTATTTGTTCTTGTGCTTCTTGCATTATAATACTCTATATTTTTATTTTTACTTACACTGTAGATTATAGATTTCATTTTACCTCTCTCTTTGCACTTTAATATGGTTTATGCTATACCAGTGTCTTAGTCTACATTTCCCATCACCATTTAATGTTTGAAAAATCATGCATCATCTCTCTGAGATCTCTGCTTTCATTTTATCTCAATTTTACTACTTTATATTACTCTGACACAAATAGCCCATTTCTAGACATTTGTCCTCTACAAATTTAAAAATTACCCAATTCATGGAGCCACACATGAAAGCGAATGTGAAGCATGTGCTTCTAAGGACCTGGAAAACCTCACTGAGCATTTTTCCAGGGTCTTCTACATATGGATACATTTCATAATTCGTGTCTTTACACTGATGAATAATTCATGGTCTGTATTCCACATATTGTCAGTATTGATTTGTCCTTTGTTATAAACCTAGACGGATCCATTTCCCAGCTGCTGTGCATGGAGCAGAAATAAACACGGAGGTGTAAGTGTCTCCGTAATAATATAGAATCATTTCAGTACATGCTTGGGAGGAATAGAGCTGGAACACAGCCCAGGTTTATTTACTCTTTTTGGTGACAATTTCAAACAGAATTCCAAAGTGAGTATACTACATTACTTTATACTCATATCAACAATGAGTAAAGATTACACTTTTTCAATATCCATGTCACTACTTTTTCTCATTTTTACTGTTCTAACTGGGACATTAACTTTCTTTAATCTCAACTTAGCTAAGGACTATGGTACAGGACATAGGAAAAACCAATCTTCAACTGACAAGATAATCTACCTGAAGCTTTGGTTTCCTAGTACAGGATATGTCATGTTGCTTACAAGAAACACAAAGGCCTCTATAATCTTATACAGTACCTGACTTAACAGTTTACAATATCATCTTTCAGGTAAGATGTACCCTCTAGCACATGGCTGCTATAGTTACCAACTGCTTTTCAATTATGTGTGTGGTGTGCTCCATAGGAAATACTTCATCCCAGGTAAATATAGTCAAAGTCTCATGTCTATAGATGATATAGTTCTAATAAACCCTAGTTGAACTTATGTGGTCAAGTTGACAAACTGCCCCATAGTATATATTTATACACATTAGACTATTGCTGTTCTCATCACAGAGGATTCTGAGTGAAGTGTGTAATGATTGACATAGACACCCATGACTGTTCTGGTTTAGAGAATGAGAAGGTACAAATATTCATTTTGTTCAACAAATTCATCCTTACCCTAATCCTGTAGCTCCATCAGAGGAGCAGATCCCTGAATTCTCAGGTACCCTCACTCAGTGATCAGCACTATACACAGAATACTCCAGTAGGAGTTGACACTAAGGTAAGATTTCTTGTTCATTTTTAAGTTTTCTAATTAATTTTTAAGGGAATTTCTTATTTGAGTACTATTACAGCAGATGCAGTATCTATAAATCCTTCTATTTATGATGCTTGTGTCATGAGTCTAGAACAATAATCCAGAACTCAAAGTTAATGCTAGGCATGATATCAAAATACATGATAAGGTACCTACCCTCCTTGAGGGTTTTAATACTTACCACCCTACATCTTATGGCAGGCAAACATCAGTGGCTGTTAGACTGAGGCAGTGGAAAAGCAGCTTGACTGTTGGTTAAGGAGTAGATATAATTCAGGAATTTTCACATCTTAACCCCAGAGTTGAATGAAGCAGGGCTGAAAACAGTGCTGGAGGTAAATTAACTGTATTTAAGATCTCCTAGACAGTTATACACATCATATACTTGTGTCTCTGAGAAAGTAGATGAATGCCATAATTCCTGATATGACTAACAGGAACCATATAAATCTGAAATTCCTCACAATTCCCATATTCTTGGAAAATTTCTCTGACAGCTGTAGGCATTACTGATGGTAAAACAATGGCAGTAGGGTCCGGGGACACTCTAGCCAATGTTCTCAGCACAAAGTGGTCTTGTTTGCCCAATAGAGACAAAGGGTAGGGAAAAGGAACAAAGAAAAGAAAGAAAGGATGAAGGAGAAGGGGAAGTGAACAATGGAGAGGGAGGATTCATCCCTGAATGGGACAAAGGAAAAACTTTGTATAATAAAATAGCTGTTTATAAAGGTAAAGTGGAATGATCTATGTTAAGATGAGGGGTTTATTTTAAATTGGATATGCTAATGAGGATATCCAAAGGGGACGTTGATTGATTGATTGGTTGGTTGATTGATTGCTTGATTTTACATTCCAATAGCTGCATTTACCTCCAGTATTACATAAACTAGTGCCTTCTATTTCCTACATTTTCTTTTAAGAGGGTAGGTGCACCATTTGATATCGCCTAATCTGGGCCCATCAAGGCACTGCAAGGTTTGGGGCACCATCTTCCACTGATGCTAGACAATGGGAGTTGAGTAAATGGAATGGATTTCAAGGGGGTAACAACTTTAGTGACAGATCCCACTCCTGTTATTGGGGGACACATATAAATATTGATCTATCTAACTGATATCCATGTTCTGGGCACATTGGTCCAGCCCATGTATGCTTTTTGGTTGGTGCCTCCATCCCTGAGAGCCCCTGCCATTATGGAGTGATTCTCATTGCAGATCTCTAAGATCCAGACCTTTTATCTGACAGGTCCTTTTTATTTTCTCTAAGCAGAGTTTTTTACTAATTGCCATTCTTGTAAATGCATTTATCTTTCAGTAAAACATTCAAAAATGTTTGAGGTTCTAAGGGTCAGACAGGACCTGAGCTGCTTCAATATTTTAGTTATTAATTTCAACATTCTCTGTCCTATGTACAATTATTGTGAAGTCTTTCTACCCTGTCTATTAAACAATGTAGGATGAGTGATTTACTCTCTGAACGCTGGTACTCTGCCTGAAGTATGGTCTGATGAAGACAGGAAAGAAGCTGTTATCTCCTGTGATTACCTTTTTAGAAACAGGAACTGGTAGAGCTGGATCAAACTGCCACCAATGCAGATTCTGTCTTTGAAAGGGATATTATAGTTGTAGTGGCACAACTTAAGTATCTGATGCATAAATCACTGTCTGTAGGTAAACTAGAGCCCTTTAAGACTTAAGCTGAGCTCTGTGAAGACTGGAGTTGTAGGAATAAGGTTTTTTTCTAAGCCAGACTGTGCAACTTCAAGCTAAGCCATGATAAACCTATATGTATGGGAGCTCATTACCAGCAGGGGTCACAATGAGGCCAATAATACACATAAAGAGTTGATCTGCATGTGTGTGTGTGTGTGTGTGTGTGTGTGTGTGTGTGTGTGTTGTGTGTGTGCTATGTGACCTCTGGTTTACTTTCTTAAGTGTATTAAGTGATCTGCCTTGCTGTGAATGACATATGAGGTCTGCATGCTGAAACAGATTATTTGCTAAAAACAGTCTTTTGTTCACTTGCTTTAATTTGTTTTATAATTTTTTGAATAAAAGTTACACAATGTATTCTAATAACTCATCCCCTCATCTCCACCTTATTTCAGAGCCTTCTTACCTACCAACTCACCAAACTATACATTCTGTTTTCTTTTTGAAAAAACAAAATTGAGAAA
Organism: Apodemus agrarius; assembly: GCA_964023405.1. Lineage (NCBI taxonomy): Eukaryota > Metazoa > Chordata > Mammalia > Rodentia > Muridae > Apodemus > Apodemus agrarius. Next base: position 5,491,892 of record OZ030011.1, read on the forward strand.
GTAATTTAAAAGGGGATTAAAAGTAAAAAAACAAAAACGATATCTAAACACACACACACACACACACACACACACACACACACACACCCTAAAATCAGTAAAACCACAACTCTGTAGCCCTGATACATAAGAAAAATGTAAATGAGACAAACAGACAAACAGAATTGAAGAAGGTGATATTCTAAATATGTATGCAAAAATAGCATTGAGTTAATTATTTATTTTTTTGGTTACCAATGGTTAAGCAAGTTTTCCATGTTTAATTGTGCTTAGCATTCCCTATGAACTCTACTGGAGAAAACTAACTTTTCTTTGCAAGTGTCAGCTGCAAAACATCTTGGTTATCACTGATAGCCCATGTCCATTTCCATCTCCCAACTTGAAGATTTTATCTGGGTTTACTTGCTTCAGATTCTATGCCTGCAGCTACAGTCTCTGTGAACTCATATGTGAATCAGTCCAATTGTGTCTGGAAGACACTCATTCTTTGGAGTCGTCCACCTTCTCTATCTCTTACAATCTTCTCAACACTTATAGATTCAATAGTTTGTTTTACCACTGAGTAATACTCATTTTTTATATGTACCATGATTCATGTTTTATTTATGCTTTGTTTTAAATCTGGGACAATTCTTTCTTCTATATGCTGTAAATAAGAATAAATAACATGTTGTGAATAAATATGGGTGTACAAACATCTATATAATAATATGTAGTGCCATTTGAGTACATGTTTGGGAGGATTTTTTGCTGGGATACAACACAATTTTATTTATTATGTTTTGGTGAATTTTCACAGGAATGTCTTCATCCCAGGCAAGTGTGGTTAAAGCCCATGTTTAGAGATGAGATAGGACTTAGTTGTATTGCTAAGGATAATGTTGTCAAAATGCCTTAAAATATTGATGTCTATAACCAGTGAAGTGTCTGAGCATTGATCACAGAGACTCACATGTGCTGGATGTAGACATTTGTGAGTCATCTGACATCTGAGAATGACTGAGTACTTAGCCACAGACAAGTAATGATTCCAACCTCTCACACAAAAATCAGACTGAAGAAGGACCAGCTTCTGGCTATTATAAATAGGGCTGCTATGAACATAGTGGAGCATGTGTCCTCATTACATGCTGCGGAATCCCCTGGGTATAAGCCCATAAGTCGTATAGCAGTGTCCTCTAGTATTAACATGTCCAGTTTTTATTTTATTTTATTTCATTTTTATTTTATTTTATTTTATTTTATTTTTTATTCGAAATATTAATTTACATTTTCACCTTTCCCGGCTCTCCCCTCCCCCAAAGTCCCATAAGTCCTCTTACCTCCCCCTGTTCTCCCACTCACCCCTTCCCTTTTCCTTGTTCTGGTATTTCCCTAAACTTCTGCATTAAGCCTTTGCAGAGTCAGGGGCCCTTCCTTCCTTCTTCTTGGACATTATTTGATATGTGAATTGTGTCTTAGGTATTCCAGTCTTCTAGGCTAATATCCACTTATCAGTGAGTGCATACCATGAGTGTTCTTCTCCAGCTCCATCCATTTGTCTAAGAAGTTCATGAATGTATTGTTTCTAATGGCTGAATAGTACATTGTGTATATATACTATATTTTTTGTATCCATTCCTACATTGAGGGACATCTGGATTCTTTCCAGCTTCTGGCCATCATAAATAGGGCTGCTATAAACATAGTGGAACATATATACTTATTACATGCTGGGGAATCCTCTGGGTATATGCCCAGGAGTGGTATAGCAGGGTCCTCTGGAAGTGGTGTGCCCAGTTTTCTGAGGAACTGCAAGACTGATTTCTAGAGTGGTTGTACCAACTTATAATACCACCAGCAGTGGAGGGGTGTTCCTCTTTCTCCACATCCTTGCCAACACCTGCTGCCTCCTGAGTTTTTAATCTCAGCCATTCTTACTGGTGTGAGGTGAAATCTCAGTGTTGTTTTAATATGCATTTCCATGTTGACTAAGGATGTTGAACATCTCTTTAGGTGCTTCTCAGCCATTTGATATTCCTCAGTGCCAAGATATCCCTCAATGGAGGCATAGATACAGAAAATGTGGTATATTTACTCGATGGAATACTACTCAGCTATTAAAAACAATGAATTCATGAAATTCTTAGGCAAGTGATTGGAATTGGAGAATGTCATCTTGAGTGAGGCAACCCAAATACAAAGAACACACATTGTATGCACTCACTGATAAGCCCAGAAGCTCAGAATACCCAAGAAACAATTCACCTATCAAATGATGCCCAAGAAGAAGGAATGAGAGGCCCCTGGTCCTGGAAAGACTCAGTGCAACAGTGTATGGGAATACTAGGACAGGGAAATGGGAAGAGTGTGATTGGGGAATGGGGGGCTGGCAAGATTGCTTATGGGACTTTGGGGGAATGGGAACACAGGAAAGTGGATATCATTTGAAATTTAAATAAAGAATATATGGAATAAAAAAATCAAGAACCAGCCAGGCGGTGGTGGTGCACGCCTGTAATCCCAGCACTTGGGAGGCAGAGGCAGGTGGATTTCTGAGTTCGAGGCCAGCCTGGTCTACAGAGTGAGTCCAGGACAGCCAGGGCTATACAGAGAAACCCTGTCTCAAAAAGCCACACACAAAAAAATCAAAAACCACCATAAAACAGGGAAAGGGATACAGAAAATGTGGTCAAAGGATATCAAATTGTATTCCATAGAGTTAACATTTTTTGCACATATAAACTCTCAGTAGCTATATTTAGCAACATAAGACACACAAATCAATCCAGTAAAAATAACCACATGAGAGATGTCCAAATACCTGAGCAGGTAAAGATGTCTACTGGCAAGCTTATCAATATTAGGTAAATCCCTTGGAATTGAATTATGTAAGTAATTCTCTCAGCTTAATATATCCATTTGGGGGCATATATACCCTCTCATCACCATAAAATAATATAATATATTAAAAAATTACAACACTGATGGGAGGAACACTTGAGGGCCCACACCAAGATGAAGTTTTTTGGCATTTGATGACTGATGGGCAAAATATATTCACTTTTTTTGGGGAAAATTTCTGGAGATTCACTCTTTACAAGTGATAATCCTATCAATGTGTACCTAGGTAGAACTAATTAAACTAATTAAAGTCACTGTGTTATTAGGTAATAAAACAGAGGGAGTAGGATGTTGGAAAAGTGACATTTGTAAGGTCCCCAGGAGAACCACAGGGACCTAATAGTGGGAGATTGTGGTGAAAATCCTGAGAGTGGTTGTAGATCATCCATATTTCATATATGATTAAAAATTTCAAAGAATAAAAATCTTTATGAAATATTGAAATAACAACTTTACATATATTTCATACTTTTAATTTGTACACTGTGCATATTTCTCCTGTAACCTCTTGTTTCTCCTATTGCCATTTATCTACTAGAGTATATCACTGATACAATATAATGTATTTTCAAAAGTTGTTGTATATAACTATGAAAAATATAAGAGCTGCTAATAAGAGTGTCATTTAATTCCTGAAGTTTTGAGAATGTCTTAATTAATATCGTTATCTGCAATTGTATTGTACTCCAAAAGCAATGCTAATTTTGATTTTATTTCTCATTAAAACCTTCTGTTGTTTTATATATTTATATTATATAATATATAAGCTATTATATGTTATATATATTTATATAGTATTATATATTATATATAAAGTATTATATATTATATAACCCATGCCTTGGTGATAAAACCCTTTTTATAGGGTGTTGCTATTGCTATAATTTAGTTATTGATGATCCTCCCACAATAATCATTTATAAGTAAATATGTTTGAAGCAAATTTACTTTTAGTGATTTTAGTGAGTTTTGAAGTAGTATATAACTTGTTGGAATGGCAAATATTATTTGCATATATGTGAAAAATACTCTAAAACTAAAAAGACTTAGCTATTTTCAGAAATTTCCAATTTCTTCTTCCTCCTCCTCCTCCTCTTCTTCTTCTTCTCCTTATCCTCCTCCTCCTCCCCCTGCCTCCTCCTTCTCCTCCTATACCACCATCTTCTTCATCATCACCATCATCACACTCTATCTGTAATTCAATGCATTAACATATCCCCAAATGGAGCAACAGACTCAGTTAAAAAATATATTGAGAGATTTGTCCCTGTAGTTACATCTACAGCATCTGTCTAGGGTTCTCAGAAAGTGTATGGGATGCATTTCCTCAGAGAGGATTAGGACTTGGACCTGAGCATCCTGCTACCTGACCCATGTGCCTTTTCAGTCCTTCCTCTCCAGTTCTCTCCAGCTGGACTAGGTTCTCACTTAAGTACCTTTGTCACGAATATGCAAATTCATTGAATTTATGGCAGTAAATACAGGGCCTTCCACACTCTGAGAACAATCTATGATCAGTGCCCTCTCCACAATCCCTGAATTCACTGACTAATCATGGAATGGAGCTGTTTCTTTATCTTCCTCCTGTCAGTAACTGCAGGTAAGAGGCTCACTTGTCCCAAATCTGAAGAAAAGATAGGGATGGAGGTAACAATGACATCCACTCTGTATTTTTCTCTGCAGGTGTCTACTCCCAAGTCCAGCTGCAGCAATCTGGGGCTCAGCTGGTGAAGCCTGGGGCTTCAGTGAAACTGTCCTGCAAGGCTTCTGGCTATACCTTCACCAGCTACTTTATGAGCTGGGTAAAACAGAGGCCTGGACAAGGCATGGAATGGATTGGACGGATTGATCCTGCAGATGGTGGTACTTATTACAATGAGAAGTTCAAGGGCAAGGCCACATTGACTGCAGACAAATCTTCCAACACAGCCTACATGCAACTCAACAGCCTGACACCTGAGGACTCTGCAGACTATTACTGTGCAAGACACAGTGGTGTAACCACATCATGAGTGTGTCAAAAAATCTGGAGGAGCAGCAATGTGCTCTAGGACTGAGATGAAAAAAAGACTAAACTTTAGACTGCTTAGAAAGAACAATTTTGAATGTCCATTTATTGCCTCCTGCTCATAGTCCTATTATGCCTTTTTCATAATTCTATGAGGACTTCTATGAACAAATTGATACTGATTTGGCATAAACCTAGAGGACATTGTACATTGTCAACCTCTTCACCAGTAACTACTTCAATTTATATGTTTCTTATTCAATAAAAGAATAAAAAGGGGAAAGTGTGATGATACATGATAAAAGTACGACTGGATTCAGAGAGACCAGAAGTTTCTTTAAATAGTCACGAATAAAATATAATAGGAATTGTATAAAATCTAAATCACCAACATCTGGGAAAACAAACACTCCCTTCATAGTCTTAAGTATGTGACTTCAGGTATGTTGATAATTCTGGCTGCGTATTCTATCAGAAAATCCAGTCTCTTAGAATGTGAAAAATATTCACAACAGAATGCACAAGCTTGTAAATATAATTCCTGTATGTTGGTCAAAATTTTATTAAATCACATTTCATTCAACTCCTTTATCAACATAACATATGTACCTGTTAATTGATGGAGGTTCTGAGATTATACATAAGTGTTTTTTCCCATATTTACTTCCTTCGTAGTCCCAGTAATCATCCCTACAAGCAATAGCCTTTTTGAACAAGGACCTATACTGATACAGCATCAACCCTCATAGTTCATTGCATACCTGGTGTTAAGCTTTGCTCTTTTTTTAACTTATTGATTTATTTTTTACACTCCATATTTAGTCTTCCCCCTCCTGGTCCACCCTCTGACTCTTCCATATCCCATACATCATCCCAACCCCCTGACTTTATGTGAATGTCCCCATCCCACACCCAATCTGACCTCTAAACACCCTGGGGCCTCTGATCTCTTGAGCGTTAGGTACAACATCTCTTAATGAACACAGACCTGGCATTCCTCTACTCTATGTATGTTGAGGGCCTCATATCAGTTGGTTTAAGCTGCCTGTTTGGTGGTCCAGTCCTTGAGGATCTCATGAGTACAGATTAATTGAGACTGCTGGATCTCCTACTGGGACTCTCTTCTCCTCAGCTTCTTTCAGCCTTTCCTAGTTCAACAGCAGGGATCATCTCCTTTTGTCCATTGGTTGGGTGCAAATATCTGCATCTGACTTTTTCAGCTGCTCATTGGGTCTTCACAAGTGTGGTCATGCTAAGTCCCTTTTTGTGAGAATTCCATAGCCTCAATAAAAATGTCAGGCCTTGGGATCTCCCCTGGAACTGGATCCCACTTTGGGCCTGTCACTCAACCTTCTTTTTCTCAGGCTCCTCTCCATTTCCATCCCTGTAATTCTTTTAGACAGGAACAATGGTGGGTCAGAGTTGTGACTGTGGGATGGTCCTCCTCTTCCTCATTTGATGCCCTGTTTTCCTGCTGGAGGTGGATTCCATATGTTCCACCCCACTACTCTCAGGCATGCCATCTAAGTTTCCTCCCTTTGAGTCCTGAGAGTCTCACCTCCCAGATATCTGGTTCTTTCTGGAGGGTACCCCCTAAGCTCCTATTTCCTGAGATTGCCTGTTTCTTTTCTTTCTGCTGGCCATCACTGCTTCAGTCCTTTTCCCTCACATAATAACAGATTAGGTACCACTCACACCCCCACTCCCCTGCCCCTTTCACTTTCCCTCCCAGATCCCTCCCTCCCTCCCCACTTGTGATTTCTTTCTTCTCCCTGCCAAGTAGGACTGAGGCATCTTCACTAGGGCACTTCAACTTGTTGACCTTTTTGAGTTTTGTGGCTAATATCCACTTATGAGTGAGTACATACTACACATGTATTTTGGGGCCTGAGTTACCTCACACAGGATGTTATTTTCCAGTTCCATCTATTTGCCTGCAAAACTCAGGAGATTCTCATTCTTAACAGATACGTAGTATTCCATTGTGTAAACAATCCACATATTATGTATTCATTCTTCTGTTGTGGGATATATAGGTTATTTCCAGCTTTTGGCTATCACAAATGAGGCCATTAGGAACATGGTGGAACACATACTCTGTGGCTTGGGCGGGCAAATTTTGGCTATATTCCCAAGAATGGTAAAGCTGGTTCTTCGGGTAGAAATATTTCCAATTTTCTGAGGAACCTCCAGATTGATTTTCAGTGTAGTTGTACCAGTTTGCAATTCTTACAGCAATGGAGGAGTGTTCCTCTTTCTCCACAACCTCTCCAACATGCATTGTCACCTGATAACTTGATCTTACCCATTTTGATTGATGTAAGGTGGTATCTCCAATTTAATTTGCATTTCTCTGATAACTAAGGACTTTAAACATTTCTTTAGGTATTTCCCAGCCACTTATGATTCCTGAGCTGTGAAATCTTGCTTTAGTTCTATATCCCATTTTCGTTTGATATTTTTGGTGATTAGTTTCTGGAGTTCTTTATATATTTTGGATATTAGTCCTCTATTGGATGTGGGGTTAATGAAGATTTTTACCCAATCTTTAGGTTGCTGATTTGTCTTATTGACCATATCTTTTGATTTACAGAAACTTTGGAGTTTCATGAGGCCCCATTTATCAATTCAATAGCTTTATAATGGAATAGTTTGAGGGAAATTGGTATCAGGTCTTCCTTGAAGGTCTGGTAGTATTCTTCAGTCACTCTACCTGTTCATGTGCTTTTTTTTTTTCTTTTTGGTTGGGAGGTTTTTAATAACTTCTATTTCCTTGTGTGTTGTGGGCTTGTTTAGATAGTTTATGTGCTCTTGATTTAACTTTGGTATGTGGTTCTGTCTAGAAAATCATCCATTTCATATAGATTTTCCAGTATTGGGATTTTATGGTTGGATCTGATGATTTTTTTTTTTAATTTCCTCCGTTTCTGTAGTTTTTATTGCTATTGAAGACCAGCCTCAGGTTATGTTGATTTGATAGGATGCATGGTATTATTTCAATCTCGTATCCATTGAAGATTGTTTTGTGACCAAGTACATGGTTGAATTGGGGAAGGTACCATGAGGTACTGAGCATGAGGAGTATTCTTTTGTTTTAGGTGAAATGTTCATTAGACATATGTTAAATACATTTACTTCATAACCTCTCTTACTTTCACTGTGTCTCTGTTTAATTTCTGTTTCAATGACCTGTCCTTTGGCGAGAGTGAGGTGTTGAAATCTCTCACCTTTATTGTGTTGTATTCAATGTGTGTTTTAGCTTTAATAAAGTTTCTTTTATGAATGTAGGTGCTCTTGCATTTGGTGCATAAAAGTTAGAATTGAATTTTCTGTTGGTAGATTTTCTCCTTGATGAATATGAAATGTTCTTCATCATACTTTATAACTTTTGCTTGAAACTTTTTTTATCGGATATTAGGATGCCAATTCCTGCTTATTTACTGGGACCATTTTCTTGAAAGCCATTTTTCAATCCTTTTGCTCTGAGTTTGTGTCTGTCTTTGTTATTGAGATGTGTTTCTTGCATGCAGCTAAATTCTGGATCATGTTTGCATATCCTGTCTATTAGCTTATGCCTTCTTACAGGTGAGTTGAGTGCATTAATATTGAGAGATATTAAAGAGAGATGATTGTTGGTTCCTGATGTGTTTGTTTTTATAGGTGGCTTTATGTGATTGTTATTCTCTACTTCTAGCTTTGTCATGGTAAGCTTAATATGTTGCCTTTCTTTTGTTTAGGTAACTTCCTTGTGTTGGAGTTTCTGTTCTTACATTCTCTATAGGGCAGGATTGGTAGATAGATACTGTTTGAATTTGATTTTGTCTTGGAATATTTTGTTTTCTCCATTTATCCTGATTGAGAGTTTTGCTGTGTAAAGTAGACTGGGCTGGCATTTGTGTTCTCTTAGAGTCTGCATGCCTTCTGACCTGGCTATTCTGGTTTACATAGTCTCTGTTGAAATGTGTGGTATAATCTGATAGGTCTGCTTTTGTTTGTTACTTGCCACTTTCCCTTTGCAGCTTTGAATATTCTTTCTTTTTTCTGTGGGCTTAGTGTTTTAATCATTATGTGACCAGAGGATTTTCCTTTCTTTTCACATTTGTTTGGTGTTGAATAGGCTTCTTTTACCTTCACAGCCATCTCTTTCTTAGGTTGGGGAAGTTTTCTTCTATGAGCTTGTTGAAGACATTTTCAGGTCCTTTGAGATGGAAATCTTCTTTCTGTATTCTGATTATTCTTAGGTTTGGTCTTTTTATTGTGTCCTGAATTTGCTGGTGTGTCAATCTCTTCTATGGTATCTTCTACATCTGAGATTCTCTCTTTTATCTCTTTTTTTTTTTTTTGGTTTTTCAAGACAGGGTTTCTCTGTAGTTCCGGCTGTCCTGGAACTCACTCTATAGACCAGGCTGGCCTCGAACTCAGAAATCCAACTGCCTCTGCCTCCCAAGTGCTGGGATTAAAGGTGTGCGCCACCACTGCCTAGCTTATCTCTTGTATTCTGTTGATGATTTTTATATCTGTAATTCCTTACATCTTTCCTAGGTTTTCAATTTTCAGGTTTGCCTCAATTTGTGTATTTTTTTTATTGTTTCTACTTGTACTTTTAGGTCTCAGATTACTTTATTCAATTCCTTCAACCGTTTACCTGTGTTTTCCTGTATTTATTTCAAATGATTTCCCCTTTCCTGCATCCCCCTCCCCAAAAGCCCTCTTTCTTCCCCCTGTTCCCCCATCCATCCCTTCCCACTTCCCTGTTCTGGTATTCCCCTACACTGCTGCACTGAGTCTTTCCAGGATCAAGAGTCACTCCTTCCTTCTTGGATACCATTTGATATGTTGATTGTGTCTTGGGTATTCCAAGCTTCTAGGCTAATATCTGCTTATCAGTGACTGCATAGCATGAGTGTTCTTTTGAGACTGGGTTACCTCACTTAGGATGATGTTCTTCAGCTCCATCCATTTGTCTAAGAACTTCATGAATTCATTGTTTCTAATGGCTGAACAGTACTCCATTGTGTATATATACCACATTTTTTTTTATCCATTCCTCCGTTGAGAGTCATCTGGGTTCTTTCAAGCTTCTGACTATTATAAAAAGAGCTGCTATTAACATAATGGAGCATGTATCCTTATTACATGCTGGGGAATCCTCTGGGTATATGCCTAGTAGTGGTATAGTAGGGTCCTCTTGAAGTGTCATGCCCAATTTTCTGAGGACCCACCAGACTGATTTCCAGAGTGGTTTTTATCAGTTTGCAATCCCACCAGCAGTGTAGGAGTGTTCCTCTTTCTCCACATCCTCACCAGCAGCTGCAGTCTGCTGAGATTTTAATCTTAGCCATTCTGACTGGTGTGAGGTGAAATCTAAGGGTTGTTTTGATTTGCATTTCCCTAATGACTAATGATGTTGAACATTTCTTAAATTGCTTCTCAGCCATCTGATGTTGTTCAGGTGAAAATTCTTTGTTTAGCTCTGTACCCCATTTTTAATAGGGTTATTTGGTTTTCTGGGATCTAACTTCTTGAGTTCTTTGTATATATTGGATATTAGCCATCTGTCAGATGTAGGGTTGGTGAAGATCTTTTCCCAATTTGTTGGTTGCAGTTTTGTCCAATTGAAGGTGTCCTTTGCCTTACAGAAACTTTGTAATTTTATGAGGTCCCATTTGTCAATTCTTGATCTGAGAGCATAAGTTATTGGTATTCTGTTCAGTTACTTTCCCCCTGTGCCTATGTCTTCAAGGGTCTTCCCCAGTTCCTTTTCTATTAGTTTCAGTGTTTTGGCTTTATTTAGAGGTCCTTGATCCACTTGGAGTTGAGCTTAGTACAAGGAGATAAATATGGAGAAATTCGCATTCTTCTGCATGCTGACCTCCAATTAAACCAGCACCATTTGTTGAAAGGACGATCTTTTTGCCACTGGATGTTTTGAGCTCATTTGTCAAATATCAGCTGACCATAGGTGTGTGTTTTCCTGCATTTCTTTCAGTGAGTTCCTGGTATCCTCCTTAAAGGTCTCTATTATCTTCATGAGATAGAATTTTAGGATAGATTCCTGATTTCCAGGGTGGTGCTGTATTCAGAGCTTGCTGTAGTGGGAGAAATCAGTTCTAATGATGACCATGTATTTTGGCTTCTGTTGCTTATAATCTTAGGTTTGCCTTTTGGCATTTGGATAGCCATGGTGTTAGTTGTTCTGGGTGAATGGATGGAGTCTGCAACTTTTTTCCCTGTTTTTTTTCAGGTCTCTTGTTAGTCCTGCAGTCTTGGCTATAGCCAAACTCCTGTGGGGCTAACCAACTGGGGGCTCCTTTTCAGGGCAGAAAATTTGCTGATCTGTTTCCCTGGTTGAAGTAGATCTCTTGGGAGGCCTTCAGAATATTGGGTCTTCACTGGAGCAGTCAAGCTGTTGTCCAACTCCTCTGGGTGCAACTGATCCTTAACTTAAGTGCAGTGGATCTTCTAGGATGGGTCAGGATATGGAGCCTTCATGGGGGTAGACGAGTTAAGAGTCTGTCCCAGCAGAGAGGAAAGGGTAGATGGAGTGGATGGGATAGAAGGATAGTGGTATTTGGAAGGGTGGGGGTTTGGTGGGTGATAGGTCTAAAGTCCACTGGGCTCCCAGAAGCAGCAATGGGACTCTGGAATGGGAGAGTGTGCTTCTTACCAAATGCTTGAGTTCATGGGGGTCCTCTAGGATGGGTCAGGATTTGGAGTCTCCACTAGAGCAGACAAGCTAAGAGTGTACCCTAGCAGAAAGGAAAGGGAGAAAATGGTGGAATGGATGGAACGGTAGTGGTATGCAAGTGGGCAGGGGTTTTGATGGGTGATGGGTCCCAAGCCCACTGGACTCCCAGCAGCAGCTCTGGCTTTCTGGATCCAGGGAAAGGAGTCCCTACCAACTGTTTGAATGTAGGGGGTCCTCCAGAATGAGTCATAATTTGGTGTCTTTACTGGAGCAGACCTGCTATGAGTCTCCATGCTTATGTTCTTAACCTTGCCTTTCACCATCTCATAATTTCTAGTGCTACCTGCATTCGGTATATCTGACTGGAGTCTGTCCTTCCAGTGATCCTGATTGTGTTAGGACTCCTCAGAGTGAAGCTATCTCTTTGATCCTGTGATTCCTGGATCTTGTAATCCTATGTGTATAATAGCTCCTGTAAGTCAAGCTGCCTCTGGGACCCTGAGACTCTGGTGTGACCAAGTTCCTGTGATTCTGTGATCCTGATTGTGTTAGAGAGCCCAGGAGTATAGCTTCATTTGGATGTTATGGGACTGGCTACAGAGTTCTTGCCTAAAGTAACCCAGCCCAAACTGGAAGGTTCCCCTGTCACTAGTTGGCTGAGGTTTCTGTGTCTCTGGATCCTTCTGGTCCCAGTTACTCCCATAGGTGATGGAACAGATGTTATGTCATACTCACCTCTGATTATATGATCCTGGTCATGTTTGAGCACCTGGGAGTGGAGCTTTCTTTGGATGTTGTAGGACTTGCTGCAGAGTTTGAGCCCAAGGTAAACTAGCCCAGACAGGAAGTTACCTGTGCCACTGGTTTGACGGGGTTACTGAGTCCCTGGATCCCTTTATCAACATAATGTATGAATCTATTAATTGAGGTAGCATCTGAAATTACACATAAATCTTTAATCCCGTATTCACTTCCTTCTCAGTCTCAGTAATAAACCCTATAGCAATTAGCCTTTTTGAACATGGACCTAAACTGATACAGAATCAACTCTAATATTACATTGTTTACCTGCTGCTCAGCTTTGTTCTATAGATTATTTGTGAACATGTGTCTCTGCATCCATATGTGTTTCTTATGTTTGTTTTTGGTGATTTTTTCTGTTTGTTTGGTTTTTTTTTTCCTGTTCCCGTTTATTTGCTTTTTCTTTATCTTTGTTATTCTTCATAATATTTAGCTTCTACTTGTATTCTAATTAGATAAAGAAACAGAATCTACCTGGAATAATATTTGGAGGTATTGGGTAAGGGAAATATATAATTAAAATCTATTGCCTGAAGAAATCTATTTTCAATAAAAAATAGAAATAAGAACTTTAAAAAGTTACTAAATAAACAAATAATTCTGATAGCTTCTTTATTGTATATGCATCACATATGCTCATGTGCCCATACTTTCGGTTTCTTGTCTTTGTTTAAATTGTTCAAAGTGTAATCAAAAAAGGTTTAAGGATAAGGATTATGTAAAATGCATAATTCTAAGATGTAGCCTCTCTCTCTCTTTCTCTCTCTCTCTCTCTCTCTCTCTCTCTCTCTCTCTCTCTTTCTCTCTCTCTCTCTCTCTTCCCCCCTCTCTGTGTTTGTAAATATACTTTTCTATTATTATTCTCTAAGTTCACAGATAGTATTCTCTTAGGATATCTTTAATTTCTTGAGTTCCTCTCTGCAGATGTCATAGAGGGATACAAACCCTGTGAAGAGATGATAATATGGACGTCGTGAAGACTGACTTGGATATTCTGGAACAGACTTTGAGGTGTCTAAGCACAGGCAGCTTATTGTAGGTATATTTTAACACAATGGAATTTGGAAAAGAGTCTCCAGGCAACAATAATTTCTATAATAATTTCAAATCCTGTTTCACAATAAAGCTTAAGTGGTGAGTATATATAACCCATTTTACAATGTTCCTGTGAACATGAGGGTGGTTTCTTTTGTTTGAGTCCAGATTCTAGTGTGCTCTATGACAACTAGAATACAGGACAGCTGGCCATAAAGCATTTCTGACACCTCCCCTAATAGTCTGGATAATAGTCTAATGATGAAAGAGTCTGTCATAATCAAAAATGTGTCTGTCTGTGTTTGGGTTTATAAAGCATGTCTGATGTGTACACCAGGTGACTCAGAGTTATAATTCCGCTCAGGCTTACGCCATGATCTCACATCACAAAATTCAATATAATTGTAATGTTCACCTTTAGTATGAAGATGTATATGGGGAAGTTGAGAATTATTGAATGGGCACGCTCAAATTCAGTGATGGGCTAAAAAGATCTCATGGATACTCTCAAATATTTCAGGTTATTTTCAGGGGTTTTTGATGCTCTCCAAAAACTTATTGTAACACCATATTTTTAAAGAAATAGCCTCTATGTTTCAGTGAATATACAGAATTTGAGCCTTTGCACAAGTACAAACTTAAGCACTTCTAACTTCTGTTCATGAAATTCTGTGTATTTTGTATGGTATCAGAGATAAAATGTAGTAATTGCCCGGATATAAACCTGGTTACCTACAATATTTACCTTTCTATGGGTTATGTTGGTGCAATACTGCCACAAATCTTATGGTGTTAAATGTTTTTTCTTTGATGAAATTTAAGGCTTGTGAGAAGGAAGTCATTGTGGACACTTTTAAAGTCACCATTAACATGACATTAGACAGACAATAGTCATAGTGTCAAACCTAAGTCTATTATTCTTGTAAAGTATTATAATAATCAGATGATTTTTAATTAAATATCCATATGCACACTTAAATCTGTATGCCATTCCTTGATCATTGGAGTTATTTCTTGCAGCAGATGGGAAACAAGAGAGAGAAAAAAGGAACAATTTGTAGAGTGTGAAACATTGGAGTGTTTGGTTTGTCCTCATCAAACCTTCCTCTCTGGAATGTTGGACCATTGCAGAGGATGAAGTGAAAAATTGCAAGAGCCAGGGACAGACTATTACTGCAAAGAAAGAGTCTTATCCAGACACAACAGGACTGATGCCCATATGAGCTCCCATGGTGTGTGGGAACAAGGATTGGGATTATATAGATTCAAGACAATGACACCCTCTGCAGAGAGGGGTAAGTGTATATGTGCTCCCACCATTCAACAAGAGAATCTGTCTGCAACTCTTCATTTGCAAAAATATTTTTGTCTTCTCCAGGTGGGACTCCCTGAATGTTTTAACCACACTTGAAGGTAGGCCTTATTTCCAGTAGTAGGACAAACAAAAACAGACAATGACTTTTTTTTGTAGAATATTTGTGTATGTAATTTTGTCTTATTAGGCTTATTTTGAATATTTTGTTTCAGATTTGATGTTCTTTTGAGAGAAAAAGACACACACACACAGAGAGAGAGAGAAAGAGAGAGAGAGAGAGAGAGAGAGACAGAGAGAGAGAGACAGAGACAGAGATAGACAGAGTCAGAGAGAGAAAGTAAGAGATAAAGAGAGATTATTCATTAAGTAATATCAGATGTTTGAGGACAGACCCGTTCTGGAAGCAGTCACACTATTCAGCACAGTGTAATCAGCTCAGCAGCCTTACATCTGAGTTCTCTTTATCTATTAAGGTGTCAGGCACAATGTCAAAAATGGAACCAATGATACTGTTAATCTCAGGGTCATTGGTTTGATATCCAGATGGAGGGTCATCTGTTGTGGGAAATATTAAAAAAATGAACCAGCTCATTGCTGCACCAGTGTTGGCACTGACACTGATGTGTGCACGCTGAACAACTCTCTCCAGCTAGCCACCACTGTGCCAATTTCCTCTGTTCCTAACTCTCATTTTTTTTTTTGTCCTGGTACCCACTCATTCTCTCTCTCTCTCTCTCTCTCTCTCTCTCTCTCTCTCGCTCTCGCTCTCGCTCTCGCTCTCACTCTCTCTCTTTTAAAATTCCCTCCAATCGGCTATCTCACATTCAGTAATCAAATTCAACCACCAACCTCTCAGTTAGAAGTCACAATACACAGTAAACCTCAAAATTTAAACTATTAAAACTTGTAATTAACTAATCAGATTTATGTATCAATAAACTCACAATTTACAAGATGCCAATACAATAATTTCAGAGCCAATTGATAATGATAAAAGCATTATTCCAATTAATTTAACCTTGTGATATCATCACATTGGTCTCCATTCTCCTTTTTCTCTCTCCTCTCAGATTTTCTCTGTATGTGCTGCTCTTAGCTCTGCCTGTCTTTTCCTATCTAATCATAGGCCTCCTCTGTACTAAAATAATTGGACAGGAAAAATCCTGCAATATCTAGAGGTTTATGATCAATGCAAAGAGGGTCCATTCAGAGGAGAAGGGAAAAATAATATATATGAAAGGGTAAATAGAGAAAAATGGGATCCACTCAGCACCCAGAACAGACGAGGCAGACAGCACAGGTGCGACCTGACCTGCAGCTCAGAGAATCCTGTCAGGAGGCCCTTGACAGGAGCCTTCTGGTTTCTGCCTCTGGATGGAAACATCCCCTGCCACAGCGCACCATCTCCAAGTAGAGCAGGAAGCCAACAATACATCTAGCAGTGCAGAGGAGACAGCCAGCACAATGTGCACCCAGATTTGATCAGGGCCACAGAGTTACATACCCAAATACAACTACAAGATAGTGGGTCACACAGAAGTACTTACATATTGTTGTACACAGAGAGAATGAGCCTCCCAGAAGCACAGAAAAAACAGAGTCTATAGCAGCAACACCAGCTAACAACAGAGATAATCAGATGACAAAAGGTAAAAGCAAGAATATTCCCAACAGAAACCATGGCAATATGGCTCCATCTGAACTAAGTTTTCCAAGAACAGCATGTCCCAGTTACTTCAACACAAAAGAAAAGCAAGACCTGGATTTAAAATCGCACTTCATGATGCTCCTAGTGTATTGCAAGAAGGACATTAATAACTTTCTTAAAGAAATACAGGAGAACAGGTAGAAGTCCTCCAAAAGGAAACACAAAAATCGCTTTAAGAAATACGGGGGAACATAGGTCAACAGATAGAAGCCCATAAAGAGGAAACACAAAAATCACTTAAAGAAATACAGGAGAACATTGATCAATAGGCAGAAGTTCTGAAAGAGGCAACATAAAAATCCCATAAAGAATTACAGGAAAACACAAACAAGTGAAAGAACTGAGCACAATCATCCAGGATCTAAAAACGGAATTAGAAACAGCTAAGGAATCACTAAGGGAGACAAATTTGGAGATTGAAAACCTTGTAGAGAAATCAGGAGTCACAGATGCAATCATCAACAACAGAATACAAGAGATAGAAGAAAGATTCTCAGGCACTGAAGAAACCATAGAAAACATTGACTCATCAGAGAAAACACAAACTGCAAAAGTTTGTAACCCAAAACATCCATGAACTCCAGGACACAATGAGAAGAGCAAACTTAAGGATTCTAGGCATAGAAGAGAGTGAAGATTTACAGCTTAAAGGGTCAGTAATTCTTGAACACAATTATAGAAGAAAACTTCCCTAACCTAAAAAGAGAGATGTCCATAAACTTACAAGAAGCCTACAGAACTCCAAACAGACTGGATCAGAACAGAAATAGCTCCTGTCACATAATAATCAAAACATCAAACATACTAAAAAAAGAATATTAAAAGCAGCAAGAGAAGAAGGCCAAGTAACATATAAAGGAAGACCTATAAGAATTACACCAGACTTCTCAACAGAGACCATGAAAGTTAGAAGATGCTGGGAAGATCTCATACAGACTCTAAGTAAACACAAATGCCAGCCCAGACTACTGTACCCAGCTAAAGTCTCAATCACCCTAGATGGAAATACCAAGATCTTCCATGATAAAAGCAAATATACTCAATATAGTTCCACAAATCCAACCCTTCAAAGGATAATAGATGGAAAACACCAATACAAGTAGGGCAACTACACCCTAAAAAAAGCAAGACAGTAATCTTTCAACAAACCCAAAAGAAGATAACCACTCAAACCTAAAAATAACATCAGAAATGACAGGAAGCAACAATCGCTATATCTTAACATCAATGGATTATATTGCCCCCCCCAAAAGACATAGATTAACAGACTGGATAAGTAAACAGGACATAGCATTTTGCTGTATACAGGAACCAGACCTCAGGGACAAAGACAAACACTGCCTCAGATTAAAAGGCTGGAAAACAATCTTCCAAGAAAATGGTCTCAGGAAACAAGCTGGAGTAGCCATCTTAATATCAGATAAAATTGACTTTTAAACTAAAGTCATCAAAAAAAAAGACATGGAAGGACACTTCATATTCATCAAAGGAAAAATCCATCAAGAAGACCTCTCAATTCTGAACATCTATGCCCCAAATGCAAGGACAATTTCATTCATCTAAGAAACTTTACTAAATCTTGAAGCACACATTGCACCTCAAAAAATAATTGTGGGTGACCTCAACACTCCATTCTCCTCAATGAACCAATCAGGGAAGCACCAACTAAAGAGAGACAAAGTAAAACTAGTTGAAGTTATGGGCCAAATGGATTAAACATATATAGCATTTCATCCTCAATCAAAAGAATATACCTTCTTCTCATCAACTCATGGTACCTTCCCACAAATCGACCATATAATAGGTCATAAAACAGACCTCAACAGACATAAGAAGTTGGATCTTATCCCATGCCTCCTATCAGATCACTATCGAGTATGGTGGTCTTCAATAGCAACAAAAACAAAAGGAAGTCCACATACACATGGAAGATGAACTATGCTCTAGTCAATGATACCTTGGTCAAGGAATAAATAAGGATAGAAATCAAAGACTTTTAGAATTTAATGAAAATTAAGGCACAACATATCCAACTTTATGGAACACAATGAAAGCAGTGCTAAGAGAAAAACACCTAGCCCTGACTGCCTCCAAAAAGAAAGCAGAGAGAAGATACACTAGCATCTTAATGGCACACCTAAAAGCTCTGGAACAGAAAGAAACTAACACACCCAAGAGGAGTAGAAGGCAGGAAATCATCAAACTCAGGGCTGAAAGCAACCAAGTAAAATAAAAAAGAACCATACAAAGAATCAACAAAACTAGAAGCTGGTTCTTTGAGAAAATCAACAAGATAGATAAAGGCTTAGTCAGACAACACAGAGAACATCCAAATTAACAAAATCAGAAATGAAAAGGGAGATGAAACAACAGAAACTTAGGAAATTCAGAAAATCATCAGATCCTACTACAAAATCCTATACTCAACACAACTGAAAAATCTGGAGGAAATGGACAGTTTCTTAGACAGATACCAAATACCTAAATTGAATCTGGCTCAAATAGGCCATCTAAACATTTCCTTAACCCCTAAAGAAATAGAAGTGTTTATTGAAAGTCTTCCAAACTAAAAAGCACAGGACCAGATGGTTTTAGTGCAGAATTCTATCAGAACATCAAAGAAGACCTAACACCAATACTCTTCAAAATATTCCACAGAATAGAAACAGAAGGAACACTACCCAAATCGTTCTATGAGCCACAATTTCACTGATACCAAAACCACACAAAGATCCAATGAAGATAGAGAATTTCTGACCAATTTCCCATATGAATGTTGATGCAAAATACTCAATGTTGCAATGTTGATGCAAAATACAAAATAGTTCTTGCCAACTGAATTCAAGAACACATCAAAACTATTATTTGCCACACTCTCATCCCAGGGACTCAGGGATGGTTCAATATATAGAAATCCATCAATGTAATCCAATACATAAACA
This sequence comes from Apodemus agrarius, assembly GCA_964023405.1. Classification (NCBI taxonomy): domain Eukaryota; kingdom Metazoa; phylum Chordata; class Mammalia; order Rodentia; family Muridae; genus Apodemus; species Apodemus agrarius. Next base: position 5,511,272 of record OZ030011.1, read on the forward strand.
AACTCAAAGGAAAAAAAAACATGGTCATTTCATTAGATGCTGAAAAAGCCTTTGACAAAATTAAGCATCCTTTCATGTCAAAAGTCTTGGAAAGATAAGGAATCCAAGGCCCATATCCAAACATAGTAAAAGCTATACACAGCAAACCAGTAGCCAACATCAAATTAAATAGAGGGAAACTTGAATCATTCCCACTAAAATCAGGGACCAGGCAAGGCTGCCCTCTCTCTACATATCTATTCAATATAGTATTTGAAGTTCTAGCTAGAACAATTTAGACAAAAAAGGGAGGTCAAAGGATACAAATAGGAAAGGAGGAAGTCAAGTTATCACGATTTGTAGATGATATGGTAGTAGACTTAAGTGAAGCAAAATATTCCACTACAGAACTCCTACAGCTGATAAACAACTTCAGCAATGTGCTGGATATAAAATTAACTGAAGCAAATCAGTAGTCTTCCTATACTCAAAGATTAAACATGCCGAGAAGGAAATTAGGGACATGACTCCATTCAAAATAGTCACAAACAATATAAAATATGTGGGAGTAACTCTAAACAAACAAGTGAAAGATCTGTATGACAAGAACTTCAAGTCTATGAAGAAAGAAATCTAAGAAAACCTCAGAAAATTGAAAGATCTTCCATGCTCTTGAAATGCAGGATTAATATAGTAAAAATGGCCATCCTGACAAAAGCAATATAAATATTCAATGCAATCCCCATCAAAATCACAACTCAATTCTTTTTAGAGTTAGAAAGATCAATTCACAAATTCATCTGGAATAAAATAAAAACAGGTACGATAAAACTATTCTTAACAGTAAAAGAACTGCTGGGGGAATCAGTATCCTAGACCTCAAGCAATACTACATAGCAAGGTGTTAAAAACTTCATGATATTGGTACAGTCACAGGCAGGTGGATCAGTGGAATATAAGTGAAGATCCAGAAATGAACCAACATACCTATGGTAACTTGTTCTTTGACAAAAATGCTAATTCCATCCAGTGGAATAAAGGTAGCCTCTTTACCAAATGGTGCTGGCTCAACTGGCAGCTAGCATGCAGAAGAATGAAAATACATCCATTCTTACTCCCTTGTACTAATCTCAAGTTCAAATGGATCAAGGACCTCCACATAAAATCAGACACACTACAGCTAATAGAAAAGATAACTGGGGAAGAGCCTTGAACACATAGGCACAGGAGAAATTTTCCTGAACAGAACCCTGATAGCCTATGCCCTAAGATCAAGATTTGGCAAATGGGACTTTATGATATTACAAAGTTTCTGCAAAGCAGAGGATATTGCCAAAAAGGCAACCAAAATATTGGGAAAAGATCTTTACCAATCCTATATCTGAAAGAGGGCTAATATCCAGGATATACAAAGAACTCAAGAAGTTAGACTCCAGAGAACTAAGTAACCATATTAAAAATGGGGTACAGAGCTAAACAAAGAACTTTCACCTAATGAATATCAAATGGCTGAGAAGCACCTAAAGAAATGTTCAACATCCTTAGTCAACAGGGAAATGCAAATCAAAACAACCCTGAGATTTCACCCCACAAACTCATAATGGCTAAGATAAAGAACTCAGGAGAGGGTAAGTGCTGGAGAAGTGGAGAAAGAGGAATACTCCACAGTTGGTGGGATTTCAAGCTGCTAAAACCATTCTGGAAATCAGTTTGAAGGTTCCTCAGAAAACTGGGTATGTTACCAGAGGAACCTGCTATACCACTCCTGGACATATACCCTGGGGATTCTCCCACATATAATAAGGACACTTGCTTCACTATGTTCATAGCAGCCCTATTTATAATAGCCAGAAGCTGGGAGGAACACAGATGTCCCTCAGTTGAGGAGTGGATAGAGAAAATGTGGTATATATACACAATGTAGTACTATTCAGCCATTAAAAACAATAAATTCATGAAATTCTTAGACAAATGTATGGAACTGGAGAATATCATCTTGAGTGAGGTAACCCAATCACCAAAGAACACTCATGGTATGAACTCACTTATCATGGATATTAGCCTAGAATCTTGGAATACTCAAGACACAATTTACATATCAAATGATGGTCAAGAAGGAGGAAGAACAAAATATGAATATTCTAGTCATTAGAAAGAGAAACAAAATACCCACAGAAGGTGATACAGAGACAATGTGTGGAGCAGATTCTGAAGGAAATACAATCCAAATATTACCCCATCTAGGAATTCATCCCATATACAATTAAAAAACCCAGACACTACTGTGGATGCCCACAAGTGCTTGCTGACAGGAGTCGGATATAGTGGTCATCTGGGAGGCTCTGCTAGTGCATGACTAATGCATAGGGGGAATCTCTCAGGCAGACATTGAACTGAGCACTGGGTCCCCAATGGATGATATAGAGAACGGACCAAAGGAGCTGAAGGGCTTTGCAGTGCCATAGGAAGAACAACAATATGAGTTACCAAGTATTCCCAGAGCTCCCAGGGACATAACGATCAACCAAAGAGGACACTTGGAGTTTCCCATGGCCCTAGACACATCAGCAGCAGAGGATGTTCTTGTTTGACACAAAATTGTGGAAAGGCCTTTGGTCCTGGAAAGACTTGATACCTTAGTGTAGAGGAATACCAGGACAGGGAAGCGGGGATGGGTTGATTGGGGAAGGGGAGATGGCTTACAGGATTTTCGGGGGAGGGGGAAACAAGGAAAGGGGACAACATTTGAAGTGTAAATAAAGAATATACCAAATAAAAACTAAAAAATAAAGTAAATTAATAAGGAAAAACATTTATGATTTCCAAAGATTACTTAAAATACAATGTAAATCTGAAAACATCTATAATTTAAGTTTTAATTACAATAAACTTGGTTAAGATTGAATAGTAGTATTTTTCATTGCTTTGTAAAGGGAAGGCTCAGAAATAGTGGTGGAAGTTGTGATCATGATGATGATGTGTGTTTGTATGTGCACGTTTATAATTCATTTCTGCAGACATGAGACCAAAATGACCTGAGAATATTGTCAGAGGAGTAGGCACGAGATTCCTCTAGCTTAATGACTACCTCACAGGGCTCTTCTCTAAGGACTAGAATTAACTTTTATATGTTAAGCATTATATTTTAATATTTTCAATCATTTGTACCTGATGCATTTATATTGACCGATTGTAAAGTTTTTTAAGTTGTGTTCATTCACACCTCTAAGTTATTATTTCTTGAGTAGGAGAAAATAAACTGGATCAATGGAATCTTCACTCTATATCTTTAATTGAGTGAGAGGGCTTTGACTGGAGCCACTATTAAACCTTCCTCAGCGTTAACTACTGAATATGTATTAAATTAGGTTCAGAGAAAATTTGAAGCACTGAATATTTAAATTCACATTATGAAGTATTTGTTTCTTAGATCCTATCCGTGCTTTTTAGACACAAGCACTATTTCTCTTCTGCTTTAGAAAAACACAGCCTTGATAAAGATTCATCTGGCAAGGGAAAGATAGCTAAGTTCCATTGTGTTACTTTGAGGGATAAAGGTTAGGATGCATTCTAATATTTTCCCTCCACTCTTGTCCAGGAAATGGTTTCTAAAAGTGGATGTGTTTTATGTAACATCTTTTGAAAATCCATCTTAAATCTCAATATTATAATTATAAATGTCCAAAATTTAGAGAAATAAAATAATGTTGGGCATCACCCAGCCGGACATTGTTAAGCCACAAAATATAAACCTCAAAACTCATAATCTGTGCCTGTTATAATAAATTGATTTTTGATGGGAAAAAACGAAAAAATGGTATAAATCAATATGTCAATTTACTCAAAGAAATCACCTGCATAGACATTGCACCAGATCAGCAAATAATATGATCCTCATGTTAGTCTGATTTAGGAGAATATGCTAATATTATCTATTTCTAATATTATGGTGCCCAGACATTTGTGATCAAATTACATTATAAGTGGAGGATGTCTATGTAAATCCATACTACTTAAGTAAACGTGCACTCATGGGCATTGCAACCTATGAGAGCCATCATCATATTGGAGCCATGATATATTGGCATACAAAGTACATTTTATACATTACCCAGTACATCAGTGGTTCTATTATGCCACAACACAACCATCTAGCACTCTGGATTGTGGGCATAACTATTCCTCTATAGTTAGAAGTCACTGATGCCCTGATGAAGCTGCCCTGTGAACTGACAATTCCTGGGACATCACATGGATTCTGACCAGCCATGGAGGAGATGTCATATTCATTCCATTAAATGCATGCACATGCAGGTTGGGAAACCGATTATGTTAAAGAATAAATTTTCTTAATTTTCACCTCTTTCTCAATGTGAATTTTTTGACATGTTAACTCTTCTAGGAGTAACACATAAGTTTCTATTTTTTTGTTGACTCCTGTGAATGTCCCAGAAATTCATCCATGGAAACAAGGAGAGATGCACCTGAAACTCATCACTGTCATTCTTTCCTCAGATGCTCTTGCCCAGGTATAACTTTAGGAAGGCCTGGAATACCCTGTTCTTTCCTGTTGACATCCCATTAAAATGAGAACTGTTAGAGCTAGATCCAAAAAAGAAATCAGATGACTTCGACAGCATCATTGATGATAATATAGAAACAAATTAAATTCAGAGGATGAAGTATCAGTAATCATTTTCAGATAATCAAGAGCAATTTCCCCTGCATCTGAGCCCTGCAAGCACACTAGTGTCAGGGATATGTTATAGCTCAAGTTAGACAATACAACTTCATTGTAAGTGATGCCCCATGACCATCAGGGGGCACAATGAGGCCAGGAATATCCAGCAAAGAATTGCAGTGGATGTGTGTGGGTCTCTGTGTGATCTGTGGTTTCCTGCCTTAACTTGTATGTACCTATTGTGATTGACATGTAACATTTTCATGCTCAAACACTGTAAATATTCTGGATAAAACATTTCAAAGATTTATGTTTTTGAGCACACACACACATACACACACAGATATATATATATATATATATATATATATATATATATATATATATTCTTGTTGCAATCTGTTGGCAGATATACAGTTTATTTCCATCATTAGTTTTTTGATAGTGCTGCAATAATCATTGATTTACAAATATTTTTGAAAGATATTTAGCTTTGGACATTTTGGTGATTTTTTTAGTATATAGTTGGAAATGCAGATGTTAGTTTCATGTATGTAAAGGGGGTTGGGGTTGTAAATACTAATAACTTAGCTGCTTTTGAAATTTGCCATCAATACTATCATCCTTGTAACCACCTTAAATCCAATCTATTAACCTTTTCCCAAGTAAGGATGATGTCTCAGGGTGAAAATCTTTTTATAGCATATGCCCTGGTGTTACACCCACAGCCTTTGCACAAGGCTTAGATGTGGGGTATGGGATGAATTTCCTTAGACAGGACTAGGACTTCAGTCTCATCAGCCTGAATCATGACCCAGGTGTCCCTTCTTCTCCAGCAGGAGTAGATCCTTATCTTAGATGCACTCTTCTCATGAATATGCAAATCATTTGAGTCTATGGTGGTCAATATTGGGATGTCTACACCTCACAAAATCATAAGATCACTGTCCTTGCTACAGTCACTAAGTACATAGGACCTCACCATGGTGTGAAGCTGTTTCATCCTCTTCCAAGTGGCAACAGCTACAGGTAAGGGGCTCACAGTAGTAGATTTGAGGTCTGACCACATACATGAGTGACAATGACATTCACGCTATCTTTCCTTCCACAAGTATTCATTTCCTGGTCTGGCTGCAACTGTTTGGGCCTGAGAAGGTGAGGCTTGGGGCCTTGACAATGAAGATGTCTTGAAAGGCTTCTGGCTACACCTTCACTGAGCAAACTATTTACTGTGCCAAGCAGATTCATAGAAAGAGTATTGATTGGATTGGGAATATTTATCCTTATTATGGTAGTACTAACTACTATAAAACGTTCAAGGGCAATTGAATGGCAAGTTCAAGTCACATTGAATGTAGACATATTCTACAGCACAGCCTATATGAGGTGTAATAAATTGATGTCTGAGGAATCTGCAGTCTATTATTATGCAAGACATAGTATTGCAGCCATATCCTGAGCAATTCAGAAATCTTGGATGATTAGCAGCAAGCAGCCCTGGGATTTATACAATTCAGAGATTAGCTTGAAGATCAATCATATGGAATGCCCACTATTGTGTCTATTCCTTAGAGACCTATTTTGGTTTTACCAACATTGCAAAAGGACATCTATGAATTATATGATGCTGATTTAGGATACTCCTAGAGTACCCCATACCTTGTCAATGTCATTACCAGTGACCACTTACATCGACATATTTCTTCTTTTATAAAACAACAAAAAGGGGAAACTGTGACTATGCATGATAAACATATTTCTGTATTGTGAGAAAGACTAGAATTTTATTTGGAATATGTGGAAATAAAATATAATATGAACTTGACCTACAAAATTTCACCAACTTCTGAGCAAACAAAAAGCAATTTCACAGTGTCACTTAAGACTTAAAATTTAACTGGGTTTGATCTTGTCTCTAGATGACTACTCCCTTAATTCAATTTATTATCCTTGAACACAGTATTCAGCCCCATTTCACTATCTGGTGTCCCTTGAATGTTCAAACCATATATTTTATAATTTCCGTTTCTCAGCTTGCTATGCTTGGTTACAATGCTCTTCGTAAGACTTAAGCATAGAAAAAAGTCTATGATAGGTGTTTTTGAGCCTTCTGTAGTCAGTGTAATTAATGAGTCTCTTCACCTTAGACTCAGGCAGATCATTCAAACAAGGAGGAAATTAGCCCCATTCTTCACCAAAGTAGCATAAAAACCGTCTCTAGGCCCCATAGTGAAATTCTGCTCCACTGAAATCTCTTGAGCCAAGTCAGCACAGTTCCAATCACACACAGCAACAAAGTCTTTCATATTCCCTCTAGAATAGCCCATTAAGCTCCACGTAAGGCCTTTTGATGCTTTCTAATTACAAAGTCCCAAATTCCACATTCTTCCAAACAAAAGCATGGTCAGGCCTATCAGAGCAATAACCCAGTCTCTGGTATCAACTTCTGTTTTAGTTAGGGTATAATCCTGTGAAGAGACACCATAACCAAGACAAATAGGACATCAATTAGTTGGAGCTGACATACAAGTTTAGAGGTTCAGTCCAGTATCATCTAGGTTGAAGAGTATGACAGCATCCGTGCAGGCATGGTGCAGGCAGACCTGAAAGTTCTATGTCTTCATCTGAAGAGTGCTAACAGTATACTGGCTTCCAGGCAGCTAGGATGAAAGTCTTATAGCCCACACTGAGAGTGACACATTGACTCTGACATGGCCATACCTTCTAATCATGCCATTCCCTAAGCCTATAACATACAAACCATCATAATTTACTTTACAAAATTGTAGGAAAGTCACAATCTCTCAGAGACAATGGCTGACACACTTTGAGTATCTATTTTCATCCAGAATCCTCCCAGTTCCTTCTTCCAAGACAAGCAGAACATTTAGGCTAACTGCCTTGCCTCTGCCTGACAGGCATACTTTCACAGAAGTAGGCAAAATGGCTCCTGAAACAAAGGCACAAATGTATAATACCTATATATAATATTAACTCACTCTACCCAGAACTCATGTATTAACACAATGTATGTATGTGCTAACTGACGTATATTCTGTGGTTATATGTTAATATCTAGTTCAATAAAAGTGATCCCACTCTCAACAAACCATGCTATGTCCACTAGGTTTTATAGACCATGGACATATTCTGAAAGCTCATCAATTCTCACCTGGTATCAATCTTTGCCATAGAAAGTATTTGTGAGCATGTGAATCTCTGCACCTCCATGCATTTCTTGTGCTTGGTATTTGATGCTTTTTTCTGATTGTTTATTATTTTGTCTTATTCCAGTTTTTTTGCTTTACTTTTATGTCATTTTAGTTCTTTTTAATAAATATTGTTTAGGTTGTATTTGTTTTACTAGGTAGATAAAAAGGGTGTTGATTTTCAGATTATCAGGAAGGAGCTGGAGAATCAGTAGTCAGAATATATTGCAAGAAAAACTTATTTTCAAGAAAAATGGGGGAAAACTAGGAAAATTAATGAATAAAGAATTCTTAACTCCTCATAGTTGTGTAAATAACACATATGTCCAAGTGCTCATACTTTAAGACTCCTGTCTCTGTTTAAATTGTTTAAAGCATTTTCAGAGGCCAGGACTCAAAAGATTTATGCCTAATGCCAAGTTGTAGTGAAGTGTGCAATAAAATGCTGGCATTTTAGTTGGTTTGTTTATTTGTGTGTGTGTGTGTGTGTTTGTGTGTACATGTTTATATTTTTACTAATGAATTATTCATTACTATTCTTTAAGTTCATTGAGCAATTTTTTTCTGGAAGAATTTATTTTTTTCATAGAAGAGTCATTTTTTCTGCTATAACCATTTAAAAGAACAATATTACTTTTCCTCCTATCTAATCACAGGTTCTGCATCAAACAAATATTTTTAGGTGTGAGTTCCATTCCACGAGCCTTGAATCAAACCAGATCTTGGTTGATTACTTCCACAAGATAGTGTAACTTGAAGTCAGGGGGCAGTACACTATTTAAATCAAAGTTATTAAAGCTGGCGTCCTGTTTATTATCAATGGAGAAATCCATTGATAGCATGTTGAGTACCTTCCTGTATCATAAACATTAGTCCACCAATGTAAAGGATCTATATTGGATCCAGTTCTCCATCTTCAAAGAGATGTTTAGGTATTATCCTCCTGAAGGGGATTTCTCAAGTTGCCAGTCAAGGAATCAAACCATGAGAAGAAATGAGACTGAAACCTTAGTATGGTTTGAATTCTCCAACCTTGGTGAGACTTCCTGGAATCTAAGAATAGAAAGTTAGATACACACACACACACACACACACACACACACATAAACACACACACACACGTGTGTATGTGTGTGTGTGTGTGTGTGTGTGTGTATTTTTGACAAGAAAATGGTTATGACTGCAACTGTTTGCTTTCGTATTTTGTAAATATAATTTGCTACTGTTTTGGTCTTTCATTAATATTTGTGGTGAACAATATATAAATCATTATCTTTAAGGGTACATCATTTATAAGCAGATTTTTTTGATGTTCTTTGCTGACAAAATGTAATTATACTTAGTAATGTTATTGTAGAGTAGTTTAACTGCCCTAAAACTCTTTTTTATTATTACTCATTTTTATTAGATATATTCTTTATTTACATTTCAAATGATTTCCCCTTTACTGGTTCTTCTCCTGAAAATCCCATAATCCATCTCCCCTCCCCCTGTTCCCCAATCAACCTTCTCCCACATCCCTGTCCTGATATTCCCATACACCATGGCATCGAGCCTTTCCAGGACCAAGGGCCTGATTTCCCTTTGATATCCAACAAGGCCACACTCTGCTGCCTATGCATCTGAAGCCATGGGTAATATCATGTATACTATCTGAATGATGGTATTGTCCCTAGGATCTCTGTGAGTACTGGAGGCTCATATTATTTTTCTTCCTATGGCACTGCAAACCCTTTCAGCTCCTTGAGTCATTTCTCTAGCTCCCACTTTGGGGACTCTGTGCTCAGTTCAATGGCTGGTTGAGAGTGTCGCCCTCTGTGTTTGCCATGCACTAGCAAACCGTCCCAAGTGACAACTATATACTGCTCAGGTCAGCAAGTAAATGTGGGCACCTATAATAGTGTCTGGGTTTTGTAACAGTATATGGGCTGGATCCCTAGGTGAGTTCATCTCTGGAGAGTTTTTCCCACAGACTCTCTTCCACAGTTTGTCACTGTATCTCCTTCTGTGGGTATTTGGTTCCCCCCTTCTAAGAAGGACCAGAATATCCATACTTTGTTCTTTCTTATTCTTGGGCATCATTTGTTACGTAAATTGTGTCTTGGGTATTCCAAACTTCTGGGCTAATATCCACTTACCAGTGAGTGCATACCATTTGTTTTCTTTTGTGATTAGGTTACCTCACATAGGTTAATATTTTCCAGTTCCACCCATTTGCCTAAGAATTTCATGAACTCATTGTTTTTAATAGCTGAGTAGTATACCACTATGTAAATATACAACACTTTCTGTAACCATTCCTCCATTGTGGGTCATCTGGGTCCTTCCAGCTTCTGGCTACTGTAAATAAGGCTGCTATGAAATTAGTGTAGCATGTGCCCTTATTACATGCTGGAGAAACTTCTGGGTATATGCCCAGGAGTGGTATGGCAGGGTCCTCCTATATGATCATGCCCAGTTTTCTGAGGATCAAAGAAACTCATTTCCAGAGTAGTTGTTCCAGCTTGCAGTCCCACCAATAGTAGAGGAGTGTTCCTCTTTCTCCACATACTCACCAGCACCTGCTGTCTGCTGAGTTTTTGATCTTAGCCATTCTGACTGGTGTGAGGTGAAATCTCAGGGTTGTTTTAATTTGCATTTCCCAGATGACTAAGGATGTTGAACATTTCTCAGCCATCCTAAGTTCTTCAAGTGAAAATTCTTTGTTTAGCTCTGTACTCCATTTTTAATATGACTATTTTGCTCTCTGGGGTCTAACTTCTTGAGTTCTTTGTATATATTGGATACTATCCCTCTGTCTGATATAGGGTTGGCAAGGATGTTTTCCAAATTTGTTGTTTGCCATTTTGTTCCTTGACATTGTCCTTTTCCTTATAGAAACTTTGTAATTTTATGATTTCTCATTTGTCAATTCCTGGTCTTAGAGCATAAGCTATTGGTGTTCTGTTGAGGAAATTTTCTCCTGTGTATCTGGTTTTATGTGGAGGTTCTTGATCCACTTGGACTTGAGTTTAGTACAAAGAGATAAAAACGGATTGATTTGGATTCTTCTGCATGCTAGATACCAGTTGAACCAGCACCATTTGTTAAAAAGGCTATATTTTTCCAGTGGATGGTTTTAGCTCCTTTTTCAAAGATCAGGTGACCGTAGGTGTATGGGTTAATTTTTGGGTCTTCAATTCTAATCAATTGATCTACCTGCTTGTCACTGTACTAATACCATGCAGTTTTTGACACTAGTGCTCTGAAGTACTGCTTGAGGTCTGGGATACTGATTCCCTCAGAAGGTCTTTTACTGTTGAAAATAGTTTTATCAATCCTGGACTTTTTGTTATTAAAGATGTCTTTGAGAATTGCTCTTTCTAATTCTATGAAGAATTGAGTTGTGATTTTGATGGGAATTGCACTGAATCTTTAGATTGCTTTTGGCACGATGGAATATTGTTCTTGCCAATCCATGAGCATGGGAGATCTTTCCATCTTCTGAGGTCTTCTTTGAGTTCTTTCCTCAGAGTCTTGAAGTTCTTTTCATAGAGATTTTTCACTTGTTTGGTGAGAGTTACACCAGGAGATTTTATATTGCTTGTAACTACTGTGAAGTGTGTCATGTCCCTAATTTCTTTCCAGGGAAGACCCTGGAGGACATATGTACACAGGGAAAGTTCCTGAACAGAACACCAATAGCTTATGCTCTAAGATCAAGAATTGACAAATGGAACCTCATAAAATTACAAAGTTTCTGTAAGGCAAAGGACAGTATCAGAAGGACAAAATGGCAACCAACAAACTGGGAAAAGATCTTCACCAACCCCACATTCGACAGAGGGCTAATATTCAATATATACAGGTAGATTTCTAGTGGCTTAACTTGATATTGCTCAGTCTGGCTTGAGCAGTACTATATCCCTGCAACTCCAGTATTTACAGGGCTCAGCTCTATGGAGAAATGACTCTAGTTTACTTATAGAAGATGGGTGATATCTCAGAAACTGAATTTAAATTGTTTCTATATCATCATCAATGATCCTCTCAAAGTAAACTCTTTCCTAGAGGCTGGTGGATCCAGCTCTCACAGTTCCCATTTGTAATGAGGTGTTAACAGGAAAGATTAGGGCCTTTCTTACCTTATTAAGGCTGTACCTGGGCCAGAGCATCTGAGTACAAAAAAGTAACATTGAATCTTAAGGGAAGATGCACCTCCCCATGTATCCATGTATGAATTCCTGGGACAATCACATACAGGAGTCAACAGGAAGAAGAGGAACTAAAGTATCTAGTTCCTCTCATGAAAAGCTAACAATACAAAACATTCACATTAAGAAGGAAATAGAAATCAAGCAAATGTATTGTGCAGCTCAATCTTTTTACCATGCTGCATTTACATGCATTAAATGGAATGAGAAGAAAGAGGAAATTTCATTTACAAGAACCAAATGGGTGGAGAAAATGTGTGCTTAGAAAACTTTATTTCTACCTGTGTAGCTTTCCAAACCAGTTGTCTCTTATTCACTATCAGGGCATGTGCTAGTAAATCTTTCAGAGTTGATGTTTCACTAGTGAAGGACAGAATATGGAATGTTATCACAGGGATTAGAGAAACCAATAGCATTGCGTAGAGATATGCGATCATGTGTACTTAAATATTAGAAGTATAGCTAGTCATAATAAAAGAACAATACATACTACATAAACACAGAATGTTCAAGTACATTGTGCTCTAACTTTGGGTTCACAAATTGGATGCACCTAATATTTCAAGATACAAGAAGGAGGACCATTTGAATCCATATTCTTTTTGATAACTGGTCAGAATCCATTTGATGTCCTGTGAATTTTCAGTTAGCAGGGCAACATCCTCAGGGTATCAGTGATTTCTTATTGTAAAGGAACTGTTATTCCTACAATCCAGAGTGCTAGATGGTTGTAACTTGGCATTTCTCAACCCCAAATGTGCTGAGCAATGTCTGTAATGCTGTACTTCATATGATAGTATATGGGATGCTGATGGCTCACATAGGTTGCAATGCATAGGATTGCATGCCTACTTAAGTAATATGGATTTATTTAGATATCCTCCTCTAAAAATCTAAACACAAATGTCTGGGAACCATAATATAAATAGATAATATGAGTTTATTCTCCTAAGTTAAACTAATATGAGGATCATAGTACTTGCTGAATTGGTACAATGTCTATACTGAAATTTTCCTTTAATAAATGGATATATTGATTTATACCATTTTTTTCTATTATTTTGTATTGTTTTTCCCTTGTCCTCTGCTTGGGCCCTCTCTTCATTGATCACAAACCGATAGGAGTTCCTTTTAGGCCTGTCTCTATGTGATGATTATGAATACCACTTAAGGGACTGACACCATTTTCACTATTCCAGGTCCCTCTGCTTATAGGAGAGTGTCTGGAAACTGGCTCACATCTTCTCACTCTGTTTCCCTCAAAGATTGATACACCATGATGTCCTCAGTGGTTAGATATATAAGATGCAAGAACAACCACTTTAGAGATGTTTTGGTGAATCTCTGGATATTCATTCTGTCAGTTACTTCTGAAGTAAGTTACTGACACATTCTGAAGCACATTCGTCTGGGACAATGTCCTGAATCATCACTTGGAATTATTAAACAGTCCTCAACAAAGCATTGAGCAACCCTATCACACACACTTTCCAAAAGTCTGTAAAGATGGTCTTGTATCATTGTTGTTAGTGTACTGTAGAAGTCATTTGATTACAGAGCAGGATATTAAGAATAAGGAAATCTATGATTTTGGAATCAGTAATCAATGCATAATCATCTAATCTCCTGCTGCAAATCTCATGAAAGAACCTGATATAATTAAAATTATTTGTTGAGAATGTTTCAATATAGCATGATGTTGGTGGCAAATATGTTTTATGCCGAGATTTGGGAGGTAGGGACATGTGAATCTCAAAGTTCAAAGCTATTCTTTTCTACAGAGATAAGTTCCAGAACAATCAGTACTATACACAGAAACCCTTTCGGATAAACAAAATAGTACAACAGCAATGTTGATCATGTCCTCAAAATTATATATTCATTGAGTTTGTGATCAAACACTTGTTTCAAAGTTATTGACTCTGTTATGAGAGACAAATGGCTCATATTGACACTAACATTAGTTTAAGAATACAGTTTTATTATGTCTGTCTTAGCTTTGAATAAAAAGACCAAGATTTATATTTATTAATTATACTTTTAAGCCTTATCTTATTCTCGTTCCTTAATAGTCTTATAATTTAAATTTATCAATCTATATCAATCTTATGTTCTGACAAATGGTTTTTTAGTTACATCTCCTTCAGTTTGGGCCTGCTTCTTCTTCACCTGGCTGGTGACATTTGCTGTCCTGATGATGTCAAGAAGGAAAAGGAGAAATAAGTTAATGGAAACTTATATATCATCTTTGTTGTTAGTAACAGAGACTTGATTGGCTTTGGCTGTACTTGATGGTGTGTGGAAAGGAACATTGCCCTAAGAAGAATCTGTACATGTCTAAAAAAACATCTGAGCAGTGAAACATTTAGTGTTCTCCATAAATTCTTACCTAATTATTGTCAGTTCAGGAAGACAGAAATGAAAAGAGATGGGTCAATAGAAAAATAGGCAGATGATTAGAAATTACTGGAAGCATTCCATCCAGGTTGTGCATGAAGTTAGCAGAAATAAACAAACCTGTTTTGACTTTCCATGATGTTCTAACTAATAGAAATGTTAGAATACACAAGATTTGGGGCCTTTGCCAAATTTGTTTAATTTAGATGACCTTTGATGATTGAAAACAATCTTATAGACATTATATTATAATCATACTTTCCTTCTCCCCAACTTCTCTTAGATCTTCTTTCCTTTGCTACCAACCCAACTTCATACCCTTTCTTTTTCCCACTCTTTAACCAAACAAAAACAAAAAAAAGTAAAACAAGAATCACTTTCTGCCTGCTTGTCTCTCTCTGTGTTAACTATTGACCCTCTCTTGTCATATTTACATATACATATATACACAGACTCAAAAGGAGACAAAATCTGAAACCAAATGTAGATGAAAAAACTAATAAGGCCGGGTGGTGGTGGTGCACACCTGTAATCCCAGCACTTGGGAGGCCGAGGCAGGCAGATTTCTGAGTTTGAGGCCAGCTTGGTCTACAGAGTGAGTTCCAGGACAGCCAGGGCTATACAGAGAAACCCTGTCTCCAAAAAAGAAAAGCAAAAAAAAACCTAATAAGACAAAATGCCTAAATAAAGCTATATGAAACAAACACTGGTTTTGTTTGCCCACCTCTTGGGCATAGGACCTACCATCAAGTGTAGTTAATACAGGAGTAAGCCCTCACAGAAGAAGACTAAGTTTCCATTGTAGATGAGTATCACTTGCAGACAGATTCTTAGCTAGTGGTGGGAGCACATGTCTATTTCCCACTCTCTGGATAGATTCCCACTGGCTTGAATCTATATAAGCCCTGTGCTTATTTCCAAAGTCTATGTGAGTTCATACGTGAAGCAGTCAGATTATTCTTGATAAGTCTATTTCTTTAGAGTCATCTATTGTCTCTGACTCTTATAATCTTGTACATTAGTCCTGGAAGAAGGTTTGATGAGAACAATCCATTTATAACCAGTGCTCTAAAAATTATGCATTTCTGGTTCTCTTTTGCTTCCTATCAACTGCAAAACATGTCTCTGATGATGGGTAGATGAGTTACTGATTTAAGTGTATGGTTATGTAAATAAAAATCATTTATTTATATGTTGCTCTACCAGAACTTTGGCATATGTTTTCCCCATAAGGCCATGACCTATCCAATTTCAGTTTCATGGCAATTCTAGCAGAGTCAGCCATGGCTAACCCTAACCCTAATCTCATATGTCTTAATTCCATCAAAGCATGAATGCTCAATCGTACAATGTTTGTGCTACCATTGTATTAACATAACCCACAGACAGGTAACTATTATAAATGACAGGAATCATAGCTACATTAGTTATTACCTTTCTCATCCAATGCCATACAAACTACCTCCAGCCATGCAAATTACCTACACTAATTAGTAGGAATTAAATTTCTATTGAGCACAAGTTCAACTTCTCCGTGTTCAGTGATATATGTAAGTGTTGTCTTGAACTACATGCTATTAAAATTAGTATGTGGAGAGCCACCAATAGACTTTAGATTAGCCTGGATTATTTGGGAGTATCTATGGACAATCTTTGGTCAGTGTATTGGTCTGGGTTCTCTAGAGTCACAGATCGTATGGGCAGTCTCTATGTAGTTATGGAATTTGTCGATGACTTACAGTCTGTAGTCCAATTCCCCAACAGTAGTCAGCAGCAGCTGTGGATGGAAGTCCAAGGATCTTGCAGTTGCTCAGTCCCACGAAGCAAGCCGGCAAGGAAGAATGAGTCCTCCTTCTTTCAATGTCCTTATATATATATCTCCAGTAGAAGGTGTAGCCCAGATTAAAGGTGTACACCTTTAATCCCAGATGACCTTGAACTGGAATCCATGCTTCAAGATCTCCATGCTAAGTCCAGGTCAGAAACATATCTCTGAGCCTCCAAATTAGGATCATAGGTGAGCCTTCCAATTCTAGATTGTAGTTCATTCCACATATAGTCAAGTTGACAACCAGGAATAGCCACTACAGTCGGTGACTCAATTTGAGCATACTCATCCAGTACTACCCATTTTCACAATATACAGCTGTTTACAAAAGGTGATCATTATAATAATTTGAAATCTTCTACTGTGGGAATTTGAAGTCTGAGACTGAGTGGAACCATAGCTCTGAACCACCTGGTATAGGCACCAAGTATCTATGAGCTTTATAAAATAAAGCACAGACAGAATCATTTGTGAACATCTTAATAGGGATCTAGGGTACATAGCAGGAATAAAAAACTCTTAAACTAAGAGCAAACAGGAAACCACAGACACCAGCAGGAAAGCTGTGGCATTACACAATTATGATATAATAGGAAGGAACAGAGTTGAGAACCAGCCTAAAATATTGTACAGCTGAAAAATGAGGCTGTGTCAATGTATATGCATATAGTACTATGTGGCAGTATCTGATGTGTATACACTGGACATCTTGAGGAATACTTGGTTGATGGAGGGGTCCTTGTGATTGTGAGCTGGCTCTTCAGGGATGGGTTGTAGTACTTATCATCGTCCAATCAAATGTTGCCAGCCACTCTAGTCCCTTCCCTGAAAACTGACAGATTCAGCTCATACCCATATTAGTAGTGCTCAGTGAAAACCCAGAGAAAGAGCAAGTCAGACTGAGGGTCTGGGAGGGCTGCAATATCCCAGGGCCAGACTCTTTCAGAGTAACCTGGGACAGGACATCTGTGGAGAAAAAGGAAAGGGAGAAGGTAAGGTTGCAACAGGTGAGGATAGAAAAAGGTTGTCCCTTAGGGATCCTTGACACTCACATGCAGGGACAATCAGCAGCAGGAATGAGGAAGTAAGCCTGTCCATGACTGGACATTAGTGAGTACACAGGCCCGGATTTGACTTTTCAACCCAAGGTTGGGTGGATCCAGGAGAGATTTGCTTTCCTTCACCAGGTGCTGATTCTGATGATGCACTTAAGTTTTAGGGCTCAAGAGGTATCTGTCTATGATGGGAGATAGAGGAGCCCTCAAGAGAGTTCATTTCTGCTTCCCTTAGAGAACATGTAACACTCAAGACCAGGTTCCTCAGTACACACTTCTAGTGTGTTGTGTTGGGATGCAGTGGGGTTGAGAGAAACCCTCACTCTGACATAAAGGGTTCTAAGCTCCATTCACTCACCTAAGAATGACTTCCCAATGTTTTTCCTGGAAGACAAATGGGGAGCTCAAAAAGGAGATTTTACTCCTACCTTGATAGTCTCTGTTTTTAGGGTATGTGTGAGTCTTATCACTATATATTTTTCCACATAATTTGAGCAGTAATTTTAGGCTTTGTGAATAGTGTAAGAATATATGACACCTCAGGCTGGCAATGGTGAATACTATAAATCCATGAAAAACTGATTTCATTGACTTATCTTTGTGTCAAGTTTCTGGCTCACATATTTGAGGTTGGTGTCAAATTTATTCAATAATTTATTCAATATCAATAATCAGTTTCTTCATCTTTATACTGACCTGTATTTGTGGCAACTTTAAAATCAACAGCAGAAAATATAAACTCTGAGCAGGGAGTTTGTTCAATTCTCTCAGATGCTGAGGATCTTAGAAGAAGGCTCAGTGGGCATAGGATGCTGGAAGCCACAGGTCACACGTTTAGGACATTTTTTTCACTTCCTTCAGAAATAGTGAAACACAGGCATTCTTCTTTGTTCTTATCAGTATTGATGGTTTGAAACTTAGAAAGAATAAGATTTGCCTAAGTTTGGCCAACTTTAGGCAGTGGCTTGTTGGCATGAACATGAATGACTATGTGGAAAAGTACTTGAGTGGATAACTGATTCCATTTAAAAAATCATGTACCTTTTGTGAATAAAACATCTTCATGTTTTCAAATGTTTAAAAGAAAAAGATATCAAGGTGTGACCAAACCATAAAATAAGATCTTAGTACAAAGATTTATCAATTCAAGAAAAAAAGAAATCAATCCCAGAATACTGAGTGCCACCTGATGCCCTGAAACCTTAGGGTAGGATGTGTAGTAAGACCTGCATTAACACTTGGGTTCCATTTCCAGGTAGTTGACAATGATAAAATGACTTTTTATCTATGAGTAAATTATGTATCTTGAAATAGAATTTCTGACATTGACTCCATGAAACTCAAAGATCATAATGTACATATTCATGAGACAGTAGGAAGGGTCCACAATAAGGCAAAGATCCTGGAATGGATGACACAGAGTCTAAGTTGCCACGTTTGGGTGAAGGGGTGACAGTGCCAGAAAAACAAGTGATGCTGATTCCTGAATATTGGAAAGTCAAACAACAGAGTCTTCAGAAGAGAGAATATCATATCTAACCAGGAACACAGATGTGTTTCACATGCTTTGTCCATGTAGGGCTTAAACGTGTGGTGTTGGGCTGGGCGGTGGTGGCACATGCCTTTAGTCCCAGTACTTGGGAGGGAGATGCAAGCAAATTTCTGAGTTCGAGGCCAGCCTGGTCTACAGAGTGAGTTCCAGGACATCCAGGGCTACACAGAGAAACCCTGTCTCAAAGAAACAAAAAAAAGTGTGGTGTTGTCTTAAGTCTGTGATATGAGCTGCAATGGCTGAAGAAATTTTTTTGTGAGCTTTTCAGATGTGTTTGAGGAAAATCAGGTCCAAGCCCACAAATGTGCAGACAGAGATGTTAACAACATGGTGAAAAAATAAAAACATATAATAAACATAAAAATCATAAATACAGTTGAATCAAATTTTATACAAATTTATATATAAAGCACCCTTTCAAATGGGATTCAAAAATTGGAACATATTACTCTAAATGCGGATCACATTAACATCTTCACTTAGATTATTTCACTAATATATTTTACAGCTTTCAAAATTCCTGTACTCAGGTATACCCAGCTCTAGAACCTATTTCCAACTTAACTAGAGTGTTTATAGATTTCTAATCAATGCTGTAAGCATTGCTGTGTCTCCATGTTCATCACAAGGAAATATGAGGAGACAACCACTGCTGACTGAACATGTACTAGCTAAAATGGAATTCCTAATCCATCCTTCAGAAACTCTCAGGCACTTGAATTGAAAATGACAGTATTATCACAGGATTCATTTGAGGTAGGCATGTTATATGTTGATGGTGTGAGTGATAGGATTCAAATGTGTGCAGAGTAGAGCAGCAACCAGACATTCCTTTAGATGACTTGTAATGTCTGCTACCAGAAGCAGGATTGAATTTCATGAAGTGCAAATGGAATCCAGCAAGGGAAAAGAAAGTAAATCAATTATCAGGAATTATTAGGAATCTCACATATGTCCACAGTAGTAGAAGTGTAAAATTCTAAGAGTGAAATATCCCATCACAGAAGAATGGATAAAAAACTGTGGTTCATTTACACAATGGAATTCTACTCAGATATTAAGAATGAGAATATCCTGAGTTTTGTAGGCAAATGGATGGCACTAGAATATATCATCTTGAGAGAGATAACTCAGACCCAAAAGTACATCCATGGTATGTACTAATTAATAAGTGGATATTAGCAACTCCTCAAAAGAACTAAAGAATACCCAAGATGTAGTTCACAGAGCACAAAAAGGTCAACAAGCTGAATTGCCCAAATGATGATGGCTCAGATCCACTTGGGAAAGAGAAGAAAGCAATCACAAGTGGGAAGGGTTGGAGGGAACTGTGAAGGAAAGTGGACAGGGGGAGAGAGTAGGGGAGAGAGGGTAACCTGATCTAGTTTGGGGTGAGGGAAAAGGACTAAAGCCCTGAGGGCCAGCAGAAAGAATGAAAACAAGCAACCTTAGAAGATAGGGGTTGGGAGGAACCCTCCAGAATGCCCCTGGGGAGGTAATAGAATCTCAGGACTCAAAAGGAGGGACCTTAGATGAAATGTTCAACAATAGGGAGAAAGAACTTTTAGAGCCCACCTCCAGCAGGAAGACAGGTCATCAAATGAGGGAGAGGGAGGCCATCCCACAGTCACAACTCTGACCCATAAATGCTCCTCTCTGAAAGAATTACAGGATTGGAAATGGAGAGGAGCCTGAGGAAAAGAATGTCCAGCAAGAAGCCCAAAGTGGAATCCAGCTCAAGGGAAGGCCTGACACTATTACTGAGGTTATGGAGCACTCAGAAAAAGGGACCTAGCATGACTGCACCTCAGAAGACCCAACCAATGGACAGAAGCAACTGACTCCTCTTATTGAATTAGGGAAGGCTGAAAGAAGCTGAGGAGAATGGCAACCCTGTAGGAGAACGAGCAGTCTCAATTAATCTGGACCCATGAGACCTCTCAAATACTGGACCACCAAACAGGCAGCATACAGCAGCTGATACGAGGCCCCAAACACACATAATATAGAGGAGTGGAGATCTGTGTTCATTCAGAGATGATGCACCTAACCCTTAAGAGTCTGGAGGACCCAGGGAGTTTGGAGTTTAGGGGTAGGGGATTGGGACCTCCATGTGGAGACAGTGGGTTGTGGAGGAATTATGGGACATGGAACAGTCAGAGTATGGATGTGGAGGGTGTAATAAAATATGGAGCATAAAAAATAAACAATTGTTTTGAAAAAGAACAAAACTGCCTAAGATCAAAATTCAAGACACACTGCATGCTGAAAAAGAAAACAATCCTCCATTGCTGGTAAGAGTGAAAATGTGTACAACCACTCTGGAAATCAGGCTTGAGATTTCACAGGAAATTAGGAATAGTTTTACCTGAAGGCCCAGCTATAACACTCTTGGGCATATACCATAAAACTCTCCATAATACATAAGTTTTCAAACCTGTTTAATCGGGTCCTGTCTGGTTCAAACCATCTTTTTTTTTTTTTTTTTTTTTTAGTTATTTTTATTTTCTATATTCTATGTTTACATTTCAAAGGCTTTCCCCTTTCCCAGTTCCCACCCACCATAGTTCCCATAGTTCTTCTCCCCCCCAACTATTCCCCAATCATTCCCCCTCCCCCCTCGGTTTCTTTACTAAACTGGATGCAATCTTTACATGCCCAGGGTCCTCTCCTTTCTTCTTCTTGGGAATCATTTGACTTGCTATTTGTGTCTTGAGTATTTAGTGCTTCTGGGCTCATTAATATCCACTTATCAGTGATTGCATTTCATGTGCATTCTTTTGTGATTGGGTTAGCTCACTCAGGATGATATTTTCCAGGTCTAACCATTTACCTACAAATTGCATGAATTCATTATTTTTAATTGCTGAGTAGTATTCCATTGTATAAATATACCATATTTTCTGTATCCATTCCTCCTTTGAGGGATATTTGGGCTCCTTCCAATTTCTGGCTATTATAAACAAGGCTGCTATAAACATAGTGGAGCATGTGTCTTTATTGCATGTAGGGGAATCCTCTGGGTATATGCCCAGGAGTGGTATGGCAGGGTCCTCTGGAAGTGACATGCCCAATTTTCTGAGGAACCGCCAAACTGATTTCCAGAGTGGTTTTACCATTTTGCAATCCCACCAACAGTGGAGGAGTGTTCCTCTTTCTCCACATCCTCGCCAGCACTTGTTGTCTCTTGAGTTTTTAATCTTAGCCATTCTGACTGGTGTGAGGTGGAATCTCAGGGTTGTTTTGATTTGCATTTCCCTGATGACTAATGATGTTGAACATCTCTTAAGGTGTTTCTCAGCCATCTGAATTTCTTCTGGTGAAAATTCTTTGTTTAGCTCTGTGCCCCATTTTTTGATAGGGTTATTTGGTTCTTTGCGGTCTAACTTCTTGAGTTCTTTGTATATATTGGATATTAGCCCTCTGTCGGGTGTGGGGTTGGTAAAGATCTTTTCCCACTTTGTTGGTTGCCGTTTTGTCCTTCGGACAGTGTCCTTTGCTTTGCAGAAACTTTGTAATTTTATGAGGTCCCATTTGTCGATTCTTGATCTTAGTGCGTACGCTATTGGTGTTCTGTTCAGGAACTTTTCCCCTGTGCCCAAGTCCTCCAGGGTCTTCCCAAGTTTCTTTTCTAATAGTTTCAGTATGTCTGGTTTTATGTGGAGGTCCTTGATCCACTTGGAGTTGATCTTAGAGCAAAGAGATAAGAGTGGGTCAATTCGCATTCTTCTGCATGTTGACCTCCAGTTGAACCAGCACCATTTGTTGAAAAGGCTATCTTTATTCCATCGGATGGTTGTGGCTCCTTTATCAAAGATCAAGTGACCATAAGTCTGTGGGTTAATTTCAGGGTCTTCAATCCTGTTCCATTGATCTGTTTGCCTGTTGCTATACCAATACCATGCAGTTTTTAACACAATTGCTCTGTAGTACTGCTTGAAGTCAGGGATATTGATTCCCCCAGAAGTCCTTTTATTGTTGAGAATAGTTTTAGCTATCCTGGGTTTTTTGTTGCTCCAGATGAATTTGAGAATTGCTCTTTCTAGATCTATGAAGAATTGAGTTGGGATTTTGATGGGGATTGCATTGAATCTGTATATTGCTTTTGGCAAGATGGCCATTTTTACTATATTGATCCTGCCAATCCAGGAGCAAGAAATATTTTTCCATCTTCTGAGGTCTTCTTCGATTTCTTTCTTCAGGGACTTGAAGTTCCTGTTGTACAGATCTTTCGCTTGTTTGGTTAGAGTTACGCCAAGATACTTTATGTTGTTTGTGGCTATTGTGAAGGGTGTTATTTCCCTAATTTCTTTCTCAGCCTGCTTGTCCTTTGAGTACAATAAGGCCACTGACTTGCTTGAGTTAATTTTATAACCTGCCACTTTGCTGAAGTTGTTTATCAGCTGTAGAAGTTCTCTGGTGGAGTTTTTTGGGTCGCTTAGGTAAACTATCATATCGTCTGCAAATAATGATAGTTTCACTTCTTCCTTTCCAATTTGTATCCCTTTGACTTCCTTATGTTGTCTAATTGCTCTTGCTAGAACTTCAAGTACTATATTGAAAAGATATGGAGAGAGAGGGCAGCCTTGTCTAGTCCCTGATTTTAGTGGGAATGCTTCAAGTTTCTCTCCATTTATTTTGATGTTTGCTACTGGTTTGCTGTAGATTGCTTTTACTATGTTTAGGTATGGGCCTTGAATTCCTGCTCTTTCCAAGACTTTTAGCATGAAAGGATGCTGAATTTTGTCGAATGCTTTTTCAGCATCTAATGAGATGACAATGTGGTTTTTTTCTTTCAGTTTGTTTATGTAGTGGATTACATTGATGGATTTCCGTATATTGAACCATCCCTGCATCTCTGGGATGAAGCCTACTTGATCATGGTGGATGATCGTTTTGATGTGCTCTTGGATTCGGTTAGCAAGAATTTTATTTAGTATTTTTGCATCTATATTCATCAGAGAAATTGGCCTGAAGTTCTCTTTCTTTGTTGGATCTTTTTGTGGTTTAGGTATTAGCGTAATTGTGGCTTCGAAGAATGAGTTGGGCAGTGTCCCTTCTGTCTCTATTTTGTGGAATAGTTTGGAGAGTATTGGTGTTAAGTCTTCTTTGAAGGTCTGGTAGAATTCTGCACTAAAACCATCTGGTCCCGTACTTTTTTTGGTTGGGAGGCTTTCTATAACCCCTTCTATTTCTTTAGGGGTTATGGGACTATTTAACTGGTCTACTTGATGCTGATTTAATTTTGGTATTTGATATCTGTCTAGGAAATCGTCCATTTCCTCCAGATTTTCCAGTTGTTTTGAGTATAGACCTTTGTAGTAGGATCTGATGATCTTTTGAATTTCCTCAGTTTCCGTTGTTATGTCTCCCTTTTCATTTCTAATTTTGTTAATTTGTATACTGTCTCTGTGTCCTTTGGTTAGTCTGGCTAAGGGTTTATCTATCTTGTTGATTTTCTCAAAGAACCAGCTCCTGGTCTTGTTGATTCTTTGTATGGTTCTCTTTGTTTCTATTTGATTGATTTCAGCCCTGAGTTTGATGATTTCTTGTCTTCTACTCCTCCTGGGTGAATTAACTTGTTTTTCTTCCAGGGCTTTAAGGTGTGCCGTTAAGCTGCTAGTGTATGCTCTCTCCAGTTTATTTTTGGATGCACTTAGAGCTATGAGTTTTCCTCTTAGCACTGCTTTCATTGTGTCCCATAGATTTGGGTAGGTTGTACCTTCATTTTCATTGAATTCTAAAAAGTCTTTGATTTCTTTTTTTATTTCTTCCTTGACCAAGGTGTCATTGAGTAGAGTATTGTTCAGTTTCCATGTGTATGTGGGCTTTCTGTTGTTTTTGTTGCTATTGAAGACCACTCTTACTCCATGGTGATCTGATAAGAGGCATGGGATTAGCTCGATCTTCTTGTATTTGTTGACATCTGTCTTGTGACCGATTATATGGTCTATTTTGGAGAAGGTACCATGCGGTGCTGAGAAAAAGGTATATTCTTTAGCTTTAGGATGAAATGTTCTATATATATCTGTTAAATCCAATTGGTCCAGAGTTTCAATTAGTTTCACTGTGTCCCTGTTTAGTTTCTGCTTTCCTGATCGGTCCATTGAGGAGAGTGGGGTGTTGAAGTCACCCACAATTATTGTGTTAGGTGTAATGTGTGCTTTAAGCTTTAGTAAGGTTTCTTTTACGAAGGAGGGTGCCCTTGCATTTGGAGCATAGATGTTCAGTATTGAGAGCTCTTCCTGGTGGATTTTCCCTTTGGCCAGCAAGAAGTGACCTTCTGAGTCTCTTTGGATGATTTTAGGTTGAAAGTCAATTTTATCTGATATTAGAATGGCTACTCCAGCTTGTTTCCTGAGACCATTTGCTTGTAAAATTGTCCTCCAGCCTTTTACTCTAAGGTAGTGTTTGTCTTTAACACTGAGATGTGTTTCCTGTATGCAGCAAAATGTAGGGTCCTGTTTCCGTATCCAGTCTGTTAATCTATGTCTTTTTATTGGGGAATTGAGTCCATTGACGTTAAGAGATATTAAGGAATAGTAATTATTACCTCCAGACATTTTTGAAATTATATTTATTTATCTTATTTATTTTTTATATTCGAGAGGTTATCTTCTTTTGG
The DNA here is from genome assembly GCA_964023405.1 of Apodemus agrarius. Lineage (NCBI taxonomy): Eukaryota > Metazoa > Chordata > Mammalia > Rodentia > Muridae > Apodemus > Apodemus agrarius. The sequence goes on from OZ030011.1 coordinate 5,536,791, forward strand.
GTTTGATGAGAGGAGGTTTCTATCTTGCTTCTTCCCGGGTGTAGTTTCCGTCCTTGTCTTGGTGTTTTCCCCCTATTATCCTTTGTAGGGCTGGATTTGTGGAGAGATATCTTGCAAATTTGGTTTTGTCATGGAATACCTTGATGTCTCCATCAATGGCAATTGAGAGTTTTGCTGGGTAAAGTAGTTTTGGCTGAAGTTTGTGTTCTCTTAGAGTTTGCATGATATCTGCCCAGGATCTTCTAGCTTTCATGGTCTCAGGTGAGAAGTCTGGTGTTATTCTGATAGGTCTTCCTTTATATGTTACTTGGCCTTTTTCTCTTGCTGCCTTTAGTATTCTTTCTTTGTTTAATACATTTGGAGTTTTGATTATTATGTGACGGGATGTATTTCTGTTCTGGTCCAGTCTGTTTGGGGTTCTATAGGCTTCTTGTATATTCATGGGCATCTCTCTCCTTAGGTTGGGGAAGTTTTCTTCCATAATTTTATAGAAGATATTAGCTGGCCCTTTAACTTGTAAATCTTCACTCTCGTCTATACCTATAATCCTTAGGTTTGGTCTTCTCATAGTGTCTTGGATTTCCTGGATGTTTTGGGTTACCACCTTTTTGCATTTAGTATTTTCTTTGACTGTTGAATCAATGGTTCCTATGTTATCTTCGGCTTCTGAGATTCTGTCTTCTATCTCTTGTATTCTATTGTTGATACTTGCGTCTATGGCCCCTGATTTCTTCCCCAGGTTTTCTATCTCCAATGTTGTCTCCCTCTGTGATTTCTTAGTTGTTTCTACTTCTGTTTTTAGTATCTGGATGGATGTGCTCAGATCTTTCGCTTGCTTGATTGTGTTTTCATGTATTTCTTTAATAGATTTTTGTGCTTCCTCTTTCATAGCTTCTACTTGTTGGCCCACGTTCTTCTGTAGTTCTTTAAGTGACTTTTGTCTTTCTTCCTTATTGTCTTCTTCTCTTTGATCCATCTTCTCCTGCATTTCTTGAAGTGATTTTTGTATTTGCCTCGTAAAGGCTTCTAACTTTTGATCCATTTTCTCCTCTATTTCTTTATGAGATTTTTCTATGTGTTCAGCTACCAGCATCCTGACCAGTGATTTTATATCCAAGTCTTGTTTTTCTGGTGTTTTAGGGTATCCAGGGATTCCTGTTGTTGGAGAACTGGGTTCAGATGCTGTCATGTTGCCTTGATTTTTGTTAGTAACGTTCCTTCGTTTTCCTTTTGCCATCTGGTTATTTCTGGTTTTAGTTGGCCTTGTTGTCAGTGGCTGGTGTTTGAATCTCCTGTGAGGCTGGGCTCACCTGTTGTTTCTCTATTGGTGAATATGTGTGACTGCTGCTTTAAGGGGTCATAAGCTGGCTGCCACCCATGCGATTGTAGCCCCTGTTGGAGTCTGTCTACCTGGGCTTCTCCAGCTGTGTCCTGGTTGCAAGGAACTCCGAGAGCCTAGCAGATCCCCCGTGAGGGTAGCCCTGGAAGGGGTGTTTACCTGGGCCTTTCCAGCTGTGTCCTGGTTGCAATATGGAGGCCCGCTGCTACACCGCTGGTCTAGGGGCCGGCGAGCTGGTTGCAGAACGCAGCTTAGGTGCTCACCCGAGGGCGGGGATGTCCCACAGAGCCTGGGCCTTTCCAGCTGTGTCCTGGTTGCGATATGGAGGCCCGCCGCTACACCGCTGGTCTAGGGGCTGGTGAGCTGGTTGCAGAACGCAGCCTATGTGCTCACCAGAGGGCGGGGATGTCCCACAGAGCCTGGGCCTTTCCAGCTGTGTCCTGGTTGCAATATGGAGGCCCGCCGCTACACCGCTGGTCCAGGGGCCGGCGAGCTGGTTGCAGAAGCAGCCTTGGTGCTCACCAGAGGGCTCGGGGATGTCCCACAGAGCCTAGGCGGGACTCCGCCTGCTTGGCTCCGAGACCCTAGCAGATACCCCCGTGAGTGTAGCCCTGGAAGGGGTGTTTACCTGGGCCTTTCCAGCTGTGTCCTGGGTGCAATATGGAGGCCCGCCGCTACACCGCTGGTCTAGGGGCCGGCGAGCTGGTTGCAGAATGCAGCTTAGGTGCTCACCAGAGGGCGGGGATGTCCCACAGAGCCTGTGCCTTTCCAGCTGTGTCCTGGTTGCGATATGGAGGCCCGCCGCTACACCGCTGGTCTAGGGGCCGGCTACACCGCTGGTCTAGGGGCCGGCGAGCTGGTTGCAGAATGCAGCTTAGGTGCTCACCCGAGGGCGGGGATGCCCCACAGAGCCTGTGCCTTTCCAGCTGTGTCCTGGTTGCAATATGGAGGCCCGCCGCTACACCGCTGGTCTAGGGGCCGGCTACACCGCTGGTCTAGGGGCCGGCGAGCTGGTTGCAGAAGCAGCCTTGGTGCTCACCAGAGGGCTCGGGGATGTCCCACAGAGCCTAGGCGGGACTCCGCCTGCTTGGCTCCGAGACCCTAGCAGATACCCCCGTGAGTGTAGCCCTGGAAGGGGTGTTTACCTGGGCCTTTCCAGCTGTGTCCTGGTTGCAATATGGAGGCCTGCCGCTACACCGCTGGTCCAGGGGCCGGCGAGCTGCTGGTTCAAACCATCTTAATCTGGTTTAAACCGATTCAATCTATTTTATTCTGGTTCAAACTGGATCAAACTGGTTTCATCCAGGTCAATCCGGCTTAATCCGGTTCAGACTGCCTCAATTGAGTTTATTCTGGGTCAAACCATTGCAATCCGGTTCAAACCAGTTCAATCTGATTAATTCTGGTTCAAACTGTTTCAAACTGGTTTTATCGGGTTTATATTTTATTCTGGTTCAAACCAGTTCAAACTGATTTTATCCAGATCAAACCTGTTTAATCCAGTTCATACTGGTTCAATCTGGTTTATTGTTGTTCAAATCGATGTAATTTGGGTCAGTCCGGTTCTATCCAGTTTATTCTGGTTCATACCAGTTCAAACCTGTTCAATCCTGTGCGGGAAAAAAAATTTTAATCTGTTTCTATCCATTTCAGTAAGTTTTATTCTAGTTCAACCAGCTCAGTCTGGTTTATTCAAGTTCAAACCAGCTCAATCCACTTCTATCTGATTCAAACCAGTTTAATCGGGTCCAGTCTGGTGCAAACCAGTTTAATCCGGTTCAAATTGCTTCAATCCGGTTCATTCTGGTTCAGAGAGGCTGAAACTGGTTTAATATAGTGCAAACAGGTTTTATCTGCTTCAAATAGGTTCAATATGATTTATTCAAGTTCAAAATGGCTCAATCCAGTTCCTTCTGTTACAAACCAGTTTAATCCAGTCCAGTCTTGTTCAAACAAGTTTAATCTGGTTCAATACGGAAATATTCTGGTTCAAATTGGCTCGATCCAATTTATTCTAGCTCAAACTGTTCAGTCAGGCTCCTCCTGATTCAAACCAGTTTAATCGGGTCCAGTCTGGTTCAAACCAGCTTAATCTGGTTCAAACTGTTTCAACTCAGTTTATTCTGGTTCAAACTGGCTAAAACTGTTTTAATCCAATTAAATCTGGTTTATTTGAGTTCAAACTGGTTCAAACTGGTTAGTCTAGTTCAAATCAGTTCAAATATGTTTAATCAAATTCAAACTGTTTCAGTCTTGTTTATTCTGGTTCAATACAGTACAAACTGGTTTAATCTGGTTCAAACAGGTTTAATCTGGTTCAAACCAGTTCAATCTGGATTATTCAGGTTAAAATCCATTCAAACCGGTTTAATCTCTTTCAAACCATTTCAGTCCAGGCTAATCCTGTTAAAACAAGCTCAATCCAGATCCTTCAATTTCAAACCAGTTCAATCGCGTCTATTCTGGTTCAAACCAATTTAATCCCATTCTATTTCGTTGAATCCTGTTTATTCTGGTTCAAACCAGCTCAAGCTGATATAATCCGGTTAAAACCACTTTAATTCCATTCAAGCTATTGGTGTTTTGTTCAGGAACTTTCCCCCTGTGCCCATGTCCTCCAGTGTCCTCCCCAGTTTCTTTTCTATTAGTCTCAGTGTGTCTGGTTTTATGTGGAGGTCCTTGATCCACTTCGAGTTGATCTTAGTACAAGGAGATAAGAGTGGGTCAATTTGCATTCTTCTGCATGTTGACCTCCAGTTGAACCAGCACCATTTGTTAAAAAGACTATCTTTTTTCCACTGGATGGTTGTGGCTCCTTTATCAAAGATCAAGTGACCATAACACTGTGGGTTCATGTCTGGGTCTTCAATCCTATTCCATTGATCTACTTGCCTGTCACTGTACCAATACCATGCAGTTTTTAACACAATTGCTCTGTAGTACTGCTTGAGGTCAGGGATATTGATTTACACAGAAGTCCTTTTATTGTTGATAATAGTTTTAGCTATCCTTGGTTTTTTGTTACTCCAGATGAATTTGAGAATTGCTACTTCTAGATCTATGAAGAATTGAATTGGGATTTTGATGGGGATTGAATTGAATCTGTAGATTGCTTTTGGAAAGATGGCCATTTTTACTATATTGATCCTGCCAATCCAAGAGCATGAAATATTTTTCCATCTTCTGAGGTCTTCCTCGATTTCTTTCTTCAAAGACTGGAAGATCTTGTCATACAGATCTTTTACTTGTTTGGTTAGAGTCATGCCAAGATACTTTATGTTGTTTGTGACTATTGTGAAGGGTGTTATTTCCCTAACTTCCTTCTCAGCCTGCTTGTCCTTTGAGTACTCTGGAAATCAGTCTGGCAATTCTGCAGAAAATTGGGCATGACACTTCAGGAGGACCCTGTCATACCACTCCTGGGCATATACCCAGAGGATTCCCCTGCATACAGTAAAGACATGTGCTCTACTATGTTCATAGCAGCCTTATTTATAATAGCCAGAAGTTGGAAGGAGTCCAGATGTTCCTCAAAGGAGGAATGGATATAGAAACTCTGTTATATTTATACAATGGAATACTACTCAGCAATTAAAAATAATGAATGCATGCAATTTGTAGGCAAATGGTTGGATCTGGAAAATATCATCCTAAGTGATTAACCCAATTAGAAAAGAATAAACATGATATACAATCACTGATAAGTGTATATTAATGAGCCCTGATGCTCTGAATACTCAAGGCACAATTAGCAAATCAAAAGATTTCCAAGAAGAAGGAAGAAGAGGGCCCTGTTCCACAAAAGACTGAATCCAGTTTTGTAGGAGAGTACCAGAAAAGAGAAATGTTGGGGTATGATTGGGGAATTGGAGGTGGGAAGAGGACTTATGGGACATATGGTGAGGGGTGAACTGGGAAAGGGAAAGCCTTTGGAATGTAAACAAAGAATATAGAAAAAAAACGAAAAAAAAAAGAAAAAAGAAAAAAAGAAATCTACCTGCAGGTGAGTTGAGGACGAGCAAGGGGCAGAATAGGGCTAAGAATCCTAGTAGACAGACGTTAGGGTTGAAGGAACTCTGTATACCTGTGATTTTTCTCTTTGGAGTCAATTTTTTTGTGTTTTAGAATTTTTCTCAGAGACACAAGAACAATTTATTTGCTTTTTATCAAACTCGTAGTTATTATTTAGCTTACAAACTAATTACTGAGGAAAATTACATCTATTCACTTGTACCAATTGTGATTGAGATACAATGATTGTGTGTTCAAACACAGTGAAGATTCTTCATTAAACTCTTCAAAGATTCATATTTTGTTGTTTATTATTTCCTTATTGTATATTATTGAAAAATCATACAATGTATTTACATTCCTGATCCCCTCCCCAAACTTATGACCATTCCTTCCTCATAAACTAAACTACACAGCCTTTCATTATTTCTGTAGAAAGGAAAAAATGGAACAAAAATTAAAGAGGGATTAAAAATATTTCAATAAACAAGAAACACATACACTCAAACACTCTTCTTCTTTTACTTCTTTTTCTTCCTCTAGTTATTCACCATCCTCCTCTTCCTTCTCCTCCTCCTTTCTTCTCTTATTTGTCCACTCTTTACTCTCTTTTTAAAACAGTATCCCCCTTTTCATTGAAAACAGATTTTTTTTGGCATACAATATATCCTGAGTGGAATTTGGTTTCTTCCTGCTCCACAGAATTCCTCCACAACCCCACCCCTTTTTATCTCTCAGTAGAAAAGAACATGCTTCTAAGAAATAACAGCTCAACACTACAAAATACGTACAGTGAAATGAAACAAAATATATTGTGTTGAATGAAGTTGGTCATGGAAAACACATAAAAAGAAAAATATCCAAAACTAGGCAGAAGAGTCAAGACATCACTATATTTTACTGTAATGATCAGGAATCACATAAATACCACTAAGCTAATAATATATGTATAAGTAAATTTATATGTATACTTATACATAATATGTATTACTCAGCTTCTACAAATTCAAAACACAAAACATTCAAGTAAGCAAACTGTGTGAAAAGAAAGCATGAAACATTAGTTATATGGAATCAGGTGTCTCCATTCTGCATCTCATTTTCCAGGTCCATTCAATACTGCCAGACTTTGTAATTCATGTTTTAATATGAGCAGTATTCCATTGACTCTACATCCCACATTGTCAATATCTATTTTTCTTTTGTTACAAATGTAGGTGGATTCCATTAACAGGATGTGTGATTGGAGCACCAATAAACATTTATGAGTAAGTTTCTTTGTACTAGTGCATAGAGTCAGTTGAGTATACACATGTGAGGGTATAGGTATAACTGGGACACAATGCACTTGTGTTTATTATCATTATTATTATTGTTGGTGGCATTTTTCAAACTGATTTCCAAAGTCACTACACTATCTTGTACTTACATCAAAAGTAAGCAACAATTACTTTTTTCTGTATCTACGTGCTTATTTGATATCATTAATATTCTTGCTTATTGACATCTCACAGATGTCAAATTGGAACATTGAATTTCTGGGATTTTTGTTAATTTTTTCATTAATTAATTTATTCACTTTACCTCCTCTTTTCCTCCTCTCACAGATTTTCTCCCCATCCCCTTATCCTTTGAGAGGATGGAGCCCTCCCCTCCCTGGGTATCCCCCATCCTTTGCACATCAAGTCTCTGCAATAATAGACTCATTCTCTCCCAATGGGGCCAGACAAGGCAGACAAGTTAGGGGAACAGGAACCAAAGGAAGGCAACAGCTTTAGGGACAGGACTCACGCAAGTTATTGGGGGATCTGCATAAAGACTGAGATGTACATCTGCTACATATGTTCAAGAGGCCTTGAACTGATTTAAATTTGGTACTTGGTATCTGTTTAGGAAATTGTCCTTTTCCTCCAGATTTTCAAGCCTGTGTATGTGCTTTGGTTGGTGGTTTAGTGTCAGAGAACCCCTAAGCATCCAGGTTAGTTGTCTCTTTGGGTCTTCCTGTAGAGTTCCTGTCATCTCCAGATCCCTCAATCCTTCTCCCAACTCTTCCATAAGACTTCCATATTTCTGTCCATCCTTTGACCATGGGTCTCTGCATCTGTTTCATTAAGCTCCTGGGTAGAGTCTCTCCAAGCACAGTTAAGAGAAGATTCTATTTGCAAGCATAACAGGACATCATTAACAGTGTCATAGACTGGTACTTGCCCATGAGATGGGTCACAAGTTTGGCCACTTCGCTGACAATTCCCAAAGTCTTTGCTCTAACTTTGTCCCTGCATTTCTTGTAAACAGGAAAAATTTTGGACTGAAAGTTTTGTGGGTGGATTGGTGTCTCTACTGCTCCACTCGGTTTCTTTTTCTGAATAGAGGAGTTGGGCTCTTCAGGATTCATATCCCCAAAGTAGTGTGTCACAGATAAGTTTACTCCCATATAGGGGGGCATTGGTTCTCCTGGCATCTCTCTGCCTACCTTCATGGACTTGAGCTTCCTGAATCTAACAGAACTGCAGGTCTAAAAACACACAGCCCAACTATATTCAACAGAAGTATATCACACCAGGAGTTATAGGATTGTTCACATGGTCTATCTGATCCTGCTTTAACTTTGGTATTTGGTATCTGTTTAGGAAATTGTCCATATCCTCCAGATTTTCCAGTTCTGTTGAGTATAGGCTTTTGTAGTAGGATCTAATGATGTTTTTTTTAAATATCCTCAGTTTTAGTTGTTATATCTCCCTTTCTGTTTCTGGTTTTGTTAATTTGGATACTATCTCTGGGTCCTCTGGTTATTCTGGCTAAGGGTTTATCTATCTAGTTGATTTTCTCAAAGAACCAGCTCCTGGTTTTGTTGATTCTTTGTGTAGTTCTTTTTGTTTCTACTTGGTTGATTTCATCCCTGAGTTTGATGCTTTCCTACCTTCTACTCCTCTTGGGTGTATTAGCTTCTTTCTGTTCTAAAGCTTTCAGGTTTGCTGTTAAGCTGATAGTGTATGCTCTCTCCACCTTCATTTTGGAGGCACTCAGAGTTATGAGTTTTCCTCTTAGTACTGCTTTAATTGCGTCCCATAAATTTGGGTATGTTATGTCTTTATTTTCATTAAATTCTAAAAACATTTTGATTTCTTTCCTTATTTCTTCCTTGACAAAGTTATCATCGAGTAGAGCATTGTTCAGCTTCAATGTGCATGTGGGCTTTCTGTTGATTTTGTTGCTATTGGGGACCACACTTATTCCATAGTGATCTGATAGGAGGCATGGGATTAGTTCGATCTTCTTATTTCTGTTGAGGTCTGTTTAGTGACCAATTATATGGTCAGGTTTGGAGAAGATACCATGAGGTGCTGAGAAGAAGATATATTCTTTTGCTTTAGGATGAAATGTTCTAGGATATCTATTAAATCCATTTGGCTCATAACTTCTGTTAGTTTCAATGTGTCTCTGTTTAGTTTGTGTTTCTCTGAGCTGACCATTGATGAGAGTAGGGTGATGAAGTAACCCTTTTATTGTGTGAGGTGCAATGTGTTCTTTAAACTTTAGTGAAGTTTCTTTTATGAATGAGGTTGCCCTTGTATTTGGAGCATACATGTTCAGAATTGAGAGTTATTCTTGGTAGATTTTTTCCTTTGATGAGTATAAAGTGTCCTTCCCTGTCTTTTTTGATGACTTTTGGTTGAAAGTCTATTTTTTGGATATTAGAATGGGTACTCTAGCTTGTTTCCTGGGACCATTTGCTTGGAAAATTATTTTCTAGCATTTTAGTGTGAGATAGTGTTTGTCTTAGACACTGAGATGCATTTCCTGTATGCAACAAAATGTTGGGTCCTGTTTACATATCCAATCTGTTAGTCTATGTCTTTATTTGGAAACTGAGTCCATTGACTTTAAGAGGTATTAAGGAATAGTGATTGTTGCTTCCTGTTATTTTTGACGAAATTTTTATATTTGTGTAGTTAACTTCTGGGTTTGTTGAAAGAAGAATATTTTCCTGCTTTTTCTAGTGTGTATTTTACCTCCTTTTGTTTGTGTTTTCCACTCATTATCCTTTGAAATGCTGGATTTGTGGAAAGATAATGTATAAATTTGTTTTTGTCATAGATTACTTTGGTTTCTCCATCTATGGTAATTGAGAAATTTGCTGACTATAGCAGCCTGGTTTGGCATTTGCATTCCTTTAGGGTCTGTATGGCATCTGTCCAGGATCTTCTGACTTTCATATGATGAGCAGTCTTGTGTAACTCTGATAGCTCTGCCTTTATATTTTAATTGATTTTTCCCCTTCCTTACTGCTTTTAATATTCTTTGTTTACTCCATTTGGCATTTAAATTATTATGTGATGGGAGGAATTTCTTTTGTGGTCAAATGTATTTGGTGTTCTATAGACTTCTTGTATGTTCATGGGCATCTCTTCCTTTAATTTAGGGAAGCTTTCTTCTATAATTTTTTGAAGACATTTACTGACCCTTTAAGGTGGAAATCTTCACTCTCCTCTATACCTATAATCCTTAGGTTTGGTCTTCTTATTTTGTCCTGGATTTCCTGGATGATTTGGGTCAGGAGCTTTTTGCATTTTTCATTTTCATTGACTGTAGTGTCAATGCTTTCTATGATATCTTCTGCATCTGTGATTCTCTCTTCTATCGCTTGCATTCTGTTGTTGATGCTTGCATTCATGACTCCTGTCTTCCTTCCTAGGTTTTCTGTATCCTGAGTTGTTTTCCTTTGTGATTTCTTTATTGTTTCTACCTCCATTTTAAGATCCTAGATGGTTTAGTTCAATTACTTCACCTGTTTTGTTGTGATTTTCTGTAATTCTTAAAGGGCTTCTCCTTCTTTACTTGTGTTTTCCAGTATTTCTTTAAGAGAGTTATTTAAGCCCTTCTTTTTTTTATTAGATATATTCTATATTTACAATTCATTTCCCTTTTTCTGGTTCCCCACCCTCAAAAGTCCCACATGCCCTTTTCCCTCCCCCTGCTCCCTCATCCATCCCCTCCCACCTCACTGTTCTTTTACTCCCCCACAATGATGCTTTGGTCCATTCTAGCACCAGTGTTCACTCCTTTCTTCTTGTCAGACATCACTAGGTATGTGATTTATGTCTTTGGTGTTCAAAGCTTCTAGGCTAATATCCACTTATCAGTGACTGCATACCATGGGTATTCTTTTGAGACTGGGTCACCTCACTTAGGATGACATTCTCCAGCTCCATCCATTTCTCTAAGACTTTCATGAATTCATTGTTTCTAATGGCTGAATAGTACTCCATTGTGTATATATATATATATATACCACATTTTTTGTATCCATTCCTCTGTTGAAGGACATCTGGGTTCTTTCCAGCTTCTGGCTATTATACATAAGGCTGCTATGAACATAGTGGAGCATGTACCCTTATTGCATGCTGGGGAATCTTGTCGGTATAATCCCAGGAGTGGTATAGCTGGGTCCTCCGGAACTATCACATCCAGTTTTCTGAGGAACCGCCATACTGATTTCCAGAGTGGTTGTACCAGCTTGCATTCCCACCAGCAGTGGAGGAGTGTTCTTCTTTCTCCACATCCTTGCCAACACCTGATGTCTTCTGAGTTTTTAATCTTAGCCATTCTGGCTGCTGTGAGGTGAAATATCAGGATTGTTTTGATTTGCATTTCCCTAATGACTAAAGATGTTGAACATTTTTTAAGGGGTTTCCCAGCCATCCGAATTTCTTCAGGTGAAAAGTCTTTGGTTAGCTCTGTACCCCATTTTTGGATAGGGTTATTTGGTTTTCTGGGGTCTAACCTCTTGAGTTCTTTGTATACATTGGATATTAGCCCTCTGTCGGGAGGGGTTGGTGAAGATCTTTTCCCAATTTGTTGGTTGACGATTTATCCTTTTGACAGTGTCTTTTGCCTTACAGAAACTTTGTAAGTTTATGAGGTCCCACTTGTCTATTCTTGATCTTAGAGGATAAGCAATTGGTATTTTGTTCAGAAATTTTTCCCCTGAGCCAATGTCCTCAAGGGTCTTCCCCAGTTTCTTTTCTATTAGTTTTAGTATGTCTGGTTTTATGTGGAGGTCCTTGATCCACTTGAAGTTGAGCTTAGTGCAAGGAGATAAGAGTGGATCAATTCTCATTCTTCTGCATGTTGACCTCCATTTGAGCCAGCACTATCTGTTGAAAAGGCTATCTTTTTTCCACTGGATGTTTTCAGCTCCTTTGTTGAAGATCAACTGGCCATAGATGTGTGTGTTCAATTCTGCGTCTTCCATCCTATTCCATTGATCTACCTCCCTGTCACTGAATGAATACCATGCAGTTTTTAATATTTCTGCTCTGGAATATTGCTTGAGGTCCGGGATATTGATTCCCCCAGAAGTTCTTTTGCTGTTGATGATAGTTTTAGCTATCCTGGGTTTTTTGTTATTCCAGATGAATTTGAGAATTGCTCTTTGAGAAAACTCATAGCTCTGAGTGTCTCCAAAAAGAAACAGGAGAGAACATATACTAGCAACTTAATGGCGCACTTGAAAGCTCTGGAACAAAAAGAAGCAATTTCACCCAGGAGGAGTAGAAGACAGGAAATCATCAACCTCAGGGCTGAAATCAATCAAGTTGAAACAAAGAGAACTATACAAAGAATCAACAAAACCAGGAGCTGGTTCTTTGAGAAAATCAACAAGATAGATAAACCCCTAGCCAGACTTACCAAAGGGCACAGAGACAGTATTCAAATTACAAAATTAGAAATGAAAAGGGAGATATAACAACAGAAACTGAGGAAATTCAAAACATCATCAGATCCTACTACAAAAACCTATTTAAGCCCTTCTTAAAGCCCTCTATCAACATCATGAGCTGTGATTTTAAATCTCAATCTCGCTTTACTGATATGTTGTGGTATCCAATACTTGCTATTTTGGGAGAATTGGGTTCAGATGGTGCAATGTTGCCTTGATTTCTGTTAGTAATTTTCTACATTTGCCTTTTGCCATGTGATTATCTCTGGTGTTAATTTGTCCTGATGTCTCTGGCTGGTGCCTGTCCCTCCTGTGTGCCTACAATCCTGTCTCAGCACCCCAGGTGACCAGCTCTCCCCTAGCACAGAGAGCTATGGTGCTAACCAGCTCCTGGGGGCAGGTGTGGTCCTGGAGGGTCCTTCCCCAGCCATTCTGACACTCAGCTGTTCCCTGCTTTCCTTGCTGCACCTTTATGCTCAGTCACAGGGGAAAAATGGTGGCCTCACCTCTAAACTTGGAACTCCCTCTAAATGTGAGACTGCCTGCAAGGCCGATGCTCCCTGGCAGGATAATGCACAGAACTCTCTGGTGCCACCGACTTCCTGGGTGCAGGTGAGACCCTGGCATACTGTGTTCCAAGTGATCTTAAACTTGATGTTCCCTGCATTCCTGGATGCACCTGTCTGCCTATTCCTAACATTTTGAGAAATCCCAAGACTGATTTGCAGAGTGGCTGGTCAAGTTTTCACTCCCACCAGCAATGTTGGATTGCTTTCCTTGCCAGCTGGTGCTGTATTTTGAGATTTTGATCTTAACCAGTTTTATTCTACATTTCACTCTTATCTAAGGACTATGGTACAGGACATAGTGAAACCAACTTTCTACTGACCAGGATATTCAAACTGCTACCATGTTTTTATTTATGTATTTATATATTTATGTATTTATTTATTTTGTGTGTGTGTGTATGTGTGTGTGTGTGTGTGTGTGTGTGTGTGTGTGTGTAGAACAATGTCATGCAGTTTCAAAGAAGTACAAATTCATAAGCAATGCTATAATGTGCTTAATCTTGTGGTCTACAATATCAGGCTTCAGGAAAGATATGCCTATTAGTACATGACTCTTTTGCAGTATCTAAATATTTTCTGATTGTATTTGTTGTCTATTCAATAGGAAAAAAAATTCCTCCCAATTAAACATGGTCAAAGGTCCATGGCCTGAGATAACAGAGGCTCTAGTTGACCCCTGTTGCACTGCTGAATTTCAAGATGTCAAAATACCTTATAAATACTTACGTTTATATAATAGATCAGTGATGCTCTCAGTCTTGACCAAGAAACTTCTGTTTTCAGTGTGTAATGATTTATGCAAACATTCATGACTGGTCAAAGTAGTGAGAATGATGACAGATTTCTCAGCACAGATGTGTTAATGAGATGAATTTTTTAATATGTTAACTGTATCAATGAATATTTGCAGACATCATATGAGTATCTCAGTAGTTCTTAGACATTGCATTGTTACACATAATTATGTCTGTCAATACATTATAGTGTATAAATGAAATTGTGTAGCATAATAGAGAAAAAGACATCAAGAAATGGAAGTGTAGAATTATGGGTGAAATATGTACACTCAAATATTCATTTACATGAAAAATCTAACCATATGTGAAATTGTTATTTTTATTTTTCAGAATGAGTTTGCTTATTTTTTGACATTTTTATTTATTTTTGGAATATATCAGGATCATATGTACCCCACTATAACTTTCTGGCTTCTTCTGAGAAGTTACATTAAATCTCTCACAACTAACTGACCACTTTTATTTCATTAACTAAGGGTATATGGAGTCCAATCAGTGCTGTGTATATATTCATATGTGTGACATTCACTAGTACATAAGGAATACCTAGAAATCTTCTAAAGAAAAAGTGAGTATATTTTCATAATCAATTATCAAATGCCAATATATCCAAAGTTTGTTGTGTTCTTGGATTTCCCTCTCCATCTTGTTGTAATATTTTAAAAATGTGGTTACACTTTGTTTAGTGGGGAAAGCAGAAAACACTTGCACCAAGGTAGATGTTTTAACCTGAAAAGGAAATATATTAAATCCAACTCTAACATTCTCCCATGGTGTTCCAAGCATTCAAAGTTTTATGTCTAAACTTACAAGTAAACACTCTGACTACTCAGTTTTTTCACATATGTGCATGCTTTAACTTTGATTGGCTTGATTTATTCAGGTTTTGTGGCAGGAACTATAGCTGCTAAGAGTTCATGTGTACAATGACCATGTGTAGTACTGTTGCACTATGGAGCAAATATCATTGCAGTTCTTTAAGGCTCAGTCCTTTTCTCAGGGTGGTTCTTTTTCATTATGTATAAGAGTTTTCACGAACTTTCCATTTTGTTAATACAGGACTACTTCAATACAATATTCAAAACTGGTACATCTTCTAAGAGTCCAGTCAGGTCCTGAGCTTCTTCAACATTTTAGTTGTTCACATGTATAGTCTCACACCTGTGTAACTCTTTTCACTGTGTCTACTAAGCAATGTAGGGTGGGTGATTTACCCACTGAATACAGATGTAGTCTGATGAAGTCAGGAAAGAGTCTGTTATCTATTCATTATGTTTTTAAAATGGGAACTACAAGAGCTGCCTCCAGCTGCCAGCAAGGAGGACCCTGGCTTCAAGAGAGACATTGTAGTAACATTGGCACAACTTAAAATCGCCGATGCATAAATCAGTAAAACCACGTAAACTAGAGCCATTTTTCTCTTCAGTGGAACCCTGTAACACTGAAGTTTCATGGATAAGTTTTTTCTTAAGCCAGACAATGCAACTTCAGTGTAAATATGGAAAACCTATTTTCAGGGGAGCTTGTGACCAGAAGATGGCAGAGTAAGGCCACAAATCCCCATAGAGAGATGAAGTGGATATGGAGGGGACTCTGTGTCTTCTATGTTTTTCTTTAATAAGTTTACTAACTGATCTGCCCTGAGGTGATTAACATGATATCTCCATGCTTAAACACTCCATGCTTAAAAAATTCTTTGCTAAACAGTTCACAGATTTATGTTCACTTGTTTTTATAACATTTTGCAAAAAGTGATACAATTTATTCTAAAAACTGATTTCCCAATTCCCAACTATTTCCAGATCACTCCTACCTCCAAATTCATGCAACTTCACATATTTTTCTCTTTCTGAATATAACCAAAAATAAATTTAAAGGGTGATTAAAAAGAGAAACAAAACTCAAAACTAAAAACAAGACAGAACAATTGAGAGAGAGAGAGAGAGAGAGAGAGAGAGAGAGAGAGAGAGAGAGAGAGAGAGAGAGCAAGCACAATAAAATCACACTTCTGTAATTGTGATATATAGTCTAAATATAAGTTAGACAAAAGGAGTTGAACAAGGCAATACTAGGAAAATACCATCGAGTTGTTTGTTTGTTTGTTTGTTTGCTATCAACTGCTAAGCATGTCTTCATGATTAACTGTGGTTAACATCCTCTGTGAGACTCCACTGGAAAAAAAACTAATTATTCCTTTACATGTGAGTGTTAATCACGATTATTTTTCCTTAGGGCTGATAATCTGTGTCCATTTCCTTCTCCCAATTTGGGGATTTTATCTGGGTTGACTTGGTTCAGGTTTTGTTCCTGCAGCCAATGTGTCTTTGAGTTCATATGTGCATCAGTCCAATTGTGTCTAGAAGACACTCTTTCCTTGGAGCCCTGCAACTGCTCTGGTCTTGTAATTTACCCAATTTTAAAATGTTTTATTCTCAAACTTTATCTCTATTTTACTATATTATCTTTGTAAATTCCTTATACTCAACTGTCCTAATTCTATTCTCTCAGCTTCTACAATTAAATATACCAAACACAATATTAAAGTCTTGGAACATGTTTGAATGAGAACATGAAGCATTTGCCTCATGGATATGGGTGACTTATTCAGTATATTTTTCCAGTTCCATATATGTATAGATCAGATAATTTATGTTTTATCACTGAGGAATATTCAATTTTCTATATGTATAATTTTTCCTTTTATATTTATGCTTTATTAGAAATCTGAGGTGATTCCTTCCTATATATTCTGTTAAAAGAACATGAATAACATGTCTTGAATAAACATGAATTTATGAGCACCTCTACAATAAGATGTAAAGTAATTTGAGTAGATACATGAGAGAGTTATTGCTGGAAAATAATTTTATTTTTATATTGTAGCCAATTTTCATAGGAAAGTCTTCATCAGTTAAGTGTGGTTAAAGACACTGTTTAGAGATGATATAGAACCTATTACACCTCAGTTGTATTGCTAATGGCCATGTTGTCAAACCGCCTTATAAATATTTACATTTATTCCCAGTAGACAGTCTGAGCTTTGGTCACAGAGACTCATATATGATGTGTTTAAAGTTTGATGTAGACATTCATGAGTGGTCAGAGTGTTGAGAATGTTTGACAGAGTATTCAACAAGTGATTCAGTGATGCCAAACTCTCACCCCAGAATCAAAGACCATCATAAACCATGGACAAGAATGTAAGATACAAAGAATGGAATTAAATGAGATGACATTTTATCTCATTTTAATGACTGAGATTTAGAGATTGTCTTAATACAGCTATATCTAGCTGCTTCCATTTATCTAAGAGCAATACAAATTTCTTATTTATTTCTGGTTAAAAACATATAAATCCATGCCTTAGTGATAAAATCCTTTGTTTACACATTGATAACTTATATCTATAATTTAGTTAAGCATGGTATAGCTGTAATAATCATTGATGTGTAAATATTTACCACATTTACTTTTATTCATTTTAGTGAATTTTGAATTATATGAGCTATGGGATTGGCTAATATTACTTGCATTTATCTGAAAGAAGGTTCTAATTATTAAGTTAGCCATTTTTGGAATTTGCCAGCAAAATCATCATCATCATCATCATCATCATCATCATCATCATCATGTTCACAAAGAACCGTTTATAAATTCATTTGTTAACATTTTCACAAAGTGAAGCAACAGACTGTCCAAAAATTTATTGAGAGCTTAGTCCCTGAAATTACATGCACAACAGGTGACCATTGCTCATGGAAAGTGTGTGGGATACGCTTCCTCAGAGAGAATTAGGACATGGACCTGAACACTTTGCTACCTGACCCATGTGCCTTTTCAGTCCTTCCTATCCAGTTTTTCTCTAGCTGGAGTAGGTTCTTACCTAAGAAGTACCTTACTAATGAATATGCAAATTCTTGAATCTATGTCAGTAAATACAGGGATGTCCACAACCTGAAAACAACCTATGATCAGTGTCCTCTCCATAGTCACTGAAAGCACTGAATCTAATTATGGAATGGAGCTGGGTTGTTCTCTTCCTCCTGTCAGTAACTGCAGGTAAGGGGCACAGCAGTTCCAAATCTGAAAAGGAAACAGGGCTTGAGCTGACAATGACATTCACTCTGTCTTTTTCTCCATAGGTGTCTACTCACATGTCCAGCTGCAGCAATCTGGAGCTGAGCTGGTGAGGCCTGGAACTTCAATGAAGCTGTCCTGCAAGGCTTCTGGCTACACCTTCACTAGCTACTTTATACACTGGGTAAAGCAGAGACCTGGACAGGGCCTTGAGTTGATTGGATGGATTGATCCTGCAGATGGTGGTACTGACTACAGTGAGAAGTTCAAGGGCAAGACCACACTGACTGCAGACACATTCTCCAGTACAGCCTACATGCAACTCAGCAGCCTGAGGTCTGAGGACTCTGCAGTCTATTACTGTGCAAGACACACAGTGTTGAAACCACATCCTGAGTGTGTCAGAAAGTCTGGAGGAGCAGGAAGCTGCCTTCAGACTGAGATGACAGAAATATTCATTTTTAGACTGCTCAGAAATTGTAATTTTGAATGTCCATTTTATTGCCTCCTCCTCACAGTCCTATAGTGCCTTTGTAAGCTTTGTCAATGCCCATCTACGAATAACGTGATGCTGGTTGAGAATGAAACTACAGTTCACCATACCTTCCCAATCTCTTCACCAGTGACCACCACCATTCTTATCCATAAAACAATTAAAGTGGAAAACTATGGTGATGCATGTTAAAAATATCACGGGATACTGAGAGATCAGACCTGTTTTAAATTGTTGGGAATAATGTGTAATATGAGTTTGACCTACAAAAGACAGATCATTAACATCTGCCCAAAAAAACACACCTTCAGAGTCTTAAGTAGTAAATGAACGCAGGGGTGTTGCTGTCTGTTGCCATGTATTCCAGCAGAAATTCCAGTCTCTTAGAATGTGAAGAATATTTATATCAGAATGCATAGGCATGCATATATAATACCTGTGCATTGGTCAATAGATTGCTCAATCACTTTTCCTCATACTCCTTTACCATCTCATTGTATCTACTTTTTATATTATGTAGGTTCTGAGATTATACATAAGTGTTTGACCCCATATTTACTTCCTTCTGAAACTCAGTAACCATCCCTATAGTCATTACACTTTTTAGAATATGGACCTATACTGATACAGCACCAACTCCCATCGACCATTGCATATCTGTTGCCCAGCTTTGTTGTATAGAATATTTGTGAACTTGCGTCTCTGCATCCACATGTGTTTCTTATGTTTGTTTTTGGTGACTTTTCTTCTGTTTGTTTGTTTTGTTCTGTTCCCATTCATATGCTTTTCCTTTATCCCTGTTTTTCTTTTTTATTACATTTATTTTCTCTTTATTTTCTAATTAAATAAACAGAATCAATCTGGAATAAGATTGGGAGATATTGGGGTTGGGAAATCAATATTTATAGTATATTGCAGGAACAAATGTATTTTCAATAGAAACAAAGAAAAGAGAACTTTAAACATTTAATGAATAAACAAACAAGTCTGATAATGTTTTTGTTGTATAACTATCCCATATGCTCAAGTGCCCATACTTTCTGTATCATATCTTTGTTTGAATTGTTCGAAGAATAATCAGAATTCATGTGTGAAAGTATTTAAGGATAAGGCACTTCTCACAGTCATAATTCTAAGGTATAGTGAAATACATGTTAAATGTGTGGTGTTTAGCCTCTCTTTTTCTCTGTCTTTCTGCCTGTCTCTGTATTTGCTTTGTCTCTCACTCTTTGTCTCTCTCTCCCTCTCTGTGTGTATTGTCACTTGTTTGCTTTATTTATTTATTCATTGATTTGTTGATTGTATATTTATCTTTATTTACATTTCAAATGTTATCCCCTTTCCTGGTTTCTCCACTGAAAACCTCTTATTCCAGCACCATTCCCCTGCTCACCAATCCACCCACTCCTTCCTCCTTGTCCTGGCATTGCCCTATACTGGGGCATCTAGCATTTTCAGGATCGAGAGCCTCTCCTCCCTTTGATATCCAACAAGGCCATCCTTTCTACATATACAATTTGAGGCTTTTTTCCTTCTTTGTATGTTCTTTGGTTGATGGTTTAGATCCTAGGAGCTCTGGAGAGCAATGATTAGTTCATATTGTGATTCCTCCTATGGGGCTGCAAGCTCCCTTAGTTCCTTTGGTCCTTTCTCTACCTCCTCCATTGGTGACCTTGTGCTCAGTTTAATGGTTGGCTAAGAGCATGCACATCATTATTTGTAAGTTACTGGCAGAGCCTCTCATGGGAAACCTATATCAGTCAACTGTCAGCAAGCACTAGTTGGAATCTACAATACTATCTGGGTCTGATGTATAAAGGAGAAAGTGGGAAAGAGCCTCAAACACATGGGCACAGGGGAAAATTTCCTGAATAAAACCCCAATGGCTTGTGCTCTAATATCAAGAATCAACAAATGGGGTTCATGGCCATGCATGCCTTTAATCCCAATACTTGGGAGGCAGAGGCAGGTAGATTTCTGAGATCAAGGCCAGCCTGGTCTACAGAGTGAGTTCCAGGACAGCTAGGACTATACAGAGAAATCCTATCTTGAAAAACAAAAACTAAAACTAAAACAAAAAAAAAAGAATCAACAAATGGGACCTCATAAAACTGCAAAGCTTCTGTAAGGCAAAGGACAGTGGCAATAGGATGAAATGGCAACCAACAGATGGGGAAAAGATTTTTACCAATTCTACATCTGATAGAGGGCTAATAACCATTGCTAGTGGTATTGCAAGCTGATACAACCACTCTTAAAATCATTCTGGCAGTTTCTCAGAAACTGGACAAGGTACTACTACTACCTGACCATCCAGCTATAACACTCTTGGGCATTTACCCAGAAGATGCTTCAACATGTAATAAGGACACATGTTCCACTATGTTTAAAAACAGCCATTTTCATAATAGTCATAAGCTTGAAAGAACCCAGATGTTCCTGAACAGAGAAAAGGATACAGAAAATATGGTACATTTACACAATGGAATACTACTTAGCTATTAAAAACAATGACTTCACGAAATTCACAGACAAATGAATGGAACTCGAGAATATCATCCTGAGTGAGGTGACTCAGACACAGAAGAACAAACGTGGTATATACTCACTGATAAGTAGATATTTGCCTAAAAGTTCAGATTACCCAGGATTCAATTCAGAGCATATGAAGCCTAAGAATAAGGAAGACCCAAATGTGGAGGCTTCTGCACTTTTAGAAAGGTGAGCCAAATATTCACAGGAGGAAATATGGAGACAAAGTGTGGAGCAGAGACTGTAGGAAAGGCCATCCAGAGATTGCCACACCTGTTGCTACATCCTGTATACAGCCAACAACCCCAGACTTTATTGTAGATAATGGGAAGTGCTTGCTGAAGGAAGCCTGATATTTCTGTCCCCTGCAAGGCTCCACCATACACTGACATAGAGGCAGAAGTTCACAGCCAACCATTGGACTGAGCTTGGGGTTCTCTGATGGAGTTTGAGAAGGGAATGTAGTAGCTGAAGTGTTCTGCAGTTCTATGGAAGGAGCAACAGTGTTAAGAGGACAAACTACCCAGGGCTCATGGATACTGGTCCAACAACCAAAGAATACAGATAGAGTGACCTGTGGGACTGGCCACATATGTGGCAGATGATGGCCTTGTTGGACATCAGTGAGAGGAGAGGCCCTTGGACCTGAAGATATACTATGCACCAGTGTAGGTGAATGCCAAGGTAGGACAATGAGAGTGGGTGTGGGAGCACCCTCATAAAAGCAGGGGTGGGAGGAGAGAATTTATAGGTGGTATCTGAAGGGTAGACCTGGAAAGGGGAAAATATTTGAAATGTAAATAAAGAAAATATACAATTAAAAAACAAAAGCAAAAACAAACAAAAAAGTAAGAATCACTTTCTGTCTCTTTATCTCTCTATTACTATCCAACTTGTCTTGTCATATATACATATATACACAAACACATACAAAAACTCAAAAGCACACAAAATCTGAAACCAAATACACATGAAAAGACTAAAAGAAAATTCCTAAACAAAGCTATATGAGAAGGGCACTTTACAAATATGCCATTGTGTTGGTTTGGTTTGTTCAAATCCTGGACACATCAAGTGTGGTTAATATAGCCAGTAAGAGTCCACTGGAAGACTAAGTTTCCATTGTAAGGGTACCAGTTGCAAATAGATTCTGGACTGGTGGTGGGAGCATGTGTCCACTTCTCCCTTTCTGTAGAGGGTCCCACTGGCTTGAACCTATCTAAGCACCATGCTTATTCCCACAGTCTATGTGCGTTCATAAGTGAATCAATCCTTTTGTGTCTGAATGATACTGTTTCTTTAGAGACATCCATTATCTCTGGCTCATATTTTCTTTTTTTTGATACTTGCTTTATTTATATTCCAAATGGCATCCCCTTTACTCACACCTCTTCTGAAAACTCACTATCCCATTCCCCTCCTTCTGCTTAACAACCCACCCCTCCCAATTTCCTGACCTGGCATTCCCCTACACTGGGGTGTCTAGCCTTCATAGGACTAATGGACTCTCCTCTCACTGATGTCTGAAATGATCATCATCTGCTACATATGTAGCTGGAACAATGGGGCCCTCCATGTGTATTTTTTGGTTGGTGGTTTAGTTCTAGGATCTCTGTGGGTACTCGTTGGTACACAATGTTCCTTCTGTGGTGTTACAAACTTCTTCAGCTCCTTGGGTCCTTTTTCTAGCTGCTCCATTGGGAACCCCATGCTCAGTCCATTTGTTAGCTGTGAGTCATTTGTATGTTTTTCCACCTTCCAAGAAGGATCAGAGTAGTCACACTTTGGTCTTGTTTCTTCTTGAGCTTCATGTGGTCTGTGAGTTGTATCCTAGGTATTCTGAATTTTTGGGGTAATATCCTCTTATCAGTAACTGCATAGCTGTGTGTTCTTTTGTGAGTGGAGCACATCACTCACCATGATATTTTCTAGCTCCATCCATTTGTGTAAGAATTTAATGAATTCATTGTTTTTAATAGCTGAGTAGTACTCTACTACTTATGTGAATATAACACATTTTCTGCAATCATTCATCTGTTGAGGGACATCTGGGTTCTCTCCAGCTTCTGGCTTTTATAAATAAGGCTGCTATGAACAGAGTGGAGCATGTGTCCTTATTGCATGTTGGAGCAGCTTATGCCTATATGCCCAGGAGTTGTACAGCTGGGTCCTCAGGTAGTACTACATCAAATTTTCTGAGAAACTGCCAGATTGATTTCCAGAGGTTTTAGCAGCTTGCAATCACACCAGCATTGGAGGAGTGTTCCTCTTTTTCCACATCCTCTCCAAAATCTGCTGTCCCCTGAGATTTTGGTCTTAGTCATTCTGACTGGTGTGAAGTGGAATCTCAGGGTTGTTTTGGTTTTCATTTCCCTGATGACTAAGGATGTTGAACATTTCTTTAGGTATTTCTCAGCCCTTTGAGTTTCCTCAGTTCAGAAATCTCTGTTTAGTTCTGCACATCACTTTTAATAGGGTTTTTGGTTCTCTGGAGTCTAACTTCTTTAGTCCTATTGACTGTGTCCTTTGCCTTCCAGGAATTTTTAAAGACCCATTTGTCAATTATTGATCTTTGAGCATAAGCTATTGGTGTTCTGTTCAGGAAAATTTCTCCCGTGCCCTTGTAGTTTTAGGGTCTTCCCCCTTTTCTCTTCTATTAGATTCAGTGCTTCTGGTTTTCTGAGGAGGCCATTGATCCATTTGGACTTGAACTTTGTACAGGAAGATAAAAATGAGTCAATTTGCATTCTTCAACATGTTGAACACCAGTTCAACCAGCTCCATTTGTTGAAAATGAGGTTATTTTTCCACTGGATTGTTTTAGATCCTTCATCAAAATCATGTTTCAGTAGGTGTGTGGGTTCATTTTTGACTCTTAAATTCTATTGCATTGAACTACCTGCCCGTCAATTTGCCATGCAGTTTTTATCATTATTGCTCTATTGTACATCTTGATATCAGGAATGGTGATTCCACCAGAGCTTTTTTTTATTGTTGAGAATAGTTTTTGATATCCTGGGTTTTGTTATTTCAAATGTATTTGAGAATTGCTCTTTCTAACCCTATGAAGAATTGAGTTGGGATTTTGAGGGGGATTGTATTGATTCTGTAGATTGCTTTCAGCAAGATGGCCATTTTACTATATAAATCCTACCAATCCAAAAGCATTGGTGATCTTTCCATCTTCTGAGGATTTCTTCAATTTCTTTCTTCAGAGGGTTGAAGTTCTTGTCATGCAGGATTTCACTTGCTTGGTTAGAGTCACACCAAGTTATATAATATTATCCACGAGTATTGTGAATGGTTTCATTTCCCTAAATTCTTTCTGAATCTGTTCATTCTTTGAGTAGAGGAAGGCTACTCATTTATTAGAGTTACTTTTATATCCAGCCACTTTGCTGAAGCTGTTTATCAGCTGTAAGCATTCTCTGGTGGAATTTTCAGGTAACTTAAATATACAATCATGTCACCTGCAAATAGTGTTATTTTGAGTTCTTCCTTTCCAATTTGTATCCCTTTGACCTCCTTTCATTGTCTAATTGCTCTAGCTAGAACTTCAACTACTATATTGAAGAGATATGGAGAGAATGGGCAGCCTTGTCTAGTGCCTGATTTTAGTGGGATTGTTTGAAGATTCTCTCCATTTAGTTTGATGTTGGGTACTGCTCTGCTGTGTATTGCTTTTACTATGTTTAGGTATGGGCCTTGACTTCCTGATCTTTCCATGACTTTTTACATGAAGGGATATTTAATATTTTCAAAATTTTTCAGCATCTAATGAGATAATCATGTGTTTTTTCTTAGAGTTTGTTAGTGTAGTAGATTACATTAATTCATTTCTTTATGTTGAAACATTCCTGCATCCCTGAGATGAAGACTACTTATTTGTGGTGAATTACTGTTTTGGTGTGTTCTTGGATTCATTTGGTTAGAGTTTTTTGAGTATTTTTTGATTCAATGTCCATAAGGGAAATTGGTCTTAAGTTCTCATTATTTCTTTGGTTTTTGTTAGATTTAGGTATAAGTGTAATTGTGGCTTCATAGAATGAATTGAATAGCATTCCTGTTTTTATTTTGTGGAACAGTGAAGAAGATTGGTATTAGGACTTCTTTGAATGTCTGGTCCTAACTATTTTGTTGGGAGACTATTAATGATTGTTTCTATTTCTTTGGGGGTTATGGGACTGTTTAGATGGTTTATATGATCCTGTTTTAACTTTGGCACCTAGTATGTGTCTAGAAAAATATTCATTTCCTCCAGATTTTCCAATTTTGTTTAGTATAAGCTTTTGTAGTAGGATCTGATGTTTTTTTTTTTTAATTTCCACAGTTTCTGTTATGTCTCCCTTTTCATTTTTAATTTTACTAATTTTGTTACTGTTTCTTTACCCTCTGGTTAATCAGGCTAAGGTTTTATCTATGTTGTTGATTTTTGCAAAGGACCATCTCTTCATTTGTTTGATTCTTTGTATAGTTCTATTTGTTTCTATTTGGTTGGTTTCAGCACTGAGTTTGATTATTTCCTACCATGTACTCCTCTTGGGTATATTTGCTTCGTTTTGTTCTAGAGCTCTCTGGTGTGCTGTCAAGCTGCTATTGTAAGATCTCTCCAGTTTCATTTTGGAGGCACTTAGAGCTATGACTTTTCCTCCTTACCACTGCTTCCCTTGTATCCCATTAGTTTTGGTGTGATATGTTTTCATTTTCATTAAATTCTAAAATCTTTAATTTCTTTCTTTCTTGACCATATTTTCCTTGAGTAAAGCTTCCATGTGTATGTGTACTTTCCATTGCTTTTTTTTTCAATTTAAGACCAGCCTTAGACCAGTAGTGATCTAATAGTGTGCATGGGATAATTTCAATATTCTTGTATCAATTGAGGTCTGTTTTGTGACAGGGTATATGATCATTTTTGGAAAGGTACCATGGGGTGCTGAGAAAAAGGTATATTCTTTTGATTTAGGTTGAAATGTTCTACAAATATCTGTTAAATCCATTTGATCATTACTTCTATAAGTTTCACTTTGTCTCAGATTAATTTCTGATTCCATGATCTGTCCATTACTGAGATTGGGATGTTGAAGTGTTGCACTATTATTGTGTGGAGTGCCATGTGTGCTTTGAACTTCAGCAAA
This sequence comes from Apodemus agrarius, assembly GCA_964023405.1. NCBI lineage: Eukaryota > Metazoa > Chordata > Mammalia > Rodentia > Muridae > Apodemus > Apodemus agrarius. Next base: position 5,562,468 of record OZ030011.1, read on the forward strand.
GTTTCCTTTATTAATGCCAGTGCGCTTACATTTGGAGCATAGATGTTCAGAACTGAAAGTTCATCTTGGTAGAGTTTTTTTTTTCTTTTACCAGTATGGTGTGTCCTTCCTTGTCTTTTTTTTCTGATAACTTTTGGTTAAAAGTGAATTTTATTTGATATTAGAATGACTATTCCAGCTTCTTCCTCGGGACCCTTTGCTTGAAAAATTGTTTTCCAACCTTTTACATTGAGGTAGTGTCTGTCTTTGTCACTGAGGTGCATTTCCTTTAGGCACACAACTTAAAAATTCTGATGCATAAATCATTATGTGCATGTAAACTAAAGCCATTTCTCTTTTCATTGGAACTCTGGGAACACTGAAGTTACAGGGATCAGTTTTTTTTTTCCTTAAGTCTGACTGTGCAATTTTAGAGTAAGTCAGGTCAAACCAGCATGCATGGGAAGTCATGAACAGCAAGGGGCAAAGTGATGCTAAGAATCCCCATAGAGATGAAGTGTGTGTGGAGAGGATTCTGTATCCTCTGTGGTTTCCTTTCTTGAATGTATGGGATGCATTTTCTCAGAAGGAATTAGGACTTGGAGCTGAGCATCCTGCTGCCTGATCCATGTGCCTTCTCAGTCCTTTCTCTCTAGTTCTTCTCTAGGTGGACTAGGTTCTTTAGTAATAAGTCCCCTTCTCATGAATATACAAATTACCTGAGTTCATGGATGTTAATACAGGGATGTCCACACCCTGAAAACTACCTATGATCAGTGTCCTCTCCACAGTTGCTGAACACACTGACTCTAAACATGGAATGGACCTGGCTCTTTCTCTTCCTCCTGTCAGTAACTGCAGGTAAGGAGCTCAGAAGTTCCAAATCTGAAAAGCAGACAGGACTTGAGGTAACAATGACATCCATTTTGCCTTTCTGTCTACAGGTGTCCACTCCCAGATTCAGCTGCAGCAGTCTGGAGTTGAGTTGGTGAGGACTGGGGCTTCAGTGAGGCTGTCCTGCAAGGCTTCTGGCTACATCTTCACTGACTATGAAATGAACTGGGTGAAGCAGACACCCTCACATGGCCTGGAATGGATTGGAGCTATTAATCCAAAAAGTGGTGGTACTGCCTACAATCAGAAGTGCAAGGACAAGGCCACACTGACTGCAGACAAATCCTCCAGCACAGTCTACATGGAGCTCAGAAGCCAGACATCTGAGGACTCTGTGGTCTATTATTGTGTTAGACCCAGTGTTAGAACCATATCCTGAGAGTGTCACAAATCCTGGAGAGGCAGGAAGCTGCCCTGGGACTGAGGACAAATGATTTATCTTTACAGTTACTCAGAAAATAGCAATTTTGAAAGTCCATTCATTGCCTTTTCCTTACAGTCCTAGAAAGCCTTTGTCATCTTGTAAAAGACATCTACAAATAAAGTAATTTTGGCTGAGAATGAATCTACAGCTCACCATTCCTTGTAAATATGTTCACAAGTGACAACCTCCTTTGACATGTTTCTTATTCCAAAACAATAAAAATTGAAAAGTATGATCATGCATGATAAAAATATCAATGGATCTTGAGAGACCAGAACTTTTTTGAAAATGATTGGAATAATGTATAATATGAATTTGATCATTAAATCCAAACCACCAACATCTGGGCAAACAAACACATCTTTGTAGTCTTCAGTAATAAGTGACCACAGTTGTGTTGCTATTGCTTGCCTCTTGTTCCAGCAGAAATTCCAGTCTGTTAGTATGTGAGAAATATTTATATCAGAATGCACAGGCATGCTAATATAATTCCTGAAGGTTGGTCACCACATTATTAAATCACTATTCATGAAACTTATTTACAAACATAATGTATGTACATGTTAAGCTGTAGATTCTAAGGTCATACATAAGTGTTTACTCTATATTTACTTCTTTTCCAGTCTCTATAATTATCCCTTCAGTCACTAGACTTTTTGGAACACTAACTTATACTGATACAGCATCAACTCACATAATCCATTGCATACCCAGTTTTCAGCTTTGTTATGTCGAGTATTTGTGAACATGTGTCTCTGTATCCACAAGCGTTTCTTATGTTTATTTTATCCTATTCCATTTATTTGCTTTTCCTTCATTTCAGCTTCTTTTTCTTTTTTTTCTTTTATTTATTTTTCCTTTTGTTTTCAAATTAGATTAAGAAACAGAATAAAGCTGGGAGAAAATTGGTGTTGGGAAGGGAAATCAGTATTCAGAGTATGTTGCTAGAAATAATTATTTTCAATAGAAATAGAGAACTTTAAAAATTTAATAAATATACAAATAAGTCTTATAATATCTTTGTTGTGTATATGTCCGTAATGTTCAGTGCCAATATTTTAGGTTTCATCTCTTTGTTTAAATTGTTCAAAGTATAATCAGAAGCCAGGTCTCAAAGGATTTAAGGATAAGGCACTTGTCATATGCATCATTCTAAGGTGTAGTGAAATAATAAGTATAATACATGGGTTTTAGCCTCTCTCATTTTCTCTGTCTCTCTGTCTCTGTCTCTTTTACTCTGTGTGTGAGTATGTGTGTATTCCCATTTGTTGGCTTTTCTTTTTTATTATTTTTAGATTCTGTTTGCTAATTTTATAAAGAAAGAAATTACAGCTGTGAGAAGATTGAAAACGTGATGGGGAGTGGAAACTTGTAATCAGAATATGTTGCATGAAGCCATATGTTTTTATTAATACATAGAGAAAGGAATTGTAAATATTAATGAACAAAAATTTTTGATATAGGTTGTGCAAATTTCTTATATGCTCAAATGTTGCATGTCTATTTAAATCTTTAAAGTGTATTTAAAAGCCTGGACTGAAATAATTTAAGGCATATGTAAAATGTGTAATGCTTAGGTGTAGTAAAATACATAAATAAAATGGGTTTTAGCATCTCTTAGTCTCTCTCTCTCTCTCTCTCTCTCTCTCTCTCTCTCTCTGTTTCTCTCTCTCGGTTTGTGTATGAGGATGTGTGCTTGTGTGTGCATTTTCAGTAATGAATTTTTTAATATTAATCTCCTGGAGTACAGAATAATCTCTACTATGAAAACTTTTATTTCTTGAGGTCATTCCTGCAGGTGTGATAGAGGGACACACACAATATGAAGATGAGAATGAAAAGGTGGAGCAGATTCACTTTGTCAAACTGGATTGGACTATGAAGTGTCTGAGGACAGACCTTTCATTGTAGGTATATTTCAACTTAATACTGGAATTTGGAAAAAGGGTCTCCAGGCAATAACAATTTCCATACTCATTCCAATCCATTTTCACAATAAAGCTTAAGATGTATTCATATAGAAACTCTTTTATAAATTTCTTGTGACCATGAGTGTAGTTCTATTGCTAAATCCTAGCATCTACTGCAGTCTCTGAACAACGGATTACATCAGGCAGTAAAGTACAAGTGACAGCCCCTGCAAGTAAGCATGACAATAATCTTTTTTTTTTTTTTTTGGTTTTTCGAGACAGGGTTTCTCTTTATAGCCCTGGCTGTCCTGGAAGTTACTCTGTAGACCAGGCTGGCCTCAATCTCAGAAATCCACCTGCCTCTGCCTCCCAAGTGCTGGGATTAAAGGCATGCGCCAGCAACACCCGGTGCATGACAATAATCTAATGAAGAAAGTGGCTAGGATAATCATTCTGGGAAATTAGGATATTTTCTTTCCCCACAAATAGCAAAAAATTACTAGTATGTTAAGAACCTCCACTCTCAGCTTTCTGAATGAAGTGCAGTTTTTTTTTCTTCCATGAGCATCCATTCCTGTGTGACTAAAATCCTTGTAATAAAAACTTTAGGATACAGAAAGATCAGCCGCGGGTGCAGACTAGCAGCCGGGACCAGCTCTCCGAGCGGACTAGCAGCGAGGGGCCACTGGGCCGCCTCCGGGCATAGCTCGGCACTCTAGCAGCTGGAGTCAGGGGCCTGGACTCAGAGCGAGCATAGTCCAGCACAGTCAATGCAGCCAGAAGGGAGCAGCAGAGCCGGGCATGAACAGCTCAGCCAAGGACACGCAGTGCTTTCAGCAGGGGCAGCCATCTTGCCCCAGACCCCCGCGCGCAAACAGCAGGCACACTGGACACAGTGAGCGGCTGGAATCAGGTGCGTGGCTAGAGTTATAGCTTAGCTTAGCTCTGCAGGAGATCCGGGCACAGAAAGATCAGCTGCGGGTGCAGACTACAGGCCGGGACCAGCTCTCTGAGCGGACTAGCAGCGAGGGGCCACCGGGCCGCCTCGGGGCACAGCTCGGCACTCTAGCAGCTGGAGTCAGGGACCTGGACTCAGAGCGAGCATAGTCCAGCACAGACAAGCTGCCAGAAGGGATCTGTCTCCTGGGGACAGGCGTGCTGTGCTTTCAGCAGGGCGCCATCTACAATAAGACCAACTAGCGCCAGAGATAAAGAGATGGCAAAAGGCAAACGTAGGAACGTTATTAACAGAAATCAAGGCAATATGGCACCATCTGAACCCAATTCGCCAACCACAGCAAGTCCAGGATACCCCAGCACACCAGAAAAACAAGAGTTAGATATAAAAGCACAGGTCATGATGCTCCTAGAGGAACACAAAAAAGACATAAACAAATCTCTTAAAGAAATGCAGGGGAACATCAATAGAGTAGAAGCTCTTACAATCCAAACACAAAAAACACTTAAAGAACTCCAGGAGAATATGGGCCATCAGACAGAAACCAATAAAGAGGAAGTGAGAAAATCAGTTAAAGAAATGCAGGAGAAATTGAAACAACAGGCAGAAGTCATGAAAGAGGGAGCACAAAAATATATTAAAGAATTACATGAAAACACAAACAAACAAATGATGGAACTGAGCAAAACCATCCAAGATCTGAACACAGAGGTAGAAACAACTAAGAAATCACAAAAGGAGGCAACCTTGGAGATAGAAAACCTTGGGAAGGAAACAGGGGTCGTAGATGCAAACATAAACAACAGAATACAAGAGATAGAAATAAGAGTCTCCGATGCTGAAGATAACATAGTAACCATTGACTCCACAGTCAAAGAAAATGCAAAATCCAAAAGGCTAGTAACCCAAAACATCCAGGAAATCCAGGACACAATGAGAAGACCAAACCTAAGGATTATAGGGATAGATGAGAGTGAAGATCTACAACTTAAAGGGCCAGCAAATATCTTTAACAAAATTATGGAAGAAAACTTTCCTAACTTAAAGAGAGAGATGCCCATGAATGTACAAGAAGCCTACAGAACTCCAAACAGACTGGACCAGAACAGAAACACCTCCCGTCACATAATAATCAAAACCCCAAATGTACTAAACAAAGAAAGAATATTAAAGGCAGTAAGAGAAAAGGGCCAAGTAACATATAAAGGAAGACCTATCAGAATCACACCAGACTTCTCTCCAGAAACCATGAAAGCTAGAAGATCCTGGGCAGACCTCATGCAGACCCTAAGAGAAAACAAATGTCAGCCAAGACTACTATACCCAGCAAAACTCTCAATCAACATAGATGGAGAAATCAAAATATTCCATGACAGGACCAAATTTACACAATATCTTTCCACTAACCCAGCTCTACATAGGATAATAGGAGGAAAACTCCAACACAAGGAAGGAAATGGCACCCAAGAAAAAGCAAGACAGTAAACTTCTTCCATCAAACTCAAAGGAAGATAACTACTCAAAAACAAAAATAACATCAAAAATGTCAGAAAGTAATAATCTCTATTCCTTAATATCTCTTAACATCAATGGACTCAACTCCCCAATAAAAAGACATAGACTAACAGACTGGATGCGAAAACAGGACCCTACATTTTGCTGCTTACAGGAAACACACCTCAGAGTCAAAGACAAACACTACCTTAGAGTAAAAGGATGGAAGACAATTTTGCAAGCAAATGGTCACAGGAAGCAAGCTGGAATAGCCATTTTAATATCAGATAAAATTGACTTTCAACCCAAAGTCATCAAAAGAGACACAGAAGGTCACTTCCTGCTAGTCAAAGGAAGAATCCACCAAGAGGAACTCACAATTCTAAACATCTACGCTCCAAATGTAAGGGCACCCTCATTTGTAAAAGAAACCTTACTAAAGCTCAAAGCACACATTGCACCTAACACAATGATTGTGGGGGACCTCAATACTCCTCTATCTACAGTGGACCGACCAGGAAAACAGAAACTAAACAGAGACACGGAGAAACTCATCGAAACTTGGGAGCAATTGGATTTAACAGATATATATATAGAACATTTCACCCTAAAGCAAAAGACTATACCTTTTTCTCAGCCCCTCATGGTACATTCTCCAAAATCGACCATATAATTGGACACAAGACAGATCTCAACAAATATAAAAATATCGAACTAATCCCATGCCTCTTATCAGATCACAATGGAGTAAGAGTGTTCTTCAATAGCAACAAAAACAACAGAAAATCCCCATACGCTTGGAGGCTGAACAATATTCTACTCAATGATACCTTAGTCCAGGAAGAAATAAAGAAAGAAATCAAAGAATTCTTAGAACTTAATGAAAATGAAGGCACAACATACCCAAATCTATGGGACACAATGAAAGCAGTGCTTAGAGGAAAACTCATAGCCCTGAGTGTCTCCAAAAAGAAACAGGAGAGAGCATATACCAGCAACTTAATGGCGCACTTGAAAGCTCTGGAACAAAAAGAAGCAATTTCACCCAGGAGGAGTAGAAGACAGGAAATCATCAAACTCAGGGCTGAAATCAATCAAGTTGAAACAAAAAGAACCATACAAAGAATCAACAAAACCAGGAGCTGGTTCTTTGAGAAGATCAACAAGATAGATAAACCCCTAGCCAGACTTACTAAAGGGCACAGAGACAGTATTCAAATTAACAAAATTAGAAATGAAAAGGGAGATATAACAACAGAAACTGAGGAAATTCAAAAAATCATCAGATCCTACTACAAAAACCTATACTCAACACAACTGGAAAATCTGGAGGAAATGGACAATTTCCTCGACAGCTACCAAATACCAAAATTAAACCAGGATCAAATAGATCGTCTAAACAGACCCATAACCCCCAAAGAAATAGAAGGGGTCATAGACAGTCTTCCAACCAAAAAGAGCACAGGACCAGACGGTTTTAGTGCAGAATTCTATCAGACCTTCAAAGAAGTCCTGATACCGATACTCTTCAAATTATTCCACAAAATAGAAACTGAAGGAACACTACCCAACTCATTCTATGAAGCCACAATTACCCTGATACCAAAACCTCACAAAGATCCAACAAAGAAAGAGAACTACAGGCCAATTTCTCTTATGAATATCGATGCAAAAATACTAAACAAAATACTTGCCAACCGCATCCAAGAACACATCAAAATGATCATTCACTATGATCAAGTTGGCTTCATCCCAGGGATGCAGGGATGGTTCAATATACGGAAATCCATCAACGTAATCCACTACATGAACAAACTCAAAGAAAAAAACCACATGGTCATCTCATTGGATGCTGAAAAAGCATTTGACAAAATTCAGCATCCTTTCATGCTAAAGGTCCTAGAAAGAACAGGAATTCAAGGCCCATATCTAAACATAGTAAAAGCAATATACAGCAGACCAGTAGCCAACATTAAAGTAAACGGAGAAAAACTCGAAGCAATCCCTCTAAAATCAGGGACTAGACAAGGCTGTCCCCTCTCGCCATATCTCTTCAATATAGTACTTGAGGTACTAGCTAGAGCAATTCGACAACAGAGGGAAGTCAAAGGGATACAAATCAGAAAGGAAGAAGTCAAACTGTCACTATTCGCAGATGATATGATAGTTTACTTAAGTGACCCAAAAACCTCCACCAGAGAACTCCTGCAACTGATAAACAACTTCAGCAAAGTGGCTGGCTATAAAATCAACTCAAGTAAATCAGTAGCCTTCCTATACGCGAAGGATAAGCAGGCCGAGAAAGAAATTAGGGAAATGACACCCTTCACAATAGCCACAAATGATATAAAGTATCTTGGAGTGACGCTAACCAAACATGTGAAAGATTTATACGACAAAAACTTCAGGTCTCTGAAGAGGGAAATTGAAGAAGACATCAGAAAATGGGAAAATCTTCCATGCTCGTGGGTTGGCAGGACTAATATAGTCAAAATGGCAATCTTGCCCAAAGCAATATACAGATTCAATGCAATTCCCATCAAAATCCCAACTCAGTTCTTCATAGAGCTAGAAAGATCAATTCTCAAATTCATCTGGAATAACAAAAAACCCAGAATAGCTAAAACTATCATCAACAGCAAAAGAACTTCTGGGGGAATCAATATCCCGGACCTCAAGCAATATTACAGAGCAGTGGTATTAAAAACTGCATGGTATTGGTTCAGTGACAGGGAAGCGGATCAATGGAATAGGATCGAAGACCCAGAATTGAACCCACACATCTATGGCCAATTGATCTTCGACAAAGGAGCTGAAAACATCCAGTGGAAAAAAGATAGCCTTTTCAACAGATGGTGCTGGCTCAACTGGAGGTCAACATGCAGAAGAATGAGAATTGATCCACTCTTATCTCCTTGCACTAAGCTCAACTCCAAGTGGATCAAAGACCTCCACATAAAACCAGACACACTAAAACTAATAGAAAAGAAACTGGGGAAGACACTTGAGGACATTGGCTCAGGGGAAAAATTCCTGAACAGAACACCAATTGCTTATGCTCTAAGAGCAAGAATAGACAAATGGGACCTCATAAAACTACAAAGTTTCTGTAAGGCAAAAGACACTGTCAAAAGGATAAATCGGCAACCAACAAATTGGGAAAAATTCTTCACCAACCCCACATCCGACAGAGGGCTAATCTCCAATGTATACAAAGAACTCAAGAGGTTAGACCCCAGAAAACCAAATAACCCTATCCAAAAATGGGGTACAGAGCTAAACAGAGTCTTTTCACCTGAAGAAATTCGGATGGCTGAGAAACACCTTAAAAAATGTTCAACATCACTAGTCATTAGGGAAATGCAAATTAAAACAACCCTGAGATTTCACCTCACACCAGTCAGAATGGCTAAGATTAAAAACTCAGAAGACATCAGGTGTTGGCGAGGATGTGGAGAAAGAGGAACACTCCTCCACTGCTGGTGGGAATGCAAGCTGGTACAACCACTCTGTAAATCAGTATGGCGGTTCCTCAGAAAACTGGGTGTGATACTTCCGGAGGACCCAGCCATACCACTCCTGGGAATATACCCAGAAGATTCACCAGCATGCAATAAGGATACATGCTCCACTATGTTCATAGCAGCTTTATATATAATAGCCAGAAGCTGGAAAGAACCCAGATGTCCCTCAACAGAAGAATGGATACAAAAAATGTGGTATATATACACAATGGAGTACTATACAGCCATTAGAAACAATGAATTCATGAAATTCTTAGAGAAATGGATGGAGCTGGAGAATGTCATACTAAGTGAGGTGACCCAGTCTCAAAAGAATACCCATGGTATACAGTCACTGATAAGTGGATATTAGCCTAGAAGCTTAGAACACCAATGACACAAATCACATATCAAGTGATGTCTCACAAGAAGAAAGGAGTGGACACTGGTGCTAGAATGGACCAAAACATCATTGTGGGAGAGTACAAGAACAGTAAAGTGGGAGGGGGTGGATGCGGGAGCAGGGGGAGGGAAAAGGACATGTGGGACCTTTGGGGGGTGGGGAACCAGAAAAAGGGAAATGAATTGTAAATATAGAATATATACAATAAAAAAAACTTTAGGATATCAGAGTAAAATAAGAAAGGTTGATAAATGAAATTGAACAAAAAATCCAGATAATGTAAATCCACATCGTTTTTCATAAAGAAGTAATTCAAAATGAAAGAAAGTAAGAATCTTCAGCCAAGTCTTCCAATCTAGTTAAATGTCTGTATTTAGAAGAGTGCAAATAGATCCATACCAGTATCCATACATCATATACAAAACCAAACCCAACAAAACCTCAACATGAAGCCAGACATCTTGAGTCAGATGAATAGAATGTGGGGAGGGGCTTAGTACTCATCAGCACAGGAGACAACATCCCACCTGAACAGAACACCAGAGCACAGGGACTAAGAACCACAATCAATAAATGGGACTTCATGATACTGAGATAGTTCTATAAGGCAAAGAACACTATCACAAGGACAAACAGGAGCCTACAGAATAGGCAAAAGTTCTCACCTACACCAGATGTGACAGAAGGTGGATAGCTAAATATACATATGCAAGAAACTAGAAATCAATAAAAAAATCCAATTTCAAAATAGGTTGTAGGTCTAAACAGAATTCTTAATAAAGGAATATCTATTGCAATAGAAGCACTTAAAAGAATGGTCAACATCCCTTGCAGACCATGAAATGCAAATCAAAATGAGTCTAGGATTCTATCTTACAAATGTCAGAATGTCTAAAATCAAAACCACAATGACAGCTAATGCTGGTGAGGATGTGGATCAAAGTGAACACTTCTCCTTTCTGATAGGGATGCATACTTTTATAGCCACTCTGGAGCATAAATTTATATTTAAATTACCATTAAAAGTAAATATACTTAACTCATTATTATATCTCATAAGTATTTCATTTATTACATTTAAACTTTATTGAAATAGCAAACATTAATTGTATATCCACTTAAAAGGAAGCTATAATGTTTCAAACATGAAATATCAAACATCCATTTGTCATCATAACCATTAACAGTTTATGTAAATATATCTGTAACTTCTTCAACTGACAGGGGGTTCTTCAGCTGGAAAATATGATTGTGAATTAGAAGGACAATCCTTAATGTTCTATCCACAGGTTTTAGACCACATAGCTCTTCTGGGCAAGAATAAATGTCCTGATTCCAACCTGTCCTCCAGTGCCATGTGAAGATATCAACCCAGGAAACGGAGAGCAGAAGAAGCTGGGTATTTCACATCATCTGGACTTCATTTCATTTTGATTTTAATCATTCATTTTGTGCATAACAGAGATTTTTAATTCAAGTCTGTAGTATCAATACATTTTATGAGTTTCTTGACTCAGGATAAGAGAGAAGAAAATATCCAAATTAAAAACTATCTTTGTGGCTGTCCATAGTCCTGAAGTGGGAGAGGAAATGATGTCCTCACACTGACACTACACCACTTAGGTATGAACTTAGACAATGTCCTGGATCTGAAGGCCACATTTGTCTGTTTACAATCCTCTGTACCTCACCTGGGATCAGTTTTATCACTTTCCTGTTTTGTGTTTAAGGTATGAGAATTCTTCAATCTGTTGTGGTGTCTCATGTTTATGTTCCACATCCACCCTGGTTTGCAGACTTATCTGCAGACTATTTCATTATTTGATTAAGAACTAGCTCAACTCTTGTAGTAGAGTTTCAGGTTGCAGTAGAGATTCCTGAGATTAATGATGCTTATGTGTTAGGGATTCACTTTCTTTCCCTCCTTTCCAAATCAAATACTAGTAGCACAATTATATTTACATCTCATGAGATAAGATCTTACCTCTAGTAGCAGATGTTATATATCATGTATAGGAATGTTTGGATCATATTATATTCTGTGAATATCTTCAATTGCATTCCTCACCATAAACATATAACAAGTTTTCAAAGCAAAAATAGTAAGATCCTTTGCAATTCAAATGATGGAGGATTTCTGAAGGATATACTGATGGTTCAATTGTATCTTACAATTGTTTTGATCATGTATCACTTTGATAAACAGGAAGACCCAGTCAAGCCTAAAGCACTGATTAGAAATACATTAAATAAACTCTCAGCTTGATTATACCTGAGTCATGGAATTTTGAGCAATGTAAAACCATTCAGTGAAGTTTGGAGCAGCAAGTGAGCTTCTCCAAATTTTCCATAATATTTTATAATTGTTAATATTTCATTGGGAGGGTGCTTATCATCTATATTTATATAACATAGTTTGAAGTATTTTATAGAACACCTAGATATCTTTATTTTTTTTACCAAGCAGTCAACACATATTCTCAGACATTTAATCTCAGACCCAAACTAATCCATGAAAATGTAAAAATTTCATGAAGAATATCTTCAAATATTGCAGCTCATACCACAGTAATAAATCAATATTACAGATGGAGACCCAAGGACTCGGATCCACACCATCTTGGACCCTGCAGCCCAACCAGGGGAAGCTCTGGATACACAGAGAGCCCTGGGTGAGACGGAGCTCCGCGGCCCTGCACTATCCTGGGGAGAACAGCTCAACCAGATGGAGCCCTGCTGACTGGGAGAGCCTCTGCCTAGGCTTCAGCAGCCCAGCCAGGGAGCCCTGGGCCTGCAGGGAATCCTGTGGTTAGACAGAGCCCTGAGACAGGTCACCATCTTGGAGCGGGTAACTGAGCAAGGAGGTCCCGTAGATAGACTGAGACCCAAGGACTATGATCCACACCATCTTGGACCCTGCAGCCCAACAGGTGGGGAGTTCCGGATACTCAGAGAGCATGCAGTGAGACATCTCCTTGGTCCAAGACTATCCTGGGGAGATCAGCTCAACCAGACAGAGCCCTGCCAACTAGGAGAGCCACTGCATAGACGTCAGCAGCCCAGCCAGGGAGCCCAGGGGCCTGCAGGGAATCCTGCAGTTAGACAGAGCCCTGAAACAGGCCACCAACTTGGAGCTGGTAGACTAACCAGGCAAACCAGGAAGAGACCACTGGAGGCCAGTTAAGTATCCAGAGGCAAGCAGGGAGGAGACTTGAATCCAGCCCAGCAGAGCTGAGGAAGTAACTCAGAGCCCAGTGGTGGAAACCTTCCAGTTTCCACCTCAGGAGCACAGGCACCCTCTGAGACAGCAGCACCAAACATCAGGCTCTCAGGAGCTTTAAACACCAGCCAGTAATAACAAGACCAACTAAATCCAGAAATAAACAAATGGCAAAAGGCAAATGTAGGAAAATTACTAGCAGAAATCAAGACAATATGGCAATATCCGAACCCAGTTCCCCAACAGCAGAACGTCCCGGATACCCCAACACACCAGAAAATCAAGATACAGATATAAAATCATTGGTGAGGATGCTGATAGCAGAACACATGGATAGTCTTAAAGAAATACAGGAGAAAATTGATCAAAAGTTAGAATCACTTACAAGGCAAACACAAAAGTCACTTAAAGAAATTCAGGAGAATATGGATCAAAAAGCAGAAGCTAATAATGGGGAAACACAAAAATCACTTAAAGAAATACAGGAGAACGTGGGTCAACAAGTAGTAGTCATGAAAGAGGAAACACAAAAATCTCTTAAAGAATTACATGAAATCACAAACAAGCAAGTGAAACATCTGAGCAAAATCATCCAGGATCTAAAAACAGAAGTAGAAAAAACTAAGAAATCACAAAGGGAGACAACTTTGGAGATAGAAAACCTTGGGAAGAAATCAGGGGCCATATATGCAAGTATCAACAATAGAATACAAGAGATAGAAGAAAGAATCTCAGATGCTGAAGATACCATAGGAACCATGGACTCAACAATCAAAGATAATGCAAAATGCAAAAAGCTTTTAAGCCAAAACATCCAAGAAATTCAGGACACAATGAGAAGACCAAACCTAAGGATTATAGGTATAGATGAGAGGGAAGATTTACAACTTAAAGGGCCAGCAAATATCTTCTACAAAATTATGGAAGAAAATTTCCCCAACCTAAGCAGAGAGATGCCTCTGAATATACAAGAAGCCTACAGAACTCCAAACAGACTGGACCAGAAAAAAAATACCTCCCGTCACATAATAATCAAAACCCCAAATGTACTAAACAAAGAAAGAATATTAAAGTCAGTAATAGAAAAAGGCCAAGTAACATATAAAGGAAGCCCTATCAGAATTAGACAAGACTTCTTACCAGAGACCATGAAAGAGGGAAGATCCTGGGCAGATATCATGCAGACGCTAAGAGAACACAAATTTCACCCAAAACTACTATACCCAGCAAAACTCTCAATCATCATAGATGGGGAAAACAAGGTATTCCATGACAAAAACGAATTTGCACGATATCTTTCCACAAACCCAGCCATACAAAGTATAATAGAAGAAAAACACCAACAGAAGGAGGAAAACTACACCCCAGAAGAAGCGAGATAGAAACCTCCTCTCATCAAACACAGAAGAAGATAGCCACTCAAATATAAAAAATAATTTCAAAAATGTCATGTAGTAATAGTTTCTATTCCCTAATATCTCTTAACATCAATGGACTCAATTCCCCAATAAAAAGACATAGACAGACTGGATACAGAAACAGGACCCCACAATTTGCTGCACACAGGAAATACTTCTCAGTGTCAAAGACAAACACTACCTTAGAGTAAAAGGCTGGAAGACAATTTTACAAGCAAATGGTCTCAGGAAACAAGCTGGGGTAGCCACTCTAATATTGGATAAAATTGACTTTCAACTTAAAGTCATCAAAAGAGCCACTGAAGGTCACTACTTGCTGGTCAAAGGGAAAATCCACCAAAAAGAACTCACAATACCAAACATCTATGCTCCAAATGCAAGGGCACCCTCATTCGTGAAAGAAACTTTACTAAAGCTTAAACCACACATTACACCTAACACAATAATTGTGGGTGACTTCAACACTCCACTATCCTCAATGGACAGATCAGGAAACCAGAAATTAAACAGGAACACAGTGAAATTAATTGAAGCTTTGGACCAATTGGATTTAAAAGATATATATAGAACATTTCATCCTAAAGCAAAAGAATATACCTTTTCACAGCACCACACGGTACTTTCTCCAAAATCGATCATATAATTTGTCACAAGACATCTGTCAACAAATACAAAAGATCGAACTAATCACTTGCCTTATATCAGATCACTATGGAGTAAAAGTGGTCTTCAACAGCAAGAAAAACAACAGAAAGCCCACATACACATGGAAACTGAACAATACTCTACTCAATGACACCTTGGTCAAGGAAGAAATAAAGAAAGAAATCAAAGACTTTTTAGAATTCAATGAAAATGAAGGCACAACCTACACAAATCTTTGGGACACAAGGAAAGCAGTGCTAAGAGGAAAACTCATTGCCCTGAGTTTTCCAAAAAGAACTCAAAAAAACAGGAGAGAGCATACACTAGCAGATTAACACCACACCTGAAAGCCCTGAAACAAAAAGAAGCTAATTCACCCAGGAGGAATAGAAGTCAGGAAATCATCAAAGTAAGGGCTGAAATCAATCAAATAGAAACAAAGGGAACCATACAAAGAATCAACAAAACCAGGAGCTGGTTCTTTGAGAAAATCAACAGGATAGATAAACCCTTAGCCAGACTAACCAAAGGGCACAGAGGCAGTATTCAAATTAATAAAATTAGAAATGAAAAGGGGGATATAACAACAGAGACTGAGGAATTTCAAAAGATCATCAGATCCTACTACAAAAGTCTATACTCACTATACTCAACACAACTGGAGAATCTGGACGAAATGGACAATTTCCTAGACAGATACGAAATAACAAAATTAAAGCAGGATCAATTAGATCAGCTAAACAGTCCCATAACCCCTAGGGAAATAGAAGGTGTTATAGAGAGCCTCCCCCACCAAAGAAAAGCACAGGACCAGATGGTTTTAGTGCAGAATTCTATCAGGCCATCAAAGAAGACCTAATACCAATACTCTTCAAACTATTCCACAAAACAGAAACAGAAGGGACACTGCCCAACTCATTCTATGAAGCCACAATTATGCTGACACCAAACCCACATAAAGATCCAACAAAGAAAGAGAACTGCAGGCCAATCTCCCTTTTGAATATAGATGCAAAAATACTAAATAAAATTCTTACCAACTGAATCCAAGAGCACATTAAATCGATCATTCACCATGATCAAGTAGGCTTCATCCCAGGGATGGAGGAATGGTTCAATATACAGAAATCCATCAATGTAATCCACTGCATATACAAACTAAAAGAAAAAAAAAAACATGGTCATCTCATTAGATGTAGAAAAAGCATTTGACAAAATTCAGCATCCGTTCATGCTAAAAGTCCTGGAAAGAACAGGATTTCAAGGCCCATACCTAAACATAGTAAAAGCAATCTACATCAAACCTGTAGCCAACATCAAACTAAACGGAGAGAAACTTTAATTAATCTCAGTACAATCAGGGACTAGACAAGGCTGCTCTCTCTCTCCATATCTTTTCAATATAGTACTTGAAGTTCTAGCAAGAGCAATTAGAAAACATAAGGAAGTCAAAGGGAGACAAATTGGAAAGGAAGAAGTCAAGCTATCATTATTTGTAGATGATGTGATAGTATATGTAAGTGAACCACCCCCCCCAAAAAAAAAAAAACTCCACCAGAGAAGTCCTACAGCTGATAAACAACTTCAGCAAACTGTCTGGTTATAAAATCAACTCAAGCAAATCAGTAGCCTTCTTTTACTCAAAGGACAAGCAGGCTGAGAAAGAAATTAGGGAAATAGCACCCTTCACAATAGCCAAAAACAATATAAAGTATCTTGGCGTGACTTTAACTAAGCAAGTGAAAGATCTATATGACAGGAACTTCAAGGCCTTGAAAAAAATCGAAGAAGACCTCAGGAGATGGAAAAATATTCCATGCTCTTGGATTGGCAGGATCAATATAGTAAAAATGGCTATCTTGCCAAAAGCAATCTACAGATTCAATGCAATCCCCATCAAAATCCCAAATCAATTCTTCATAGATCTAGAAAGAGCAATTCTCAAATTCATCTGTAGTAACAAAAAACCCAGGATAGCTAAAACTATTCTCAACAATAAAAGAACTTCTGGGAGAATCTATATCCCTGACCTCAATCAGTACTACAGAGCAATTGTGCTAAAAACTGCATGGCATTGGTACAGTGACAGGCAAGTAAATCAACGGTAAAGAATTGAAGACCCAGAAATGAAGCCACAGAGTTATGGTCACTTGATCTTTGATTTAGGATCTACAACGACCCAGTGGAAAAATGATAGCCTTTTCAACAAATTGTGTTCGTTGTACTGGAAGTCAACATGCAGAAGAATGTGAATTGACCCACTCTTATTTCCTTGTACTAAGATCAACTCCAAGTGGATAAAGGACCTCCAGATAAAACCAGACACACTGGAACTAATAGAAAAGAAACTTGGGAAGACCCTGGAGGACATGGGCACAGGGGGAAAGTTCCTGAACAGGACACCAATAGCTTATGCTCTAAGATCAAGAATTGACAAATGGGACCTCATAAAATTGCAAAGTTTCTGTAAGGCAAAAGACACTTTCAGACGGACAAAACAGCAACCAACAAATTGGGAAAAGATCTTCATGAACCCCACTTCTGACAGAGGGATAATATCCAATATATGCAAAGAATTCAAGAAGTTAGACCCCTAAGAACAAAATAACCTTATCAAAAAATGGGGTACAGAGCTAAACAAAGAAGTTTCACCAGAAGAAATTCCGATGGCTGAGAAGTACCTTAAGAGATGTTCAACATCATTAGTCATCAGGGAAATGCAAATCAAAACAACCCTGAGATTCCACCTCACACCAGTTATAATGGCTAATATTAAAAACTCAAGAGACAACAGGTGCTCGCAAGGATGTGGAGAAAAAGGAACATTCCTAAACTGTTGGTGGGATTGCAAGATGGTACAACCACTCTGGAAATCAGCCTGGTGATTCCTCAGAAAATTGGGCATGACACTTCCAGAGTACCCTGTCATACCACTCCTGGGCATATACCCAGCAGAATCCCCTGCATACAATAAAGACACATGCTCCACTATGTTCATAGCAGACTTATTTATAATAGACATAAGTTGGAAGGAGCCCAGATGTCCCTCAAAGGTGGAATGTATACAGAAAATGTGGTACATTTACACAATGGAATACTATTCAGCAATTCAAAATAATGAATTCATGCAATTTGTAGGCAAATGGTTGGATCTGGAAAATATCATCCTAAGTGAGATAACCCAATCACAAAAGAATACACATGAAATGCAATCACTGATAAGTGTATATTAATGAGCCCTAAAGCTCTGAATACGCAAGGCACAATTAGCAAATCAAATGATTCCCAAGAAGAAGGAAGGAAAGGACCCTGGTCCTGAAAGCCTTGATCCAGTTTTGTAGGAGAGTATTAGAGCAGAGAAATGGGGGGGGGTGATTGGGGAATGGGCGGAGGGAAGAGGACTTATGGGACATATGTTGAGGGGGGAAGAGGGAAAGGGGAAAGCCTTTGGAATGTAAACAAGAAATTTAGAAATTAAAATAAAATAAAATAAAAAAAGAATCTATGGAGACCATTAAATATTTTGTTGCTTAGATATTTTCCTCAGACATGTACAGATTCTTCTTAGTGCAATGCTCCTTTCCACACAAAAGTAAATATAGCCACAGGCAAACAAGTCTCTGTCACTAACAAAAAAGTTTCCATTACCTTATAGCTCCTTGTCCTTCACAACATCATCAGGGCAGGAGAAGATGTCACCAGCCAGATGAAAAGGTATAGGCTGACCAGGACTGAAGGTGAAGTGACTTATAAACCAGTTGGAAGAACATAAGATTAATATAGATTGATTAAGTTATAAGACTATTTTGGGAACAAGAGTGAGAAGGCTTAGAACTATAATTAATAAATATAAATTTTGTCTTTTTATTCAGAGATAGGGCAGGCATAATAAAGCTATTCGTATTTTCATGTAAGTGTCAATATAAGCAATTTTCTACTATGATTGAGTCAATAACTTTGAAGCATGAGTGTTTGTTCACACACTCAACCAATATCTAATTCTGAGGATATAACCAACATTGCTATTAAAGTTCTCTTTTGTTTAGCTTTGTTTACCAAATGGTTTCTTTGTACAGCACTGATTTGCCTAGGAACTCATTTCTATAGACAAGGATAGCATTGAACTCGGAGATCCACATGTTTCTACATCCCAAATCTTGGCATAAAGTTAATAGGCACTACCTTCTGTGTATGTTGAAATACCCTCAACATCATAAAACATGCAAAAGAAAGTAAGATACACAGAATGGGGTTAAAGGACATGACAATTTTCTCCAGTTAATGTCTGTGATTTTGAGAGTGTCTTAATTAATATAGTTATATCCAGCTGCATCCACTTTTCAAAGAGCAAAGTAAATCTATATAATTGAATTTAAAGTGGTTTAAAGGTCTAAACTGAATTCTTTTATTTAAAAAATATATGTATTCTTTAATCTTTTTTTAACATTCCAGATTTTTATCCCCCTCCCAGTCTACCCTATGACTGTTCCACAACACATACTTACTCCCCCCAATGCAAAACAGCCTTCAAGAGGATCTTACCAGTCCCCAATCCCCATAATAACCTCCCCAGACTATGGGGCCTCAAATCCTTCAGGGTTAGGTGCATCTTCTCTGACTGTGTCCAAACCCAGGAGTTTTCTGTTGTATTTGTGTTTGGGGCTTCATATCGGCTGGTTTATGATCCCTGTTTGTTCTCTGCCCTAAAGATCACTGGGACCAGGTTAGTTTAGTCTGCTGGTCTTCCTCTAGGATCACTCTCATGCTTAGATTGTTCCATCTTTTCCCTAATTCAATCATAGCATTCACCAGCATCTGTCAATTGGTTGGGTATAAATATGTACATCTGACTCTTTCAGCTGTTTGCTGGGCACCCTAAGGGAGTCATTATAGGCTCCTGTTTGTAAGTACATCATAACATCATCAATAGGGTCAGTACTTGGAGCCTCCCCTTGAGCTGGATCAAGTTTGGGCCTGTCTATGGACCTCTTTTTCCTCGGGCTCTTCTCCATTTGTGTCCTTGCAGTTCTTTAAGACAGGGTAAATTCTGGGTCAGAGTTTTTGACTGTGAGATATCAACCCCATCCCTCCAATTGATGCCCTGTCTTTCTCCTGCAGGTGGACTCTACAAGTTCCCTCTCCCCACTGTAGATCCTTTAATCTATGGTTCTTCCCTTTGAGTCATCATTTGAATTCACTAATGACAGAGAGGCAATTAAAGGAATGTTCAATGCCCTAACTCAACAGGGAAATGCAAATGAAAATGAGTCTGGGATTCCATCTTACAGATGCCAGAATGGCTAAGATCAAAAATACAAGTGACAGCTAAGACTAGTGGAAATGTGGAGCAATGGGAATACTCATTCATAGATTTATATATACTTTGGCACACACATTTATTTTAAAATTATCATTACAAGTAAATATCCCTTGCTAAATTAGTATTGCACATATTTATTTCAATCACTACTTATGAACTTTATTGAAACCACAGTTTTAATTCTACTTAGAAGAAAGCAACAATGTTTCAAACATGAGGTATCAAACATGTACTTATCACCATAACCATCAGCAGCATATGTAAATCTATCTGAAATTTTTTCTACTGACAGGAGGGCTTCCTCAGCTGGAAAATATGGTTTCGACTTGAGAGCTCAGTCCTTGATGCTCCACTCACAGGGCTGAGTCCTACCAGCTCGTCTGGCAGGTGCTGTTGACCTGTTTCCAAGGTGTCCTCTGGTGCAAAATGAAGTTTTCAGCTCAGGGAATGGAGAGAGGTAGATGCTGGCTATTTTGCATCATGTGGACTTCATTACATTTTGGTTTTCATCATTTTTCTTTGTTCATAATAAAGTTTTAGTAGTTCAAAGTTCAAAACTATTATATTAATCCCTTGTATAATTTTGGTGACTCAGGATAGGAGATAAGAAAGTACTTAATTAAAGGCTGTCCTTGTGGATGTCAAGAATCCTACAGATAGTGAAGAAATGATGTCTTCACACCATCATCAGGCCCTTGCTCCTTATGTATTAATTTAGATAATGTTTACTATAAAGTTTGAAACTCAAAGGCCTCTGTTCACAAATTTGACGACCTGCTGGTATCAAGTACATCACTGTCCAAACTTCTGATTAGGGTATGAGAATCCTTAAATCTTGTGCTGTGTCCAAGGTTTGTATACCACATCTATCTGAGTTTTTACATTTACTTTCGGGACACCTTTTGCCCATTGTACTGTCCTCCTGAGTGTCCAACATCTGATAGAACTAAACAAAAGAAGTGGGATTTCTCTCTTTTTAAAATTGTAACAAGTAGAATGCAGTGAAAAAAAATGAAGGCACTGACAAGTGAATAAATGAAATCAGAAAAATGTGAACCAAGAAATTGACAGATTAATAAAGTCAATGAACAATCATTCCTTTTTGTATAATTATACCATTCATTTCTGCCTGCCTGCTGATGACTCTTAGTCTTATACTAAGGCTACACTCTCCATACATGTGTGTGTGTGTGTGTGTGTGTGTGTGTGTGTGTGTGTGTGTGTATGTGAATGTGTATGAAAATATGTTCTGACAAGACTCACATAGGGAGCAATTTCTGGCTTCAGACACAGAGCAAGATGAAGGCTGGAGATACATCATTGCTCTGAGATCTTCATGTGTCCTTCATGGAAAAATACAAGGTAATGATCCCTTCATGAGTGATCAGAGTCAGGACACTTCATGTTAGACTAAGCGTGTCTCTCAATCTGCTAGATCTATACCTCATTCATCTGAAATGTTTCATTCTGAGGGCACTTGTATTTAGTTAGCTACTCTATATGGAGATCAGAGATGAGCTCCTTTGTTTAATATCACAAATTATTTCCTCTAGAGTCCTAAAATTTAAGTACACCATCAGAGTGAGCACTTGATGAGGGAATGCAAATCCCTTCTGGCTCCACCAAAACTCAGGCTAAAAAGCCAGTGGATAACCTGACTACTCACCAGTGTGCAGACATAGACAGGCTTATTTCCTCATTCCTACTGCTGATTTTCCCTGAATATGAGTCCCTAGGCTTCCTAATGGATGAACTTTTCTGTCATTATTCTAGTCTAATCTTATTATTTGTATTAGTTTCTTCACAGATGTGCTGTCTCAGTTTATTCTGGAAGAGTCTTTCCCTGGGATATTACAGCACTCACAGACCCTCAATCTCATTTTCTCTTTCTTGGGCTTTCACTGAGCACTTATGGTATAGGTGTGAGCTGAGTTTGTCAGTCCTCAGAGAAGGGAATGGAGTGGCTGACAAACATTTGGTGGGATGATAGTAAGTAAGATAAACCATCCTTAAAGAGCCAGATCACAATCTATGCACCAAGGTGGATGTGCTAACTTGATTAAAATATATGAAATCCAACTCTCACATTCTTCCATGCCGATCCAAACAATAAGAACTATATGGCTAATCATACAAGAAAACACATATGCTACTCAGCTATTTCCATTGAGCACATGCTTTAATTTTGAATGGCTTGATTTTTCCAGGTTTTGTGGTGTTAACTACATCTGCTAAGAGTTCATGTTTACAATGACCATGTGCAGTCCCAAGACACCATGGAGAGATTCTCATTACAGGTCTCTAAGTTTCAGACCTTTTATCTGGATGGTTCTTTGTCAGTATCTGTAAGTTTTTTTTCACTAATTTTCCATTTTGTGAATACAGTAGGATTTCAGCAGTGAGTGTAAAACTGTTTCAGCATTTAAGGGTGCAGCCAGATCCTGAGCTGCTTCAACATTTTAGTTGTTTATATGTATAGTCTTAATCCTGTGTACCATTATAGTGTAAGTCTTTTCACCGTGTCTACTAAACTATGTTAGTTGAGTGATTTACCCTTTGAATACATGTGTTCTGCCCCAGGTATATTCCAATGATATCAGGAAAGAGCCTGTTATCTACTGTCATTACATTTTTATAAATGGAAACTCCTAGAACTGGATCAAACTTCCAGCAAGCAGTAACCTAGCTTCAAGAGAGACATTATAGTAATATTGGCACAAATTAAATTCACTGACTCATAAACCATCATCCCCAGGTAAACTAGGGCCATTTCTCTCTTCTGTGGAACTCTGTCAACACTGAAGTTACATGGATGTGTTTTTTTTTCCCCCTTAGGCTAGACAATGCAACTTCAGTGTAAGCCATGAAAAATCTATTTTTTCAGGGAGGCTTGTGACCAGCAGATGGCACAATGAGGCCATGAATCCACATAGAGAGATGAGGTGGTTTTTGAGGGGACTCTGTGTTTTTTTTTTATTAAGTGTACTAACTGATCTGCACTGTGGTGATTAGCATGTGATGTCTCCATGCTCAAACACCATAAAGATTCTTGGCTAAATATTTTGCAGATTTATGTTCACTCATTTTTATTAGGTTTTTAGAATATTTTGGGCAAGGTAATACAATTTATTTTAATAACTGATTTCCCCAATTCTAAATATTTCCAGATTCTTTATTCCCCTGAATTAGTCCAAGTACACACTTTTTTCTTTTTGAATATAAACTCCCAAAAAGAATTTAAAAGGGGATTAAAACCAAACAGAAACAAAACAAAACCAATAAAATATGAGGCATACAAACAAAGCAACCAAGAGGGAAAGGAAGAGGGAGAAGGAGAGGGAGATGGAGAGGGAACTGGAGAGGGAAATGGAAGAGGGGGAGGGAAAAGAGAGAGGGAGAGGTAGAGGGGAGTGATAGAAGGGAGAGGGAGAGGGAGAGTTAGAGTGAGAGGGAGAGAGAGAGAAAGAGAGAGAGAGAGAGAGAGAGAGAGAGAGAGAGAGAGAGAGAGAAAATCACTACTCTATAGCCATGATATATAGGCAAAACATCAGTGAGACAAAAATAGTTGAACAAGGCAATATTAGTAAAACAAGTTTGCAAAAATGCTATTCAATTTTTTGACTATTAACTGCTAAGCATGTCTTCATGATTAACTGTCTTTAATATATCCTGTGAGATTCCATTGGGAAAACTAATTACTCCTTCAAATGTGAGAGTCAGTTGCAATTCTTTTTGGTTAGGTCTGAGATCCTGTGTCTATTTCTCTCTCCCAAACTTGGGATTTTATCTGGGTTGACTTCGTCCATGCTCTGTTCCTGCAGCCACGGTCTCTGAATTCATATGTGCATACATCCAATTTTGTCTTTCAGACTCTTTCCTTAGAGTCCTGCAACTGCACTGGCTCTTATTATCTACTCAATTTTAAAACAATTTACTCTCAATTTTTATCTCAATTTTTCTATAGCAACTTTATATATTCCTCATACTCTACTGTCCCAATTCTATTCTCTCAGCTTCTACAATTAAGTACACCAAACACAATATTGAAATCTTGGAACACATGTGAATGAGAACAAAAGAGCACTTGCCTCATGAACATGTTGACCTATTCAGTATATTTCTTTCCGGTTTCATATATTTATAGATAAAATAATTCATGTTTTGTCACTGAGTAATATTCACTTTTCTATATGTACAAATTTGTCATTTTTTATGCTTTACTAGAAATCTGCAATGATTTATTCCTCTATTTTTTAAAAAGCTCATGAATAACATACTGAGAACAATGTTGAGTCATTTGAGTACATGTGTAAAAAGACTATTTCTGGGAAACAATAATTTTATTTTTTATATTTTGGCCAATTTTCATAGGAAAGTCTTCATCCCAGGTAAGTTTGGTTAAAGACTCTGTTTAGAAATGATGTATAGGCCCTAGTTGTATTGCTAAGGGTCTGTTGTCCACCTGCCTTAGAATGTTTATATTTGTATCCAGGAGACTGTCTGATTGATCACAGAGGATCAAACATGCTCTGTGTAAAGATTAATGCAGACATTCATGAGTGGTCTGACTGTTTAGAATGATTGACAGTGTATTCAGGAACAGGTGATTCAATGATACCAACCTCTTACCCAAGAATCAAAGACCATCATAAAACATGGAAAAAGTATGTAAGATTCCAAGAATGGGGTTAAAGGATATGAAATCTTATCTCCAGGGATTTAACTGTTCTTAGTGCACACATGATTTCCTAGTTGCTTTATTGCCAGAAAAAAAAAACACAAATCAAATTGAAATTGCCACATGAGAGACCTTGATATGACTGAGCAGGTAAAAATTTCTACCTGCAAACATAGTGATATCTATTGAATCCCTTCAAATTCCATTATACAAATCATCCTCTAAGTTTGATATGTTCCACTTGATGCAGGCACATGCTGTTATCAGCACCAAGAATAATACAACAATTTTAAAATTAATACATGGATGGGATATACTCTTGAGGGACCACAGCTAGAAAAATGTCTTTTGGCATTTGCTGACTGATGGGAAAATTATAATTTATTTTTGGGAGTTATATTTCTGGATGTTCACTCTTTACTAGTGATGACCCTATCTATGGGTGTATAGGCACACTAGTTAAACTTACTGTTTCATTATTGAAACAGAAGTGGTCAGGATGTTAGGAAAGAGACTTATAGGAAAGTTCCAAATGGACCTAGTGGTGGTAGATTTTGGTGAGAGTCCAAAGAGATGTTGTTGATCATAGCATGTTTCATAGTTTCATAATCACATTTCACATGATTGAAAATTCAAATAAAAGTCCTTATGAAATATAGAAATAACAATTTCATATATCTATAGAATTTTCATACAGGTATATTTTGTACACTGTGCATTTTTCTCAAATAATGTCTTGTCCCTCCATTCTTCCTTTTATTCTACTATAAATTGGTACATCACCATGTATTTGCATATATAGTTGTCTATAACTATGAAAAATATAAGAGTTAATAATAAGAGTCACAGTTAATTTATAAGATTTTGAGACTGTCGTAATTAATGTAGCTATATTTTAGAGCATTCATTTTTTCCAAAAGTCATGTAAGGTTCTTATACATTTCTGTATTTTTTTTCTTTTTTTTTTCTGGTTGTTCGAGACCAGGTTTATCTGTTGTCCTGGCTGTCCTGGAACTCACTTTGTAGACTAGGCTGGCCTTAAACTCAGAGATCTGCTTGACTCTGCTGCCCAAGTACTGGGATTAAAGGCATGTGCCACCACTACATGGCCACATTTCTGGTTTTATATATAATCTTGCACTAGTGATAAAATCCTTCATACATACATCTATAGCTCATATCTATAATTTAGTTAATCATGACAGTGCTGTAATAATCATTAATATATAATATTTAACCACATTTTCTTTTTTCTTTTTTCTTTTTTTTTTGGTTTCTTTTTTTCGAGACAGGGTTTCTCTGTGTAATCCTGGCTCTCCTGGAACTCACTCTGTAGACCAGGCAGGCCTCGAACTCAGAAATCCGCCTGCCTCTGCCTCCCAAGTGCTGGGATTAAAGGCGTGCGCCACCACCGCCCGGCTTAACCACATTTTCTTTTACACAATTATACATTTTATTGAATTTTGAAGTATAACTTGTTGGAAAGGCAAATATTACTTGCATTTATCCAAAAGATGCTTCTAATTCTCAAAAGCTAGCTATTTTTGGAATTTAGCATCAAAATCATCATCATCATCATCATCATCATCATCATAATCATCTTAATCATCATCATCATCATCATCTTGACAAACAATCAAATTCATGTGTTGCTACTGTCCCAAAGTATAGCAACAGACTCAGCCCAAGAATGTATTGAGAGCTAAGTTCCTGAAGTTATGTCCACAACATGTGACTAGGGCTCAGGGAAAGTGTATAGGATGTACTTCTTCAGAGAGAATTAGGACATGGACCTAAGCATTCTGCTACCTAACCCATGTGCATTTTCAGTCCTTCCTCTATAGTTCCTCTGTAGCTGGACTAGGTTCTTACTTAAGAAATACATTCCTCATGAATATGCAAATTCACTGAATCTATTGCATTAATACAGGTATGTCCACACTCTGATATCAACCTATGATCAGTGTCATCTCTACCGTCACTGAAAACACTGACTGTAAACATGGAATAGGACTGGGTCTTTCTCTTCCTCTTGTCAGTAACAGCAGGTAAGGGACTCAGCAGTTTCAAATCTGAAAAGGAGACAGGGCTTAAGGTAACAATGACATCCACCCTGCCATTCTCTCCATAGGTGTCCAATCACAGGTCTAGCTGCAGCAGTCTGGAGCTGAGCTGGTGAGGCCTGGGGCTTCAGTGAAGCTGTCCTGCATGGCTTCTGGCTACAGTTTTACCAGCTACTGGGTGAGCTGGGTAAAGCAGATGCCTGGACAAGGTCTTGAGTGGATTGGACTTATAGATCCTTCAGATGATTTTACTAGCTACAATGAGAAGTTCGAGGGCAAGACCACACTGACTGGAGACACATCTTCCAGCATAGCCTACATGCAGCTCAACAGCCTGACATCTGATGACTCTGTCATCTATTACTGTGCAAGGCACAGTGTTGAAACCACATCCTTAGTGTGGCAGAAACCCTGGGGCATCAGAAAGTTGCATTGAGAATGAAATGACTGAAACAGTAATTTTCAGACAGTCAGAAATTGCAATTTTGTATGTCCATTCCTTGCCTCTTCCTCACAGTCCTATAGTGCATTTGTCAGCTTTGTCAGTGTCCACCTATGAATAAAGTGATGCTGACTGAAGGTGAACTTACAGTTCACCACCCCTTGTCAATCTCTTCACCAGTGACTACCTTCATTGAAACGTTTCAAAACAATAAACATGGAAAACATGATCCATGATAAAAAAGTCATTGGATCATGAGAGAGCAAACCTGTTTTAAATTGTTAAAATTTATTTAATTAGGAATAATGTATAATATAAGTTTGACTTATAAAATCCAATCCACCAATATCTGGGCAAACAAACGTTCCTTGATAGTCTTAAGTAATAAGTGATCCCTGTTGTGCTGCTCTCTGTTGCCAGGTGTTTCAGCAGAAATTCCACTCTTACAATGTGAAGGATATTTATATCAGAATTCACAGGCATGCAAATATAATAACGTAGGTTGGTCAAATTATTACTAAATCACTTTTCATCAAACTCTTTAACCATCACATTCTATCTACCTGTTAAATTATGTAGGTTCTGAGATTATATGTGAATGTTTGATCTGATATTTACTTCCTTCTAAGACTCAATAGTCATCCCTACAGTCATAGTCTTTTTAGAACATGGACCTATACTGACACAGCATCAACTCTCATAGTCCATTGCATACCTGTTGCTCAGCTTTGTTCTGTAGATAATTTATGAACATGTGTCTCTGTATCCACATATATTTCTTAGGTTTGTTTTGTTACTTTTATTCTGTTTATTTGTTTTGTCCTATTCCCATTTGTTTGTTTTTCCTTTATCTTTGTTATTCTTTTTTATTATATTTATATTTGTTTGTTTTCTAATTAAAGAAACAGAATCAAGTTGGAATACCATTTGGAGTTATTGGAGAGGGAAATCTGTATTTAGAGTATATCACATGAACAAATGTATCTTCAATAGAAATAGAAAAAAGAGATCTTTGAAAAGTTAATAAATGAACAAATAATTCTGATAACATTATTGTTGAGTTACTATCCCATATGATCAAGTGCCCATACTTTAGGTCTCATGTCTTTGTTTAAATTGTTCAAAGTATAATCAGAAGCTAGGTTTGAAAGGACTTAATGGTAAAGCATTTGTCATAGGCATAATTTAAAGGTGTTAAATACATAAAATGTGGATTTTAGCCTCTCTCATTTTCTCTGTCTCTCTGCCTCTGTCTCAGTATCTCTCATTCTCTCTCTCTCTCTCTCTCTCTCTCTCTCTCTCTCTGTGTGTGTGTGTGTGTGAGTGTGTGTGTGTATTCCCATTTGTTTACTTTTCTTTTTTACTATTTTTAGATAGTGTTTTCTAATTTTATAAAGAAACAGGCCCATCCAGCTGGCGGCGGAGCCAGCCTCAGCCAGCTTCCCAGGTGCTCAGACCCAGCCTGCAGAACCGGGTACCCGAGATATCCTGAGTTTAAGAACTTCGGGGACTCAGGCCTGGAGCAGGAGCTGCACACAGAGTAGTGGTTTGGGGGACATCAGCCAGGCCTGGGCTCTGTGCCCAGAGGGCAGACCCCGAACTCACTGCAGCCACTGCCATCTTCCCAGATGTTTCCCATCCAGCAGGCAGTGGAACCAGCCACTGGCATCTTCCCAGCAGCTTTGAACCAGCAGGCAGAACCAGGTAACCGAGATATCCCGCGTTTAAGACCTCTGGGGACTCAGAACACCAGACAGCAAACCCTGAGCAGGAGCAGTGCAGAGCAGATGCCCAGCAGGCAGAATCAAGTACCTGGAATATCCCAAGGTTAAGACCTCGGGGGACTCAGGCCACCTGTCAGCAATCTGTGAGCAGGAGCCCTACAGCACAGTGGTTCAGGTGTCCCAGTCATGGGGAAATAGCCTTACGAGCCCACAGGAGGTTCAAGCACCAGCTAGTAACTACAAGAACAACTAAAACCAGAGATAACCAGATGGCAAAAGGCAAACATAAGATTGTTACTAACAGAAATCAAGGCAGTATGGCAGCATCCGAACCCAGTTCCCCGACAGCAATAAATCTTGGATACCTCAACACACCAGAAAAACAAGACTCAGATCTAAAATCACTGGTCAGGATGCTGATAGAGGAACACTTAGATAAATCTCTTAAAGTAATACATAAGAAAATAGATCAAAAGCTAGAAGCCCTTACAAGGCAAACACAAATAAATCTGGGATATCCCAAAACACCAGAAAAACAAGACTAGATCTAAAATCACTGGTAATGATGCTGATAGAGGATCACTTAGATAAATCTCTTAAAGTAATAGAGGAGAAAGTAGATCAAAAACTAGAAGCCCATACAAGGCAAACACAAAAATCACTTAAAGAAATCCAGGACAATATAGAGCAAAAAATGAATGCCAATAAGGGGGAAAAACAAAAATGACTTAAAGAAATACAAGAGAACATGGGGCAACAAGTAGAAGTCATAAAAGAGGAAACACAAAAATCCCTTAACGAATTACAGGAAAATGCAAACAAGCAGTTGAAAGATCTGAGCAAAACCATACAGAATCTAAAACAGAAGTAGAAACAACTAAGAAATCGCAAAGGGAGACAACGTTGGAGATAGAAAACCTTGGGAAGAAATCAGGGGCCATAGATGCAAATATCAACAATAGAATACAAGAGATAGAAGACAGAATCTCAGATGCTGAAGATACCATAGGAACCATGGATTCAACAATTAAAGTAAATGCAAAATGCAAAAAGCTGGTAACCCAAAACATTCAGGAAATCCAGGACACAATGAGAAGACCAAACCTAAGTATTATAGGAATAGATGAGAATGAAGATCTACAACTTAAAGGGCCAGCAAATATCTTCTACAAAATTATGGAAGAAAACTTCCCCAACCTAAAGAGAGAGATGGCCATGAATATACAAGAAGCCTATAGAACCCCAAATAGACTGGACCAGAACATAAATACTTCCTGTCACATAATAATCAAAACCCCAAATGTGCTAAACAAAGAGAGAATATTAAAGGCAGTAAGAGAAAAAGGACAAGTAACATATAAACGAAGACCCATCAGAATTACACCAGACTTCTCATCTGAGACCATGAAAGCTAGAAGATCCTGGGCAGACCTCATGCAGACTCTAAGAGAACCCAAACTTCAGCCAAAACTATTATACCCAGTAAAACTCTCAATCGCCATAGATGGGGAAACCAAAGTATTCTATGACAAAACCAAATTTGCACGGTATCTATCTACAAACCCAGCCCTACAGAAGATAATAGGGCAAAAATACCAACACAAGGGGGGGAACTACACCCCAGAAGAAACAAGATAGAAACCCCCTCTCATCCAAACCAAAAGAAGAGAATCACTCAAAAAAAAAAAAACCGCCCAAAATGTCAGGAAGTAATAATTACCATTCCTTAATATGTCTTAATATCAATGGACTCAATTCCCCAATAAAAAGACACAGACTAACAGACTGGATATGGAAAAAGGACCCTACATTTGCTGCATACAGGAAACACATCTCAGTGTCAAAGACAAATACCACCTTAGAGTAAAAGTCTGGAAGACAATTTTACAAGCAAATCGTTTCAGGAAACAAGTCAGAGTAGCCATTCTAATATCAGATAAAATTGACTTTCAACCTAAAGTCATCAAAGAGACAAGGAAGGTCACTTCTTGCTTGTCAAAGGGAAAATCCACCAAGAAGAATTCTCAATACTGAACATCTATGCCCCAAATGTAAGGGCAGCCTCATTCATAAAAGAAGATTTACTAAAGCTTAAAGCACACATTGCACCTAACACAATAATTGTAGGTGACTTCAACACTCCACTCACCTCAATGGACTGATCAGTAAAGCAGAAACTAAACAGGGACACAGTAAAACTAATTGAAGCTTTGGATCAATTGGAATATATATATATATATATATATATATATATATATATATATATATATATATATATATATAATTTCATCCTAAAGCAAAAGAGTATACCTTTTTCTCAGTACCGCACAGTACCTTCTCAAAAATTGATCATATAATTGGTCACAAGACAGACCTCAACAAATATAAGAAGACCGAACTAATCTCATGTCTCCTATTGGATCACTATGGAGTAACAGTGGTCTTCAATAGCAAGAACAACAGAAAGCCCCCATACACATGGAAACTGAACAATACTCTACTCAATGACACCTTGGTCAAGGAAGAAATAAAGAAATCAAAGACTTTTTAGACTTCAATGAAAATGAAGGTACGACCTACCCAAATCTTTGGGACACAATGAAAGCAGTGCTAAGAGGAAAACTCATAGCCCTGAGTGCCTCCAAAAAGAAATTGTAGAGAGCATACTCTAGCAACTTAGCAGCACACCTGAAGGCCCTGGAACAAAAAGAAGCTAATTCACCCAGGAGGAGTAGAAGACACGAAATCATCAAACTAAGGGCTGAAATCAATCAAGTAGAAACAAAGAGAACAATACAAAGAATCAACAAAACCAAGAGCGGGTTCTTTGAGAAAATCAAGAAGATAGATAAACCCTTAGCTAGACTAACCAAAGGGCACAGAGACAGTATACAAATTAACAAAATTAGAAATGATAGGGAGATATAACTAGAGAAACTGAGGTAATTAAAAAAATCATCAGTTCCTACTACGAAAGTCTATACTCAACATAACTGGAGATTCTGGAGGAAATGGACAATTTCCTAGACAGATACCAAATACAAAAACTGAACCAGGATCAATTAGATCAGCTAAACAGTCCCATAACCCCCAAAGAAATAGAAGGGGTCATAGAAAGTCTTCCAACCAAAAAAAGTACGGAACCAGATGGTTTTAGTGCAGAATTCTATCAGACCTTCAAAGAAGTCCTGATACTGATACTCTTCAAACTATCCCACAAAATAGAGACAGAAGGGACACTGCCCTACTCATTCTTTGAAGCCACAATTACGCTGATACCTAAACCACAAAAAGATCCAACAAAGAAAGAGAACTACAGGCCAATTTCTCTTATGAATATCGATGCAAAAATACTAAATAATTTCTTGCCAACCGAATCCAAGAGCACATCAAAACGATCATTCACCATGATCAAGTAGGGATGGTTCAATATACGAAAATCCTTCACATAAACAAACTAAAAGAAAAAAACCACATGATCATCTCATTAGATGCTGAAAATGCATTTGACAAAATTCAGCATCCTTTCATGCTAAAAGTCCTGGAAAGAACAGGAATTTAAGGCCCATACCTAAATATAATAAAAGCAAT
This sequence comes from Apodemus agrarius, assembly GCA_964023405.1. Taxonomy (NCBI): domain Eukaryota; kingdom Metazoa; phylum Chordata; class Mammalia; order Rodentia; family Muridae; genus Apodemus; species Apodemus agrarius. The sequence goes on from OZ030011.1 coordinate 5,595,134, forward strand.
ATACAGCAGACCAGTAGCCAACATCAAAATAAATGGAGAGAGAGCTGTAAGCCTCCATATTGCAATCAGGACACAGCTAAAGAGGCCCAGGTAGACAGACACCAGCCTGGGCTACTGTTGTGCAGGGGGATCTGCTAGGCTCTCGCTGCCAGGCAGGCCCAGTGCTGCTGAGGCTCTGCAGGACTTCTCCACACCCTCCTGCTTTGCACCAAGGCAGCAGGTGGCAGCCAGCTAGCTGTCCCTTGGAGCAGTGGTCACGCATAATCACCAGTAGAGAAGCAAGAGGTGAGCTCTGCCTCACGGGAGATTCAAACAGCAGCCAGTCACAACAAGGCCAACTAACACCAGAAATAACCAGATGGCAAAAGGAAAATGAAGGAACTTTTTTACTAACAGAAATCAAGGCAACTTGACAGCATCTGAACCCAGTTAGCCAACAACAGGAAGCCCTGGATACCCCAAAACACCAGTAAAACAAGACTTGGATATAAAATCACTGGTCAGAATGCTGTTAGCTAACACATAGAAAAATCTTGTAAAGAAATAGAGGAGAAAAGGGATCAAATGTTAGAAGCCTTTACAAGGCAAATACAAAAATCACTTCAAGAAATTCAGGAGAAAACGGATCAAAAAGAAGAAGACAATAAGGAGGAAAGACAAAAATCACTTAAAGAAATACAGAAGAACGTGGGTCAACAAGTAGAAGCTATGAAAGAGGAAACACAAAAATCTCTTAAAGAAATACATGAAAAAACAATCAAGCAAGCGAAAGATCTGAGCATATCCATCCAGGTTCTAAAAACAGAAGTAGAAACAACTAAGAAATTGCAGAGGGAGACAACAATGGAGATAGAAAACCTTGGGAAGAAATCAGGGGCCATAGATGCAAATATCAACAATAGAATACAACAGATAGAAGACAGAATCTCAGAAGCTGAAGATACCGTAGGAACCAGTGATTCAACAGTCAAAGAAAATACTAAATGCAACAAAGGTTGTAATCCAAAACATCCAGGAAATCTAGGACACAATGCGAAGACCAGACCTAATGATTATAGGTATAGATGAGAGTGAAGATTTACAACTTAAAGGGCCAGCAAATATCCTCTACAAAATTATGGAAGAAAACTTCCCCAACCTAAAGAGAGAGATGCCCATGAATATACAAGAAGCCTATAGAACCCCAAACAGACTGTACCAGAACAGAAATACATCCTGTCACATAATAATCAAAACTCCAAATGTACTAAAAAAAGAAAGAATATTAAAGGCAGTAAGAGAAAAAGGCCAAGGAACATATAAAGGAAGACCTATCAGAATAACACCAGACTTCTCACCTGAGACCATGAAAGCTAGAAGATCCTGGGCAGATATCAAGCAAACTCTAAGAGAACACAAATTTCAGCCAAAACTACTTTACCCAGCAAAACTCTCAATCGCCATAGATGGAGACATCAAGGTATTCCATGACAAAACCAAATTTGCATGATATCTATCCACAAATCCAGCCATACAAAGGATAATATGGGGAAACACCAAGACAAGGACGAAAACTACACCTGGGAAGAAGCAAGATAGAAACCTCCTCTCATCAAATCCAAAAGAAGATAACCTCTCGAATATAAAATAAATAAATAAATAAATAAATAAATAAATAAATATAATTCCAAAAATATTCGGAGGTAATAATTACTATTCCTTAATATCTCTTAACATCAATGGACTCAATTCCGCAATAAAGACATAGAATAACAGACTGGATACAGAAACAGGACCCTACATTTTGCTGCATACAGGAAACACATCTCAGTGTTAAAGACAAACACTGCCTTAGAGTAAAAGGCTGGAAGACAATTTTACAAGCAAATGTCTCAGGAAACAAGTAGGAGTAGCCATTCTAATATCAGATAAAATTGACTTCCAACCTAAAATCATCAAAAGAGACTCAGAAAGTCACTTCTTGCTGGTCAAAGGAAAAATCCATCAAGAAGAGCTCTTAATACTGAACATTTATGCCCCAGATGCAAGGGCAACCTCATTTGTAAAAGAAACCTTACTAAAGCTTAAAGTACACATTACACCTAACACAATAATTGTGGGCGACTTCAACACTCCACTCTCCTCAATGGACCGATCAGGAAAGCAGAAACTAAACAGGGACACAGTGAAACTAATTGAAACTTTGGACCAACTGGATTTAACAGATATATATAAAACTTTTCATCCTAAAGATAAGAATATACCTTTTTCTCAGCACCGCATGGTACCTTCTCCAAAATTGATCATATAATTGGTCACAAGACAGATGTCAACAAATACAAGAAGATCAAGCTAATCCCATGCCTCCTATCGGGTCACCATGGAGTAAGAATGGTCTTCAATAGCAACAAAAACAACAGAAAGCCCACAAACACATGGAAACTGAACAATACTCTACTCAATGACACCTTGGTCAAGGAAGAAATAAAAAAAAAATCAAAGACTTTTTAGAATTCAATGAAAATGAAGGTACAACCTACCCAAATCTATGGGACACAATGAAAGCAGTGCTAAGAGGAAAACTCATAGATATAAGTACATCCAAAAAGAAACTGGAGAGTGCATACACTAGCAGCTTAACAGCACACCTTAAAGCCCTGGAAGAAAAAGAAGTTAATTTACCCAGGAGGAGTAGAAGACAAGAAATCATCAAACTCAGGGCTGAAATCAATCAAGTAGAAACAAAGGAACCATACAAAGAATCAACAAGACTAGGAGCTGGTTCTTTGAGAAAATCAACAAGATAGATAAACCCTTAGCCAGACTAACCAAAGGACACAGAGACAGTATACAAATTAACAGAATGAGAAATGAAAAGGGAGACATAACAACAGAAACTGAGGAAATTCAAAAGATCATCAGATCCTACTATAAAAGTCTATACTCAAAACAACTGGAGAATCTGGAGGAAATGGACAATTTCCTAGACAGATACCAAATGCCAAAATTAAATCAGCATCTAGGAGATCAGCTAAATAGTCCCATAACCCCTAAAGAAATAGAAAGGGTTATAGAAATCCTCCCAACCAAAAAAAGTATGGGACCAGAAGATTTTATTGGAGAATTCTACCAGACCTTCAAAGAAGACTTAACACCAATACTTTTCAAACTATTCCACAAAATAGAGACAGAAGGGACACTGCCCAACTCATTCTTCGAAGCCACAATTACACTAATACCTAAACCACAAAATGATCCAACAAAGAAAGAGAACTACAGGCCAATTTCTCTTATGAATATCGATGCAAAAATACTAAATAAAATTCTTGCCAACCGAATCCAAGAGCACATCAAAACGATAATTCACCATGATCTAGTAGGCTTCATCCCAGGGATGCAGGGTTGGTTCAATATACAGAAATCCATGAATGTAATCTAATACATAAACAAACTAAAAAAAAAAAAAAAAACGCATGGTCATCTCATTAGATGCTGAAAAAGCATTTGACAAAAATCAGCATCCTTTCATGCTAAAAGTCTTGGAAAGAGCAGGAATTCAAGGCCCATACCTAAACATAATAAAAGCAATCTACAGCAAACCAGTAGCCAACATCAAAATAAATGGAGAGAAACTTGAAGCAATCCCACTAAAATCAGGGAATAGACAAGGCTGCCCTCTCTCTCCGTATCTTTTCAATATAGTACTTGAAGTTCTAGCAAGAATAATTAGACAACATAAGGAAGTCAAAGGGATAAAAATTGGAAAGGAAGAAGTCAAAGTATCATTATTTGCAGATGATATGATAGTTTACTTAAGCGACCCAAAAAACACCAGAGAACTTCTACAGCTGATGAACAACTTCAGCAAACTGTCTGGTTATAAAATTAACTCAAGCAAATCAGTAGCCTTCTAGTACTAAAAGGACAAGCAGGCTGAGAAAGAAGTTAGGGAAATAACACCCTTCACAATAGCCACAAACAACATAAAGTACCTTGGCATAACTCTAACCAAACAAGTAAAAGATCTGTATGACAGGAACTTCAAGTCCTTGAAGAAAGAAATCGAAGAAGACCTCAGAAGATGGAAAAATATTTCTTACTCCTGGATTGGCAGGATCAATATAGTAAAAATGGCCATCTTGCCAAAAGAAATAGACAGATTCGATGAGATCCCCATGAAAATCCCAAATCAATTCTTCATAGATCTAGAAAGAGCAATTCTCAAATTCATCTGGAGCAACAAAAAACCAGGATAGCTAAAACTATTCTCAATAAAAAGGAATTCTGGGGGAATAAATATCCCTGACCTCAAGCAGTACTACAGAGCAATTGCGTTAAAAACTGCATGGTATCGGTACAGCAACAGGCAAGTAGATGAATGGAATAGGATTGAAGACCCAGAAATGAACCCACAGACTTATGGTCACTTGGTCTTTGATAAAGGAGCCACAACCGTCCAGTGGAAAAAAGACAACCTTTTCAACAAATGGTGCTGGTTCACCTGGAGGTCAACATGCAGAAGAATGCAAATTGACCCACTCTTATCTGCTTGCACTAAGATCAACTCCAAGTGGATCAAGGAACTCCACATAAAACCTGACACACTGAATCTATTAGAAAAGAAACTTGGGAAGACCCTGGAAGACATGGGCATAGGGGGAAAGTCCTGAACAGAACACCAATAGCTTATGCTCTAAGAACAAGAATTGACAAATGGGACCTCATAAAATTACAAAGTTTCTGTAAGGCAAAGGACACTGTCAGAAGGACAAAACGGCAATCAACAAAGTGGGAAATGGTCTTCACCAACCCCACATCCGACAGAGGGCTAATATCCAATATATACAAAGAACTCAAGAAGTTAGACCCCAAAGAACCAAATAACCCTATCAAAAAATTGGGTACAGAGTTAAACAAAGAATTTTCACCAGAAGAAATGTGGATGTCCGAGAAACACCTTAAGAGATGTTCAACCTCATTAGTCATCAGAGAAAAGCAAATCAAAACACCCTGAGATTCCACCTCACACCAGTCAGAATGGCTAAGATTAAAAACTCAAGAGACAACAGGTGCTGGCGAGGATATTGAGAAAGAAGAACACTCCTCCACTGTTGGTGAGATTGCAAAATGGTAAAACCGCTCTGGAAATCAGTGTGGCGATTCCTCAGAAAATTGGGCATGTCACTTCCAGAGGACCCTGGCATACCACTCCTGGGCATATACCCAGAGGATTCCCCTGCATACAATAAAGACACATGCTCCAGTATGTTTATAGCAGCCTTGTTTATAATAGCCAGAAATTGGAAGGAGACCAGATATCCTTCAAAAGAGGAATGGATACAAAAAATGTGGTATATTTATACAATGGAGTACTACTCAGCAATTAAAAATAATGAACTCATGCAATTTTTAGGTAAATGGTTAGATCTGGAAAATATCATCCTAAGTGAGCTAACCCAATCACAAAAGAATACACATGAAATGCAATCACTGATAAGTGGATATTAATGAGCCCAGAAGCCCTAAATACTCAAGACACAAATAGCAAGTCAAATGACTCCCAAGAAGAAGACAGGAGAAGACCCTGTGCCTGCAAAGATTGGATACAGTATTGTAGACCCAGAACAGAGAAATCGTGTGTGTGTGTGTGGGGGGGAATGATTAGGGAATAGCTGTTGGGGGAGAGGAATTATGGGACATATGGTGTGGGGGAACTGGGAAAGGGGAAAGCCTTTGGAATGTAAAAATAGAATATAGAAAATAAAAATTAAAATAAATAAACTTGGGAAGACCCTGGAGGACATGGGCACAGGGGGAAAGTTCCTGAACAGAACACCAATAGCTTATGCTCTAAGATGAAGAATTGACAAATGGGACCTCATAAAATTACAAAGTTTCTGCAAGGCAAAGAACACTGTCAGAAGGACAAAACAGCAACCAACAAAGTGGGAAAAGATCTTCACCAACCCCACATCTGACAGAGGGCTAATATCCAATATATACAAAGAACTCAAGAAGTTAGACCCCAAAGAACCAAATAACCCTATCAAAAAATGGGGTACAGAGCTAAACAAAGAATTTTCACCAGAAGAAATTTGGATTGCAAAATGGTAAAACCGCTCTGGAGATCAGTGTGGCGGTTCCTCAGAAAACTGGGCATGTCACTTCCAGAGGACCCTGGCATACCACTCCTGGGCATATACCCAGAGGATTCCTCTGCATACAGTAAAGACACATGCTCCACTATGTTTATAGCAGCCTTGTTTATAATAGCCAGAAATTGGAAGGAGCCCAGATATCCCTCAAAAGAGGAATGGATACAGAAAATGTGGTATATTTATACAATGGAGTACTAGTCAGCAATTAAAAATAATGAACTCATGCAATTTTTAGGTAAATGGTTAGATCTGGAAAATATCATCCTAAATGAGCTAACCCAATCACAAAAGAATACACATGAAATGCAATCACTGATAAGTGGATATTAATGAGCCCAGAAGCCCTAAATACTCAAGACACAATTAGCAATTCAAATGACTCCCAAGAAGAAGAATGGAGAGGACCCTGGGCCTGTAAAGATTGGATCCAGTATTGTAGGGGGAGGGATGAGTGGGGAATAGCAGGGGGGAGGAATTATGGGACATATGGTGGGGGGGACTGGGAAAGAGGAAACCCTTTGGAATGTAAATGTAAACATAGAATATAGAAAATAAAAATTAAAAAAAATAAATAAATGGAGAGAAACTTGAAGCAATCCCAATAAAATAAGGGACTAGACAAGGCTGCCCTCTCTCTCCACATCTCTTCAATATAGTACTTGAAGTTCTAGTGCGAGCAATTAGACCACATAAGGAAGTCAAAGGGATACAAATTGGAAAGGAAGAAGTGAAACTATCACTTTTTGCAGATGATATGATAGTGTACGTGAGTGACCCAAAAAACTCCATCAGAGAATTCCTACAGCTGATAAACAACTTAAGCAAAGTGGGTGGTTATAAAGTCAACTCAAGCAAATCAGTAGCCTTCTTGTACTCAAAGGAAAAGCAGTGTGAGAAAGAAATTAGGGAAATAACACCCTTCACGATAGCCACAAACAATATAAAGTATCTTGACATGACTTTAAACAAACAAGTGAAAGAACTGTATAACAGGAACTTCAAGTCCTTGAAGAAAGAAATAGAAGAAGACCTCAGGAGATGGAAAAATATTCCATGCTCTTGGATTGGCAGGATCAATATAGTAAAAATGGCCATCTTGCCAAAAGAAATCTACAGATTCAATGCAATCCCCGTCAAAATCCCAAATCAATTCTTCATAGTTCTAGAAAGAGCAATTCTCAAATTCATCTGGAGTAACAAAAAACCCAGGATAGCTAAAACTATACTCAACAATAAAAGGACTTCTGGGGGAATCAATGCCCCCGACCTCAAGCAGTACTACAGAGCAATTGTGTTTAAAATTGCATGATAATGGAAGAGTGACAGGCAAATAGATCAATGGAATAGAATTGAAGATGTGGAAATGAACCCACAGAATTATGATCACTTGATCTTTGATAAAGGAGCTACAACCATCCAGTGGAAAAAAGATAGCCTTTTCAACAAATAGTGCTGGTTCTAATGGAGGTCAGCATACAGAAAAATGTGAATTGATCCACTTTTATCCCCTCATACTAAGTTCAACTCCAAGTGGATCAAGGACCTCCACATAAAACCAGATACACAGAAACTAATAGAAAAGAAACTGGAAGACCCTTGAGGACATGGGCACAGGAGGAAAGTTCCTGAACATAGCACTAATAGCTTATGCTCTAAGGTCAAGAATTGACAAAAGGGACCTCATAAAATTACAAAGTTTCTCTAAGGCAAAGGACACTCTCAGAAGGACAAAACAGCAAACAACTAATTGGGAAAGATCTTCATCCACCCCATATCTGACAGAGGGCTAATATCCAATATATACAAAGAACTCTACAAGTTAAACCCCAGAGAACCAAATAACCCTATTAAAATGGGGTACAGAGCTAAACAAAGAAGTTTTACCTGAAAAGGGTAGATGGCTGAGAAGCACCTTAAGAAATGTTCAAAATCACTAGTCATTAGGGAAATGCAAATCAAAACAACCCTGAGATTTCACCTCTCACCAGTCAGAATGGCTAAGGTTAAAAACTCAGGATGTGGAAAAAGTGGAACACTCCTTCACTGCTGGTGGAATTGCAAGATGGTACAACCAGAATAGAAATCAGTTTGGCGGTCCCTCAGAAAACTGGGCGTGACACTTCCAGAGGGCCCTTTCATACCACTCCTGGGCATATACCTAGATGATTCCCCTGCAGGCAATAAGGACACATGCTCCATTATGTTCTTAGCAGCCTTGTTTATAATAGCCAGAAGCTTGAAAGAACCCAGATGTCCCTCAATGGAGGAATGGATAAAAAAAAAATGAGGTATATTTATACAACTATACTCAGCACTTAAAAACATTGAATTCATGAAGTTTGTAGGCAAATGGTTGGAACTGGAAAATATCATGTGAGGTAACCCAATCACAAAAGAATACACATGGAATGCAATCACTGATAAGTGGATATTAATTAGCCCAGAAGCTCTGAATACTCAAGACACAATTAGCAAATCATGATTCCCAAGCAGAAGGGAGGAAAGGGCCCTGGTTCTGAGAAGACTTGATCCAGTATTGTAGGGGAGTACCAGAACAGAGAAATGGGAGGGGGTGATTGGGGAATGGATGGAGGGAAGAGGACTTATGGGACATATGGTGAGGGAGGAACCAGGAAAGGGGAAAGCATTCCGAATGTAAACAAAGAATATAGAAAATTTTAAAAAAAGGTATAGATATTTAAATAAAACAATGAAAGTATAAGTATTCATTTTCTTTTTCATACTTAATAAAAAACCCATATGATCATTTCTTAAACATTTCAAGCTTCTAATAAAGTAAAGACCTACTAACTGGATAAAAAAGACTGGATGTGTTTCTAGGAGAAGCTTTATTTATATATTTGTAGAAATCTATAGATGACAGACCAGCTGAGTGTGCCAGGCTTTCTCCATGGATTTAAACCATCATAATATGCAGACTCTTTAATATGCCAGAAAATACAGAAAACATTAAAAGAAGACCCAGAAGACATGGTCCTTGATTGTATCTGATTGGACATTTAATTCTATACACAGGGAATGCAGGAGATACAAAATTGTTAAATATAAACCTATCTGTATGATTTCCTACCAGAATGCTATTTGACCAATTGTATAACTTCACCATATGTCATGATGCTTTTTCTCATTGTGTATTATCTACGTATGTTTTGTCACTAATTATTTTCTCACAGACTTGATGTAGTGTTTTTGCTTTGTCTTTGTAAAGATTGTTAATTCTCTTTCCTGACTTAAGAGATTTATAACTGAAGTAAACTTAGACATTACAACCTTAATTGCTATTTTCTGGATCAGTTGCAGCTTATGCTGTCTTCCTAGTCCATCAGGTACATACTGCTAATAATGTAAAGTCTTTAACATAAAATATTTCTTTAGCAATGAATACTCATGACAGGATTGATAGAGCTTTCACAGATAGAATCAACTCTTCAGAGGAACCCATTCTTTACCTACGAACTCAGGAGCAATATATTAAAACACGTTTAACTACCTCAAGTCATGCCAATTATAAAAGATTTTGTGTCACCCATCTGCCCTACAATGGGTCAGAAATGATCTGGCAACAGGTACAAGCCCATTTGCATTTTATGTGGAATCATTCACAACTTGTTGTTGATATGTATACTTTACATACCCAGATTAGTGCCATCAGTCACTCCAGACTAAGAGTTCTTCAGCAGCAGAATTGGCTGATTATGTTTCAATTCAATCATAAATTTTCTTATCAATTTGGAGACTATAACAGTATTAGTTATTCTGCTTCTGTTTCTTCTTCCAGGCATCTTCAAGTGCTTTGAGAATACTATTGGGACTGCTCACAGTAAGATATGTACACTTAATTTATATTACTTGAAAGAAAGAAATGTCAGGAGCCATAGTGGGACAAGCTAGTAACTAGCAGGTGATCATCCTGAGATGGCCGGCTTCATATTTGTATGTAATCAGCTACAGGCACACCTTTCTTTGGCAATGCTGTAAGGGATTCATTTTAGGAAAGATTTCTGCATTAATATTCATTTCCTGTTATTATTAAATGAATATGACAATCACTAAGTAATAGCATGTCCCATTGGAGCAGATATCTACAGATCCAAGATGTACTGTCTTGTAGTAATGTTATATAAACAAATAGATGACTTAAGTTTTAATTATGATTCTGTAAGAACTTCTAAAATTATATCAGTGAGTATTGAGCTCGTGAATTAGTCCAGAACAATTGGCTGAAAATTCTTTGTTTCATTAATTTTGAATTACAGTCTTTGTTATGAAAAACAAGATGTCCATCTACATTTGGATTTACATCATTTGGATGTTTTATTTGACTCCATTTATCAACCATTCTTATTTTACTCCAATATCCTGCTGTTTTTATTATGGTAATTTAAGTCACATAGGGATGGCTCCTCAAGGAAGCAGAAAGAAACAAATAACTGTACTCCATTCAGAAAGTAAGAGTGGAGGTTCTTAACAAACTAGTGTTATATTGCTATTTGTGGGAACAAAACACATCCTAATTTCCCAGAATAATTATTCCAGACTCTTTCATCATTAGATTATTATAAGTCTTTGGGGAGGTGTCACATGTACTTTATGGCATGATGTAATCAGTTGTTCAGAGACCACACTAGACTTGAGGTTTTAGCAAGAGAACTATATACATGGTGATGAGATACTTATTAAAGTGTTTCTGTATAAACGCCCTTAAGCATTACTCTTCAATTGGATTTAGCATGAGTATGGAAATTAGCATTGCCTGAAGACCCTTTTTCAAATTCCATTATTAAGTTGAAATATACCTACAATGAACAGTCTGTGCTCAGACTACAAATTCCAATCCAGGTTGACAAAGTCAATCTATACCACATTCTCATTCTCATCTTTACATTGTTTGTTTCTTTCTATGACATCTGCAGGGATTCCCTCAAGAAATAAAAGATTTCCTATTAGAAATTATTCTGCACCCCTAGAGGTTAATAATGGAAAATTCATTACTGAAAATACACCAAAAAGCACACACACACACACACACACACACACACACACACACAGAGAGAGAGAGAGAGAGAGAGAGAGAGAGAGAGAGAGAGAGAGGGAGGGAGAGAGACAGACAGAGATAGAGAAAGACAGAGAGACAGACAGAGAAACAGAGAGACTAAGAAGGGCTAAAACCCAAATATCTTATTTATGTGCTTTACAACACCCAACCGGACATCTCCATATCTCTGTGACCTCCCATGAATATACCTATTTTAGAGCGTTAACTGTCACTGTTTCTTTCTAAATCTCAAAACTCTACTTGTATTCTGCCTATCAAAGGAGATATAATAGGCCTTTTTCAAGAATCACTTCATCCATTTTATTTCTCTAAGAAGTACTATTCTCATGCCAACCTAAAAATAACACATCAGTCCTATTTTAAAGGGGTACCATCTAGTGAAGGGGTTTTGCCTATAACCTCAGAATCTAAGATTGTAAAAATCTCTGTTTTTGCTGTATAAAAAAACAAGTATTCATTTTTAAGATTGCAGAAAGAAAACGAAGTACAACCATCACTACCCCATGAGTGCCTTACTTATAGAAGTATGGCTCCATGCATAGCCTACTGCATAAATAAGCCAATAGAATCTAAGAAATTCAGAGTCTTCAATAACTTGTAAATTTTCTATAAATTGATTTAAAGTGTTTTGAAATAACAAGTATTTGTGACTTGGCTTTCCTGCCCAAACTAAGGGACAATTGTTTCATCTTTTCTAACATCTTTTCTTAAAGAAGTTGTGCACAGACTCTGGTCATTTCTTTCCATGAGTAAGTATTGAGTTTGAAGGAGACCCAGCCTTCATTCTTCATGTTTAACATGCATTTGTAGGGTATTTAATATATACCTAGACCTATTTATATAAGGAAAATGATGAAAACAATTTCTAAAAGCATTGCTAGCTTCTAATGATATAAAGATTTACCTCTAAAACTAAAATGGCAAAAGGCTCAGACTAAAAGAAGAGTTATAAAAACACAAAGAATTACACATTTTACATATGACTTTCTCTCCTGGATTTTGCATATACTTTAAGGGTTTAAACAAAGACATAAGACTTTTGAGCAAATGAGTAAATTACTCAGCATATATCAGAATTTTGTTTATTAATATTTTGAAATTCATTTTTCTATGTATTATTGAAAATAGATGGCTTCATGCAATATATTCTGATTACAGATTTCCATTCCCCAACACCTTTGAGATCTTCTTCCAGCTCTATTCTGTTTCTTTTTTTTTGGGGGGGGGGTGGAAAGAATTTATTCAGATTACACTTCGCACATTGCTATTGATCACCAAAAATGTCAGGACTAGAACTCAAGCAGGTCAGGAAGCAGGAGTTGATGCAGAGGCCATGGAGGGATGTTACTTACTGACTTTCTTCCCCTGGATTGCTCAGCTTTCTTTCTTATAGAACCCAAGACTACCAGCACAGAGATGGCACCCACACACAAAGGCCCCCCACTTGGTCACTAATCGAGAAAATGCCCCCAGCTGGATCTCATGAAGGCACTTACCCAAATGAAGCTCCATTCTCTGTGATAACTCTAGCCTGTGTCAAGTTGACACACAAAACCAGCCAGTATGAATGACCCCTTGTCAACTTGACCCACAAACACATTGCTATTAAGCCTCAACCGTTACTTTCTTTTTTGTATGTTTGTTTGTTTTCGTTTTTTCCTTATTTTCTATATTCTTTGTTTACATTCCAAAGGCTTTCCCCTTTCCCAGTTCCCCCCCACCATATGTCCCATAAGTCCTCTCCCCCCTAACTACTCCCCAATCCCCCCCCATTTCTCTGTTCTGATGCTCTCCTACAAATCTGTATCCAGTCATTTCAGGACCAGGGTACTTTCCTTCCTTCTTCAAGGGAATCTTTTGATTTGCTAATTGTGTCTTGAGTATTCAGAGATTTTGGGCTCATTAATATCCACTTATCAGTGATTGCATTTCATGTGTATTCTTTTGTGATTGGGTTAAGTCACTTAGGATGATATTTTCCAGACCCAAACATTTGCCTACAAATTGCATGAATTCATTGTTTTTAATTGCTGAATAGTATTCCATTGTAAAAATATACCACCTTTTCTGTATCCATTCCTACTTTGAGGGACATCTGGGCTCCTTCCAACTTCTGGCTATTATAAATAAGGCTGCTATGAACATAGTGGAGCAGGTGTCTTTATTGTATGCAGGGGATTCCGTTGGGTATATACCCAGGAGTAGTATGACAGGGTCCTCTGGAAGTGTCATGACAATTTTTTTGAAGAACCGCCAGACTGATTTCCAGAGTGGTTGTACCATCTTGCAATCCCACCAACAGTGTAGCAGTGTTTATTTTTCTCCACATCCTCGCCAGCACCTGTTGTCCCTTGAATTTTTAATCTTAGCCATTCTGACTGGTGTGAGGTGGAATCTCAGGGTTGTTTTGATTTGCATTTCCCTGATAACTAATGATGTTGAACATCTTTTAAGGTGCTTCTCGGCCATCTGAATTTCTTCTGGTGAAAATTCTTTCTTAAGCTCTGTACCCCATTTTTTGATAGGGTTCTTTGGTTCTTTGGTGTCCTTTGCCTTACAGAAACTTTGTAATTTTATGAGGTCCCATTTGTCAATTCTTGATCTTAGAGCATAAGCTGTTCAGGAACTTTCCCCCTGTGCCCATGTCCTCCAGGCTCTCCCCCAGTTTCTTTTCTATTCGTTTCAGTGTGTCTGGCTTTATGCGGGGGTCCTTGATCCACTTAGAGTTGATCTTAGTACATGGAGATAAGAGTGGGTCAATTCACATTCTTCTGCATGTTGACCTCCAGTTGAACCAGCACCATTTGTTGAAAAGGCTATCTTTTTTTCCACTGGATGGTTGTAGCTCCTTTATCAAGGATCAAATGATCATAAGTCTTTGGGTCCATTTCTGGGTCTTCAATTCTATTCCATTGATCTCCTTGCCTGTCGCTGTACCAATACCATGCAGTTTTTAGCACAATTGCTCTGTAGTACTGTTTGAGGTCAGGGATATTGATTCCCCCAGAAGTCCTTTTATTGTTGAGAATAGATTTAGCTATCCTGGGTTTTTTGTTACTCCAGATGAATTTGAGAATTGCTCTTTATAGATCTATGAAGAATTGATTTGGGATTTTGGTGGGGATTGCATTGAATCTCTTTATTAAATGCAAGAAGTTTATTTTTTACATGCTATTTTTTATTGGATATATTCTGTATTTACAATTCATTTCCCCTTTTCTGGTTCCCCACCACCCAAAGGTCCCACATGCCCTTTTTCCTACCCCTGCTCCCTCATCCGCCCCTTCCCACTTCCCTGTTCTGGTATTCCCCTACACTGATGCTTTGCTCCTTTTCATCACCAGTGTCCACTCCTTTCTTCTTGTCAGACATCATTTGGTATGTGAATTGTGTCTTTGTGGTCCCAAGATTCTAGGCTAATATCCACTTATCAGTGACTGCATACCATGTGTATTCTTTTGAGACTGGGCTACCTCACTTAGAATTTGAGAATTGCTCTTTCTAACTCTAATAAGAATTGAGTTGGGTATTTGATGGGAATTGCATTGAATCTGTAGATTGCTTTTGGCAAGAAGTCCATTTTTACTATAGTAATCCTGCCAATCCAAGAGCAAGTAAAAATTTTCCATCATTTGAGGTCTTCTTCGATTTCTTTCATCAAAGACGTGAGGTTCCTGTCATACAGATCTTTTACTTGTTTGGTTAGAGTTATGCCAAGGTACTTTATGTTGTTTGTGTCTATTGTGAAGGGTGTTATTTCCCTAACTTCTTTTTCAGCCTGCTTATCCTTTGAGTATAGGAAGGCTACTGATTTGATTGAGTTTATTTTATAACCAGCCACTTTGCTGAAGTTGTTTATCAGCCTTAGGAGTTTTCTGGTGAAGTTTTTTGGGTCATTTAAGTATACTATCATGTCATCTGCAAATAGTGATAGTTTGAATTCTTTGTTTCCAATTTGTATCCCTTTTACCTCTTTATGTTGTCTAATTGCTCTGTCTAGAACTTCAAGTACTATATTGAAAAGATATGGAAAGAGAGGGCACCCTTGTCTAATACCTGATTTTAGTGGGATTGCTTCAAATTTCTCTCCATTTAGTTTGATGTTGGCTACCATTTTGCTGTATATTGCTTTTATTATGTTCAGGTATTGTCCTTGAATCCTGTTCTTTCCAAGACTTTTGCATGAAAGTGTGCTGAATTTTGTCAAATGATTTTTCAGCGTCTAGTGATATCATCATGTGTTTTCTTTTTCTGTGAGTTTTTTTTTAATGTAGTTGATTGCATTAATGGATTTCAATATATTGAACCATCACTGCATCCCTGGGATGAAGCCTACTTGATTATGGAGGATGATTGTTTTGATGTCTTCTTAGATTCATTTGGCAAGAATTTTATTTAGTAATTTTGCATCTGTATTCATTAGGGAAAATAGTCTGAAGTCTTCTTTCTTTGTTGGATCTTTCTGTGGTTTTGGTATCAGGGTAATTGTGGCTTCGTAGAATAAGTTGGGTAGTGTTCCTTCTGTTTCTATTTTGTGGAATAGTTAGAAGAGTATTGGTGTTAGATCTTCTTTGAAGTCTGATAGAATACTGCACTAAAACCATCTGGTCCTGTGCTTTTTGGGGATGGAAGACTTTCTATGACCCCTTCTATTTCTTTAGTGGTTATGGGATTCTTTAGATGATCTGTTTGGTCCTGATTTCATTTTGGTATTTTCTATCTGTCTAGGAAATTTTCCATTTCCTCCAGGTTCTCCAGTTGTGTTGAGTAAAGGCATTTGAAGTAGGATCTTATGATTTTTTTTGGATTTCCTCAGTTTCTCTTGTTATATCTCCCTTTTCATTTCTAATATTGTTAATTTGGATACTGTCTCTGTGTCCTGTGGTTAGTCTGGCTAAGGGTTTATCTATCTTGCTTATTTTCTCAAAGAACCAGCTCCTGGTTTTGTTGATTCTTTGTATGGTTCTCTTTGTTTCTACTTGATTGATTTCAGAGCTGTGTCTGATGATTTCCTCTCTTCTACTCCTCCTGGGTGAATTAGCTTCTTTTTGTTCCAGGGCTTTCAGTTGTACCAGTAAGCTGCTAGTGTATGCTCTCTCCAGTTTATTTTTGGAGGCACTCAGGGTAAAGAGTTTTCCTCTTAGTACTGCTTTCATTGTGTCCATAGAATTGGGTAAGTTCTGCCTTCATTTTCATTAAATTCTAAAATGTCTTTGATTTCTTTCTTTATTTCTTCCTTGACCAAGATATCATTAAATAGAGCATTGTTCAGTTTTCTTGTGTATGTGGGCTTTCTGTTGTTTTTGTTGCTATTGCAGATAACTTTTACTCCGTAGTGATCTGATAGGAGGCATGGGATTAGATCAATCTTCTTATATTTGTTGAGGTCTGTCTTGTGACCAATTATATGGTCAATTTTGGAGAAGGTACCATGAAGTACAGAGAAAAAGGTATATTCTTTTGCTTTAGGATGAAATGTTCTATATATATCTTTTAAATCTAATTGTTCCAAAGCTTTATTTAGTTTCATTTTGTCCCTGTTTAGTTTCTGTTTTCCTGATCGGTCCATTGAGGATAGTGGAGTGTTGAAGTCAACTACAATTGTTGTGTTATGTGGACTGTGTGCTTTGAACTTTAGTAAAGTTTCTTATATGAATGATGGTGTCCTTGCATTTGGAGCATAGATGTTCAGAATTGAGAGTTATTTTTGGTGGATTTTTCCTTTGAACAGCAAGAAGTATCCTTCCATTTCTCTTTTGATGACTTTAGAATGAAAGTCAATTTTATATGATATTAGAATGGCTATTCCAGCTTGTTTCCTGAGACCATTTGCTTGTAAAATTGTCTTCCAGCCTTTTATTCTAAGGTAGTATTTGTCTTTGACACTGAGGTGTGTTTTTTGTATGCAGCAAAATTTATGGTCCTGTTTAGGTATCCAGTCTGTTAGTCTTTGTTTTTGTATTGGCGAATTGAGTCCATTGATATTAAGAGATATTAAGGAATAGTAATTATTACTTCCTGACGTTTTTGAGGTAATTTTTTATATTTGATTGATTATCCTCTTTTGGGTTTTATGAGAGAAAGTTTCTATCTTGCTTCTTCCAGGGTGTAGTTTCCCTAGTTGTATTGGAGTTTTTCCCCTACAGTCCTTTGTAGGGCTGGGTTTTTGGAAAGATATCATGTAAATTTGGTTTTCTCATGGAATATCTTGGTTTCTCCATCTATGTTAATTGAGATTTTGCTGGGTAGAGTAGTTTTGGCTTGAATTTGTGTTCTCTTAGAGTCTGCATGAGATCTGCCCAGGATCTTCTAGCTTTCATGGTCTCTGGTGAGAAATCTGGTATAATTCTGATAGGTCATCCTTTATTTGCTACTTGGCCTTTTTCCTGTATTGTCTTTAATGTTCTTTCTTTGTTTAGTCCATTTGGGGTTTTGATTATTATGTGATAGGAGGTATTTCTGTTCTCGTCCAGTCTGTTTGGAATTCTGTAGGCTTCTTGTATATCCATGGACATCTCTCTCTTTAGTTTAGGGAAGTTTTCTTCCATAATTTTGTTGAAGATATTTTCTGGCCCTTTAAGTTGTAAATCTTCCATCTCATCTATCCTTATAATCCTTAGATTTGGTCTTCTCATTGTGTCCTGGATTTCCTGGATGTTTTGGGTTACAAACTTTTTGCATTTTGCATTTTCTTTGACTCTTGCATCCATGGTTTCTATAGTATCTTTGGCATCTGAGATTCTTTCTTCTATCTCTTGTATTCTATTATTGATACTGGCATCTATGGCCCATGATTTCTTCCCAAGGTTTTCTATCTCCAGACCCAGAAATGGCTGGTGCACAGACGAATCACCAATATTCCTCAGTCCTGTGCACAGGCAGCAGCTGCCTGTAGGTCTGCGTCCCCCTCATTCTTGTTTTTTGAGCCTGTTGGCGTAGCTGAACAATTCTTTCCTACTTTATTTTTGCTCTTGGTATGGAATTCATAAGTATCCATTTCATATTTCTTCTTTAGCTTATCTGATTTCTTCTCATACAGTTGTCTCTCTTTGCGATTTCTTAGTTGTTTCTACTTCTGTTTTTAGGTTCTAGATGGTTTTGCTCAGTTCCTTCACATGCTTGTTTGTGTTTTCCTATAATTCCTTAAGAGATTTTTTTGTTTCCTCTTTCATGACTTCTGCCTGTTGACCCAAGGCTATGGAATTGGTAGGATGAGGAAATAAAGATTAGAGAATTTAAAAGATGATGTACAAGCATACAAAAAGTTAGTAGTTTGTTCTCCTAGTTACTTGTAGAATTGGAGATGACAATTCCTAAAGAGATATGAGGGAGAGTGGGCAGCTTTATATGCATAAACTTAAAAAAACTTTAAAAAAATCATTTCAACTTTAGTAGTTTGTCTTTCTTACATGAAAACAGTTACTAAAGAGAGCTATCTCCTTTACTAGGAAACCACAAGTGCTGTGTTCAGCTACCAGTGAAGAAAAGGCTATGCTAAACCTATAAGGAAATGCAATTTTGCTTTGTGTTTAGCAAAGGAGACTGAGTTGGAATTAATGATCTGGGATTCATATAATATGCAAATTTAAGGATTTTTAAAATAATTATTAAAATTTATCAAAGTCTTGATTATATAACTTTAGTTTATAAAAGTCTGGGTTCAGGCTTTCTGGTTGGGAGAAAGAATGAGAGGAGAGAAAAAAGACCAAAAATAAAAGGGAGAAGGCAAAAGTACGAGATGGGAGGAAGGAAGAATGATGAGAATCCTTTGGTAAAGAGAGAGCACTTGAACTGACAGTTTGCATCCACTACTGTCTCAGAATTATTATTGAATTAGGGCCATTCCCTTTCCCACCTTGTTTCAAGACTCTCCCTACTCAGCTGCTGGACTTCAGCACTGTGTGTAGATGGCTCATGACTGTAGGGGGTTGAGAGGCTCATCATGGCTGTTCACCTTCTGGAAGAATATACATTCTCTGAAAGAAAAGAGGATAAGGTCTGTATAAAGTGTGGAGCTGTCACTGAAGAACCCATCTGAATGTCTGTTTACCCATACAAGATCTAGTTCACTCTGGAAAATAGCTCATCTACTACTAAGACTAAGGTTTTTCTTATTGTATAGGATACACAGTGAGCAGGTTTCCTGTGTGTCAAAAACAACCCTGTTTGAGGAAGCTCAGGACCAGCAGGTGATGGTGTAGATCCATCTTTCACCATGAGAGAAACAGAAACAGGTGCAGCAAAACATCTGGGGAGTGAGGCAGTCCTAGGAGACTTTGAGGCTTCCTTTCTTAACATTACACAACTTCAGAGACCACATGATACATGTGATGGAGCTAATGTGACAAGCCTACAAATTTAAGACATCAAAAGGTGTTTGCTAAGTAATTGTGTATATGTTTTATTTATTACAAATGAACCTTACTGGAAGGACAAAAACTAATTGCAAATACAAATGATGGAATGATAGAAAATTTCAAACATGATGTATTAAATGTTCACTCATCATCACCACTATCAGTTATATCTGCAAATCTAATTTGTAACTTCTTTCCATTTGCAGGAGAGATATCTTCAGTTGGAAAATGATTGATTTTGACTTGGGAACACAGCTCTTGATGTTCCATCCACAATGTTTAACCAATGCTGCTCTGCTGAGAAAGTGTAGGAGACCTGGTCCCATGCCATGTGATGACCACACCTCAGGGGAAGAAGAGAGGAAGAAGCTCGGTGCATTTTCACAGTCTGACCTTCCTTGCATTTATTTTTATCACTTACTTTTCTGTATATTTTCTTCTAAATCATTTTTTTTAAAAAATAGTAATATTAAGCTTTAATATGAAATTAGATCCTGACTCTGGTAGCACATGTTTTATGACATCTAAAGGAATGTCTGGCTGCTATTCTACTCTGTGCATATTGGAATCCTATTACTCACACCATCAACATATAACATGTTCTCCTCATATGAATCCCATGATAGTGCAGTTATTTTCAATCCAAGTGCTTGAGTTTCTGAAGGATGGATTGGTAGTTCCACCATATCTAAAACATGTTCAATCTGCAGTGCTTTTCTCCTCACTTGTTCTTGTGATGAACATGGAGACCCAGAAATGCTTAAAACACTGATCAGAAATACATAAACACTCAAGTTGCATTCAAAATACACTTTCTAGATGAGTATAGCAGAGTACAGGAATTTTGAGAGCTGTAAAAGTATAACAGTGAAAAAACATAAGTGAACAAGTTAATATAATTCACATTTAAAGTAATATGTTCTAATTTCTGAGCCCCAATTGTTAGGGCACTTTATATATAAATTTGTATAAAATCTTGCAGGATTACATTTCTGTATTTTAATTTTTGTACCAAGTTGTCCACATCATTTTCTGTACATTTGTGGGCTTGGACCCGTAATTACTTCAAGTACATGTGAAAAACTCAGAAAAAATGGTCTTCATCCATTGCAGCTCATATCACATACTTTAGGCAACACCACACTTTTATGCTTTCCATGGAAAAAGCATCTAATATGCAATATTTGTGTTCCTGGTTATATATGATATTCTCTCTTCTGAAGAGTCTGTTGTCTGACATTCCAATATTCAGGAACCAGCAGTAATTGTTTTTCTGGCCCTCTGGCCCCTTCATATAACCTGACAACTTAACCTCTGTGTCATCTATTCCAGGATCTTTCCTTTTGTGGGCCCTTCCTCCTGCCTCATGTGTATGTACATGATGGTCTTTGAGTCTCATGGAGACAATGTCAGAAATTCTTCATTTTCAAGATAAACAATCATAGATAAAAAGTCACTTTAACATTGACAGCCCTCTGGAAAGAAACCCAAGTGTCAGTGCAGGTCGTATTCCCCATCTTACCAAGATGGTTCAGGGCCTCAGATGGCACTCATTTTTGTGGGATTTATTTCTTTTTCTCAAGTTGATACAACTTTGTGCTAAGATCTTATTTTATGGTTTTGAACATGTCTTGATATTTTTATCTTTCAAACATCTTGAGTATATGAAGATGTTTTATTCATAAAATTGACTTGGTTGCATTTGGTTTTGATTTATTTAATGAATCCAGTCACCTACTCAAGCTCTTTTTCATATTCTCATTCATGTTCATGCTAACAAACTACTGCATAAAGTTGATTAAAGTTAGATAAATCTTATTTTCTCTAAGTTCGAAATCATCAATACTGATAAGAACAAAGAAGAATCCATTGTGTCTTAACATTTCTAAAGGCAGTTAAAATTTTTTCTAACCTTGTGAACTGTGCCTTCCAGCATCCTATGCCCACTGTGCCTTCTTCCAAGATCATCAGCATCTGAGAGAATTGAATAAACTCCCTGCTTAGAGTTTATATTGTCTGCTGTTGATTTTAAAGTTGTCACAAAAGAGGTCAATATAAAGATGAAGATATTGATTACTGATATTGAATAAATAATTTATTGAATAAATTTGATACCAATCTCAAATATGTGAGCCAGAAACTTGACACACCTGTAAAGTCAATGAAATCCCTCTCATTCATGGAATTATAGTATTCACAATTGCCAGCTTGAGATAGCATATACACTTACACTATTTACAACATCTAAAATTACTTTTTGAATTATGTGGAAAAATATATAGTGATAAGACTCACACATACCCTAGAAACAGAGACTATCAAGGTAGGAGTAAAATTTCTCCTTTGAGATCCTCATCTGTCTTCCATGAAAAACATTGGGAAGTGATTCCTAGATGAGTGAACTGATTTTAGGACCCTTCATGATAGAGTGAGGGTTTCTCTCAATCCTACTGCATCACAAGATCACACACTAGAAGTGTGTACTGAGGAGGAGGAATGAAAACTTTTGAGGGATCCTGTGTCTCCTATTATAGAATGATACCTCTTGTGTCCTAAAACTTAAGTACCCCCATCAGAGTCAGCACCTGGTGAGGGAATGCAAATATCTCCTGGATCCAGCCAAACTCAGGTTGAAAAGCCAAAGCTGGACCTGTGTACTCACTGGTGTGCAGTCATGAACAGGCTTACTTCCTCATTCCTGCTGCTGATTGTCCCTGCATGTGAGTGCCAAGGCTCCCTAAAGGATGAACTTTTCTATCCTTACCTGATTCAACCTTACCTTCTTTTTCTTTTTCTCCACATATGTCCTGTCCCAGGTTACTCTAAAAGTGTCTGGTCCTGGGATAGTACATCTCTCTCAGACCTTCAGTCTGACTTGTGTTTTCTCTGGGTTTTCACTGAGCACTTCTGGTATAGGTGTGGCCTGGATTTGTCAGTCCTCATGGAAGGGTCTGGAGATAATGGCAATCATTTGCTGGGATGATAAGTACTACAACCCATCCCTGAATAGATGGCTCACAATCTCCAAGGGCACCTCCGACAACCAGGTATTCCTCCAGATCAGCACTATGGACACTGAAGATTCTGCCACATACTTCTGTGTTCAGAGAGCACATTGACACAGCCTCTGTTTTCAGCTGTACAATATTTCAAGCTGGTTCTCAGCTCTGTTCCTCCCTATTATATCATTAAGGGTATGGCCACAGTTTTTCTGCTTGTCTCTTTGGTTTCCGGTTTGTTCTTAGGTTGAGAGCTTTCTATTACTTTTCTTAACACTACATCCATATTAAGATGTTCATAAATGACTCAGTCTGATTTTTTGTTTTATAAAGCTGAAGGATGTTTGGTGCTTATACCAGGTGGTTCAGTTATGGTTCCACTCAGTCTTAGGGTTCAAATTACCACAGCAGAAAATTTCAAATTATTGTAATGCTTACTTTCAGTAAACAGCTGTATATGGTGAAGATGGGAATTAGTGGATGAGTATTTTCAAATTGAGTCATTGACCAAAGGGTGTCTATAGATGCTAACTCAGATATTTTCTCAGAACATGTACAGAGTTTCCTCATGGCAATGCTCCTTTTCACACATAATCAAATATAGCCACAGCCAGACAAGTCTAACAGCAAAGATGCTATATCAGTCCCTGTCACCTTATTGCTCTTTGTCATTCATGACATCATCAAGACAGGAGCAAATGTCGCCAGTCAAATGCAGAGGAAGAAGCAGGCCAAGACTGAAGGAAAGGTAATTAAGAAATAATTTGGCAGAACATTGATTAGTATAGAATAATTACGTTTTAAGAGCTAGTTGGGAACAAGACAAAATAAGGTATAAAGCTATAATTAATAAATATAAGTTTTGGTTTTGTTCTTCAGAGCTAGGGCAGGCATAGTAAAACTATATGCTTATACCCATGTTGGTTTCAATGTGAGAACATTTTCTACCATATTTGGGTCAATAATTTTGAAGCAGAAATGTTTGATCACACACTCAATCAATATCTAATTCCCAGGCTATGACCAATTTTGTTTTTAAAGTACTCTTTTGTTTTGCTTTGATATTCAAGGCAGGGTTTCTCTTTGTTAGCCTTTGTTGTACTGGAATTCAATATTTAGACAAGATTAGCCTTAACATCAGAGATCCATTGGTCCCTACTTCCAGAATCCTGGAATTAAAGTTATTTTTAAACACCATTTTGGTTTGTTGAAATATGCTCATTAAATATTTTTTTTAATCATCTCAGTTACTTTCATGAGATTGGGGGTAGGTTCAGTGATATGCATTGATCACCCTTTCCAATCTCATATTTTTCCCCATTCCCAATATCCTGCCATATAATCATTGTGACTGTTACAGAACCTTACTTCAATGGTAAAAGACCATCTTTTACAGTCTTTGGGATAATGGGTGTGAGCGTGATCCTCAGTGCTTGGTTGTGGACTGTTTAGTAAGTCTAGGTGGTGATTCTGGTCATTTTCCCAGATGAATGAACTGCAGAATTTGTCAGTAATTTACTTCAGAGGTAAGTTACAGATTGAACATTTCAAAGATTCATGAAAATATCTCTAAAGTGGATATTCCTGCATCTTACATGTCTGACAACTGAGGACACCATGGTATATTAATCTTTGAGAGAAACAGAGTGAGAAGATCTGATCCAGATTCTGGACACAATCCTCTATGCACGGACACCTGGAAAACTGAAATGGTACCAAGTCCTTTAAGTGGTGTTCAGAATCATCAGATATACACATGTCCATAAGGGACTACTAGGGGTTTGTGATCCATGAAAAGAGGACGCAAACAGAGGAGAAGAGAAAAATAATACATACTGGGAGGGGAGAGTAGGAAAATGCTATAAATCAGTATGTGCATGTATTCAAGTAAAGCGATTACAAAATTTCACAGACATTGTACCAGATCAGCAAGTATTATGATCCTTTTAGATTAACTTAGTAGAATAAGCTCATATTATCTATTTACATTCTAAGGAGCCCAGATATTTGTGAATGGATTATATTATAAGAGTAGAATTTCTATATAAATCCGTACTACTTGAGTAAGCTTGCATTCATGTGCATTGTAACTGATGGGAGCCATCAGCGTCACACATATTATAGTAAGATGTACAGCATTAAAGACATTACCAAGCACATCAGTAGAACAGAAATGCCAAAATACAACCATTTAGCCCCCTTGGTTGTATGGATAACTCATCCTCATTAGTAAGAAGTCATTGATGCCATGAGGATGGATGTTGCCATGTAAACACACAATTCACAGGACATCACATGGATTCTGACCAGTTATAGAATATAGGACATGCATTCAACTTGTTCTCCTCCTTCTATCTTGCACTATTAGATTCATACAATTCATGATCCAGAAGGTAGAACACAATATATATGAATATTCTGAATTTGTGTAGTAAGTATTGTTCTTTTAATAAGAATAACTATACTTCAGATATTTAAATACACATGATCACATATCCCTACACAGTGCAATTGATTTTCCTCATCCCTGGGACAATATTCCAAATCTGTCTTTTATGAGAGAAATTCCTTAAAAGCTTTAGTAACACATGCCCTGCCCAGGAATAAGAGGACATTGGATAGGAAAGGAAGAAATAGAGCTTTCTAAGCACACATATTCTCCATCCATTGACCTTGTCAGTGAAATTCCCTCTCTCTTCTCATCTCATTAAAAGCATGTGAATACAGTATGGTAAACAGATTGAGTTGCCTAATACATTTGCTTCATTTCTATTTCCTTCTCAGTGTGATTTTTTTGAAATTGTTATGTTTCCAAGTGTGCTATTCTAGTTCCTCTTTCTGTTGGCTCCTGTTCGTGATTGTCACAGGAATTCATCCTGTGATTCCTGGGGAATGGCATCTTCTCTTAAGACTCACTGTAACCCTTCTGTCCTCAGCTCCTCTGGCCCATTTACAGCCTGATGAAGGTAGGAAAGACACTCATCTTTTCTTTTTACACCTCATTACAAATGGGAACTGCTTGAGCTGGATTCAGGTGCCATCAGGAAAGAGGATGAGTTTGAGAGAATCATTGATGATAATGTAGAAACAACTTATTCAATCTCTGAGATATCAGCCATCACCTATAAGTGAAAAAGAGCCATTTCTCCCTACAGCTGAGTCATGTCACAACTGAAGTTGTTACTACTCAAGCCAGACTGTCAAAAGAAATCTACCTGCAGGTGAGTTGTGGACCAGCAGGGGGCGGAATGGAGCTAGGAATCCCAGTAGCGCTAACCATTACATGTAATTCATGTTTTACTATGAGTAGTATTCCATTGTCATAATCCCACATTGTCAATATCTGTCTTTTGTTACCAATCTAGTTAAGTTCCATTTCCCAGCTGCTGTGAATGAAGCAGCAATAAACAGGGGTGCAAGTGTCTCTGTAATAATAGATAGAGCCATTTGAGTACATGAATGTGAGGGATATAATTGGGCACAGCATACTTTTGTTTACTATTTTTGGTAATATTTTCAATTGTATTTCCAAAGTCACTACACTAATTTACACTTACATCAAAAGCAAGCAAGGATTACCCTTTTTCCGTATCCACATGCTTATTTGTTATAATTTATTTTCTTGCTTATTTTTGTCTCACTGAGGTCAAATTGGAACATTAAATGTCTAGTTTTTTGTTTAATTTTTTATTAATTAATCTATTCACTATAAACCTCTATTCTCCCTCTCACACATTCTCCTCCCTATCCTGTTCTCCTCTAAGAAGGTGGAGCCTAAACCATCTGGAGTATCCCCCTACCCCGGCATATCAACTCTTTAAAATAATAGGAACATTCTCTCCTAATGTGGCCATAAAAGGCAGGCATGTTAGGGGAATGGGATCCACAGGAAGGAAACGGCTTTAGTGACAGCCCACACTCTAGTTATTGGGGGATCTGCATGAAGATTGAGCTGGACATCTGCTACATATGTTCAGAGGGCCTAGTTCCAGCTTTTTGGTTGGTGGTTTAGTCTCTACGAATCCTGAAAAGTCCAGCTTACTTCACTCTTTTGGTCTTCCTTTGGAGTTTCTATACCTTGCAGATCTCTAAATCCTTCCGCCAACTCTTTCATAAGATTCCCATAGTTTCATCCGGTGTTTGGCTATGGGTTTCTCAGCGTCCATTTCAGTCAGCTGCTGGGTGGAACCTCTCAGAGGTTGTTGACCCTGTTCTGATGTAGGCCCCATGTACTTGTTGAGAGAGTTCTGTCTGGAGGTAGGAGGAGTCCTTTTGGGGCTTGGAACCTGTAGAGGAGACCTGGGAGTGGAGGTGTGAGTCCTTGGTCTGGTCTGGCGACAGAAGGCCTTTTACATTGCTCGATCATGACAGGTTTTAATAAAAGGAGACAGCCCATGATTTTCAAGCTTTATTATAGAATAGAATGAAAGAGGGGAAGTAGAGAGTTGAAAGCCAATGATGGCCACGTGGAAAGAAGGTAAAAGAATGGGGAAAGAGAAAGGTAAGAGAAGCTAGAATGAGAGAAGGGCAAGAGAGGGAGGAAGGACCAAGGATCTCCTTTTATAGTGAGCCATATTACCTGGCTTGTTGCCAGGCGACTGTGGGAGGGGGGGTGCCACGAGCTTTGGGCAGGCATTGCCCGATGTGGCTGGTGGTAACAGGGTCATGTCTGACAATAGGGTAGTTATGAGAAGCTCCTATCTACAAGCATAAGAGGGTATCATTAAAGTGTCAGGGATTGGTGCTTGCCCATGGGATGGGACTCGAGTTCCATTTGGTTGGCCATTTCCACAGTCCCTGCTCCATCTTTGTCCCTACATTTCTTGTAGACAGTAAATGTCTGGAGTTGAAAGTGTTGTTGGTGTGTTGGTGTCTCTATTGCTCCACTTAGTCTTTCTGGATATAGGAGTTGGTTTCTTCAAGTTCCATAAGCTTATATAGTGTGTCCCAGCTAAGTAATCCCCATACAAAGGGACATCCATTCTTCTGCCACTTTACTGCCTACCTTCATTGGACCTGATGTTCCTGAGTAATACATAACTACAGGTCTGGATACATGCAAATCAAGGATATCTATCAGAGGCCTATCATACCAGGACTATCAAGGCTCATCTTCCTACCAATACTGATTACAAGAAGATCCAGGACCAATGCAGTCTACATTGCTAAAGATACTTGACACAAACAAGAGTGAGTGCAATGTGACAACACCAAAGCATAGGTAACAAACTACAGTGTTCCCTGGTTATCCTAACACAATCAAACCACAAGAAAATGACCCTAAATCAAGTCTTATAAAGAAGATGGAGGCTTTTAAATTGGAAAAGAATAAATCCCTTAAGAAATACAGGTAAATCCACTTGAACCAATAGAGATCTTTTGGAGGAAACAAACAAATCCCTTAAAGGCATACAGGAAAATACAATTAAACAGGTCAAGGTAATAAAATGGTGTAAGACACAAGAATGGAAATTGAAGAAATAAAGTAAACACAAACTGGTGGAATCTTGTAGATGGGAAACCTAGAATACAGGAACACCAAAAGTAAGGATAATATTTAATTGTTCCTTTCATTTGCTTACTAAATTGATTATGTCCTTGCTTTTAGTAGCTGAGCAGTATTTCACTGTGTAAATGAACTGCATTTTCTACATCCATTCTCTGGATGACAAGTGATTAAGTATTTTTCCAAATTCTGGCTATTACAGACAGAGCTGCTATGAACATAGTAAAATACATAACCTTGTGTATGATGGAGAGTTTTGGGGTATAGTACTAAGAATGTTATAGCTGGATCTTCAGGTAGAACTATTCCTAATTTCCTGAGAAATCCCAAGAGTGATTTCTAGAGTGGTTGTACAAATTCTCACTCCCACCAGCAATGGAGGATTGCTTTCCTTGCCAGCATGTGCTGTGTATTGAGTTTTGATCTTAGCCAGTTTTGTTCTCTCTCTTTTTTTAAAAAAAGTTTATTTTTATACTCCATATTTTATTTCCCCCTCCCCATCCACCCTCTGACTGTTCTATGTCCCATAACTCCTCCACAATCCACTGTCTCCACATGGATTCCCCAATCTTCCACCCCACCTGACCTCCAAATACCCCAGGGCCTCCAGACTCTTAAGGGTTAGATGCATCATCTCTAAATGAAAACAGATCTGAAGTCCTCTGTTGTATGTGTGTTGTGGACCTGTATCAGCTTCTGTCTTGCTGCCTGTTTGGTGGTACATTGTTTGAGAGATCTCAGGGGTCCAGATTAATTGAGACTCCCGGTGGTCCTCCTACAGGGTTGTTATTCTCCTCAGCTTTTATCAGCCTCCCTATTTCAATAACAGGAGTCAGGTACTTCTGTCAGTTGGTTGGTTCTTCTGAGGTGCAGTCATTCTAGGTCCCCTTTTTTGAGTTCTCCATAGCCTCAGTAATAGTGTCAGGCCTTGGGACCACTCCTTAGGTGGATTCCACTTTGGGTCTGTTGCTGGACCTTCTTTTCCTCAGCCTCTGCTCCATTTCCATCCCTGTATTTCTTTCAGAAAGGAAAACTTATGAGTCAGAGTTTTGACTTTGGATGGTCCCCCTCTCCCTCATTTGATGTCCTGCATTCCTGCTAGAGGTTCACTTTCTCTATTGTTGGGCATTTCATCTAAGGTGCCTCCTTTTGAGTCCTGAGAATCTTTCACATCCCAGGACTCTGGGGCATTCTGGAGGGTTCCCACAAACCCCATCTTTCAAGGTTGCTTGGTTCCATTCTTTCGTCTGGCCCTTAGGGCTTCAGTTCTTTTCACTCACCCAATACCATATCAAATCCCATTTTTTGCCAATATTCCCCCACCCATCCATTTTCCTTCACAGTTCCCTCCAACCCTTCCCACTTGTGATTGCTTTCTTCTCCCTCCCAAGTGGGACTGAGCTGTCATCACTTGGGTAATTCAGCATGTTGGCTTTTTGTGTTCTGTGGACTGTATTGGGTATTCTGTAGTTCTTTTGACAGGTTGATAATATCTACTTATTAGTGAGTACATACCATGCATGTCCTTTTGGGTCGGAGTTACTCCCGACAAGATGATATATTCTAGTTCCATCTCTTTGCCTACAAAACTCAAGATGCTGTCATTTTTAATACCTGAGAAGTGTTCCATTGTGTAAATGAACCAAAGTTTCTGTATCCATTCTTCTGTGATGGGACATTTCACTCTTAGAATTTAAGAATTCTACTACTGCAGTTATACCTGAGATCACAAAGAATTTCTGATAAGAGATCACATTCTTTCCCTTGATTGGAATCCATTTCCACTTCATGAAATTTGATCCTGCCTCTGATAGCAGTCTTTGCAAGTCATCTAAAGGCCTGTCTGGCTGCTATTCTACTCTGTGCATATTGGAATCCTATCACTCACATCATCAACATATAACATGTCCTCTTCAAATGAATTTCATGATAGTACTTTCATTTTCAATCCAAATTCTTGAGAGTTTTTGAAAGATGGATTGGTAGTTCCATCTTAGCTAATTAAAGTTCAGTATGCTGTGCTTTTCTCCTTCATGTCCTTGTGATGAACATGGAGACCAATCAATGCTTATTTCACTGATTAGACATACATAAACACTCTAGTTGAGTTGGAAATAGGTTCTCTAGTTGAGTATACCTGAGTACAAGTATTTTGAAAGCTGTAAAGTATATCAGTGAGATAATCTAAGTGAATGAATTAATGTAATCCACATTTAGAGTAATGTGCTCTAGTTTTTGAGCCCCAGATGGAAAGGTGCTTTCATATAAAATCTTATTGGTTTATATTTATGTATGTTTTATTCTTATTACATATATTTATAATTTTGTACCATGTTGTTGGCATCTCTGTCTGCACATTTATGGACTTGGACCTGGAATAACATGAAGGACATCTGAAAAACTCAGGAAAAATGGCTTCATCCTTTGCTGCTCATATCACAGACTTAACACAACATCACACTTGTATGCCCTTCAATGACAAAGCATGTGAAACACTATGCTTGTGTTCCTTGATAGATAATATATTCTCTCTTCTGATGAGTCTGTTGTCTGATTTTCTAATATTCAGTCATCAGCAGTACTTGAATTTCTGGCCCTCTGTCCCCTTCATTCAAATCTGACAACTTAGCTTCTGTGTCATTCATTTCAGGATCTTTGTCTTCTTGTGGAACCTTCTTCCTGCCTGATGATGATGTACATGATGATCATTGAGTCTCCTGGAGACAATGTCAGAAACTCTTCTCTTTCAAGATGCACAATGTACTCATAGGTAAATGTCAGGAGCCATAATGGAACAAGCTAATAACTATCAGGTGATCATCTTGAAATGGCCTGCTGTGGGTTATTATATAATCTGTGACAGGTATGCCCTTATTAAAGAAGGCTGTAAGGGATTCATTTTAGGAAACATTCCTGCTATTAATATGTCTTTCCTGTTATTATTAATTATATATAACAATCACTAATTAATGGCACACCCCTTTGGAGCAGATCTCTGCAGATCCATGAAGATGCACTTACTTTCTTGTAATATTGCTATTTAGACAAATAGATGAGTTAAGTTTTTTTTTATTGGATATATTCTATATTTACAATTCATTTCCCTTTTTCTGGTTCCCCATCCCCAAAGGTCCCACATGCCCTTTTCCATTCCCCTGCTCCCTCACCCACCCCCTCCCACCCCCCTGTTCTTGTACCCCCCCACACAATGATGATTTGGTCCATTCTAGCACCAGTGTCCACTCCTTTCTTCTTGTCAGACATCACTTGGTATGTGATTTCTGACTTTGGTGTTCCAAGATTCTAGGCTAATATCCACTTATCAGTGACTGCATACCATGGGTATTCTTTTGAGACTGGGTCACCTCACTTAGTATAACGTTCTCCAGCTCCATTCATTTCTCTAAGAATTTCATGAATTCATTGTTTCTAATGGCTGAATAGTACTCCATTGTGTATATATACCACATTTTTTGTATCCATTCCTCTGTTGAGGGACAACTGGGTTCTTTCCAGCTTCTGGCTATTATATATAAGGCTGCTCTGAACATAGTGGAGCATGTATCCTTATTCCATGCTGGGGAATCTTCTGGGTATATGCCCAGGAGTGGTATGGCTGGGCCCTCCGGAAGTATAACATCCAGTTTTCTGAGGAACCACCATACTGATTTCCAGAGTGGTTGTACCAGCTTGCATTCCCACCAGCAAATCGAAAAGGAAGAAGTCAAACTATCACTATTTGCAGATGACATGATAGTATACTTAAGTGACCCCAAAACTCCAGCAGAGAACTCCTGCAACTGATAAACAACTTCAGCAAAGTGGCTGGCTATAAAATCAACTCAAGCAAATCAGTAGCCTTCCTATAGGCAAAGGATAAGCAGGCCGAGAAAGAAATTAGGGAAATGACACCCTTCACAATAGCCACAAATGATATAAAGTATCTTGGAGTGACGCTAACCAAACATGTGAAAGATTTATATGGCAAAAACTTCAGGTCTCTGAAGAGGGAAATTGAAGAAGACATCAAAAAATGGGAAAATCTTCCATGCTCATGGGTTGGCAGGACTAATATAGTCAAAATGGCAATCTTGCCCAAAGCAATATACAGATTCAATGCAATCCCCATCAAAATCCCAACTCAGTTCTTCATAGAATTAGAAAGAGCAATTCTCAAATTCTTCTGGAATAACAAAAAACCCAGGATAGCTAAAACTATCATCAACAGCAAAAGAACTTCTGGGGGAATCAATATCCCAGACCTCAAGCAATATTACAGAGCAGTAGTATTAAAAACTGCATGGTAGGAGTTAAGTTTTAATGGTGATCCTATAAGAATTTCTAAAATTATGTTTCTGATTATTAAGTCCCTTTATAGTGGGACTGCTTTTATGTCCTTTTCTGATAGTTAAAACTGCAGTGAGAACTCTGCCAGTCTCCCAATGTTCACAAGTTAATTGCTCTTAGACAGTAACCAGACTTTCTCCTACCCACAGCACATTCCAAAAGGTTGTAAAACAATTAAAAAAAGGTCTTAAAAAGGCAATTAATGATTTATTATAGGTATTATGTCAGAAGATAAATGTTGACTGGTTGTATCTGTACAAAACTTCACTAATAATTTAATTATGATTTTTAAACCTTCAGTGAACCTGTGGAGTTGAGACAGGTAATGGATGTTTAGCTAGACAATTACTCAATGCATATGTGTGTAAACATTATCTATTGTACACTTTTTCAATTTATGAATTGATTTTGTGTGTGAACATTTTTATATTTTTTATTTACATTTCAAATGATTTCCACATTCCTTGTCCCCTCCCTAAAGTCCCATAAGCCATCTAACCTCCCCCTGTTCCACAATATACCCCCTCTCGCTTTCCCTTTCCTGATATTTCCCTACACTGCTGCATCTTGCCCTTCCAGAACCAGGGGCCTCACTTCCCTTTGATGTCCAACAAGACCATCCTCTGCTGCCTATGCTTCTGGGACCATGGGTAACACCATGTGTACTATCTGGTTGAGAATTTTGTCATTTTGTCCTTGGGAGCTCTGGGAGTACTGGGTGACTAATATTTTTGTTCCTCCTATGGCTCTATAAACTCTTTCAACTCCTTGTGTCCTCTCTCTAGCTCCCCCCATTGGAGAACCTGTGCTCAGTTCAATGGCTGGCTGAGAGATTCCCCCTCTGTATTTGTCATGCTCTACCAGAGCCTCCCAGTGGACAGATATATCCAGCTCCATTCAGCAAGTACTTGTGGGCATTGACAATAGTGTCTGGGTCTTGTAACTGTATATGGGATGGATCACTAGGTAGGTTAGTCCCTGGATGGTCTTTTCCTCAGTCTCTTCTCCATACTTTGTCTCTATCTCCTTATGTGGGTATTTTATTCCTCCTTCTAAGAAAGACCTGAGTATCCATACTTTGTTCTTCCTTCTTCTTGGATATCATTTGATATGTGAATTGTGTTTTGGGTACTCCAAGCTTCTGGACTAATATCCACTCATCAGTGAGTGCATACCATGTGTGTTCTGTTGTGATTGAGTTACTTCCGTTAGGATGATATTTTCTACTTCCAACCATTTGCTTAAGAAGTTAATGAATTCAAAGTTTTTATTAGCCGAGTAGTATTCCATTGTGTAAATATACTACATTTTCTGCATCCATTCCTCTGTTGAGGGGCATCTGGGTTCTTTCCAGCTTCTGGCTATTATAAATAGTGCTGCAATGAACATAGTGGAGCATGTGTCCTTATTTCAATCTGGGGAATCCTGTGGGTATATGCTCAGGAGTGGTATATATAACAGTGTTTTCCAGTAGTATCATGCCCAGTTTTCTGAGGAGTCACACAGATTTCCAGTGGTTGTATCAGCTTGCAAACTCAACAGCAGTGGAGGACTGTTCCTCTTACTCAACTTCCTTGCCAGTACCTGCTGTCTCCTGAGTTTTTGATCTTAGCCATTCTGACTGTTGTGAGGTGAAATCTCAGGGTTGTTTTGATTTGTATTTCCATGATAACTAATGATTTTGAACATTTTTAAGGTGTTTCTCAGCCATTCGATATTCCTCAGGCAAAAATTCTTTGCTTAGCTCTGTACCACATTTTTAATAAGATCATTTGCTTCTCTGGAGTCCAACTTTTAGCGAACTTTTTAACTTGTGACCATGTGTTTTGAAAGATGTTTAAGAGATGAGTACAAAGAGAAGAGTCAGAACTGTGGAACCGAGGTGAGTGGAAGTGATCTGAGAACAGAAGTCAGAAGAACTGAGCTGAGTGAGGAACTGAGCTGGGGAGAAGTTTTTAGTCAGAATAATTTTTAGGCAGAACTAAACTCAAGAAAAACTTAGAAGTATAGGCATAGCATTGGGAGAAAAGGCATTTAGAGTAAGGGTATTATTGTGACATCAGAGCCGGAAGAGAGAAAGATTAGAAGGAGAATGCAGTGTGGAATAACTTAGAAACTATTGGTAACATAGTATAGTAAAAGATTAATGTGAAGAGTGCAGAAAGAAAGAGGAAAATAGGAGAAGCTGCAGAGAGCAGAAGGAGCAGTCAGGCTTCTCCTTTTCATGGGACACAACAGGTCCTTTCTTAATAACAAGGCAGGCTTAGTCTTATTAAAGGGAACAAAGATTTATTATTACAAACATGGGTTTAAATCATTTAGCATTAAAAGTCTAGTTGTGTTTCTTTATGCAATAAAGATTGGATCTCATTTTTCATGCAGAATGAAGGAGTGTTTTATGTCCTGGTGCTTGGTCTTTTGCTCCATATACAAATGAAAATATGAATGTTTGTGTTAGTATGAAATTGTGAGAATGTATGAATGTGAGTGTGTGTATATGTACATAGTTGTGAGAATGCATGCAACCTGGGCACAACTGGATTTAAATGGAAATGTGTAAAAGAGCATACATGAAGCTGTGTGTGAATTTATGTGACATTATCTATTTTCACTTATATAAAGGTTTTTCCTTCTGAATGTTATTCTCTTCTCCTGGTTCAATAGAAGTCTCCTGCTCCAAACTTCCCCATAGCCAAAAAAGCAAGAGACATCTGGACAACAGAGAAAAAGCTCTAGCAATTAATACTTTACTTAAACTCATGCTCCATTAGAATGAGGTGCTAAGCTCCCAAGACTGCAGTATCTGGATTCAGAGGAACACGGAAAGCAGGTTTGCTACAGCAAAATAGTAACTTAATAAGTAAACAATTTTTTTTTATTATATAGCAACTCCAAATATATGGTAAGACCAAGTCTTACCCTCAGCTAATGCTTTCACCCTCTGCTGCCTCAAGAAACACCTTCAAGAAAGAACCCCTGCTGGGGCTGCCTCCCCACTCCCAGCTGATAAAAAATCATTTTAACATTGACAACCCCCTGGAAAAGGAAACCAACTGTTCACACAGGTCTTTTTTTTAAATTTTATTTATTGGATATATTCTATATTTACATTTCTTTTTTTTCATTTTTTTATCCTATATTTTTTGTTTACATTCCAAAGGCTTTCCCCTTTCCCACTTCCCCCCCACCATACGTCCCATAAGTCCTCTCCCCCCAATTATTCTCCAATCACCCCCCCCACCATTTCTCTGTTCTGGTACTCTCGTACAAAACTGGATCCAATCTTTTCAGGCCCAGGGTCCTCTCCTTTCTTCTTCTTGGGAATCATTTGGCTGACTTGCTAATTGTGCCTTGTGTATTTAGGGCTTCTGGTCTCATTAATATCCACTTATCAGGGATTGCATTTCATGTGTATTCTTTTGTGATTGGGTTAACTCGTGTAGGATGATATTTTCCAGATATAACCATTTGCTAGCAAATTGCATGAGTTCATGAGTTCATTATTTTTAATTGCTGAGTAGTATTCCAATATATATATATATATATATATATATATATATATATATATATACCACATTTTCTGTATCCATTCCTCCTTTGAGGGATATCTGGGCTCCTTTCAACTTCTGGCTATTATAAACAAGGCTGCTATGAACATAGTGGAGAATGTGTCCTTTTTGCATGCAGGGGAATCCTCTGGGTATATGACCAGTTGTGGTATAGCAGGGTCCTCAGGAAGTGTCATGCCCAGTTTTCTAAGAAACTGCCAGACTGATTTCTAGAGTGGTTGTGCCATCTTGCAATCCCACCAACAGTGGTGGAGTGTTCCTCTTTCTCCACATCCTCGCCAGCACCTGTTGTCTCTTGAGTTTTTAATCTTAGCCATTCTGACTGTTGTGAGGTGGAATCTCAGGGTTCTTTTGATTTGCATTTTCCTGATGACTAATGATGTTGAACATCTCTTAAGGTGTTTCTCAGCCATCTGAATTTCTTCTGGTGAAAATTCTTTGTTTAACTCTGTACCCCATTTTTTTACAGGGTTATTTGATTCTTTGGGGTCTAACTTCTTGAGTTCTTTGTTTATATTGGATATTAGCCCTCTGTCAGATGTGGGGTTATTAGATCTAGAAAGAGCAATTCTCAAATTCATCTGGCGCAAGAAAAAACCCAGGATAGCTAAAATTATTCTCAACAATAAAAGGACTTCTGGGGGAATCAATATCCCTGACCTCAAACATTACTACAGAGCAATTGTGTTAAAAACTGTATGGTATTGGTACAGCAACAGGCAAGTAGATCAATGGAAAAGGATTGAAGACCCAGAAATGAACCCACAGACTTATGGTCAATTGATCTTTGATAAAGAGCTACAACCTTCCAGTGGAAAAAAGATAGCCTTTTCAACAAATGGTGCTGGTTCAACTGGAGGTCAACATGCAGAAGAATGTGAATTGACCCACTCTTATCTCCTTGTACTAAGATCAACTCCAAGTGGATCAAGGACCTCCACATAAAACCAGACACACTGAACCTAATAGAAAAGAAACTGGGGAAGACCCTGGAGGACATGGGCACAGTGGAAAAGTTCCTGAACAGAACACCAATAGCTAATGCTCTAAGATCAAGAATTAACAAATGGGACCTCATTAAATTACAAAGTTTCTGTAAGGCAAAGGACACTGTCAGAAGGACAAATCAGCAACCAACAAATTGGGAAAAGATGTATATTTACATTTCATTTCCCTTTTTCTGGTTCCCCATTCCCCAAAGTTCTCACATGCCCTTTTCCCTCTCCCTGTTCCCCCATCCACCACTTCCCACTTCCCTGTTCTGGTATTCCCCTACACTGATGTTTTGATCCTTTACAGCACCAGTGTCCACTCCTTCCTTATAGTCGTATATCATTTGATATGTGGATAGTGTCTTTGGTGTCCCAAGAGTCTGGGCTAATATCCACTTATCAGTGAGTGCATACCATTGGTATTCTTTTGAGACTGGGTTACCTCACTTAGTATGATGTTCTCCAGCTCCATCCATTTCTCTAAGAATCTCATGAATTCATTGTTTCTAATGGCTGAATAGTACTCCATTGTGTATATATACCACATTTTTGTATCCATTCCTCTGTTGAGGGACATCTGGATTCTTTCCAGCTTCTGGCTATTATAAATAAAGCTGCTATGAACACAGTGGAGCATGTATCCTTATTGCATGCTGGGGAATCTTCTGGGTATATTCCCAGGAGTGGTATGGCTGGGTCCTCCGGAAGTATTACGTCCAGTTTTCTGAGGAACCACCATACTGATTTCCAGAGTGGTTGTACTAGCTTGCAGTCCCACCAGCAGTGGAGGAGTGTTCCTCTTTCTCCACATCCTCGCCAACACCTGATGTCTCCTGAGTTTTTAATCTTAGCCATTCTGACTAGTGTGAGGTGAAATCTCAGGGTTGTTTTGATTTGCATTTCTCTAATGACTAATGATGTTGAACATTTTTAAGGTGTTTCTCAGCCATCAGAATTTCTTCAGCAACCCTTTATATCTGGTAAGACCAAGGCTTACCCTCAGCAAATGGTTTCCCCCTCTGCTGCCTCAAGAAAAACCTTCAAGAAAGAACTCCTGCTGGGGCTGCCTCCCCACTCCCAGCTGATAAAAAATCATTTTAACATTGACAACCCCTGGAAAAGGAAACCAACTGTTCACCCTTGTCTTATTGCTCATCTAACCTTAAGCGTTAAGGATGTCAGATGGCGCTCAATATTCTGGGATTTATTTCTCTTTCTCATATTGTTCCAACTTTGTGCTAAGACCTTATTTAATGGTTTGGAAATACCTTGATTTTTTTTCTTTCAAAAAATTGAAAATATGAAGATGTTTTATTCATAAAAGTCATGATTGCTTTCAGTGTAGATTTCTTTAATGAAATCAGTCTCTACTCAAAATCTTTTCCATATATTCAATCATGTTCATGCCAAAAAAATACTGCATAAAGTTGACCAAATTTATACAAATCTTAGTCTCTTTAAGTTCTAATCAGTCAGTAATGATTAGAACAAAGAAGAATACATTGTTTTTTAATATTTCTGATGGCAGTGAGAAATATATCCTAACCTTCTGTGCCATGCTTTCCAGCAACCTTTGTCCACTATGCCTTCTTCCATGATCATCAGCATCTGAGAGAATTTAATGAACTCCTTTCTTAGAGTTTATATTGTCTCCTCTTGATTTTTAAATTTGTCAGTAATACAGGTCAGTATAAAGATGAAGCTATTGATTGTTGAATAAATGGAAATCTCAAATATTTGCAGCAGGAGCTTGACACATCATTAAAGTAAATAAAATCACTATCTTTCACGGAATTAGAGTATTGATAATTGCCAGCCTTGAGGAGGTATATACTCTTACACTATGCAAAATGTCTATAAGTACTGTACCAATTTTGTGGAAAATATATAGGGATAAGGCTAACACAGATGCTAGTAACAGAGTATCAACAGAGAAGTAAAATCTTCACTGTGAGCTCCTCATCTGTCCTCCACTCAAAAATATTGGGAAGTGATTCTTAGATGAAAGAACAGAGTCAGGATCCTTTGTGCTATGGAGAAGGTCTCCCTCACCACTACTGCATCCCAATGTCACTCAACAGAAGTGTTTATAGTGGAGCCTGGTCTTGTGTGTTATTTACTCTCAATGGGAAGCAAAAATGAAATTTCTTAAGAGCTCATGTGTCTCCTATAATAGACTGGTATCTCTTGAGTCCTAAAACTTAAATATACCATCAGAATCAGCACCTGGTGAGGGAAGGCAAATCTCTCCTGGATCCACCCAAACTCAGGTTGAAAAGCCAAAGCTGGGCCTGTGTACTCACTAGTGTGCAGGCTTACATCCTCATTCCTGATGCTCTTTGTTCTTACATGTTATTGCCAAGGCTCCCTCAGGGATGATCCTTTCTATTCTCACCATATTCTAACCTTAGTCTGCTTTATTATCTTCACAATGTTCTTTTCCAGGTTACTCTGAAAGAGTCTGGCCCTGGGATATTGCAGCTTTCCCAGACTCTCAGTCTGACTTGCTCTTTCTCTGGGTTTTCACTGAGCACTACTAATATGAGTGTGGGCTGGATCCCTCATCTCTCAGGGAAATGTCTGGAGTGGCTGGCAACCATTTGGTGGGATGATAAGAACTCAAACTCATGCCTTACTAGCTGGCTCACAATCTCCAAGGACACCTCCAATAGTCCTGTATTCCTCCAGATCAGCAGTGTGGACACTGATATTCTGCCACATAATACTGTGCTCAGAGAGCACATTGACACATACTCAGTTTTCAGCTGTACATTCTTTCATGCTGTTACTCAAGTATCTTTCTTACTATTGTATCATAGGAGGGTAGTGCCACAGCTTTCCCTCTTGCTTCTGTGGTTTCCTATTTGCTCTTAGGTTAACAGTGTTTGATTCCTGTTATTTGTCCTAGGTCCATATTAAGATGTTCATAAATGATTCTGTCTGTGTTTGGTTTCATAAACCTGATGTATATTTGGTGCCTATTCCAGGTGGTTTCATTGTTCCACTCATTCTTAGGCTTCAACTTTCCACAGTAGAAGATTCCAAATTATTACAATATTCACCATCAGTAAACAACAGTATATGGTGAAGATGGAATTACTGGATGAGTATTTTCAAATTGAGTCACCGACCAAATGTGTTCATAGAAAATCCATAACAATTCAGGGTATTCTGAAGTTTATTGGATACTCTCCATAAACTAATTTTAACACCATATGGTTCAAGACTACACTCATATATTTTACTGAACACAGAGAAGTTGAGCTTGTGTCCTAGTAAAAATTTCATTCTTACTGATTACTGGAGGTACTTTGTATGACATTGGATGAGAAAGGGAATATAGAATCTAGCTATGATTCCTATCATCTATAATAGTTACCTGTCTCTGGGTTATGTTAATACAATAGGGGCACAAACATTGTGGAATTAACCATTTATTCTTTGATGGAATTTAAGGCCTTTGAGATTAGGGTTAGGGTTAGCCATGGCTGTCTCTGGAATTGCCAAAAACGTAAAATTGGATAGGTCATGAACCGAAGGGAAAATCATATGCCACTGTTCTGATAGAGCAACATATCAATAAAATAATTTTATTTACAGTACCATACACATTTAAACCAGCAACACATCTCCCCATCATCAGAGACCTGTTTTACAGTAGATAGGAAGCAAATGGATAGTTTGTTGAGCACTGGTACTAAATGGGTTCTCCTCATCAAACCTTCCTCCCAGGACTAGTGGACCATTTCAAGGAATATTATAAAAACCAGAGACAATGGATGACTCTAATGAAACAGCCTTATCCAGATATGATCCAGACATCACATATGAACTCACATAGACTATGGCAACAAGCACAGGGCTTCAGTAGATTCAAGCCAGGGGGACTCTCTGCAGAGAGGGATAAATGGACAGGTACTCCCACCATCTAGCTACAATTGTTATTCATTTACAATGGAAACTTAGTCTTGTTCAGTGGGGCTTACTCATGTATTACCCACACTTGATGGTAGGCCCTATGCCCAGGAAGTAGACAAGCAAAACCAATACAATAACATATTTGTAGAGTGTTGTCTCATATAGCTTTATTTGGGCATTTTTTGTATTAGATTTTTTTAATGTACATTTGTTTTCAGATTTTGTCTTCTTTTGAGTTTGTGTATGTGTGTATATATGTATGTATGACAAGATAGGGTAGATAATAATAAAGAGAAAGACAAAGTGACAGTAAGTGATTCTTTTTTACCTTTTTGTTTGTGTTTGGTTAAAGAGTGAATAAAAGAAAGGGTATGAAGTTGGGATGATAGCAATGTAATGAGGATCTAAGGGAAATTGGGGAGAAAAAAGTTTGATTAGAATATATTGTTTATAATATTTTTTTTCAATCAACAAAAGTCATTTAAGTTAAACAAACTGGGAAAATACCCCAAATCTTGTGTACTCACTTTTCTATAAACTATAATATCATAGAAAGACAAAACACGTTTCTTTCTGGCATGTTCGTGCACAACCTGATTGGAAAGCTTCTAGTAATTTCTGGTCAGTTGCCTATTGTTCTATTGACCCATCTCTTTTCATTTCTGTCTTCCTGAACTGACAATAATCAGGTAAGAATCTGTGGAGACCATTAAATGTTTCACTGATCAGACATTTTTCTCAGACATGTACAGAGTCTTAGGGCAATGTTCCTTTCCACACAAAATTAAGTATATCCACAGGCAAACAAGTCTCTGTTACTAAAAACAAAAATAAGTTTCCATTACCTTATAGCTCCTTGTCCTTCACAACATCATCAGGACAGGAGCAGATGTCACCAGCAAGATGAAAAGGAAGAGGCAGTCCAGGACTGAAGAAGTAACTTACAAATCATTTGGCAGAACATAAGATTAATATAGATTTATTAAGTTATAAGACTATCCTGGAACAAGAGAAAGGTAAGGCTTAGAACTATAATAAATATAATTTTTGTTTATTTATTCAGAGCTAGGGCAGGCATAGTAAAACTATATACTTATTCCCATGTTAGTGTCAATGTAAGCAATTTTCTACTATAATTGAGTCAATAACTTTGAAGCATGAGTGTTTGATCACACAATCAATATTTAATTTTGAGGATATAACCAACATTGCTGTTAATGTTCTCTTTTGTTTTGCTTTGTTTATCCAAAATGGTTTCTTTGTACAGCACTGATTGCCTAGGAACTCATCTCTATAGACAAGGTTAGCATTGAACTGAGAGATCCACATGTCCCTACCTCCCAAATCTTGGGATAAAGTAATTAGACAGTACCTTCTAGGTATGTTGAAATACCCTCAACAACATAAAACATAGAAAATAATGTAAGATACACAGAATGGGGTTAAAGGACATGGCATTTTTCTCCATTTAATGTCTGTGATTTTGAGAGTGTCTTAATTAATATAGTTATATCCAGTTGCATCCACTTTTCCAAAAGCAAAGTAAATCTATATAATTGAATTTAAAATGGTTTAAAGGTTTAAACTGAATCTTTTGTTTAAAAAATATATTTATTCTTTAATCTCTTTTAATAACATTCCAGATTTTTATGTCCCTCCCAGTCTACCCTATGACTGTTCCACAACCCATACTTACTTCCCCCAATGCAAAACAGTCTTCAAGAGGTTCTTTCCAGCCCTCATTCGCCAACCCATCGTACCTTCCCTGACTATGGGTCCTTAAATCCTTCTGGGTTAGGTGCATCTTCTCTGATGGAGTCCAAGCCCAGGAGTTTTCTGTTTTATTTGTGTTTGGGGCTTCATATCAGCTGGTATATGATCCCTGTTTATTCTCTGCCCTAAAGATCCCTGGGACCAGGTTAGTTTAGTCTGCTGGTCTTCCTCTAGGTTCACCCTCATTCTCAGTTTGTTCCATCTTTTCTCTAATTCAATCAGAGCATTCACCAGCTTCTTTCACTTGGTTGGGTATAAATGTTTACATCTGACTTTTTCAGCTGTTTGTTTGGTCTATCTGATGGCAGTCATGATAGACCCCTGTTTGTAAGCACATCATAGCATCAGCAATAGGGTCAGTACTTGGACCCGCCCCTTGAGCTGGATCAAGTTTAGGCCTGTCAATGGAGCTCTTTTTACTCAGGTTATTCTCCATTTGTGTCTTTGCAGTTCTTTAAGACAGGATCAATTCTGGGTCAGAGGTTTTGACTGTGGGATGGCAACCACATCCCTCCATTTGATGCCCAGTCTTTCTCCTGGAGGTGGACTCTACAAGTTCCCTCTCCCCACTGTAGATCATTTTATCTATGGTTCTTCCCTTTGAGTCATCGTTTGAATTCGCTAATAACAGAGAGGCAAGTAAAGGAATGTTCAATGTCCTAACTCAACAAGAAAATGCAAATGAAAATGAGTTGGGATTCTGTCTTACAGATTTTAGAATGGCTAAGATCAAAAATAAAAAAGACATCTAATGCTAGTGGAAATGTGGAGCAATTGGAATGCTCATCCATAGATTTATATATACATTGGCACACACATTTATTTTAAAATTCCCATTACAAGTAAATATTCCT
Organism: Apodemus agrarius; assembly: GCA_964023405.1. Classification (NCBI taxonomy): domain Eukaryota; kingdom Metazoa; phylum Chordata; class Mammalia; order Rodentia; family Muridae; genus Apodemus; species Apodemus agrarius. The sequence continues at coordinate 5,638,663 of OZ030011.1, forward strand.
TGCTAATTAGTATTGCACAGATTTATTTCATTCATTGCCTATGAACTTTATTGAAACCACAGTTTTAAATCTACTTAAAAGAAAGCAACAAAATTTTAAACATGAGTTATCAAGCATGTACTTATCACCATTACCATCAGCAGCATATGAAAATCTATCTGTAAATTTTTCCACTGACTGGAGGGTTTTTTCAGCTTGGAAATATGGTTTTGACTTGAGAGCTCAGTCCTTGATGCTCCATTCACAGGGCTGAGTCCTACTAGTTCTTCTGGCAGGTGCTGTTGACCAGTTTCCAAGGTGTCCTCTGGTGCAAAATGAAGTTCTCATCTCAGGGAATGGAGGGAAGTAGATGCTGGATATTTTGCATTATGTGGACTTCATTACATTTTGGTTTTCATCATTATTTTTTTCTTCATAATAAAGTTTTTATAGTTCAAAGTTCAAATCTGTAATATCAATCCCTTTTATAAACTTGGTGATTCAGGATAAGAGATAAGAAAGAACTTAATTCAAGGCTGTCCTTTTGGATGTCAAGAATCCTAAAGATAGTGAAGAATGATGTCTTCATACCAACATCATACCCTTGCTTCTTATGTATTAATTTAGATAATGTTTACTACAAAGTTTGAAATTCGAAGGCCTCTGTTCACAACTTTAGCGACCTCCTGTTATCAAGTACATCACTGCCATATCTTACGATTTGGGTATGAGAATCCTTAAATCTTGTGCTGTGTCCAAGGTTTGCATACCACATCTATGTGGGTTTTTAGATTTACTTTCAGGACACCTTTTGCCCACTGTGCTGTCTTCCCGTATGCCCAACATCTGATAGAACTGAACAAAAGAAGTAGGATTTCTCTCCTTTTAAAAGTGTAACAAGTAGAATGCAGTGGAAAAAAATGAAGGCACAGACAAGTGAATAAATGGAAATCAGAAAAATGTGAACCAAGAAATTGACATAGAAGTAAAGTTAATGAAACATGATTCCTTTTTGTGTATTTATAGCATTCACATCTGCCTGCCTGCTGATGACTTAGTCTTATACTGAGTCTACTTCACCATATGTTTGTGTGTATATATGTATGTATGTATGTATGTATGTATGTGAATGAAAATATGTTCTGACAAGACTCACATAGGTGGCAATTTCTGGCATCAGGAACAGAGCAAGATGAAGGCTGGAAATGCATCATTGTTTTGAGACTTCATGTGTTCTTCATAAAAAAATACAAGGTAATGATTACTGGATGAGTGAGCAGAGTCAGGACCCTTCATGTTAGACTAAGTGTGTCTCTCAATCTTGATAGATCTGTATGTACCTTATTCATCTGAAGTGTTTCATTCTGAGGACTCGTGTATTCAGTTAGTTACTCTATATGGGGATCAGAAGTGAGCTCTTTTGTTTACTATCACAAATTAGTTCCTCTAGAGTCCTCAAATATAAGTACACAATCAGAGTGGGCACTTGATGAGGGAATGCAAATCTCTCCTGACTCCACCCAAATTTAAGTTAAAAAGCCAGTGATTAACCTGACTACTGACCAGTGTGCAGACATGGACAGGCTTATTTCCTCATTTCTGCTGCTGATTTTCCCTACATGTGAGTCTCTGGGCTTCCTAAGGGATGAACTTTTCTGTGATTATTCTAGTCTAACCTTATTGTATGTATTATTTTCTTCACAGATGTGCTGTCCCAGGTTATTCTGGAAGAGCCTGGCCCTGGGATATTACAACCCTCACAGACCCTCAGTCTGATTTGCTCTTTCTTGGACTCTCACTGAGCACTTATGGTATAGGTGTGGGCTGGATTTTCAGTCCTCAGGGAAGGACTGGATTGGCTGGCAAACATTTGGTGGGATGATAGTAAGTACTACATCCCATCCCTAAAGAGCAGGCTCACAATCTCTGCACCAAGGTGGATGTGCTAACCTGAGATTAAAATATATGAAACCCAACAATCACATTCTACCATGCTGATCCAAACAATAAGAACTACAAGTCTAAACTTACAAGTAAACGCATTTGCTACCCAGCTATTTCCCATATGTGCATGCTTTAATTCTGAATGGCTTGATTTATTCAGGTTTTGTGGTGTTAACTACATCTGCTAAGAGTTCATGTTTACAATGACCATGTGCAGTCCCAAGGCACCATGGAGAGATTCTCATTACAGGTCTCTGAGATTCAGACTTTTCATCTGGATGGTTCTTTGTCATTATCTATAAGATTTTTTTCACTAATTTTCCATTTTGTGAATACAGGTAGATTTCAGCAGTAAGTGTAAAACTGTTTCAGCTTTTAAGGGTGCAGCCAAGTCCTGAGCTGCTTCAACATTTTAGTTGTTTATATGTATAGTCTTAATCCTGTGCACCATTATTGTATATGAGTTTTCACTGTGTCTACTAAACAATGTAGATTGAGTGATTTACCCTTTGAACACAGGTGTTCTGCCCCAGGCATATTATGATGATGTCAGGAAAGAGCCTGTTATCTACTGTCATTACATTTTTATAAATGGGAATTCATAGAACTGGATCAAACTACCAGCAAGGAGGAACCTGGCTTCAGGAGAGACCTTACAGTAATATTGGCACAACTTAAAATTGCTGATGCATAAATCATCATCCCTAGGTAAACTAGGGCAATCTCTCTCATCAGTGGAACTCTGTCAACACTGAAGTTACATGGATATGTTTTTTTCTTACGCTAGACAATGCAACTTCAGTGTAAGCCATGAAAAATCTATTTTTCAGGGAGGCTTGTGACCAGCAGATGACACAATGAGGACATGAATCCACATAGAGAGATGAAGTGGTTATGGAAGGGACTGTATCCTCTGTGTTTTTCCTTATTAAGCTTACTAACTAATCTGCACTGTGGTGATTAACATGTGGTGTCTCCATGCTCAAACACCATAAAGATTCTTTGCTAAACATTTTGCAGATTTATGTTCACTTGTTTTTATTAAGTATTTAGAACATTTGGGGGGAAAGTGATACAATTTATTCTAATAACTGACTTCCCCAATTCTATATAATTCCAGATCCTTCCTTCCCCAAATTCATGCAAGTACACACTTTTTTTCTGAATATAACCCCCAAAAAGAATTTAAAGGGGGATTAAAACCAAACAGAAACAAAACGAAACCAATAAAATACTAGGCACACACACAAAGCAACCAATAAGGAGGGAGGGAGGGAGAAAGAGAGAGAGAGAGAGAGAGAGAGAGAGAGAGAGAGAGAGAGAGAGAGGCTAATAAAATCACAACTCTGTAGCTATGATATATGGGCAAAACATGAGTGAGACAAAAGTAGTTGAATGAGGCAATATTAGTAAAAAAAATAAATGTTGCAAAAATACCATTCAATTTTTTGACTATCAACTGCTAAGCATGTCTTCATGATTAACTGTCTTTGATATATCCTACAAGATTCAACTGGGAAAACTAGTTTTTCCTTCATATGTGAATGTCAGTTGCAATTCTTTTTTTGGTTAGGTCTGAGATCCTGTGTCTATTTCTTTCTCCCAAATTTTGGATTTTATGTGGGTTGACTTGGTCCATGCTCTGTTGCTGCAGCCACAGTTTCTGTGAATTCATATCTACATGCATCCAATTTTATCTGGAAGATTCTTTCCTTAGAGTCCTGCAACTGTACTGGCTCTTATTATCTACTCAATTTTAAAACAATTAACTCTCAATTCTTATCTCAATTTTATTATAGCATCTTTGTAAATCCTCAGAGTCTACTGTCCCAATTCTATTCTCTCAGTTTCTACAATTAAGTACCCCAAACACAATATTGAAATCTTGGAATACATATGAATGAGAACATGAAGCACTTGCCTCATGGACATGGTGACCTATTCAGTATATTTCTTTCCAGTTCCATATATTTATAGATAAAATAATTCATGATTTATCACTGAGTAGTATTCACTTTTCTATATGTACAAATTTGTCTTTTTTATTTATGCTTTATTAGAAATCTGCAATGATTTATTCCTCTATTTTGTTAAAAGATTTTGAATAACATGCTGTGAATAAATTTGAGTCATTTGAGTACATGTGTGAGAAGATTATTTCTGGGAAACAATAATTTTATTTTTTATATTTTGGTCAATTTTCATAGGAAAGTCTTCATCCCACATACGTTTGGTTGAAGACCCTGTTTAGAAATGATATATAGGCCCTAGTTGTATTTATAAGGGTCCTGTTGTCAACCTGCCTTAAAATATTTATATTTATATCCAGGAGACTGTCTGAGCATTGATCACAGAGGTTCATACATGCTTTGTGTAAAGAGTAATGCAGACATTCATGAGGGGTCAGACTGTTTAGAAGGATTGACAGTGTATTCAGCAGTAGGTGATTCAATGATACCAACCTCTCACCCAAGAATCAAAGACCATCATAAAACATGGAAAAAGTATGTAAGATTCCAAGAATTAGGTTAAAGGACATGAAATCTTATCTGCAGGGATTTAACTGTTCTTAGTGCACACATGATCTCCTAGTTGCTTTATTTGCGAGCAAGAAGAAAGCACACAAATCAAATTGAAATTGCCACATGAGAGACCTTGATATGACTGAGCAGGTAAAGATGTCTACTGGCAAAATTAGTGATATCTATTAAATCCCTTAAAATTCCATTATACAAATCATCCTCTTAGTTTAATATGTGCCACTTGGTGCAGTTGCATGCTGTTATCAGCACTAAGAATAATACAAAAATTTAAAAATTATTACATGGATGGGGTGTACTCTTGAGGGACCACAGCAAGCCAATTACCTTTTTGCATTTTCTTACTGATGGGAAAAATATAATTTATTTGGGGGGTAAGATTTCTGGAGGTCCACACTTTACTAGTGATGACCCTATCTATATGTGTGTAGGCAGCACTAATTAATTATTATAATTCATTAATTATTGAAACAGAAGATGTCAGGATATTAGGAAAGAGACTTATTGGAAAGTTCCAAATGGACCTGGTGGTGGTAGATTTTGGTGAGAGTCCAAAGAGATGTTGTTCATCATAGCATGTTTCATATTTTCATAATCACCACTGTCTGGCCACATTTCTGGCTTTATGTATATTCTTGCATTAGTGATAAAAATTCTTCATATACACATCTATAGCTCATATCTGAAATTTAGTTAATCATGATAGTGCTGTAATAATCATTAATATATAATATTTAACCACATTTTCTTTTATACAATTATACATTTTATTGAATTTTGAGGTATAGCCTGTGGGAAAGGCAAATATTACTTGCATTTATACAAAAGAAGGTTCTAATTCTCAAAAGCTAGTCATTTTTTGGAAATTAGCATCAAAATCATCATCATCATCATCATCATCATCATCATCATCATTATCATCATCATCATCATAACCATCTTCACAAAGAACAAAATTCATGTGTTACCATTGTCCCAAATTATAGCAACATACTCAGGCCAAAAATGTATTGAGAGCTAAGTTCCTGAAGTTTTGTCCTCAACATGTGACTAGAGTTCAGGGAAAGTATATGGGATGCACTTCCTCAGAGAGGATTAGGACATTGACCTAAGAATTCTGATACCTAACCCATGTGCCTTTTCAGTTCTTCCTCTCCAGTTCCTCTCAAGTTGGACTAGGTTCTTACTTAAGAAATGCATTCCTAATGAATATGCAAATTCACTGAATCTATGGCATTAATACAGGGATGTCCATACCCTGGAAACAACCTATGAACAGTGTCATCTCTACAGTCACAGAAAACACTGACTCTAAGCATGGAATGGAGCTGGGTATTTCTCTTCCTCTTGTCAGTAACTGCAGGTAAGGGACTCAGCAGTTTCAAATCTGAAAAGGAGACAGGCTTGAGGTAACAATGACATCCACTCTGCCATTCTTTCCATAGATGTCTAATCACAGGTCCAGCTGCAGCAGTCTGGAGCTGAGCTGGTGAAGCCTGGGGCTTCAGTGAAGCTGTTCTGCATGGCTTCTGGCTACAGTTTTACCAGCTACTGCATGAGCTGGTTAAAGCAGAGGCCTGGACAGGGTCTTGAGTGGATGGGATGGATTTGTCCTGGAAATGGCAATACTGAATACAATGAGAAGTTCAAGGGCAAGGCCACACTGACTGCAGACACATCCTCTAGTACAGCCTACATGCAGCTCAGCAGCCTGACATCTGACGACTCTGCGATCTATTACTGTGCAAGGCACAGTGTTGAAACCACATCCTTAGTGTGGCAGAAACCCTGGGGGATCAGGAAGCTGCACTGCGAATGAGATGACTGAAACATTAATTTTCAGACTTAGTCAGAAATTGCAATTTTGCATGTTCGTTCCTTGCCTCTTCCTCACAGTCCTATAATGCCTTTGTCAGCTTTGTTACTGTCAACCTATGAATAAAGTAATGCTGACTGAGGGTGAACTTACAGTTCACCATACATTGTCAATCTCTTCACCAGTGACTACCTTCATTGACATGTTTCATAACAATAAACATGCAAATATGATGATGCATGAAAAAAATATCATTGGATCCTGAGAGAGCAGACCTGTTTTAAATTGTTAGGAATAATGTATAATATGAATTTGACTTATACAATCCAAACCACCAACATCTGGGCAAACAAACGTTCCTTGATAGTCTTAAGTAGTAAGTGACCTCTGGTGTGTTGCTCTCTGTTGTCATGTGTTCCAGCCAAAATTTCAGTCAAGGATATTTATATCAGAATTCATAGGCATGCAAATATAATACTGTAGTTTTGTCAAAATATTACTAAATCACTTTTCATCAAACTCCTTTTCCATCACATTCTATCTACTTGTTGAATTATGTAGGTTCTGAGATTATACGTAAATGTTTAATCTCATATTTACTTCCTTCTGAAACTCAGTATTCATCCCTACAGTCATAGTCTTTTTAGAACATGGACCTATACTGACACAGTATCAATTCTCATAGTCCATTGTATACCTGTTGCTCAGCTTTGTTCTGTAGAGAATTTGTGAACGTGTGACTCTGTATCCACATATATTTCTTAGGTTTGTTTTCAGTGACTTTTATTATGATTATTTGTTTTGTCCTATTCCCATTTGTTTCCTTTTCCTTTAACTTTGTAATTCTTTTTTATTATATTTATGTTCATTTGTTTTCTAACTAAAGAAACACAATCAAGTTGGGATACGATTTGGAGTTATTGGGGAGGGAAATCTGTATTCAGAGTATATTGCATGAACAAATGTATCTTCAATAGAAATAGAAAAAAGAGATCTTTAAAATGTTAATAAATAAACAAATAATTCTGATAACATCATTGTTGAGTTACTATCCCATATTATCAAGTGACCATACTTGAGTTCTCATGTCTTTGTTTAAATTGTTCAAAGCATAATCAGACGCTAGGTCTGAAAGGATTTAATGGTAAGGCACTTGTCATAGGCATAATTTTAAGGTGTTAAATACATAAGTAAAACTTGTGGATTTTAGCCTCTCTCATTTTCTCTGTCTCTCTGCCTCTGTCTCTGTCTCTCTCATTCTCTCTCTCTCTCTCTCTCTCTCTCTCTCTCTCTCTCTCTCTCTCTCTGTGTGTGTGTGTGTGTGTGTGTGTGTGTGTGTGAGTTTGTGTGTATTCACATTTGTTTGCTTTTCTTTTTTATTATTTTTAGATTGTGTTTTCTAATTTTGTAAAGAACAAGGGTAGAGCTGGAAGAAGATCTCAAAGGTGTTGGGGAATGGAAATCAGTAATCAGGATATATTGCATGAAGCCATCTATTTTCAATAATACATAGAAAAATGAATTTTAAAATATTCACTGAGCCAGTACCATTTGTTGAAAAGGCTATCTTTTTTCCACTAGATGTTTTCAGCTCCTTTGTTGAAGGTCAATTGGCCATAGATGTGTGGTTCAATCAATCCTATTCCATTGATCCACCTCCCTGTCACTGTGCCAACACCATGCAGTTTTTAGCACTACTGCTCTGTAGTGTTGCTTGAGGTCTGGGACACTGATTCCCCCAGAAGTTCTTTTACTGTTGATAATAGTTTTAGCTATCCTGGGTTTTTTATTATTCTAGATGAATTTGAGAATTGCTCTTTTTACCTCTCGGAAGAGCTGAGTTGGGATTTTGATGGGTATTGCGTTGAATCTGTATATTGCTTTTGATAAGTTTGCCATTTTAACTATATTAATCCTGCCAACCAACGAGCATGGAAGATTTTTCCATTTCCTGAGGTCTTCTTCCATTTCCTTCTTCACAGACATGAAGTTTTTTTTTTTTTCATATAAATCTTTCACTTGTTTGGATAGAGTCACAGCAAGATACTTTATATAGTTTGTGGCTATTGTGAAGGGTGCCATTTCCCTAATTTCTTTCTCAGCCTGCTTATCCTTTGAGTATAGGAAGGTTATTGATTTCTTTGAGTTGATTTTATAACCAACCACTTTGCTGAAGTTGTTTATCAGCTGTAGGTGTTCATTGGTGGAGGTTTTGGGGTCACTTAACTATACTATCATATCATCTGTGAATAGTGATAGTTTGAATTCTTCCTTTTCAATTTGTATCCCTTTGACTTCCTTATGTTATCGAATTGCTAACATCTCAAATACTATATTGAAAAGATATGGTGAGAGGAGGCAGCCTTGTCTAGTCCCTGATTTTAGTGGGATTGCTTCAATTTTCTCTCTGTTTAATTTGATGTTAGCTACGGGTCTGCTGTAAATTGCTTTTACTATGTTTAGGTATGGGCCTTGAATTCCTGTTCTTTCCAAGGGTCATGAAAAGATGCTGAATTTTGTCAAATCCTTTTTCAGAATCCAATGAGATGACCATGTGTTTGTTTTTATTTGAGTTTGTTTATGTAGTGGAGTACATTGATGTATGTCCATATATTGAACCATCCCTGCATCCCTGGGATGAAGCCAACTTGATCATGTTTAATGATCACAGCTTCTTTAAGAAAGGGTGTTAGAAAAGATGAAGCGATGGTCCCTTAGTTTGGGCAGCAAAGCCAAGTCTGTATTGATACATCATGTTTTAAACTTTGTAACTTCCTTTTAATGGATATGGAATATAAGTTTGTCATTTCAATAAAGTTCATATGTAATAAATTGAATACTTATGAGCAATATTAACTAACAAATTCAATCTGTATTTAGAAGAATGCAAATAGATCCATATCAGTGTCCATTCATAATACTCAAAACCAAGCTCTTTCAAAACCTCAATATGAAGTCACACATCTTGAGCCATAGAAAAGAATGTTGGAAAGGGTTTAGAATTCATTGATACAGAAGACATCCTGAACAGAACATCAAAGCACAGAGACTAAGAACCTTAATGAATAAAAGAGACTTTATGATATTCAGAATGTTCTGTAAGGCAGACAGTGGCCTACAGGATAGGATAATATTTTTCCCAACTCCAGATATGACAAAAGGGTGATAACTACAATACATACCTAACAAAGAAGACATCCCAAAAAGCATCCCAATTTAAAATGGATTTGTAGGTCTAAACAGAAGTCTTAAGAAAGGAATCACTATTGAAAAAGAAGCACTTAAATAATGATCAACACCCTTAGCTGATCATAAAATGTAAATCAAAAAGAGTCTGGGATTCCATCTTACAAGTGTAAGAATGATTAAAAATAAAGTAATGAGTGACAGATAATGCAGGTGAGGAGCAAGGTGAAAACTTCTCCATTGCTTGTAGGAGTTCTTACTTTTATAGTCATTCTACTATGTATATTTATATTAAAATTAGCATTTCAAGGAAATATCCTTTGTTAGTTAATATTGCTAATAAGTATTCAATTTATTACATATGAACTTTATTGAAATGACAAACTTATATTCCATATCCATTAAAAGGAAGTTACAAAGTTTAAAACATGATGTATCAAGCACCCATTCATCCTTATCACTATCAGTATCCTATGCAAATCTATCTGTAACTTTTTTCTACTGACAGTATCATTTCTTCAGTTGGAAATGATTGTTAATTGGATGCACAGTCCTTGATGATGCATTCACAGTACTTAACTCATGTAGCTCTTCAGAGCAAGAGTAGATGTCCTAATTCTAAAGTAGGCATGGACTCCTGTGCACTGAACCTCATAAGATCTATCAGCATTTCATTCATTTGCAGTATGAAAACCAATATCATAGATATTACCCATCACTTCAGGAGTTCTGAAAGGTCAAGATTAAACAATCCTTCTAGATAATAGAGATAACTGTTTCTTTAGAGTCAGACATCATTAATGCTGCCCTGTGTCCTGATAATTACCAGGACATCACATAAAATCTGACAAGTTATAGAAGAAAGGACATGCATTCAACTGGTCCACCTCATTCTATTCTGTAACATTAGCAGCATCCAATTTGTGAACTGGAAGTTTGACCACAATTGAATTTATGTATTATGTATTTTTGTTTTAATGTGAGTAGATGTTCTTCAGATATTTAAATGCACAAGAACACACATTCCGACAGGGTGCCGCTTGTTTCTCTAATAGCTGAGGCAATATTCTTAATACATCCTTCATTAGTTAAAATATCAAATACTGTAAAGCTTAACTAAGATAAAACCTGCACAGGAAAAGAGGATACTGGATTAGAAAGGTACACAGAGATAGATAAATCTTTCTAAGATCACATATTTCCACCAGTTAGAATCATTGTCAATGTGATTTTTTTCTCTTTCCTTTTTCTCAATAAATGCATGTGCATGCAGATTTGGACAGAGATTATGCTGCAGTATACATTTTCTTGATTTCCACTTCCTTTTTAATGTGAATTTTTTGTACTACTAACTCTGCTGTGAGTACCACTGTGATTCCTCCTTTCTGTTGACTCCTGTATGTCAGTGTCCAAGGAATTCATACATGGATATATGATGTGATGCCCAAGACTCATTGTTGTCCTTCTGTCCTCAGTTGCTTATTTCCAGCTGCTACCTCATGAAGCCTCAAAAAGAGTCCAATTTCTCTGGTTAATTCTTTATTACAAATGAAAACTGTAAAAGCTAGGTCCAACTACCACTAGGAAAACAGATGACTTTGAGAACATCAGTGATGATAATGTAGAAACAAGTTAAATTAAGAGTCTGAGACGTCAGTCATCATCTCCCAAGAAACATTTCTCACTGCATCTGAGCCCTGCAAGCACACTATGCATTTTGCAGGGATATGTTATTTCTGAAATCAGACTGGGTAACTTCATTTAAGTGATGGGAAATCTATCTGCAGGAGAGTTTCAGACCAGCAGGTGTCACAATGGGGCCATGAATCCCCAGCAGAAAGGTTGTTGGGAATAGGGAGGGTGTTTTTATCCTCTGTGGTTTCCTTTCTTAAAGTACATGTACACAATATGATTGACATGTAACGTTTTCATGCTCAAAAACTGTGAAAATTTTACTGTTAAACATTTGAAAGATTTATATTTTCTTGTCTTTGTGTCTATATAAACCCAGTGATGTGATCTCTTAGACACTGAGCCACCAGCCAAGATCTGAATAAATCAAGCCAGTTAAAGATACAGCCTGATATCTTGTAAAAGAGCTGAATACATAAAAATGTCTTCTTATCACTTCAGAAATAAAAACTTGATCTACTTGGACCTACTTGGTACAATAGAACAACTGAATTTCCTAAAAAGTTTTCTAAAGATCACACATACTTGTTGGTACATGTGTATTCTGTTCTCACCATGAAATATAAGATAAGTATAAAAACATCACAAAATGAATGGGAAGGAATGACTGGAGCCCATATCAAGTTGAGAGTCTCTTGGTATTTAATGACTAAATAGGTAAGTTAAGCTACTTTTCGGGGAATTTTTCTGTTAGTTTCTATATACTGGTGAATATGAATATTACTATGGGCATATGAATATTACTCATTGAACTCACCATATGATCAGTTAATGAAGCAAGGAGGAATCTGACATTAGGGCTTTAAGTTTAAGTTAAGTTTAGGAGAGAATATGATGTTAGGCTATAATAGGGAAGAAGGTTAAGGCAGGGATTTTAACTTTAGGGGGGAATGAAAGAAGTAGGCTTCAGGTAAGATTTTGGGCTTGGATGAGGAGGTGGTCTTAGGTATTGTGATAATTCTTAACATATCCTTGAAAACAAACGTCACTGTGAATTAATTGTTGAACATTGCTTATTACTTGACAATTTTGTGTTTACTGTCTTGCTTGTTCCTCATTGTACTACCATCCATTTTAATTCTGCATGTAATTGAATTGGTATAAAAGTGGTTTGGAAATTATTAAACCTGCCCTTCAGTCTCAGAATTGACTGGGATCATGCTACAATGTTGTTTAATTCTCCTTTTCTTTTTAATCCTAACGCCTGCTGGAGAATCAGTTGACTGAACAGGCTTAGTCAACTTCCCATCACTATCATTGTCCTATAACCATTTGAAAATCCACCTGATAAACTTGTTAGCAGTGGAGAAACTGTCTCAGGCTAGAAATCTTTTTAGAGCCTAGGCCATGATTTTATATTCCCATCATCTGCACACTGCTCCTGGAAGGGGTATTGTATGAATTTCCTCAGAAAAGATTAGGACTTAGAACTAAGCATCCTGCTCCCTCAACCTAGTGTTTTCTATTTCCAGCTTTTCCAGCAGAACTAGTTCCTTATCAAAGAAGTACCCTGTTCATGAATATGTAAATCATATGAACTTGTGGTGGTAAATACAGCAATGTTCACACTCCACAGCAACATTTGATCACTGCATTCTCTAAAGTGACGAGAACACAGGACCTCACCATGGGATGGAGCCTGATCCTCCTCTTTCTGACAGCAGCAACTATATGTAAGTGGATCCCAATTACAGACCTGAGGATGGGCCACAGAGTTAGGTGACAATGAGATCCACTCTGCTTTACCCTCCACAGGTGTCCACTCCGATGTTCAGCTGCAACAGTCTGGGGCTCAGCTGGTAAGGCCTGGGTCCTCAGTGAAGATGTCCTGCAAGGCTTCTGGCTACACCTTCACTAGCGAAGTTATGAGCTGGGTAAAGCAGAGCCCTGGAAATGACCTTGAGTGGATTGGATGGGTTTATCCTAAAGATGGTAGTACTAAATACAATCAAAAGTTCAACAGCAAGGCCACACTGACTGCAGACACATCCTCCAACACAGCCTACATGCAGCTCAACAGCCTGACATTTGAGGACTCTGCTGTCTATTACTGTGCAAGACACAGTGTTGTAACCACATCATAAGCATGTCAGAAATCTTGGAGGAGCCAGAAATTGTTCTGGGACTGAGCTGACAGAAATTATTATCTTGTTGACTTATGTAGAAATAATCACTCTGAATGCCCATTTTTGTCATTACTTCCTAGACACCTAAATTACAACTTTGCCAAAAATATCTGAATATAGTTGATTGAGGATGTTGCAAGATTACCCCATGCCTTTCAATCTTTTCACCATTAATCATCTCTATTCAATGTTTCTTTTAAATAAATCAATGAGTTAAAGAAATTGTGATTTTGCATGATAAAAGTATCTCTGTATTCTGAGAGAAACCAGAACATATTTTGGAATATCTGGGAATATAGTAAAATACAAATTTGACCTGTACAATCTAAGCAAACTCTGGGTAAAGCAAAACTCCTTATACAGTCTAAAGTTGTAGGTAACTTCCTGGTGTGTTGTCAACTCTGGCTGTTTGGTCTATCAGAAGTTTGAGTCTCTTAGAATGCATCAGATATATCTATCCCCATCCAGAGTGAAATACATATAATTCTTACAAGTTGGACAAATGTAATGTTAAATCACTTTTGGAAAACCCCATTTATCAATTTAATGTATGTACATGCTATCTGAGTTATGCTGTGATGTTGGATGTTAATATATTGTCTCATAAAAGCTGGATCAAGGTTTGATAAGCAGCCTTACAGTAACCAGCCTTTTGAGAACAAAGCATATAGGGATTTAGCACTAGCACAGTGGGTTACACCCTTGGAGCTCATCCTTGTACTACAGAATATTTGTAAATATTTTTCTTTCTGAATCTATGTGTGTTTTTTGTGCTTTGTATTTGGTGGTTTTCCTTCTGTTTGTTTTCTTTGTCATATTACAGGTTGCTTGCATTTCTGTTAGTTTTTGTTTGTTTTTTTGTTTTCATTATTTTTTACTTTTTATTATTTTCAATATTCTATGTTTACATCCCAAATGATTTTCCCTTTCCCTGTTCCCCCATCCACATAAGTCCCATTAGTCCTCTTCGTTCCACCCATTCCCCAATCAACCCCAACCCCCTTCTCTGTCCTGGCAATCCCCTACAATGCTGCATCAAGCCTTTCCATGACCAGGATTCTCTACTTCCTTCTTTTGGGGAATGGTTTGATATGTGAGTTGTGTCTTGAGTATTCAGAGATTCTGGGCTAATATCCACTTATCAGTGACTACATTCCATGTGTGTTCTTTTGTGTATGAGTTACCTCAGTTGGGATGATATTTTCCAATTCCAACCATCTGCCTAAGAATTTCATGAATTCATTGTTTTTAATTGCTGTGTAGTATTCTATTGTGTAAATATACAACATTTTCTATATCCATTTCTCCACTGAGGGACATCTGGGTTCTTTCCAGCATCTGGCTATTATGAATAAGGCTGCTACGAACATAGTGGAACATTTGTCCTTATTGCATGCTGGGGAATCCTCTGGGTATATGTCTAGGAGTGGTATAGCAGGGTCCATTGGAAGTGTCATGCCTAGTTTTCTGAGGAACCACCAGACTGATTTCCAGAATGGTTGTACCATCTTGCAATCCCACCAGCAGTGGAGGAGTGTTCCTCTTTCTCCACATCCTCCCCAACACCTGCTGTCTTTGGAGTTTTTAATCTTTGCCATTCTGACTGGTGTGAGATGAAATCTCAGGGTTGTTGTGATTTGCATTTCCCTAATGACTAATGATGTTGAACATTTCTTAAGGTGCTTCTCTGCCATCCAAAGTTCTTCAGGTGAAAATTCTTTGTTTAGTTCTGTACCCCATTTTTAATAGGGTTATTTGGTTCTCTAAAGTCTAACTTCTTGAGTTATTTGTATATATTGAATATTAGCCCTCTGTCAGATGTAGTGTTGTTGAAGATCTTTTCCCAATTTGTTGGTTGCTGTGCTGTCCTTCTGACAGTGTCCTTTGCCTTACAGAAACTTTGTAATTTTATGAGGTCCCATTTGCCAATTATTTCCACCAGAGAACTCCTACAGCTTACAGACACCTTCAGCAAAGTGGCTGGTTATAAAATCAACTCAAGAAAATCAGTAACCTTCCTATACTCAAAGGATAAGCAGGTTGAGAAATAAATTAGGGAAATAACACCCTTTCCAATAGCCACGAAGTATATAAAGTATCTTGATGTGACTCTAACTAAATAAGTGACATATCTTTATGACAAGAACTTCAGGTCTCTGAAGAGGGAAATCGAAGAAGACCTCAGAAAATAAAAAAAAAAACTTTCCTGCTCTTGTTTTAGCAGGAATAATATAGTTAAAATGGCAATCTTTCCAAAAGCCATATACAGATTCAATGCAATCCCCATCAAAATCCCAACTCAGTTCTTCATAGAGTAAGAAAGAGCAATTCTCAAATTCATCTGGAATAACAAAAAGCCAGGATAGCTAAAACTATTCTCGACAGTAAAAGAACATCTAGGGGAATCAGTATCCTGAACCTCAAGCAATACTACAGAGCAATAGTATTAAAAACTGCATGGTGTTGATACAGTGACAGGCAGGTAGATCAATGGAATAGGATTGAAGACCCAGAAATGAACCTGTGCACCTATGGTCACTTGATCTTCAACAAAGGAGCAGAAAACATCCAGAGGAAAAAAGATAGCCTTTTCAATAAATAGTGTTAGTTCAACTGGAGGTCAGCATTCATTTGAATGCGAATTAATCCATTCTTATCTCCTTGTACCAAGCTCAACTCCAAGTGGATCAAGGACCTCCACATAAAACCAGACACACTGAAACTAATATAAAAGTAACTGGGGAAGACCCTTGCAGATATGGGCCCAGGGGAAAAGTTTGTGCACAGAACACCAATAGATTATATTTTCATTATTTTTAGGGTTTTTTTTGTTTCATAATTAGATAACGGAAAGAAGTTGAGGAGTGAAGATCAGGGAGGAGTAGGGGAAGAGGAATCAGTAATCATAGTAAAATATATGGAGAAAAACTATTTTTCAATAAAAAATACAAATAGAATTTTAAGAGCCAAAATGTGTCCTTTGTACAAAAAACACAGAGGCAAATATGGAACAGAGACTGAGGGTATAACTAACCAATAAGTGGCCATAGTTGAGACCCATCCCATGGGCAAGGACCAATGCTTGACAGTAATGATGATACACGATTATACATGCAGACAGGAGCCTAGCCTAACTATCCTCTGAGAGGATCCACCTAATAGTTGAAGGAAGCATAAGCAGTGACCCACAGCCAAACATTGGATGGAGCTTGGGGACTCATCCATAAGAAACCTGGAGGAGGGACTGAGTGCTATGAAGTGGATAGGAACTCCATAGGAAGTCCAAGATAGTCAACTAACCTGTGCTCCTGGGGGCTGTTAGGTACAGAACCACCAACCAAACACCATACACTGGCTGGAACTAGCCCTCTGGCACATATATAACAGATGTGCAGTTCTGTGTTCGGTCTTCATGTGGATCCTCCAGTAACTGGAGCAAGGTCTGTGCCCAAAGCTGGTGCCTGACTGAAATATGTTCAATTGGCTGGACTGCTTTGTCTGGCCTCAGAGGGAGATAGTGTGCTTCCTGCTGCAGAAGCTTTATGTGCCAGGGTAGGCAGGATACCCAAGCAGGACCACACACTGAGAGGAGATGAATAGGTGCAAATGAGGGATGAACTGTATGAGATGAGACTGGGAGGGGGCAGCAACCAGGTTTTAAAGTGAATGAATAAATAATGGAAAAATTATAAATAAACCAAGAATTCTTATATCATGTTTTATATAAACCTTACATAGGCCAAAATTCCTAGACTTTATGTCTCTTGTCTCTGTTTAAATTGTTTAGAGTTGTATTAGTCTGGGTTCTCTAGAGTCACAGAACATATGGGCAGTTTCTATGTAGTTAGGGAATTTGCTGATGACTTACAGTCTGTAGTCTGACACCCTAACAATAGTCTGCAGCAGCTGTGGATGGAAGTCCAAGGATCTAGCAGTTGCTCAATCCCACTAGACAAGCCGGCAAGGAAGAATCAGTCTTACTTCTTTCAATGTCCTTATATATGTCTCCAGTAGAGGGTGTAGCCCAGATTAAAGGCTGTAGGTCTCCAGCAGAGGGTCTAGCCCGGATTAAAGGTTTGCGTCTCCATGCCTTTAATCCCAGATGATCTTGAACTGGAATCCATAGCCATAATCTGGGATTAAAGGTGTGTGTCTCCATACCTTTAATCCCAGATGATCTTGAACTAGAATCCATAGCCACTATGCTTCAAGATCTCCATGCTAAGTCCAGGTCAGAAACTTATAACTCTGAGCCTCCAGATTAGGATCATAGATGAGCCTTCCAATTCTAGATTGTATTTCATTCCAGATAGAGTCAAGTTGACAACCAAGAATAGCCACTACAATCCCCCCTTGTCAACTTGACACATAATATCTCATGTCCACATGAAACAATAACAAGGTTATGAATATGCCTAACATGATATAACTATTCCTCGTACAATCACAAACACATGTGTAAATTTACAATGGAGCAATGTCCCTTGGGAACATTCATTTAGTGTCTCAATACCAATTTATGTTAAAGGAATTGGAAGAAAGACAAATGTATCCTTAACAAAATAAGATAGAAGCATTCATATTACTTATAATCCTTGTTTCTGCAACTGGTTATGTGGCCTTAACTGGTATTTATAACTACCTTCCTCTGCTACCCATTCTGTATTTCCTTCACCTCAGCAGGTCTTGGCTCTTTTCCTGGAGGATTGACCCATACCTTCATTCTTGATGGGTCATCCTTTGTCATCCTGCTTGGATTAGGCTGTTGTAGTTTCCCATTAACTTTAATCATAGGACATGGTACACCTGTATCTTTCAGGGTTGTCCCAGAAAGGGGTTGTAATGCTGGAGCTGTCCACTTCTGGGTGGTGCCTACATAACGTGCAGAGCCATCAGTAAACCAGGCACTAGTCTTCTCTTCTTCAGTCAGCCAGTCATAGGCAACACCAAATGAGGCTATAGGTGCATGCTTGGCAGCAGATGCCATTGTAACAGGAGTAGAAACCATAAGCATCTGAGCAACTTCTTCATATAACTTGCTTGTGCCTTCAGAACCTGCTCTGGCCCAATCACATATATACCACTTCCATTTGATAATAGACTGCTGTTGTGCATGCCCTACTTTATGACTTGGAGGATCTGATAACACCCAACACATGATGGGCAGTTCAGGTCACATAGTAACTTGGTGACCTATTGTCAAATGTTCAGTTTCCACTAAGGCCCAATAGCAGGCCAAGAGCTATTTTTCAAAGGGAGAGTAATTGTCTGCAGATGACAGTAAAGCTTTGCTCCAAAATCCCAAAGGTCTCTTCTGTGATTCCCCTAAAGGGGCCTGCCAGAGGCTCCAAACAGCATCTTTATCTGCCACCGACACCTCAAGTACCATTGGGTCTGCTGGATCATATGGTCCAAGTGGTAATGCAGCCTGTACAGCAGCCTGGACCTGCTGAACAGCCTTTTCCTGTTCTTGTCCCCACACAAAGCTAGCAGCTTTCCATGTCACTTGGTAAATAGGCCTGAGTAACACACCCAAGTGAGGAATGTGCGGTCTCCAGAATCCAAATAGGCCCACTAAATGTTGTACTTCTTTCTGGGTGGTGGGAGGGCCAAGGTACAATAACTTATCTTTCACTTTAGAAGGAATATCTCTGTATGCCCCACACCATTGTACTCCTAAGAATTTCACTGAGGTAGATGGTCCTTGAATTTAAGTTGGATTTATTTCCCATCCTCTGATACACATATGTGTTACCAATGAATCCAAAGTGGTTGCTACTTCCTGCTCACTTGTTCTAATCAGCATAATGTCATCAATATAATGCACCAATGTGATATTTTGTGGAAGAGACAAATGATCAAGATCCATTCTAACTAAGTTATGACACAGGGCAGGAGAGTTATTATATCCTTGAGGCAAAACTGTAAAGGTATACTGCTGGTCTTGCCAACTGAAAGCAAATTGCTTCTGGTGGTCCTTATGGACAGGTACTGAGAAGAAGGCATTTGCCAGGTCAATAGCTGCATACCAGGTTCCAGGAGATGTGTTAATTTGCTCAAGTAACGAAACTACATCTGGTACAGCAGCTATAATTTGAGTTACTACCTGATTTAATTTTTGATAGTCAACTGTCATCCTATATGATCCATCTGTCTTCTGCACTGGCCAGATTGGAGAGTTAATGGGATATGTGATGGGAAACACCACCCCTGCATCTTTCAAGTCCTTGATCGTGGCAGTAATTTCTGCAATTCCTCCAGGAATACAATACTGTTTTTGATTCACTATTTTCTTTGGCAGAGACAACTATAAAGGCTTCCATTTTGCCTTTCCAACCATAATAGCCCTCACTCTACAGGTCAGGGAACCAATGTGAGAATTCTGCCAATTTCTGAGTATATCTATCCCACTTATACATTCTGGAACTGGGGAAATAACCAGAGGATGTGTTCGGGGACCCATTAGACCTTCTGTGAGTCAGATATCAGTCAAAACTCTGTTAATCACCTGTCCTCCATAAGCCCCTACACTAACTGGAGTGCCACAATGTTTCTTGCAATCTCTTGGGATCAGTTTCAGTTTGGAACAGGTATCCAATAGACTCCAGAAAGTCTGATTATTTCCTTTCCCCCAGTGTACAGTTACCCTTGTAAAAGGCCTTAGGTCCCTTTAGGGAAGAATTGGAGAACAAGTAACAGCAAAACTTTTAGGAGTCTTATCAAAATCCTTCCTCAGGGGAACCTGGCCACTCCTTCATTCAAGGGGTTCTAGGTCTGCAAACTGGCTCAAGTCTGGAAATTGTTTCACTGGCCAAGATTGCCTTTTGCCATGATTCAATGCAGTCTTTTTCTTTTATTTGAGGGTTTTTCTGCTTATACAAATCAAACAGATATGCAGTAGGTTTCCTATGCATTTCATCCCTGGAAATATCATAATTTTTTTTTATTTTTTTATTGGATATATTCTATATTTACAATTCATTTCCCTTTTTCTGGTTCCCCACCCCCAAAGGTCCCACATGCCCTTTTTCCTCCCCCTGCTCCCTCATCCACCCCCGCCCACCTCACTGTTCTTGTACTCTGCCACAATGATGTTTTGGTCCATTCTAGCACCAGTGTCCACTCCTTTCTTCTTGTCAGACATCACTTGGTATGTGATTTATGTCTTTGGTGTTCCAAGCTTCTAGGCTAATATCCACTTATCAGTGACTGCATACCATGGGTATTCTTTTGAGACTGGGTCACCTCACTTAGTATGATGTTCTCCAGCTCCATCCATTTCTCTAAGAATTTCATGAATTCATTGTTTCTAATGGCTGAATAGTACTCCATTGTGTATATATACCACATTTTTTGTATCCATTCCTCTGTTGAAGGACATCTGGGTTCTTTCCAGCTTCTGGCTATTATATATAAGGCTGCTATGAACATAGTGGAGCATGTATCCTTATTCCATGCTGGGGAATCTTCTGGGTATATTCCCAGGAGTGGTATGGCTGGGTCCTCTGGAATATCATGTCCAGTTTTCTGAGGAACCACCATACTGATTTCCAGAGTGGTTGTACCAGCTTGCATTCCCACCAGCAGTGGAGGAGTGTTCCTCTTTCTCCACATCCTTGCCAACACCTGATGTCTTCTGAGTTTTTAATCTTAGCCATTCTGACTGGTGTGAGGTGAAATCTCAGGGTTTTTTTGATTTGCATTTCCCTAATGACTAATGATGTTGAACATTTTTTAAGTTGGAAACACCATGATTGATTAGCCAGTACCAAAGGTCCAAACGAGTCATACCATTATAAATTCCACCTCTCTGCCCATTACCGGGTACATCATTATAAACATTGTTTTGTCGACACTGTCCATTATAAAAACTATGATCACCTTGTCTCTGGTGATTCAATGCTGCCACCTGGCCCTTGTTAACTCAGGGCCAGATTAAACCCATTGAATTTAATTCATCTAATTGAGCAGCAGCATCTCCAACCCTACGGTCTGGCACAAGGAAAAGGGTAAGAACAAAACTCTTTAAATGTGCCACTCTCACCAGTTTGAGTCTTATAGGACTGGTGAAAGCCATGTCTTCTGGACCTTCCCATTGTGGAGGATTAGGTTTTACACAATATATCCACTCTAGCATTGCAATTTACCTAAGCCTTAAAATCCCTTCATCAACACTAAGTCAAGGGATATCAGGCATCTCCAACTCCTTTTCAGTAGGTCATCTTTTAATAAATACTTCAGCCAACCAATCAAACTTTTGACACCTTTTTTTAACTGTGCAAGCTTCCATATTAAACCTAGAATCTCCACTCAGAGGGCCCATGCCAATAAATTCAGCCTGCTCTAGTTTTATGTTCCTTCCACCATTATTCCACACCCTTAAAATCCATTCCCATGCAAATTCCCCAGATTTCTGCTTGAATGAATTAGCAAACTCATTAAGCTCCTTAGTAGTATAGTGCATTTCCTCATGGATTACACTTCCTACCTCCCCTCTAGGGGCCTGTTTTGCCTTGAGTCTCTTTATCGGTTTAGAAGAAACTATTGGTAGTTTCTTATATAGAAACTTATATAGGTAGGCCCTGGGAAACATCATTAGTGTCAGTAAAAGTCACTGCTGGTTTATCAGGCTCTGAGGGATTAATTTCCTCAAGTGGAGACAACATTATTTCAAGGGGTGGGGCTGAGGGTACTACTTCAAGTGGAGCAAATCCTTGAAAATCTGAAGATTCATAGTTCTCAATTTCAACAGGGTCTTCCCACACATCCCCATCCCAAGTTATAGGATCCCATTCTTTGCCAATTAATGCCCTAACTTCAACTGCAGACACCCTCTGAGGTTGAGACTTGAATTTTTGCTGTATTTCAGCAAATATAATGAGTACTTCAGTTTGATTTTCTGCTACTTGAGCTCTATGGATGCTAGAAAGAAAATTCTCTTCAAGGGCACACTTGGAAACTTTTAGATTGTTTACTTGAATCTGGAGCTGTTCGATTTTATCACACAACTCCTTCTTTTCCTTCATTGTTTTTTCCTGGGATGCTAAGAGTAACCAGCCAGCAAAATCATTTTCTGATTTTCCCCCAACTTGTAGAACGTATTGTATAACACCGAATCACCTAATTCATCAAGGTAATCAAAGGCATTAGCTTCTTTAAGCTTCAAATATAGTTTCATGGGTCTTCAATATTCTCCATGCTCCCAGGAGGGAGAGAATCTGGAGAGGTTTCAGTAATTGAAAGTGCTGGTGGGTTAACCAACCAACTCCAAAATTTTGAAATATTCATTCTTATACTTCTGCTCCTCTAGAACCACTCCCGGTACCAACTTCTGTATTAGTCTGGGTTCTCTAGAGTCACAGAACATATGGGCAGTTTCTATGTAGTTAGGGAATTTGTCGATGACTTACAGTCTGTAGTCCAACTCCCCAATAATAGTCATAAGCAGCTGTGGATGGAAGTCCAAGGATCTAGTAGTTGCTCAGTCCCATGAGGCAAGCCGGCAAGGATGAATCAGTCTTCCTTCTTTCAATGTTCTTACATATGTCTCCAGTAGAGGGTATAGCCCAGATTAAAGGCTATAGGTCTCCAGCAGAGGGTCTAGCCCAGATTAAAAGTGTGTGTCTCCATGTCTTTAATCCCAGATGATCTTGAACTGGAATCCATAGCCATAATCTGGGATTAAAGGTGTGTGTCTCTATGCCTTTAATCCCAGATGATCTTGAACTGGAATCCATAGCCACTATGCTTCAAAATCTCCATGCTAAGTCCAGGTCAAGAACTTATATCTCTGAGCCTCCAGATTAGAATCATAGGTGAGCCTTCCAATTCTAGATTGTAGTTCATTCCAGATATAGTCAAGTTGACAAACAGGAATAGCCACTAAAAAATGTATGAGTCTCTAACTGTATGAGGCCAAGACTTAGGAAGAATATAAGGCAAAAGCATAAGTAAAATGTGTAATGCTAAGGTGTCATGAAAAAAGTAAGTAAAATATTTGGGCTTTAAAGTGTGTGTGTGTGTGTGTGTGTGTGTGTGTGTGTGTGTTTGTCTGTGTGTACGTATGATTCTCCCAGTTTGTGCCTTTTAACTAATAAGTTTTCTGTTATTAAGATCTAAGCACATATAGCAATTTCTTCTAGGAAAACTTATTATTTCTCAGGGCATCCCTGACGGTGTCAGAGAGGGAAGCACCCCACATGAAGAGATGAGATTGAAAACATGGTGCTCGTGACTTGGACCAAATTTGGAGAATTTAAGCACAGGACATTTATTGTACTTAAACATAGTAGAACATGGAAAAAGTTCTGTAGACAAAACTGACTTCCATAATCATTCCTTATTCTAGGTACACAATGAAGCTTAAGGTGTGACCATATAGATAATATTTATGAAACCCTCATGACCCTGAGGATGGGTTCTACAAAGAAAATGTCTAGAATCTAATGTGATCTTGGACCATAACATAGAGGTCAGCAGATCATAAAATGCATGTGAAATCTGCCCTAATGATTGATAATGGTATAGTGAGGGGGAAGACTGGAGTAATCATTTTGAAGAATTAGGGTGATATCTGTCCATACATATAGCAGAAATGTCACCAAGTTAAGAGCCTCAACTCTCAGCCTTCTGGATGTTGTGCAGGTGTTTGACTTTATCTTCTCCATTGAGGTGATACCCTCAATGTTTAATCATGGTTAAAACTCATGATTTATTTTTGTTCCTGTTTGAGTTCAAGGTCCTTGTGCCCTCTTCATTTTCTATGTCCATGGAATCAGTAATATTGCTTAATATTTGTTGCCATGAGTTAGTGAAGGAAAACTTTTGAATAAATTATTTATGAAGAGTCAGAAGAGCAGGTATTTCTTGAATCTATGCAGTGTTTAAACTTCTCAGTTAAGCACATTTAAACCACAGACACTATCCTTTATGTCAATTAATTCTTGTTATGATAAACACAAGATCTGACAGAGCTCACTGAAGTTAGTTCCTAAAATCTATGCCATTCTCATGGACCTACAACAGAAACTGAAATGCTACAATTTTGAGGCCCTCTCTGTCACCAAAACGATGGTATCTCTCCTTGTAGGATGAATTCAACTTCAATATTAGAACCTGGTACAGATCTAAACAAGCATGTGAATGACTTGTATGACAAAACTTCATATCTTTGAGGAAAGAATTTGAAGAAGATATCAGAAGAGGGAGAGTTCTTCCATGATTATGCATTGGAAGTGTTACATATTAAAAGTCGCTGAAATCAATGTAAGGATTCAATGCAATCCTCATCAAAATTTAACACATAATTCATTACAGAACTCAAAAATGATCATATTAATTTCATAAAGGATAATTGAAACAAGACAAGATAAGAACAACAAAATGCAAGGAACAAATAAAACAATTTTATCCATCACAATCCCTGATTTCAAGCTATCTACAGATATATAGTAAAATATCTAGCATGATATTGGTATAAAAACAGGCAAATTGATCTGTGAGATTGAATCAAAGTCCCAGAAGTACATTCACACATCTATTCACATGTGGTTTTGATACAGTAATCAGAAGTATACAGTCAAAGAAAGAGTGCATCTTTGCCAAATGGTGCTGGTCTTACAGGATGTTGGCTTATAAAAGAATAGAAATAGATCAACATCTATCATCCTGTACCAAACTAAAGCTTACTTAACATAAAGCCAATTACACTGGAGACCTAATAGAAGAGAAGGTTTGGAACTCCTAGATTTCATTGGTACAGGAGAAAACTCCCTGAACAGACAACCATTGCACAGAAGCAAAGATCAACAATTAGAAAATGGGGTATGATGAAATTAAATGGATCTGTAACTAAAGGCCACTGTCTAAAGGACAAAACAGAAGGCTACATACTAGGAAAAGTTTTCATCAATTGTACATGTGACAAAAGCCTGATTTATAGAATACATAAGGAACAAATGAAGAATAGATCTAAAAATAATGCACAACAAGGAATATCAAATGTCAGAGATGTTTAACATACTTAGAAATTAGGGAAATTCAAGTCAAAATGACTATGAGAGGCCATTTTACCACTGTTGGAATGATTAAGATGAAAACTACAAGTGACATGCATGCTGACCAGGATATGGAGCCAGAGAAGCATTCCTCCATTGACATTGGTTGTACAAATGTGTAAGTCAATTTTGTAATTAGTATGGTTTTTTTTTCAGAAAATTAAGAATGGATCTATCTCAAGACCCAGTTATACAACTCCTTGGCATATAAACAAAGGACACTCCATCTTAGTATAAGGACACTTGCTCAACTATGTTTAAAGCAGATTTATTTGTAATAGTCAGAAAGTGAAAACAATCTACATGCCCCCCCCATAAAATAATGGATAAAAACATGTTTTACATATTCTCAACTTGAATTTACCTGGAAAGGCCATGGTAAGGTAAAAATGTAGTACAATGAAAACACCCAAGAATCAACAAAGGTGACCCTAGCTAATCCTCCTAGTAATGGTAAATTAGATAAGGAGCCTGACCAGGTTATTTACTTAACTGTACAAGTCTTCCAGTGGAGGGATAGGGAATATCAACCCAGTCAAAAAATCCTGACCTACAATTTGTCATTCCATCAAGATGTCCTTGGGTTGTGTACAAATTGTGGAAGAGGACAACCAGTGAATGTTCCAGCTGGTGACCCATGCAGTTAGATGGAGTACCCCATTGACATTACAAGATCCAGGATCCAGGGATTAGACAGCTGAGAGACCTAAGACAGAATCATAAGTGACTGGCAATAACAGAAACCTAAACAAAACCAAAATACAAACCACCACCAACCAAAAACAATACACTGAACTGATTCCTTTCTACTATACTTGAAGATAGGAGCTTACCATAATATTCACTAGAGGGGTTGAATTCAGTAACTGATATAAACAGATCCAGAGATACACATCCAAACATTAGGTGAAGTTTGAGGAATCCTGCACAAGATGGAGAGGAAAGAATGTAGGAGATGAGGGGTACAAGGACACCATGAGAAAACTAAAGAATCAACTAACTTAGGCTCATATTGGCTCAAAGAGACTGACCTGATAACCAGGAAATATGCACTCATCTGTCCTAGGTTCTCTGAATATGTGTTATGTTTATGTAACTTGATCTTCTTTTGAATTTCGGAGAGTGGGGGCAGGGTCTGTCTCTGACATTTTTACCTGCTTTTGAATCCCAATCTTCGTACTGACCATTTCAATCCAATCTTAATATGAAGGGAATTGAATACATTTTGTTGTTGTTTTTTTGTTTGTTTGTTTTGTTTTGTTTTGTTTTGAGACAGTGTTTCTCTGTGTAGACCTGGTTGTTCTGAAACTCACTTTGTTTACAGGCTGGCCTCTAACTAACAAATCTACCTGCCTCTGCATCTGATTATGTCCAAGAAGAAGGAAGGAGTGGCCTCTGGTTCTGTAAAGGTTCAGGGCAGCAATGTAGGGGGATACCAGAACAGGGAAGTGGGAAGGGATGAGGGAGCAGGGGGAGAGAAGAGGGCTTATAGGACTTTCCGGGAGGGGGGATACAGGAAAGGGGAAATCATTTGAAATGTAAATAAAGAATATATCAAATAAAAAATAAATTAAAAAAATAAAGGCATGCAACACAACTGCCCTGCTTGATTAGTCTTATTGCAACTTCATATTCATGTTTAGTTGATATGTTTGGGAGGCTTGCTGTTTTTCTGAATGAAAATGGAAGATTTAATGGGAGAAGTGGGAGTAGAAGAAGAAGGGAGAAATTGGGTTTGTGATGAAATATATGAGAGAATGAAAATGACATTCTCAAAAATTAGTAAAAATATTATAACAAATTAAAAAAGTAGATTACTTCTGGTACCATTATTGAAAAGATGTTATGTGAAGCAAACAGTTGTTTGGGAAGCTATTATACCCTAGCAGATGGGTAGATGCTAGCACACTTATAAAGTAAGACGTTTGGCAGAAGTGCTTGCTATATATTGGAGAGTAAATTCAAGGGCACATATATGAATACAGATCCCCAGACTAGAGTGATTATTATGGATCTGTTTCTAAAAGTGAGCGTCAATTTGAAGTCCATGTCTTAGGAATGGGCTTATAGCATCGATTTTACTGGGTTATGCCTTAGAATATAGGTCCTAACACAAGGGTAGTCCTACCTATGGGTGATGGTATATATTTCCATAGTAAAGTGAGAGAAACCCATTTGCAGAACTGGACACAGATGAAAGTTATTTACAGAAGAATAATGCTACAAGTAATTTACATTATTGTAGTACATTTCAGTATTATTTAGCATGCACTAGTAATAATTCAATAATCAATAGAATGGTATGTCTTCTAATCCAATTTCTTGAATGTAACATATGAATTCAACATTCATAAAAGATTCATAATCGGAGGTAGTCTGTTTGCTGTTGCAGCAGTGAATATAATTTAGAAATTTTCCCAACAGAACCCCAGAGCTGAATACAGCAAAGTAGAAATCAGTGTTGGAGGTAAATTATATGTATTTCAGATCTCCCAGACAGTTATATACACACTGTACTTGTGTCTCTGAGAAAGGAGATGAATGCTGTAATTCCTAATATGACTAACAGGAACCACATATGCATCTGAAATTCCTCACCATTTAAATATTGTCAGAATTTTTTTCTGACAGCTTCAGGACAACACTGGTCATGGTAAAGCCCTACCTGTAGTGTCTCAGGAAACTCAAACTAAAGTTTCCTGGACAAAGAAATCTTGTTTTCCACAGGGGGAGAGAAGGCAGGGAATTAAAGACAAAGACAGGAGATAAAAATGAGGGAGAAGATGGAGGCAACAAGGGAGAAATAGGATTTGTTATGGAGATGGACAAAGTAAGAACTTCCTTTGGACACAAAGGAGAAATGTAAAACATAGGAAAATTGGTATTTATAAAGTTGAAAGGGGGAATGCTGTATTAGAGTGAAGTGTTTATTTTTAAATAGACATGTTAATTAGGTGATATAAAGGGAGCTTTTGCTCTATTTTTAATTGTTCATTCATTCATTCATTCATTCATTCATTCATTTATTCATTTTACATCTTGACTGATGCTAAATTTTACTGGTCCCCTTTAGACAGAGTCCATTCCTCCATTCCCTTTTCTTCTCATCTAAGATTTTGAGGGCCCCAACCCAGCTGCATCAATTCTCTCCATAGTTAAGGGAATCCTCTCTCCCACTGAGGCCAGACAAGACAATCCAGATAGGGAAAAGGATTCCAAAAACAGGATATAGCTTTAGGGAAAAACCTACTCCAATTGTTATGGGGTATATATGAAGACTGAGCTGCACATCTGCTATGAATGTGGAGTGAGGCAACCCACTAAGAAGACCAGCAGTCTCCCACTAACCTGGATGGCCAATATCTATCAGACATAGAGTCACTAACCAGGCAGCATACACTAGCTGGTTTGAGGCTGCCAAAACATAAAGAGAAGAGGACTACCTGGTCTGGCCTCAATGAGGGAAGACACACCTAACCTATGAGAGACTTGAGAACCCAGGTAATGTGGAGACTTCATAGGGTGTGTGAGCATATAGGGCTGTGGGACATTCTCTTGGAGATGGGGAAGGAGGAATGGAATGAGAAAATCTCAGAGGACCTAAAGGGAGGGGATTACAACTTGACTCAAAACTTAAAGGTACTAAAAAAATAAAGCTGTGAATAATGTGATGCTCATTGTGTTTACTGTGGTACACTGTATCTTTTTTCTCCTGTTCACTAGTGACTACGTCCATTGGCATTTTCTTTCTAATAAAACAGTATCAAAAGATACTGTGATGAAATCATCTCTGGGTTCTGAGAGACTGAAATTTGGATGTAGTTTATTTGAATGAAGTGTAATATGAATTTTACCTTTAAAATCCACATAAATAACTTCCGATCAAATAAAACTTGTCTCATAATCTTAAGTGATCAGAATGTGTATAGTAAACTCTGGCTGTGTTGTCCAGCAGAAATTCAATTGTCTTAGAATGTAATGTATGTATAACAGAATATACAGTCATATAAGTAAAATTCCTTTAAGTTGGACACCTTTTCACAGAACCCAATAAAAAATCAATGTACATACATATTTACTGAGGCAGGTTCTAAAATGATACATAATTCTTTCATCCCACATTTCCTTTCTTCCCAGTATCCACATATTGTCTCAGCATCATCTCTTAGAGTATCCCATGGATACCTGGAGATGACTCTTGTTCTATAGAGCATTTGTTTTTTGATAAATGGGTGACCATCAAAGAGCACATAGACACCTGTGGATCATGGTAATCTCAGGGTTCGATGTAGTAATATTTCTCTGTAGTCAGAACATTAATTCTGCATGTTCCTATAGATATGCTTTTCCTCTTAAAATATGAATGCCATGTGCTTAATATACATGCAATCTCAAATGGTGAATACATTGGGGCAGGCAGGAATGTTTGTCAATTTTGTATTAGACTTTATTCAAACTTATTTTGCAAAAGTCACTTTAAAATTCTCACACACCTCTTTCAGCAAAGATCCTCACTGTGGGGACTAGTGTGGCTCTTTGTTTCCCTTGAAGCTGGGAATAGATCTCCCTCAATATCCCACTATTCTACTCTCAAGAATATTTAAAAATGACTCTGCATCCTACTACAGACTGTGCTCTATCATATTCCTTAGTGCTCTATTGGTATTAACTGAAATTGGAAATGTCCTAGAGGTCATTAATGAATAACTGGATGAAAAAATGTAGTGCTAAACTGAAAGCTATCGTGTACATAATGAGGTCCTGGTACTCACCTGAATCAGTCCTGTGTGTGCTGTTTCAGTCTCTTTTAATAAACATGATCTTTCCTCAGGTAATTTAGATGGTTTTGTCTTCTTGGTTTCCTCCTTCCCCTCTGGCTTTTACAGTCCTTCAGCCACATCTTCTTAGTACTTACTGGAGCTTTGAAGATTGGAATTGAATGGGTGTTTTCCATTTAGAACTCTGTGATCTAAAGTTGCTTTCTGCATAAAGTCTAGCATGGGTGTCAGTATTTGTTATCATTTAGTTTTATGGGGTCTTTCTGTATGAACAAATGAGTCTCTGATTCTTTTCCTTTATATTGGTACATTATCTTTCTCTTGATTTGCCTTGAACAAATTTGTGTGATGTTTTTTTGATTTATATTATATTTATTTCAGTATGTTTTGTTTTTATCTTTCAGCAGCCTGTTTCTTCTAATTAGGATTAGAAAGGGCTTGGGTCCAGATGATACTGGAAGGCAGGAGCTTGGAGTAGTAGAGGTAGGGGGAAATACTCAGGATATATTATATGAAAAAGAAAATCTATTTTAATAAAAGCAGAAAAAAAGGAAAAGATTTCTAAACAACAGTATATTACACAGCATTTAAAATATATTGAATTATGAAATTTTCTGAAGAATGGATGGAACTATAGAAAAACTCTCAGCCAAAATGGATCAACTCAGACCCTAAAAGACAAACATGTATATATTTGCTTAAATGTGCATGTTAGCTGTTAAGTATTCCATAGGGAGGATACAATTCTTACAATCACAGAAAGGAGATATAGAGGAAGAATCTACTGTAGGGACATGGATATCCTTAGGGAGAGGAAATAGATTATATATGAATGGATTAAAATGTGAGTACTGGGAGCTGAGCCTAAGGGAAAAGATATGGAGAGAGAAAGCTAAAATTAAGGTATGTTTGCAGGGTTATATGCAATCCTAATTCAGTAGAAGCTGCTTAAATTATATACACATATGAAAAAAACCTAAATGGAATCATCTAATAGAGGAAGAGACAATGTCCCAACTACATACCTCTCTTTACTAAATAAAAACTCCTGTTCTTGGAGTGGGTCACATCTAACCAATGTGTTATACAATGGATCACCATGGAAACTCCAAAATTACCCAGGCTTCTTCCAAAGCTCTTGGTTCTTTTCCACAGGCTGAAGGCAGGGCCTTATTCCTAAAAACAACATTTGTACCAAACATTGAACTTGTGAGGTTGAGCTGCAATCTCTTTGGAGTTTTGACTACTCTGGACTAGTATTCATGATACTGGAAGGCATCTGCCAAATGAGAAATATAAACAGTAATCCAGCTCTAATCTCTTTCATCTCCAATATGATCTTCATGAAGCTTGTGCTGCTTCAATAGTAGCACAAACTTTGAAGGTTGAAACAACCCATAACTCTTCAATTTAAGCTCACACTATTGGATGGAACTTACTCTGGATTTTAATTTGTTTGCCAAGAAATGAATACAAAATAGGCCAAGATTACCAAGAACTGGAAGTTCAAACATAAATTTAAATCATAATTGATTTAGATATAGAAATCTCAGAAATTTTCTCTGACAGCAGCAGAGTAACACCAGTGATGGCAAAGCCATCTCTGTAGGGTCCCAGGATACTCAAGCCAAAGTTCTCAGCACAAAGATGTCTTGTTTTTCCTTAAGGAACAGCAGGAAAGAAAGGATGGGGAAGAAGGAGAATGGGAAAAGGAAGAGGGATGATTTGTCTGAGTGGGAAAAAGGAAGAACTTCATCAGCATATGAAGTAGAGAGATGTAGCACATAGGAAAATGGTTGTTTATGAAGGTAAATTGTGATAACCTATGATAGGATGAGGGGCTTGTTTGTAATTGAATATATTAATTAGGATATTCAAGGGGGCATTTTTTTATGTTTGATTGATTGGTTTTTACATTCGAATTGCTGCCCTCTCCTCTAGTCACACATAAGTAAGTCCCTTCTTCTATTCCCTTCTCTTCTCCTCTGAGAGAATATGTGTTCTATTGGATACCCCCAAACCCTGGCCCTTCAAGACCCTGCTGTATTGGGGACATCATCTCCCACTGAGGCCAGTCAAGAGAGTCCAGTTAGAGGAATGGATTCCACAATAAGTTGAGTATTTAGGGACAGCCTTCTCCTGTTATCGGGTACCCACATGGAGATTGAGCTACCCATCTGCTATACATGTGTTGGGGGTCTTGGTTCATTCGATATATGCTCTTTGGTTGATGTCTCAGTCCCAGAAAGTCCCTGCAATTCTGGAGGGATTCTCATTGCAGATATCTAAGATTCAGACCCTTTATCTGGTAGGTCATTTTCAATTTCTTTAAGCAGAGTTTTACTAATTATCCATTCTTGTTTATTTTATTTTATTTTATTTTATTTTTATTGGTTCTTTTATTGATTTACATTTCAAATGTTGTCCCCCTTCCTAGTTTCCGTTCCACAAACCCCCAGCCCCTCCTCCCTCTCATGGCCTTCTATGAGGGTGGTTCTCCAACTGCCTAACCATTCCTGTCTCAGTGTCCTAGGGTTCCCCTATCCCGGGTTATCAAGTCTCCACAGGACCAAGGGGCTCCACTCCCAGTCATGCCATATAAGGCAATCACCTGCCACATGTCTAGCTGGAGCCAGATATTTGGTTGTTGGTTTAGTCCTTAGGAGCACTGGGGTGGGGGGGTCTGGTTGGTTGACATTGTTGTTCTTCCTATGAGGTTGCAAACCCTTCAGCTCCTATAGTGCTTACCCTAACTTCTCCATTGAAGTTCTTGTGCTCAGTCCAATGTTCTCTGTGTACAACTGCATCTGTATTGGTCTGGCTATTGCAGAGGCTCTCAGGGAACACCTATACTGACTCCTGTCAGTAAGTACTACTTGGCTTCAGCAATAGTGTCTGTCTGGGTTTGGTGTCAGCATTTGGGATGGATACTTAGGTTGGGAAGTCACTGGATGGCCTTTCCTTCAGTTTCTGCTCCACTCTTAGTCTCTTCATTTCCTTTTGACAGGAGGAATTCTGGATTAATATTTTTTGGAAGTGGGTGTGTTGTCCCATCCCTCAATTGGAGGCCATGCTTATCTACTGGATATGGTCTCTACCAGTTCTATCTCCCCTTTCTTTTGGACATTTCATCTAATATGCTAAGTGTTGAGCCCTGCAAACTTCATGAGTCCCTGGCATGTGGTACTTTCTAGGGGCTACCTCCAGTCACTGCCCCCACTGCTACACACCTACTTTCAAATTCATGAACCTCTGTACTTCTCCCTCCCATATTTGAACTTGCCACTATTTTTCCCTCCCTTTCCTTTCACCCTCCCAGATCCTTTTCTCCCTTTATTTGCCAGAGATTATTCTTATTACTCCCCTCACTGAATAGGACTGAAGCATCCACACTTTGGTGTGATCTTTCTCCTTGTGGTTCATATTATCTGTTAGTTGTATCATGGGTATTCCAAGATTCTTTTTTGTTTAATATCCATTTATCAATGAGTACATACTATTTGTGTTCTTTTGTGACTGGGATACCTCACTCAAGATGATATTTTCAAGTTCTATTAATTTGCTTGTTTAAGTTCATGAAAGAATTGTTTTTAATAGCTGAGTAGAATTCCATAGTGGAAATATATCACATTTTCTATATCCACTCCTCTGTTGAAGGACATTTGGGTTCTATCCATCTTCTAGCTATTATAAATAAGGCTGCTATGAGCACAGTGGAGGTGTCCTTGTCATATGTTGGAACATCTTTTGGATTTATGCCCAGGAGTGGTATAACTAGGTCCTCAGGTAGTGCTATGTTCAATTTTATGAGGAATTACTAGACTGATTTATAGAGTGGTTTATAAGCTTGCAAACCCACCAGTAATGGAGGAGTGTCCCTCTTTCTCCACATCCTCTCCAGCATCTGCTGTTGACTGAAATTTTTATATTAGCCATTCTTAGTGGTGTGAGGTGTAACCTTGGGGTTGCTTTGATTTTCATTTTCCTGATGACTAAGGATGTTGAACATTTCCTTAACTGCTTTTCAGACATTTGGGATTCCTCAGTTAAGAATTCTCTATTTAGCTCCATCCTCCATTTTTTAAATAGTGCTATTTGTATCTTTGGATTCCAACTTTTTGAGTTCTTTGTATATTTTGGATATTATCCCTTTATTATGTGTAGGGTTGGAAAATATATTTTACCAATCTGTGGACTGCTCTTTTGTCCTGTTGACACTAACCTTTGCCTTCTAGAAGCTTTGCAATTTTATAAGGTCCTTTTTTGTTAATTTTCTTATTTTAGAGCATAAGCCATTATTGTTCTGTTCAGTAAATCTCTGCTAAGGTTTTTGAGGACCTTTTCCACCTTCTCTTCTTTTAGATTCATTGTATCCATTTTTATGTGGATGTCTTTGATCCATTTAGACTTGAGCTTTGTAAGAGATAATAATGAGACAATTTTAATTATTCTACATGCTGTCTTTTTTCCATTGGTTGGTTTTGGCTCCTTTATCAAGTGTCAAGTGACCATAGGTGGTGGGTTCATTTTCTGGGTCTTCAATTCTATTACTTTGATCTACTTGTCTGTTTCTGTACCAATACCATTTAGTTTTTATAACTCTTGCTCTGTAGTATAGTTTGAGGTCAGGGATGGTGTTTCCCCCAGAAGACACATTATTGTTGATTTTTTTATATCCTGTGTTTTTGTTATTCCAGTTATATTTGAGAATTGCTCTTTTTATGTCTGTGAAGAATTGAGTTGGAATTTTGATGGGAATTGCATTGTTTCTGTAGATGACGGTATGTAAGATGGCCATTACTACTATGTTAATCCTGCTGATCCATGAGCTTGGGAGATTGTTCCATCTTCTGAAATCTTCAATTTCTTTCTTCAGCAGCGAAGTTTTTGTCATACAGATCTTTCACTTGCTTGTTTAGTGTCACACCAAGATATTTAGTATTATTTATAGCTATAGTAAAGGGTGTCATTTCCCTATTTTCTTTTTCATCCTTTTTATCCTTTTTTAGTTACTGATTTATTTGAGTTAATTTTGTATCCAACTACTTTGCTGAAGCAGTTTATCATCTGTAGGAGTTCTCTTGTGATTTTTTTTTGGTCATATATAAATATATATATATATATATATATATATATATATATATATACTATTTTATCAACTGCAAATAGTGATGTCTTGATTTCCTCCTTTCCAATTTGAATCCCTTTGATCTGCTTTTGTTGCTTAATTGCTCTGGTTAGAACTTTTAGTAAAATATTGAGTAGATAGGAGGCAGAGTGGGAGCATCATCTAGTTCCTGATTTTTGTGCGATTGGTTCAAGTTTCTCTCTATTTAGTTTGATATTGGCTGTTGGCTTACTGTATATTGGTTTTATTATATTTAGGTATGACCCTTGAATTACTGTTCTCTCCATTACTTTTAACATAAAGGGGTGTTGTATTTTGTCAAAGGCTTCTTCAGTATCTTATGAGATTATCATTTGTTTTCTTTTATTTGAATTTGTCTATATCAAACCATCTCTCATCCCTGGAATGTAGCTTATTTGATCATGGTGAATGGTTATTCCAGATGTATGTGAGAATTGATCTTTCTAACTCTATAAAGAATTGAGTTGTGATTTTGATGGCGATTGAACTGAAACTGTATATTGCTTTTGACAAGATGGCCATTTTTACTATAATAATTCTACCCATTCCCAATCATGGAAGATTTTCCCATCCTCTGATGTCTTCTTCGATTTCTTTCTTCAGAGACTTGCAGTTCTTGTCATACATATGTTTCACTTGTCTGGTTAGAGTTACACCAAGATATTTTATACTGTTTGTGGCTATAGTGAAGGATGACACACCCCTAACTTCTTTCTCACCCTGTTTATCCTTTGAATATAGGAAGGCTACTGATTTTCTGAGTTAATTTTATGTCAACCAATTTGCTGTAGTTGTTCATCAGCTATGGGAGTTCTCTGGTGGAATTGTGGGGTCACTTTAATATACTATCATACCATCTGCAAGTAGTGATAATTTGACTTCTTCCTTTCCAATTTGTATCCCTTTGACCTCCTTTTGTTGTCTAATTGTTTTAGCTAGAACCTCAGGTACTATATTGAATATATATGGAGAGAGAGGGCAGCCTTGTCTAGTCCCTGATATTAGTGGGATTGTTTCAAGTTTGTCTCCATTTAGTTTGATGTTGGCTACTGGTTTGCTGTATACTGCTTTCACTATGTTTAATTATGGGTCCATAATTAAACATTCTTTCCCAGACCTTTAACATGAAAGGATGCTGAATATTGTTAAATGCTTTTTCAGCATTTAGTGATATGACCACATGGTTGGTTTTTTTTTTTTTTTTGAGTTTGTTTATGTAGTTGATTCCATTGATGGATTTCCATATATTGAACGATCCCTGCATCCCTGGATGAAGCCTACTTGATCATGCTGAATGATTGTTTTGATGTATTCTTAGAATCAGTTGGTAAGAGTATTTTTATTGAGTATTTTTGCATCAATAGTCATGAGGGAAATTGGTGTAAAGTTTTCATCTCTTTTGTATCTTTCTGTGGTCTTGTTATCAGTGAAATTGTGGTTTCATAGAATGAGTTGAATGGTGTTCCTTCTATTTTTATTTTATGGAATAGTTTGAAGAGTATTGGTATTAGGTGTTCTTGGAAGGTCTGATAGAATTCTGTACTAAAAACATCTGGTCCTGTGCTTTTCTTGTTTGGGTGACTGTCAATAACCTCTTGTATTTCTTTAGGAGTTATGGAACCTTTTATATGGTCTATCTTATCCTGATTTAACTTTGATATTTGGTATCTGCCTAGGAAATTGTCCATTTCATCCAGATTTTCCACTTCTGTTGAGTATAGCCTTTTGTATTAGGATCTGATGTTTTTTTTTTTTTTAATTTCCTCAGTTTCCGTCATTATATCTCCCTTTTCATTTTTGACTTTGTTAATTTGGATACTGTCTCTTTACCCTCTGGTTATGCTGGCTAAAGGTTTATCTATCTTGTTGATTTTCTCAAAGAACCAACTCCTTGTTTTGTTGATCTTTGTATTGTTCTTTTTGTTTTTACTTGATTGATTTCAGGCTGAGATTGATGATTTCCTGCCTTCTACTCTTCTTGTTTGTATTAGCTTCTTTCTTTTCTAAAGCTTTCATGTGTGCTGTTAAGCTGCTAGTGTATGCTCTCTCCAGCTTATTTTTTGAGACACTCAGAGTTATGACTTTTCCTATTAGCACTGCTTTTATTGTGTCCTATAAAGTTTGGTATATTATGCCTTCATTTTCATTAAATTAAAAAAAAGACTGATTTTCTTCCTTATTTCTTCCTTAATAAAGTTATCATTGAGTAGAGCATTGTTCAACTTCCATGTGTATGTGTGCTTTCTGTTGTTTTTTTTCTTGCTATTGAAGACCAACCCTACTCCATAGTGATCTGATAGAAGGCATGGGATTAGTTTAAACTTCTTATATCTGTTGAGGTCTGTTTTATGACCAATTATATGGTCAATTTTGGAGAAGGTACTATGAGTTGATGAAAAGAAGGTATATTCTTTGGATTTAGTATGAAATGTTCTATAGATATTTATTAATTCCATTTGTTCCAAAACTTCTGTTAGTTTCCCTGTGTCTCTGTTAAATTTGTGTTTCCCCGATCTGTCCTTTGAGGAGAGTAGAGTGTTGAAGTCACCCAAAATTATTTTGTGAGGTGTGATGTGTGCTTTAAGCTTTAGTAATGTATCTATTATGAATGTGGTTGCCCTTGTATTGGGAGCATATATATTCAGAATTGAGAGTGGTTCTAGGCATATTTTTCCGTTAATGTGTATAAAGTGTCGTTCCATGTATTTTTTGATGAATTTTGGTTGAAAGTTTATTTTATTGGTTATTCGAATGGCTACTCCAGCTTGTTTCCTGGTACCATTTGTTTAGAAAAAAAAAATTCCATCCTTTTATTCTGAGGTAGTGTTTGTCTTTGACACTGTGATGCATTTCCTGTATGAAGCAAAATGTTGGGTCCCATTTAGGTATCCAGTATGTTTGTTAGTCTGTGTCTTTTTACTGGAGAATTGAGTCCATTGATGTTAAGAGACATTAAGGAATAGTGATTGTTGCACCTGTTATTTTTTATGTAATTTTTATATTTCTGTGGTTATCTTCTTTTGGGGTTGTTTAAAGAAGATTAATTTCTTGCTTTTTCTAGTGTGTAGTTACCCTCCTTTTGTTGAAGTTTTCCATTCATTTTCCTTTCAAGGGTTGAATTAGTGGATGTGATACTTCCGGAGGACCCAGCCATACCACTCCTGGGAATATACCCAGAAGATTCCCCAGTATGCAATAAGACTACATGCTCCACTATGTTCATAGCAGCCTTATATATAATAGCCAGAAGCTGGAAAGAACCCAGATGTCCCTCAGCGGAAGAATGGATACAAAAAAATGTGGTATATATACACAATGGAGTACTATTCAGCCATTAGAAACAATGAATTCATGAAATTCTTAGAGAAATGGATGGAGCTGGAGAACATCATACTAAGTGAGGTGACCCAGTCTCAAAAGAATACCCATGGTATGCACTCACTAATAAGTGGATATTAGCCTAGAATCTTGGAACACCAAAGACATAAATCACATACCAAGTGATGTCTGACAAGAAGAAAGGAGTGGACACTGGTGCTGGAATGGACCAAAGCATCAGTGTAGGGGAATACAAGAACAGGGAAGTAGGAAGGGGTGGATGAGGGAGCAGGGGGGGGGGGAAATGGCATGTGGGACCTTTGGGGGGTGGGGAACCAGAAAAAGGGAAATGAATTGTAAATATAGAATATATCCAATTAATAACAAAAACAAAAAAACACCACATGATCATCTCATTAAATGCTGAAAAAAGCATTTGACAAAATTCAACACTCCTTCATGGTAAAAGAAAGATCAGAAATTCAAGACTCATACCTAAACATAGTAAAAGCATTATACAATAACAAAAACAAAAAATTAGTGGAAAGATACTGTGTAAATTTGTTTTTGTCATGGAATGCCTTGATATCTCCATATATATTAATTGAGAGATTTGCTGGATATAGCTGTCTGGGTTGGCATTTGTGTTCTCTTGGTGTCTGTATGACATCTGCCCAGGCTCTTCTGGCTTTCATAATCTCTGGTGAGATGTCTGGTATAAATCTGATCGGTCTACCTTTAAATGTTACTTGATATTTTCCCCTCACTGCTTTTAATATTCTTTATTTACTTAGTAGCTTTGATGTTTTAATTATTGTGTGAAGAGAGGAATTTCTTTTCTGGTCAGATTTAGTTGGTGTTCTGTAGGCGTCTTATATGTTTATGGGCATTCCTTTAGGTTAGAGAAGTATACTTCTATAATTTTTGGAAGACATGTACAGGCCCTTTAATTTGGAAATCTTCACTTTCTTCTATACCTATAATCCTTAGGTTTAGTCTTCTCATTTGGTCCTGGATTTCCTGTATGTTTTGGATCAGGACCTTTTTGTATTTTGCATTTTCTTTGACTGTTTTATCAATGCTTTCTATGGTATCTTCTGAGATTCTTCTGTCTCTTGTATTTTGTGTCATGATACTTGGACCCATGACTCCTGATTTATTTTCTGTGTTTTCTATATCCCGAGTTGTTTCCCTGTGTAATTTCTTTGTTGTTTTTACCTCCATTTTTAGATCCTGGATGGTTTTGTTCAATTCCTTCACCTGTTTTGGTGTGTTTTCCTGTAGAACTTTAAGGACTTCTCCCTCTTTACTTGTCTTCTCTGTATTTCCCTAAGGAAGTTATTTATGTCCTTCTTGAGGCCTTCTATCAGCATCATGAGCTGCAATTTTAAATCCAAATCTTGCTTTTTGCATGTGTTGGGGCATCCAGGGCTTGCTGTTGTGGGAGAATTGGGTTCAGATGGTGCCATGTTGCCTTGATTTCTGTTAGTAACTTTCCTACATTTGTCTTTTGCCATCTGACTATCTCTAGTGTTAGTTTTTCCTGCTGTCTCTGGCTGGTGCTTGTCCTTCCTGTGTGTCTGCAAGCTTATCTTAGCACCCCTGGATGATCGACTTTCCCCTGCCACAGATTGCTGTGGGGCTGTTCAGCTCCTGGGTGCACGTGGAACCCTGGCAGACCAAGTCTCAAGTGATCTTTCACTCGGGTGTTCTCTGCATTCCTGGCTATAACAGCCAGCTCAGTCACAGGAGTGAAGATGGTGGCCTCACCTCTAATCGTGGGACACCCTGCAGAGCAGATATCCCCTAGTAGACTAGGTGCACAGACTGCTGTAGCAGAGCAGCTCAACTGTGAGTAGGTGGGGCCCTGGCATGGATCTTATACTTGGGTGATCTCTGAGTACCAGTCTGCACCTGTCTGTTCAATCACAGGAGCTAATATGGCAGCAGCCTCACTTGTAAATATGGGACTCTCTTTAACTGCAGGACTCCCTGCAGGGGAGAGGTACCCTTGCAGTGTAGGTACACAGACATCTGTGGTGCTGCCCAGCTCCTGGGTGTAGGTGGAGCCCTGGTGTGCTGTGTCCCAAGCAAACTTATACTGGGGTGTTCTCTGCTTACTTGGCTGCACTTGTCTGCTTAGTCAAAGAAGCAAAGATGGCAGCCAACAATATTCTTAATGTATCCTTCATTAGTTAAAATATTAAATCCTGTAAAGCTTAACTTATATATAACCTTCATAGGAATAAGAGGATCCTGGATTGGAACGATATACAGGGATAGATAAACCTTTCTAAGCTCACATATTTCCACCAGTTAGAATCATTGTCAGTGTGATTTTTCTCTCTCCCTTCATCTCACTAAATTCATGTACATGCATGTCTGGAAAGATACTGTGTTTCAAAATACATTTGCATGATTTCTACTCCTTTTCAATGTGAGTGTTTTAATTGCTAACTTTGCTGTGAGTACCACAGTGATTCCTCCTCTTTTTGTTGACTCCTGCATGTCAGTGTCCCAGTAATTCCTACATGGATACATTAGGTGATGCCCAAGACACATTGTTGTTCTTCTGTCCTCAGATGCTCTTGCCTAGGTAGATCCTCGTGAAGATTCAAAAACCCCCATCTCTCTGGTTAACACTTTGTTGCAAAAGAGAAGTGTAAGAGTTAGATCTCACTGCCACTAGGAAAGCAGATGACTTTGAAAGTGTTACTGATGATAATATAGAAACAACTTGAATTAAGAGGCAGAGATATCAGTCATCATCTCCAGATAATCAAGAGCCATTTCTCCCTGCATCTGAGCCCTACAAGCACACTAGTTTCAGGGATAAGCTATTGCTGAATCAGACTGGGCAACTTCAGTGGAAGTGGAAGTGATGGGAAATCTACCTGTGTGAGAGTCATGACTGGCAGGGGGCACAATGGTGCCAAGTATCCCCAGCAGAAAGTGTTGGATATATGGATGGACTCTGTATCCTCTTAGGTTTCCTTTTTTAACCTACATGTACCTATTGTGATTGACATGTAATGTTTCCATACACACTGTGAAGTTTCTCTGATAAATGTTTGAAATATTTATGTTTCCTTGTCTTGTTTGAATATAAACCCAGAGTCCTGAGATCTTTCAGATACTGGACCACCGGTCTTACAGCATGTTTGTGCTGGTTTGAGACACCTGACACATATATGGTAGAGTAATGCTTGGTATGGGCTCAATGCAGGAAGATACACCTAACTCTCAAGATACTTTAAGTACCATGAAGTGGTGAGGTCTGGTATGGGGGGAGCAAAACATCCTCTTGAAGACAGGAGGGAGGAGAAACAGGATTAAGAACTGTGGGAATTTGGATCTGGAGGGTGTTAATGACTTGAGTATAGAAAATAAAAGTAAGTAGAATAAATATTAAAATTTACAGTGTATTCTGGTCACTGACATTCTTTCTAAACCTCTGACAGAACCTCCCACTCACCCAAATACTCACCCTTTCTTTTTTTTTATAGAATCATAAAACATATAGTGACTGGATGTAAAATTAACTCAAACAAATCAGTAGCCTTTCCATCATTAAAGATAAACAGGCAGAGAAAGTAATTAGGGAAATGACACTCTTCACAAGAGTCACAAACAATATGAAGTATCTTGGTGTGACTCTAACCAAACAAGTAAAAATCTTTATGATAAGAACTTCAAGTCTCTGATGAGAGAAAATGAAGAAGAAATCAGAAGTTGGCAAAAATCTACCATGATTGTGGATTGGCAGTGTTAATATAGTAAAAATGACCAACTTGCTGAAAGCAAACAGCAGATTCAATGCAATCTCCATCAAAATGGCAAATCAATTCTTCATAGAGTTCAAAATAGGAATTATCAAAGTCATCTGGAATAACAAAACACAGAATAGTGAAAAGTATCCTCAACAATAAAAGAAGCTCTTGGGGAATCAACATTCCTGAACTCAAGCTGTACTACAGAACAGTAGTGATAAAAACTGCATGGTATTGGTACAGTGACAGGCAGGTGGATCAATGTAATAGAATTGAAAACCCTGAAATAAACCCAGATACCTAAGGAGCTAAAGCTATCTAGTGAAAAGAAAGATAGAATTTTCAACAAATATTGCTGGACTGCCTGGTCTGGAGTCAATGCAAGAAGTTACAACTTGCCCACAAGACATTAAATGGCCATGGAGTGGGGAGGCCAGAAGTGAGGGGAGGGGAGAATCATCTTGAAGTCAGGAGGGAGGAGAAACAGGATTAAGAACTACAAGAGGTTGGATCTGAAGGGTGTCAATTACTGGAATATAGACTATAAAAATAATCAAGAATAAATATTAAGATTTACAAAGTATTCTGGTAGTCTTTCCAAATTTCTACCAGAACCTTCCCCTTACCCTAATACTCACCCTTTCAGTTGCTTTATTATTGAAAGATAAAACACATAATTAACTGGATGTAAGATTAACCCAAAGAAATTAGTAGCTTTCCTATACTCAAAGAATAAACAGAGAAAGAAATTAGGGAAACAACACTCTTCACAATAGTCACAAACATTATAATGTATCTTGGTATGACTCTAACCAAACAAGTGAAAGATCTGTATGACCAGAACTTCAAGTCTATGAAGAAAAAAAAACTGAAGAATACCTCAGAAGATGGAAAACTCTCCCATGATCAATGATTGGCAGCACTAATATAGTAAAAATGGACATCTTGCTGAAAGCAATCTGCAGACTCAATGCAATCCTCATCAAAATTCTAACTCAATTCTTCACAGAGTTAGAAAGAGCAATTCTCATATTCATTTGGAATGACAAACTACCCAGGATAGTCAAAACTATTCTCAACAATAAAAGAGCTTCTGGGTAGAATCACCATCCATGAACTCAAGGTGTACTACAGAGCAATACTGAGAAAAACTACATGGTATTGGTACAGTGACAGGTAGGTAGAACAATGGAATAGAATTGAAGACTCAGAAATGAATCCACACAACT
Organism: Apodemus agrarius; assembly: GCA_964023405.1. Classification (NCBI taxonomy): domain Eukaryota; kingdom Metazoa; phylum Chordata; class Mammalia; order Rodentia; family Muridae; genus Apodemus; species Apodemus agrarius. The sequence goes on from OZ030011.1 coordinate 5,682,246, forward strand.
AGTGTCACTTGATCTTTGGTGAAGGCCATAAAACATTTTTTTGTGTGTGTGGAAAAAAGGACCATATTTTCAACAAATGGTGCTGATTCAACTGGTGGTCAACATGTAGAAGAATGCAAATTGACCCATTCTTATCTCCCTGTACATAGCTCAAGTCCAAGTGGATCAAGGACCTCCACATAAAACCAGATATAATGTAATAGAAGATAAATGGGGAAAAATCTCGAATACATTGGCACAGGGGAAAAGTTCCTGAACTAAACACCAATGGCTTATGCTCTAAGGTCAAGAATTGACAAATAGGACCTCATAAAATTACAAAGATTCTGTAAGGCAAAGGATACTAGCAATAGGACAAAACAGCAACATATAGATTGAGAAAAGATTTGTACCAATCCTACATCCAATAGAAAACTATATCTAATATATAAAGAGAACTCGTTTTATTTTTGTTTTGTTTTGTTTTGTTTTGTTTTATTTTGTTTTGTTTTTCAAGACCGGGTTTCTCTGTGTAGCCCTGGATTTCCTGCAACTCACTCTGTAGACCAGGCTGGCCTTGAACTCAGAAATCCACCTGTCTCTGCCTCCCAAGTGCTGGGATTAAAGGCGTGCGTCCAGGTAACCAAATAATCCTATTAAAAATAGGGTACAGAGATAAACAAAGAATTCTCAACTGAGGAATACTGGATGGCTGAAAAACACCTAAAGAGGTGTTAAACATCCTTAATCATCAGGGAAATGCAAATCAAATCAACCCTGAGATTCCACCTCACACCAGTAAGAATGGCTAAGTTCAAAAACAGGTGACAGCAAATACTAGCAAGGATGCGAAGAAAGAGTAACACTCGTCCATTGCTGGTGGGATTGCAAGTTGGTAAAGTACTCTGGAAATCCATTTGTCAGTTCCTCAGAAAATTGTACATAGGACTACCTGAGAACCCAGCTATACTACTCCTTGTCATATAACTAGAAGATTCTCCTACATAGAATGAGGACACATGCTCCACTATGTTCACAGCATCCATATTTATATTCAGAAGCTGGAAAGAATCCAGATGTCCCTCAACAGAGGAAAGGATACAGAACATATGCTACATTTACACAATGCCAAGAAGCGCTTGCTGGCAGGAGTCTCCTGAGAGGCTCTGTCAGTACTTGAGAAATATAGAGGTGGATGCTCTCAGCCAACCATTGAACTGATCACAAGGTTCCCAATGGAGGAGCTAGAGAAAGGACCCAAGGAGCTGAAGGAGCTTGCAGCCCCATAGAGAAAAAAATAATATGAAGCAACCAGTACTCCCAGAGCTCCCAGGGACTAAACCACCAACCAAAGAGTAAACATAGAGGGAACAATCACTCTAGCTTCATACTTACCAGAGGATGACCTTGTAGGACATCAAAAGGAGGAGAGATCCTTGGTCCTGAAAAGACTCGATTTCCCAGTAAAGGGGAATGCCTAGACAGGGAAGCAGGAGTGGGTGGGTTGGTGAGCAGAGGCAGGGGGTATGAGATAGGGTGTTTTCAGAGGGGAAACCAGGAAAGGAGACAGCATTTTAAATGTAAATAAAGAAAATATCTAATAAAAATTGAAATATTAAAAGAAAGATAAAACACATAAAATTGAATAAAAGGATGAAACACACACACACACACACACACACACACACACACACATAAAAATGCAACACTGTAACCAGGGTATATATTCCAAAGTCATCTGCAATAAAATTAATCCAGAAAACAATGGGAGCAAATATTCACAAAACAATATTGAGTTCATTTTGTATTTGCCTTCTACTGTTAGACATGCATCCATCATTAAATATAGTTAATAAACCCAATAATTTTCCATTGGAGAAAGCTCATATTTCCTTTGGACATTAACGCCAATTTCTAATACTTCTTGTTTAAGGGTGAGAACTGTGGCCATGTCCCATCAACACTGGGTCTCCATGTGATGAAGTCTGTTCATTCTGTCACAGTCTCTGTAGGTTCACATGTGCATGAGTCCTCTTATATCTGCAAGTCAGTTTTCTTGGGAGATGCACTGTCCTGCCATGCAGGTACCTCTGTTCAAAGACTGCTATATTAAAATAAAATACAAACCTCAACACTGTGCTTTCGAGCTAGCTTTCTGCAGGTGTGTAACTCACCCAACCATAGAACCAGAACCAGAACAGTGAGATAATACTAGTAATGAAATTCAAGTCTGCTTATCACCAGTTTTTCACACACTTTCCTTACATGTATTAACTTTGATAAAAAATAATCTATCAGTAGATCCATAAATCCATACTACATTATGAAAATTAAATTAACCAATCAATATAAAGACATCCCCAAATGTGTGCTAGACAACTATGAAGTGTTGATTATTTTTGACTATTGGTTTAGAAATAAACATTTAAGTTTTGTTTCTTTATACTCTAAAATGGACATTTTTTACTCTCAATATTCTTAATTTGTTTCTTTGTGCTACATGCATTCTATACCCTCTATATGTTTTATTTTTACTTACATGAAAGACTCTAGATTTCATTTTACCTCTCGCTTCACACTTTAATATGGTTTATGCTATACCAATGTCTTAGTCTCCATTTCCTACCACCATTTCATGCTTGAAATATCATGTCTCATCAATTTGTGGAATCTAATTTCATTTTATCACAATTTACCATATCATATTCTTTATATTCTTCAGATTCCAATAGCCTGTTTCTAGACTCTTGGCCTCTACACATTCAAAAATATTCAATTTATGGAACCGCACATGAAAAAAAAAAAAAACATGAAGCATGTATTTCTAAGGACCTGGGCAACCTCACTGAGCATTTTTTCAGGGTCTTCCACAGACACTTCAAAATTCACGTTTTTACTGTGAGGAATATTTCATGGTCTGTACTCTACCTATTTTCAGCATTGATTTGGCATTTGTTATAAATATAGATGGATTCTTTTTCCTATCTGCTGTGCATGGAACAGCAATAAACTTGGATGTGTAAGTGTCTTTGTAAAAATATAGTTTTTTGAACACATGCGTGGGCAGGATAGAACTGGGACACAGCACAGGTTCATTTACTCTTTTTGGTGACATTTTCAAACAGAATGACAAATTCACTACACTGTGTGAGTTTACACTCACATCAACAGAGGGTATGATTACAACTTTTCAACATCCTTTATTTTTCTCATTTACATTGCTCTAATTGGGATATTAACTTTCTTCAATCTTCACTTAGCTTATGATTATGGTATAGGACATAGAGAAACCAACCTTCAAATCACCAGTATAGTCTATTTGCTGCTACGATTTCCTAATTCAGGACAGTGTCATAAGCTTCCACGTAACACTAAGGTCTCTGTTATCTTACACAGTACCTGACCTAGCAGTTTACAATATCATCCTTCAGGTAAGGTGTACTCACTAGCACATGACTGTTGTGTAGTTACTAACCGCTTTCCAATTTGATGCATGACCTGTTCCACAGGAAAGGCTTGATCCCAGGAAAACATGGTCAAAATCCCATGCATATAGATAATATAGGCCTTATAGACTTTAGTTATATTGTTAATGCTCAAGTTTACAATGTGCTTAATAATATATGTTTATATTAATTAGACTATTGCTGTTCTGAGTGAAATGTGTTATGATTGACATAGAAACCCATGACTGTTCCTGTTTAGAGAATGAGAAAATGTAAAGATTTACTTTGTTCAACACATTCATCCTAGCCCTAATCTTGTATATCCATCAGAGGAGGAGAGCCCTGAATTCCCAGAAACCCTCACTCAGTGATCAACACTAAACATAAAATACTCAAGTAGTAGTTGACACTAAAGTAAGATTTCTTGTTCAATTTTAAGTTTTTTAATTAAATTTTAAGGGAATTTCTTATTTGAGTACTCTTATAGCAGGTACTGTATCTATAATTTTTTTCCATTCATGATGCTTGTGTCATGTGTCTAGAACAATAATCCAGAACTCAAGGTTTTTGCTAGGCATGATATCAAAATACATTATAATGTACCTACCCTCCTTGAGGTTCAAGAGCAGATATCCCTCTTTTCAATCCTCACTAACCTACATCTTATGGCAGGTAGACATCAGTACCTGTGATACTGAGTTAGTGGAAGAACAGCCTAACAGCTGGTGCAGAAGAGGACGTAATTCAGGAATCTTTTCAACATAACCCCAGAGCTGTATGCAGCAGAGCAGAAATAAGTGTTGAAGGTAAATTATCTCTATTTCAGTTCTCCCAGATAGTTATATACTCCACATACTTGCATCTCTAAGAAAGGAGATGAATTGCATAATTCCTGTTATGAATAACAGGAACCATACACATCTGAAATTCCTCACCATTCCAATATTCTCCAAAATTTTGCTCTGACAGCTGCAGGACAGCACTGGTGATGGTAAATTCATGGCAGTAGGATCCTGGGACACTCAAGTCAATGTTCTCCATACAAAGATGTCTTGTTTGGCCCCTGGAGACAAAGGGCAGAAGATAAAGAACAAAGACAAGGAAGAAAGGATAAGGGAGAAGGGGAACTGGACAAGGAGGGGAAGGATTAGTCTCTGAATGGGACAAAGGAAGAACTTCATCTGCATAAGAAAATGGCTGTTTATGAAGGTAAAGTGGGATCACCTATGTTAAAATGAGGGGTTTATTTTTAGTTGGCCATGCTAATTAGGCTATCCAAGGGGGTATTGGTTGATTGATTTTTCATTCCAATTGCTGCCCTCTCCTCTGGTATCCCATAAACAGTTTCCTCCTCTATTCCCTTCCCTCCTTTGAGAGGGTAGGTGCAACATTGGATATCTCCCTATGTGGGCCCATCAAGTGTCTGCAGGGTTAGGGGCATCATCATCTCCCACTGAAACCAATCACTGTAATTCAATTAGTGGAATGGATTCCAAGTCGGTAACAATATTAGAGACAGACACAGTCCTTTTATTTGTGGACCCACATGAAGATTGAGATATTCATCTGCTATACATGTGCTCAAAACTTTGGTCTAGCCCATGTATGCTTTTTTGGTTGATTTCTCAGAACTTGAGCACCCCTGCAATTATGGAGTGATTCTCATTGCAGATCTCTAAGGTTTAGACCTTTTATCTAGTAAGTCCTTCTTATTTTCTCTAAGTAGAGTTTTTACTAATTAGCATTCTTTTGAAGTCAGGCCGGATTCAGCTTTACATTTCAAACTTTTTGAGCTTCTTATGATCAGACAGATCCTGCACTGCTTCAACATTTAGTTATTGATATCAACTGTCTCACTCCTATGTACAATTATTGTGAAAGTCTCTTTACACTGTCTGTTAAATAATGTAGCACAAGTGATTTATCCTCTGAACACTGGTGTTCTACCAGGGTTATAGCCTAATGAAAACAGGAAAGAATGTGTTAGCTCTTGTCATTACCTTTTAAGAAAAGGGAACTAGTAGAGCTGGATCAAACTGCCAGCAAGGTAGAATGTCTTTGAGAGGAATGTGATAGAAGTAGTGGCACAACTTAAAATCTCTGATTCATAAATCATTATTCCTAGGTGAGCTAGAGTCATTTATGACTTAAACTGAGCTCTGTGAACACTGGAGTTACAGGAATAAGGTATTTCTTAAGCCAGACTTTGCAACTTCAGTGTAAGCCATTACAAACCTAAGTGCATGGGAGCTCATGACCAGCAGGGGCAACAATAATAACAATAATCCACATAGAGAGCTGAGGTGTGTGTGTGTGTGTGTGTGTGTGTGTGTGTAAACTCTGTGACCTCTGTGGTTTCCTATCTCATGTATTAACTCATCTGTTTAGATGTGGTTGACATGGGATGTCTGCATGCACAGAGGAAAGATTCTGTGTTAAACACTTCACAGTTTTGTGTTTACTTGCTTTAATTTGCATTTTATAATTTTTGGAATAAAAGTTACACAATGTATTCTAATATCTCATTCTTTCATACCCACATTTTTTCAGATTCTTCCTACCTACCAACTCACCAAATTACATACCTTATTTTTTTTCTGAAAAACAAAATTGAGTAAGTAATTTAAAATGGGATTAAAAACAAAGAAACATTAAACAAAACAAACTATAAACACATACAAACACACACACAAAGCACACACACACACACACACACACACACACACACACATACACACACACACACAGAAACCAGTAAAACAACTTTACAGCCCTGATACATAGGAAAAATGTGATAAAAACAGATACAAGAAAGCAATATTCTAAAGATGTCTGCAAAAATACATTGAGTTCATTTCCTTCTTTGCTAAGCATGTCTTCCATAATTAATGTGCTTAGCATTCCCTATGAACTCCAGTGGAGAAAACGATTTGTTTTCATTTCCTGTGAGAGTCTGTTGTAGAACTTCTTGTTTATCAGTGATAGCCCATGACCATTTCCATCTTCCAATCTGGGAGTTTTATCTAGTCTGACATGGTTTGGCTCTGTGCCTGCAGCCACAATCTCTGTGAACTCATATGTGCAACAGTCCAAATGTAATTGGAAGACACTTATCCTTTCAAATCATCCACTTCCTCTGGGTCTTATAATCTTCTCAACCTTAAAAGATTTGCTCTCAGTTTTATTTCCATTTTATTTTAATTTATTGTGTTTTAAATTCCTTATATTCTTCTGTCCCAATTCTAGTCTCTGCTTCTACAATTAAATATATCAAACAATATATTAAAATTTTTGTACATATATAACTGAGAACAGCAAGCACTTGTTTTATGGACATGGGTGATCTAATCAGTATATTGTTTTCCAATTCAAATGAGACAATTATAGATCACATAATTTGCTTTACCCCTGAGTAATATTCATTGTTGTACACATACTACTTTGTCATGTTTTATTTATGCCTTGTTGGAAATCTGGGATGATCCTTTCTTCTATATGCTTTCTTCTATATATTAAATAGAGCATGAATAACATCCATAAATATAGGTGTATGAACATCTATATAATAGTATATAGAGCCATTTGAGTACATATTTGGGAGGGTCATATCTGGACCACACCATATTTTATTTATTTGATTTCTGGTGAATTTTTACAGGAAATTCTTCATCCCAGGTAAGTGTGCTTAAAGCCCATGTTTAGAGATGATATAGACTCTAGTTATATTGCTAACAATCATGTTAGCCAACTGCCTTATAAATATTTATGTTTCTACCCAGTAGATTTGGTGAGCCTTGATCACATAATCTCATATGTGCTGTGTGTAGACTGATGCAGACATTAATGTGTAGTTAGAGTGCTGAGAATGACTGACAGAGTACTCAGCCACAGTTGAGTAATGATAGCAACCTCTCATCCAAAAATCAAGGACCACCATAAAATAGGAAAAGGGATACAGAAAGTGGGGTCAGGGAACATAAAATTCTATCTTCAGAGATTTATTTGTTTGTATTTCACATATGAACTCTTAGTAGCTATATTTAGCAGAATAAGACACACAAATCAACCCAATGAAATTACCACACTGGAGATCTCTAAATGGCTGAGCAGGAAATGATGTCTACTGGCAAGCTCAGAAATATGAGGTAAATCTCTTGGAATTGAGTTATGTAAGTAGTCCTCTGAGGTTAATATATCCACTTTGGTGCTTATGTACCCTCTCCTCACCTCAAATAATATAATATATTTAAAAAAGTATGACATTGATGGGGAGGACACTTAAGGACCCACACCAAGCTGAAGTTCTTTTGGCATGATGACTGATGGGCAAATTATATTTACTTTTTGGGGCAAGATTTCTGGAGATTCACTCTCTACTAGTCATAATCATATCAACGTGTACATAGGTAGCAGTAATTCAACTCACTGTGTTATTAGATAATGAAACAGAGGAAGTAGGATTTTGAGAAAGAGGCTTTGGAAGGTCCCAAGGGGAACCACAGGCACCTAGTGGTAGTGGACTGTGGTGATCATCCTGAGTGGTTGTACATCACAGCATATTTCATATACAATTGAAAATTTCAAAGGATGAAAATCCTTATGTAATATGGAAATAACAACTGTGTATATTTCTCCTGTAACCTCCTGTCTCTCCTATTGCCCTTTACTCTACTAGAGAATTTCACTGATACAATATCATGTATTTGTGTAAATTGTTGCCTATAATTATGAAACACATAAGAGCTGCTAATGAGAGTCTTATTCAATGTCTGATTTTGAGATTGACTTAATTAATAGTTATCTCTAATTACATCCATATTTCTAAATGCAATATAAATTTTTTATTTATTTCTCATGAAAAATTCTGTTGCTATATAAATATAGGTATATATATATATATATATATATATATATATATATATATATACATGTCTTAGTGATAAAATCCTTTCTTGTCACATCTACAGCTATTGCTATAATTAAGTTATTGGTGATACTCCTGTAATAATAATTGATGAGTGTATATTTTTGAAGCGCTTTTATGTTTTGCCATTTTAGTGAGTTTTGAAGTAGTATGACATGTTGGAAAGGCAAATATTAATTTCATGTTTGTGAAGGAAGTGTCTAAACCTTAAAAAATAAGCTGTTTTAGAAATTTCCATCATTATCTTCATCTTCATTATCAACACCATCATCATCATCATCATCATCATCATCATCATCATCACACTCCGCTATCTTTAAATGAACATGTTAACATATTCCCAAGTGGAGCTACAGACTCAGGCCAAAATATATTGGGGTATTTTCCCCTGCAGTTATATCCACAGTATCTGTCTATGGCTCACAGAAAGTGTATGTGATTCTTTTCCTCAGAGAGGATTAGGACTTGGACCTAAGCATCCTACTATCTGACCCATGTGCCTTTTCAGTCCCTGCTCTCCAGTTCTTCTTCAGCTGGACTATGACATTATCTAAGAAGTACCTGCTCATGAATGTACAAATTACTTCAGTCTATGGCTGTAAATACAGGATGTCCACACCCTAAAAATAACCTATGATCAATGACCTCTCCACAGTCCCTGAACACACTGACTCTAAACATGGCATGGAGCTGGCTCTTTCTCTTCCTCCTGTCAGTAACTGCAGGTAAAGGGATCAATAGTTCCAAATCGGAATAGAAGATAGGCATTGAGATGTCAAGGATATCTACTCTGCCTTTCTCTCCACAGGTGTCCAATCACAGGTCCAGCTGCAGCAGTCTGGAGCTGTGCTGTGAGGCCTGGGGCTTTAGTGAAGCTGTTCTGCAAGGCTTCTGGCTACACCTTCACCAGCTACAATATTCACTGTGTAAAACCGAGACCTGGACAGGGTCTTGAGTGGATTGGATGGATTTATCCTGAAAATGGTTATACTAACTACAATGAGAGGTTCAAGGGCAAGGCCACATTGACTGAAGACAAATCCTCCAACACAGTCTACATGCAACTCAACAGCCTGATATCTGAGGACTCTGCAGACTATCACTGTGCAAGAGACACAGTGTTGTAACCACATCCTGTGTGTCAGAAACCCTGGAGGAGCAGGAAGCAGTTCTGGGTCTGAATTGACAAAAAAGACCAATATTTATACTAATTCAGGAATAGAAATTCTAAGTGTTAATTTCTTGCCTCCTCCTCAAAGTACTATAGAGACTTTGTCATCTTTATAAAAGGACATCTCTGAATAAAGTGGTGCTGATTTATGATAAACCTATAAGACACTATATACACTGTCAACACAAGAAATATTTACATGTTTCTTATTCAATAAAACAATAAAATTTGAAAAATGGAATCATGCATGATAAAAATATCACTTGTTTCTGAGAGACCAAAAGTTTGTTGAAATAGATGAGAATAAAGTATAATAGGATGTAGAGAGCCTAATTGGGGTACGGTGTGCCTGGTAAGAATTTGACATTGACCAAGGACAAGGGCTTCAAGCAGGAATCTGACATTAGGGCATAATAGAAGAGTAAGTTAAGGCAGGGACTTTAATCTTAGGGTGGAACAAAAGAAGCAGGCTTCAGGCAAGATTTTGGCCTTGAACAAGCAAGTAGGCTTAGGTATTTTGGTCATTCTGACAATCCCTTGAAAACAACTGTCACAGGACTTTGCTTATTACCTTGACAATTTTGTGTTTACTGCCTTGCTTGCTCTTCATTGTACTACTATTGATCTTATTTCTTGCATGTAATTAAATTGGTATAAAAGTGAATTGGAAATTATTAAACCTGCCTTCAGTCTCAGAATTGACTGGGGTCATGCTCCAGTTTTGTCTAATCGTCTCTTTCTTTTCAATCCTCACTCCTGCGTGGATAACCTGTTGACTCAATGAGCAGGCTTGGTCAATAGAAATTTGATCAATAAAATCCAAATCACCAACAGTAAATTAAACAAACACTTCCTTCATAATCTTAAGTATTTTGTGACTTCAGGTATGTTAATAATTCTGGTTGTGTGTTCCATCAAAAGCTCCAGTCTCTTAGAATTTGAAAAAAATTTGTATTAGAATGTATATTCATACACACACACACACACACACACACACACACACACACACACACATATATATATATATATATATATATATATATATATATATATATATATGATTCCTGTAGGTTGGTCAAAATGTTACTAAATCAGTTTTCATTGAACTCCATTACCATCACTACTCATGTACTTGTTAATTGAGGTAGGATGTGAGATTACACAGGAGTGTTTGACCCCATATGTTCTTCCTTTGCAGTCCCAGTAATCATCCCTACAATCAATAGCCTTTTTGACGATTTACCTATACTAATTCAGCATCAACTTTCATAGTTCATTGCATACCTGTCACCCAGTTTTGTTCTATAGAGTATTTGAAACTGTGTCTCTGTATCTACATGTGTTTCTTTTTATTTGTTTTTGATTATTTTCTTCTGTTTGTTTTTCCTACTCCCATTATGTTTGCTTTTCCTTTATCTTACCTTTTTTTTATTTTTTAAGCCATTTATGTTCTTTTTGTTTTCCAAGTAAACAAAAGATAAAGAAACAAATCAAGCTTTGATAAGATTTGGAGGTGTTGAGGAAGGGAAATCAATAATCAAAAAGTATTGCATGAAGGAATCTATTTCCAATAAAAAATAGAAATAAGAATTTTAAAAATTAATAAATAAAAAAATAATTCTGATAACATCATAATTGTGTAAATATCACATGTTCTCATAAACCCATACTTTAGGTCTCATGTCTTTGTTTAAATTGTTCAAAGTATAATCAGAAGCCAGACCAGAAGAGATTTAAGGATATGACTTATGTAAGATGTATAATTCTAAGACATAGTGAAATAATAAGTAAAATGGTGGGGTTCAGCCTCTTAGTCTCTCTTTCTCTCTCCCTCCCCCACTCTTGCCCTCTCTTTTTCCCTCTCCCACTCTCTCATTTTCTGTCTCTATGTGTCTATCTCCATCTCTGTCTCTCTGTGTGTGTTTATTAATGAACTTTTGTATTATTAATCTCTAAGTGCACAAAGTAATTCCTACTAGGATATCTTTAATTTCTTGAGTGTCTCTCTGCAGGTGTCAAAGAGGAAAATGAACCCTGTGAAGAGCTGAAAATGAGCAGGTGGTGCAGATTGACACTGGTAACATGGATCAGATTTTAGGTAGTACAAGCACAGTCAGTTTATTGGAGATTTACATAGATTTTGGTAAAAGGTCTCCAGGCAACAATAATTTCCATAATCTTTCCAAATCCTGTATCACAGTAAAGTTTAGGTAAGAATATATACAACTCATTTTATGAAGTTCCTGTGTACATGATGGTGGATTCTTTTCCTAAAGTCCATATTCTAGTCTGCTCTATGACCAGCAGCATATAGGCCAGTAGGCCATAAATTATATGTGACACCTCCCCTAATGATGGGTAATAGTCTAAGGATAGAAGAGTCTAGGATAACTATTCTGGGTAATTATGATGCATTCTGTCCCTAACTCTCCAGATTAATCCCTAGCTGACTAGATTAAGAACCTCCACTCTCAGCTTTCTGGATTATGTGCAGGTATTAGATTTCATCTCCTTCCTCAAGGATACATTCCTGTGTGACAAAAAATATCCTGGTTCCTTTAGTGCTTCTCTGTGAGAACTAGGCCCCCATACTCTACAATCTTTATATCAATATCATTAATAATCTTGATAAATATTTGTTGCAATGTGTCTGTGAAAGTAAACTATATCAATAAATTAATTGTGTAGAACCTGGAAGATGGTGCAGAGATGAGTATTTTCTGATGCTGTGGAGTATTTATGTTTCTCAGTTCCATGTTTGAGAGCTGACAAACCATCTCCTATGTTAGTTCTTTTTAAAAGCACAAAAACTCTGAAGCATATAACTGATATTAGTTCCTAAAATCTATGTATATCTCCTAGAAATGCTACAGAAACATAAATGACAAAATTTTTCTGTTCTCTCTAACATCATGAAACCAGGTTATCTTACATTCAAGTAAATCCCTCAATTGGAAAATTACAACTTTCTTATAACTTTAGTCAAGCAAGTTTAAGACTAGTATGGTGAAAATTTCAAGTCTTTGAGGAAAAAAATTAAGAAGATATCACAAGATGGAAACGTCTGCTATCCTGGATTGGTAGTGTTAGCATAGTAATGATGATCATCCTACCAAAAACATTCTACAGATTCAGCATAAAACACAACAAAATTTCAGTACAATTTTAATATATCTTGAAAGGACACCACTCAACTTCATATGGGCAATTAGTAAAATTCTGGACAGCTAAAACTATCCTGTGTAATAAAGGAACATCTGGAGATTTCAGCATCCCTTATTTCAAAGTATACTACAGAGCTATAGTAATAAGACCATCATAGTAATGGAATAAAATAAGAATGGTTAATAAACAAAATTAAATAAAAATTCCAGATAAAAATTCACATATTTGTGACACCTAGTTTTTGATAAAAAGTCACTATTATACCATAGAAGAACAAAAGCCTTTTAGCAAATTGTTTTGGTCTAACAAAATGATAATATGTAGAATAATGCAAATAGATCCATATCTCTTTCCATGCACAACATTCAAGACTAACCAGATCGGTTTTCTCAGTGTGAAAACCGATATCTTGAGCCAAAAGGAGAGAATATGGGGAATATCTTAGAACTAATTGGCACAGGAGATACATCCTGAACAAAACACCAATGGCACAGGTCCTAAAAGCCTAAATCAATAATAAATGTAACTTAATGAAACTGAAAATGTTGTGTAAGTCAAAGCACACCATAAATAAGACCAAACAGTAGCTTAGAGAATGGTAAAATTTTGTCACTAACTCTTCATGTGACCAGAGGCTGATATCCAAAATATATACTCAAAAAACTAGATGTCAATAAACCAAATTATTGAATTTGAAATGGATTATAGGTCTAAATAGAATTATTCTTTTAAAAAATATTTATTCTTTAATCTCCTTTTTAAAATTCCATATTTTGTCACCCTCCTATTCTACCTTATGACTGTTCCATGTCCCATGCCTCCTCCCCTCACCCCACAACTGTCTCCAAGAGGTTCTCCCCAGCCCCCAACCCACACCCCATCACACCTCCCCAGACCATGGGGTTCACATCACTTGAAGGATAGTGCATCTTCTCGGACTGAGTCCAGACCCAGCAGTTCTCTACTATATATGTGTTGGGGGCTTCATATCTTCTGGTGTATGTTCTCTGTTTGTCTGTGACTAAGAGACACCTGGGACCAGGTTAGTTTAGTCTGCTAGTCTTCCTCTAGAGTCACCCTCCTCCTTAGCCTCTTCCATCTTTTCCCTAATTCAAACATAGTTGTCAACAGCTTCTGCCCATTAGTTGGGTGTAAGTATTTGCATCTGACACTTTCAGCTCTTTGTTGGGCCTCTCAGAAGGCAGTCATGATAGGCCCGTTTGTAACCACACCATTGCATCAGCCATAGTGTTATGATGTGGAGCTTCCTCTTGAGCTGGATCCAATTTGGGCCTGTAACTGGACCTCCTTTTTCTCAGCCTTTTCTACATTTGTGTCCCAGCAGTTCTTTCACACAGGAACAAATCTGGGTCAGAGTTTTTGACTGTGGAATTATAGCCCCATCTCTCCACTTCATTCCCTACCTTTCTATTGGAGGTGGACACTAGTTCCCTCTCCCCATTGTAGGGCATTTTATCTAAGGTCCTTACCTTTGAGGCCTCATTTCAATTCATTAATGGCTGAGAGGCAATTAAAGGGATGTTCAGTGTCCTAATTGAACAGTGAAGTGTAACTCAAAATGTGTCTGGGATCCTATCTTACAGATGTCTGCATGGCTAATATAAAAAACATAGACTTTTCATTGTGTCTACTAAACAATGTAGGTTGAGTGATTTACCCTTTGAACATAGGTGTTCTGCCCCAGGTATATTACGATAATGTCAGGAAAGAGCCTGTTATCTACTGTCATTACATTTTTATAAATGGGAACTCATAGAACTGGCTCCAACTGCCAGCAAGGAGGAACCTAGCTTCAAGAGAGACATTATAGTTACATTGGTGCAACATAAAATCTTTGATGCATAAATCATCATCCCCAGGTAACCTAGAGCCATCTCTCTCTTCAGTGGAACTCTGTCAACACTGAAGTTGCATGGTTAAGATTTTTTCTTAGGTCAGACAATGCAACTTCAGTGTGAGCCATGAAAAACATATTTTCAGGTGAGTTCATGACCAGCAGATGGCACAATGAGTCCATGAATCCCCAAAGAATGACGAGGTGGATATGGAGGGGACTCTGAGTCCTCTGTGGTTTTCTTTACTAAGTGTACTAACAGATTTGCACTGCAGTGTTTAACGTGATGTGTCATGCTCAAACACAGCAAAGATTCTTTGCTAAACAGTTTGCAGATTTATGTTCACCTGTTTTTATCCAAGTTTTATAACATTTTGAATAAAAGTGATATAATTTATTCTTAGAACTTATTTTCCCACCCCAAGCTATTTCCAGTTCCTTCCTATCTCTGAATTCATGCAACTACTCATCTGTTTTTTTCTAAATATAAGCATAAAACAAACAGAAACTAAATAAAAACAACAAAAGAAATCAAGACACACAGAGCAAGTTAGAGAAAGAGAGTGACAGAGAGAGAGAGAGGGAATGAGAGAAAGGCAGAGAGAGAGAGAGAGAAAGATATATATATATATATATATATATATATATATATATATATATATAGAGAGAGAGAGAGAGAGAGAGAGAGCAATAAAAATCAGAGCTCTGTAATCATGATATGTGGGCAAAACATAAGTGAGACAAAAGGAGCTGAACAAGGCAATATTAGAAAATAATGTCTGCAAAATACCATTGATGATTTTATTTTTCCTAACAAATGCTAAGCATGTTTTTATGATTAACTCTGTTTAACATCCCCTGTGAGACTCCATTAGAGAAAACGAATTATTCTTTACATGTGAGTGTCAGTCACAATTCTTCTTGGTTAGGGCTGAGATCCTGTATCCATTTCCTTCGCCCAACTTGGGGATTTTATCTAGGTTGACCTGGTTCTGTAGCCACAGTCTCTGTCAGTTCATAAGAGCAGCAATCCAATTCTGCCTGGATGATGCTCTTTTCTTGGAGTACTACAACTACTCTGGCTCTTATAATCTGATCAAGTTTAAAAAGTGTTACTCTCAAGTTTTATCTCTATATTACTATATCATCTGTATAAATTCCTGATACTCTACTGACTCAATTCTCATCTCTCAGCTTCTACAATTAAATATATCAAACACAAAAATGAAATTCTGGAATACATATGAATGAAAACAGGAAGCACTTGCCTTATGGACCTGGGTGACCTATACAGTATATTTTTTTCCAGTTCAATATATTTATAGATCAGGTGTTTCATGTTTTATCACTGAGTTTTATTTACTTTTCTATATGTACAAATTCATCCTTTTTTATTCATACTTTATTAGAAGTCTGTGATGATTCCTTCCTATATATTCAGTTAAAATATCATTAATAACGTTGTGAATAAACCTGAATGTATGAGTATCTCTACAATAAGAATAGAGTCATTTGTGTTGATGTGTGAGAGAGTTATTGCTGGGAAAGAACATAATACATCCACAACATGTGACTAGGGCTCAGGGAAAGTGTATGGGATGCACTTCCTCAGAGAGGATTAGGACATGGAACTAAGCATTCTGCTACCTAACCCATGTGCCTTTTCAGTCCTTACTCTCCAGTTCCTTTATAGCTTGACTAGGTTCTAACTTAAGAAATGTATTGCTCATGAATATGCAAATTCACTGAATCTATGGCATTAATACAGGGATGTCCACACCCTGATAACAACCTATGATCAGTGTCATCTCTACAGTCACTGAAAACACTGACTCTAAACATGGAATGGAGCTGGGTCTTTCTCTTCCTCTTGTCAGTAACTGCAGGTAAGAGACTCAGCAGTTTCAAATCTGAAAAGGAGACAGGGCTTGAGGTAACAATGACATCCACTCTGTCATTCTCTCCATAGGTGTCCAATCACAGGTCCAGCTGCAGCAGTCAGGAGCTGAACTGGTGAAGCCTGGGGCTTCAATGAAGATTTCATGCAAAGCTTCTGGCTACACTTTTACCAGCTACTGGGTGAACTGGATTAAGCAGAGGCTTGAACATGGCCTTGAGTGGATTGGAGGTATTTATCCTGGAGATGGTCGTACTGAATACAATGAGAAGTTTAAGGGCAAAGCCACACTGACTACAGACACATCCTCCAGCACAGCCTACTTGCAACTTAGCAGCCTGACATCTGAGGACTCTGCAGTCTATTACTGTATCAGACACAGTGTTATAACCACATCCTGAGTGTGTCAGAAATCCAGGGGGAGCAGGACCCTGCCCAAGGACTGAGGTGATAGAAAGATTAATCTTTCAACTTACTCAGAATTTGTAATTTTGTATGTCTATTTATTGGCTCTTCCTCACAGTTCAATAGAGCCTTTTTCATCTTTGTAAACATCCATCTATGACTAAAGTGATGCTGGCTGAGGATGAACCTACAGTTCTCCATACCTTGTCAACCTCTTCACCAGTGAGCACCTCCATTGACATGTGTCTTATTATATAAAACAATAAAAATGGAAAAGTATGGTGGTGCATGATAAAAATATCACTGGATCCTGAGAAAGCAGAACTTTTTTAAATTGCTGGGAATAATGTATAATATGAGATTGACCTATAAAATCCAAATCACCAACATCTGGGTAAAAAAATGCTCCTTCATAGTCTTAAGTAAAAAGTGATCTCAGGTGTGTTGCTATCTCTTGCCTCATGTTCCAGCAGAAATTCCAGTTGTTTCTTTTTTAGTTTTTTTTGAGACAGGGTTTCTCTGTACAGCCCTGGCTGTCCTAAAACTCACTCTGTAGACCAGGTTGGCCTCAAACTCAGAAATCCTCCTGCCTCTGTCTCCCAAGTGCTGGGATTAAAGGCGTGCGCCACCACTGTCCAGTGAAATTCCAGTTTTTTAATAATGCCAGGAATGTTTATATCAGAATGCATATAGGCAGGCAAATATAATACTTGTAGGTTGTTCAAAATATACCTAAATCACTTTTCATCAAACTCCTTTACCAATGCAGTGTGTATCTACTTGTTAAATTATGTAGGTTCTGGGATTATACCTAAGCTTTTGGTCCCATCTTGACATCCTTCTGAGACACAGTAGTCCTCCCTACTGTTACTAGCCTTTTTTAGAAGAGGGGCATATACTGGCACAGCACAAATACAATTCATTTCATACCTGTTGCTTAGCTTTATTCTAGAGAGTATTTGTGACCTTATGTCTCTGCATCCATCTGTTTCTTATGTTTGTAACTTTTCTTCTGTTTGTCTATTTTGTGCTATTCCCACTTGCTTGCTTTTCCTTTATCTAACTTTTTCTTTTTTACTTTTATGTTCTTTTGTTTTCTTTTATTTATGTATTTTATTGGATATTTTCTTTATTTACATTTCAAATATTAACACTTTTCCCAGTTCCCTGCACTCCCAGAAATCACCTTTCCCAACTTCTCTCCTCTTGGTTTTATGAAGGCATTTCTTCCACACACCCCACTCTCACCTCTCTGACCTCAATTCCCCTACTCTGGGGCATCTATCAAGCCTTAATAGGACCAAAGACTTCTCCTCTCATTGATGTCTGACAACACAATCATCCACTACATATGCAACTGGAGCTATGTTTGCTCCTTGGCTCAGTCCCTGGGAGCTCTGGAGGATCTGTTTGGTTGATATTTTTGTTCTCCCTATGAGGTTGCAAACCCCTTCAGCTCCTTCAGTACTTTCTCTAACTCCAACATTGAGGAACCCATGCTCAGTCCAATGGTTTCTTGTGAGCATCCACTTCTGTATTAGTGATAGTCTGACCAGGCCTTTCAAGAGACAGCCATATCAGGCTCATTTCAGCAAGCATTTCTTGGTATTCACAATAGTGTCGGGGTTTGGTAACTATATATGGGATGAATCCAGATGTAGGACAGTCTCTGGATGTCCTTTCCTTCAGTTTATGCTCTACACTTTATCTCCATATTTGCTTCTGTCTGTATTTTGTTCCTCTTCTCAGAAGAACCAAAGCACCCACACTTTTGGTCTTTCTTCTTCTTGAGCTTCATGTGGTCTCTAAACTGTATCTTGAGTTTTATGAGATTTTGGGCTAATAACCACTTATCAATGAGTTCATACCATGCATGTTCTTTTGTGATTGGGTTACCTCAATCAGGATGATATTTTCTAGTTCCAACAATTTGCCTAACTAAGATTTCATTAATTCATCATTTTTAATAGCTGAATAGTTCTTTATTGTGTAAGTATATGACATTTATGATATTTTCTGTATCCATTCCTCTGTTGAAGGACATCTGGGTACTTTCCAGCTTTTTGCTATTATAAATAAGGCTGCTATGAACATAGTGGAGTATGTGCCCTTATTACATGTAGGAGCATCTTCTGGGTATATTCCCAGCAGCTGGGTCCTCAGGTTGTACTATGTCCAATTTTCTAAAGAACCTCCAAACTGATTTCCAGAGTTGTACCAGCTTGAAATCCCACCAGTAATGGAGGAGTGTTCTTCTTTCTCAACATCCTCACCAGCACTGCTGCCACCTAAGTTTTATATTTTAGCGTTTTTGACTCATGTGAGGTGGAATCTCAGAATGTTGAACATTTCCTTAGGAGTTTCTTGACTATTCAATATTCCTCAGTTTAAATTTCTTTGTTTAGCTCTGTATCACATTTTTAATAGGGTTATTTGATTCTCTGGAGTCTAACTTCTTGAGTTCTTTGTATATTGGTATTAACCTCTTTAAGATGTAAGATCACCAAAGGTATTTTCCCAATCTGCTGGTTGCTGTTTTGTCCTATTGACAGAATCCTTTGCCTTTAAGAAGCTTTGCAATTTTAAGAGGTTCCATTTGTCAATACTTGATCTTAGAGCATAGGCCATTGGTGTTCTATTCAGGTAAATTTCCCCTGTGACAATGTGTTCAAGGATCTCCCCCATCTTCTCCTCTTTAACTTTCAGTGTACCTGGTTTTATGTGGAAGTCCTTGATCCACTTGGACTTGAGCTTTGTGTAGGGAGATAAGAATGGGTTGATTTTCATTTTTCTACTTGCTGATTTCCAGTTAAACCAGCACTATTTGGTAATAATGCTCTCTTTTTTCCATTGGATGATTTTAGCTCCTTTGTCAAAAATCAAGTGACCATAGGCATGTGGGCTCATTTCTCGATCTTCTATTCTATTGATCTTCCTGCCCCACTCTGTATCAGTACCATAGTTTTAATCATTATTTCGCTGTAACACAGCTTGATATCAGGGATGTTGATTCTTCCAGATATTCTTTTACTGTTGAGAAGAGACCGTGTCCTTTGCCTTATAGAAACTTTGTAATTTTATGAGGTCCCATTTGTCAATTCTTGATCTTAGAGCATAAGCTATTGGTGTTCTGTTCAGAAACTTTCCCCCTGTGCCCATGTCCTCCAGGGTCTTCCCCAGTTTCTTTTCTATTAGTTTCAGTGTGTTTGGTTTTATATGGAGGTCTTTGATCCACTTGGAGTTGATCTTAGTACAAGGAGATAAGAGTGGGTCAATTTACATTCTTCTGCAGGTTGACCTCCAGTTGAACCAGCACCATTTGTTGAAAAGGCTATCTTTTTTCCACTGGATGGTTGTAGCTCCTTTATCAAAGATCAAGTGACCATAACTCTGTGGGTTCATTTCTGGGTCTTCAATTTTATTCCATTGATCTACTTGCCTGTTGCTGTACCAATATCATGCAGTTTTTAACACAGTTGCTCTGTAGTACTGCTTGAGGTCAGGGATAATGATTCCCCCAGATTTTCTATTCTGTTTTTTTGTTATTCCAAGTGAATTTGCAATTTGCTCTTTCTACCACTATGAAGAATTGAGTAGTAATTTTGATGGAGATTGTATTGAACCTGTAGATTTCTTTTGGCAAGATGACCATTTTTATTATATTAATCCTGCCAATTCATGAACATGGGAGATCTTTCCATCTTCTGAATATCTTCAATTTCTTTCTTCAGAGTCTTGAAGTTATTTTCATACAGATCTTTCACTTGCTTGGTTAGACTCACACTAAGATATATAATATTATTTGTGACTATTGTGAAGGATGTCAATTCCCCAATTTCTTTCTCAGCTTCTTTATCCTTTGAATAGAGGAAGGCTACTGATTTATATAAAGCCACTGATTTATATAAAGTAGATTTTATCTACTCCATTGAGGAGATACCCATGTATGATTAAAACTCATGATTTTCTTTGTGCCTCTCTATGAGTTTAAGGTCCTTGAGCCCTCATTATTTCTGTGTCCATGCTGTCAATAACATTGTTAAATATGTGTTGCCATGAGTTAGTGAAAGAAAACTTCTGAAAAAATAGTTATGCAGAACCAGAAGTGCAGGTGTTTCCTGAATCCATGTAGTGGTTATTCTTCTCAGTTAACCACATTTAAACCCTGGACACCATCTCTTATGTCAGTTAATCCTTGTTATGATGAACACAAGATTTGACAGAGCTCATGGCAGTTAATTCCTAATATCTATGCCATTCTGTACTAGAGAAACTGAAATGTCACAATTTCAACGGCCTCTCTGTCACCATGAAGACAGTATCTTTCCTTGTAGTATGAATTCAACATGAATATTAGAACCTGGTGTAAGTCTAATTAAACATGTGAAAGACTTGTATCACACAACTTTATATCTTTGAGGAAGGAAATTTGAGAGGATATCAAATGATGGAAAGATTTTCCATGATTATGGATTGTAAGTGTCAACATATTAAAAGTCGCTGTACTACCGAAATCAATGTAAGGATTCAATGCAATCCCTATCAAAATTTCATGCACAATTCATTGCAGAACTCAAAAGGGTCACATTAACTTCATTAAAGATAAACAAAACAAAACAAAATAAGAACAACAAAATTCAAAGATAGCTAAAACAATTTTGTACATCACAATCCCTGATTTCAAGTTGTACTTCAGAGCTATAGAAAAAAAAAACATCTAGTATGATATTGGCATAAAAACTTTCAGATTTCTCAGTGTAATTGAATCAAAGACCCAGAAGTACATCCACACAGCTATAAGCACGTGGTTTTTGATCCAGAAATCATAAGTATTCAATGAAAGAAAAACTACATCTTTGACAAATGGTGCTTGTCTTACAGGATGTTGTCATGTAGAAGAATGAAAATAGATACATATCTATCATCCTGCATCGTCAAAGCAATTGTGGATATGATAAGTATCCTCAACAGGTCTTTTCCTTAACCAGACAAGTCTGCCAGTGGAGAGATAGGGATGTCAACCCGGCAACAAAACCCTTGACCTACAATTTGTAATACCTGCAAGATGTCCTTGGGTCTTATCTACATTGTTGGAGAGGAAAAGCAATGAATGATTCAGCTGGTGACCCATGCCATAAGAGGGAGATGACCCTTGACATTACATTATCCAGGATCTAGGGATGAGATAGCTGAGAGACCTAAGATACAGCCATTTGTGCCTGGTAATTACAGAAACCTAAACCAAAGCAAAATACAAACCATCACCAAACAAAAAAAAACAATAAAAACAATACAATGAACTGATTTCTAATAATAATCTACTATACTATAAGATAGTTGCCTACGAAAATATTCACCAGACACACCATACACAGCCAAACATTAGGTGGAGTTTGAGGAATTCTGCACAAGATGAGGAGGAAATACCATAGGACCAAAAGGGGTCAAGGACATCACAGGAAAACTAAAGAATCAATCAACTAACAGGCTCAGAATGGTTCACCAGAGACTGACCTGACAAACAGAAAATCTGCATGTATCTGACCTAAGTTCTCTGCATATATGTTGTGGTTCTGCGAGTTTGTCTCATTTGGAACTTCTGGCTGTGGGAGCAGGTTTAGTATCTGACATTTTTACCTACTTTTGGGACCCCATTTTTTATATAGGCTGCCTTGGTACAATCTTAATATGAGGGGAGTTGCTTAGTCTTATTGCACCTTTATATGCATGTTTAATTGATATCTCTGGACGGCATGCTTTTCTTTTTTCTCAAGGGAAATGGAAGAGGGGTAGATTGATGGGGAGGGAAGGGAAGGACTGAAAGTAGAACATAGAGGGGGAAATTGGGATCAGGATGTAATATATGAGAGAATAAAAATGTCATTTTCAAAGAAATATTAAAAATATTATAGGCTTTCAGCGGGGGCAGCCATCTTGCCCCAGACACCCGCGCTCAAACAGCGGGCACACTGGACGCAGTGAGCGGCTGGAATCAGGTGCGTGGCCAGAGTTATAGCTTAGCTTAGCTCTGCAGGAGATCCGGGCACAGAAAGCTCAGCTGCGGGTGCAGACTACCGGCCGGGACCAGCTCTCTGAGAGGACTAGTAGCGAGGGGCCACGGGGCCGCCTCCGGGCACAGCTCGGAACTCTAGCAGCTGGAGTCAGGGGCCTGGACTCAGAGCGAGCATAGTCCAGCACAGACAACACAGCCAGAAGGGAGCAGCAGAGCTGGGTACCAGCAGCTCAGCCAAGGTCACTCAGTGCCTTCATCTGGGGCAGCCATCTGGCCCCAGACCCCCGCACGCAAACAGCGGGCACACTGGATGCAGTGAGCAGCTGGAATCAGGTGCGTGGCCAGAGTTATAGCTTAGCTTAGCTCTGCAGGAGAGCTGGGCACAGAAAGCTCAGCTGGGGGTGCAGACTACCGGCCGGAACCAGCTCTCTGAGCAGACTAGCAGCGAGGGGCCAGCGGGCTGCCTTGGGGCACAGTTCGGAACTCTAGCAGCTGGAGTCAGGGGCCTGGACTCAGAGCGAGCATAGTCCAGCACAGACAAGCTGCCAGAAGGGATCTGTCTCTTGGGGACAGGCGTGCTGTGCTTTCAGCAGGGCGCCATCTACAATAAGACCAACTAACGCCAGAGATAAAGAGATGGCAAAAGGCAAACGTAGGAACGTTATTAACAGAAATCAAGGCAATATGGCACCATCTGAACCCAATTCGCCAACCACAGCAAGTCCAGGATACCCCAGCACACCAGAAAAACAAGAGTTAGATATAAAAGCACAGGTCATGATGCTCCTAGAGGAACACAAAAAAGACATAAACAAATCTCTTAAAGAAATGCAGGGGAACATCAATAGGGTAGAAGCTCTTACAATCCAAACACAAAAAAACACTTAAAGAACTCCAGGAGACTATGGGCCATCAGACAGAAACCAATAAAGAGGAAATGAGAAAATCAGTTAAAGAAATGGAGGAGAACTTGAAACAACAGGCAGAAGTCATGAAAGAGGGAGCACAAAAATATATTAAAGAATTACATGAAAAACAAACAAACAAATGATGGAACTGAGCAAAACCATCCAAGATCTGAACACAGAGGTAGAAACAACTAAGAAATCACAAAAGGAGGCAACCTTGGAGATAGAAAACCTTGGGAAGAAATCAGGGGTCGTAGTTGCAAACATAAACAACAGAATACAAGAGATAGAAATAAGAATCTCTGATGCTGAAGATAACATAGTAACCATTGACTCCACAGTCAAAGAAAACGCAAAATCCAAAAGGCTTGTAACCCAAAACATCCAGGAAATCCAGGACACAATGAGAAGACCAAACCTAAGGATTATAGGGATAGATGAGAGTGAAGATCTACAACTTAAAGGGCCAGCAAATATCTTTAACAAAATTATGGAAGAAAACTTTCCTAACTTAAAGAGAGAGATGCCCATGAATATACAAGAAGCCTACAGAACACCAAACAGACTGGACAAGAACAGAAACACCTCCCGTCACATAATAATCAAAACCCCAAATGTACTAAACAAAGAAAGAATATTAAAGGCAGTAAGAGAAAAGGGCCAAGTAACATATAAAGGAAGACCTATCAGAATCACACCAGACTTCTCTCCAGAAATCATGAAAGCTAGAAGATCCTGGGCAGACCTCATGCAGAAAATAAGAGAAAACAAATGTCAGCCAAGACTACTATACCCAGCAAAACTCTCAATCAACATAGATGGAGAAATCAAAATATTTCATGACAGGACCAAATTTACACAATATCTTTCCACTAACCCAGCTCTACAAAGGATAATAGGAGGAAAACTCCAACACAAGGAAGGAAATGACACCCAAGAAAAAGCAAGACAGTAAACTTCTTCCATCAAACTCAAAGGAAGATAACTACTCAAAAACAAAAATAACATCAAAAATGTCAGGAAGTAATAATCTCTATTCCTTAATGTCTCTTAACATCAATGGACTCAATTCCCCAATAAAAAGACATAGACTAACAGACTGGATATGGAAACAGGACCCTACATTTTGCTGCTTACAGGAAACACACCTCAGAGTCAAAGACAAACACTACCTTAGAGCAAAAGGATGGAAGACAATTTTGCAAGCAAATGGTCACAGGAAGCAAGCTGGAGTAGCCATTTTAATATCAGATAAAATTGACTTTCAACCCAAAGTCATCAAAAGAGACACAGAAGGTCACTTCCTGCTAGTCAAAGGAAGAATCCACCAAGAGGAACTCACAATTCTAAACATCTATGCTCCAAATGTAAGGGTACCCTCATTTGTAAAAGAAACCTTACTAAAGCTCAAAGCACACATTGCACCTAACACAATGATTGTGGGGGACCTCAATACTTCACTATCTACAGTGGACCGACCAGGAAAACAGAAACTAAACAGAGACACGGAGAAACTCATCGAAACTTTGGAGCAATTGGATTTAACAGATATATATAGAACATTTCACCCTAAAGCAAAAGACTATACCTTTTTCTCAGCCCCTCATGGTACCTTCTCCAAAATCGACCATATAATTGGACACAAGACAGAACTCAACAAATATAAAAAGATCGAACTAATCCCATGCCTCTTATCAGATCACCATGGAGTAAGAGTGTTCTTCAATAACAACAAAAACAACAGAAAATCCCCATACGCTTGGAGGCTGAAAAATATTCTACTCAATGATACCTTAGTCCAGGAAGAAATAAAGAAAGAAATCCAAGAATTCTTAGAACTTAATGAAAATGAAGACACAACATACCCAAATCTATGGGACACAATGAAAGCAGTGCTTAGAGGAAAACTCATAGCCCTGAGTGTCTCCAAAAAGAAACAGGAGAGAGCATATACTAGCAACTTAATGGCGCACTTGAAAGCTCTGGAACAAAAAGAAGCAATTTCACCCAGGAGGAGTAGAAGACAGGAAATCATCAAACTCAGGGCTGAAATCAATCAAGTTGAAACAAAAAGAACCATACAAAGAATCAACAAAACCAGGAGCTGGTTCTTTGAGAAGATCAACAAGATAGATAAACCCCTAGCCAGACTTACTAAAGGGCACAGAGACAGTATTCAAATTAACAAAATTAGAAATGAAAAGGGAGATATAACAACAGAAACTGAGGAAATTCAAAAAATCATCAGATCCTACTACAAAAACCTATACTCAACACAACTGGAGAATCTGGAGGAAATGGACAATTTCCTCGACAGTTACCAAATACCAAAATTAAACCAGGATCAAATAGATCGTCTAAACAGACCCATAACCCCCAATGAAATAGAAGGGATCATAGACAGTCTTCCAACCAAAAAGAGCACAGGACCAGACGGTTTTAGTGCAGAATTCTATCAGACCTTCAAAGAAGTCCTGATACCGATACTCTTCAAATTATTCCACAAAATAGAAACAGAAGGAACACTACCCAACTCATTCTATGAAGCCACAATTACCCTGATACCAAAACCACACAAAGATCCAACTAAGAAAGAGAACTACAGGCCAATTTCTCTTATGAATATCGATGCAAAAATACTAAACAAAATACTTGCCAACCGAATCCAAGAACACATCAAAACGATCATTCACCATGATCAAGTTGGCTTCATCCCAGGGATGCAGGGATGGTTCAATATACAGAAATCCATCAAAATAATCCACTACATAAACAAACTCAAAGAAAAAAACCACATGGTCATCTCATTGGATGCTGAAAAAGCATTTGACAAAATTCAGCATCCTTTCATGCTAAAGGTCCTAGAAAGAACAGGAATTCAAGGCCCATATCTAAACATAGTAAAAGCAATATACAGCAGACCAGTAGCCAACATCAAGTTAAACGGAGAAAAACTCGAAGCAATCTCTCTAAAATCAGGGTCTAGACAAGGCTGTCCCCTCTCGCCATATCTCTTCAATATAGTACTTGAGGTACTAGCTAGAACAATTCGACAACAGAGGGAAATCAAAGGGATACAAAACGGAAAGGAAGAAGTCAAACTATCACTATTTGCAGATGATATGATAGTTTACTTAAGTGACCCAAAAAACTCCACCAGAGAACTCCTGCAACTGATAAACAACTTCAGCAAAGTGGCTGGCTATAAAATCAACTCAAGTAAATCAGTAGCCTTCCTATACGTGAAGGATAAGCAGGCCTAGAAAGAAATTAGGGAAATGACACCCTTCACAATAGCCACAAATGATATAAAGTATCTTGGAGTGACGCTAACCAAACATGTGAAAGATTTATATGACAAAAACTTCAGGTCTCTGAAGAGGGAAATTGAAGAAGACATCAGAAAATGGGAAAATCTTCCATGCTAGTGGGTTGGCAGGACTAATATAGTCAAAATGGCAATCTTGCCCAAAGCAATATACAGATTCAATGCAATCCCCATCAAAATCCCAACTCAGTTCTTCATAGAGCTAGAAAGAGCAATTCTCAAATTCATCTTGAATAACAAAAAACCCAGGATAGCTAAAACTATCATCAACAGCAAAAGAACTTCTGGGGGAATCAATATCCCGGACCTCAAGCAATATTACAGAGCAGTGGTATTAAAAACTGCATGGTATTGGTTCAGTGACAGGGAAGCAGATCAATGGAATACGATCGAAGACCCAGAGTTGAACCCACACATCTATGGTCAATTGATCTTCGACAAAGGAGCTGAAAACATCCAGTGGAAAAAAGATAGCCTTTTCAACAGATGGTGCTGGCTCAACTGGACGTCAACATGCAGAAGAATGAGAATTGATCCACTCTTATCTCCTTGCACTAAACTCAACTCCAAGTGGATCAAGGATCTCCACATAAAACCAGACACACTAAAACTAATAGAAAAGAAACTGGGGAAGACCCTTGAAGACATCGGCTCAGGGGAAAAATTCCTGAACAGAACACCAATTGCTTATACTCTAAGAACAAGAATAGACAAATGGGACCTCATAAAACTACAAAGTTTCTGTAAGGCAAAAGACACTGTCAAAAGGATAAATCGGCAACCAACAAATTGGGAAAAAATCTTCACCAACCCCACATCCGACAGAGGGCTAATCTCCAATGTATACAAAGAACTCAAGAGGTTAGACCCCAGAAAACCAAATAACCCTATCCAAAAATGGGGTACAGAGCTAAACAGAGACTTTTCACCTGAAGAAATTCGGATGGCTGAGAAACACCTTAAAAAATGTTCAACATCACTAGTCATTAGGGAAATGCAAATTAAAACAACCCTGAGACTTCACCTCACACCAGTCAGAATGGCTAAGATTAAAAACTCAGAAGACATCAGGTGTTGGCGAGGATGTGGAGAAAGAGGAACACTCCTCCACTGCTGGTGGGAATGAAAGCTGGTACAACCACTCTGGAAATCTGTATGGCGGTTCCTCAGAAAACTGGGCGTGATACTTCCGGAGGACCCAGCCATACCACTCCTGGGAATATACCCAGAAGATTCACCAGCATGCAATAAGGATACATGCTCCACTATGTTCATAGCAGCCTTATATATAATAGCCAGAAGCTGGAAAGAACCCAGATGTCCCTCAACAGAGGAATAGATACAAAAAATGTGGTATATATACACAATGGAGTACTATTCAGCCATTAGAAACAATGAATTCATGAAATTATTAGAGAAATGGATGGAGCTGGAGAATGTCATACTAAGTGAGGTGACCCAGTCTCAAAAGAATACCCATGGTATACAGTCACTGATAAGTGGATATTAGCCTAGAAGCTTGGAACACCAAAGACACAAATTACATATCAAGTGATGTCTCACAAGAAGAAAGGAGTGGACACTGGTGCTAGAATGGACCAAAACATCATTGTGGGAGAGTACAAGAACAGTAAAGTGGGAGGGGGTGGATGCGGGAGCAGGGGGAGGGAAAAGGACATGTGGGACCTTTGGGGGTGGGGAACCAGAAAAAGGGAAATGAATTGTAAATATAGAATAAAAAAAAGAAAGAAAGAAATATTATAATAAATAAAAGAAAAAGCGAGGTTACTATTGATATCATTATTGAATAAAATGTTATGGGAAGCAAACAGTTGTTTGGGAGGCTTTTATACCCTGTTGGGTTGGCATGTGCCAGGGCAGAGATTAAGCAAGGGGTTGGAAGTAGGGATTGGTAAACATTGGAGAGTAAAGACAAAAGCATATATATGAATATAGATCACTGGACTAGAGTGAATATTAGGGATCTGTTTCTAGAAGTAAGGGCTAATTTGAAGCCTTTATATTAGGAATGGTCTCATAGCCTGGATTATACAATTCTACTGGGTTATGTCTTAAAATATAGGCCCTAACACAATGTTAGTCCTACCTATGGATGATAGTATATATTGTTAGAAAGAAGTGATAAAATTCCACATGTAGGACTGGAAACAAGAAAGTTATTTTCAGAAGAAGAATATTATACTTAATTTACATTTCTGTAGCATAGTTTTTCAGTATTACATATCATGCACTATTCATAACTCAATAATCAATAGAATTCTGTGTCTTTTAATCCAAATCTTGATTTTCCCATATGAATTAAACATGCATAAAAGATCCTTAATCTGAGGCAGTCTGACTGCTGTTGCAGGAGAGAATATAATTCAGGAATCTTCCCAACAAAACTTCAGAGCTGAATGCAACAAAGCCATGGTGTTTGAGGTAAATTATCTGTGTTTCTGTTCTTCCAGACAGCTATATACACCCTGCACTTGTGTCTTTGTGAAAAGAGATGAATGTCGTAATTTCTGACGTGAATAATTGGAACCATACACATTTGCAATTCCTCATCATTTCAATATTCTCAGGAATTTGTTCTGACAGCTTTAGGAAAACACCAGTGATGGTGAAGCCATGCCAGTGGGGTCCATAGACACTCAAGTCAAAGTTTTATGGGCAAAGAAGTCTTGTTTGTCCCAGATGGAGAGAAGGCAGGGAATAAAAGACAAAAGACTAGTAGATAAAGGATGGGAGAGAAGATGGAAGGAACAAGTGAGAAGAAGGTTTGTGTTGTTGTAGGACAAAAAGAGAACTTCCTCTGAATATAAAGTAGAGATGTAGCACATAGGTAAATGATTGTTTATAAAGATAAAGAGGATATCCCATATTAGAATTAAGTGTTTATTTTAATCAGAAATGATAAATAGGAGATATAAATGGGGTTTTTGTTCCAATAATTTATTTATTCATTTATTCATTTTACATCTTGATTGCTGCTACCTTTATTTTCTCTAGAGAGAATCCATGCTTCCATTCCTTCCACTTTTCCTCTGATATTGTGTGCATTCTGTTGGATATCTCCCAACCTTGGTGCATCAAGTCTTTCCAGAGTGAAGGGCATCCTCTCCCAAAGAGGACAGATAAAACAATCAAGTTGAGGAAATGTATTCCAAGCACAGGAAATAGCTTTAGGGGCAGAATTCATTCCAATTGTTGGGGGGCCTATATGAAGACTGGGCTGTATATCTGATGTGTATGAGGAGGAAGGCTATCTACTATGAAGACAAGCAGTCTCACCTTACTTGGACGTCCAATATCTCTCAGACACAGAGCCAATAACAGGGCAGCATACACTAGCTCATTTTAGGCCACCAAAACATATAGAGAAGAGGACTATCTGGTCTGGCCTCAGTGAGGAAAGGCATGCCTAGCCTCTGAGAGACTTGAGACCCCAGGTAATGGGGAGGCCTTATAGGGTGTGTGAGTGTATGGCGGTGTGGGACATTCTCTTAGGGATGGGGAAGGAGGAATGGAATGAGGAACTGTCAGAGGACCTAAAGGGAGGGGATGACAACTGGACTCAAAAAATGATTAAAGATAATAAAATAAAATATATCTGTGAATAAAGTGATGCTAATTGTGTTTTCTGTGGTGCAGTGTATCTTGACCTCCTGTTCACAAGTGACCATGCACATTGGTATCTTCCTTCTAATAAAATAATAAAGATACTATGATAATGCCTAGAGATTAAAATACCTCTGGACTCCAAGAGATGGAAATTGGATGTAGTTTATTGGAATGAAATATAATATGAATTTTACCTTTTAAATCCACATGAATAACATCTGATGAAATAAAACTTCTCTCATAGTCTTAAGTGATCTGAAAGTGTGTTGTAAACTCTTGCTGTGTGACCATCAGAAATTCAAGTCTCTTAGAATGTAATGTTTGCATAACAGAATACACAGTCATATAAGTATAACTCAAATAAGTTGGGCAATTTTTCACTAAACACAGGAATCAACTCGATGTATGTATGAGTTAAATAAGGCAGGTTCTAAGATGATAATAAGTCTCTCATCCCATAATCTCAGTACCATCTCTCACAGTCTCCCACTGGGTTCCTGGAAATGACACTTGTTCTATAGAGTATTTGTTTTTGGCTGAATGGGTGATAATCAAACAGCTCATAGACACCTGTGGAATGTGGTAATCTCAGTATAAGTAAGATTTCTCGGTAGTCAGAATATTAATTTTGAATGCTCCTTTAGGAGATGTTTTTCCCCTTAAAATATGAATGTCAAGTGCTTAATATGGATGAAATCTCAAATGGTTAATACATCAGGACAGGCAGAAATACCTTTGGTCAATTTTGTATTAGACATCAGTCAAACTTATATAGTAAAAGTTATTTTGAAATTCTCAGACACCTCATTCAGCAAAGCTTCCTACTGTGAACATCCACTGTGGAAACCAGTGTGGCTGTTTCACTTGAAGCTGGGAATTTCCCTCAATATCTAACCATGCCACTCTCAAGCCTAGTCAGAAAAGACTCTGCATCCTACTAGAGACACTTGCTCCTTCATATTCCTTGGTGCTCTGTGGGCATTAGACAAAACTGGAAATGACCTAAAGGCCATCAATGGAATAATTGCATGAAAAAATGTAGTACTAAACTGAAAGCTAGCATATATATGATGAGACCCTGATGCTGACCTGTATCAGTCCTGTGCTTGCTGCTTCAGTCTCTTTTCATCCACATGACCTTTGCTCAGGTGATTTAGATGGTCTTGTTCTTCTGGTTTCCTCCTTCCCCTCTGGTTCTTACAATCCTTCAGCCACATCTTCTAAGGAGTTTGTGGAGGTCTGAAAATTTGGATTTGCTGGAGGATTTCCATTTACAACTCTGTATCCCACGGTCTTTCTTTCTGTATAAAGTCTAGCATGGGTTTCAATATTTGTTATCATTTACTTTTATGGAATCCTGAATGTAAGAACAAATGGGTTTCTGACTTTTGTTCCTTGTCTTGGTACTTTTTCTTTTTCTTGATTTACCTTGTCCAAATTTTATGTGATGATTTTTGTTTTACATTATATTAATTTTTGTAAGAATTATTTTTTATCTTTTTGCAGCCTGTTTCTACCTAATGAGGATTAGAAAGAGGTTGGGTCCAATGATGGTGGAAGGGAGGAACTGCGAGTACTAGAGGTAGGGGAAAGAATTCAGAATATGTTATATGAAAAATAAAATCTGAGAATCAGCCTGCATAGGTTGAGTCTGGACCTGCAGAGAAGAGGATCTTCCAGTCTCGGCCTCTGGATTGGAACACCCTCTGGCCATAGCATGCTTTCTCCAAGCAGTGCAGGAAGCCAGATATACACCCAGCAGCCAGTGAGCAGGAGACAGCCAGTACAGCCTGCATCCAGAGCTGATTGGAGCCACAAAGGTACATACCCAAATACAACTATAAGAGAGTGGGTCTCGGCTGCCATCTTTGCTTCTGTGACTGTGCAACAGATTGGTAGGCAGTTTCCCCAGGGTAAAGGATCACTTGGGACACACTTCACCAGGACTCCACCTGCACCCAGGACCTTTGCAGCACCACAGCAATTTGTACCAGGAGAAAGCAGCTCACCCAGGGTTGCTGAGATAGGCCTACAGGCACACACACAGGAGGGGCAAACTCCAGCCAGTGACAGCAGGCCCAACTAACACCAGAGATAACCAGATGGCAAAAGGCAAACCTAGGGATGTTGCTAACAGAAATCAAGGCAATATGGCATCATCAGACCCCAATTCTCCCACAACAGTAAGTCTTGGATGACCCAACACTCCAGGAAAGCAAGATTTGGATTTAAAATTACAGGTCATGATGGTGATGGAGGGCATCATGGAGGGCTTCAAGAAGGACATAAATAACTCCCTTAAAGAAATACAAGAGAACACAAGTAAACAGTGAGAAGACCTTGAAGAAATAAGGGAAAACACAACATAACAGGTGAAAGAACTAAACAAAGCCATCGAGGATCCAAAGAAGGAGGTAGAAACAATAATGAAATCACAAAGGGGGACAATTCGGGACATAGAAAACCTAGGAAAGAAGTCAGGAGTCATGGATCCAAGCATCACCAACAGAATACAAGAGATAGAAGAGAGAACCTCAGATGCAGAAGATACCATAGAAATCATTTATACAATAGTCAAAGAAAATGAAAAATGAAAAAAGCTACTGACCTAAAATATCCAGGAAATCCAGGACAAAATGAGAATACCAAACCACAGAATTATAGGCATAGAAGAGAGTGAAGATTTCCCACTTAAAGGGCCAGTAAATGTCTTCAACAAAATTATAGAAGAAAACTTCCCTAAGCTAAAGAAAGAGATGCCCATGAACATACAAGAAGCCTACAGAACTCCAAATAGATTTGACCAGAAAAGAAATTGATGCTGTCACATAATAATTAAAACACCAAATGTATCAAATAAAGAAAGAATATTAAAAGCAGTCAGGGAAAAAGCTCAAGTAACATATAAAGGTAGACCTATCAGAATTACAATGGATTTCTCACCAGAGCCTATGAAAGCCAGAAGAGCCTGGGTAGATGTCATACAGACCCTAAGGGAACACAAATGCCAACCCAAACTGCTATATCCAGCAACTCTCTCAGTTACCATAAATGGAGAAACCAAGGTTTTTTATGATAAGAACAAATTACATACTATCTTTCCACAAATTCAGCCCTTCAAAGGTTAATGAATAGAAAACACCAACAAAGTGAGGGAAAGTACACACAAGAAAAAGCAAGAAAGTAATCTCCTTTCAACAAACCCAAAATAAGATAACCACACAAACATAAAAATTACATCAAAAACAGCAGAAAGCAACAATCACTATTCCTTAATATCTCTTAACATCAATGGAAACAATTTCCCAATAAAAAGACATAGACTAACAGACTGGATTCATGAACAAGACCCAATATTTTGCTGCATACAGGAAATGCATCTCAGTGTCAATGACAAACACTACCTAAGAGTAAAAGGCTGGAAAACAGTTCTCCAAGCAAGTTGTCCCAGGAAACAAGCTGGAGTAGCCATTCTAATATCAGATAAAATAGACTTTCAACCAAAAGTCATCCAAAAAGATAAAGAAGACCACTTTATACTCATCAAAGGAAAAATCTACCATGAGGAACTCTCAACTTTGAACATTTATGCCCCAAATACAAGGGCACCTGCATTCATAAAGGAAACCTTACTAAAGCTTAAAGCACACATTGTACCCCACACAATAATTTTGGGGGACTTAAACACCCCACTCACTTCAATGGACAGATCAGGGAAACACAAAGTAAATGGAGGCACAGTGAAACTAACAGAAGTTTTGAACCAAATAGTCTTAATAGATATATATAGAACATTTCATCCTAAATCAAAAGAATATACCTTCTCAGTACCTCATGGTACCTTCGCCAAAATTGACCATATAATTAGTCACAAAACAGACCTCAACAGTACAAGAAGATCAAACTAATTCCATGCCTCCTATCAGATCACTATGGAATAAGGTTGGTCTTCAATAGCAACAAAAACAGCAAAAAGCCCACATACACATGGAAGCTGAGCAATTCTCTAATCAATGATAACTTGGTCAAGGAAGAACTAAGGAAAGAAATCAAAGCCTTTTCAGAATTAAATGAAAATGGAGGAACAATATACCCAAATTTATGGGACACAATGAAAGCAGTGCTAAGATGAAAACTCATAGCTCTGAGTCCCTACATAAAGAAGCTGGAGAGAGCATACACAAGAAGTTTAACAGAACACCTGAGAGCTTTAGAACCAAAAGAAGCTAATACACTCAAGAAGAGTAGAAGGCAGGAAATCATGAAACTCAGGGCTGAAATCAACCAAGTTGAAACAAAAAGAACTATACAATGCATCAACAACAGTAGGAGCTGGTTCTTTGATAGAATCAACAAGATAGATCAACTTTTAGCCAGACTAGCCAGAGGGCACAGAGACAGAACCAAAGTTAACAAAATCAGAAATGAAAAGGTAAAATAACAACAGAAACTGAAGAAATCAAAAAATTATCATATCCTACTATAAAAGCCTATACTCAACAGTAATGGAAAATCTGGATGGAATGGACAATTTCCTAGACAGATCCCAATTATCAAAATTTAATCAGGGTCATATAGAACATCTAAATGGTCCCATATCCCCTAAAGAAATAGAAGTGGTCATTGACAGTCTCCCAACCAAAAAAGGCACAGGACCAGATGGCTTTAGTGTAGAATTCTATCAGACATTCAAGGGAGACCTAATGCAAATACTCTTCAAACTATTCCACAAAATAGAAACAGAAGGAACATTACCCATCTCTCTCTATGAAACCACAATTTCGCTAATACCCAAACCATACAAAAATCCAACAAAAAAGAAAACCTTAGACCAAATTCCCTTATGAATATTTATGCAAAAATACTCAATAAAATTCTTGCTAACCGAATCCAAGAACACATTAAAACAATCATTCACCATGATCAAGTAGGCTTCATCCCATGGAGGCAGGGATGGTTCAATATATAGAAATCCATCAATGCTATCCACTACATAAAGAAACTCAAAGAAAAAACACTTGGTCATTTCATTAGATTCTGAAAAAGAATTTGACAAAATTCAGCATCCTTTCATGTTAAAGGTCTTGGAAAGAACATGAATTCAAGGCCATAGCTAAACATAATAAAAGCAATATACAGCAAACCAGTAGTCAACATCAAACTAAATGGAGAGAAACTTGAAGCCATCCATTAAAATCAGGGATGAGACGAGGCTGCTGTCTCGCTCATGTCTTTTCAATATAGTACTTGTCATTCTAGCTAGAGCAATTAGACAAAATAAGGAGGACAAAGGGATACAAATTGGAAAGGAAGAAGTCCAACTATCACTATTTACAGATGATATGATAGTATACTTAAGCGACCCACAAAACTCCACCAGAGAACTCCT
Source organism: Apodemus agrarius (assembly GCA_964023405.1). NCBI lineage: Eukaryota > Metazoa > Chordata > Mammalia > Rodentia > Muridae > Apodemus > Apodemus agrarius. The sequence continues at coordinate 5,718,353 of OZ030011.1, forward strand.
ACAGCTGATAAACACCTTATGCAAAGTAGCTGGATATAAAATTAACTCAAGCAAATCAGTAGCATTCCTATACTTAAAGGATAAACAGGCTGAGAAAGAAATTAGGGAAATGACACCCTTTAAAATAGCCAAAAGCACTATATAGTATCTTGGTGTGACTCTAACCAAACAAGTGCAAGATTGTTATGACAGAATTTCAAGTCTTTGAAGAAAGAAATCAAAGACCTCAGAAGATGAAAAAATCTTCCATGCTCTGGGATTGGCAGGATTAATATAGTAAAAATATTCATCTTGCCAAAAGCAATCTACATATTCAATGCAATCGCCATTAAAATACCAACTCAATTCTTCATAGACATAGAAAGAACAATTCACAAATTCATCTGGAATAACAAAAAACTCAGGATAGCTAAAAATATTCTCAACAATAAAAGAACTTCTGGGGGAATCAGTATCCCTGACCTCAAGCAGTACTACAGAGCAATTGTCTTAAAAACTACATGGTATTGGTACAGTGACAGCAAGTGGATCAATGGAATAGAATTGAGGACTCGGAAATGATCCCACAGAGTTATGGTAACTTGATCTTTGATAAAAGAGCTACAACTATCCCGTGGAAAAAAGATTGCCTTTTCAACAAATGGCGCTGGTTCAACTGGAGGTCAGCATGCAAAAGAATGCAGGTTAATCAATTCTTATCTCCTTGTACTAAGCTCAAGTCCAAGTGGATCAAAAACCTCCACATAAAACCAGACACACTGAAACTAGAAAAGAAACTGGGGAAGTCCCTTGAGGACATGGGCACAGGGGGAAATTTCCTCAACAGAACACTAATAGCTTATGGTCTATGATCAAGAATTGACAAATAGGACCTCATAAGACTACAAAGCTTCTCTAAGACAAAGGACATTGTCAAAAGGACAAAACAGCAACCAACAAATTGGGAAAATATCTTTACCAACACTACATCTGACAGGGCTTATATCCAAGATGTACAAAGAACTCAAGAAGGTAGACTCCAGGGAGCCAAATATCCCCCTTAAAATTGGGGTACAGAGCTAAACAAAGAATTTTCACCTGAGGAATATTGAATGACTGAGAAGCACCTAAAGAAATGTTCAACATCCTTAGTCATCAGGGAAATGCAAATCAAAACAAACCTGATATTTCATTTCACTCCAGTCAAAATGGCTAAGATCAAAGTCTCAGGAGAAAATAGGTGCTAGCGAGGATGTGGAGAGAGAGGAACAATTCTCCACAGCTGTTGGGGTTGCAAGCTGGTACAACCACTCTGGAAGTCAGTCTGACGGTTCCTCAGAAAACTGGGAATGATATTTCCGGAGGAACCTGCTATACCACTCCTGGGCTTATACCCAGAGGATTCCCCAGCATGTAATATGGAATCAAGGCCTCTATGTTCATAGCAACCCTATTTATAATAGCTGGAAGCAGGAAAGGACACAGATGTCCCTCAACAGAGGAATAGATACAGAAAATGTGGCATATATACACAATGGAGTACTATTCAGCCATTACAATAATGAATTCATGAATTTCTTAGACAAATGGATGGAACTGGAGAACATCATTCTAAGTGAGGTAACCCAGTCTCATAAGAACACTCATGGTAGGCACTCACTGATAAACGGATATTAGCCTAGAACCTTGGAATACCCAAGACACAATTCACATATCAAATGATGCCCAAGATGAAGGAAGGAGTGGCCCCTGGTCCTGGAAAGGCTCAGTGCAGCAGTGTAGGGAAATACCAGGACAGGAAAATGGGGAGGGGTGGATTGTGGAATAGGGGGAGGTAAGAGGGCTTATGGGACTTTACAGGAGGGGTGATCCAGGAAATGGAAAAATCACTTAAAATGTAAATAAGGAATATTTTGAATAAAAAGGCAAAAGAAACAGAAAAAGAAAATCTATTTTCATAACCACAGAAAAAAGAAATGATATCCAAACATCAGAATATTTCACATCTATTAAAATAGAAAAAAAATCATGAAGTTTTCTGTTGAGTAGTTGGAACTACAGGAAAACTCTTAATCAACTCAGACCCTAAAAGACAAACATGTATATATTTGATTAAATCTGTATGTTAGCTGTTATGTATTCCATTGTCAGGATATGTTCCTTATGATCACATAGATGAGAAATACACTAAGAATCTATTGGAGGGGAATGGATATCCTTAGGGAGGGGAAATAGAATACATGTGGGTGGATTAAAATGGGAAAGCTGTCCTTTGTGCATGAGTCCTGCCAGGGCAGAGCTGTTCTCCCAGGAGTTCTCTCACTCCCAGACTTGGAGGTGAGCTTTCCACTTTCTCTCCAATAACTGTCTAACCAGCTAGGAGCACAAAGAGTGCAGGAAAGGTGAAACAGCTGGAACCGGATCCCTCTTTTAATCATCTGTACCTATTAGGAGGGATGGTTCCATAACCCTCTGTGAACTGGTCCTGGCAGAAGAAAGCTGGTCTCCCTGGAGTGCTGACAGAGAATTACAGGCTCACAGGAGGGACAAGCTCTAGCCTGAGACAGCAAGATCAACTAACACCAGAGATAACCAGATGGTGAAAGTCAAGTAAAACATACTTATCAACAGAAACCAAGGCTACTTGGCATCATCAGAAACCAGTTCTCCCTCGACAGCAATTTCTGGATACCCCAAGACAAGAGAAAAGCAAGATTTTGATTTAAAATCTCATCTCATGATGAAGAAAGGACATTTATAAGGACATTAATAACTCCCTTAAAGAAATACAGGAGAACCACATAAATAGGTAGAACCCCTTAAAGAGGAAACACAAAAATTTCTTAAATAACTATAGGAAAACACAACCAAACAGGTGTAGGAATTGAATAAAACAACCCGGGCACTAAGAATGGAAGTAGAAACAATAAAGAAATCACAGAAGAAGGCAACTCTGCAGATAGAAGACCTAGGCAAGAGATCCGGAATAATAGTGCCAAGCATCACCAACAGAATACAATAGATAGAAGAGAGAATATCAGGTGCAGAAGATGCCATAGAAAACATTGATACACAGTCTAGGAAAATGGAAAATGAAAAATGCTCCTAACCCAAAACATTCAGGAATTCCAGGACTCAGTGAGAAGACCAAACCTAAGGATAATAGGTGTAGAAGCGAGCAAAGATTCCCAAATTTAAAGGGCAGTAAATATCTTCAACAAAATTATAGAAAACAAACTTCCAAAACCCAAAGGAAGACATGTCCATTAACATACAAGAGGCCTACAGAACTCCAAATGAATTAGAAAAATCCTTCCATCATATTATAGTCAAAATACTAAATACATATTAAACGTAGTAATGGGAAAAGGTCAAGTAACATATAAAGGCAGACTTATCAGAATTACACCAGACTTCTAGCCAGAGAATATAAAAGCCAGAAGATCCTGGACAGAGGTAATACAGACCTTAGAGTACACAAATGCCAGTCCAGGCTACAATAATCAATACAACTCTTAATTCCCATAGATGGATAAACCAACATATTCCATGACAAAAACAAATTTATACAATAACTTTCCACAAATCCAGCCCTTTAAAGGATAATAAATGGAAAATTCCAACAAAAGGAAGGAAACTAGTCCCTAGAAAAAGCAAGAAATAATCACCTTTTAACAAACCAAAAAGAAAATAGCCAAATAAACAGTATTTCAATTCTAACAAGAAACATAACAGGAAACAACAGTCACTTTTCCTTAATATATCTTAATATCAATGGACTTAATTCTCCAATAAAAGACATACACTAACAGACTGTATACTTAAACAGGACCCAACCTTTTGCTGAATACAAGAAACCTACCTCAGTGACAAAGACTGACAGTGCCTCAAAGTAAATGGCTGGAAAAAATTACCAAGCATATGGCCCAAATAACAAGCCTGAGTAGCCATTCTAATATCAAATAAAATCGACTTTCAACCTAAAGTATCAAAAAATGATAAGGAAGGACACTTCATAGACATCATCGGAAAAATCTAAAAAGAAGAACTCTTAATTCTGAACATCTATGCTCCAAATGGAAGGGCACCCACATTCATAAATGAAACTTTAATAAAGATCAAAGCACACATTTTATTTCACACAATAATAGTGGGAAACTTCAACACCCCACTCCCATCAGTGGACAGATCATGGACACAGAAATTTAAGAGAGAAACTTTGAACTAACACAAGTTAGGAACCAATGGATTTAACAGCTATCTATAGAACATTTTATCCTAAATCAAAAGAAATTACCTTCTTCTCAGCACCTCAGAGTATGTTTTCCAAAATAGACCTTGTAATCAGTCACAAAACAGGCCTCAAAAGGTTCAAGAAGATTGAAATAATCCAATGCATCCTATCAGATCACCATGGACCAAGGCTGGCATTCAGTGACAAAAAAAAAAAAAAAAAAAAAAAGTTAGAAAACACACATACATATGGAAGGTGAACAACACTCTACTCAATGATAACCTGGTCAACCATGAAATAACGATAGAAATTTAAAATTTTTGAGAATTTAATGAAAATGAAGCTACAACATACTCAAAGTTATGGGAGTCAATGAAAGCAGTCGTAAGATGAAAAGCTCTGAGTTCCTCCAAAAAAGAAACTGGAGTTCATGCTAGCAGCTTGACAGCACACCTGGAAGTTCTAGAACAAAAATAAGCAAATACACCCAAGAGGAGTAGAAATCAGGAAATAAACTCAGGGCTGAAATCAAAAAACTAGAAACAAAAAGAACTACACAAAGAATTAACAAAACCGGGAACTGGTTCTTTGAGAAAATCAGTAAGTTAAATAAACCCTTAGCCAGACTAATCTGAGGGCACAGAGACAATATCCAAATTAACAAAATCAAAAATTAAAAGGGAACTATAACAAAAGGAACTGAGTAAATTCAGAAAATCTTCGGATCCTAGTACAAAAACCTATATGCAACACAAATGGAAAATCTGGATGAAATGGGCAATTTTCTAGACTGATACCAAATACTGAAGTTAAACCATGATCAGATAAACCATCAGAAGAGTCCCATAACCCTTAAAGAGATAGAAGTCATCTTTAAAATCTCCCAACCAAAAAAAAGCTCAGGATCAGATGAGTTTAGTGGAGAATTTTATCACACCTTTCAAGAAGACTTAATACCATTAATCTTCATACTATTACACAAAATAGAAAGAGATGGAAGATTTCCCAACTCATTCTATGAAGCCACTATTATGCTGATACAAAAACCAGACAACAATCCAATAAAGAAAGCTAACCACAGACCAATTTCCCTTATGAATATCCATGCAAAAATACTCAAGAGAATTCTTGCCAACTGAATCCAAGAACACATCAAAATGATCATTCACCAAGATCAATAAGCCTTCCTCCCAGGGATGCAGGTATGGTTTGTTCAGATACAGAAATCCATCAATGTAATCAACTATGTAAACAGTCTCAAAGGCAAATTCACATGGTTATTTCATTAGATACTGAAAAAGCATTTGACAAAATTCAGCATCGCTTCATGATATAAGTCTTGGAAAGATGAGGAATTCAAGGCACAAAGCCAAATATAGTAAAAGCAATATACAGCAAACCAGTATCCAACATCAAACTAAATGGAGAGAAACTTGAAGCAATCCCACTAAAATCAAGGAATATATATATATATATATATATATATATATATATATATATATATATATTCAATACAATCCCCATCAAAATTCCAACTCAATTCTTCAAAGAGTTAGAAAGGGCAATTCTCAAATTCATCTGAAATAACGCAGATAGCAAAAACTCTTCTCAACAATAAGAGAACTTCTGGAAAATCAGCATCCCAGAACTCAAGTTATGCTACAGAGCAATAGTGAAAAAACAAAACTGCATCATATTGGTATAGTGAGATGCAGGTAGATCAATGGAATGAAATTGAAGACCCAGAAATGAAGCCACATACCTATGTTCACTGGATCTTTGACAAAGGAGCTAAAACCATCCAGTGGAAAAAAGATAGCCTTTTCAACAAATGGTGCTGGTTCACAGGCGGTTAGCATGCAAAAGAATGCAAATAGATCAATTCTTATCTCCTTGTACAAAGCTCAAGTCTAAGAGGATAAAGGACTTGACATAATAACAAATACACTGAAACTAACAGAAAAGAAATTGTAGAAAAGTCTCGAGCACATGGGTATGGAGGAAAATTTCCTGAATAGAACACAAATAGCTCATTCTCTGAGATCAAAAATTGACAAAAGTGACCTCATAAAACTACAAAGCTTCTGTAAGGCAAAAGACAGTGTCAATAGAACAAAACGGCAACTAAAAATTTGGGAAAAGATCTTTACCAACCCTCCATCCCATAGAGGGCTAATATCCAATATATACAAAGAATTCAAGAAGTTACTCCAGAGAAACAAATAGCCTTCTTAGAAATGGAGCACAGTGTTAAACATAGAATTCTAATTTGAGAAATACCTAATAGCTGAGAAGCACCTAAAGAAGTATTCAACATCCTTATTCATCAGGTAAGGACATATCAAAATAACACTGAGATTTCACCTTACACCAGTCAAAATGGCCAAGATCAAAATCTCAGGTGAGAGCAGATGCTGGTGAGGATATACTGAAAGATGAACACTCCTCCACTGCTGGTGGTAATGAAAGCTGGTAAAAACCACACTGGAAATCAATCCTGTGGTTCCTCAGGACCCAGCTATACCACTCCTGATATATATATATGGTGGTATATATGTGTGTGTATATATATATATATATATATATATATATATATATATGTGTGTGTGTGTGTGTGTGTGTGTGTGTATATATATATGTATGTATATATATGTATGTATATATATATGTATGTATGTATATATATACATATATATAAATACACACACACACACACACACACACACAGATGTTCCAACATGTAATAATTACACATGCTGAATCTGTTCATAACAGCTTTATTTATAATAACTGGTAGCTGGAGAGAACCCAGATGTCCCTCAACAGAGGAATGAATACAGAAAATGTGGTACATTTACACAGTGTAGTAAACTCAGCTATTCGAAACCATGAATTAATGAAATTCTTAGGCAAATGGACGGAACTAGAAAAAAATCATCCTAAGTTTGGTAGTCCAGTCATAAAAGAACACATATGGTATGCACTCACTGATAAGTGGATATTAGCCCAGAAGCCAAGATACCCAAGGCATAATTCACAGACCACATGAAGCTCAAGAAAAATGAATACCAAAGTGTGGATAATTTAGTTCTTCTAAGAAGGGGGAGCAAAATACCCATGGGGGGCGATATTCAGAAACAAAGTGTGGAGCAGAATCTGAAGGAAAGACCATCCAAATATTGCCCCACCTGGGGACCCATCCCATATATAGTTACCAAACCTAGATACTATTGTGGATGCCAAGTAGTACTAGCTTCCAGAAGTATGATGTAGCTGCTTCCTGAGAGGCTTTGCCAGTGCCTGACAAATACAGAGGGAGAAGCTCTCTCAGTCAACCATTGGACTGAGCACAGGGTCCCCAATGGCAGAGCTAGAGAAAGGACCCAAGGAGCTGAAGGGGTTTGCAGCCCCATAGGAGGAACAATATGAACCTTCCAGTAGCCCTAGAGTCTCAAAGGGTTAAACCACCAACCAAAGTGTACAAAGGGGTGGATCCATGGCTCCAGTCATATATGTAGCAGATAATGGCCTTGTCAGGTATCGATGAGAGGAGATGCCCTCGGTCCTGTGAAGGCGCAGTGCCCCAGTGTTGGGGAATGCTAGAACAGGGAGCTAGAGTGGGTGGTTGGTGAGCAGTGGGAGTGGGGTATGACAGTGGGTTTTCAAATGGGATACCAAGACAAGTGATAGCATTTCAAATGTAAATAAAGAAAGTATGTATTAAAAAATAAAAAAAGAAGAAATGAAAGAGTAGTAATTATTTGTGAAATATGTGCAGTATGAAAATATTCATTTACATGTAAATTCTAATCATACTTAAATTTGGTTTTTTTAGAATGAGTTTGCTTATTCTATGATATTTTTATTCTTGTGTGAAATATTAATGATAGTATGTACCCCGCTATAACCTTCTGGCTTTGATTGAGAACTTTCAGTAAATCTCTCCCAATTCACTGACCACTTTTATTTCATTAAGCAACAATATAGTGTATCTAATCAGTGCTGTGTATATACACATATGTGTGCCATGCTCTAGTACATAAGCAACACCTCAAATACTTCCAAAGAAAAAGTTAGTATATTTTCCTCATCAATTATCAAATGCCAATAGATCCAAAACTTGGTGATTATTCTTTGAAGTCCCTCTCCATCATGTTGTAATATTCTTAAAACATGGTTACCCTTTTTTAGTGGGGAAAGCAGAGAACACATGCACCTAGGCAGATGTGTTAACCTGGGAAGAAAATATGTGAAATCCAACCCTCACATTCTACCATGCCGATCTAAGCAATAAGAATTATATGGATAAACTTGCAAGTAAACATATTTGCTACTCATCTATTTCACATATTCACATGCTTTAATTTTGACTGGCTGGATTTATTTAGATTTTGAAGTGTTAACTATAGTTGCTAAGAGTCCATGTATACAATTGCCTTGTGCATTTTGACTCACTATGGAGGGATTCTCATTACAGGGCTCTGAACACAGGTGCTCTGCCCCAGGTGTACTCTGATGAAGACAGTAAAGAGGCTGTTATGTACTGTCATTATATTTTTATATATGTGAACTCCTAGAACTGGATCCAACTGCCAGCAAGGAGGAACCTGGCTTCAAGAGAAAGAGTATTGTAATATTGGTACAACTTAAAATCACTGATGCATAAATCATTATCCCCATGTAAATTAGAGCCATCTCTCTCTTCTGTGGAACTCTGACAACACTGAATACTTGGATAAGTCTTTTTTTCTTATGCTAGGCTATGCAACTTCCCTGTAAGCCATGGAAAACCTATTTTCATACAGAAAATTTGTAATTTTATGAGGTCCCATTTGTCAATTCTTGATTTTAGAGCATAAGCTATTGATGTTCTGTTCAGGAACTTTCCTCCTGTGCACATGTCCTCCAGGGTCTTCCCCAGTTTCTTTTCTATTAGTTTCAGTGTGTCTGGCTTTATGTGGAGGTCCTTGATCCACTTGGAGTTGATCTTAGTAGAAGGTGATAAGAGTGGGTCAATTTGCATTCTTCTGCATGTAGACCTCCAGTTGAACCAGCACCATTTGTTGAAAAGGCTACATTTTTTTCCACTGGATGGTTGTAGCTCCTTTATCAAAGATCAAATGACCATAAATCTGTGGGTTCATTGCTGGGTCTTCAATCCTATTCCATTGATCTACTTGCCTGTCGCTGTACCAATACCATGCAGTTTTTAACAGTTGCTCTGTAGTACTGCTTGAGGTCAGGGATATTGATTCCCCCAGAATTTTATTGTTGAGAATAGTTTTAGCTATCCTGGGTTTTTGTTACTCCAGATGAATTTAAGAGTTGCTCTTTCTAGATCTATGAAGAATTGATTTGGGATTTTGATGGGGATTGCATTGAATCTATAAATTGCTTTTGGCAAGATGGCCAAGTTTCTGTAAACCAAAGGACACTATCAGAAGGACAAAACTGCAACCAGCAAATTGGGAAAAGATTTTCACCAACTCCACATCTGACAGAGGGCTAATATCCAATATATACAAAGAACTCAACAAGGTAGATCCCAAAGAACCAAATAACAATTTTAAAAAATTGGGTATAGAGCTAAACAAAGAATTTAAACCTGAAGAAATTTGGACGTTTGTGAAACACCTTAACAGATGTTCAACATCATTAGTCATCAGGGAAATGCAAATCATTTCCTGATGACTAATTCCTGATTCCACCTCACAACAGTCAGAATGACTAAGATTAAAAACTCAAGAGACAACAGGTGCTGGTGAGGATGTGGAGAAAGAGGAACACTCCTCCATTGTTGGTGGGATTGCAAGATGGTACAACCACTTTGGAAATCAGTTTGGCGGTTCCTCAGAAAATTGGGCATGATACTTCCAGAGGAATCTGTCATACCACTCCTGGGCATATACCCAGAGGATTCCACTGCATGCAATAACGACACATGCTCCACTATGTTCATAGCAGCCTTATTTATAATAGCCAGAAGCTGGAAGGACTCCAGATGTTCCTCAAAGGAGAAATGGATACAGAAAATGTGGTATATTTATACAATGGAATACTACTCAGCAATTAAAAATAATGAATTCATGCAATTTGTAGGCAAATGGTTGGATCTGGAAAATATCATCCTAAGTGAGTTAACCCAATCACAAAAGAATACACATGAATTGCAATCACTGATAAGTGATTATTAATGAGCACAGAAGCTCTGAATACTCAAGGCACAATTAGCAAATCGAAAGATTCCCAAGAAGAAGAAAGGAGAGGACCCTGGTCCTGAAAAGACTGGTTCCAGTTTTGCAGGAGAGTAACAGAAGAGAGAGAGGGATGGGGGGTGATTGGGGAGTGGGTGGGGGGGAAAGACTTATGGGACATATGGTGACAGGGCAACTGGGAAAGGGGAAAGTCTTTGGAATGTAAACAAAGAATATAGAAAATAAATTTAAAAAAAGAAAAACCTATTTTCAGGGGCGCTCATCACCAGCAGGGGGCACAATAAGGCCAGGAATCCCCACAGAAAGATGAGGTGGATATGGAGTGGACTCTGTCCTCTGTGGTTTTCTTTACTAAGTGTACTAACTGATCTGCACTGCAGTGATTAATGTGATGTGTCCATGCTCAAACACAGTAAAGATTCTTTGCTAAACAGTTTGCAGTTTTATGTTCACTTGTTTTTTATTTGTTTTTTTTTTTGTAACTTGGAAAAAAGCAATGCAATGTATTCTATTAAGAAATTCCCCACCCCAAACTATTCCCATATTATTTTTACCTCCGAATTCAAGCAGCTACACATCTTTCTTTCTTTCTGAATTAAAAAAAAAATAAAAAAAAAACACCCAGAAATTTAAAAGGGGGATAAAAACAAAAAGAAAAAATACAATAAAACAATAAAAAAACAAGACACACAGAGCAAGCTACAGACAGAGAAATGAGAGAGAGAGAGAGAGAGAGAGAGAGAGAGAGAGAGAGAGAGAGAGAGAGAATCACAACTATGTAGTCATGATATATGGGCAAAACATGAGACAAAAGGAATTGAACAAGGCAATATTAAAAAAAAAATGTCTGCAAATTGCCACTGAGTTTTTGTTGTTGCTTTGTTTTGCTTTTGCTATCAACTGTTAAGCATGTTTTCATGATTAACTGTTCTTAATGTGCCCTGTGAGACTTCACTGGAGAAAACTAATTATTCCTCTACACGTGAGAGTCAATCACGATTCTTTTTGGTTAGGGCTGAGATCCTGTGTCCATTTCCTTCTCTCAACTTGGGGACTTTTTTTTATCTAGGTTGACTTGATTCAGGCTATGTGCCTGCAGCCACAGTTTCTGTGAATTCATATGTGCATCAGTCCCATTGTGTCTGGAAGACCCTCTTTCCTTGGAGTCCTGCAACTGCTCTGGCTCTTACAATCTGCTCAATTTTAAAACAAATTGCTCTCAATTTTTATCTCTATTTTACTACATCATCTTTTAAATTCCTCATCCTCTAAAGGCCCAATTCTCAGCTTCTACAATTAAATACACCAAACACAATATTGAAATCTTGGAGGAGGTATGAATGAGAACATGAAGCATTTGTCTCATGGACATGGGTGACCTATTCAATATATTTTTTCCAGTTCCATATATTTATAAATCAGATACTTAATGTTTTATCACTGAGTAATATTCATTTTTCTACATGTACAATTTTTTCCTTTTTTATTTATGCTTTATTAGATATCTGAGATGATTCCTTCCTTCATATTCTGTTAAAAGATCAGGAATAACATGCTGTGAATAAACATGAATTATGAGCATCTCTACAGTAAGATGTAGAGTCATTTGAGTACTGTTTGAGAGGGAAATTGCTGGAAAACACCATAATTTTATTTATTTTTGGGCAATTTTTAAAGGAAAGTTTTCATCCCAGGTAAGTATGGTTAAAGCCCATGTTTAAAGATGATATAGGTCATAGGTGTAATGCTAATGCTAATGATGTCCAACTGACTTATAAATATTTATATTTATACCCACTAGACCGTCTGAGCCTTGGTAAAAGAGGCTTATATGTGCTATGTGTAAAGATTGATGCACACATTCATGAGTGGTCAGACTTGAGAATGATTGACAGAGTATTCAGCAACAGGTTATTCAGTGACACCAACCTCTCACCAGAGAATCAAGAACCATCATAAATCATGGAAAAGAATATAAGATACAGAGAATGGGGTTAAAGGAAATGAAATCTTATCTCCATTTAATATCTGTGATTTTTGTCTTAATTTATACAGTTATAAATAGTTGCATACACCTTTTCCAAAACATTATAAATTTCTTATTCATTTCAGGTCAAACACACACACACACACACACACACACACACACACACACACACATATAGATATACATATATATATATATATATATATATATATATATATATATGTATATCCATGCCTTAGTGATAAATACTTTATTCACATACCAATAGCTTATATCTATAATCTAGTTAATCATTATAGTACTGTAATAATTATTGTCCTATAAATATTTAATCACACTTACTTTTTTAAATTTAAAAATTTTATTTATTTTTGAAGAGTTTTATGATTTTTATTTTTTAATTTTCTCTTCTTTTTTGGGGTGTTTTATTTTATTTTATTTTTTATTGGATATATTCTATATTTACATTTCATTTCCCTTTTCCTGCTTCCCTGCCTCCCAAAGGTCCCACATGCCCTTTTCCCTCCCCCTGTTCCCCCATCCACCCCTTCCCACTTCCCTGTTCTGGTATTCCCCTACCCTGATGCTTTGAGCATTTCCAGAACCAGGGTCCACTCCTTCATTCTTGATGGACATCATTTGGTATGTGGATTGTGTATTTGGTGTCCCAAGATTCTAGGCTAATATTCACTTATCAGTGAGTGCATACCATGGGTATTCTTTTGAGACTGGGTTACCTCACTTAGTATGATGTTCTCCAACTCCATCCATTTCTCTAAGAATTTCATGAATTCATTGTTTCTAATGGCTGAATAGTACTCCATTGTGTATATATACCATATTTTTTGTATCCATTACTCCATTGAGGGACATCTGGGTTCTTCCCAGCTTCTGGCTATTATAAATAAGGCTGCTATGAACATAGTGGAGCATGTACTCTTATTGTATACTGGGATATCTTCTGGGTATATGCCCAGGAGTGGTATGGCTGGGTCCTATAGATGTATTGTGTTCAGTTTTCTCATTTTAGTGAATTTTGAAGTATGACCTGTAATAAAGGCAAATATTAATTGCATTTATCTGAAAGAAGTTTCTTTTTTTGGTGTTTATTTCTATTTTTTTGAAGCATGTTCTTTAATTGAAAAAGGAAGTAAAACATTTTATGATAAAATTGAAGATTTATGTGGAAAATATTTGTGATAAAATAAGAGATCAAGAAGAAAGGAGAGGACCGCAGGCCTGTAAAGTTTGGATCCAGTTTTGTAGAGAAACCATGGGGGGAGGGGGAATGATTGGGGAATAGTTGGGGGGGAGAGGAATTATGAGACATAGGGAGGGGGGAACTGGGAAAGGGGAAAGCCTTTGAAATGTAAACATAGAGTATAGAAAATAAAAATTTAAAAAAAATAAGAGATATATAGAAAAACACATTAAAATTGACAATTTTCATAGAAAATTAGAGTAAAATGGTAGACATAAAAACATTGGTAAATTAATTGAAAAAATGATATAGAAACATTTTATGGTAGAATCGAATATTTACATGGAAAATATCAATTTTTTCCTGAAAATATTTATAATTCTACTTTCAATCAATTTAAAATTATTTTTATGCCTACCATTTTATCTGTATAATTTCTATGATAATCTTCAATTTTAACATGTTTTTCTATATATTGATTCAATTTTATCAGAAATATTTTCCTAGTAAGTCTTCAACTTTGTCAGACATTGTTGATAATTCCACTTTCAATATACTTAGGAACACTTTTATGATTTCCATTATTATATGTATATAACATTTCCTGTCATAATCTTCAATTTTAACATTTTTCTATAATTTTCTGTAAGAAGTATATAATATTCAAAAGTTAGCTATTTTTGGAATTTACTATCAAAATCATCATCATCATCCTCACCACCACCACAAAGCACTATCTATAAATCTATGTGTTAACATTGTGCTAAAATGGAACAACAGATTCAGTGAAAAAATTTATTGAGAGATTAGACCCTGAAGTTACATTCACAACATGTGACCAGAGCTCAGGGAATGTGTATTGGATGCACTTACTCAAGGATTAGGTCTTGGACCTGAACATTTTGCTACCTGATCCATGTGTCATTTCAGTCTTTCTTCTCCAGTTCTTCTCCAGGTGGACTAGATTCTTACCTAAGAAGCACCCTGGTCATGAATATGCAAATTACCACAGCCCATGTGAGTAAATACAGGGATGTCCACACCCTGAAAATAACCTATGATCAGTGTCTTCTCCACAGTCACTGAAAACACTGACTCTATCCATGGAATGGAGCTGGATCTTTCTCTTACTCCTGGTAGTCACTGAAGGTAAGGGGCTTATTAGTTCCAAATCTGTAGGGGAGACAGGACCTGAGGTGACAATGACATCCACTCAGCCTTTCTCTCCATAGGTGTCCAATCACAGATTCAGCTGCTGCAGTCTGGAGCTGAGCTGGTGAGGCCTGGGGCTTCAGGAAAGCTGTCTTGTAAAGCTTCTGGCTACACCTTTACCAGCTACTGGTTTCACTGGATAAAGCAGAGGCCTGGACAGAGCATTGAGTGGATTGGAGATATTTATCCTGGAAGAGGTAAAACTTACTACAATGAGAAGTTCAAGGGCAAGGCCACACTGACTGCAGCCACATCCTCCAGCACAGCCTACATGCAACTCAGCAGCCTGACATCTGATGACTCTGCGGTCTATTACTGTGCAAGACACAGTGGTGCAACCACATCTGAGTGTGTCAGAAACCCTGAAGGGGCAGGAGGCTGCCCTAAGAATGAGATGACTGAAAGGTTAATGTTTAGACTTGCTCAGAAATTGTAATTTTGAGTGTCCATTTATTGCCTTCTTGTCACAGTCCTATAGTGGATTTCTCATCTTTGTAAACATCCATAAATAAAGTAATGCTGACTGAGGGTGAACCTACAGTTCACCATATCTTGCTAACTCTTCAACAGTGATCACCTCCACTGATACACTTCTCATTCAATAAAACCATAAAAGTAGAAAATGATAGTGATGCATGATAAAAATATCACTGGATGCCTAGAAAGCAGAACTGTTTTAAATTGTTGGGAATAATGTATAATATGAGTTTGACCTATAAAATCCACATCTGAGCAAACAAACACTCCTTCATAGTCTTAAGTAATAAGTGATCTCAGGTCTGTTGCTCTCTGTTGCCATATGTTCTAGCAGAAATTCTAGTCCCTTTTATTGTGAGAAATATTTATATCAGAATGTGGAGACATGCAAATACAATACCTGTTGTTTGATCAAAATACCACTGAATCACTTTTCATTAAACTCTTTTACCTTCACATTGTATCTACCTGTTAAATTATGTATGTTCTGAGATTATATGTAAGGGCTTGATCCCATATTTATTTCCTCTGATATTCAGTAGTGATCTCCATAGTCACTTGCCTTTTTAGAACATGGACCCATACTGATACAGCATCAATTCTCACAGTCCATCGCATACCTTTTACTCAGCTTTGTTCTGTAGAGTATTTGTGAACATGTGACTTTGTATCCATGTGTGTTTCTTATGTCTGTTTTTGGTGACTTTTCTTATGCTTTTTTGTTTGTATTATTCCTTTTTTTTTTACTTTTTATTTACCTATCTTTGTTTTCCTTTTTTATTACATTCATTCTTTTTGTTTTCTAATTAAGGAAGCAAAATCAAGTTGGGATAAATTGGGAGTTATTGGGGAAGGGAAATCAGTATTCAGAGTATATTGCAGGAACAAATGTATTTTCAATGGAAATAAAAGAGAACTTTAAAAAGTTAATAAACAATTCTGATAATATCTTTGTTGAGTAACTATCACATATGCTCAAGTGCCCATACTTTAGGTCCCATGTCTTTGTTTAAACTGTGCAAAGTATAATCAGAAGCCATGCCTGAAAGTATTTAAGGATAAGGCATTTGTCATAGGCATAATTCTAAGTTATAGTGAAAAACATAAGTAAAATGTGTGTTTTATCCCCTTTCATTTTCTGTCTCTCTGCCTCTGTCTCTGTCTCTCTCTATCTCTCTGTCTCTGTCTCTCTCTGTCTCTCTCTCTCTGTCTCTCTCTCCCCTCTCTCTCTTTTTGTGTATGTTTGTGCATTCCCATTTCTTTTCTATTCTTTTTTATTATTTTTTAGATTCTGTTTTCTAATTTTATAACGAAACAATGTAGACCTGGGAGAAGATCATGAAGGCATTGGGGAATGCAAACTAGTGATAGGAATATATTGCATGAAGCCAGCTATTTTCAATAATACTTGGAAAAAGATTTGAAATATTAAGAATTTCAGATATCTGTTGTGTAAATTCCCCATATGCTCAAAAGTCTCATGTCTTTCTTTAAGTCTTTAATGTGTATACAAAATCCAGAATTGAAAAGCATATGTAAAATGTGTAATGCTTAGGTATTGTAAAATATAAAAATAAAATATTTGAGTTTTAGCCTCTCAGTCTTTCTTTCTTTCTTTTTCTTTCTTTCTCTCTCTCTCTCTCTCTCTCTCTCTCTCTCTCTCTCTCTCTCTCTGTGTGTATTTTCAATAATGAATGTTTCCACTATTAATCTCTATGTACACAGAATAATTTTTGTCAGGAATTCTTTTATTTTTTGAGGGGGTCCCTGCAGGTGTCATAGAGGGAAACACACCATGTGATGATGAAAATGAGACTGTGGTGCAGATTGACTTTGTGAAGCTTGATTGGACTTTGTAGAGTCTGAGAACAGACTGTTCATTGTAGGTATATTTCAACTTAATATTGGAATTTGGAAAGGGGTCTCCAGGCAACAGTAATCTCCATACTCTTTCCAAATCAATTTGCACAGTAAAGGTTATGGGCTGGTCATATAGAAAATAATGAATTTCTCATGACCATGAATGTCCTATTGCTAAAGCCGAGAGTCTAGTATGTTCTCTGAACAACAGATTACAGCAGGCCATAAAGTACAAGTATACCCTAAGGCTGGTAATGATCTAATGATGAAAAAGTCTTGGATAATCATTCTGGGAAATTAGGATGTGTTCTGCCCCCCCAAATACCAAAGGATCACTAGTTTGCTATGACCCTCCACTCTCAGCTTTCTGAGTGGAGAGCAGTTAATTTTTATTCCTTTCTTGAGGAGTCATACCTGTTTGATTAAAATTCCTGGAACAAAAACAGCAGGATAGTGGAGTAAAATAAGAAAGATAAAACATAAAATTGGATAAAAATCATAAAAAGATGAAACACACACACACTCACACACACAAAAATAAAAATGCAGCTCTATAGCAATGGTATATATTCCAAAGTCATGTGCAATAAAATTAATCAAGAAAACAGTGAGAGCAAATATCCAAAAAAAACACTATTCAGTTCATTTTGTGATGGCCTTCTACTGTTAGACATGTGTGCATCATTAAATGTGATTTATAAACCCAATAATGCTCCATTAGTGAAAACTAATTTTTATTTTGGACATGAAAACCAGTTTCTAAATCTTCTTGTTCAAGGATGAGAACGTGTGGCCATGTCCTTCAGTTGACACTGGGTCTCCATGTGGATTGAGTTTGTGTGTGCATACTCTGTGCATGCTGTCACAGTCTGTTAGTTCATATGTGGATGATTCCTCTTATATCTGGAAGTCAGATTCCTTGGGAGATCTACTGTCCTCCCACACATGTGCCTCTATTCAAAGACTACTACATTAAAATAAAATAAAAAAAAACAAAACAAAATAAAATGAAATAATAAATAAAATAAAATAAAATAAAATAAAATAAAATAAAATAAAATAAAATAAAATAAAATACAAAAGTCACCACTGTGCTTTCTACTCAGCTTTCTGCAAGTGTATAACTCACAGAATCATAGAGCATGGCCAGAATCAGACCAGTGAGATAATACTAATAACTACACTTCAAGTCTTCATATCACAAGTCTTTCACACACTTTCCTTACATGTATTATCTTTGACAAAATAATGTATCAGAAGGTCCATAAAGCCACAATACATTACAAAATGAAATTAGTCCATCAATATAAAGACATTCCCAAATGTGTACTAGGCAATAATGAAGTGTTGATTATTTTTTGACTACAGGTTTAGAAATAAACATTTAAGTCTTGTTTCTTTATGCTCTATAATGTACATTTTTACTCTCAATATCCTTAATTTGTTTCTTTGTGCTGCATGCATTCTATATCAGCTAAATCTTTTATTTTTACTTACACTGAATATACTAGATTTCATCTTACCACTCTTTTCCCACTTTAACATGATTTATGCTATACCAATGTCTTAGTCTCCATTTGCCAGAACAGAGAAATTGTGGGGGGGGGATTGAATGGGGAATAGCAGGGGGGGAGAGGAATTATGGGACATATGGTGGGGGGTAACTGGGAAAGAAGAAAGCCTTTGGGATGTAAACATAGAATATAGAAAATTAAAAAAAAGAAATAACATGCCTCATCTATCTGAGATTTCTGCTTTCATTTTAACTCAATTTTAATATATCATATCCTTTATATTCCTCAGATGACAATAACCAATTTCTAGCCTGTTGGCCTCTAAAAATTTACCAAAATATTCAATTCAGGGAACCACACATAAAAGAAAACATGAAGCATGTGCTTTTAAGGACCTGGACAACCTCACTGAGGATCGTTCCAGGATCTTCCACATACACTTCATATTTTCACACTGAGGAATATTTCATGGTCTGTACTCCACATATTGTCAGTATTGATTTGTCCTTTGTTATAAATCTAGATGGATTCCATTTCCCAGCTGATGTGCATGGAGCAGCAATAAACATGGATATGTAAGTATCTCTGTAAATATAGAGTCTTTTGAGCACATACTTGGAAGGGATGGGACACAGCCCAGATTCATTTACTCTTTTTGGTTACATTTTCAAACAGAATCCCAAAAGTCAGTACACTACATTAGTTTATACTCACATCAACAATGAGTAAAGATTACAACTTTTCAACATCCATTTGATTATTTTTCTCATTTGCATTGCTCTAATTTGGACATTGCCTTTCTTTAATCTCCACTTAGCTAAGGATCTTAGTAGAGAACATAGAGAAACCAACCTTCAATTCACCAGGATGGTCTATCTGCTACTTTGATTTTCTCGTGTCGGACAGTGTCCTAGAAACACAAAGCCTCAGTGATCTTATAACTTACCCTACCAAGCAGTTTACAATATCATCCGTCATGTAAGGTACACCCACCAGCACATGATTGTTGTGTAGTTACCAACTGCTTTCCAATCTGATGCATGGCCTGTTCTATAGGAAAGATTTCATCCCAGGTATGCATGGTCAAAATCCCATGTCTCTAGATGACATAGGCCTAATTGACTCTAGTTGTATTGCTAATGGTCAAGTTAACAAACTGCCACATAATATATGGTTATATGCATTAGACTATTGCTGTTCTCATCACAGAGGCTTCTGAGTGAAATGTGTTATAATTGATTTAGACACCCATGACCGTTCTAGTTTAGAGAATGAGGAGATGCAAATATTTATTTTGTTCAATAAATTTATCCCAGCCCTAATCCTGAAGATCCATCCAAGGAAGGGAGCCCTGAATTCTCAGGAACCCTCACCAAACATAAAACACTCAAGAAGAAGTTGACACTAAGGTAAGATTTCTTATTTATTTCCAAGTTTTCTAATTAATTTTAAGGGAATTTCTTATGTGAGTACTGTTACATCAGATACTGTATCTATAAATCCTTGCCTTTCATGATGCTTGTGTCATTTGTCTAGAACAATAATCCAGAACTCAAGATTTCTGCTAGGTATGATAAAAATATACATAATAAGGTACCTATGCTCCTTGAAATACAAGAGAAAGGATCCCTCTCTTTAACCCTTACCACCCTACATCTTATGGCAGGCAGAAATCAGTGGCTATGATTCTGATTCAGTGGAAGAGAAACCTGACTGATGGTGCAAGAATGGACATAATTCAGGAATCTTCCTAATATAACCCCAGAGATGTATGCAGCAGAGTAGAAATCAGTGTTAGAGGTAAATTATTTCTATTTCAGGTCCTAGACAGTTACAGATCTCATACACTTGCTTCTCTGAGTAAAGAGATGAATGCAATAATTCCTGGTATGACTAATAAGAACCATACACATCTCAAATTCCTCACAATTCAAATATTCTCAGAAATTTGCTGAGCACTGGTGATGGTAAAGCCATGGCAGTAGGGTTCAGGGACACTCAAGTCAAAGTTTCCCATACAAAGTGGTGTTGTTTGCCCCTGGATACAAAGGTCAGGGAATAAGGAACAAAGACAGTAAATAAAGTGTGGGGGAGAGGCGGGAGTGAACAAGGTAGAGGGAGGATTTGTCCCTCAGTGGGACAAAGGAAGAGCTTCATCTGCATAGGAAAATGTCTGTCTATGAAGGTAAAGTAGGATGACCCATGTCAAAAGGAGGTGTTTATTCTAAATTGGACATGCTATTTAGGATATCCAAAGGAGGAATTGATTGATTGATTGATTTTACATTCCAATTGCTGCCCTCTCCTCTGGTACCCCATAAAAATTCTCCTCTTTCTAGTCATTTCTTTCCTGAGATTGTAGGTACACTATTGGACAACCCACAATCTTGGCCCAACAAGTCTCTGAAGGGTGAGGGTCATCCTCTCCCACTGAAGTCAGTCATGGGAGTTCAGTTAGGCAAATGGTTTCCAAGTGGGTAACAACTTTAGAGACAGGCACAATCCTTTTATTGAGAGAAACACATGAGGATTGAGCTATCCATCTACTATACATGCACTGGTCACTTTGGTCCAGCCCATATATGCTCTTTGGTTTATGTCTCAGAACCTAAGCACCTCTGCAATTATGGAGTGACTCTCCTTGCAGACCTCTAAGGTTCAGACCTTTTATCTGGTAGGTCCTATTTATTATCTCTAAGCACAGTTTTACTAATTAGCTCTTTTGCTAATTCAGGCCTGTTTCAGCATTACTTGCCAAACCGTTTGATCTTCTAAGGATCAAACAGATACTGAGCTGCTTCAAAATTTAGTTATTGATATCAACAGTCTCACTTCTATTTATAATTTTTATGAAAGTCTTTACTCTGTTAAACAATGTAGGATAAGTGATTTACCCTCTGAACACAGGTGTTCTGCCATAGGTGTAGCCTGATGAAGACAGGAAAGAAGGTGTTATCTCCTGTTATTACATTTTTAGAAATGGGAACTGGTAGAACTGAATCAAATTGCCACCAAGGTAGAATGTCTTTAAGAGGAATATGATAGTTGTAGTGGCACAACTTAAAATCTGTGATGCATAAATCATTATTCCTAGGTAAGCTAGAGTAATTTCTGACTTAAACAGCTCTGTAAACACTGGAGTTACAGAGATAAGCTATTTCCTAATCCAGACTGTGAAACTTCAGTGTAAGCTATTACAAACCTAAGTGAGTGGAAGCTCATGACCAGCACTAGTCACAATAATGCCAATAATCCACACAGAGAGATAAATTGTGTGTGTGTGTGTGTGTGTGTGTGTGTGTGTTTGTACTCTGCAACCTCTGTGGCTTCCCTTCTTAAGTGTATTAACTGATCTGCTTTGCTGTGATGGACATATGATATCTACATGCACAGAGTAAAGACTCTTTGTTAAACACTTCACATTCCTGTGTTTACTAGTTTTAATATGTTTTATAATTTTTGAATAAAAGTTATACAATGTATTTTAATAACTCATTCTTTCATCCCCACCTTATTCCAGATCCTTCCTACCTACCAACTCACCAAGTTACATACCTTTTTTTCTTTCTGAAAAACAAAAAAAAAAAAGAAAAAAGTAATTTAAAATGGAATTAAAAGCAAACTAAAATTAAACAAAAACTACAAACACACAAATACGCACACGTGTACACACACACACACACACACACACACACACACACCAACACACACACCAACACACACACAGGGAAACCAGTAAAACCACAACTCTGTAGCCCTGATACTTAGGAAAAATGTGAGACAAATGGAATTGAAGAAGGTGATATTCTAAAAATGTCTTCAAAATTTTTCTTGTTGGTTACCAACTGCTAAGCATGTCTTCCTTGAATAATTTTTGCTTGGCACTCACTACGAACACCACTTGAGAAAACTAAATTTTCCTTTTCATGTGAGAGTTCATTGCAGAACTTATCGTTTAGCAGTGATATCCCATAACCAATTCCATCTGCCAACCTGGAAAGTATTTCTGGTTTGACTTGGTTCAGGCTCTACTTGAAGCCACAGTCTTTGTGAATTCATATGTGCAACAGTCCAATTGTATCTGGAAGACACTCATTCTTTGGAGCAATCCACCCCCTTTGCTCTTATAATTTTCTCAACCTTAAAACTTTTTCTTCTCATTTTTATCTATGTTTTACTTTACTTTCTACTATTTTAAATTCTTTATTCTCTACTGTCCCAATTCTAGTATCTCTGCTTCTACAATTCAATATACCAAACAAAATATTCAATTCTTTGAACACATATACACAAGGAAGCACTTGCTTTATGGACATGGGTGATCTATTCAGTATAGTTTTTTCAGTTCCAATGAGACACTTATAGATCACATAATTTGTTTTACCACTGAATACTATTCATTTTTCTACATGTACCACTTTGCCATGTTTTATTTATACTGTTGGAAATCTGGGATGTCCAGACACCTATATAATAGTATGTAAAGCCATTTGAGTACATATTTGGGAGGGTTATTTCTGGGACTCAATATAATTTTATTCATTAGTTTTTAGTGAATTTTCGTAGGAAAATCTTCATTCCAGGTAAATATGGTTAAAGCCCATGTTTATTGATAATATGGGCTCTAGTACACAACAGTTGTATTGCTAAGGGTCATGTTGTCAAACTGCCTCATAAATATTTATATTTATACCAAGTAGACTGAGTGAACCTTGATCACAGAGGATCATATGTACTGAGTGTAAAGACTGATGTAGATATTCATGAGTGGTCAGAGTGCTGAGAATGATTGACAGAGTATTGGTGTTAAGTCTTCTTTGAAGGTCTGGCAGAATTCTTCACTAAAACCATCTGGTCCCATACTTTTTTTGGTTGGGAGGCTTTCTATAACCCCTTTTATGGTCCATTTCCTCCAGATTCTCCAGTTGTTTTGAGTATAGGCCTTTGTAGTAGGATCTGATGATCTTTTGAATTTCCTCCGTTTCTGTTGTTATATCCCCCTTTTCATTTTTAATTTTGTTAATTTGGATACTATCTCTGTGCCCTTTGGTTAGTCTAGCTAAGGGTTTATCTATCTTGTTGATTTTCTCGAAGAACAAGCTCTTGGTTTTGTTGATTCTTTGTATGGTTCTCTTTGTTTCTGCTTGATTGATTTCAGCCCTTAGTTTGATGATTTCCTCTCTTCTCCTCCTAGGTGAGTTAGCTTCTTTTTGTTCCAGGGCCTTCAGGTGTGCTGTTAAGTTGCTAGTGTATACTCTTTCCAGTTTCTTTTTGGAGGCACTCAGGGCTATGAGTTTTCCTCTTAGCACTGCTTTCATTGTATCCCAGAGATTTGGGTAGGTCGTACCTTCATTTTCATTGAAGTCTAAAAAGTCTTTGATTTCTTTCTTTATTTCTTCCTTGACCAGGGTGTCATTGAGTAGAGTATTGTTCAATTTCCATGTGTATGTGGGCTTTCTGTTGTTCTTCTTGCTATTGAAGACCACTTTTGCTCCATAGTGATCCGATAGGAGACATGGGATTAGTTCGGTCTTCTTGTATTTGTTGAGGTCTGTCTTGTGACCAATTATATGATCAATTTTTGAGAAGGTACCGTGCAGTGCTGAGAAAAAGGTATACTCTTTTGTTTTAGGATGAAATGTTCTATATATATTTGTTAAATCCAATTGGTCCAAAGCTTCAATTAGTTTCACTGTGTCCCTGTTTAGTTTCTGCTTTCCTGATCAGTCCATTGAGGAGAGTGGAGTGTTGAAGTCACCTACAATCATTGTGTTAGGTGCAATGTGTGCTTTAAGCTTTAGTAAAGTTTCTTTTACGAATGAGGGTGCCCTTACATTTGGCGCATAGATGTTCAGTATTGAGAATTCTTCTTGGTGGATTTTCCCTTTGACAAGCAGGAAGTGACCTTCTGTGTCTCTTTTGATGACTTTAGGTTGAAAGTCGATTTTATCTGATATTAGAATTGCTACTCCAGCTTGTTTCCTGGGACCATTTGCTTGTAAAACTGTCTTCCAGCCTTTTACTCTAAGGTGGTGTTTGTCTTTGACACTGAGATGTGTTTCCTGTATGCAGCAAAATGTAGGGTCCTTTTTCCGTATCCAGTCTGTTAGTCTGTGTCTTTTGATTGGGGAATTGAGTCCATTGATATTAAGAGATATTAAGGAATAGTAATTATTACTTCCTGACATTTTGGGCATTGTTATTATTATTTGTATTTGAGTGGTTCTCTTCTTTTGGTTTGGATGAGATGGGGTTTCTATCTTGTTTCTTCTGGGGTGTTGTTTCCCCCCTTGTGTTGGTATTTTTCCCCTATTATCCTTTGTAGGGCTGGGTTTGTAGATAAGTATCTTGCAAATTTGGTTTTGTCGTGGAATATCTTGGTTTCCCCATCTATGGCAATTGAGAGTTTTGCTGGGTATAGTAGTCTTGGCTGAAGTTTGTGTTCTCTTAGGGTCTGCATGAGGACTGCCCAGGATCTTCTAGGTTTCATGGTCTCAGGTGAGATGTCTGGTGTAATTCTGATAGGTCTTCCTTTATATGTTACTTGTTCTTTTTCTCTTACTGCCTTTAATATTCTTTCTTTGTTTAGTACATTTGGGGTTTTGATTATTATGTGACGTGAAGTATTTCTGTTCTGGTCCAGTCTATTTGGGGTTCTATAGGCTTCTTGTATATTCATGGGCATCTCTCTCTTTAGGTTGGGGAAGATTTCTTCCATAATTTTGTAGAAGATATTTGCTGGCCCTTTAAGTTGTAGATCTTCATTCTCATCTATCCCTATAATCCTTAGGTTTGGTCTTCTCATTGTGTCCTGGATTTCCTGAATGTTTTGGGTTACCAGCTTTTTGCACTTTGCATTTTCTTTAATTGTTGAATCCATGGTTCCTATGGTATCTTCAGCATCTGAGATTCTGTCTTCTATCTCTTGTATTCTATTGTTGATATTTGCATCTATGACTCCTGATTTCTTCCCAAGGTTTTCTATCTCCAACATTGTCTCTCTTTGCGATTGCTTAGTTGTTTCTACTTCTGTTTTTAGATTTTGTATGGTTTTGCTCAGATCTTTCAGTTGCTTGTTTGTGTTTTCCTGTAATTCTTTAAGGGATTTTTGTGTTTCCTCTTTTATGACTTCTACTCGTTGACCCATGTTCTCTTGTATTTCTTTAGGTGATTTTTGTTTCTCCCCCTTATTGGGATTCATTTTTTGCTCTATATTCTCCTGGATTTCTTTAAGTGATTTTTGTGTCTGCCTTGTATGGGCTTCTAGCTTTTGATCTATTTTCTCCTCTATTACTTTAAGAAATTTATCTAAGTGATCCTCAATCTGCATCTTTACCAGTGATTTTAGATCTGAGTCTTGTTTTTCTGGTGTGTTGAGATATCTGGGATTTAATTGTGTTTGCCTTGCAATGGCTTCTAGCTTTTGATCTATTTTCTCATGTATTACTTTAAGAGATTTATCTAAGTGTTCCTCTATCAGCATCCTGACCAGTGATTTTAGATCTGAGTCTTGTTTTTCTGGTGTTTTGGGGTATCCAATATTTATTGCTGTTGGGGAACTGGGTTCAGATGCCGCCATACTGCCTTGATTTTTGTTAGTAGCGGTCTTACATTTGCCTTTTGCCATCTGGTTAACTCTGTTGTTAGTTGGTCCTGTAGATACTAGCTGGTGCTTGACCCTCCTGTGGGGCTGTAAGGCTATTTCCCAGCGACTGGGATACCTGAATCACTGTCCTGTGGGGGTCTTGCTCACAGATTGCTGACAGGTGGCCTGAGTCCCCTGAGGTCTTAAACTCAGGATATCCCAGGTACTTGGTTCTGCCTGTTGGGCGGCTGCTCTGCACTGCTCCTGCTCAGGGTTTGCTGTTTGATATCCTGTTTCCCCAGGGGTCTTAAAGTTGGGATATCTCAGTTATCTGGTTCTGCCTGCTGGTCCCAAGCTGCTGGGAAGCTGGCTGGGTCCGGTTTCCAGCTTCCCTGCCACCGGCTGGATGGGAGGCTGGTTCTGCCTCCGGCTGGGTCTGGGCACCTGGCACACTGGCTGACTCTGGCTTCCCCACCACCAGCTGGACGGGAAGCTGCAGGCAATATGGCAGCTGCCTGCAGGGAGCTCGGGGTCCGCCCCGAGAGTGCAGAGTGCAGCCGCTACTCTGTGCCCAACTCCCACTCCAGGCCTGAGTCCCCGAAGGTCTTAAGCTCGGGCTGTCTCGGGTACCTGGTTCTGCCGCCGGCTGGGTCTGAGCACCTGGCACGCTGGCTGACACTCCGGCTTCCCCACCACCAGCTGGACAGGCAGCTGCAGGCAATATGGCAGCTGCCTGCAGGGAGCTCAGGGTCCGCCCCGCGAGTGCAGAGTGCAGCTGCTACTCTGTGCCCAACTCCCACTCCAGGCCTGAGTCCCCAAAGGTCTTAAGCTCGGGCTGTCTCGGGTACCTGTTTCTGCCGCTGGCTGGGTCTCAGCACCTGGCACGCTGGCTGACACTCCGGCTTCCCCACCACCAGCTGGACGGGCAGCTGCAGGCAATATGGCAGCTGCCTGCCGAAAATATGGTTTTGACTTGAGAGTTCCATCCTCTATTCTCCATACACAGGGCTGAGCCCTAACAGTTCTTCTGGGCATGTATTGTCCACCTGGTTCTAATGTGTCTTCTTGTACAATGTGAAGATCTCAGCTCAGGGAATGGAGAGAGGTAGATGCTGGGTATTTTGTATCATGTGGACTTAATTACATTTTGATTTTCATCATTTTTGAACATAATGAAATTTTAGTAGATCAAAATTCAAATCTGTATTATTAAACCCTTGTATAATTTTGGTGAATCAGAATAAGAGATAAGATATAACTTAACAAAAGACTGTCCTTGTGGAGGTACAGAATCCCAAAGATAGTGAAGAAATGCTGTCCTCACACCAACAGTGTACCACTGCTCTATACATATGAATTTAGAATATATTTACTGCAAAGTCTGGGATTTGAAGGCCACTTTTATGAAGTTCACAAATTTGGGGACGTCCTGATATCAATTACATCATTGTCCTATCTTATGTTTAGCGTATGAATATCCTTGAATCTTGTGTGTTGTCCAACATTTGTGTACCACATATTTCTAGGTCTTTAGATTCACTTTTAGGATATTGTCTGCCCACTGTGCTGTCCTCCAGGATGCCCAACACCTGATAAACTGAACAAAAGAAGAAGGATTTCTCTCCTTTTAACAAATAGAGGGCAGTAAAAAATGAAGGCACAGGTCAGTGAATAAAAAGAAATCAGAAAAATGTGAACCATGAAATTGACAGATAAGTCAATGAACTATCACTCTTCTTTGTGTAATGATAGCATTCATATATGGCTGCCTGCAGATGACTCTTAGTCTTACACTAAGTCTAAAAGAAGTCTACACTCTCTATACGTGTGTGTGTGTGTGTGTGTGTGTGTGTGTGTGTGTTGTGTATGAAAATTTGCTATGACAAGACTCACTCACAAAGTTGGCAAGCCCTGGTATCAGTCACAGAGCACTCATCAATGCTTTAAGTTCTCCATGTGTCCTTCATGCAAAAACACAAGGTAATGATCACTGGATGAGTAAGTAGAGTCAGGACCCTTCATGTTAGATGAAGTTACAGCATTTATCTGAAGTGTTTTATTCTGAGGACTCTGGACTTCAGTTAGCTACTCTTAATGCAGATCAGAGGTGAGCTCCTTTGCTTCCTATCACAAATTAGTTCCTCTAGGCTCCTAAAATTTAAGAACATCATCAGAGTGATGAGGGAATGCAAATCTCTCCTGGCTCCACCCAAACTTAGGCTAAAAAGCCAGTGGTGAAACTGGCTACTCACCAGTGTGCAGACATGGACAGGCTTATTTCCTCATTCTTACTGCTGATTTTCCCTACATGTGAGTTTCAAGGATACCTAAGGGATGAACTTTTCTATCCTCATTCTATTCTAACCTTATCATCTGCTTTATTTTCTTCACAGATATCCTATCCCAGGTTACTCTGAAAGAGTCTGGCCCTGGGATATTGCAGCCCTCACAGACCCCCAGTTTCACTTGCTCTTTCTCTGGATTTCACTGAGCACTTCTGATATAGGTTTGGAGTGGATTCGTCAGTCCTCAGAGAAGGGTCTGGAATGGCTGGCAAATATTTGGGGGTATATAATATGTACTACAACCCATCCCTGAAGATCCGGCTCACAATCTCCAAGGACAACTCCAAAAACCAAGTATTCCTCCAGATCAGCAGTGTGGACACTGCAGATACTGCCACATATTTCTGTGCTAAGATAGCACATTGACACAACCTCAGTTTTCAGCTGCACAGTATTTCAGGCTTGTTCTCAGCTCTGTTGTTTCCTATTATATCAGAAGAGTGTATGGCCACAGCTTTCCTTCTGGCCTCTGTGGTTTCCTGTTTCCTCTTAGTTTAAGGACTTTCTATTCCTGAGAGTCAAAACAAGTCCATTTTAAAATGTTCAAAAATGAGTCTGCCTGTGTTTGGTTTTAAAAGATATGTCTGGTGCCTATACAAGGTAGCTCAGCATTATGGGTTTCACTCAGACTTAGGCCACACTCACACATCAGAAAATTCAATATAATTGTAATGCTCACTTTTAGTATGTAGATGTATATGTGGAAGGTGGGAATTACTGAATAAGCACCCACAAATTGAGTGATTGGATAAAAACTTCTCATGGATACTCTCAAATACTTCAGGCTATTCTCAAGGGTATTTGATGCTCTCAAAAAATTATTGTGACACCATAAAAAGCCTCTATGTTTCAGTGAGCATACAGAATTTGAGCCTTTGCCCAAGTACAAACTTAAGCACTCCTAACTGCTGTTCATGGAATTCTATGTATTTTGTATGGTATCAAAGGTAAAACATAGTAAACTATTAGATATAAACCTGGTTTCCTACAATATTTGCCTCTCTATAGATTATGTTGGTGCAATACTGCCACAAATGTTATTGGGTTAATCATTGATTCTTTCAGGAAATTTAAAACAAGTGAGATCAAAGTCTTTGTGGATAGTTTAAGGTCATCAAGAAGATGTCATTACATAAACTATCGTCATAGTGTCAGACAAAAGTCTATTATTCTGATAAAGCATTATACTAATTAGATGAATTTTAGTTAAATATCCATATGTACACTTAAATCTGTATGTCATTTCATGGTCATTGGAGTTATTTCTTACAGCAGATGGGAAATAAGAGAGAATGAAAAATGAACATTTTGTAGAGAGGGTGAAACATTGGAGGATTTGGTTTGTCCTCATCAATCCTTCTTCTCAGGACTGAGGGACCCTTGCAAAGGAGGAAGTGAAATATTGTAAGATGCAGAGATAATGGATGACTCCAAATGTATAGTCTCATCCAGAAACAATAGGACTAATGCTCATATGAACTCACATAGTATGTGGGAGCAAGCATTTGGATTATGGAGGTTCAAGGCAATGGTAGCCTCTACAGAGAGAGGGTAGTGGATATATGCTCCCATCATTCTACAAGTATCTATCTGCAACTCACTCCTCTTCACTTGCAAAAATAATTTAGTCTTCTTCAGTGGAGGCTCACTAAATGTTTTCACCACACTTGATGGTAGGCCTTATATCCAAGATATAAAAAAAAACAAAAAAAATAACAAAAATCACAAAAAGTTGTCTCTACAATGCCTTATTTGTAGAGACAGAGAAAGAAAGAAAGAGATAATGAAAGAATTCTCACAAAACAAGATTAGATGTTTGAGGACAGATACATTCTGGATGCAGCCATAATGTTCAGCACAGTGTAATGGAGCTGACATCTGCATTATCTTTATTTATTAAGGTGTCAGGGACAGTGTCACAGATGGAACCAATGATACTCTTAATCTTAGGCTTGTGCATTCGATCCCCACATTGGGTGCCATCTATTGCTAGAAATATTAAAAAAATTAACCAGCTCATTTCTGCACTAGCACCAGCGTGTGAATGCTGAACTACTCTCTCCAGCTAGCTACCACTGTGCCCATTCCCTGTGTTCCTAACTCTTGCTCACTTGTCCTGGTAGCGACTATACCTCTCTGTCTCTCTGCTAAAATCCCCTCTAATCAATTGTCTCACATTCCAGTAACCAAATTGAATCACCAACCTCTCAGGAGTTATAATACCAAGTAACCCTGAAAATTAAGACTCTTAAACCAATCAGATTTATGTATCAATAATCTCACAATTTACAAGATGACAATACAATAATTTCAGAGCAAATTTATAATAATAAGTGCTTTATCCCAATTAATTTAACCCTGTGATATCCTCACATCAGCCTCCTATCTCCTTTTTCTCTCTCCCCTCAGATGCTCTCTGTGTCTGCTACTCCTACCGCTCCCTTCCTTTTCACTGTCTAATCACAGGCCTTCTCTATATTAATGTAATTGGACAGGAAATATCCTGCAACATCTAGGGGTATGTGATCTATGAAAAGAGGGCCAAGCTAGAGGAGAATGTAAAAATAATCCATATAATAAGGTAATAGAAAAATAGTATAAATCCACATGTCAATAAAATCAAGGAGATTTCCTGCTCAGACATTGTACCAGATGAGCAAATATTATGATCCTCATGTTAGTTTTATTTAGGAGAATAAGCTAATGTTATCTATTTCTAACATTATGATGCCCAACAATTGTGATCAGATAACATTATAAGGGGAGGATGTCTATGCAGATCCATGATACTTAATTAGTCATGCACTCTTGTGCATTGCAGCTTATGAGAGCCAATATCATAAATGTATTATAAAATTATGTAGTATTAAAAAAGCATGTAGTATAAACTACATTATAGACATTACCTCGCACATCAGGGGTTCTGAAATGCTACAACACAAGAATTTAGCACACTGAATTGTGGGTATAATTGTTCCTACATAGTCAGAAGTCACTGATGCCCTGCCGATGCAGCCCTATGATCTGTCATTTCTAGGACATCACATAGATTCTGACCAGTTAAAGAAGAGTGGACATGCATTCAACTGGTTCTCTTCTTCTATCCTGCAATATTAGGTGCATCTAATTTGTGAACCCGAGTTTAGAGCAAAATATACACGAATATCCTGATTTTGTGTATTCTATATTTTTTCTTTTCATATGAGTAGCTATTCTTCAGATATTTAAATATACATGATCACATATTCCTACATAGTACTATTGTTTTCTCTCATCCCTGGATCACTATTGTTAATCTATTCTTCATTAGTTAAAATATCAAATGCAGTAAAGCTTAAATTACACATGCACTGCAATGGAATAAGAGTATCATGGATCAGAAAGCTACACAGGGAGAGATAATACTTACTACGTGCACTTATTTATACTCATTAGTATTATAGTCAATAAGATTTTCTCTCTATTCATCCATTTAAATGAATGCACATGCAGGTTGGGAAACAGATTAATTAAAGAATGCATTTACTTGATTTTCACTTCTTTCTCAGTGTGAATTTTTTGACATGTTAAGCTTTCCATGTGTAACACAGCAGATTTTATTTTTCTGTTGGCTTCTGTGAGTGTCCTATAAATTCATCCTTGGAAACAGGGAAAGATGCATCTGAGACTCATTGTTGTCATTCTTTCCTTATCGTCTCTTGCCCAGGTATACCTTGAGGAAGGCAACAAATAACCTTTTTTCTGTTGACACCTATTATAAATGAGAACTCTTAGAAGTAGAGCCAACTACTACTAGGAAAAGAGATTTTTTGGGAACATTATTGATGATAATGTAGAAACAACTTAAATTAAGAGTTTGAGACATCAGTCATCATTTCCAGGTAATCAATAGCCATTTCTCCCTGCATCTGACCCCTAGAAGCATATTAGTGGAAGGGATATGTTATTGCTCAAGTTAGGCAGAACAACTTCATTTTAAGTTGTCCTGCATGTGAATTCATGACTAGTAGGTAGCACAATGGGGACAGAATTCCCAGCAGAGAGATGTGGTGGATGTGTGGAGGACTCTGTGTCCCCTATGGTTTCCTTTCTTAGCTTGCATGTACCTTTTGGGATTGACATGCACTTTTTCCATGCTCAAACTCTGTGAGTATTCTCTGTTTAACTTTTCAAAGATTTATATTCTCTTGAATATATATATATATATATATATATATATATACACATACATACATACATACATACACACACACACAAACACATACACACACACACACACACACACACACACACACATATATATATATATATATATATATATATATATATAATCTTGATGCAATCTTCTGTTGACAGAAACATAGTCTATTTTGATCATTCACTTATTTCTTTCATGTTGAAAATAATCATTGATGTACAAATGTTTCTGAAATATATTTAGTTTGGGTGATTTGGGTGAATTTTTTATTATATAACATGTTGGAAAGGCATGTATGGAAAGAAGCCATACATTTTAATAACAGCTGCTTTTGAAATTTGCTATTCATACTATCATCCTTGTAACCACCTTAAATCCATCTATTAGCCTTTATACAAGTGAGGTCACTGTCTCAGGCTGCAAATATTTTTTATAATGTAGGCACTGATATTACACCCACAACCTCTGCACAAGGCTTAGGTGTGGGGTATTAGAAGAATTTCCTTAGACAGGATTAGGACTTGGGCCTCAGCAGCCTGAATCCTGATCCAGGTGTCCCTTCTTCTCCAGCATGAGTAGGTCCTTAGCTAAGATGTACCCTTCTCACAGATATGCAAATCATTTGAGGCTATGGTTGTCAATATAGGGATGTCTACACCCCACAGAAGGATAATATCACTGTCCTTGCTACAGTCACTGTGTATACCGGATCTCACCATGTGGTGGAGCTGTATCATCCTCTCCCTGGTGGCAACAACTACAGGTAAGGAGCTCATAGTAGCAGATTTGACATCTGGCCATACTTTTGGGTGACAATGACATCCACTCTATATATCCCTCCACAAGTATTCACTCTCTGGTCTAGCTGCAACAGTCTGGCGTTGATATGTTGAGGCCTGGAGCCTCAGTGAAGAAGTCCTACAATACTTCTAGCTACACGTTCACTGACTAAACTATGTAGTGTGAAGAAAAATCATGGAAAGAGCCTTGAGTGAATTGGGAATATTGATCTTTATTATGGTAGTACTAACTACAATAAAAAGTTCAAGGGCAAGGGCACATTGACTGTAGACAAATCTTCCAACAAAGGCTATATGGTACTTAGCAGATTTATGGCAGTGTACTCTGCAGTCTATTATTATGCAATACAAAACGTTGCAACCACATCCTGAGTATTTTCAAAATCCTGCAGGAATAGCAGCAAGGTGCCTTAGGACTGAGAAGACTAGGGAAGACTAGCTTGAAGACTTGCTTAGATGCAGTCATTTGGAATGTCCATTTTTGTGTGTGATTCTTACAGAACTATTTTGATTTTGTCACCATTGCAAAAGGACATCTATGGATTATATAATGTTGATTTAGGATAGTCCTAGAGTATCCCATACCTTCTCAGTGTCATTACCAGTGACCATCTACATTCATATATGTCTTCTTTAGTAAAACACCAAAAAAGGAAACTGTGATTATGCATGATAACAATATCTCTGGGTTGAGAGAAAAGCTAGAACTTTGTTTGTAATAGCAGGAAATAAAATATCATATAAACTTGACCTGTAAATTTCTGCCAACTTCTGAGAAAACAAAAGGCGCTTTCACAGTTTTAAGTCTTAAGTAACTTTTAGGTGTTTCGTTAACGGTGCTTGTGTGTTCTGGCATAAGTTCCAAATTCTTAGAAAATAATTTATATCAGAATGCATAGCTGCATCATTCCTGCAGGTGCCAGATTGAACAGTCTTCTGAGGGCAATGTGAAGATGATTATACAAGAGATAGGAATGAAGACTCTGAGAAAATGGTTAAAAATCAGACAGCTGTCCCATGAAAACTAGAGCGATCCTGAATTTAGTTCTCACAGACTTTATATATGTCTTAGGTTTTTACTGCTGTGAACAGACACCATGTCCAACATTTGATTGGGGCTGGCAAACAGTTTCAGAGGTTCAGTCCACTATCATCCAGGCAGCATCGTGCAGTGAGTGCTGAGAGTTCTATATCTTCATCTGAAGGGTGCTAGCTGTATATTGGCTTCCAGGAAGGTGAGAGTCTTATAGCCTACACCCAGAAAAACACCTCTACTTCAACAGTGCTACCCATTCTAATAATTCCCCTTTCTTGGGAGAGTATGCACAAACCATCACATTTGACTCCATGTTCCCCATAAGCTTGTACAAACAATTGAGTCTATGGGAACAATACTTAAACATTGCATAATGCCAAATACATTTAGTCCAACTTCTAAAGCCCACATAGTCTATAGCAGTCTCAAGAATGTTAAAAGACCACAGTTCAAAGTCTCTTCATTCATCCAATCACTTAACTGTAATTCTCAAAGCACGATAGTAAACCAGCTTGGCAAACTCAAAACTGTGCATCTCCATGGTTGATGTCAAAGCAATCTTTGATCTCCTTTTCCATCTTTGCTGACTGCAACAAACTTCTTTTATCTGGGCTGGCTTCACTTTCTGTTAAAGTTTTCCTCAGGAGATAACACATGGTTCTGGGCATCTCAAACATTTTGTGGTCTCTAAGGAAACTCCAATTTTACAGATTCTTGTTTCAATAGGTGGCACCCACACATAATCTTCTGGGCTCCTCCTAAGGGCTGGGGTCTCTTCTCTAGCTCTGCCCTCTGTAGCACTCTAAGCTCAGGTTGATCCACTACACTGCTACTGCTCTTCTTGGTGATCATCTCAGTCTGATGGCATTTCCAATACACTCTGGTCTTCTGCTGCAAACAGGCTTCACCAGTAGACTATCATAGGCTCTCTTCACAGTGCCAAGCCTCAAATACTTTGCATGATCTCTTCATTTTTGTAACATCAACTACAACTGAAGCTGCACCTTCACCAATAGCCTTTTAGGGCCTCTCACTGTGCCAGGACTCAGCTGCTTTTCATGTTCCCTTCATGATTCCAAACCAGTACTACTATGGTGACTCTTACATTACCAAGTACAGCTGTAGCCCATGTTACAACCTTGGCTATCTCTGAAGTACAGATTTTTCGTGCTCTCAGAAAACACTTTCCAGAAGATTTCACCTCAGTGATGCTGGTCTTTTCATAATTACCACTAATTTCTTAGGTCCAACTAACCAAATTCAATTATCCCAGTAATCTATCCTATTCTGGACTCTAAAACCAGAGTCACGTGGCTGAAGATGCTGAGTTCTGCTGATTTCTGGGGTTGAAAAATTACCCCCTTGCTCTAGTACATAATCACCAGATTTCTGTTTTCCAACTTCTTCACTACCTAAGCTTAGATGTCCTGGAACTTGCTCTGACTTTGAATTCAGAGATCTGTGTGACTGTCTCTAAATCATTGGAATTAAAGGTTTCATACTAAGCCTGGAATTAAGTTTTATACACCTAGAATATGGTCTAGATTGGCCTTGAACTCAGACATATGTGTGTCTTTCCCTCCTGGGCTTAAAGGCTTGTAGTACCTAAACTTAGCTGGGTGTGATCCTAAGATTACTAAGGTCTTAATTCAATTTAATATCTTTAAACACAGTATTCAGTCCCATTTCACTTTCTGGTTCTTTAATGTTGAAACCATATATTTTATGTTTTCAATTTCTTTACTTACTATGCTTGCTTAAAATGATCTTCATGAGATTTAACCAGAGAACAATGTCTATAATGGGTATTTATGAGACTTTCTTTGTCAGTGCAATTAACGAGTCTCTTTACCTTAGACTCAGGTAGAATCTTCAGACAAGGAGAAAAATTAGCCATATTCTTCACCAAGATAGTACAAAAATTGGCTGTAAGACACATACTGAAATTCTGCTCCACTGAAATTTCTTGAGCTAGGTCAGCACAGTTCCAGTCACACACAGCAACAAAGTATTTATATTCCTTCTAGGATATCCCATTATGCCCCACTTAAGACCTATCAATGCTTTTCAGATACAAAGTCCCAAAATCCACATTCTTCAAACAAAAGTATGGTCAGGCCTATTACAGCAATAATCCAGTCCCTGCTAACAACTTCTGTTTTAGTTAGGGTTTTATTGCTGTGAACAGAAACCATGAAAAAGGCAAATTTTATTAAGGACAACAAATAACTGGGGCTGGCTTACAGGTTTAGAGGTTCAGCCCAGTAACATCTAGTCCAGAGAGCATGACACCATCCTGGCAGGAATGGTACGCTCAGGCCTGAGCGCTCTAAGTCTTCATATGAAGGGTGCTTTCAGGAAGCTAGGACAAGAGTCTTATAGCTCAGACCCACAGTGACACACCTACTCCAACAGGGCCAGATCTTCTAATCATGCCATTCCATATACATATCATATATAAACCATTATAATTTACTTTACAATATGGTAGGAAAGAAATTCACAATCTGGCAGAGACAATGGCTGACATACTTTGAATATCTATTCTCATCCAGAAGCCTCCCAGTTCCTTCTTCCAAGATTAGCAGAACATTCAGAGCAGATGCCTTACTTCTGCCTGACAGGTTACCTTTCATAGAAGTAGGAAAAGTTGCTCCTGACACATAGCCACATAAGTGCAATTCCTATATGTAATATTAATTCACTGTTTAGGGAACTCACTTATCAACTCAATGTTTGTATGTGCTAACTGAGGTAAATTCTGAGGTTATATTTTAATGCCTGCTCCCATAAAAGTGGTCCCACTCCCAATAAATTATTCTATGTCCACTAGCTTTTAGAGACCATTGACCTATTCTGAAAGAGCATCAATTTTCACCTGGTGCCCATCTTTGTCATAGAGAGTATTTGTGAACATGTTTGTCTCTGCAATTCCATTTTCTTGTGCTTGGTTTTGGTGCTTTTTTTCTAATTGCTTGTTACTTTGTCTTATTCCAGTTTGTTTTCTTTCTTTTATGTCATTTAAATTTTTTATAAATATTTTAGTTTCTGTTCATACTTCTAATTATATAAAAAGGGGAGTTAAATTTCAGATTATGTGCAAGGAAATGAAGAAGAGAAATCAGTAATCAGAATATATTGCAAGAAATATTATTTACAAGAAAAGTAGAAAAATTCTGATAATTAATAAATAAAGAATTCTTAAGTCCTCATTGCTATGTAAATAACACAAATTTCCAAGTGCCCATACTTAGACTCCTGTCTCTATTTAAATTGTTTAAAGGGTTTTTAGAAGCCATCACTCAAAAGACTTAAAAGGAGGCTTAAAAAAACTTAAAAATATATAAATTGCATAATGCTACATTGCAATGAAATAAGCAATAAAATGTTGGGGTTTTAGCTTGTTTGTTTATTTGTGTGTGTGTTTGTATTTTAGTAATGAATTTTCCATTACTATTCTTTAAGTGCACTGAGCAATTTCTTCTGGAAGAACTTTTTTTTCATAGAGTAGTCATTTTTCTTCTATAACCCATTAAGAGAACAATATTTGTGTTATATATACACAATGGAGTACTATTCAGCCATTAGAAACAATGAATTCATGAAATTCTTAGAGAAATGGATGGAGCTGGAGAACGTCATACTAAGTGAGGTGACCCAGTCTCAAAAGAATACCCATGGTATGCAGTCACTGATAAGTGGATATTAGCCTAGAAGCTTGGAACATACAAAGTGATATCTCACAAGAAGAAAGGAGTGGACACTGGTGCTAGAATGGACCAAAGCATCATTGTGGGGGAGTACAAGAACAGTGAGGTGGGAGGGGTGGATGAGGGAGCAGGGGGAGGGAAAAGGGCATGTGGGACCTTTGGGGGTGGGGAACCAGAAAAGGGGAAATGAATTGTAAATATAGAATATATCCAATAAAAAAAGAGAACAATATTATTTTTCCATATATCTAATCACAGGTTCTTGATAAAAAAAAAAAAAACAAACATTCTTACATGTTATTTAAATATCATGGGACTTGAATCAAACCAGATCTTGACTGATTACTTCCACAAATAGTGTAACTTAAAGGCAGGTAGCTGGACACTATTTAGGTCAAAGTTTTTTTAAAGCTGGTTTCCTGCTTATTTTTCTCCATTGATAGCATGTTGAGTGCCTTCCAGTATCATAAACATTAGTCCCTAGACATGAATTCTCTAGTTGGGATCCAGTTCTCCTTGTTCAAAGAGATATTTAGGTATCTCTTTGATACCTAAAGAGAGGTTTGTGCTCTTTAATGGGTTCCCTAAACTTGCCAGTCGAGGAATCAAACCATGAGAAGAGATAAAACTGAAATCTTAATGTAGATTGAATTCTCCAACCTGGATAAGACTTCAGCAATCTAAGAAGTGAAAGTTTACTGTAGATATTTTTAAACACAGCAGATTTAGTAATAGGGTCTGCAGTCAACAAAACTTTCAATAATCATTCCAATTCAAGTTGTACAGTGAAGTAATGGCGAGGCTATATAGAAACCATTTTTACAGCTACTTTGGTACTTGCATGCTATAAGAAGAGAGAAGTAGTAATTCACCTCACTGCAAATCCTGTGACTTACCTGTCTTTGTGATAAGCTGCTGCAAGAGTGACAGTAATATTGTGAATATAATCAAACATTATATGCTTGAAGTACAGACTCAATCTCGGAGATGAAAACCATCTCTGGCATTGTTAGGTTTGTCAAGAACCTGAGATTGAATAGGCTATGGTCTTAGGGAAAGCCCAAATACTCTTTTTCTGGTAATGGAACATATGATGAAATGATTCATAACAATGTAACCATATAGACACTTAAATTTGTGTCTAATTCAACCATGATGAGAGAAACTTCTTGCAATAAATATGAGCTGACTCAAAGAGCCCAAATTGACAATGTATAGAAAGTTAGAGATATTGGGGCATTCATTCCTACAGGAATTGTTGTCATCGAACTTCCTCAGGACTCAGAGAACTATGCAGATAATAAAGTGTTAGTATTGCAAGAGCCAGAGTGGATGGCTATCTCCAGAGAAACAGGATCTTCAAGATACTACAACTGATCAGCATGTGGAATCACTAAACTCTGGAAGCAAGCAAAAGCCTTCATAGGTTTAAATAATGTGGGTTGTAAGTACTGACATAGGTTCAATGACATGGACTCTCACCCTGAATCAAGAAGTTATTTGTAATTTGGATGCACTTGCAAATGAAAATTCAATCTTCATTAGTGGCATCTCACTGGCTACATTAATTATACTTCAGGGTTGTTCTCATGCCCTAAAGCAGTTGCTTTTCTGTGGAATCCATTTCCCTAACTCAGCTGTCTTGTCTGCCTCAATGGGAGAAGACATGCCTAGCTTTGCAAAGGCTGGATATGCAATGGTATGGGCTACAGGATGGATGGGGCTACATTCTCTCTGAGAAGAAAGAAAGGGAGGATGGACAGAGCTTGGGCAAGGTGGAACTCAGAAAGGGGGTAGCAATATAAACAGGATATAACTATATTAAAAACAAGAGTGAGGAAAATAAATCCTTTGGGATTGGGTTGTAGTGAGCAGAAAAAGATCAGTAGGAGATGGATTTGAGGAAAAATATGATCAGAATGTATTGTTTTAAAAAACTTTTATTTATTTTTCTGTTTTTTTCAGTTCCCAATTCCCATTGATTCTTCTTCACCATCGCTTCCATTCACTTTTTTTCTCCTCATCCTCTTCTGATTGCTACTTTGCTTCCCATTCTGAGTGAGAGACATATATCCTCCCTTAGACTGTCCTTATTACCCAGTTTCCTTGGGTCTGTTGAGTGTTGCATAATTAACCTGTACTTTATGACTAATATCCAATCATAAGTTGAAAAGGTCATATTTTTCTTTCAGTATCTGTGTTGCCTAACTCAGGATAATATTCTCATGTTTCATCCATTTGCCTTCTATTTTCATGATGTTCTCATTTTCAGTAGTAGAATAGTATTCCATTGTGAACATGAACCACATTGTCTGTAACAATTATTTGGTCAGGGCAATCTGGGTTGTTTTCAGTTTCTAGACACTGTGAATAAGGCTGCTGTGAACATACAAGAACATGTGTTCTTGTGGTTGCTGGAGTACCTATTGGGTTTATGACCAGGAGTGGTGTAGCTGGGTCTTCAGGTAGAAAGATTTTCAATTTTCTGATGAAACTTCAGATTGATTTCCAGAGTGGTTGTAGCAATA
Organism: Apodemus agrarius; assembly: GCA_964023405.1. Classification (NCBI taxonomy): domain Eukaryota; kingdom Metazoa; phylum Chordata; class Mammalia; order Rodentia; family Muridae; genus Apodemus; species Apodemus agrarius. The sequence goes on from OZ030011.1 coordinate 5,759,234, forward strand.
TAAATGGAAGCAGTAATTTGTAGAGAGCTAATGAAATTAGCAGAAAGATGGTAATAAAAATGATGACTTAGACATAAGCACAAAGTTTTGAAAGGGAAGAGATATCAGCATCATCAATATATACTGTCTTATATGACATATGTTTTCATACCCAATAGTCATGGTTTTATATAAATTTTATATGGTAAAACTGCATTTATTTCTGGCCAAAGAAAGCATTTTCAGGGATAATAATATGGTTATTCCTATGATTGTAACTTGACATCATTGTAACAATATTTATAGAGAATGTTTATTCATGAAATCTTTTCCTTTCACTTTTTATTTAAAAAAAGGTGTTCTAATATATATTGTACTATGTATGTACTGCTTCATTCATTTACCATGAATGCCATAAACTGTTAGGACATTATAGGAGGTTTTAATGAGAAATACACTACAGTTTAAAAAGACCAATAAGATAAGTAAGAGAAGAATGATATATTATCTCAACAAATTCAAGATATCAAATAGTGTTCCCTAATTTGATCTGATCTTTAGATATTAAATATTAAAATTTACCTTTCAGTCATTTGCCACGGACCGACTCAGTCGGAGCATCACACCCGTGGGGGAATCAGGGTCTTTGGTATGCAGGAAGGTACAGGTCCGGCGAATGACAGACAGACACACACAAGATCTGAATGCGTCTGAATGCACTTTACTGTTCTGAGGCAGGCATTTTTATACACACTCACAAGTTGGTATTACAGTGAAATGTTTACAAAGAATGGTTACCATGAGTATCTGGCACAAGGAAATACAAAATGAATCAGGTATGAACGTCAGAGATTACACACAAGGTTATTGCGTCACTCTGTAGTCAATGATAAATTAGTAATTCAAGAGTCAGAGATTACACACAAGGTCATCGCGTCCCTCTGTAGTCAATAATAAATTAGTAATTCAAGAGTCAGAGATTACACTATGTTTTGCTATCTTCTTGTGAGACTTCCTCAGGCTTATTTTGAAACTTTACTTAACTGAAGGTTTCCATGTCAGAGTGCCAAAGCCAGCTAACCATACAAATAATATAAATTGTTGGGAGGTTAATTCTTTAATGTATCTAGGTAATAACTGTACGGCTGATTAAAAGCAAAGCAATGGATCTCTAGAAGATAAATCATGGCCAGTGCTGTAGCTCAAAGAATAAACTCTCAATGAATCATCACGCCTGGATGCTCGCACCTCCGGCTGGCAGGGACATCTTGTAAGTAAAAGAACAGGTCAGATAAAGGGTCACACAGCTTGCCATGAGAAATTTCAGCTCAGCCCTATCTGCAGCCAAGGAGGCCCACAGCGGCATTCACCTTGAACAGCCCTGCCAAACAAGGCTTTTCCCAGTAAATATCACACAGCTTCCGCCTGGATTGCAGCTTGGCTGCGTGAAATTACGGTGATCAAGAAATGCGCGTGATAGTCATTCACAAACAAAAAATAAATATTATAAATATCTTTATAAAAGAAATATCTGGTTGCTACTCTACTCTGTGTATATTGGAATCCTATTACATAATGAACATATAACACATCCTCATCAAATGAATCAAATGAGAGTACAGTCATTTTCAATTCAAGTGCTTGAGAGTTTCTAAAGGATGGATTGGGTTTTGTACCTTAGCTAATATATGTTCAGTCTGCAGTGCTTTTCTCCTTACACCTCCTTGTGAAGAACATGAAGACCCAGCAATGTTTATGGCACTGATTAGAAATATATAACTACTGTAGTTGAATTGGAAATAGGCTCTCTAGCTAAGTACACTCGAGTACAGGGATTTTGAAAGCTGTAAAATATATCAGTGAAATAATCTAAGTTAATTAGTTAATGTGATCTACGTTTAGAGAAATATGTTCTAGTTTTTAAGCCCCAATTGGCAAGGTGCTTTATATATAAATTTGTATAAAATCATGGAGTATATTTCTGTATTTTAATTTTTATACCATGTTATCCACATCTCTGTATATTTATGAACTTGGACCCAGAAATACATCTGAAAAACTTAGGAAAAAATGTCTTCAACCATTGAAGCTCATATCAGAAATAAGACAACACCACAATTTTATGCCCTCCATGGACAAAGTATGTGAAATGCAACATCTGTGTTCCTGGTCAGATAAGATATTCGGTCCTCTGAAGAGTCTTTTGTATGACATTCCAGTATTCAGTAACCAGCAATACTTGTTTTACTGGTACTCTGGCCCCTTCATACAAACCTGGTAACTCAGACTCTGTCATCTGTTCCAGTATTTTTCCTTCTGTGGGCCCTTCCTCCTGCCTCATGAGGATGTACATGATGGTCTTTGAGTCTCATGGAGACAATGTCAGATTCTCTTCTATTTCAAGATATATAATTCACTCATAGATTTAAAAGTCATTTTATCATTGCCAACCCCTGGAAAAGGAACCCAAGTGTTAATACAGGTGTTTTGATGTAGATTTTTAAAATTAAATCAGTCATCCACTCAAGCTCTTTTCCATATATTCAATCATGTTCATGCCAACAAACCACTGCACAAAGTTGTTGAAACTTAGTCAAGTCTTACTCTCTCTAAGTTCTAAATCACCAATGTCCCAAACTGCAGGAGAGTCAACGGGGTTCCTTGGACCACTTAAGAGAGAATGGAGGACAAGAGACACAAGAGATGGAGAGCAAGACAGGATTCTGATCAAGCTGTCAAATTTTATTTTTTACACTTTGCAATATAAAGGAAAACAAGCAAGGTATAGAGAGGGGGTAAAGCAGGCAACACATTGTCTTTAGGGAACAATCTCAGGGGACAAGCATTGTCTCTTGGAAACAGTTTCTCAAAATTGTCTTTAAGAATCTCAAGGAAAAGATGACTATTACTACAGGAAGTTGGCTAGGTAAAATGATCAAGAGGAGGTGAAGTGGAAAGGAGTTGCTATGGTAACCTAACTGCAGGTGAGCTCTGTTTGTTCTAACCCACACAGGTGAGCTCTGTATGTACTGACTACCTTGCTACTTGGCTAACTTGAAAGCTAGTATTTTTTCCTTCTAAATGCAGGCTTGAGCATGTAAGATGGCTGAAAGGAGGAGGTTTTAAGATCTATGTGAGAATGGTTCCTGACACATCAATCCTAAAAAGAATAAAGAAGAATGCATTGTGTTTTAACATTCCTGAAGGTAGTGAAAAAAAATTCCCAAACTTGTGAGCTGTGCCTTCCAGCACCCTATGTCCACTGTGCCTTCTTCTAAGATAACCAGCATCTAAGTGAACTGAATAAACTTCTCCCTGATTAGAGTGTCTGTTTTCTGTTGTTGACTTTAAAGTTGTCACAAATAAAGATCAGTATAAAGATGAAACTAATAATTGTTGATTAAATAGCAATCTCAAATAAGTGAACCAGGAACTTGACACATCAGTAAAGTCAATGAAATAATACTGTTCCATGGAATTATTGTATTCATCCTTCCCAGCTTGAAATGGCATATACTCTTACACTATGCAAGATGTCTAAAATAGTGTAACAATTATGTGGAAAAATATATATTGATAAGATTCACACAGGTCCTAAAAACAGAGAGCATCAAGGTAGTAGTAAAAACTCCCCTTTGAGCTCCTCTTCTGTACTCTGTGCAAAAACATAGGGAAGTGATTCTTAGATGAGGGAATGGAATCAGAACCCTTCGTCCTAGCGTGAGGGTCTCTCAACCCTGCTGAATCCCAACATCATTCACAAAAAGTGTTGTGTACTGAGGAACCTGGCCTTGTGTAGTACCTACACTATATGGGAAGCACAAATGAACTCTCTTGAGGGCTCCTGCATCTCCCATAATAGACTGATGACACCTCTTGAGTAAAAACTTAAATGTACCATCAGAGACAGCACCTGGTGAGGGAATGCAAATCTCTCCTGGATCCACCCACCCATGGATTGAAAAGTCAAAGTTGGGCCTGTGTATTTACTAGAGTGCTGCCATGGACAGGCTTACTTCCTCATTCCTGCTGCTGATTGTCCCTGCATGTGAGTGCCAAGGCTCCCCAAGGGATAAACTTTTCTATCCTCACCTGTTCAAACCTTACCTTCTTCCTTTTCTTTTTCTTTATAGTTGTCCTGTCCCAGGTTATGATGAAAGAGTCTGGCCCTGGAATATTCCACCATTCCCAGACTATCAGTCTGACTTGCAGTTTCTCTGGGTTGTCCCTGAGCACTACTGGTATGGATATGATTTGCATCTGTCAGCCCTCAGAGAAGGGTCTGGAGTGGCTGGCACACATATATTTGGATGATGATAAGGGCTACAGCCCATCACTTGAGAGCCAGCTCACAATCTCCAAGGACACCTCCAACAACCAGGTATTCTTCAAGCTGAGCAGTGTGGACAATTCAGAAACTTCCACATATTACAGTGCTCAGAGGGCACACTGACACAGCCTCTGTTTTCAGCTGTACATTTCAGGCTGGTTTTCACCTCTGTTCCTCTCTATTATGTCATAAGAAGGTATGGTCACAGCTTTCCTGCTGGTGTCTGTGGTTTTCTGTTTGCTCTTATATTAAGAGCTTTCTATTTCTTTTCTCTACCCTTTCTTTCTATTCCCTATTATGATGTTCATAAATGAGACTGTCTGTGTTTTGTTTTAGAAATCTGAAGGATGTTTGGTGCCTACACCAGGTAGTTCAGAGCTATCGCTCCACTCAGTCTTAGGCTACAAATTTCCACAGTGAAAAATTCCAAATTATTGTAATGTTTACATTCATTAAACAGCTGTATATGGTGAAGATGGGAATTTTTGGATGAGTATTCTCAAATAGAGTCATCTGACAAAGGATGTACAAAGATACTCCCAAATAATTCAAGCTATTTTGAAGTCTAATTTTTGCTCTCCACAAACTAATTTTAACATCACATGGTTCAAGACAACACTTATATATCTCACTGAAGAAAGAGAATTTGATCATGTATTCATGCAGAAGTTTCATTCCTACTGATTAGTGTTCATAGTACTGGAGGCACTTTGTATGGTATTAAATGAAAAAAGTAATAACCAATATAGCTATAAATCCTGTTGTATATAATAGTTACCTGTCTTTGGGTTATGTTGATATATTAGGGGAACAACCATTGTGGGATTAATCATTTATTCTTTGATGGAATAAAGGCCTATGAGATTAGGGTTAGGGTTAATCGTGGCTGACAATACTAGAATTGCCACGAAACTAAAATTGGATAGGCCATGGCCCTAGGAGAAAAATCATATGCTACTGTTCTGATAGACAACATATCAGCAAAATGATTTTATTTACACTACCATATACTTAAACCAGTAACTCATCTACTCATTCTCAGAGACATGTTTTGGAGTAGATGAGAAGCAAGAAAGAACAACCAATGGATAATTTGTAGAGCACTGGTACTAAATGAGTTTTCCTCATCAAAGCTTCCTCCTAGGATTAATGGAGCATTGCAAAGGGAGATTGTAACAGTCAGAGATGATGAATTACTCTAAAAAAGAAATCTTATCTAGATACAGTAGGATTGATATACATATGAACTCACATAGACTGTGGGGGACAAGTGCACTGCTTATATTGATTCAAGTCAGTGGGACTCTCTGCAAAGAAGGGATGGTGGACATGTGGTCTGAGAACTAGGTAAGAATCTCTCTGCAACTGGTACTCATGTACAGTGGAAACTTAGTCTTTTTCAGTCAGGGCTTACTCCGGTCTTAAGCACATTTGATGGTAGGCCCTATGCCCAGGAAGTGGACAAACAAAACCTACCCAATGGCATATTTGTAGAGTGTTTGTCACATACAGCTTTATTTGGGCATTTTGTCTTATTAGTTTTTTTAACATACATTTGTTTTCAGATTCTGTCTTCATTTGAGATTGTGTATGTGTGTGTATGTATGTATGACAAGATAGGGTGGATAGTAATTGGAAGATAGAAAAAAGAAAAAAAGTCATTCTTATTTTACCTTTTTGTTTGTGTTTGGTTAAAGTGTGAGAAAAAGAAAGGGTATGAAGTTGGTTGGGTAGCAAAGGAATCAGGATCTAAGAGAAGTTGGGGAGAAGAAGAGTGTGATTAGAATATATTCTTTATAAGATTTTTTTCAATCAAAAAAGGTCACTTAAATTATATAAACTGGGCAAAGATTCCAAATATTGTACACTTTTTACTTTTTTATAGAGTAGAACATCATGGAAAGACAAAATATGTTGTTTGTTTCTGGCATGTTCATATACATCCTGGTTGAAAAGTTTCCTATAATTTCTGGTCAGTTGCCTATTGTTCTATTGACCCATCTCTTATCGTTTTTTGTCTTCCTGAATTGACAATAATCAGCAATTGCAAATTGTGGTTCAGGACATTATCCCAAATGAATCTGCTGCAGAATTTGTCAGTAAATTATTATAAAGGTAAATGACAGAGGGAACATCCGAAGATTCACCAAAACATATCTAAAGTGGCTGTTCCTGAATCTTATATACCTGACCACTGAGTACTCCATGGTGTATCAATCTTTGAGGGAACCAAAGTGAGAAGATGTGAGTCAGTTTCTAGATATATTCCTATCTGCAAAGCTACCTGGAATAGTGAAAATGGTGTCAGTCCCATAAGTGGTGTTAATAAACATCACATATAGACATGCCAAAAAATAACTGCTATGTGTCTGTGATCAATGAAAAGAGGGCCCAAGCATAGGACAAGGGAAAAATAATACAAAAAATAGAAAAATGGTATAAATCAATATGTCCATTTATTTAAGGAAAGTTTCTGCAGAGACATAGCACCAAATTAGCAAGCATTATGATCTTCATAATAGTTGAACTTAGGAGAATAAACTCATATTATCTAATTATAATATTATGGAGCCCAGACATTTGTGTATGGATTATAAGAGCAGGGTGTCTAAGTAAATCCATATTACTTAATTAGGTATGCAGTCCTATGCATTGCAACCTATGTGAGCCATCAATGTCCAATATCCTGTCATAAGAAGTATAACATTATACACATTACCCAGAACATCCGGGGTTCTGAAATGCCAAGATACAAACATCTGGCACTTTGGATTGTGGGGATAAATGTTCCTCTATAGTAACAAATCATTGATGCCCTGAGGATGCTGCCCTGAGAAGTGAAGATTCACATGAAATCAAATGGATTCTGGCCAGGTATGGAAGAGCAGACATGCATTCAACTAGTCCTCCTTATTTTATCCTGAAATATTAGAATTGAATTCCTGAAACCAAAGTTAGAGGACAATATACTTGAATATTCTGCACTTATGTAGTATGTATTGCTGTTTTATTATGAGTATCTACACTTCTGATAGTTAAATACACATGATCACCTGCCCATATGCAATGCTATTTTGTTTCTCTAATCCATATCCTGTCCTTCATTAGTGAAACACCAACTCTGAAAGTTTTACTTATACTTTCCCTGCCTAGGAATAAGAGAACACTAGATTGGAAAGGCACACAGGTAAAAATAAAGTTTTCTAAGCACACATATTCTCCATCAATTAGGTTCTTGTAAATGAAATTTCCTCGCTCCTTCTATCCCATTAGGTGCATGGAAATTCAGTATGTTAAACAGACTGTGTTGCACAACAGATTTGCTTGATTTCTATTTCTTTCTTAATGGGATATTTTTGTATTGTTAGCTTTTCATGAGTGCTACTCTAGTTTCTCTTCTTTATGTTGACTCCTGTATGTGATTGTCCCAGGAATTCATATGTGGATACATGGGGAAGTGCATCTTCCCTTAAGACTCACTGTTGCTTTTTTGTCCTCACCTGATCTGGCCCAGGTAAAACTTGATTAAAGCAAGAAAGTCCCTGATCTCTCCTGTTAACACATTACAAATGAGAACTACTAGAGCCAGATCCACCAGCCTCTAGGAAAGGATTTACTTTGAGAGGTTCATTGATTCTAATGTTAATACAACATTAATTTCAGTCTCTAAGATATCAGACATCTCTATTAGTGAAGAAGAGCCATTTTTCTGTACAGATGAGCCCTGACAGCACTGGAGTTGTAGGAATATGTTACTGTTCAAGCCAGACTGGACAACTTCAGATAAATCCACAAGAAATCTACCTGCAGGTGAGTTGAGGACCAGCAGGGGGCAGAATGATATTAAGAATCACAGTTGACAGACAGATGCTTGGGTTGAAGGAACTCTGTATCCTCTGTGATTTCTTTTTTTATTTTTATTTTTATACCCTTAACATGACATCCTGTGCCATAAACCTCCAGTCTCCCTTCATTTTAGCCAGGCTGCTATAATAGGAAGAACTATGAAACTGTACACCATACTTCCCTAGACACTGGCAACTGACAGAGGATGATGGTTGTGATAACTAGGCAGTGTATCCAAGAAGGATCTCACGATGCTTATAAACTTGGTCATACTTTGTAGACAGACCAAGTATATAACATCCTCATTTGGCTTTAACTTATTTTTTTTATTTTCTATATTCTTTGTTTATATTCCAAATGATTTTCCCTTCCCTGGTTCTCCCCTCTCAATAACTCCCATAAGACCTCTTCTCTCCTCCTGTTCCCCAATCAACCCCCTCCCACTTCTCAGTCCTAGAAATCCCCTACCATGCATCAAGCCTTTCCAGGACCAGGACCCTCTCCTTCCTTCTTCTTGGGAATGATTTGATATGTGAGTTGTGTCTTGGGTATTCAGAGCCTCTGGGCTAATATCCACTTATCAGTGACTGCATTCCATGTGTGTTCTTTTGTGAATGAGTTACCTCAATTAGTATGATATTTTTCAGTTCCAACCATTTGCCTAAGAATTTCATGAATTTATTGTTTTTACTTGTTGAGTAGTATTGCATTATGTAAATATACCACATTTTCTGTATCCATTCCTCCACTGAGGGACATTTGGGTTCTTTCCAGCTTCTGGCTATTATAAATAAGGCTGCAATTATAATAGTGGAGCATGCCATGGAATCCTCTGGATATGCCCAGAAGTGGTATAGCAGGGTCCTCTGGAAGTGTCATGCCCAGTTTTCTGAGGAACCGCCATATTGATTTCCAGAGTGGTTGTACCAACTTGCATTCCCACCAGCAGTGAAGAAGTGTTCCTCTTTCTCCACATCCTCGCAAACACCTGCTGTCTCCTTAGCCATTCAGACTGGTGTGGGGTGAAATCTCAGGGTTGTTTTGATTTGCATTTCCCTAATGACTAATGATGCTGAACATGTATTAAGGTGCTTCTCAGCCATTCGAAGTTCTTCAGGTGAAAATACTTTGTTTAGCTCTCTACCCCATTTTTAACAGGGCTATTTGGTTGTCTGGAGTCTAACTTCTTGAGTTCTTTGTATATATTGGATATTAGCCCTCTGTCAGATGTAGGGTTGGTGAAGATCTTTTCCCATCCTTTTTCTTATGTCTTTGTTTTTAGGAATTTTTTGAGACATAAAAACAATTCATTTGCTTTTTATCAAATCTGTAAATGTTATTTTGCTGACTAACACATTACTGAGGAAAATTTCATCTATTGACTTGTACTTACTGTGATTGAGATATAATGATTTTATGTTCAAACACACTGGAGATTCTTATTTAAACTACTCAAAGATGAATATTTTTTGTTTTTATTTACTTAATGAATATTTTTGAAAAAAATCATACAATGTATTTAAATCACCAATTCCCATCCCCAAACTTATGACAGCTCCTTTCTCATAAACATGAATACACAGCCTTTCATTCTTTCTGTGAAAGGAAACAAATTGAACAAAGTTAAAAAGGGATTAAAAACATTTCAATAAACAAAAACCACACACTCAAACACAAAAGAAAACTGTGAAATTGTACTTTTGCAAATATAACGCATAGGCAAAAGACAAATTTGAAAAAATGCACAAGATGATATGAGAATAAATATCTACAAAAATACTGTTGTGTTCATTTTATGTTGACCTTCTTTTGCTGGACATGTGTCTACCCTTAAGTGTAGTTAGTAAACCCAATGATTCTCCATTGGAGAAAGCTAAATTTTTCTTTGCATGTAAGGATCAATTTCAGAAACTTCTTGGTTATTGGTGAGAACCTGTAGCCATGACCCTCTCTCTGCACTGGGAATCCATTTGGATGGATTCTGGGCATACCCTGTGCGTGCTCTCAGTCTTTGTATGTTCACATATGCATGAGTCCTGGTATGTTTGAAAGAGTTTCCTTGAAGTCATTCCATTAATTTTGCTCTTTTAATCTATTCAGTGTTTAAATTTTTCTAAAAAATGAGGTCTAATTTTGTAGTTATTATTAAGCTTTGAGCAATTACAATACTTCATATTTTTGTGGTACCTGTGTGGACTCTCTAACACATAACTCATAGAGAGTTATTCTATGACTAGTACTTAGATGTTCAATTAATGACCCGTAGTTTCAGGTAGCCACACTGTCTACCCATGTAGCTACAGCTGATCAAATATACCTAAGTCAAAATAAAACACAAAGCTCATCCCTGTGCTTTCTACTCGGCTCTTTGCAAATATTTATCTAACATGAATTTCACACGGAGCATGACAAGACCCAAATCACTGAGACAATACTAGTACTAAACTGCATGTCTTATTTGCATATCAAAAAGTTTTCACTGATTTTTCTTAAATTTATAAATTTTGATAAAAATACTGTATAAGCATATCCATAAATGCTATGATAATCTGAACACAAAATTACTCTTCCAACACATAGATATTCCCAAATATATACTAGGCAACTATGATAAATTTATTATTTTTCAAGTTTGTCATAGAAATAATATTACAATATTTTCTCTTTTTACTTCATAATGAACTTTCCCTTGCTCCCAATATCCCTGTTTTTTTCATGCTACATACATTTTATATCCTCTGATTTTTTTTCTTACATGGAGTCATCATAGATTTCATCTTACCTTTCTTATAACATCAAACTAACCAACACCACTATTTTGTTCTCCATTTCTCAGGACCATTTCATGTTTGAAATTTTCTGCCTTATCTATCTGCACTTATTTTATTTTTATTTCATTATATTATCTCCTTAAATTCCTAGGATCTGAGGGACTCATCTCTAGTCTATTTTATTGCTTCTTCTTCTTCTTCTTCTTCTTCTTCTTCTTCTTCTTCTTCTTCTTCTTCTTCTTCTTCCTCTACTTCTCCGTCTTCTTGCTCCTCTTCCTCCTCTTCCTCCTCCTCCTCCTCCTCCTCGTCCTCCTCCTCCTCCTCCTCCTCCTCCTCCTCCTCCTCCTCCTCCTCCTCTTCTTCTTCTTCTTCTTCTTCTTCTTCTTCTTCTTCTTCTTCTTCTCCTTCTCCTCCTCCTCCTTTCTTCTTCTCCTCCTCCCCTCATCCCCCGCCTCCTCCTCCTCCTTCTCCTTCTTCTGCTTTTCTTCTTTGTCCACTCCTTATTCTCCTTTTAAACCAGCTCTCCCCTTTTTGTTGAAAACAGATTCTTTTGGCATACAATATATCCTGAGTAGAATTTGGTTTCTTCCTGCTCCTCAGAATCCCTTTCCATTTCCACCTCCCCCCCCTACTCCTCTGTATGTGCTTTATTTGTATTTCTCAGTAGAAAAGAACAGGCCTCTAAGAAATAACAACCAAACAGGACAAAATAATTACAGTAACAAAAAGCAAAACCTATTGTGCTGAAGTTGGACCCAGAAAAAAAGTCAAGAGGTAAAAATACCCCAAAACAGGCAAAAGAGTTAGGAAAACACTGAATTTTACTGTAATGTTCAGGAACCACATAAAATAAGAGTAGGTTAATCATATATATATTTATGTGTGTGTATGTATAAATATACATATATATATATATATGTTTACATATACACATGTATTACTCATTTGGCTTCTACAATTCAATACACTATTCAAATATTTAAATAAGTGAACTGTATGAAAGAAAATGTAGCCGGGCGATGGTGGTGCACGCCTGTAATACCAGCACTCTGGGAAGCAGAGGCAGGGAGATTTCTGAGTTCGAGGATAGCCTGGTCTACAGAGTGAGTTCCAGAGAAACCCTGTCAAAAATACAAAAAAAAGAACGAAAGAAAAGAAAAAATAAAGCATTTGTTATATGGACTCAGGTGACCCTATTCTGCATATCCTTTTCCAGGTCTGTGCAATATTTTAGACTTTGTAATTTATGTTTGAATATGAGCAGTATTCCATTGACTACACATCCCACATTGTCAATATCTATTTGTCTTTTATTACAAATCTAAGTTGATTCCATTACCCAGATTCTGTGTTTGGAGCAGCAATAAATATGTATGAGGAAGTGTCTTTGTAATGGTGTATAAGTCATTTGAGTATACACACATGAGGGATATAAGTAGGAAACAATCCAGTGTGTCCCAGGGGAACTGAATGGTCCATTTCTAGTGTATTTTCTTGGTTTCTTCTTCTTCTTCTTCTTCTTCTTCTTCTTCTTCTTCTTCTTCTTCTTCTTCTTCTTCTTCCTCCTCCTCCTCCTCCTCTTCTTCTTCTTTTCTTTTTCCTTCCCCTCCTCCTTCCTGTCCTTTCCTCCCCCTTTTGTTTACTATTTTTGTGACATTTTCAAACTAATTTCCAAAGTCACTACACTAGTTTACATTTACATCAAAAGCAAGCAAGGATTAGATTTTTCATATCCATGTTCTTATTTGATATCATTAATATTCTTGCCTATGTCATCTCAATAAAGTCATATTGGAACATTAAATTTCTGGGATTTTTTGTTAAAATTTTCATTCATTAATTAATTCATTCACTTTACAGCCTCTTTTCCCACTCTCACACATTTTCTCCCCTATTTATTTCTCCTTTGAGAGGGTAGAACCCTCCCCTCCCTGGGTATCCCCCTACCTTTTCACATCAAGTCTCTAAAATACTAGGCACATTTTCTCCCAATGCAGCCAGACAAGCCAGATAAAATAGTAAAACAAGATCTAAAGGAAGGCAACAGCCTTAGGGACAGGCCCACTCTAATTATTGTGCATGAAGGCTGAGATGCACAACTTCTATATATGTTTGGGAGGCCTTGATCCAGCCTTTGTATGCTCTTTGGTTGGTGGTTTAGTTTCTGAAAAGCCCCAGTTGTCCAGGTTAGTTGAGTCTGTGGTTCTTCCTTTGGAGTTTCTATCCCCACCAGATCCCTCAATCCTTCTTCCAATTCTTTCATAAGACTTCCATAGCTCTGTGTATTGTTTGGCTATGGGTATTTGCATGTTTCAGTCAGCTTCTGGTTGGAGCCTCTCTGAAGATACTTATGTGAAGTTTCTATTTGAAAGCATAACAGGCTATCATTAATAGTGTCAGGGATTGGTGCTTGCCCATGAGATGGGTCTCATGTTTGGCCAATTTGCTGGCCATTCCCACAATTTCTGCTATATCTTTGTCCCTGCATTTTTTGTAGACAGGACAAATTTTGGATTGAAAGTTTTGTGCATGGGTTTGTGTCTCTATTTTTCCACTGGGTATCTTTTTCTGAATACAGGAGTTGGCCTCTTCAGGATCCATATCCCCAAAGTAGTGTGTCACAGCTAAGGTCACCCCCTTACAGGGGGGACATAAATTCTTCTGCCATCTCTCTGTCTACCTTCATTAGACCTGAGGTTCCTGAACCATACAGTACTGCAGGTCTGAAAACATACAGCTCAAATATATCCAAAAGAAGTCTACCACACCAGGACCATAGAGATTCATCTTCCTCGCAATATAGACTGCAACATGAGCATACAGGGCAACATGACACTTCCAAAACATAGCTATTCAACTACAACATGCCCTTTGAAAAACAGTTTTTCAGAATGAGTTTGTTTATTCTTTGACATTTTTATTCATGTGTGGAATATATCGGGATCATATGTACCCTACTATAACCTTTTGGTTTTGATTGAGAACTTCCATTAAATCTTTCCCAACTAACTGACCACTTTTACTTCGTTAACTAACTGTATATGGAGTCAAATCAGTACTGTGTATATATTCATATGTGTATTATTCACTAAAACATTAGGAACACCTAGAATCCTTCCAAAGAAAAATAGAGTATATTTTCCTCATCAGTTGTCAAATGGGAACAGGTGTGTGTTCTCAGAAGTCCCTCACCATCATCTTGTAATATTTTTAAAATATGGTTATACTATGTTTACTGGGGAAAGCAGAGAACACATGCACCATGGTAGACGTGTTAATGTGAGAGGGATATATATGAAATCCAATTCTAACATTCTATCATGGTGATCCAAGCAATTAAAATTATGTGGCTAAACTTACAATTTAACACATTTGCTACTCAGCTATTTCACATATTTGCATGCTTTAACTTTGACTGGTTTAATTTATTCAGGTTTTATGGCGATAACTATAGCTGCTAAGAATTCACATGTACAATGACCCTGTGTAGTCCTGACGCTCCATGGAGCGATGCTCATTGCAGGTCTCTAAGTTTCAGACCCTTCATCTGACTGGTTCTTTTTCATTATCTATAAGAGTTTTCACTAATTACCCACTATGCTAATATAGGCTGATTTCAGAAGTAGGTTCAAAACTGGTCCAGCTTCCAAGAGTCCAGCAAGGTCCTGAGTTGCTGCAGTATTACAGTTATTTATATCATCAGTCTAACTCCTGTGTACTATTATTGTGTAAGTCTTTTCACTGTGTCTATTAAACATTGAGTGATTTACCCTCTGAACACAGGTGCTCTGCCCCAGGTTTAGTCTAGTGATGTCAGGAAAGAGCCTGTTATCTACTGTCATTATGGGTTTGTTTTGTTACAATTTTTATTTTTATGTAGAGCATCTCTTTGTTTTAATTAACATACAGTGTATTAAGGTTCATTGTGGCTATCCCTATAGCATTTTATCTTCCTTCTTAGATCTTGGATAAATATGCACAATAACTTTCATTTGTTTTTATGGATTGGATATTTTCTTTATTTACATTTCAAATATTTTCCCCTTTCCAGATCTCACTTTCTGGATCCCCCATTCCATCATCCCCTTGACTTCTTCTATGAGGGTACTCCCCTACCCACCCACCCATTACCATCTTCTTGCACTGGCATTCCTAACAATAGGGTATCAAACCCCCTCAAACCCAAGGGCCTCTCCCCCACTGATGTCCAACAAGGTCACCTTCTGCCACATATGTGGCCAGCACCATGTGTGTATTCTTTGGTTGGCAGTCCAGTCCCTGGGAGCTCAGGGGGTGGGGTTCTGGCCTATTGACACTGTTGCTCCCTCCATGTGACTGTTATTACTTTTTTAGAAATAGGAACTGCAAGAGCTGGCTCCAACTGCCAGCAAGGGGGAACCTGGCTTCAAGAGAGATGTTATAGTAACATTGGCACAACTTATAATCACTGATGCATAAACCATCGTCCGCAGCTAAACTGGAGTTATTTCTCTCTTCAGTGGAACTCTGTCAACACTGAAGTTACATGGACAAATTTCTCTTTTTTTTCTACAAATTTTTTAATTAATTAGTTTTATACACTCCATATTTTATTCCCCACCCCACCAACCACTTTCCACCCTCTGACTGTTCCACATCCCATGCCTCCTCCCCTTCCCCTGTATCCTCATGGATGTCACTAGCCCTCACCTCACCTGACATATAAACATCCTGGGGCCTCCAGCCTCTTGAAGGTTAGGAGCATCATCTCTGAATAAACACAGACCCGGAAATCCTCTATTGTATGTGTGCTAGGGGGCCTCATGTCAGCTGGTGTATGCTACTTGTTTGGTGGTCCAGTGTTCAAGATATTCTGGGTGTCCAGACTAATTGAGACTACTGGTGCTCCTACAGGGTCACCCTCAATTTAATTCAGCCTTCCCCAATTCAACAGCAGGGGTCACCTGCTTCTGTCCATTGGTTGGGTGCAAATATCTGCATCTCACTCTTTCAGCTGCTTGTAGGGTCTGCTGTAGTGCTGCCATGCTAGCTCCCTTTTTGTGAGTACTCCATAGTATCAGTAATAGTGTTAGGACTTGGGTCCTCCCCTTGAGGTGGATCCCACTTTGAGCCGGTCAATGGACCTTCTTTTCATTGGGATCCTCTCCATTTCCATTCTGTAATTCTTTCAGACTGCAACAATTATGAGTCAGAGTTATGACTGTGGGATGGCCTCCCTCTCCCTCAGTTGAAGCCCTGTCTTCCTGGTGGAGGTAGCCTCTATAAGTTCCCTTTCCCTACTGTCAGGCATTCTTTTTTTTTTTTCATGTATTTTATTTTTCCATGTATTTTATTTTATTTTATTTTATTTTATTTTATTTTATTTTATTTTATTTTATTTTATTTTTAGTAAAGGTAAGTATATAGTTTAATTAAAAATCTTCCCAAATCATACTAGTTCAATTAAATTCATTCGAAGTTTTTTCCTTTTTTTTCTTTTTTTCTTTTCTATATTCTTTGTTTACATTCAAAAGGCTTTCCCCGTTCCCACTTACCCCTTCACCATATGTCCCATAAGTCCTCTTTTCCCGGCCCATTCCCCAATTACCACCCCCAACACACCATTTCTCTGTTCTGGTACACTCCTACAAAACTGGATCCAGTCTTTTTAGGACCAGGGTCCTCTTCTGCCTTTTCTTGGGAATCTTTTGATTTGCTAATTGTGCCTTGAGTATTCAGAGCTTCTGGGCTCATTAAAACACACTTATTAGTGGTTGCATTTCATGTGTATTCCTTTGTGACTGGGTTAACTCACTTTTAACAGATATATATAGAACATTTCACCCTAAAGCAAAAGAATATACCTTTTTCTCAGCACCGCATGGTACCTTCTCCAAAATCAATCATATAATTGGTCACAAGACAGACATCAACAAATAAAGAAGATCAAACTAATCCTATGCATCATATCAGATCACTATGGAGTAAAAGTTGTCTTCAATAGCAAGAAAAGCAACAGAAAGCCCACATACACATGGAAACTGAACAATACTCAATGACACCTTGGTCAAGGAAGAAATAAAGAAAGAAATCAAAGACTTTTTAGAATTCAATGAAAATAAAGGTACAACCTACCCAAATCTATGGGACACAATGAAAGCAGTGCTAAGAGGAAAACTCATAGCTCTAAGTGCATCCAAAAAGAAACTGAAGAGAGCATACACTAGCAGCTTAACAGCACAACTAAAAGCTCTGGAACAAAAAGAAGCTAATTCATCCAGGAGGAGTAGAAGACAGGAAATCATCAAACTAAGGGTTGAAATCAAAGAAGTAGCAACAAAGAGAACCATACAAAAAATCAACAATGCCAGGAGCTGGTTCTTTGAGAAAATCAGCAAGATAGATAAACCCTTAGTCAGACTAACCAGAGGGCACAGAGACAGTATCAAAATTAACACAATTAGAAATGAAAAGGGGGACATAACAACAGAAACTGAGGAAATTCAAAATATCATCAGATCCTACTACAAAAGCTTATGCTCTGGACAACTGGAGAATATGGAGTAAATGGACAATTTCCTAGACAGATACCAAACACCAAAATTAAATCAGGATCAATTAGATCAGCTAAACAGTCCCATAACCCCTAAAGGAATAGAAGGGGTCAAAGGAAGTCTTCCTACCAATGTAAGCACAGGACTAGATGGTTTTAGTGCAGAATTCTATCAGACCTTCAAAGAAGACCAATCACCAATACTCTTCATATTATTTCACAAAATAGAAATAGAAGGAACACTGTCCAACTCATTTAAGAAGCCACAATTACACTGACACCAAAACCACACAAAGATCCAACAAAGAAAAAGAACTACAGGCCAATTTTTCTTATGAATATCGATGCAAAAATACTAAATAAAATTCTTGCCAACCGAATTCAAGAGCACATCAAAACAATCCTTCACCATGATCAAGTAGGCTTCATCCCAGGGATGCAGGGATGGTTCAATATATGGAAATCCATCAATGTAATCCACTACATAAACAAACTAAAAGAAAAAAAACACATGGCCATCTCATTAGATGCTTAAAAAAGCATTTGACAAAATTCAGCATCCTTTCATGCTAAAAGTCTTGGAAAGAACAGGAATTCAAGGCCCATAACTAAATATAATAAAAGCAATATACAGCAAACAAGTAGCCAACATCAAAATAAATGGAGAGAAACTTGAAGCAATCCCACTAAAATCAGGGACTCTACAAGGCTGCCCTCTCTCTCCATATCTTTTCAATATAGTACTTGATGTACCAGCATGAGCAATTAGACAATATAAGGAAGTCAAAGGGATACAATTTGGAAAGGAAGAAGTCAAAGTATCATTATTTGCAGATGATATGATAGTATACTTAAGTGACCCAAAACTCCACCAGAGAACTCCTACAGCTAATAAACAACTTCAGCAAAGTGGCTGGCTATAAAATCAACTCAAGCAAATCAGTAGCCTTCTTGCTCAAAGGACAAGCAGGCTGAGAAAGAAGTTAGGGAGACAACACACTTCACAATAGCCACAAACAATATAAAGTATCTTGGTGTGACTCTAACCAAACAAGTGAAAGATCTGTATGACAGGAACTTCAAGTCCTTGAAGAAAGAAATCGAGGAAGACCTCAGAAGATGGAAAAATATTTCATGCTCTTGAATTGGCAGGATCAATATAGTGAAAAGGGCCATCTTGTCAAAAGCAATCCACAGATTCAATGCAATCCCCATCAAAATCCCAAATCAATTCTTTTTTTTATTATTAATCTGTGCATTGATTCTTTTTTTTGTTCATATTTTTTTAATTTTTATTTTCTATATTCTATGTTTACATTCCAAAGGATTTCCCCTTTCCCAGTTACCCCCAACCATATGTACCATAATTCCTCTCCCCACCTCCCCACCCCACCCCACGCTATTCCCCACTCATTTCCCCCCCAAAACAATTTCTCTGTTCTGGGTCTACAATACTGGATCCAATCTTTACAGGCCCAGGGTCCTCTCCTTTCTTCTTCTTGGGAGTCATTTGACTTGCTAATTGTGCCTTGAGTATTTAGGGCTTTGGGGCTCATTAATATCCACTTATCAGTGATTGCATTTCATGTGTATTCTTTTGTGATTGGGTTAGCTCACTTAGGATGATATTTTTCAGATCTAACCATTTACCTACAAATTGCATGAGTTCATTATTTTTAATTGCTGAGTAGTACTCCATTGTATAAATATACCACATTTTCTGTATCCATTCCTCTTTTGAGGGATATCTGGGCTCCAATTTCTGGCTATTATAAACAAGGCTGCTATAAACATAGTGGAGCATGTATCTTTACTGTATGCAGAGGAATCCTCTGGGTATATGCCCAGGAGTGGTATGCCATGGTCTTTATATATCTGTCAGGCATTCTTAAGCATGAGAAAGCAACTTCAATATAAACCAGGAAAGAACCTATTTTCAGGGGAGCTCTTGACCAGCAGATGGCACAATGAGGCCACAAATCCCCATAGAGAGATGAGGTGGATATGGAGGGGAATCTGTGTCCTTTGCGGTTTTCATTATTAAGTGTACTAACAGATCTGCACTGCAGTGATTAACGTGATGACTCCATGCTAAAGTTTCTTTGTTAAACACTGCGCAGATTTAAATTTACTTGGTTTGCGGGGCGGTGATGGCACATGCCTTTAATCCCAGCACTTCTGAGGCAGAGGCAGGTGGATTTCTGAGTTCGAGGCCAGCCTGGTCGACAGAGAGAGTTCCAGGACAGCCAAGGCTACACAGAGAAACCTGTCTCGAGAAAAACAAAAAATTCACTTGGTTTTATTTGGTTTTTATTACTTTTTGAATAAAAGTGCTACAATTTATTCTAATAACAAATTTCCCCACCCCAAATATTTCCATATTCTTCCTATCTCTGAATTCATGCTACTACACATTATTTCTCTTTCTAAATATAAGCAAAAAAAAAAAAAACAGAAAGAAATTTATAGGGGAAATAAAAACAAACAGAAACTAAACAAAAAACAAGACACACAGCAATCTACACAGAGAGAGGGAGAGGAAGAGAGAGGGAGAGACAGAGACAGAGAGACAGAGAAAGAGCAATAAAATCACAACTCTGTAATAGTGATATATGTTCAAACATAAGTGACAAGTGAGACAAAAGGAGTTGAACAAGGAAGGATTAGAAAAAACGTCTGCAAAATACCACTGAATTATTTTCTTCCTATCAACTGCTAAGCATGTCTTCATGATTAACTGTGCTTAACATCCCCTGTGAGCCTCCACCAGAGAAAACTAATTAATTATTCTTTACATGCTAATGTCAGTCTCAATTATTCTTGGTTAGGGCTGAGATCCCATGTCCATTTCCCTCTCCCAATTTGGGGATTTTATCTGGGTTGACTTTGTTCAGGCTCTGTGCCTGAAGCCACATTCTCTTTTAATTCATACGAGCATCAGTCCAATTGTGCCTGGAAGATGCTCTTTCCTTGGAGTCCTGCAACCACTCTGGCTCTTATAATCTCAATTTTAAAAAGTTTTACACTCCATTTTTGTGTCTATCTTACTATATCATCTTTGTAAATTCTTCTACTCTACTGTCCCAATTCTAGTCTCTCAGCATTTACAAGGAAATACACCAAATATAATATTGAAATCATGGAACATGAATGAATGGGAACATGAAGCACTTGCTTCATGGACATGGCAAACTATTCATTATATTTTTTTACCATTCCATATATTTATAGATCAGATAATTCATATTTTATCATTGAGTACTAGTCACTCTTCTATATGTACACATTTGTGCATTTTTATGTATGTTTTATTAGAAATCTGGGATGATTCCTTCCTCTATATTCTGTTAAAAGTGGTGAATAACATGTTGTGAATACACATCAATGTATGAGTATCTCTACAATAAGATGTAGAGTCATCTGAGGAGATGTGTGAGAGTGCTATTGCTTGGAAACAACATAACTTTATTATTTTTTGGCCTATTTTCATAGGAAATTCTTCATCCCAGTTAAGTGTGGTTAAAGACCCTGTTTAGAGATGATATAGGCTCTGGTAGATCTCAGTTGTATTGCTGATGCTCATGTTGTCAAACTGCCTTATACATATTTATGTTTATAACCAGTATATTTTCTGAGTCTTGGTCACAGAGACTCATATGTGCTCTGTGTAAAAATTGATGCAAACATTCATGAGGAGTCAGAGTGTTGAGAATGATTGACAGAGTGTGAAACAACAGGTGATTCAATGATAACAACCTCTTACCTAAGAATCAAAGACCATCATAAAACATGGAAAAGAATGTAAGATTTTTTCTCCCTTTAATGTCTGTGATTTTGAGATTGTCTTAATTAATATAGTTATATTCAGTTGCATCAGTTTTCTCCAAAAAGCAAAGTAAATTTCTTATTCATTTCTGTTCAAAAATAAATTATATATATGTATATATATATTCTTTATTGATAAAATCCTTTGTTTACACATTAATAGCTTATATCTATAATTTAGTTAATCATGATAGTGCTATGAAAAAGAGTTGATGTGGGAAGATTTAAACTCATTTACATTTATTCATTTTAGTGAATTTTGCAGTATATGACCCATGGGAAAGGCAAATATTACATGCATTTATCTGAAAGAAGGTTCTAATTCATAAAAGTTAGCCATTTTGGAATTTACCATCGAAATCAAAATCAAAAGTATCATCCTCCTTCTCCTCCTCCTCATCTTCATCACAAATCACCATGTGTAAATCCATGTGTTAACATTGTTGCCAAGTGGAGCAACAGACTCAGGCCAAAAATTTATTGAGAGCTTAGTCCCTGAAGTTACATCCACAAGAGGTGACCAGGGCTCAGGGAAATTGTATGGGATGCCCTTCCTCAAAAAGGATTAGGACTTGGACCTGAGCATCCTGATGACTGACCAATGTACCTTTTTTGTCCTTCCTCTCCAGTTCTTCTCTAGCTGGACTAGGTTCTTACCTAAAAAGTACCTGCTCATGAATATGCAAAGTCATTGAATCTATAGCAGTAAATAGAAGGATGTACACACACTGAAAACAACCTATGATCAGTGTCCTCTCCACAGTCACTGAAAACACTGACTCTAACCATGGAATGGAGCTGGGTTGTTCTCTTCCTCCTGTTTGTAACTGCAGGTAAGGGGCAGCAGTTCCCAATCTGAAGAAGAGTCAGGGCCTGAGGGGACAATGACATCCATTCTGCCTTTCTCTGCACAGGTGTCCACTCGCAGGTCCAGCTGCAGCAGTCTAGAGCTGAGCTGGTTAGACCTGGGGCTTCAGTGAAGATTTCCTGCAAGGCTTCTGGGTACACCTTTAGCAGCTACTGGATGAGCTGGGTAAAGCAGAGTCCTGGACAGGGCCTTGAGTGGATTGGTATGATTTATCCTGGAGATGGTGATACTAGATTCAACGAGCAGTTCAAAGGCAAGGCCACACTGACTGCCGATAAATCCTCCAGCACAGCCTACATGCAACTCAGCAGCCTGACATCTGAGGACTCTGCGGTCTATTACTGTGCAAGACACAGTGCTATAACCACATCCTGAGTGTGTCAGAAACCCTGGAGCAGCAGGAAGATGCCTTAAATATGAGATGACTGAAAGATTAAACTTTAGACTTGCTCAGAATTTATAGTTTTGAACGTCCTTTTATTGCATCCTCCTCACAGTCCTGTAGTGACTTTGTCATCTTTGTAAACACCTAAGAATTAAGTGATGCTTGCTGAGAATGAACCCACAGTTCTCCATAACTTGTCTATCTCTTCCCCAGTGACTCCCTCATTGACATGTTTCTTATTCCATAAAACAATAACAGTGGAAAAGTATGGTGATGCATGATAAAAAATATCACTCGATCCTGAGAGATCAGAACTGTTTTAAATTGTTGGGAATAATGTATAATATGACTTTGACCTATAAATCCAAATCACCAACATCTGGGCAAATAAATTCTCCTTCATATTCTTAAGTAATGTTATCTCAGGTGTGCCATCTGTTGCTATCTGTTCCGTCAGAAATTACATACTCTTAGAATATGAGGAATATTTATATCAGAGTACATAGGCATGCAAATATAATACCTGCATGTTGGTCAAAATACTACTAAATCACTTTTCATCAAACTACTTTACCATCACATTTTACCTACATGAAAAATTATGTGGGCTCTGAGATTATACTGAATGTTTGATCCCATATTTACTTCCAACTGAGACTCAATAGCCGTCCCTGCAGTTATCAACCTTTTAGCATACAGTCCTATACTGGTACAGCATCAACTCTCAGATTTCATTGTATACCTGTTGCTCATCTTGTTTCTGTGGAGTATATGTCAGCATGTGTCTCTGCATCCATAATTGTTCCCTATGTTTATTTTTCATGACTTTTCTTTTGTTTGTTTATATCGTCCTCTTCCCATTTGTTTGCTTTTCATTTATCTCACTTTGTTTTTCTTTTTGTATTACATTTATGTTCTTTTTGTTTTCTAATTAAATAAACAGAATCAAGTTGGGATAAGATTGGGAGGTATTTGGGAAGGGAAATCAGTATTCAGAGTACATTGCAGGAACAATAGAAATAAAAAAGAGAACTTTAAAAAGTTAATAAATAAAAAAATAATTCTGATAACACCTTTGTTGAGTAATTATCCAATATGATCAAATGTCCATAATTTAGGCCTCATGTATTTGTTTAAATTGTTAAAAGTATAATCAGAAGCCAGACCTGAAAGGATTTAAGGCTAAGACACTCGTCATAGGCATAACTCTAAGGCTTAGTGAAATACATAAGAAAAATATGTGAGTTTTAGCCACTTTCATTTATCTCTGTCTCTCTGCCTCTATCACTGTCTCTCTGCTTCTGTCTCTGTCTCTGCTTCTGTCTCTTTCTTACTCTGTCTCTCTATTTATTTGTGTTTGTTTCTTCTCATTTGTTTGCTTTTCATTTTTATTATTTTTAGATTCTGTTTCTAATTTTATAAAGAAACAGATTAGAGCTGGGAGAAGATCATGAAGGCATTGGGGAATGCAAACTAGTAATGAGAATATTTGGCATGAAGCCATCTATTTTCAATAACAGATAACAAATAAGAATTGTAGAACATTAATAAAAAATTTCAAATATCTTTTCTGTAAATTTCCCATATGTTCAAAAGTCTCATGTCTGTTTAAATCTTTAACATGTATTCAAAATCAAGGACTGAAAGTCATATGTAAAATGTGTAATACTTAGGAATTGTAAAATAAAATATTTGAGTTTTAGCCTCTCTCTCTCTCTCTCTCTCTCTCTCTCTCTCTCTCTCTCTCTCTCTCTCAGTGTGTGTGTGTGTGTGTGTGTGTGTGTGCGCTCGTGTGTGTATTTTCAGTAATGAATTTTTCCACTATTAATCTCTAGGCGCACAGAATAATTTCTGCTAGGAATTCTTTTATTTCTTGAGGGTGTGCCTGCAGGTGTCATAGAAAGAAACACACCATGTGAAGAAGAAAATGAGAATGTGGTACAGATTGACTTTGTCAAACTTAATTGGATTTTGTACAGTCTGATCATAAACCCTTCATTTTAGGTATATTTCAACTTAGTAATTGAATTTGGAAAAGGGTCTCCAGCAACAGCAATTTCCATACTCATTTCAAATCCAGGTGTACAGTAAAACGTAAGTGGAGGTCATATTGAAACTCTTTAATAAATTTCTCATTACCATGAGTGTAGCTCTATTGATATAGCCTAGAATCTAGTGTGGTCTCTGAACAATAGACTACAGTATGGCATGAAGTACAAGTGTCACCTCCCTTAAGGCTGATAACAATCTGATGATTAGAGTCTAGGATAATCATTCTTGGAAAATGGACATGTTCTGTCCCTACAAATAGCAAAAGACCAGTAGTTTCTTATGAACCTCCACTATCAGCTTTCTGAATGGAGTGTAGTTATTTTTTCTCCTTTCTTGAGGAGCCATCCCTGTGTGACTAAAATTCCTGAAATAAAAATGGCAGGATATTGGAGTAAAATAAGAAAAGTTGATAGATGGATTCGAATAAAAACTTCAGACAATGTAAACTCACATGTCAATGGCCACCTTTGTTTTTCATAAGGAGGCAGGAAATTCAAAATTAATGAAAGAAAGAATGTTCGACCAATTATTCTGGTCTAAGTAAATCTATATTTAGGAGGATTTAAGTAGACCCATATCATTATCCATTCGCAACACTCAAAACCAAGCTGATTTTTTTAAAGGCACACATCTTGAGGCAAAGAAAAGAATGTGGGGAAGGACTTAGAATTCATTGACACAGGAGACATCATCCTAAACAAAACACCAAAACACAGGGATTAAGAACCATAATAAATAAATGAGACTTCATGATATGGAGAAGGTTCTGTAGGGCAAAGAACACTATCAAAAGGGCAAACAGTAGCCTACAGAATGGGGAAATTTTTTCACCAACTTCAGATGTGACTGAAGAATGATATCTGTAAGGCATATTTAAGAAAGTAGACATATACAAAAATTAATCCAATTTAAAAATGGATTGTAGGTCTGAACAGAATTCTTAACAAAGGAATCACTATTGAAAAAGATGCACTTAAATAATGGTCAGCATCCTTAGCTGACCATAAGATGGAAATCAAATGTAGTCTGGGATTCCATCTTACAAAAGGCTGAAAATAAAGTCACAAATGACAGATAATGCTGTTGAGGATATGGAGCAAGGTAAACACTTCTCCATTGCTGGTAGGAGTGCATACTTTTATACCTACTCTGGAGCATACATTTATATTAAAATTACCATTCCAAGTAAATAACCTTTTTAGTTAACAATGCTCATAAGTATTTCATTTATTACATATGAACTTTATTGAAATCACAAACATCATTTGCATATCAATTTAAAAGGAAACTACAAAGTTTCAAACATGTGGTATCATATACCCATTCATCATCATCATCATCATCATCATCATCATCATCATCATCATCAATATCCTATGTAAATCTGTTTGTAACTTTTCCACTGACAGGATCATCTCTTCAGCTGGAAATGATTGTTAATTGGAAGTGCAGTTCTTGTTATTCCATTCACAGGACTGAGTTCATGTAGCTCTTCAGGGCAAGTGTAGATGTCCTGATTCCAAGGATTCCTCACTTCAGGAAAAGAAAAGTAGAAGAATGTAGGCATTTTGCATCATCTGGACTTCATTACATTTTGTTTTCATTGTTCATGTTTTGAAAAAGAAAGATTTTAAGTCAAATTTGTAGTATCAGTGCATCCTGTGATTTTGTGACTCAGGATAGGAGAGAACAAGAACATATTTAAATTAAATACTGTCCTTTTGGCTTTCCAGAACCTTGAAGGGTGGAGAAGAAATGATATGCACACACTAGCATAATACCAGTACCACTTACAAATGAATTTAGACAATGTCCTGGATCCAAAGTCCACCTTTGTCTGCATACAATTCTCTGGACCTCACCTGGATTCAGTTTCATCACTGTCCTCCTTTGTGTTTAGGGTAAGATTCTCCTTCAATCTGGTGTGATGTCTCTGGTTTATGTTCCACATACACTCTAGTTTGTAGATTTACCTGCAGACTGTTTCATTATCTGATTAAGAAGCAGCCCTGATGTGGTAGTAGGATTTCATATTACAATGGGGATTACTGAGATTAATAATGCTTACTTGTTAGGGATCCACTTTCTCTCCCCCATTCCCAAATCAAATAGAAATGGCTGGATTATATATACAATGCATTAGATTAGATCTTGTCTTTAGTAGCAGACATTATGCATCATGTTAATGTTTTTCTGGTTGATGCTATACTCTGTGCATATCTTCAATCCCAGTCCTCACCCCATCAACACATAACACAACATAAAAATAGTACCATCATTTTCAATCCAAGTGATAGTGAGTTTCTGAAGGATGAATTGATGGTTCCATTTTATATAACAATTGTTTCCACTGTAACCCTTTTCCTTCACATGTCACTGTGATAAACAGGGAGACACTCTTATACCTAAAACACTAATTGGATATAAATTAAATAAACTCTCATCTTGAGTGTATCTGAGACCTGGAATTTTGAAGATTATAAAGCCATTCAGTGAAATTTTTGAATAATTGAGCTACTCTAAATTTTCTACAATATTTTATAATTGTTAAGAGTTCATTGACAGGGTACTTAATATATATTTATATTACATAGTCAGAATAATTTTATAGATTGCATAAAATTTTAATTTTTGTACCACACAGTTAATACATATTCTCAGACTTTTAATCTCAGACCCAGAAATACTCCATGAACAAGTGAATAATTCAGGAAGAATTTCTTCAGTCATTGCAGCTCATATCACAGTCATAAATCAACATAATACTTTTATGCCTTTAATGGACATAGCATTTGAAATGCAGCATTTTTATGCCTGGTTAAGTATGATGTTCTCTCTCAGTAAAGTCTGTTGTCTGCCTTTCCCATATTCAGGACCAACATTACCTGTATCTCTGGCCCTCTGGCCTCTTCTTTCAAACAAGTCAGCATAGCCAGATTCCAATATCATTCCATTGTCTTTTGTGTCTTGTGGACCCTTCTGACTGCCTGACTTTAATGTGGACATTTGTGAGATCATTGAATATCATAGGGAGAATTTCTGGTACTCTCAAATATTCTATTTAAAGACATATTATTCAATCAGAGATGAAAATCCTCTATAATATAAATAACTATGCAAAAAGGAATCCAACATTTAGAGCAGATCTTATTGCCTCTCCTACTTTAGGGGTACTGAGTCTCATCTAGCAGTCAGCATTCTGGGTTTCATTTATTTTTACAATGTTGCTACAATTTTGTACTAAGATCATATTTCAAGGTTTATACATATCTTGATATCTTTATCTTTCCAAAGTTTTTAAATATAAAGATAATGCTTCTGGTGGAGCTTTGTTTGTTGATATTAGTATTTCACTCATACCTATTTTCATATATTCAATCATTTTCATACCAAAGGTTCACCAACAAAGTTGTCCAAATTTAGGCAATTCATATTACTTCTATGCTCTAAAGATAACTAGTGACAGAAACAAAGGAAAATATGAAGTTAAGACATAAATTCCCCAGGCCCACTGTATGACTTCCAGCATTTTCTGCCCACTGTGCTGTTCTCTAGGTTGCTCATCATCTGGTAGATCTGAACAAACAATATTTCTTTGTTTTTAAAATTGTCACAAATAGAGATCACTATAAAGATAAAGGCACTAGCTATTGTGTAAACAGAAATCAGAAAAATGTGTGCCAGGAAATTGACAAGTGCAGTCAATGGAATGTTATTCTCTTTGTATAATTATAGCATTCACAAGGGCAAGCATGCAGATAATGCATATTCTTACACTCTATAATAAGCCTTTAGGATCTGTACATATTTGTGTGTGTGTGTGTGTGTGTGTGTGTGTGTAAACATGTTCTGAGAAAACTCACATAGGAGGCAATCTCTGGCATCTGACAGTAAGATGAACTCTGGAGAAACATCAATGCCTTGAGTTCTTCATGTGTCTTATGTGCAAAAGCACAAGGTAACTATCCATGTATGAATGAACAGCAACATGAACCATTATGTTAGAGTAAGGGTCTCTCAGACTTGCTCCTTCTATGCAGCATTCATCAGAAGTGCTTTATTCTGAGGACTGTGGTCTTCAGTTAGCTATTCTTGATGGGGGTCAATGATGAGCTCCCTTGAGGGCTCCTGTGCTTCCTATAACAAAATGGTTTCTCTGGAGTCCTAAAACTTAAGTACAGCATCAGAGTGAACACCTGATGAGGGAATGCAAATCTCTCCTGACTTCCAACAAACTTGAGTTGAAAAGCCCAAACTGGACCTCTGTACTCATTAGTGTGAGCCATGGACAGGTTTACTTCCTCATTTTTTCAGCTGATTGTCCCTACATGTGAATAACAAGGCTCCTTGGGGAAAAACTTTTCTATTCTTACCCTCTTCCAACCTGAGTCTCCTTTATTTTCTTCACAGATATTCTTTCTCAGGTTATTCTGAAAGACTCTGGCTCTGGGATATTGCAGCCTTCCCAGACCCTCAGTCTGACTGGCTCTTTGTTAGGGTTTTCACTGAGCACTTCTGGTATAGGAGTGAGTTGTATTCTTTAGCCTCAGGGACAGGCCTGGTGTAGCTGGCAATAATTTGGTGGGATGATGATAAGTGTTACAACCCATTTCTGAAGAGCTGGCTCAAAGTCTTCAAGAACACCTGCAATAACCAAGCATTCTTCAAGATCACCAGTGTGAGCATGGCATATACTGCCACATACTACTGTGCTAAGATATAAATGGACACAGCTTCGGTTTTCAGCTGTGTGGTTTTTCAAGCTTGTTCTTAGCACTGTTCCTTGATATTATATCATAAGAGGGTATGAGAAGAACTTTCCCGCTGGCCTCAGTGATTTCCGTTTTGATTTTAGGTTAAGAGGTTTATACTTAATGTAGATTGGTGTGAAGATGTTCAAAAATGAGTCTGTCTGTGGTTTTATAAGTTTGAAGGTTGTGTGGTTCCTATACCAGGTGGCTTAGAGTTATGTTTCCACTCAGACTTAGGCCAACAATCCCATATCAGACAATTTGAAATTATTGGAATATTTACCTTCAGTATGAAGTTATGTATGTTCAAGGTGGGAATTACTGAATGAACAGTTTCAAATTGAGTCATTGGCACAAATAATCTCATGGATGCTCCCAATTTTTCATGCTATTCCCAAGGGTACTTAAGGCTTTCCAGAAACTGACTATAAAATCATATTGTTAAAGGAAATGATTATATTTCTCAGGAAACTTTTAGAATTTGTGCCTCTGTCCAAGTACAAGCTTAATCACTTTTAACTGGTGTCCACAGAACTTTATGTGTTTTGTATGATATTAGAGGTAAAAAGTAGTATTCACTCAGATACAAGCCTGCCTACCTACAATACTTTCCTTCATATGGGTTAGATTGGTTCAATATTGTCACAAATGTTATGGTGTTAGTCATTGAATCTTTAATGAAATTTAAAGCCTGTGAGATGGAAGTTATCACTGACACTTTTAAGAAAATGAAACTTGATAGACTGTAGCCCTAGTGGAAAACCAAAGTCTCTTACTCTAATAAAGCATTATAATAATAAGATGATTTTGAATAACATAGCTATATATACACTTAAAATTGTAAGTCAATCAATGATCATTGGCAACATTTCTTGCAGCAGATGGGAAACAAGAGAGAATGAAAACTGGAAAATTTGTGGAGAGAATGATATAGGAAGCCACATTCGCCATTACAAGATGGTGCCCATTTCCTGTGATGAATCAGCGATGTTCTGTTATTACTCCACTCTGCACCCTACTACTCATGCGCGGGTAGAGGTTAGGTGGGCCACAGCTCAGTTCTGGAGCATGCTAATGAGGCATCATCATGGCATGCACCAATCAGGTAGAAACACGTCTTGCCTAGGCCTATTTAAGTAGCACCGTTTCTTCCTTCTGGGTCTTTCCACTCTGCAATCAACCCCGCAATAAACGTCTGTGGAAAGATCCTGATTGTCTCATGTCATTCTTGCTGGCAAGATAGACGCGACCGACAGCATGAGACATTGGATCATTTGTTTTGTTCTCATCAAACCTTTTCAGGACTGTGGGGCCATTGCAAAGGCAGAAGCAAAATATTGTAAGAGCCAGAGATAGCGGAGGCCTCTCAATTATGCCAGAATATCTGAAGGAGCAGCACACTGCAATGGAGGTAAGAAGACAGGAAAGTGCAACCTGTATACTTCAAAATTGTTGTTAAGTATTGAAGGGAACAAGACTATTAAAAATTAATTCTTGCAGGTGATGTGAGCAGACCTTAGATACCAGCTCTGCACCCAATCCCAGAGCAACCAGAGGAAGCTCAATGCCCACGAACTCATCATATCATACATCATAGGTGAGGAGGCCACAAAGTCTGCCCAAATAGCTGGAGCATCTCAGACCAGTGGGATCCAGGGATTCAGACTTTGGGCACTATCTCTACACCCAGTCCCACTACTCACAGAAGGTTGACATTCAGGTGTTCAAACACACTCAGTATCACAGTGCTCTAACACACTAAGGATCACAGCATCTCAGGAGCTTTGTCACACCAGGATTTCAGTTTCCCAGAAGCATCTTGACTGCCAGGAGCTCTAAAACACCAAGGATCTCAGGATCAAAGGATCACAGAGACAGCTGGACTCTGAGGAAATCTGATACCACCAGGATCATGGGAGAGAAAGAATACAGTTAGAGACAGAGAGGGCACTAGAAATAACAATATGTCAAGAGGCAAGCATAAGAGCATAAGCAACAAAAACCAAGTTTACTTGGCATCGTCAGAACCCAGTTCTCCCACCATATCATCCTAGATTCAGCGTCACACCAGAAAAGCAAGATTCAGTTGTAAAATCACTTCTCATGATGATGATGAAAGAGGACTTTAAGAAGAACTTAAATAACTCCTTTAAAAATACAGGAGAATACAGATAAACAGCTAGAATCCCTTAAAGAGGAAACAGTAGAATCCCTTAAATAATTACAGGAAAACACAACTAAACAGGTGAAGGAATTGAACAAAACCATCCAAGGTCTAAAACTGGAAATAGAATCAATCATGAAGGGAGACAACCTGGAGATAGAAAACCTAGGAAAGAGATCAGGATTAATAAAGTAAAAATGGCCATTGTGCCTAAAGCAATATACAGATTCAATGCAATCCCCATCAAAATTCCAAATCAATTTTTATAGAGTTAGAAAGAGAAATCTTTAGATTCATTTAGAATAGGAAAAACCCAGGATAGCAAAAACTATTCTTAACAATAAATTAATTTCTGGGGAAATAATCATCCCTGACCTCAAGCTATATTGCAGAGCAATAGTGATAAAAATTGTATAGTATTGGTTTGTAGACAGGCAGAGAGATCAATAGAATAGAATTAAGACTCAGAAATGAACCCATATACATACAGTCACTTGATCTTTGACAAAGAAGCTAAAAACCATTCAGTGGAAAAAGAGACAGAATTTTTAACAAATGGTGATGGTTCAACTGGAGGTCAGTGTGGAGAAGAATGCAAATCTATTCATTCTTATAGGTCCAAGTGGATCAAGGACCTCCACATAAAACCAGATTCACTGAAACTAAGAGAAGAGAAAGTGAGGAAGACCCTCAAACATATGGGCACAGGGGAAGAATTTCTTGAACAGTACACCAATGGCTTATGCTCTAAGATCAAGAATGGACAAATTGGACCTTATAAAATTGCAATTCTTCTGTAAGGCAAAGAAGTCTGTTAATAGGACAAATAGCGTAAAAGATCTTTACTAATCCTACATCTGATAGAGGGCTGATATCCAGTGTTTGATGCAGAGAAAGAAGTAGGCCAAAGCTGAAGGAGGGGTAACTAATAAGCCATTTAGCAGAACGTAGATTAATATACAAGGGACTAATTTAAGTTATAAGAGGAGCTAGGTTGGAACAAGAGGAAGGGAAAGCTTAAGTCTATTATCAATAAACGTGAGTCTTGGTGTTTTTATCTAGAGTAGGGTATGTATAGTAAAACTATATTCTTTTTTCCACGTTGGTGTCAATGTGAGTACATATATTTACCATAATTGGGTAAATAGCTTTGGAATATTTAAATGTTTAATAACAAAGGGAATCAATGTATAATTCCTAAGGTATGACCAACATTGCTGTTAAAATGCTATTTTGTTTTGTTTTGATTTTATTTCCTTTTTTAAAATTAGGTATATTCTTTATTTACACTTCAAATATCCCTTTCCTGGTTCTCCCCTCCCATGAAAATCCTTTAAGCCGTCACCCTTCCCTAATTAACCCATTCCCACTTCTCGGTCCTGGTATTCCTCTACACTACAGTATCAAGTCTTTTCAGGACAAAAGGCCTCTCCCCCATTTGGTGTCCAACAAGATCATCCTCTGCGGCCAATGTGTCTGGGGCCACGGGTAACTCCAAGTGTACTCTTTGTTTGATATTTTTGTCCCTGGGAACACTGGGAGTACTTGGTGACTCATATTGTTGTTCCTCCCATGGCCCTGCAAACTCCTTCAACTCTTTTGGTTCTTTCTCTATCTCATCCATTGGGGACCCTGTGCTCAGTTCAATGGCTGGCTGAGAGTTTCTCCCTCTGTATTTGTCATGCACTAGCAGAGCCTCCCAGGTGACAGCTATATCCAGCTCCTGCCTGTAAGCACTTTTGGGCATCCACAATAGTGTCTGGGTTTTGTAATTATATATGGGATGGATTCCTAGGTGGGGTAGTATCTGGGTGGTCTTTCCTGCAGACTCTGTTCCACACTTTATCTCTACTTCTATGGGTATTTTGTTCCTCCTTTTTAGAAGGATTGGAGTACCCACACTTTGTTCTTCCTCCTTCTTGGACATCATTTGATATGTGGATTGTGTCTTGGGTATTACAAGCTTCTAGGCTAATATCCACTTATCAGTGAGTGCATACCATAAGTGTTATTTTTGGATTGGGTTAACTCAATCAGGATGATATTCTCTGGTTCCATTCACTTGCCTAAGAATTTGATGAATTCATTTTGTTTTTTGTTTGTTTGTTTTTCTGTTTTTGTTTTTGGTATAGAATAGAATTTATTCAGGGAAGAGGATGTGAGTTAATGATGTAGTGGAGGGAGAGAGAGGGAGAGAGAGAGAGAGAGAGAGAGAGAGAGAGAGAGAGAGAGAGAGAGAAGTGGAGGAGTGGAGGCCAGCCATGACCATGTAGAGAGAGGGGGGAGGGGAGGAGAGTCCAAGAGGGCCAGAGAGGTGAGAGTGCCAAGAGGCAAAAGCGAATGCATTGTTTTAATGGCTGAATAGTACACCATTGTGTATATATATCACATTTTCTGTATCCATTCCTCTATTGAGGGACATGTTGGTTCTTTCTAGTTTCTGGCTATTATAAATAGGGCTGCTATGAACATAGTGGAGCATGTGTCCTTATTACATGTGGGAGAATCCTCTGGGTATATACCCAGGAGTGGTATAGCAGGGTCCTCCAGTAGTATTTTGCCCAGTTTTTTGAGGAACCACCAGACTGATTTTCAGAGTGGATGTACCAGCTTGCAATCTCACCAGCAATAGGGGACTGTTCCTCTTTCTCCACATCCTCCACAGCACCTGCTATCACCTGTGTTCTTTATTTTAGCCATTCTGACCTATGTGAAGTGAAATTTCAGGGTTGTTTTGATTTGTATTTCCCTGATAACTAAGGATGTTGAACATTTCTTTAGGTGTTTCTTAGCCACTTGTTATTCCTCAGGTGAAAATTCTTTGTTTCGCTCTGTACCCCATTTTTAATAGTTATTTGGTTCTCTGGAGTCTAACTTCTTGAATTCTTTGTATATATTGGATATTATCCCTCTGAAGAGTTGGTAAAGATCTTCCCCAATTTGTTAGTTGCCATTTTGTCCTATTGACAGAATCCTTTGCTTTACAGAAACTTTGTAATTTATGAGGTCCCATTTGTCAATTCTTGATCTTAGGGCATATGCTATTGGGTTTCTGTTCAGGAAAATTTCCCCTGTGCATATAAGTTCAAGGCTCTTCCCCAATTTTTTCTATTACTTAAAGTATGTCTGGTTTTATTTGGAGGTCCTTGATTCACTTGGACTTGAGCTTAGTACAAGGGGATAAGAATAGATCAGATTGCATTCTCCTTAATGCTAGCCACCAGCTGAGCCAGCACTATTTATTGAAAAGGCTGTCTTATTTCCACTGGATGATTATAGCTCCTTTGTCAAAGATCAAGTGAACATAGGTGTGTGGGTACATTTCTGGTTCTTCAATTCTATTCAACTGATCTACCTGCCTGTCACTGTACCATTACCATGCACTTTTTAACAATATTGCTTTGTAGTACTGCTTGAGGTTGGGTATACTGATTCCCTGAGAAGTTCTTATACTGTTGAGAATAGTTTTAGCTATCTTGTTTGTTTTTTGTTATCCCTTTTTCAGTTTGAAAATTGTTCTTTCTAGCTCTATGAAGAATTGAGTTGGGGTTTTGATGGGGATTGCATTGAATCTGTAGATTGCTTTCAGCAAGATGGTCATTTTTACTATATTAATCCTGCCAATCCACCAGCATTGGAGAGAACTTTCCATTTTCTGAGGTCCTCTTTGATTTCTTTCTTCAGAGATTTGAAATTCTTCACATAAGGATTTTTCACTTGTTTGGTTAGAGTCGCCCCTATATGTTTTATATTGTTTGTGACTATTTTGAAGGAAGTCATTTCCCCAATATCTTTCTCAGCCTCTTTATTCTTTGAGTAAAAGAATTCTACTGATTAACTTGAGTTAATTTTATATCTGTTCACTTTGCTGAAGTTGTTTATCAGATGTTGGAGTTCTCTAGTGGAGTTTTTTTGTTCACTTAAGTATACTATCATATCATCTGCAAATGGTGATATCTTGACTTCCTATTTTCCTATTTGTATGCCTTTGACCTCCATTTGTGGTCTAATTGCTCTTGCTAGAACTTCAAGTACTATATTGAATAGATACGTAGAGAGTGGGCAGCCTTGTCTGGTCCCGATTTTAGTGGGAATGCTTCAAGTTTCTCTCCATTTAGTTTGATGTTGGCTACCAGTTTGCTGTATATTGTTATACTTTGTTAGGATATGGGCCTTGGATTCATGAACTTTTCAAGAGTTTTATCATGAAAGGATGCTAAATTTGTTAAATGTTTTTTCAGCATCTAATGAAATGTCCATGTGATTTTTATCTTTGAATTTGTTTATGTAGTGGATTACATTGATGCATTTATGAATATTGAACCATCCCTGCATCCATGGTATGAAGCCTACTTGTTCATGGTGAATAATAGTTTTGATGTGTTCTTGAATTAGTTTGGCAAGAATTTTATTGACTATTTTTGTATCATTATTCATAAGGGAAATTGGTCTAAAGTTCTCTTTTTTGTTGGATTTTTGTGTGGTTTTGGTATCAGGGAAATTGTGGCTTTTTAGAAAGAGTTGGGTAGTGATCTTTCTGTTTCTATTTTGTGAAATAGTTTGAAGAGTATTGGTGTTAGGTGTTCTTTGAAGGTCTGATAGAATTATGCAGTAAAACCATCTGGTCCTGGTTTTTTTTTGGGGGGGCGGGGGGGTTGGTTGGAACACTTTCTATGACCACTACTATTTCTTTACTGGTTATGGGGATGTTTAGATGGTCAATTTGATCCAGATTTAATTAGGGTATTTGGTATCTGTCTAAGAAATTGGCCATTTCCTACAGATTTTCTAGTTTTGTTGAGTATAGGCTTTTGTAGTAGGATTTGATTTTTTGAATTTTTTCAGTTTCTGTGGTTCTATCTCCCTTTTCATTTCTAATTTTGTTAATTTGGTTACTGTGTCTGTGCCCTCTGGTAAGTTTGCATAAGTGTTAATCTATCTTGTTGATTTTCTCAAAGAACCAGCTCCTGGGTTTGTTGATTATTTGTATGGTTCTTATTGTTTCTAATTGGTTGATTTCAGCCCTGAGTTTGATGATTTCCTGTCTTCTACTCCTCCTGGGTGAAATAGCTTCTTTGTGTTCCAGAGCTTTCAAGTGTGCCATTAAGTTGCTAGTATATGCTCTCTCCAGTTTCTTTTTGGAGGCACTCAGGGCTATGAGTTTTCCTTTTAGCACTGCTTTCACTGTGTCCCATTAGTTTTGTTATGTTGTTCCTTCATTTTCATAAAATTCTAAAATGTTTTTGATTTCTTTCCTTATTTCTTCATTGACCAAGGTATCATTTAGTAGAGCATTGTTTAGCTTCATGTGGATGTGGGCTTTCTGTTCTTTTTGTTGCTATTAAAGACCACCCTTTCTCCATAGTGATCCAATAGAAGGCATGGGATTAGTTTGATATTCTTAAATCTGTTGAGGTATGTTTTTTGACTAATTATATGGTTGATTTTGGTAAAGGTACGATGAGGTGCTGAAGAGAAGGTATATTCTTTTGATTTAGGATGAACTGTTCTATAGATATTTATTACATATTTTTGGTCTATAACTTCTGTGAGTTTCACTGTGTCTTTGTTTAGTTTGTATTTCCCTGATTTGTCCATTGATGAGAGTGAGGGTGTTGAAGTCACCCACAATTATTGTGTGAGGTGCAATGTGTGTATTTTGAGCTTTAGTAAAGTTTATTTTATGAATGAGGTTGCCCTTGCATTCAGAGAATAGATGTTCAGAATTTAACGTTCTTTTTGGTGTATTTTTCCTTTGATGGGTATGAAGTGACTTTCCATGTCTTTTTTGATGACTTTAGGTTGAAAGTCAATTTTATCTGATATTAGGATGGCTACTCCAGCTTGTTTTCTGGGACCATTTGCTTGGAAAATTGTTTTCCAACCTTTTACTCTGAGGTAGTGTTTGTCTTTGACACTGAGATATGTTTCCTGCATGCAGCAAATGCTGGGTCCTGCTTCTGTATTCAGTCCATTAGTCTGTATCTTTTTATTGGGGAATTGAGTCCATTGATGTTAAACAATATTAAGAAATAGTGATTGTTGCTTCCTATCATTTTGGATGCTATATTTTTTGAGTGGTTATCTTCTTTTGGGTAGGAATAAGAGGATACCAGAATGGAAAGGTATGCACGGAGAGATAACCCTTTCTATGTACACATAATTCCACCCAGTAGTATCACTGTTAATATGATTTTCTCTTCCTTTATCTCACTAAGTGCATGCACACTCAAGTTGGGAAGCAGATTGAGCTGCAGAATAGATTTGCTTGACTTCTACTTCCGTCTCAATGTGAATATTTTTGAACTGTTAACTTGCTGTGAGTTATCACAGTGGTTCTTACTCTACTTTTGATTACTGTAATTGAGTAACAGAGAAATTCATACATGGATACATGAGGTGTTGCTCAGTACTCATTATCTCCCTTCTGTCCTCAGCTGCTCTTACACAAGTACAGCCTCATGAAGGCAACAAAGACACTGATCTTGTTTGCTTATACATAATTACAAATAAGAACTCTTAGAGCTAGATTCAACAGCCAGTAGAAAAACAGATGAGCATCATTGATGATAATGTATAAACAGCTTAAATTCAGAGGTAGATTCATCAGTCATCTTCTCCAGATAAACAGGAGCCATTTCTCCCTGCATCTGATCACTGCAAGCACTCTAGTTGCATGGATGTTACTACTGAAGTAAGACTGGGCAACTTCAGTGAAAGAGATGGGAAATCTACCTGCACATGAATTCATGACCAGAAGGGGGCATAATGGAAACAAGTATCCCTAGCAGAGAGATGTGCTGGGCGTGTGTGTGGGGGAGGGGGGATGGACTCTGTATTTATCCTCTGTAGTATCAGTTCTTAACTTGCATGTACCTATTGTGATTAACATGTAACATTTCCATACTCAAACACTGTATATTCCATGTTAAACATTTCAAAGATTTATATGTTCTAGATTATATATCTCTATCTCTGTCTCTGTCTCTGTCTCTATCTATATCTCTATCTATATATCTATATCTATCTATGTCTTCTTTTTGCAATCTCCTGAAAACAGTTTATTTCCATAATGTATTTATTGTCATGGTACTGCAATAACCATTTATGTATATATGCTTCTGAGATATATTTAGTTTTAATCATTTGGGTGCTTTTTCTAAGTATGTAAGATGTTGGACTGATATATGTTAAATATGCATATATATATATATATATATATATATGGAAAGGAGGCTATAAATTCTAATAACTTAGCTGTTTTTAAAATTTATCATCAGTATTGTCATCATGGTAAACACATTAAATCTATCTGTTAAACGTGTCACAATTGGGGCCATTGTCTCAGGCTGCAAATCTGTTTAGAGCAGAGGCTGTTATATCCACAGCCTCTGCACAAGGTTCATTCATGCAATGTGGGACAAATTTCCTCCGACAGCATTAGAACTGGCCTTCAGCAGCCGATTACTGACCCATATATCTTATCTCACGCAGGGCTAGGTCATATCCAAGATGTACCCTGATCATGAATATGCAAATAATGTGAGTCTTTCGTCGTAAATATCAGGGTGTCTACACCCTACAAAAATATAAGATCACTCTCTTCTCTACAGTCACTGAGTACACAGAACCTCACCATGGGTTGGAACTACATCATCCTCTTTCTGGCAGCAACAGCTACATGTAAGGGTCTCACAGTAGCAGGCTTGAGGTCTGGCCATACACTCAGGTGACAATGATATCCACTATGTCTTTTTCTTTACAGGCATCCACTCCCAGGTACAGCTGCAGCAATCTGGGGCTGAGCTGGTTAGGCCTGGAACCTCAGTGAAGGTGTCCTGTAAGGCTTCTGGCTACACATTCACTGACTACAACATTCACTGGGTGAAGCAGTCTCAAGGAATGAGCTTTGAGTGGATTGGAGTTATTAGTCCTTACTATGGTAGTACGGACTACAATAATAAGTTCAAGGGCAAGGCCATGTTGACTGTAGATAAATCCTCCAGCACAGCCTACATACAACTCAGCAGCCTGACATCTGAGGACTCTGCAGTCTATTACTGTACAAGACACAGTGGTGCAACCACATCCTGTGTGTGTCAGAAACCCTGGAGTTGCAGTAAGCTGTTCTTGGACTTAGATGACTCGAGAAGATTAGCATGAAGTCTTGCTCAGATGCAGTCATTTCATGTTGTCCATTTCAGTGATATTTGTCAACTTTGCAAAAGGATATCTATGAATCATGTGACACTGATTTAGGATGCCCTTTCCTTGTCAATCTCTTCACCAAGGACCACCACCATTGAAAATGTTTCTTCTTTAATAAAACAACAAAAAGGTAAACTTTGATTATGCATGGTAAAAATATCTTTGGATCCTGAGAAACACTACAACTTTCATTGAAATATCTGGGAATAAAGTATGAATATTTGTACTGTAGAATCCCACCAACTTCTAGGAAACATAAACGTCCTTTCACAGTCTTAAGTAGATTCTAGGTGTTTTGCTAACTCTTTCTGTGAGGTGCAGTAGAATTTCTAGGCTCTTAGAATGTAAGAACATTTATATCAGAATAATGATAGCTGCATTGTTCCTTCTGGGGTAAAGTCGAACATTCCTTTGACAGGGCATTCAATATGATTGTAGGAAAGCTGGAAAAGAACACTCTGAAATAATGGTTATGGAGCAGATGGATATTCAGTGACTACTATGACAACCCCAAGTTTAATTCTCATAGGTTCTATATACTTTACATTATCATGGGAAACAAAGACATAATCTAGCAGAGACAATGTCTGACATACATTGGATATTTATTCCCATCCAGAAGCCTCCCAGTTCTTTCCTACAAGGTTAGCAGAATATTCAGCCCTTCTGCATTGAGTCTGCCTGACAGGTGCTTAAACAGATGCAGGCAAAATGGCTCCTGACACAAACCCACATAGATGCAATTCCTATATGACAGACAAAAATAATATTAAATTATTTTTCACAGAACTCATTTATAAACTCAATGTATGTTTTACTAATTGAGGTAGATTCTGAGGTGATATATAAATATCTGGCCCAGTAAAAGTGGTCCCATTCTCAATAAACAGCCCTATAGTCATAAGCCTTTAGAGATCATGGACTTATTCTAAAAGAACATCAATTCTCACAGTTTGTTGTATTCCTGGTGCCCGTCTTGCCCCATGGAGTATTTGGGAAAGTGTTTGTCTCTAGATCTAGAGTTCTTGTGCTTATGGTGATTTTTTTTGTTAATTATTTATTTATTTTGTCCTATTCTGCTTTGTTTGCTTTTCTTTAATCTTATTTTGTTTTCCTTTTTATTATTTTTAGGATCTATTTGTTTTTCTACTTAGATGAAGAAAGGAAGTTCAGGTGGCAGATGATGAGGAAGGAGTAAAAGAGGACAATTCTGTAATCAGAATATATTACATGAAAAATTTATTTTCAATAAAAAGTAAAAGGATTCTAAGAAAAATTGTAAAGGATTCTAATATCCTCTTTGTTGTGTAAATATCACAGATGTCCAATGCCCATATTTTAAGACTCCTGTCTCTGTTCGAATTGTTCAAAGGGTTTTCAGAGGGCATGATTTAAAAGACTTAAGAATGAGGCATAAATAAAATGCATAATGCTAAGGTGTGTAAAATAAGTAATATTACATTTGGGTTTTAGCTGGTTTGGTCGTGTGTGTGTGTGTGTGTGTGTGTGTGTGTGTGTGTGTGTTGTGTGTTGTGTGTTGTGTGTTGTATTTTTTGTAATGAATTTTCCATTATTTTTCTTTAAGTAGATAGAGTAATATCTTCTGGGAGGACTTTTGGGGACAGGGGAAATTTTCCTGAACAGAACACTATAGCTTATTCTCTAAGATCAAGAATTGACAAATGGGACCTCATAAAATTATAAAGTTTCTATAAGGCAAAGTACACCGGCAAAAGGACAAAATGTCAACCAACAAATTGGGGAAAGAGCTTTACCAATCCTACATCCGACAGAGGGCTAATATCCAATATATACAAAGAACTCAAGAAGGTAGACTCCAGAAAGCCAAATAAATCTCTTAAAAAATAGGTTACAGAGCTAAACAAAGAATTTTCACCTGAGGAATATTGGATGGCTGAGAAGCACTTAAAGAAATGTTTAACATCCTTAGTCATTAGGGAAATGCAAAACAACCCTGAGATTTCACCTCACACCAGTCAGAATGGCTAAGATCAAAACTGCAGGAGAAAACAGGTGTGGTGAGGACATGGAAAAAGAGGAACACTCCTCAACTGTTGGTGGGGTTGCAAGCTGGTACAACCACTCTGGAAATCAGAAAACTGGGAATGATACTATTTGAGGACCCCACTATACCACTCCTGGGCATATATGTAGAGGATTCCCCAGCTTGTAATAAGGACACATGCTCCACTATGTTCATAGGAGCCCCATTTATAATATCCACAACCTGGAAAGAACCCAGATGTCCATCAACAGAGGAATGGATAGAGAAAATGTGGCATATTTACACTATGAAATACTACTCAGCTATTAAAAACAACAAATTTATGAAATGAATTGGGCAAGTGGGTAGAACTGGATAATGTCATCTTGAGTGAGGTGACCCAATCACAAAAGAACACACATGGCATGTACTCACTGATAGGCAGATTGTAGCCCAGAAACTTGGAATACCCAAGAAACAATTCACATATCAAATGATGCCCAAGAAGAAGGAAGGAGAGGCCCCTGGTCCTGGAAAGGCTTGGTGCAACAGTGTAGGGGAATACCAGGACTGGGAAAGGCAAAGCGGGTAATTTGGGAAGGGGCAGAGAAGAGGGCTTGTCAGACTTTCAGGAAGGGGGGTCGGAACCAGGAAAGGGGAAATCATTTGAAAATAAAGAATATATCAAATAAAAGAAGAAAAAATAAGTCTTCAAAATTAAAAAAAGAAACTAAAAAGTTATTTTAATGCTATAATCCTTTAATAAAACAAAATTATTTGTTTCCTCCTATGTCCCTGATCTATCTAATCACAAGTTCTTGTTCAAACAAACATTTTTAGGTATGAATAACATTTCATTTTATGGGCCCTGAATCAAACAGATCTTAGTTGATCTCTCCCACA
Source organism: Apodemus agrarius (assembly GCA_964023405.1). NCBI lineage: Eukaryota > Metazoa > Chordata > Mammalia > Rodentia > Muridae > Apodemus > Apodemus agrarius. The sequence goes on from OZ030011.1 coordinate 5,801,853, forward strand.
AGATTTATACTATTTTTGTAATAGTGTGGTAATAGGAAAAAGATCTGCAGGCAACAATAATATTGAAGCTTAAGTTGTGGTTATGTAGATCCTATTTTTACAATGTTCTCGTGACTATGAGGGATGGTTTTGTATCTAAAGTTCTTGAACCTTACCGTGCAGTGTACTGTGAGATTAAGCCTGGTAAGGTTGAGCTAAGGATAGAAGCTCCAAAGACTCTCAATGGACGGTAGGATATTTGTCTTCTCCAGGCCCCAGGTCCCTGTGATGTAGCTGCAGCTCCCTGTAGAGAGATTTGTGGCTATCAGTCTTGTATGGGCAGCATTACCAAGCCCTTCCACATGTAGATGAGGCATTCCTTACATCGCAGACAAAGCCAATAAAAAGCACCTACTGTCTAACCACAGCCAACACCAAAATTATTTATAAGATCCTATCCAGAAGGAATAAACATATGTGAGAATTACTCCTTTGTCTGAGAGTGTCTATCCAAAGAGCTTTAACACCACCAGAACAGCTCTCCTGAAAATTTCTTGACACCTATAAACCCCTTGTTGAGTAGACAGCCTTCTGCTTGCTCAACCTGGCTTGGCTCATCACATAACTGCCAGAGCAGCATCTAAGAGCAATAGCACTGACAGCAGTGGTATACACAGAAGCAGCAGCAGCAGCAGCAGCTATAGCAGCAGTGGTGGTGCCTGAGGCTATCCTCCCTACTTACATCCTTTTCCCTTTGCTTGAACTCTTCCACTTGGCCCAGCAACAGCTCTCCACAGAGAGCTTCTAGTACACAGACCCACAGATACTAATGGGGCCTTGTACATAGAGGTAAGCAGGCCATAAAATACAGGAGACAGTAAGGCTGGGTAATGATCTATGGAGGGAGAATACTGGGACAATCATTCTGGGGAAATAGGGTTAGGTCTTCCCTACAGAGTGTGAAAAGGTTACTAGATTGTTAAGTACCTCTGCTCTCACGTTTCTGGATTGAGAGGATATTTGATTTTATCTTCTCCAATGAGGAGACATCCCTATGTGATTAAAATCCCTGGTTCTATTTGTGCTTCTCTCTGAATACAAGGACCTCATAACTTCTACAATTACTATGTCAATACCATCAGTAATATTGTTGAATATTTTTTACATTGGTCAGTGAAAGTATAACTTCTAAATAATTTAGTTGTAGAAAGTCTGAGGAGCATGTGTACAGAGGTCTGTTTACTGACTCTACCCAGAGTTTATTCTCAGTTAACCACATACAAAACCAGGAAACTCCTATTTCCTATTCAGTCAGTCTTTCCCTTGACTGATACAAGATTGGAAGATCACTGTAGTTGGTTCTAAAATCTCTGTTAACATCCTGAGAATACTACAGAATCTGAAATGACGCAATACCTTCCCAGTCCCCATGAAAATAGTTTATCTTTTCTTATTTATTGACTGATTTATTTTTTTACACTCCATATTATATTCCTCCCTGTCCACCTTCTGAATGTTCCACATACCATACCTCTTTCTGACCCTGCTGTCTCCACATGGAGGTCCACACCTCCTACCCCACCTGACCTCTAAACTCCCAGAGCCTTCTATCTCTTAAGAGTTAAATGCATACTCTCTGAATAGACACAGACCCGGCAGTACTCTACTGTATGTGTATTGTGGGGGGCTCATATCAGCTGGTATATGCTGCCTGTTTGTTGGTCGAGTGTTTGAGGGATTTCATGGGTCTAGATTAATTGAGACTGTTGGTCCTCCTACTGGGTTGTGCTTCTCCTTACAGATTCGTTGAGTCTTCCCTAGTTCAACAAAAGGGGTCAAATGCTTCTGTACATTGGTTGGTTGCAAATATCTTTATCTGATTCCTTCAGCTGATTGTTTCATCTTCTGGAGTATGGTAGTTTATTTTATGGTATTTTATTTTATGGTAGTTTATTTTATGGTAGTTTAGAATGACTGTCACAGTAGGAATAATAGAACCTAGGGTAAGTCTAACCAAGGAAGTTAAAACATGTATGACAAAACTTCATATATTTGAAAAAATTAAAGTATATAGTGGAAAATAGAAAGGTAGACCTTTCTCATGGATTAGTAGAGTTAACCTTGTAACAAAAATGTTCATCCTACTAAAAGCATTCTGTAGATCCAACGTAATACCCAACAAAGTTACAAGACTGTTCTTTACAAATCTTGAATGAATAAGACTCACCTTCATATAGAAAAACAAAACAAAAAAAGGCCAGAACATGTAAAACAATCCTTTATAATAAAAGAATACCCAGAGTCATGGCCATCTCTGGAAGAAACTAGACTACCAAGCTGTAGAAATAAATACAGCATGGTATTGGCATATAAACAAACAGGTTCATAAATGGAATAGAATGGAAGATCCAGACATAAATCCACACACCTATGGAAATCTAATTTTTGATAAAGAACCCAAAATACACAAAGAAACAAAGAAACCATCCTCAACAAATGGCACTGGTATACCTGAATTTCTCCATGTAGAAAAAACATAAATAGATCCATATCTATTGCCCTGCACAAATAACTAGATCACATGGATCAAATACCTTAGCACAAAGCCAGATATCTTGAGACTAATAGATGAGAAAGTGAAAAATAGTCTAGAAAATACTGATACCAGAGAAGATTCCTGAACAGAATACCAATAGCACAGGTGCTAATAACAACAGTCAATAAATGTGAACTGAGAATGTGAATGAAACTGAGAAGCTTCTATAAGGCAAAGGACATTGACAATAGGACAAAGTGGTAGCCTACAGAATGGAAAAATGTTTTCACCAACTCCATATCTAATAGAGGTTTAATATCCAAAATATATAAAGAACCCAAGAAATTAGACTTCAAGAAAATCAATAATCTAATTCAAATACAGGGTGTTGAGCTAAATATAATTTGCAACAGAGGAATCACATATGACAGAGAAGCACTTAAAGAAATTTACAGTATCCTGAGCTGACAGGGAAATGCAAATCAAAATGACTATGAGAGTCCATCTGACATCTCTCAGAATGGCTAAGTTTAAAAGTATGCTGATGAGGATGTGGAAAAAGGTGAAAAATCTTACATTGCCCATAGGATTGAAAAATTGTGTAGATACTTTGGAAACCAATATGGTGGTTTTTCAAAAAAATGGGAATAGATTTACCTCTAGATACAGCTATACCACAACTGGGAATATACAAATAAGAACATTTTATCCAACTATTGTTCAACTATGTTCATAGTTGTTTTGTTTGTAATTGCCAGAAACTGGAAACAACTTAGATATTCCTAAATCAAAGGATGGAAAACAGGAAAAGAAACTGTTGTACATTTACAGAATGAAGTATTACTTAACTGTCAATACAATACCACCACCACCAAAACTACCACCCCATCAAAAATAACAGCAAACAATCACCAGAACATTTTCAGACAAAGGAATTGAACTAGAAAAATCATGCTGGTGGGATTGCAAGATGGTACAACCACTATGGAAATCAGTCTGGCAGTTCCTCAGAAAATTGGGCATGACATTTCCAGAGGACCCTACCATACCACTCCTGGGCATATACCCAGAGGATTCCCCTGTAAGCAACAAGGACAAATGCTCCACTATGTTCATAGCAGCCTTATTTATAATAGCCAGAAGCTGGAAAGAACCTAGATGCCCCTCAATGGAGGAATGGATAAAGAAAATGTGGTATATTTATACAATGGAATACTACTCAGTAATTAAAAACAATGAATTCATGAAATGTGTAGCAAATGATTGGAACTGGAAAATATCATCCTAAGTGAGCTATCCCAATCACAAAAGAATACACATGAAATGCAATCACTGGTAAGTGGATATTAATTAGCCCAGAAGCTCTGAATACTCAATATACAATTAGCTAATCATATGATTCCCAAGAAGAAGGGAGGAAAGGGCCCTGGTCCTGAAAAGACTTGATTCAGTGTCATAGAGGAGTACCAGAACAGAGAAATGGGAGGGGGTGATTGGGGAATGGGCAGAGGGAAGAGGACTTAAGGGACATATGGTGAGGGGAGGGGACTGGGAAAGGGGAAAGCATTCAGAATGTAAACGAAGAAAATAGAAAATTAAAAAAAGTGTAATGATAAATAAATACAAATGAAAAGGAATGAAGTTAAAAAAGATAAGAAAAGAAATGAAAAGAAAAGAAAAGAAAAGATAAGATAAGAAAAATCATACTGAATGATTTAATCCAGACCGAGAAATACATACGAAAATGGGCTCACTTGGGAATGGATATTATCTGTAAAGTAAAGGATAATCAAGTTACAATCTATGGATCCCAATAGCATAAGTAACAAGAAGGATTCCAGAGGGGACACATGAATCTCCTTGTAAAGGGGAAAGAGAATGGATATCACCAATATAAATGGGAACAAGAGGGATCAGGTGGTTTGGAATAGGGAGGTATAAAGTACTGGAATAGACTACTGGAATCCAGTGCCATTTCTGGGTCAAGAAAGTACTCTAGTGTGTAGTGAGCCATTTTTATGGTATCAGGAATTGCACACTACCCCCCACACACACACACCCTCCTTGGGTACAATATAGCCTTTGAGGTTCTGACCCATTGTTCTTCTAAGAGCCTGGGGCAGAGCAGTGGGATAGAGGTGAAGTCTTTGATCTGCCAGACCTACAATCAAGCAGGCTACCCACTGAGCAGAGTGGGAAGGAGGTTCTCACTCCAAAAGTTTAAATATGCAGGTCAAAAAAATAAAACTTGAGTCTTGAGCAAGAAATCAAGACTTGACTCCATATGTTCCCCTTTGAAAGAGTTAACTCAGAAACTTAAAAAAGGTTCAGGGGCTGGGTTGCATTTCTCAGACCACAATGGGGAGGGAGAGACTTACCTAGGGGTGAGGACACATTCTGAAGGACTGACCCTATTGACCATTGGACATTTACCTCATCCTCTAGTGGGCCAATCTGTTTGAGTATATTGCCGTTCTGTCAATCACATTGTGCCTAATGGAGTCTTCCTGGGGCTCTGTATAAAAAGTCCTTACACAGTGACTGTAGCGTGCAAGTATTTTTTGTTGTTGTTTATTTCTTTTCTTTCTTTCTTTTTTTTTTTGGATTTAGTTTTTTCGAGACAGAGTTTCTCTGTATAGCCCTGGTTGTCCTGGAACTCACTCTATAGACCAGGCTAGCCTCGAACTCAGAAATGCACATGCAAATATTTTTCATAAAGTTCCTCATGCATTTTGCAGCGATTCTGTCTCCGCGTGGTTCACTCAGAGGTCCCCAGTAAGTTAAGACTTTTTGGTTTTATTACCTTGTCATCCTGTTCCCTATCCCCAGCTCTTCTTCCAGAGAACCCAGTAAACACAATGAAAACTCCCAAGGGTGACCCTAAATAATACTACTAGTAATGGTGGATATGAAGCTGACCTGTCCATCTACTGTAACCAGGCAAGACTTCCAGTAGAGGGACTGGGATACCAACACAGCCAAAAAATCCTTTGGCCTACACTTTGTCCTGCCTGTTAGGTGTTCTGGGGTAAAGATGGAACAAAGATCGTGTCACCAACCATTACTGGTACAGCTGGAGACCCATGATATGAGAGGTCCTCCACCCCTGACACTACTTGGAAAGCCAGGACCCAGAAGTTGGATACACTCCCGAGATTTAGGAGAGAACCATAGAGGACTGCTATATATATGCAAAGAAAATGGCAACTATAAACAACAGCAACAACAAACAAACAAACAAAACAATAAAATGATTTATTGTGACATTCTATTATACTTGCAGATATCTCTGAAGAGTTGGCTCACAGTATCCAAGAACTGCTCCAACAACTTTGCATACTGTTGGTTCTGAGACCTGTGACATCATATAGGCGACAATTAGTGCAGCCCCGCAAGCATAGGCCTGTTACCAAGGCAACCATGTACCCAGAATTCAATGGGCCTACCTCTTTTACCTGTAATTTAAATTACCACCCATATAAAAGGGTAGCGTTTCTCCCCCTCTTTCTCTTTTTCTCTTTACTCCCTGCCTTCTCTCTACCATGCTCACCTGTACCCCTATCTTAAATAAAGCCTCGTGGAGTTGTCTGGTCTAGTATTATTGTGGCGGCCCACATCTCCCGGCTTCTTTGCTGGGGCTCATGGCACAGGCGGTTCCCGCTGGCTGCAGGTCACTGAACTGCGTGGGAAAAACCAACACATACTATCAGGAGAAAGGTGATAATTCACTTAGCTACACACCCTGTGACTTACCTGTCTTTGTGATATGCTGCTGCATTAGTGGCAGAAATATTGTGGATACAGTCAAATATTATCTGCTTAGATTACAAACTCATTCCCTGAGATGAAACCTGTCCCTGGCATTGCTACGGTTACTGAGATCCTGAGACGGACTAGGCTATGGTCCTAGGAAAACCCAAATACTTATTTTTCTGATAAAGGTCCATACAATCAAATGTTTCATAATTATGTAACATATATACACTTAAATTTTTGTCTACTCTACAATTATGAAGAAAACTTCTCACAGTAAGTTTGAGCTAACTTAAAGAGACAAAAATGGACATTGTATAGAGAATGAGAGAGATTGGGATTGTCCTTATCAAACCTTCTCAGGACTCAGGGTCCAATGCAAATAGTGAGTTGTTGGATGACTCCAAAGATACAGGCTCTGCCAGACACCATAGAACTGATGAGCATATGAAGTCACTAGACTCTGGAAGCAAGCAAAAGCTTTGATAGTTTCAAGTCAGGTGGGTTTCAGTGCTAAGCTGGATCCGATGACATGGACTCTCACTCCCAGTCAAGATGGTATCAGTAATTTGGACCTACTTGCAGTGAAAACTCATTCTTCTTTAATGCTATTCCACTGGCTGTTAACTATATACTTCAGGACCAGCCCCATGACATTAAGCCATTTCCTGTTTGTAGAATCCATTCTCTTAACTCAGTTGCCTTCTCTGTCACAATGGCAGAAGAAACACCCAGCTTTACAAAACTTCCAGGCCCCATAGTGGGGGATACAGCGATACAGCAGAAGGATTGTACATCCTCTCAGAGGAGACATTTAGAGGAGATGGGGGCTGGCTTGTGGGAGTGGAAACCTGGCAGGGATAAGAGTGATATAAACAGGATATACTGTATATTAAAAAACAAGAGAGAGAGAGAGAGAGAGAGAGAGAGAGAGAGAGAGAGAGAGAGATGTTTAGGGTTGGGTGGGTAGTAAGCAGAGAAATATCTCAAGGAGATGGAATTAAGAACAATAAGATCAGAATGTAATATATGAAAACATTTTATTTATTGTTTTCTGATTTTTTTTTCAGTTACCAATTCCCAGTTTCACTTTGTCACCATCTTTTCCATTCAGTTTTCCCTCTTTGCTACCTTCTGATTACTCTTTTGGTTATCATTCAGAGTGAGATTCAGGTGTCCTCCCTTGGACACTCCTTATGATCCAATTTCCTTGGGTCTGTGGATTGTAGCATGGTTAGCCTGTACTTTATGACTAATATCCACTTATAAAAGATTACATTACTCTTGATGCTATTTTCAAGTTCCATCCATTTGACTGCAAATTTCATGATGTTCTCATTTTTAGTAACTGAATAGTATTCCATTGTGAAAATGAATCACTTTTTCTGCATCCATTCTCTGGTTCAGGGACATCTGGATTATTTCCAGTTTCTGTTCTCAAAAATTTCTCCTGTGTCATGTGTTCAATTCCTCTTCAATTAGATTCAGTGTATCTTGTTTTATTTTGATGTCCTTAGAAGTAAACTTTGTGCAAGGTGATAAACATTGATCAATTTGCATTCTTCTACATGCTGTGTGCCTCATACCAGCGTAGGTATGCTGCCTGGTTTGTGGTTCAGTGTCTGTAAGCTCCATGGGGTTCATGTTACTTGAGACTGCTGGTCTTCTGGGGTCACCCTCCCCTTCTACTTCTTCAGTTCTTCCCCTAATTCAACCATGGGGGTTCCTTGACTTATGTCCAATGGTTGGGTGTAAACATGTGCATCTACATCTACGTCAGCTGCAGGTAAAGGCTCTCAGAGGATAGCTATGCTAGGCTCTTGTCTATAAGCACATCATAGCATCAGTCATAATGTTTGACCTTGGTGAACCATCTCCTTCATGAGATGGATCCCAAGTTGGGCTTTTCATTGCCTTTCCTTCAGTCTCTTCTCTGTACTTATCCCTATTTTTTCAAAATATAATAAGTGAATCTGGCCTGAAGTTCTCTTTCTTTCTTAGGTCTTTGGGTAATTTTGTTATCAGAGTGACTGTGGCTTCATAGAATGAATTAGGTAGCATTCATACTGTTTCACTTTTGTGGAATATTTTGAGGCATTTGGTATTAGCTGTTATTTAAAGGTCTGATAGAATTCTGCACTAAATTCATTTGGCCCTGGATATTTTGTTTGTCCACTGGTTTTGTTTTGTTTTGTTTGTCTTGCATTTATGATTTGTGGGTTTTTAATGACTACTTGTATTTCCTTATGGGTTATAGGACTGCTTAGATAGCCTACTAGATCTAATTCAAAGTCAGTACCTGAGATCTGTCTAGAAAACCATCTATTTTGTCTATATTTTCTAGTATTGCCACGTATATGCTTTCGTAGTGAAGATTGAGTTTTGTATTTCCTCAGTTTCTGTGTAATGCCTCTGTTTTCCTTTCTGATTTGTTCACGTGGATACTGTCTCTGTGTCATTAGTTAGATTGTGTAATGGTGTATCTATCTTGTTGATTTTCACAAAGAACCAGCTCTTAGTTCGGTTGATTCTGTGTATTGTTTTCTTTGTGATTGGTTGATTTCAGTACTGAGTTTGGCTATTTCCTGCCATCTACTCTACTGGGGTGGGTTTCCTTTTTTTTGTGCTAGAGCTTTCTAGTTGCTTTTAACTTGATAGTATAGGAACTCTCCAATTTCTTTTCTTTTTTTTTTTTCCATTTTTTTAATGTGATATATTCTTTACTTACATTTCAAATGATATCCTATTTTCTGGATTCCCCCTCCCCGAAAGTCCCATAAGCCCTCTTCCCTCACCCTGTTCGCCAATCACTCCCTTACCTTTTCTCTGTCCTGGTATTCTGCTCCACTGCTCCACTGAGCCTTTCCAGGACCAGGGGCCTCTCCTTAGCTTCTTCTTGGGCATCATTTGATATGTGAATTGTTTATTGTGTATTCTGAGCTTCTGGGCTAATATCCGCTTATCAGTGAGCACATATCATGGGTGTTTTTTTGTGATTGGGTTGCCTCAATCAGGGTGGCATTCTCCAGTTCCACCCACTTGCCTAAGAATTTCATGAATTCATTGTTTTTAATAGCTGAGTAGTATTCCATAGTGTAAATATACCACATGTTCGGTATCCATTCCTCGGTTGAGGAATATCTGGGTACTTTCCAGCTTCTAGATATTATAAATAGGGCTACTATGAACATAGTGGAGCATGTGTCCTTACTACATGCTGGGGAATCCTCTGGCTATATGCCCAGGAGTGGTATATGAAGAACTCAAGAAGGTAGACTTCAAAAAGCCAAATAACCCTATTAAAAAGTGGAGTACAAATCTAAAGAAATAATTTTCACCTGAGGAATATCCAATGGCTGAGAAGCACCTAACGAAATGTTTAACATCCTTAGTCATCAGGGAAATGCAAATAAAAACAACAGTTACATTTTACCTCACACCAGTCAGAATGGCTAAGATAAAAAAACTCAGGAGAAAACTGGTGCTTGCTAGGATGTGGAGAAAAAGGAACACTCTGCCACTGCTAGTGGGGTTGCAAGCTGGTACAACCACTCTGGAAATCAGTCTGGAGGTTCCTCAGAAGACTGGGCATGATACTACTAGAGGATCCTGTTATACCACTCCTGGACATATACCCATAGGATTGCACAGCATATAATAAAGACACATGCTCCACTATATTTGTAGCAATTTCTTTATGTAGGCACTTAGTCCTATGAATTTTCCTCTTAACACTGCTTTCACACTGTCCCATGAATTTGGGTATGCTGTATCTTCATTTTCATTGAATCCCAAAAGACTTTAATTTCTTTCTTTTTTCCTTCATGAGAAAGTGATCATTGAATAGAGAGTTGTTCAGTTTCCATGAATATGTGGACTATCTGTTGCTTTTATTGTTATTGAAGTCCAGACTTAGTCTGTGGTTATGTGCTAGAGTGCCAGGGATTATTTCCATTTTCTTGTATTTGTTGAGGTTTGTTTTTACAACCTGACCTAACGGACTCATACTATCTGTTGACATTAAACCCTAACACTATAGCTGGTGCCAAGAAGTGCTTGCTGATAGGAACTTGGCATGGCTATCTCTGGAGAGATTCTGGCAGCTCCTGACTAATACAGATGCATATACTCACAGCCAACCATGCAACTAAGCATAGGGACACCAATGGAAAAGCTCAGATAAGGCTGAAGGAGCTGAACGATATTGCAAGTCCATAGGAAGAACAATATCAACTAACCAGACCACCCAGAGCTCCCAGCCACTAAAACACCAAACAAGGATTATACATGGAGGGATCCATAGCTACAGCTACACATGCAGCATAAGATAGTTTTATATGGCATCAGTGGGACAGGAGGACTTTGGTCTTTGAAGACTTCATGCTCCAGCTTAGGGAAATGCTAGAGTGGAGTAGATGAGTGGGTGGAAGAGCACCGTCAGAGAGGTGAAGGAAGGGGGGATGGCATGAGGGGTTTACACTGTGTAAATTGTGAAGGAAGATATTTTTAAATGCAAATGAATAAAATGATTAAAAACAATTATGTGGTCAATTTTGGAGAAAGTTCCATGATGTGCTGAGAAGAGATATTATTTTGTTTTGGGGTGAAATGTTCTGTAGATATGTGTTATATCCATTTCATCCATAGATTCTGGTAGTTTCACTGTGTCTCTCTTTAGTTTCTGTTTCAATGACTTGTTCATTAGTGAGATTGGGATGCTGAAGTTGCCCACTATTATTGTGTGAGTGTGATGTTCAATGTGTGTTTTGAACTTTAGAAAAAGTTTATTTTATGAATATGGCTGCTGCTGCATTTGGGGCATAGATGTTCAAAATTGAGCCCTCACCTTGGTGGAAGTTTCATTTGATGAGTATGAAGGGCCTCTCCACATCACTTTTAAATACTTTTTGTTGAAAATCTATTTTATTGGTTATTAGAATGGTTACATTGGGTTTTTCCTGGAACCATTTGCTTGGAAACCTTTATTTCCAGCCATTTAATCTGAAGTAGTATTCATCTTTTTCTGGGCTGTGTTTCTTGCAGGCAAAAAAAAAAAAAAAAAAAAAAAAAGAAAAGAAACAAAGAAAAAAAAAGAAAAAAAAGTGGATCCTGTTTGAATATTGAATCTATTAGCCTGTGTGTTTTTATTGGGGAATTGAATCCTTTGAGGTTGAGAGATATTAGAGACCAGTGATTATTACTCCATGTTATTTTTGTTGTTGGGACAGCATTGTATGTGTGTGTGTGTGTGTGTGTGTGTGTGTGTGTGTTTGCGTGTATGTGATTTCCTTGTTTTGGGTTTACTGTGAGATGTTTAATTTCTTGTGTATCTATTGGTGTAATTTTCCTCTTTGTGCTGGAGTTTTCCTTCTAGTATCTTCTGTTTGGATAGATTGGTAGAAATATATTGTTGTATTCAGTTTTGTCATGGAATATCTTGCTTTCTCCATCTATGGTTATTGAGAATTTCCCTGTGCATATTAACTTGCAGTGGCATCTGTGGTATTTTAGGGTCTGCATGACATCTGTCCATGATCTACTAGCTGTTGAGAAATCTGTTGTAATTCTGATAGATCTGCATTCATGTGTTACTTGCACTTTCCCCATACATCTTTTAGTATTGTTTTTCAATTCTGTACATTTAGTGTTTTGATTATTTTATGGTGGGAGAAGTATCTATTCTGGTCCAATCTATTTGGTGTTCCATAGGCTTCTTATATGTTTATGACTATCTCTTACTATTGGTTAGGGAAGTTTTCTTCTATGATTTTGTTGAAGTTTGTAGGTTGCATGTCTATCTCGCCAGCAAGAATGACACGAGACAATCAGGATCCTTCCACAGACGTTTATTGCAGGGTTGATTGCAGAGGCAAAAGACCAAGAAGGGTAGAGCGGTGCATCTTAAATAAGCCTAGGCAGAATGTGTTTCTACCTGATTGGTGCATGCCACGATGCCTCATTAGTATGCTCCGGGTCTGAGCTGCGACCCGCCAAACCTCTACCAGAGCATGTACAGTAGGACGCTGAGTGGAGTAAACAACAACACATTGCTGATTCATCACAGGAAATGGGCGCCATCTTGTAATGGCGAACGTGGCTTCCTACAACTCCCCCTTTTTTGTTTTATAATAAACCAGGCCTAGGGTTGCCGATCAACCATCAGGTTCTTGTTGGACCATCAGGGTTCGAGGTAATCCATAAGTGAACTCATGGCCAACACCCTCTCACGTGCAATGAGATAGTCTCTGTGAGGTGCAAGGGCTTTGGCAAACAGCATGTCACCCATCCTGGTGCAATGTCCTTTTAAGGACTCAGGGTACAAGAGCTGACTTCTGCATGAGTAAAACTAATTCTTAAGCATGGACAGCCATGTTTCAGGGGAAGCACCATTTTCCAATGCAGCAAGTGCCTGTGTAATCACCACCTTGTCGCAGTTTTGTTGGGCACGTAGCTTGCACAGAAACCATAGCAGAAACACTCCTCCACAGCATATTAGGGCACCAAAAAGACAAACTCCCTCCCCCTCTTTAAAGTATGAAAATGCAGAGGTAAGCCAAGAAGTAAAATCTCCAAAGGTAATGGGATCAGCTCGCGTTTCCTTGAGGACAACAATTTGATTTTGAAGTTGTAGCTGCAATTTTTCCAACTTGGCTGTCTAGTGTCTCATCTTTAGTGTGTACTGCACGAGTTAGTCTTGCAGGTACCCAGATAGGGTTGTCTTCACTCTGTGGAAAAACACAGATAGTTCCCCTGGATCTTATTAGAACAGGATCCGGGCCTCTCCATTTGTTAACCAGCACATCCTTTCATTTTACCATCTCTTTTGGTGGAGCTGGCCATTGGCCATGACATTCAGCAGCAGAATGGCCTTGAGTGTCCAGATTTGAAAAATTCAATGTTAGAAGTGCTATGGATATAATGGCTCTAGGGGAGGAGGGTGATAAGCCCTCAATTCCCCCTTTTTGTTTTGTAATATATTGTTTAATCATACGATGAGCCCTCTCAACCATGCCCTGACCTTGGGGATTATAGGGCAAACCAGTGATATGGGTAATTCCCATATGCTGGCAAAATTGTGAGAACTTTATAGAAGTGTAGGCAGGACCATTATCTGTTTTTAAACAGATAATGTTCTAGGCTTTAAGTCAATGTTGAATGACATGAACAGCCTTCTCTCCTGACAAAGGGGTGGCACATATCATGCCAGAACTTGTGTCCACAGAGACATGTGTATATTGAAGCTTACCAAAAGAGGAAATATGAGTAACATCCATTTGCCACATTTGAAGGGGACGTAGGCCCCGTGGGTTAATCTTAATATGAGGCTTAGATAAGAAGTCAACACAATTAGAGCATTGGAGAACAATATTATGAGCCTCTGCTCGACTAACGGAGAAATGAAGGTGCAGGGTCTCTGCTGGGACATGGAATGTGTGGGCAATAAAAAATGGGTGTTGTCGGTGAATCAATTGTTGCTGGATACCTTTAAATATATGAGCAACCTGCCAAAGGGTATCAACTTGTTCCTGCACCAAATCAATTCTTTGATTAAGGATCATTATGCCACCCTTTAGGTGGGCATTAACATTGGCCTGAAACTTCCTAGGTGGGCATTGCAAGACAAAAGCAGTGCCTCACAAGTCTCCACTGAGGCAGCTCTAAGCCTTTTATTTATTCAACTGTAAATTATTCTCTAATCTGAGCCTATTGGCCAAGGCCAGGCCCAACTCTCACCTGTCCTGCAGGGCAGTAGCCTGCAACTGGACCCCATTGTATAAGGGTTGAATAATAAAAGGAACCTGAAATTAGAAGGTTCCCAGAAAAATTCTACTAGCTGTTTTTAGTAGTCATTTCTACAGATTTTTCAAACAGTTTAAAAGTAGCCTGTTTGATACCAAATAAATTCCCATTGAGATCTTCTTTTTTTTAATCTTGGGGAGTTAAATTTTTGTTTTTACCACTGTATTCAATAAAGCTTGTGAAAAAGTGGCAACAGGTCTATACTGGCCAGAGCTGTTTTTATCTTATTCTTGAAATCATCTTAATTGCAAAATATGCGTGAGTTAAGAATCGTAAGCCTTAGATCAGACTCCAAATTTTAGTCTATGGTACACTGGCAGTTATTAACCATAGTTCTTTCTCTTGCAATATTAGATCATAACTACAAGTTTGGAAAGCAAAACCCAATTTTAAACAATTTATTCTCTTTAAAAATCAATGGCAAATTCATTACTTTCACATTACAAAGTTCAATTTAGAAGTATCTTTAAAGGCCTGTTTTTCCTGGGTTGGGTCATGCCACGTGTTTTCGTTTAAGATAACTCCAACCCTGAGTTACCAGTTTTAAATTCTCTTTTTTTTACCAATGTAATAATTTTTAATCATGCCCAATAACTTATAAGCCAATACTCTATAGTCAAAACATGCAAAACATATTTATCTTTAAGACCAATCAGAACCAAAAATGGAACTACATGAATCTTATAAATTTGAACCAAACAATTGTTTTCTAGCTGTAATTCAAGAGAAAAAGCACTTTATACCCAAAAGGAGAAATAGCCATCAGCCTACTTGTCCTAGAACTTAAGCAGCTGCTGGCCCTTTTTAAAAGCAGCTTTTCTCCAGCTGTGCTTGACTCCTAGCTAATTGCAGAGCAACTTAAATCAGCCTCTGCTGTGTAAACTGACACTGGATCAAGAGATGGACTTCCAGCAAATAAAGTTTTTACTTTTTTTTTTTTTTTTTTTTTTTTTTTACATATAACAGAGCAACAGTCACTTGAACCACAAAACAAAAACAAGGACAGACACACATAGACAGATTGGTGCACCAATAGTCAAACAATACACAGAGAGGGAAGAACACTTATACCAGTACTAAGAATATCTCCATTGGGGTCCATAGAGGAAACAGGACGTCTCCATGTTTCCCCTTGTCCCCAGAAGTTTTGAAATCCATTTTCCTTTTCTCATTTTTCCATTGTTCCTTTCTTCTTAACAAATCTTTTCAACTGCTTTAAACTCCTCTCCAACTCTAATTTCTTTCCCTTTAACAGATCCCTTAGAGCCACAACAACTGGATACAAAGTAGAGTTACCCATACTTTCCCTTTTTCTTTCTAGCCTCTTTACCAAGAACTTTATCGCTCCTTCCCGGAGACTTGAATTGGTTCCCTTTACCTGGGACTTACTAGCTGGCTTACTACCTGACTTACTACTCTGACTGCAAAGAGCTCTGAACTGCTTTATACAAACGCAAGTCCTTCTCAGAGCAGTTTATTCAGGATTCTTTTCTTTGTCACTTACCCCCGTCATGTGGTTTTGGATCCTCCTCAGAAGAAACTTCTGAGGGGTCTTCGCAGGCCGTTGATGTAAAGATTCCCGTGTTTTCACACCAGTTGTAGGTCGCAGGTCTATCTCGCCAGCAAGAATGACACGAAACAATCAGGATCCTTCCACAGACGTTTATTGCAGGGTTGATTGCAGAGGCGAAAGACCAAGAAGGGTAGAGCAGTACATCTTAAATAAGCCTAGGCAGGATGTGTTTCTACCTGATTGGTGCATGCCACGATGCCTCATTAGTATGCTCCGGGTCTGAGCTGCGACCCGCCAAACCACTACCCGAGCATGCACAGTAGGGCACGGAGTGGAGTAAATAAAAGCACATTGCTGATTCATCACAGGAAATGGGCGCCATCTTGTAATGGCAAACGTGGCTTCCTACAGAAGATGTTTTCTGCCCCATTGAATTAAAAATCTTTACCATCTTCTAGTCTTATTCTTAGGTTTGGACTATTCATTGTATCCCTAATTTTCTGGAAGTTTTAGGGTAGAATCTTTTTATATTTTGTATTTTCTTAAATTGATGTGTCAATACCTTTTGTGGTATCATCTATGCCTGTGTTATTTCTCTTCCTTGTCTTACATTCTGTTGGTGATGCTTGCATCTGTAGCTCCTGATCGCTTTCCTATGGTTCCCATCTCTAGGGTTGCCTCTATTTCTGACTTCTTTATTGTTCCTATTTCCATTTTTAGGTCTTGGACTATTGTACTCAATTCCTTCACCTGTTTGGTTGTATTTTCCTCTATTTCTTGATAGGATTAATTTTTTCCTCTTTAAATGCTTCTACTGTTTTTCCCATGTTTTCCAGTATTTCTTCAAAGTAGTTATATGCTTCTTACAGGCCTCTATCATCTTCATGAGATAGGATTTTAGGTCAGAATTTTTCTCTTCAGGTATCTTAGAGTATCCAGGGATTGCTGTAGTAGGACAACTGTTTTCTGATGGTGTCAAATTGCATTGGCTTCTGTTGTTTATCTTCTTGGGTTCGCTTTTCACCATCTGGTTATCTCTGGTGTTAAATGGCCTGGGTACCTTAGACTGGAGCAGACCTCCTTGGGAGCAGTTGGAGCTGTGTGACTTGAGTTATAACAGCTTCCTGGGAGGCAAGCTGCCTCTGGTTATGGCAGGACCCCTGTATTCCTGGTTAGAAAGTCCTCCTATAAACCTGGTTAAGGCAGACCTCTTGAGAAATAATCAGGCAGTATATTTTGGAGGTAATAATGCAGCTGTGTGTGGGTTCAGAAGGAGGTGCAGAGCAGAAGGATGACAGGAATCAAGCAGATTTGGATAGATCCTTCATCACCTGGGTTCTGTGTGTATTCTAGCTGTGGCTATTGGAGCTGGAGTACCAATTGTGTCCCTGATTAGGGTAGACCTCCTAGGAGACAGGTAGGCTGTGGAGTCAAGTTGAGACAGACAGGCAGATCTGCCATAGATGCAGGTTGATGTGAAGGTTTGTTTATAATTTTAATTTTTTATAGAATAACTTTTGAAGTAAGACCTAATAAGTTAGTGAATTTCATCAGTGTTTGTTGTTATATCTCCCTTGTGATTTCTGGTGTTGTCTATTTAGATAACGCTCTCAATTTTTTATTAGTTTGGCTAAGGTTTGGTTTGTTATGTTGATTTTTCTCAAAGAACCATCCTGTAATGTCCTTGATATATTTATTGTTCTTTTTGTTTCAAATTGATTGATTTCAACCCTGAATTTGATTATTTCTTGCTGTCTGCTCCTCTTCAGTGTGTTTTTCCCCTTAAGCTTTCAGGTGTACTTTTAAATCTCTAGTACCAGATCTCTCCCATTTCTTTATTTTTTAAATAAATTGTTTTATTTATTTATATTCCAAATGTTTCCCCCTTCCCAGTAGTCCTTCAAAGAGTTCTACACCTCATGTTTCCTCCTCTTTGCATTTGAGAGGGTGCTCCCACCATCTCACTCCTCCTGAGTCCCCCTTCCCTGGGGCATTAATTCTCTACAAGATTAGGAGCATCCTCTCCCACTGAGTCCAGACAAAGAAGTCCTCTGCTATCTTAGTGCCAGGGCCCTCAGTCTAGCTTATATATTGTCTTAATAAGGGTTTGTATTCCCATAGAAACATCATAACCAAGAAGGAATTTGGGGAGGATAGGGTTTATGAGCTTACACTTCATCAAAAAGGGAAGTTACAACAGGAACTCTCAGGAGGCTGGAGCTAATGCAGATACCATGGAGGGTGCTGCTTAATGGCTTGCTTCTCTGGCTTGCTCAGCTTTCTTTCTTCTAGAACTGAAGACTAACATCCCAGGGATATCACCAACCACAATGGACTGTGCCCACCCCCACTATCACTAATTGAGAAAATGCCTTACAGCAAGATCTCTTGGAGGCATTTCCTCAAGGGAGGCTCCTTTCTCTGTGATAACTCCAAGTTGTGTCAAGTTGACACACAAAACCAGCCAGTACATGTATATTCTTTGGTGAGTAACTCAGACTCTCAGAATCATTGCAATTCTATTGTGATTCTCATTGCAAATCTCTCAGATTTGGACCTTTCAAATGGTTGTTTCCTTTGCATTTTCTCTAAGCAGAATTGTCACTAATTATCCATTCTTGTTAATATAGGCACATTTCATCACTATGTTCAAAACTTTCAGCTTCTAAGTGTCAGCCAGGTCCTGAACTGCTTCAACATTTTAGGTATTGATATCACTCCTATATACAATTGGTGTGTAAGGCTTTTTAATTTGTCTATTAAGTAATGTAGGGTATTTACCATGTGTACACAGCCTGATGAAGACTGGACAGAAGCTGTTATCTTCCATTACTACATTTTTAGAAATAGGAATTGCTAGTGCTGGATCTAACAGCCACTAAGGAGGAATTTGGCTTTGGGAGGGATATTATAGTGATATTGGCACAACTGAAAATTGTTGGTGCAGAAATTATTATGCCCAGGTAAACTAGAGACATTTCTCTCTTCTGCTGATCTGAACACTGAAGTTACAGTAACAAGTTTGTTCTTTCTTTCCCTCTTTCTTTCTTTCTTTCTTTCTTTCTTTCTTTCTTCCTCCCTCTCTCCCTCCCTCCCTTTCTTAAGTGTATTAACTGATCTTCTCCTGCTGTGAGTGATATGTGATATCTCTATACTCAAACACCATAAAGATCCTTTGTTTAAAATACTTCAAATGTATGTTTACTTTTTGCTATTTTCTTTTTATAATTTTGGAATAAAAGTTATGTATTTTATTCTAATAACTGATTCCCCTACACAACTAATTCCAGATCCTTTCAACCTTCAAACACACTGTTTTTTCTCTCTGAAGAAAGAAAAAAAAGTAAAAGAAAAGAAAAGAAAAAAATTTAAAGAGGAATTTAAAACAAATACAAAATAAAACAATAAAAAACAAGCAGTAAACACACACACACACACACACACACACACACACAGAGAGAGAGAGAGAGAGAGAGAGAGAGAGAGAGAGAGAGAGAGAGAGATCAATTAAACCACAATTCTATAGCCATGATAGATAGGTAAGGGGTTACACAAAAAGAACAGAAGACGTTGATATTAGAAAAAATGCAGAAAACCTATTGAGTTCATTTTTTAATGGCTATCAACCACTAAGCAT
Organism: Apodemus agrarius; assembly: GCA_964023405.1. NCBI lineage: Eukaryota > Metazoa > Chordata > Mammalia > Rodentia > Muridae > Apodemus > Apodemus agrarius. The sequence continues at coordinate 5,821,071 of OZ030011.1, forward strand.
GTCTTCCATGTTTAAGTGTGTTTAACATCTCCTGTGAGACTCCATTCAAGATAAACTAATTATTCCTTCCTATGTGACTATAAATTGCTGGACTTCATAGTTATGGGTGAGAGACTGTGTCAATTTTTTTCTTTCAGCTTTGGGAATTTATCTGGGTTGATTTGGTTCAGGTTCTGTGTCTGTGAGTTTATATGTACATTAGTCCAATTGTGTCTAGAAGACACTCTTTCCTTAAAGTCATTCACCCCTTCTGGCTCTCACAATCTGCTCAGTTTTAAAACCTTTTAAAAAGTAAGTCCTAACTATGGAGTATTATAGGGAACAAGAACAATGAAATTGCCTCATACTGGTGTGGGCACCTATGGGGACTCTCTGATCATTAACTCAAAGAAACTTTTTCCTGTGTCTCACCCTGTTATGTACAATTAAAAATTCATGAATTCTGGGAAAGTAATGTTTACTTATGCAACTATCTAACAAGTTCTAATTTTAAGAACTTCAGTTATGCACACTAAACTCAGTTTTCTTTCATTTTAATATGTATTTTAAACTCCAGATTTTATTCCCCTTCTATTCTACCCTCTGACTGTTCCACATCCCACACCCCCTCCCTGATCCCCTGTCTCCATGAGAGGGTCCCAGCCCCTGCTCCCCACCCCACCAGACCTCTCAATTCCCTGGGGTATACAGGCTCTTGAGTCTTAGGTACATTTCTCTAACTAAACCCAGACCCAGCAGTCCTTTGCTGTATATGTGTTGGGGGCCTCCTATCAGCTAGTTACTAGACAACTATGAACTGTTCATAATTTCTAGACCTTTTATTTCAGAAATAAAATTGCAATTTTTGCTTTTCTTTACTTTGTAATATACTTTCCTTTATGCTGAATATCCCTGCTTTGGTTTGCAATGCAGCATGGAATTCGTATCTCTTATAGCTTTATTTATTTTCTAAAAATAAATAAAGCTAGGTCTTACCAAATAAATACTAGATCTTACCAAAGTTTTTAAAATGTGATTGAAAAATTGTTTATGATACAAAAATTTATCATTTCTCCATTTCCTGACACCGTTGCATGTTTAAAACATTTGCTTCCTCTATCTGCCCTTTCTGTTATTTTACCTCTATTTTCTTGTATCACCTTTGTAAATTCCTCATGCTCTAAGACCCAATTCTAATCTCTCAGCTTCTACAATTAAATACATTAAAATTATTCAAATCTTGCAACCCATAAGAGTGAGAACATGAAGCACTTGTGTTATGGACATGTGTGGCCTATTCAGCATATTTTCCTGTTTTATGCAGTCACTAATAGATTATTCATATAATCATCATATATTATTCATATATTATCATTATAGATTATAAATCATGTTTTACCTGAGTTATTTTCCTTTTTCTATATGTATCACTTTGTCTTATTTATTTATGCTTTGTTGGGAATGTGGAAAGATTTCTTCCTCTATATGCTGTGAATGGGGCATGAATAACATGCTGTGGATAAACATAGATGTTCAAGTTTGTCTATAATAAGATATAAAGTTATTTGTGTACATGTTTCAGAGGGTCATTGCTGGAAATGCATAATTTTACTTATTATATTTGTGTGACACTTCATAGGAAAATCTTCATCCCAGAAACTTGTGGTCAAAAGCCCATGTTTAGAGATGATATATGCCTTGCAGGACTTCAGTTTTATTGCTAATGTTCATGTGGTCAAACTGTTTCATAAGTATTATGTCTATATACAGTAGAATTTAAGAACCTTGACTATTGAGTATTATGTGTGCAGATTTATATAGATATTCATGATTGGTTAAAGTATGGACAGTGATTGACAGTGTACTGAGTCACAACACAGACAATGATAACAATCCCTCATCAAAAAACTGAGCATTGTCCCAAAACAGGGAAAGGAAATAATGTAAGATAAAAACAATGGGTTGAAAGACAGGAAATTTTATCCCCAAGGACTCTCCTGATCTTATTGCATACATGAACACCCAGGTGCTATATTTATGAGCACAACAGATAGACATAGACATACACAGAGACACACACACACACACACACTCACACACACACACACACACACACACTAAACCACTGAAAATTATCACATGAGAGACCTCAAAATAGCTGAACGGGTAAAGATGACTACTTGCAAGGTTAGCAATATCCTTTAGAATTGAATTACTTGACTAGTCCTCTGAGGTTAACACATCCACCTTCATGCACGTGTACCCTGTCTTTACCACTAAGAAAAATGTAACAATTAAAATATTACAACATGGATGGGAAGGTTCTTATGAGGACACACACCAAGCTGAAGGATTTTTGAAATTTAATGTATGATGGGCAAAAAAAATCACATTTTTGGGGAAGAATTCTTGAGGTTAACTATTTACTAGTGATGACTGTATCTACATGTTTGTAGGTAGTACTAATTAAACTCACTGTGTTATTAGTTAATGAAATAAAAGCAGTCAGGATATTATAAAGACTTTTTGGAAGTTCATCAAGGGAAACACAGGGGCCTAGTTGTGGTAGATAGTGGTAAGAGTCCTGAGACTGCTGTTTGACTACAGCATGCATGAAGTATGTGACTTCAGACTCCCTGTGTTACCATTTGCCCAGTGGCCAGAGCCCTGGCTGGTCTTGGGCCACCATTTTAAAACACACATTTTGGACATTTTATTGAGCTTTTTAGTATATAACCTGTTGGAAATGAAAATATTAATTGCATACATGTGAAATAAGCTGTAAATCTCAAAAATTATCCAATTATGGACTTTTCCATAATTTCATCATGAAAACCTCCATCTGTAAAGGTATCTGATGTCATTGTCCCAAAGAAGAACAACAGTCACAGGCCTGAAATCTGCTGAGAGCTTATTATCTGATGTTAAGTGCACAGCATTTACACATGGCTCAGCCAAAGTATGTGGGAAACACTTCCTCAGGGAGGATTGGAACTCGGACCTAAGCATTCTGCTGCCTGACCTTTGTGCATTTTCAGTCCTTCCTCTCCAGTTCTTCTCCAGCTGGGCTAGGTTCTTATGTAAGAAGTGCCTTCTCATGAATATTCAAGTTACATGAGTCTATGGCAGTAAATATAGGGATGTTCACACCCTGAAAACAACAGATGATCAGTGCCCTTTTCACAGTCATTGAACACACAGACTCTAAAGATGGGATGGAGCTGGATTTTTCTCTTCCTCCTGTCAGTAAAAGCAGGTAAGAAGCTCAAGAGTTCTAAATCTGTAGTGAATACAGGGCTTGAGATGGTACTGATACCTAGTCTGCCATTCTGTCCACAAGTGTCCACTCCCAGCTCCAGCTGCAGCAGTCTGGAGCTGAGCTTGTAAGGCCTGGGGCTTCAGTGAAGCTGTCCTGCAAGGCTTCTGGTTACAGCTTCAGTAACTATGAAATGCACTGGGTGAAACAGAGATCTGAACAGGGCCTGGAATGAATTGGATATATTTATCCTGGAAGTGGTAATACTAACTACAACCAGAAGTTCAAGGGCAAGGCCACACTGACTGCAGACAAATCCTCCAACACTGCCTTTATGCAACTAAGCACCCTGATATCTGAGGACTCTGCAGTTTATTACTGTTCAAGAAACTGTATTTTAACCACATACTGAGTATGATAGAAATCCTGGAGGAGCAGGAATATGCCCTAGGACTGAGATGACAGAAAGGTTAATATTTAGACTTATTCACAAATAGTAATTTTGAATGCCCATTTTTGCTTCCTCCTCACAGTCCTATAGTTTTTGTCATCTTTGTATAAGACAGCTATCAATAAAGTGATGCTGGCTGAGTATAAACCTATAGTACACCATAGCTTTTCAATCTCTGCATCAGTGACCACCTCAATTGATATGCCTCTTCTTCAATAAAACAATAAATAGTAAAAGTAGAATGACCTATGATAAAAATATCTCTGGATCCTGAGCTGTTTTAACTCTGCCTGTGTGTTTCATCAGAAGTTCCAGTCTCTTAGAATGTCCAGAAATATTTATATCAGAATGCACAAACATGTAAGCACATTTCCTGTAGGTTGGTCAAAATATTATTAAACCATTTTTTATGGAACTCATTAACCATCACATTGTATATACCTGTTAAATTATGTAAGTTCTGAGATGACACAAAAGTGTATGATCCCATATTTACTTCCTTCTGAGACTCAGTAGTCATCCCCACATTCACTAGCCTTTTTAGAACATGTACCTATTCTGATACAGTACCAACTCTCATAGTCCATTGCATATGTTTTGCCCAGCTTTGTTCTTAGAGTATTTGTGAACATGTGTCTCTGCATCCACATGTGTTTCTTGTGCTTTGTTTTTGGTGACTTTCTTCTGTTTGTTTGTTTTGTCCTATTTCCATTTGTTTGCTTTCCTTTTTATTATTTTTATATTCTTTTTTTCTGGTTAGATAAAGAAACAGAGTTGAGCTGGGAGAAGATCAGATAGCTGTTGGGGAATGGAAATTTTAATCAATACATTTTATGAAAAAAATATTTTCAATAAAAATAGAAAAAGAATTATAAAATATTAATATATAACAAAGAATTATGATATCATCATTGTTGTGTAAATATGCCATGTACTTAAATGTGCAGACTTTCAGTCTCATGTGTTTGTTTAAATTGTTAAAAGGGTATTCAGAATCCAGGATTGAAAGGATTGAAAGAGGAGGCACATGTAAAATATGTAATGCTAAGTTGTAATAAACATAATTAAGTGATTGGGTTTTAGTTTCATTCAATCTGTCTCTGTCTCTGCCTCTGTCTCTGACTCTCTCTCTGTATTTGTCACTCTTTCTCTGTGCATGTGTGCACAAGATTGTGTGTGTGTGTGTGTCTGTATTTTCAATAATGAAATTTTCCATTATGAATCTCTAAGTAAATACAGTAATTTCTTCTAGTATATCGTATTTCTTGTGGTCTTCCAGCAAGTGTCAAAAAGGGAAGCACAGGTGTGAAATGATGAAAATGAGTTCTTGAACCTGATTGATTTTGTCCTGGATTAGACTTTGGTGAGTTTTACCACAGGAAGTTTATTGTAGGTACATTTCAACACAATAGAATTTGGAAAGGGTATTCAAACTACAATAATTTCCATAATCATTGCAAATGCAGTTGCTCAATGAAGATTAAGCTGTGAGCATGTAGAAATATTTCAAAACGTTATTGTGACCATGAGTGTTTGTTCTATTGCTAAATGCTAATTGTAGTGTTGTCTCTGATCAACAATATACAGGTCAGCAGGCCATAAAATATTTGTGAAACTTCCCCTAAGGATGGATAGTAAACTAATGATGGAAGAGTCTGACATAATTATTCTTAGGATTTAGGGTGTGTTCTGTCCCTACAGACAGCCAAAGTATCAACAGGTTATTAAGAACCTCCATTCAGGTTTCTGGATGGGTGCTGGTATTTGATTTTAATTCCTTTCTTGAGAAGACATCCATGCATGATTAACATTCCTTATTCTCTATTACTTCTCTATGAGTACGAGGCTATCATATCCTAGATTATATTTTAATTTTCATTATTCCTTTTATGACCACAATAAAATTTTTAATCAAATGTATAATATCAAGTGACTGTGTCATTTACTGACTGGGGATAAAGCATAAAAAGTAACTTAATTAAACACTGTCCTTGTGGCAGTCCAGAATCCTGATCATGGAGAAGAGAGAAGAAGAATCCTCACACCAACATCATACCCATGTTCCCTAACACATAAATGTAGACCGCATTTACTACAACATCCTGGATGCCATAGCCACCTTTATTTGTGCTTAATGCTGTGGAGCTCACCTGGGATCAGTTTCATCATCATCCTGCCTTGTGATTAAGTTAAAAGAATCCTTCAATCTGGTGTGATGTCCAAGGTTTATGTACTACATCAATCCTGTTTTTTCAGATTTACTTGCAGATATTTCATTATCTGATTAAGAACCAGCTCCAATCTTGTAATTTGAATTTTAGGTTACTGTGGGGATTCCTCAGATTAGTGTTGCTTATTTCTTTTCCTCCTTTCCAAACTCAAATACTAATAAATGGGTTATATCTACATCTCATGAAATATATAGACTATATACATCATATGAACATAGGTCTGGTTGATGCTATACTCTGTGCATATCTTTAATCACATTTCTCACATCATCAAAATATAACATATTTTCCTCACATAAATAAAAAGTATTACAACTATTTTCAATTCAAATGTTGGAGAATTTATGAAGGATGAATAGATGGTTCCATTTTTTCCTAACATTTTTCCCACCGCAGAGTTTTTTTAAGTCACATGTCACTGTGATAAACAGGGAGACCCAGTCATGCATACATCACTGAGTGGATAGACATTAAACAAAATCTCATCTTGAGTATAACTTAGGTATGGATTTTGAACACTACAAAATCATTCAGTAAAAATTTTGAGTAAATGAACTGCTCTATATTTTGTACAATATTTTCTGTTCTTTAAAGATTATAATCAAAAGGTGCATTATATTTATTTAACACTGTTACAATATATTTATGGAATACATTAAAAAAAACTTTAGTGTTTTTCTTTTTTGTTTTGTGCCACACAGTCCATTCTTATTCTCAGGCTTTCTAACTCAGACCCAGAAGTACTTCATGCACATCGGGAAAGTTCAGGAAATGCATTTACATCCATTGAATCTCATATCACAGATGTAAATCAACAGCATACATTTATGCCCCGACTCAAAGAACAAAGCCCCTGAGATGCAACCACTTCCTTCCTGGTCAGATATATGTTCTCTCTCAAAATAGTCTTTTCTTTGCATTGCCTATAACTAGGACCAGCAGTACTTGTATCTCTGTCCCTCTGGCCTCTTCTTTCAAACTTGACAACTTAGCCTGGTTTCAATATCATTCCATATTCTTTTATATCTTGTTGACAGTTTCTACTGCCTGTCTTTGATGAGGACATTTGTGAGATATTTGAATCTCATTGAGAGGTATTTAGACATTCTCTAATATTTTCTTTTTTCATGTTATATCATTGAATCATAGAAGAAAAGTTCCTATAATGTTGACAACCTCTGGAAAAGAATGCCAAGCATTATTGCAAGTCTTTTTACCCATCCTACCCTAGGGGTTCAGAGTATCATTGACACTTAACATTCTGGGTTTGGTTTTTTTTCTTTTTTATTAGATATTTTATTTATTTACATTTCAAATGTTATCCTGTTTCCATATTTCCCCACCCCACCCCACTCCAAAAAACTATCTCATCCCCTCTACTTCTATTCATCAATGCCCCCACTCCCTCTACCCTACCCTGTCCTGGCATTCCACTATACTGGGGCATCCAGCCTTCTCAGGACCAAGGGCTTCTCCTATATTTGATGACCAGCAAGGCCCTCCTCTGCTTGAATTTGTTTGGTCTGTGAATTGTATCTTGTGTATTCCAAGCTTCTGGGCTAATATCCACTTATCAGTGAGTACATACAATGTGTGTTCTTTTGTGATTGGGTTACCTCTCTCAGGATGATATATTCTAGCTCCATCCATTTGCCTAAGAATATCATGAAATCATTGTTTTTAATAGCTTAGTAGTATTCCATTCTGTAAATGTACCACATTTCCTGTATCCATTCCTCTGTTGAGGAGCATTTGGGTTCTTTCCAGCTTCTGGAAATAAGGCTAATATGAACATAGTATAGTATGTGTCCATTTACATCTTGGGGCATCTTCTGGTTATAGGCCCAGGAGTGGTATAGCTGGGTTTTCTAGTGGAAATATGTAGTTTCCTGGGGAACCTCAAAATTGATATCCAGAGTGATTTTACAAGTTTGCAATCCCACCAGAAGTGTCCCTCTGTCTTCATATCCTTACCAACAACTGCTATCACCTGAGTTCTTGATCTTTGCCATTCTGACTTGTGTGAGGTGGAATATCAGGGTGGTTTTGATTTGCATTTCCCTGATGACTAAGGATGATGAACATTTTGTTAGATGCTTCTCAGCCATTCAGTATTCCTCAGTTGAGAATTCTTTGTTTATATACCCCATTTTTAATAGGGTTATTTGGTTCTCTGGAGTCTCACTTCTTGAATATATATATGACATGAAGGGTTGATAATGACCTTTTTCCAATTTGTTAGTTGCTGTTTTGTTCTATTGACAGTTTCATTTGCCTTGCAAAATCTTTGTAATTATATGAGATCCCATTTATCAATTCTTGATATTAGAGTTTAAGCTATTGGTATTTTCTTAAGGAAAATTTCCCCTGTGCCCATCTGCTCCAGGCTTTTCCAAACTTTCTTTTCTATTAGTTTCAATGTGTCTGGTTTTATGTGGAGATCCTTTATCCACTTGGATCAGAGATTTGTTAAAGGAGATCAGAATGGATCAACATGCATTCTTTTGCATGCTAACTGCTAGTTGAACCAGCACCATTTGTTGATAAGGTTATCTTTTTTCCACTGGATGGTTTTAGATCCTTTGTCAAAGACCAAGTGACCATATATGTGTGGATTCATTTCTGGGTCTTCAATTCTATTCCATTGATTTACATGCCTATCAGTGTACCAATGCCATGCACTTTTTATCACTATTGCTCTATAGTACATCTTGAGGTCCAAGATGCTGATTACCCCAGAACTGTTTTTATTTTTGAGAATAGATTTAGCAACCCTGGGTTTTTCCTTTTTGTTATTCCAGATGAATGTGATAATTGCTCTTTCTGACTCTATGAAGAATGGAGTTGGAATTTTGATGGGGATTGCATTGAATCTGTAGAGTGCTTTTTGTCAAAATGACCATTTTTACTATATTAATACTGCCAATCCATGAGCATGGGAGATCTTTCCATGTTCTGAGATCTCCTTAGATTTCTTTCTTCAGAGGCTTGATGTTCTTTACATACAGATCTTTCACTTGTTTGGTTAAAGTCACACCAAGATACTTTTTATTGTTTGTGACTATTGTGAAGGGAGTCATTTCCCTAATTTCTTTCTCAGCCTGTTTATCCTTTGAGCATATGAAGGCTACTGATTTGTTTGAGTGAATTTTATATCTGGCCACTTTGCTGAAGATGTTTATAAGCTGTATCACTTCTCTGGTGGAGTTTTTAGCATCACTTAAGTATACAACCATGCCTTCTGCAAATAGTGATAGTTTGACTTCTTTCTTTCCCATTTGTATCTCTTTGACCTCCTTTTGTTGTCTGATTGGTGTATGTAGAACTTCAAGTACTATATTGAATGGATAAGGAGAGAGTGGAAAGATTGTCTAGTCCCTGATTTTAGTGGGATTGCCTCAAGTTTTTCTCCATCTACTTTGATGTTGGCTACCGGTTTGCTGTATATTGCTTTTGCTATGCTAAGGTATGGGCTTTGAATTTGCAATATTTCCAGGAGTTTTAACATGAAAGTATGCTGAATTTGGTCAAATAGTTTTTCATCATCTAATAAATGTCCATCTGTTTTTCTTTTTGAGTTTGTTTTTGTAGTGGATTACACTGATGTATTTCCATTTACTGAACACCTGCATACATATGAAGCCTACTTGATCATGGTGAATGATCATTTTGAACAGTGTTCTTGGGTTCAGTTTGCAAGTATTTCATTGAGTATTTTTTAATCAATATTCATAAGGGAAATTGGTTTAAAGTTCTCTTTTTTGTTGGATCTTTGTGTGTTTTCAGAATCAGGATAATTGTGGCTTCATTGAAAGAGATGGGTAGTGTTTCTTCTGTTTCCATTTTGTGGAATAGTTTGAAGACTATTGGTATTACATCATCTTTGATAGGATTCTGCATTAAAACCATCTGGTTTCCCCCCCCCTTTTTTTTGGTGGGAGTCGTTCAACAGCTTTTCTATTTCTTTAGGTGTTATTAGACCATTAGATGGTCTATCTGATCCTGATTTAATTTTGGTATTTGGTATCTGCCTAGGAAATTTTCCATTTCATCCAGATTTTCCAGTTGTGTTGAGTATCGGCATTTGTTGTAGGATCTGATGATTTTTTAATTTCCTGAGTTTATATCTACCTTTTCATTTCTGACTTTATTAATTTGGATACTGTCTCTGTGCCCTCTGGTTCACCTGACTAGGGACTTATCTATTTTATTGATTTTTCTCGAAGAAAAATTGCTTTTGTTGATTCTTTGTGTAGTTCTTTTTGTTTCTACTTGGTTTATTTCAGCCATGAGTTTGATTATTTACTGATGTCTACTTCTCTTGGGTGTATTAGCTTCTTTTTATTTTAGAGCTTTCAGGTGTGCTGTTGAGTTGCTAGTATATGCTCTCTCCAGTTTCTTTTTGAATGCACTCAGAGATATGTGTTTTCCTCTTAGCGTTGCTTTCATTGTATCCCATAAGTTTGGGTATGTTGTACCTTTATTTTCATTAAATTCTAAAAAGTCTTTGATTTCTTTCCTTATTTCGTCTTTGACCAAGTCATCATTTAGAACAGAATTATTCAGCTTTCACGTGTCTGTGGGCTTCCTGTCATTTTTTCTTGCTATCGAATACCAGCCTTAATCCATAGTAATCTGAAAGGAAGCATGGGATTATTTCAATATTCTTTTATCGGTTGGGGTCTGTTTTGTGAATGATTATATGGTCAATTTTGGAGGTGCTGAGAAAATATACTTTTTTGATTTAGGATGAGAAATCTATAGATATTTGTTAAATCCATTTGGACCATAAATCTGTTAGTTTGGCTGTGTCTCTGTTTAGTTTGGTTTCTCTGATCTGTCCATTGATGAGAGTGGGGTGTTGAAATATCCCACAATTATTGTGTGATTTGCAATGTGTGCTTTGAACTTTATTAAAGTTTCTTTCTTGAAGGTGGATGTCCTTGTATTTGGAGCATAGAAGATCAGAATTGAGAGTTCTTCTTGACAGTTTTTTCATTTGATGTGATGAAGTGTTTTTTCATGTCTTTTATGAAGACTTTTGGTTGAAAGTCGATTTTATCCAATACTAGAATGGCTACTCCAGCTTGTTTCCTGGGACCATTTGCTTGCAAAATTGCTTTCCAGCCCTCTACTCTGAGGTTGTATTTGTCTTTGACACTAAGGTGCATTTCCTGAATGCAGCAAAATGTTGTGTCCTGTTTACATATCTAGTCTGTTAGTCTAGGTCTTTTATTGGGGAAATGAGTCCATTGCTGTTATGAAATATTTACAGAAAAATGATTGCTGCTTCCTGTTATTTTTGATGGTATTTTTGTTTGTGTGGATATCTTCTTTTGGGTTTGTTGAAACAAGATTCCTATCTTGCTTTTTCTAGGCTGTTGTTTTACTCCTGTGTTGGCATTTTTCCATCTATTATCCTTTTTAGGGCTGGATTTGTCAAAAGATATTGTATAAATTCGGTTTTGTTATGGAATATCTTTGTTTCTCCATATTTGATAATTGTGAATTTTTCTGAGTATAGTAGCCTGGGCTGCCATTTGTCTTCTCTTAGAGTCTATATGATATCTGCCCAGGATCTTCTAGCTTTCATAGTCTCTGGTGGGTAGTCTGGTGTGATTCTCATAGGTCTGCCTTTATATGTTAATTGACCTTTCCCGTTACTTCTTTTAATATTCTTTCTTTGTTTAGCATTTGATTATGATATGATGGGAGAAAATTCTGTTACAAACTACTTGGAGTTCGGTAGGCTTCTTGTATGTTCATGGGCATGTCTTTATTCATATTAAGAAAGATTTCTTCAATAATTTTGTTGAAGATATTTACTGGCCCTTTAAGCTGGAAATTTCTGCTCTCATCTATACTTATAATTGTTAGGTTTGGTCTTCTCATTGTATTCTGTATTTCCTGTAATTTTGGGTTATAAGCTTTTTGCATTTTGTATTTTCTTTGATTGTTGCATGATTGTTTTTGATGGTGTCTTCTGTACATGAGATTCTCACTTCTATCTCTTGTATTCTATTGTTGATGTTTGCATCTATGGTTCTTGATTAGTGTTTAGAGTTGTCTTCCTTTATGATTTGTTTATTGTTTCTATTCCCATTATTAGATCCTTGATATTTTTTCAGTTCCTTCACTTGTTTGTTTCTGTTTTCTTGTAATTATTTAAGGTATGTTTTTTGTTTCCTCTTTAAGAGCTTCTACCTGTGTACTCCATATTTCTTTACAGAAGTTATTTATGTCCTTCTAGAAGTCCTCTATCAGCATTATAGATGTGGTTTTAAATCCAAATCTTTCTTTCTGGTGTTTTCTGGTATCCTGGACATTCTGTTGTGGGATAACTGGGTTTGGATGATGCCATATCACCTTGGTTTCTGTTGCTAATGTTTTAAAGTTTGCCTTTCGGCATATGGTTATCTCTGGTGTTAGCTGTTCTTGTTGTCTCTGTGGCTTGTTAGTTCTGCATGCTTGTGTATCAGTACTCCTGGGAGACCAGTTCTCTCTGTGTATGCATGTGTGTAGGCACTCTTGGGAGACCAACTCACTCATGGTGATATTTGTGTGTGTAGCTCTGTGGACCAGGATCAGCTCTGGGCACAGATGGAAATAGGAAGACTCCTGCCCTTGGCTGCCCCTGGGTTCTTGTGTCCTAAGGGTTTTGGGCTTGTTCCTCTGAGCATCAGGTGTGGTGCTACCTGCACTCTCAGACCTGTTCATACTCCTGAAATGCTAGCTATCTCTTAGTGCCACCTGGCTATGCAGCCCTATGGACAAAGATGGTCTTCAGCAGCAGACAGAATCTGAAAGTCTCCCGCTTAAGTGTTCTGTGTGGGCGGGTTTCTCTGAGCAACAGGGGTTGTTTAACGTACCCTCTCAGGTATGCCCATGCTCCTGAAAGGCTAGCTATCTCCCCATGTCACCTTGGTATGAATCCCTGTATCAGAGGATTGTATCCAGTAGCAGTTTGTTTTCTCTTTACAATCTTGCTACCACTTTGTGGTAAGATCATATTTCATGGTTTATACATTTTGTGATATCTTTTTCTTTCAAAAAATTTTAAATATAAAGATATTTTCATATAAAGAAATGTGGATTTAGTGCAGCTTTCTTCGACGAAATCAGTAGCTAACTCATATGTATTTCCATATATTCAATTATGTTCATACAAAAATTTACTATGAAAGTTGTCCAAATTTAGGCAATTCATACTATGTCCAAGTTCTAAAAGATCATTAGTCACAGAAACAAGGAGACTACATTGTATTTTAATATCTCTAAACCAATGAAGTAATTTCTAGTCTGTGTGTAACTTCCAGCATCTTCTGCCCACTGTACTGTCCTTAAGGATGCACAGTATCTGATAGGACAGAAAAATCAAACAATATTTCTCTGTATTTAAATTTGTCACACATAGAGGCAGTATAAAGATGAAGGCACTGGACATTTGATAAACAGAAATCAGAAAAATATAAAGCAGGAAATTTACAGAAAATTAAAGTCAATGAAAAATCACATTCTTCTGTATAATTATAACATTCACAGCTGCCAGCCTGCAGATAACACTTTTCTCTTACATTCTACAAGAAGTCTACATTATCCGCACATTTGTTTTTGAGTGGGTATGTGTCTGTATGTGAAAGAAAATGTGTTCTGACAAGACTCACATAGGAGGGAAGCTCTGGCATTAGGCTGAGCCAAGACAAAGGTAGAAGAATTATCTACTGCATTGAGATCTTATGTGTCTTACATGAAAAAAAAAACACATGATAATGAGCCCTGGATGAGTGAACAGTGTTAAGACCGTTCATATTAAAATATGGGTCACTCTCAGTCTTACTCCTTCTATACAGCACTCATCAAAAGTGCTTTATTCAGAGGACTCTGGTCTTCAGTTAGCTAGTCTTTATGAGGATCAGAGGTAAGCTCTCTTGAGGGCTCCTGTGCTTCTTATCACATTTTTCCCTCTTGAGTCCTAAAACTTAACAACACCAACAGAGTGATCACCAATGAAAGGTGATCACCCAACAATGGTTGGAAAATCCAGAGGTGAGCCTGGGTACTCACTGCTATACAGTCATGGACACGCTTACTTCCTCATTCCTGCATCTGATTGACCCTGCATGTGAGTGCCAAGGTTTCCTAAGGGATGAGCTTTTATTTATTCATTTTTTGAACACTATCTTTTTATTTGATATATTAATTTATATTTCATATGATTTCCCACTTTCCAGGCTCCCCCCTTCCCAAAAGTCCCATAAGCCCTCTTCCCTCCTCCTGTTCCCCCAGTCACCTGTTCCTTCTTCTCTTCCCTGTTCTGGTATTCCCCTACACTGCTACATTAAGCATTTCCAGAGTCAGGGGACCTTCTTTCCTTCTTCTTGGACATTATTTGATATGTGGATTGTATCTTAGGCATTCCAGTCTTCTAGGCTAATATCCACCTATCAGTGAGTGCATAACAAGTGTGTTCTTTTGAGATTGGGTTACCTCACTTAGGATAATGTTCTCCAGCTTCATCCATTTGTCAAAGAAGTTCGTGAATTTATTGTTTCTAATGGCTGAATAGTTCTCCATTGTGTATATATACCATATTTTTTGTATCCATTCCTCCATTGAGGGACATCTGGATTCTTTCCAGCTTCTGGCTATTATGAATAGGGCTGCTATGAACATAGTGGAACATGTATCCTTATTACATGCTAGGGAATCCTCTGGGTATATGCCCAGGAGTGGTATAGCAGGGTCCTCAGGAAGTGTCATGCCCAGGTTTTTGAGGAACTTCCAGACTGATTTCAAGAGTAGTTGTACCACCTTGTAATCCCACCAGGAGTGGAGGAGTGTTCCTCTTTCTCCACATCCTCGCCAACACCTGATGTCTCCTGAGTTTCTAATCTTAGCCATTCTGACTGGTGTGAGGTGAAATCTCAGGGTTGTTTTGATTTGCATTTCCCTAATGACTAATGATGTTGAACATTTCTTAAGATGCTTCTCAGCCATTCGAATTTCTTCAGGTGAAAATTCTTTGTTAAGTTATGTATCCCATTTTTAATAGGGTTGTTTGGTTCTCTGGAGTCTATCTTCTTGACTTCTTTGTATATATTGGATATTAGGCCTCTGTGGAATGTAGGGTTGGTGAAGATCCTTTCCCAATTTGTTGGTTGCCATTTTGTCTGCTTGACAGTATCTTTTGCCTTACAGAAACTTTGTAATTTTATGAGGTCCCATTTGTCAATTCTTGATCTTGGAGCCTAAGTTATTGGTGTTCTATTGAGGAACTTTTCCCCTGTGCCCATGTCCTCAAGGGTCTTCCCCAATTTCTTTTCTATTAGTTTCAGTGTGTCTTGTTTTATGTGGAGGTCCTTGATCCACTTGGAGTTGAGCTTAGTACAATGAGATAAGTATTAATCAATGTGCATTCTACAAGCTGACCTCCAGTTGAGCCAACACCATTTGTTGAAAAGGCTATCTTTTTTCCACTGGGTGGTTTCAGTTCCTTTGTCAAAGATCAGGTGACCATAGGTATATGGGTTCATTTCAGGGTCTTCAATTCTATTCCATTGATCTACCTGTCTGTAACTGTACCAATACCATGCAATTTTTAACACTATTGCTATGTAGTACTGCTTGGGGTCTGGGATATTGATTCCCCTGGAAGTTCTTTTACTGTAGAGAATAGTTTTAGCTATCCTGGGTTTTTTGTTATTCCAAATGAATTTGATAATTGCTCTTTCTAACTCTGTGAAGAACTGAGTTGGGATTTTGATGGGCATTGCATTGAAATCTGTAGATTGATTTTGGTAAGATGATCATTTTTACTATATTTATCCTGCCAATCCACAAGCATGGAAGAATTTTCCATTTTCTGAGGTCTTCTTCTATTTTCTTCTTCAGGGATCTGAAGTTCTCCCATATATCGTTCACTTGTTTGATTAGAGATATGCCAAGATACTTTATATTGTGAAGGGTTTCATTTCCCTAATTTCTTTCTCAGCCTGCTTATCCTTTGAGTATAGGAAGGCTACTAATTTACTTGAGTTGAATTTATAACCAACCACTTTGCTGAAGTTGTGTATCAGCTGTAGGAATTCTCTGGTGGAGTTTTTTGGGTTGCTTAAGTATATCATATCATCTACAAATAGTGATATTTTGACTTCTTCCTTTCCAATTTGTATCCCTTTGACCTCCTTGTGTTGTCTAATTGCTCTAGCTAGAACTTCAATCACTATATTGAAAAGATATGGAGAGAGTGGGCAGCCTTGCCTAGTCCCTGATTTTAGTGGGATTGTTTCAAGTTTCTCTCCATTTCATTTGATGTTGGCTACTGGTTTGTTGTATATTGCTTTTACTATGTTTAGGTATAGGCCTTGAATTCCTATTCTTTCCAAGACTTTTAGCATAAAAGGATGCTGAATTTTGTCAAATGCTTTTTCAGCATCTAAAAAAATAACCATGTGTTTGTTTAAGTTTGTTTATGTAGTGGATCACATTAATGGATTTCCATATATTGAATCATCTATGCATCCCAGGGATGAAGCCTACTTGATCATCGTGAATAATGTTTTTGATGTGTTTGGGATTCGATTGGCAAGAATTTTATTGAGTATTTTTGAATCAATATTCATAAGGAATATTGGCCTGTAGTTCTCCTTCTTTGTTGGATCTTTGTGTGGTTTTGGTATCAGCGTAAATGTGGCTTCTTAGAATGAGTTGGGCAGTGTTCCCTCTGTTTCTATTTTGTGGAATAATTTGAAGAGTATTGGTGTTAGGTCTTCTTTGTAGGTCTGATAGAATTCTGCACTAAAACCATTCGGTCCTTTGCTTTTTTTGGTTCAAAAACTTTGAATGACCGCTTCTATTTCTTTAGGAGTTTTGGGACTGTTTAGTTGATCTATTTGATCCTTATTTTATTTTGGTATGTGGAATCTGTCTAGGAAATTGCACTTTTTCTCCAGAATTTCCAGTTGTGTTGAGTGTAGTCTTTTGTAGTAGGATGTGATGATTTTTTTGAATTTCATCCGTTTCTGTTATTATATCTACCTTTTCATTTCTAATTCTGTTAATTTGGATACTGTCTCTGTGCCCATTGTTTAGTCTGGCTAAGGGTTTACCTATATTGTTGATTTTCTCAAACAACCAGCTCCTGGTTTTGCTTATTCTTTGTTTGGTCTTCTTTGTTTCTACTTTGTTGCTTTCAGCCCTGAGTTTGATGATTTCCTGTCTTCTACTCCTCCTGGGTGAATTAGCTTCTTTTTGTTCCAGGGATTTCAGGTGTGTCATTAGGTTGATAGTGAATGCTCTCTCCTGTTTCTTTTTGGAGGCACTCAGGGGTATGATTTTTCCTCTTAGCACTGCTTTAATTGTGTCCCATAGAATTGGGTAAGTTGGGCCTTCATTTTCATTAAATTCTAAAAAGTCTTTGATTTCTTTCTTTCTTTATTCTTTGGCCAAGTTATCATTGAGTATACCATTGTTCAGCCTCCATGTGTATGTGGAATTTCTTTCTTTCTTTCTTTCTTTCTTTCTTTCTTTCTTTCTTTCTTTTTTTTTTTTTTTTTTTTTTTTTTGCTATTGAAGACCACTCTTATTCCATAGTGATCTGATAGGAGGCATAGGATTATTTTGATCTTCTTAAATTTGTTGAGGTCTATCTTGTGACCAATTATATGATCAATTTTGGAGAATGTACCACGGAGTGCTGAGAAAAAGGAATTTTCTTTTGCTTTAGGATGAAATGTTATGTATATATCTGTTAAATCCAACAGGTTCAATGCTTCAATTCGTTTCACTGTGTCCCTGTTTAGTTTCCTTTGGTCAGTAAGAAGTGACAGAGACATACAGAGACAGAGAGAGTGAGAGACAGAGACAGAGAGAGCATTAAACTCACAATTATGAGGCCTGCCCAGGATCTTTTAGCTTTCATCGTCTCTGGTATGAAGTCTATGATTCTGATAGGTCTACCTTTATAAGTTACTTGCCCATTTTCCTTTACTGTTCTTAATATTCTTTGTATAGTGAAATTGTTGTTTTGATTATTATGTGCCAGGAGGATTTTCTGTTCTGTTGCAGTCTGTTTGGAGTTCTGAAGGCTTGTATATGTGCATGGCCATCTCTTTCTCTAGGTTAGGGAAGTTTTCTTCTCCAATTTTGTGGTAGATATTTACTGGGCCTTTAAGATGTAAATCCTCACTCTGTCTATACCTATAATCCTTAGGTTTGGTCTTCTCATTGTGTTCTGGAGTTCCTGGATGTTTTGACTTACCAGCTTTATGCATTTTGCATTTTCTTTGATTGTTAAGTCAATGTTTTCTATGGTACCTTCAGCACCGGAGGTTCTTTCTTCTATCTCTTGTATTCTGTTGTTGATGCTTGCATCTGTGACTCCTGAATTCTTTCCAAGGTTTTCTATCTCCAGGGATGTCTCACTTTGTGATTTCTTTATTGTTTCTACATCCACCTTTAGATCCTGGATGGTTTTGTTCAATTCCTTCACTTGTGTTTTCCTGTAATTCTTTTTTTTTTTACATTTTTTTTTATTTTCTATATTCTTTGTTTACATTCCAAAGGCTTTCCCCTCTCCCAGTTCCCCCACACCATATGTCCCATAAGTCCTCTCCCCCCCAACTGTTCCCCAATCACTCCCCCCCACCATTTCTCTGTTCTGGATCTACAAAACTGGATCAAATCTTTTCAGGCCCAGGGTTCTTTCCTTTCTTCTTGGGAGTCATTTGACTTGCTAATTGTGCCTTGAGTATTTAGGTCTTCTGGGCTCATTAATATCCACTTATCAGTGATTGCATTTCATGTGTATTCTTTTGTGATTGGGTTAACTCGCTTAGGATGATATTTTCCAGATCTAACCATTTACCTACAAATTGCATGAATTGATTATTTTTAATTGCTGTGTAGTATTCCATTGTATAAATATACCACATTTTCTGTATCCATTCCTCCTTTGAGGGATATCTGGGTTCCTTCCAACATTTTATGCTTCCTCTTTAAGGGCTTTACCTGTTAACCAATGTTCTCCTGTATTTCTTTAAGGGAGTTATTTAAGTTTTTCTTGAAGCCCTCTATCAGCATCATGAAATACAATTTTAAATCCAACTCTTGCTTTTCTAGTGTATTGGGGTATCCAAGACTTGCTGTGGTGCAAGAACTCGGCTCTGATGTTGCCATGTGGAGTTGGTTTCTATTGTTATGGTTCTTGTGCTTGCCTTTCACCATCTGCTTATCTCTGGTGCTAGTTGGTATTATTGTCTCTGGCTGGAGTGTGTTCATCCTGTGGGCTTGTTAGCCTGTGTCTTTACTTCTCTGAGCTCAAAAGTGAAAGCACTGCTGGGAGATCTCTCTCTCTTGGAGGGCTATGCACAGAAGACTCTGGAGTTTCCCAGACTCCCTGATGCAAATGGCAGCGGGCAGGAAGACTTCTGTCCCAGCTGCTCCACTGATCACAGAAGGCTGTGGAGTCTCCCGGCTATACCCGGCAAAATTCTCAATCATCATAGATAGAGAAACCAAGATATTCCATGATAAAACCAAATTTACATAATATCTGTCCACAAATCTAGCCCTACAAAGGATAATGGGTGGAAAATGCCACCCAAGAAGGGAAACTACACCCTAGAAAAGGCAAGAAAGTAATCGTCCAACAAATCCAAAAGAAGATATCCACACAAACATATTAATAACATCAAAAATAACAGGAAGCAATAATCACTATTCCCTAATAACTCTTAACAATAATGGACTCAACTGCCCAATAAAAAGACATGAACTAACATAATATTTCTCATGTAAATCTTCAATATTATCAGAAGATGTTTGTAATTCCCCATTTAAATTTAGTAATATCTGTTATGTCTACCATTTTATCTGCATTATTATTCATGATAATCTTGAATTTTAATGTCTTTCTATATTCTTCCTCTATTTTATCAGAAATGTTTTCAATGTAAATCTTTGATTTTTATCACAAATATTTCTAATTCCACCTTCAATTAATTTAGAGATTTTATATAAACCATTTTATGTAAAAATTTCCATGAAATAGTCAATTTTAACATGTTTTTCTATTTCTTGAATTTTACCAGAAATATTTTCATGTAAATCTTCAATGTTATCTCAAAATGTTTATAATTCCACCTTCAATCAACTTAGAATTATCTTTATGCCTATCATATTATCTATATAATTTCCATGATAATCTTTCATTTTAACATGTTTTTCTCTATATTTCCACAATTTTATCAGTAATATTTCCCATAAAAATCTTCAAGTTTATCAGAAAATGTTTATAATTCCACTTTTAATCAACTTAGGAATACCTTTATGCCTACCATTACTGTATCTATATAAAATTTCCATGATAATCTTCAATTCTAACATGTTTTTTCTACAATTTTCTACAATTTTGTCAGAAATATTTTCCACATAAATCTTCAATTCTATCATGAAATGTTTCTATCCCATATTTCAATTAATTTGGTAATGTTCTACATGTCTACCACTTTACTCCTTAATTTTCCATGAAAATTGTCAATTTTAACATTTTTATATGAAATATTTTCCATTTAAATTTTTAATTTCATCATAAAGTATTTTTCTACCCTTTGGGGGGGAGGGGGAATGATTGGGGAATAGTTGGGGGGGAGAAGAACTATGGGAACTATGGTGGGTGGGAACTGGGAAAGGGGAAAGCCTTTGGAATGTAAACAGAATATAGTAAATAAAAATAAAAAAAGAAATCCAAAAATAAATAAATAAATAAATAAATAAAATATGATCAAGTTAATATTTTAAAGTATGTAATAACTTTGAAGTATGAATAAAATAAGTAAAACATTTCATGTAAAAAATGAAATAATCAAAAAAAATCACAATTTAATTTTGTAGCTGTGATATAATGATATATAGATGAATGATCAGTGAGAAAAAAGGAAACTGAACTAGATAATGTTAGACAAGGTGATATTAGACAAAATGAGTGTTAAAATATCATTGAGTTCACTTTTTGATGACTATCAACTGCTAATAATGTCATCCATGATTATTTGTGGTTTACATTTCCTGTGAGAATCCATTGGACTAAACATTTTTCCCTTTACACATGAGTGTCAATTGTAGAAACTTCTTGGTTAGGGGTATGAGCCTGTGTTTATTTCACTGTCTCAATGTGGCGATTTTATTTGGGTTGATTTGGTTCATGCTTTGTGTTTGTATCCTCAATGTCTGTGAGTTAAGATGTGTATCAGTCCAATTGTGTCTGGGAAACACACTTTCCTTGAAGTAATCTACCCCAGCTGTCTCTAAAATTCTCAATATTAAAACCCTTTTTATACATAACTCTTAACTATGGAGTTATGTGGGAACCAACAGCAATGCACTGCCTCATACTGCTTTGGGCACCTGTGGGACTCTCAGATCATTATCTAATAGGAAATTTTCCTGTACCTAGAACTGTTATGTGCAACTAAAAGCTAATAAATTTGGGGGGAAATATTTAGTTATGTAAGTAACTTACAAGTCAAAATAAAACCAAAAGCTCATTTATCTACTCTCTGCTCAAAATTCTTTAAGAATATTTCTTACCAGTTTTCATAAACTTTCCTTAAATTCAATATTTTTGATAAAAATGCTATACTATCAGGTCCATAAACCTACATCAAAATCTGTACACAAAATCATTCCAAGACAAGGATATTCCCAAGTATATTCTAGACAACAATGACCTGTTTACTATTTTGTGAAATATTGTTTTAGAAATAAAGTTGTAAATTTTGTTTTGCTTTACTCTATAAAGTACTTTCCTTTACACTGATTATCTCTGCTTTGGTTTGCTATGCAACATGCATTTGATATCCTCTATAGATTTATTTATTTATTTATTTACTAACATTACAACATCCTAGATCTTACCAAAGCTTTTTGTAACATTCCTTAAAATCTGTTTATGCTACAACAGTTTATTTCTCCATTTCCCAATACCATTTCTTATTTGAAACATTTACTTCCTTTATAAGGCTGCATTGCTTTCATTTAATCTTTATTTTACTATACCATCTTTATAAATTCCTGACACTCTAATGGCCCAATTCTAGTCTTCCAGCTTCTACAATTAAATAAATTAAAAATATTCAAAATTAACTTATAGAGCCTACTTCCAGCAGTAATACAGGACTTCAAATGAGGGAGAGGTGGCCAAACTTCTTCATAATTCTGACCCATAATTTTTCCTGCCTGAAAGAATTGCAGTGTTGGAAATGTAGAGGATCCTGAGGAAAAGAGATCCAGTACAAGAGGAGGTCTCAAGACCTGACACTATTACTGAGGATAAAGAACACTCACAAAAAAGGGACCTAGAATGACAGCACTCCTGAATACCCCCAAAGCAGCTGAAAGAATCAGATGCAGATATTTGCACGCAACCAATGGACAAAAGTAGCTGATCCCTGCTGTTGAATTAGGGAAGGCTGAATGAAGCTGAGGGTGACCCTCTAGTTGGACCAGCAGTCTCCATTAATCTGGATCACAGGGATTTCTCAAAAACTGGACCACAATATGGGCAGCATACACCAGCTCATATGAGGCCACTAGCACACATACAGTAAAGGACTGCCAGGGCAGTGTTCATCCAGAGATTACTCACCTATCCCTCATGAGACTGGAGGCCTCAGGGAGTTTAGAGGTCTGGTGGGGTGAGGAGTAGCAATATCCACGTGGAGACAGGGAAAGGGGAGGAGGTATGGGATATGGAACAGTCAGAGGGTAGACAGGGGTTGGTGGGGTGGGGAATAAAATATGGAGTGTATAAAAATAATTAATAAAAAATCTCACAAAAATTCAAAATTTGCAAATCATATGAGTGAGACCATGAAGCACATGCTTTATGGATATGTGTGAACTATTTAGCATATTGTTCCTGTTCTATGCAGATACTTATAGATTGCATAATTAATGTTTCACCCCTGAGTTATTTTCCTTTTTCTATATGTAGCACTTTGTCATTTTATTAATGTTTTGTTGGCAATCTGGAATGATTTCTTTCTTCATATGAATGGGGCATGAACAACATGCTATGAATAAACATAAATGTTCATGTGTATCTATAATAATGTGTAGAATAATTTGTATACAAGTTTCAGAGTGTTATTGCTGGAAACTGCATAATTTTACTGGTCACTTTTCAAAGGAAAGATTTCACCTGCAGTAAGTGTGGTCAAAATCCTAAGATTAGAGATGACACATACATCTTAGATCTCGTTATGTTGCTAATGCACATGTGGTCAGATTGCCATATAAGTATTTATGTTTATACACAGTTGAATTTCAGATCCATGACCACAGATCTTTCTGTGGGTAGTGTATAGAAATTATACACACATTCATGACTGGTCAAATTATGGCAGTGATTGACAGTGTATTCAGTTGCAGATAAGTGAAAGATATCAATTTCTCATCAAAAAATTGAGGACCTTAACAAAACAGAGAAAGGATATAGTGTAAGATAAAGGGAATGGGTTTAAAGACAGGAGATTCTATCTCTAGGGAGTTATTGCACACATTAAGTCTCATGAGGTGTATTTATGAACACACACACACACACACACACACACACACACACACACATACACACACACACCAATAAACCAGTAGAAATTCTCACAAGACAGGCCTGGAAAGACTGAGCAGGTAAAGAGTTTTATAGGCAAGTTTAGCAATATCCCTTAGAATTGAATTACATGAGTAGTCCTTTGAGGTTAGCACGTCCACTTTAGTGCATATATACCCTGTTTTAACCACTAAGAATAATGTAAAAATTAAAACTTTACAACCTGGTTTGGAAGAAAAAATAAAAGCCCACACTAAGCTGATGGTCTTTTGACATTTGATAATTGATAAGCAAAATATAATCACTTTGACGGGGAGATTCCTCAAGGTTCACTATTTACTAGTGATGACTATGTATATGGAGGTAGCACTAATTAATCTCACTGTGTTATTAATGAAATAAAAGCAGTCAGTCTGATGAGACGGGTCTCTTTGGAAGGTCTTCAAGGGAAACACGGGGACCTAGTTGTGGTAGATAGTGGTGAGAGTCCTGAGACTGCTGACTGACTACAGCATATTTTATACATGATTGAAAAGTCCAAAGAAGATCTTTATTAAATTTAGAAATGACAAATTTGCATATATGTATAGTATTTTTATACAGGTGCATTTTGTACACTGTTTGTATTTGTCCTATAACCTTTTGTCTGCCTTCTCTATTTTCCCTTTATTCTACTAGACCATTTCAGTAAGACATCATCATGTATATGGGCACATAGATACATAAAACTATGAAATAATAAGAGCTACTAATAGCAGTCTCATTTAATGTCTGTGATTTTGTGATTGTCTTCAAACAATTATCTCTAATTGCATCCATATTTCCAAAAGCAACAAATTCTTATTCCTTTCTGGTCAATTTTATATATATATTGGAGATGAAATCCTACATTGAAACATTTATAACTTAGGTCCAAAATTTATTATTGATTATAGTGCTGCAATAATCATTAATATGTAAACATTTAGTATTTGTTTGAACTTTTCAGTATATAACCTGTGGGAAAGGCAAATATTAATTGCAAATTTCTAAAATTAGGCTCTAAAATATCAAAAATGAGCCATTTATGTATTTTTCTATCATTATATCATCATCACAATAACCATCTGTGAAGATATCTAATGACATCCCCAAAGAATAGCAACTGTTACGGGTCAGAAATATGCTGAGAGCTTATTTCCTGATGTTAAATGCATAGCCTTTGCACATGACTCAGGGAGAGTATATGGGGTGCATTTCTTCAGGGAGAATTAAACCTGACAATCCTGCTGCCTGACCATTGTGCCTTCTCAGTCCTCCTTTTTGAGTTGTTCTTCAGCTACACTAGATCTTTATCAAAGTATCCTGATCATGAATATGCAAATTACTTGAGTCTATGGCAGTAAATACATGGATGTACACACACTGAGAAAATCATATTACCAGTGTTCTCTCCACAGTCCCTGAACACACTGACTATAAGCATGGAATTGAGCTGGTTTTTTCTTTACTTCCTGTCAGTAATTATAGGTAAAGGCTCACCATTTCCACCTTTGAAGAGATGGCAGGGCATATGATGGCACTGACATTTGCTCTGCTTTTCTCTCCACAGGTGTCCACTCCCAGTTCAGCTGCAGCAGTCTGGAGTTGAGCTGGTAAAGCCTGGGACTTCAGTAAAGATGTCCTGCAAGGCTTCTGGATACACCTTCACCAGCTACATTATGGACTGGGTAAAGCAGAAGCCTGGACAGGGCCTGGAATGGATAGGATATTTTAACCCTTACAATGGTGGTACTAACTATAATCAAAAGTTCAAAGTCAAAGCCATATTCACTGCAGACACATCCTTCAATGCAGCCTACATGGAGCTTAGCAGTCTGACATCAGAGGAACCTGCTGTGACTAGTACTGTGTGAGGAACTGTGGTGTAACCACATCCTGAGTGTGTCAGAAACCATGAAAGAGCAGGATGTTCCCCCAGGACTAAGAAGATGCATAATATTGTTGTGAAGAGTTGTGTGGAATTGGTCATTCTGTGTGTCGCTTTGTTTTCCTCTCTCCCACACTATTATATTTGTGAAGCTCTCAACATCACGTCTGTGAAAAAAGGTGATGCTAATTGTGTTTATTTTGGTACACTCTCTCTTGGCTTTCTGTTCATGAGTGAGCACTTCCATTTGTCATTTTTCTTTCTTAGTAAATCAATATAAACAAGATAGTGTGATAATACATAGCAATAAAATATCTCTGGATTCCAAGGGACTGAAACTTTGAATCAAGTTGCTTGGAATGAAGTGGAATATGAATTTTACCTTTACAATTCACATGCATAGCATCTGATCAAATAAAAACTTGTCTTATAGTTCTATGAAACCTGAATGTGTGTTATAAACTTTGACTATGCTGTCCAGAAGTTCTAGTCCCTTAGAATATAGTATATGTATATCAGAAGGCACAGTCATATAAATATAATTCCTGTATGTTGGAAAAATTTTCACAGGCCTCAGTAATCAACTCCATGTATGCACATGTTAACTGTGGCAATTTCTGAGATTGTACACAAATCTTTCATCCCATGCTCCCTTTCTTCCTATTGTCGGCATGCTGACTGAGCAACATCTCTCACAGTTGCCAACTGCATACCTGGAGACCACTCTTGTTCTATAGAGCATTTACTTTAGGATGAATGGGTGATTATCAACCAGCTTTACACACCTTTGGAATCTGATAATCTCAGGGTTTGATGTAGTAAGATTTCTCTGTAGTCACATTAATTTTGCATGTTCTTATAGGAGACATTTCCCATTAAAATATGAATGTTGTGTGCTTAATATGGATGAAATGGTGAATACATTACAGGAGGTACGAATACCTTTGGTCAATTATATATTAGACATCATCCAAACCTATTTTGTAAACGTCATTTTGATATTCCCAGACACCTCATTCAGCAAAGTTCTACACTATGTGCATCCACTGTGAGGATCAGTATGGCTGTTTCTCATGAAGCTTGGAATAGATTTCCCTCAATATCTAGCTATCTCAAGAATATTTGCAAAAGGCTCTGCATCCTTCTAGAGATCCTTGCTCTATCGTATTTGTTGTTACTTTATTGGTATTAGCTGAAATTTGTAATGGCCTAGAGGTTATCAATAGAAAAATTGTATGAAAAATGTAGCACTAAACTGAAAACTACCATATATATGATGAAGACCTAGTACTGATTGCTTATTTGTACTAGTCCTGTCTTTGATGGTGCAGGCTCTTTTCAACCTCATGACAGTTCCTCACGTAATTTAGATGGTCTTATTCTCCTGGTGTCCTCCTTTGCCTCTGACTCTTAGACTCTTGCAGCCATATCTTCTGTGGACCTCTGAAGATTGAAATTTGATGGGGGATTTTCCATTTAGAGAAGTGTGTTCCAGTATCTCTCTTTCTGCATAAGGTCTAGCAAGGGTTTCAGTGTTTGTTATCGTTATTTAGTTTTATGGAATTCCTGAGTGTATGAGCAAGTGGGTCTCTGATATTTATACAATCTCTTGGTATTTTGTTTTCTTTTCTGATTTGCCTTGTCCAACTTTTGAGTGATGGTTTTTGTTTTATATTATATTTATTGCTCTAAATTTAGGTTTTATATTTTGGAAGTCTGTTTAAGTCTAATGAGAGTTAGAAAGGGGGTACAAATAAATGATAGTAGTAGGGAGACACTTGCAGTAATAGAGAGGGAGAGGATTCTAATCAGGATGTACTGTATGAAAAAGAAAATCTATTTTTAATAAAAGCAGAAAAAGACATTTATACAAAAAGATTATATGGCTGTTAAAATATATGAAATCATGCGATTTGATGGTAAATGGATACAACTACAGAAAATGTTTCATCTAAAATAGAACAATCCGGACCCTAAAAGAGAAGCATGTGTATTGTTGCTTTAATGTGAACGTGTACTGTTATGTATTCCATAGTCAGGCTACAATCCTTAAGACCATAGAGATAAGATTTAGATGAAGAATCTACTGGAGAGTGATGGTATTCTTAGGAAGGGAAATATATTGTATATGGATAGAATAAAACTGGAGGGCATGGAGCTGAGTATAGGGAAGAAATATGGAGAGAAATCTAAAACTAAGTTCGATTTGAGTAGTTGTATGCAATCCTTATTCAGTAGAAGCTACTTAGAATATATACACATATAAGCAACATCTAAACGGAATCATCTAATAGTGGAAGAGACAAAGTCTCAACTAGACATCTCTCTTCACCAAATAATAACTCCAGTTCTTGGAATTAGTCACTAATAATGTGTTGGAATAACAACTACCATGGGAACTCTCAAATCAACAAGGCTACATCCAAAACATCCAAAGATGTTTTCTTTCCACAACCTGAATACAAGGCCATATTCATGAAAACAACATCTGTACAACACATTGAACTTGGGCAGTTGATCTGTAATGTACTTGGAATTTTCACTACTCGTTACTAGTTTTCATGGTACTGAAAGGCATCTGTATGCTGCCAAAGGAGAAAGATAAACAGCAACCAGCCAAAAATCTCTTTGACCTCCAATATGATCTCATGAAGTTATACTGACTCAATAGTAGTATAAACTTTGAGGGCTGAAAGAACCCATATCTGATTGGATTTTAGGTAAACATTGTTGGATAAAACTTACCACTGACCTGATTTATTAGCCAGAAAACTCATACAAGATAGATCAAATATACCAAGAACTAGAATTTCAAATAGAGATTAAAATAATAATTTGAATAAGAAATTCACAACTGAGATGTTCACATGCCTATGCATTAAGAGTAATTACCTGGCTAAATGTACATTATCTTTAAATAGCTCTACATGTTCATAGAGAAGACAATAAGTAAGTTAACATTGATGTTTTCCTTAGATAAACCTAGGCAATATTTTATGTTTTGTCTTTGCACCTACAATAAATTAGTTCCCAATTAAAATGTTTTACAACTTCTTGGAGTATATTTGAATATGTAAATGCCTTATTTTTATCTTAGAAGAAATTAAATCATGACGCTTGAAGAGTGACAGAGATCTCATTGCAGTTTTGTTATCAGAAAGAACTTAATAGCAGTCCTATCCTAAAGGTTAATAATAACTACAAATATAACTTTAGGAATTTCCATAAGATCATCATTGAGAATTAAGAAATCATTTATTTGTGTGCATTGCACCATCCCAAGAGAGTACATCTTTGTTCTTCTGCAGAAATCTTCTCAAAAAATGTGGGTAAATAAGTAGTGATTGCATATATATTTAATAATAACAAACAGAACATATTAGTAGCAATAATCTTTCCTCAAGTGCAATTTACTTGGTCTTGCCAAAATGACCAAATCCATCATAGATTTAGAGTCCACAGCAGCACCATTTCACTCAGATCAACTGCTTGTTTTTATTCTTCTAGATTATTTCTGGAAATGGACAGGTACACAGACAGTTAGATGAAGATAATATTCCAGGAATATTTTTTGGGTATATGTTCCTGAGATAACTCAACAGAACAATTGGTGTAGAATAAACAAAGAAAATCGAGAAACTCACACTGGCCAATAGGAAAAGTTATAAATTCAAGGTCTCTTTTTATTAAATGCTGAAAAATCTTGGCTAATGTATTTTAAAAATAAGGGTTCATCGAGGGTACACTCTTGGAAGAATAAGTCTCAATAAATAACATATTGATTAAAATAAAGTTTTCCTACTTTATATTGTGGATGGTGAAAAATGTAGGAGAAGAAATTAGGTATCAGTATTAACTATTCATAAAAAGACTGGTTCGGATACTTATTGTTTGTCTGGCATGCTTTCAAACAACAAAACTTGACAACTGAAAAGGATGCTGTCACATATTAAAAGTGTTTTATTTCGAGGTGATGTTTTGAGTTATAGGACTAATAAAAATAAGAATAAACTGCTGTTTTTATTTTCTAATTGTGACTAAATTGTAATCTTGGACAGGTACTGATAATTTAAGCATATATTCTGCTCCTCTGGGACAATCATTTTTCCACCTTTGAAAATTTTATGAATAAAGGGGCTATCTGCTAGGAAGTCAGAGCAGCAGACTTGACCTGATTGCCAATCAGAGTCACTGAAATGGCCTGATTACTAGCAATTCAGCTGAAAGATTCCCTTGCCACCATCTCTGGCTCACTCCCTCTCCTCACTGACTCCAGTCCCCTGTGCTGACCACTCCTCCTGCATGTTCTCTCCACCTCTCTTGTCCGTGCTGGAGAAGCCACCCCGTCCTAGATAGGATCCTGGCCCTGTGTTTCTTGATGCTTTTCTTTGGTGGTTTTTCTTCTGTCTGTTTAATCCCATTCTGATTATTGTTTTCTTCATCCTTTTAATTATTATTTTTAGGTGAATGATTCAGGCATCAGCAGAAAACATTCTTGCAGCAAATGGAAACAGAAACAGAGAAAAACCCCTAAGAATTAACCTGAAAGACAGGAAAAAACTGTTCTAGATAGGTTGACTCAACCATACTTGAAAGATCATGGAACCTTTAGAAGGAGGAAGTAAAAATACTGTAAAACATGGGCACAGGGGGAAAGTTCCTTAACAGAAGACCAATGGTTTATGCTCAAAGATCAACAATAAACAAATGGATCTCATAAAATTGCAAAGCTTCTGTAAGGCAAAGGACATTGTCTAGAAGACAAAATGGCAATTAACAGATTGGGAAAAGATATTTATCAATTCTATATGCCATACAGTGCTAATATCCAGTGTATACAAAGAACTCAAGAAATTAGACTCCAGAGAACCAATAATTCTATGAAAAATGGGGTTCAGAGCTACAGAAAGAATTCTCAACTGAGGAATACCAAGTGCCTGAGAAGGACCTAAAGAAATGTTCAACATCCTTAGTCATCGGGGAGCTGCAAATCAAAAAATACTGAGATTATACCTCATATCAGTCTGAATGACTCTGATCAAAAAGTCAGGTGACAGAAGATGCTGGTGAGGATATGGAGAAAAAGGAACACCCCTCCATTGCTGGTTGCATTGCCAGTTGGTGTAATGATTGTAGAAATCATTCTGGTGCCTCCTCAGAAAATTGAACATAGAACTACTTGAGGACCCAGCTATAACACACCTGGATATATACACAAAAGGTGCTCCAATATATAACAAGAACAAATGTTCCACTATATTCAAGGCAGCCTTCTTTACAATAGACAAAACTGGAAAGAACCCAAAGGTCTTTCAACAGAGGAATGGATCCCATACTTTCTGATTGCCAGGATTAATATAGTAAAAATGGCCATCTTGCCCAAATCAATATACAGATCAATGCAATTCCCATCAAAATCTCAACTCAATTCATAGAGTTAGAAAGAGCAATTCTCAAATTCATCTGGAATAACAAAAATCCCAGGATAGCTAAAACTCTACTCAACAGTAAAAGAATATCTGGGGGAATCAGTATCCTGAACCTCAAGCAGTACTACAGAGCAATAGTGTTAAAAACTGGATGGTATTGGTACAATGACAGGCAGGTTGATGAATGGAATAGAATTGAAGACCCAGAAATTAATACATACACATATGGTCACTTGATCTTTGACAAAGGAGCTAAAACCATCCAGTGGAAAAAAGAAAACCTTTTCAACAAATGGTGCTGGTTCAACTGGAGCGTAGCATGCAGAAGAATGCAAATCGATCCATTTATATCTCCTTGTACTAAGTTCAAATCCAAGTGGATCAAGGACCTCCACATAAAACCAGACATACTGAAGCTAATAGAAAAGAAACTGGGGAAGAACCTTGAGCTCACAGGCACAGGGGAATATTTCTGAACAGAACACCAATAGCTTATGCTCTAAGATCAAGAATTAACAAATGGGGCCTTGTAAAATTACAAAGTTTCTGTAAGGCAAAGGACACTGTCATTAGAATAAAATGGCAACCAACTAATTGGGAAAAGGTCTTTTCCAACCCTACATCCGACAGAGGGCTAATATCCATTATATATAAAGAACTTAAGAAGTCAGACTCCAGAAAGTCAAATAACCTATTAAAAATGGGGTACAGAGCTAAACAAACAATTTTCACATGGAAAGGCTCGATGCAGCAGTATAGTGGAATATCAGGACAGGGAAGCTGGAGGGTGTTGATTGGGGAACAGGGGGAGGGGAGAGTACTTATAGGACTTTCAAGGGGAACCAGGAAAGGGGAAATCATTTGAAATGTAAACAAAGAATACATCTAAGAAAAAATGAGAAAAAAAGAAAAATATCTGCAAAAATACCACTGAGTTCATTTTCTTTTTGACTACCAACTGCCAATACCTTCCATGATTAATTGTGCTTAGCATGCCCTAGGAACTCCACTGGAGAAAGCTAATTTTTCCTTTGCATGTGTCAGTTGCAGAACTTCCTGGTTAGCAGTGATAGCCCATGTTTATTTCCATCTGCCAACATGGGAATTTTTTCTGGGTTGACTTGGTTCATGCTCTGTGCCTGCACCCATTGTCTCTGTGAATTCATATGTGCATCAGTCCAATTGTGTCTGGAAGACCCTCAATCTCTGGAGACATCCATTCCATCTGGTTCTTATTACCTTCTCAACTGTAACACTTTTTCCTTTATTTTTGTCTCTGTTTTGTCATGTTCGTAAATTCCTCACAATTCCTTTCCTGTCTCAATTCTAATATCTCAGCTTCTGCAATTCAATATATAAAAAAAACTATTCAAATCTTTGAATACATATAAGTGAGAACATGAATTACTTGCTTTAGAGATAGGAGTGATCTATGTAATATATTTTTTCAAGTTCCAATGAAACACTTATATATTACATAATTTATTTTACCACTGAGTAATATTCAATTTTCATGTGTACCACTTTTACATGTTTTCATTATGCTTCATTGGAAATCCAGGATGATGATTTCTTCTACATGCTGTTAATAGAGCATGAATAACATGCTATGGCTAAACATGAATGTATGACAAATATTCATGTTTATACTGTCTGAGTTTGATCACAGATGTTTATGTGTGCTGTAAAACCTGTTGAAGTCATTCATGAGTAATCAGATTGCTGAGAATGATTGACAGAGTACTCAGCCACAGATGATGTAGGCTATCAATCTCTCACTCCAAAACAAAGGGGTATCATAAAACAGGAAATTGGCCCAAAACATGGGTTCCAATGAGATAAAATTCTACTTCCAGAGTTTTAAATGTTCTTACTGTACATATGAGCTCTCGGTAGCTATATTTACCAGCATAACATACTCAAATAAACCTGGTGAAAATTATCAAATGATAGACCACTAAATGGCTGAGCAGGTGAAGATGTCTACTGGCAAGCTTAGCAATATCTGGTAAATCACTTGGAATTGAATTATATAAGTCATCCTCTGAAGTTAATATATTTACCTTGGTGACTGTATATTCCATTATCAATACTAAAAGTAATATAACAATTAAAACAAAACATTGCAACATGGATAGGGAGGAACTCTGAGGTCCCATACCAATCTGAAGGTCTTTTGACTTTTGATGACTGAGAGGTAAAATATATTCATTTTTTGGAGGGAAGATTTCTGGAGTTTCAGTCTTTACTATTGATGACTCTATATGTATATAGGTAGAACTAATTAAATCCAATCTGTTATTAGTTAATGAAACTGAGGAAATAGGATTTGGGGAAAAGGAGTTATTGGGAGGTCCTAAGAGGAACCACAGGGACCACTAGTGGTAGATTGTGATGAGAGACCTAAGAGTGGTGGTAGATTGCAACATATTTCATATATAATTGAAAATTTCAAAGAATAAAATCTTTATGAAATACAGAAATAACAACTTTACTTATGTGCAGATTTTTCATACGTGTATTTTTTACACTGCAAATTTCTCCTATCACTATTTCTCCCTCCTATTTTTCCTTTATTCTACTAGAAAATTTCACTGATAAAATATCATGTATTTATATAAATGGTTGTATGAAATATATAAGAGCTGCTAATGAGAGTCTCATTTGATGTCTGTGATTTTGAGACTGTCTTCAGTAATACAAATATCTCTAATTACATTCATTTTTCCAAAAGCAATATTAATTTCTTATTTCTGGTAAAAAAGATTCATATATATATATATATATATATATATATATATATATATATATATTAGGATTAAAGATATGCACAGAGTATAGTGCCAACCAGACATACATTTATACGATATGTAAAGATTGATACTAGAGACAAGATCTTAACTCATGAGATATAAGTGCAATCTAGCCCTTAGCATTTGAGTTTGGAAAAAATGGAAAGGAACTGAATCCCTAATGAGCAATCATCATTAATCTCAGCAATCTCCAACATAATCTGAAATCCAAAATAAACCTTGGATCTGGTTCTTAATCAGATAATGAAATATTCTGTAAGTAAATATGAAAACAAGGATGCATGTGATACATAAACCTTGGACACCACACAATATTGAAGGATACCGTGCCTTAACACAAGGCAGGACAATTATGAAACTGATACCAGATGGTTCAGTTCCTCTTTCTCCACATCCTCTCTAACATGTGTTGTCACCTAACTTTTTATCTTTGCCATTCTGATTAGTGTATGGTGGAATCTAAGAGTAGTTTTGATTTGCATTTCTGTGATCACTAAGGACTTTGAACGTTTCTCTAGGTGCTTCTCAGTTGTTTGAGATTCCTCAGTTATGAAATGTAGTTTTATTCCTATCCTCCAGTTTTTAATCATGTTGTTTGGTGTTTTGGTGATTAGCTTTCTGAGTTATTTATAATTTTTGGATATTAACTCTCTATTGGATGTGGGCTTAGTGAAGATTTTATAAAAAATCTGTAGGTTGCTGATTTGTTTTATTGACTATGTCCTTTGGCTTATAGAAACTTTCCTGTTTTGTGAGGTCCCATTTATCAATCCTGTTTGAAAAAAATATAAAAATATTTTATTCATAAAAAGGAGTGTTGTTTTGATGCAGCTGTCTTTGATGAAAACAGTAGTTAAAAACCTTACACCAATATATTCAATTATGTTCATACTAAAAATTAACTATGAATGTTGTCCAAATATAGGCAATTCATATTTCTACTATGCTTTAAAGATAAATAGTGATAGAAACAGGGCAATATATTATGCTTTGATATATCCTAAGTAATAACACATATGCCCCAGGTCCAGTGTGTGACTTCCAGCATCTTCTGACCACTGTGCTCTTCTCTAGGATGCTCAACATCTGATAGATCTGAACAAAAACTCCCTGCTTTCAATATTGTCACAAATAGAGGTCACTAGAAAGATGAAGGCATTGGCTAAACAGAAATCAGAAAAATGTGTGCCAGGAAACTGATAGATTAGTAAAGTCAACAAAATGGCAGTCTCTTCTATATAATTAAAGAATTCAGATGACACATATACTTACACTCTACAAAAAGTCTACACTACCCATACAATTAGTGGTGTGTTGTGTGTGTGTGTGTTTGTGTGTTTGTGTGTAAGAAAATATGCTATGAATATACTCATATATGAGGCAATTTCTGGCTTCATGCACAGAACAATGCCAAATTAGGAGAAACATCAGTGCTTTGAGTTCTTCATGTGTACTACATGCAAATCCTCAAGATAATGATTCCTGAATGAGTGAACAGAGTCATGAACATTTATGTTAAGGTAAGTGTCTTGCTACTTCTACAGAGCATTCATTAGAAATGTTTTGTTCCTTGAACACTTGTATTCAGTTAGCTAATCTTTATGATGATCTGAGGTGAGTTCTCCCGAGGGCTAATGTGCTTCCTATCAAAAAGTATTTCTTCTTGTGTCCTAAAGCTTAAGTACACCATCAGAGTGAACACCTGATAAGGAAATGCAAATCACTCCTGGATCCATCCAACCTTGGGTTGAAAAGCCAAACCTGAGCTGAGTACTCTCTAGTGTGCAGCCATGAACAGGCTTCCTTTCTTCATTCCTGCTGTTGATTGTCCCTGACTGACCAATACTGTTGTTAGGGTAACATTTTAACTTGGTTTTAGCAGATAGGGTATCTCTGTATAACTGTGGGTATCCTAGAATTTGCTATGTAGACGATATTCTCTGCCAACTCAGAGACCCTCTAATTCCTGGTTTCTGCAATTAAAGCCAACAGCCACCACCACCTGGCTATGTGGACATCCTCTTAATTTGTTTTTCATTAATCCATCATGAGATTTGAAGGGGAGGTTCAGTATTTATGTATTGATCACTGATTCAAAATTCATAGGATACCCCAGTTCCAATATCCTGCCTTGTAATCAGGTAACGGTTACAGAATTCTAACTACAATGATACAAGACCATCTATTATAGTTTTTGGGATTAAGGGTGAGACAGTGATCCTCTGTGCTTTACTGAGGACACTTTTGTAATTCTGGATGCTGATGATCCTGGTTCAGGATATTGTCCTAGATGAATAGAATGCAGAATTTGTCAGCAACTTACTTCAGAGGTTTGTTACAGAGGGGATAATATCCAATATATACAAAGAACTCAAGAACTTAGACTGCAGAGAGCCAAATAATCCTATTAAAATTGGGGTAGAGAGTTAAACAAAAAATTTTCACCTGAAGAACTTCAAATGGCTGAGAAGCACCTTAAGAAATGTTCAACATCATTAGTCATTAGGGAAATGCAAGTCAAAACAACCCTGAGATTTCACCTCACACCAGTGAGAATGGCTAAGCTTAAAAACTCAGGATTCAGCAGGTATTGGCAAGGATGTAGAGAAAGAGGAACACTCCTCCACTGCTGGTAGGATGGCAAACTCGTACAACCACTCTGGAAATCAGTTTGGAGGTTCCTCAGAAAACTGGGCATGGCAATTCCAGAGGACCCTGCTATACCACTACTGGGCATATACCCAGAGGATTCCCCTGCATGCAGCAAGGACACATGCTCCACTATGTTCACAGCAATCTTATTTATAATAGCCAGAAGCTGGAAAGAATCCAGATGTCCCTCAATGGAGGAATGGATAAAGAAAATGTGGTGTATTTACACAATGGACTACTACTCAACAATTAAAACAATGAATTCATGAAATTCTTAGGCAAATGGTTGGAACTGGAAAATATCATCCTAAGTGAGGTAACTCATTCAAAAAAGAACACACATAGAATGCGGTCACTGATAAGTGGATATTAGCCCAGAAGCTCTGAATACCCAAGACACAAGTCACATATCAAATCATTCCCAAGAAGATGGAAGGAGAGGGCCCTGGTCCGGGAAAGGCTTGATGCAGCATTGTAGAAGATTGCCAGGATAGAGAAGTGGGAGGGGTTGATTGGGGACTGGGTGGAGGGAAGAGGGCTTATGGGACTTATGGGGAGGGGGGAACCAGGAAAGGGAAAATGATTTGAAATGTAAACAATACAGAATATTAAAAAAAAAGATTCCTCAAAACATCTCTAATATGGTTTTAACTGCATCTGAGAAAATCATGATGTATGAATCTGTGACATAATCAGAGTGAGGGATTTAAACCAGTTTCAGAAAAAAAAACTTTTCTATGAAGGAGTCAAGAAAAAGGACTCTGGTCCTAACATGGCATTTCGAAGTATCAGATGTAGCACATGTAGAAAAGGAACTGCTAGGAATGGAGATAAATGAAAACAGGGTCCAAAGAGAGGAGAAGAGAAAAAGAATTCACAGTGAAATGGACAAATGGTAAAATGCTAGATATAAATCTTTACATTTAGTCAAGGAAAGCTTCTCCATCAATATATACACATTGAAGCAGATCCATATGTGTTATGATCCTCATTAGTTTACTTATGGCAAAAGCTCATATTATCTATTTGTAATGCACAGTCCAGGCATCCACATATTTATCACATTATAAGAGGAGTGCTTCTTTGTATACACATAACACTTAGGTAAGCATGCACTCCTGTGCATAGCAATCTGTGAAAGCCATCACATCCTACCTACTGGGGTATAAAGTAGAGCATTACAGATATTACCCAGTACAGTAGGGATTCTGAAATGCCAAGATTCTGAATTGGCAAGATAAAACCATCTAACATCCTAGATTATAGGGAAAACTGTACTTTTATAATGAGAATTCATTGATAATTTGGGAATGATTCCCTGTGATCCGACAATTCACAGGATATAAAAATGAATCTGACTGGTTATAGAAGAAAGAAGCTTCTATCCTGCAACAATAGGTGCATTTTATTTGTGAAATAAATGTTAGAGCAAAATATGCAAAAATATTCAGATTTTATATGTTTCTTTGTTTTAATATGAGTAGCTATTATTCAGACATTTAAACACACATATTCATATATTCCTACATAGTACTTTTCATTTCTTTCATGCCTGGGGTAATATTTCAAATATATCCTTTATTAGTGAAAACATTAACTACTGAATAGTTTTACTAACACATGCTGTACCCAGAAATGCACAGGTAGAAATTAGGCTTTCTAAGACATATAATCTCCAATTATCAGGACCCTTCTCCTGGGGATTTGTTCTCTACCCTCATCTCATTATGGATCAAATGCAGGTATAGAAATAGACTGAGTTGTACAAAATATTTGATTGATGTTGACTTCCTACTCAATGTTAATTTTTTGAAATGTTAACTTCTCTGTTACTACCACAGTGGTGTCTTTCCTTTTTTGTTAGATATTTTCTATATTTACATTTCAAATGTTATCTGTTTTCCTGGTTTCCCCTCTGAAAACACCATATACAATATTCCCTCCCCCTGTTCACCAATCCAGCCACTTCTGTTTCCCTGTCCTGACAACTGTTGCCAGGGGTCCCTCCATGTGTAGTGTTTGGTTGGTTGTTTACTCTCTGAGAGCTCTGAGGGTACTGGTTAGTTCATATTGCTGTTCCTCCTATGGGGATGCATGCTCCTTGAACTTCTTGGGTCTTTTTTCTAGCTCCTTTATTGGGGACCTAATGCTCAGTCTAATGGTTTGCTGAGAGCATCCACATCTGTATTTGTCAGGTACTGGCAGAGCTTCTTAGGAGACAACTATATCAGGTTCCTGCCAGCCAGTGTTTGTTGGCATCCACAATAATGTCTGGGTTTGGTGGTTGTTTATGGGATAGATCCCCATATACAGTCATATACTCTATAAATACCACAGTGTTTGTCTTCTTTTTGTTGTATATGAGAGTCCCAGGAATCCATCCATAGATAAGTGGATAAATGCATCTGAGTTCAACACTCATTGTTGTCATTTTGTATTCAGGTGCTTTTGTCCAGGTATTGTATGAGGATTGCAAAAAATGCCCTTTCCTTTCCTGTAGATGTCTTTTTAAAAATGCAAACATCTAGAGGTAGATCCATCAGCCATCAGGAAAGACAGTGATTTTAAAAATGTCACTGTTGATAATATAGAAAGAACTTAAATTCAGAGTGTGAACCATCTTCTCCAGAAGAGTAAGAGCAATATCTCCCTGTAACTGAGCTCCATCAGCACTGGAGTTTTATGGCTATGTTGCTGATAAACCCAGACTAGACAACTTCAGTGTAACCCATGAGAAATCCACTTGTAAGAAACCAATAAGAGGCAAAAAGTGGCTAAGTTCATGCCCAAGAGAAGTCAAACTGTGGCTAAGATTCCTTAATAGAGACATGAGGTGCATTTGGAATGGACACTGTGTACTCTGTGGTTTATTTTTTTAAGTTTCTTTACTGACGTGGACTCGTGATTGTCATGTAACAATTCCATGTACAAACACAATGAAGATTCTTTGTTAAACTCTTCAATGGTTCATATTTTCTTGTTTTTATTTACATTCTGTATATTTTTATAAAAAAAAACCCATACAATGTGTTTGGATACTATGACAGAAGCTATCACACTTCTTCAACTACACAGCCTTCCACTATAATTATAAATGAGAAAGTAAAACAAAAAGTAAAGAGTGATTAAAATCATCTAAATAAATAAGAAATATGCACATATACACCCACTAACACAAAAGAAAACCAGAAAAACTCCACCTCTGGAAAGAAAATATAGGCAAAAGAAAAATGAGAAAAATGAGCCAATTTATATATGAATAAATATCTACAAAAATATTGTTGAGTTTATTTGGTTTTTGATTTCTATCTGATCATCTATCCACTCTTAAGTGTGATTAATAAAACAAATGATGCTACACTTGAGAAAGTTAATTTTTCCTTTGAAATTGAGTGTCAATTTCAGAAAATTCTTGGTTAACAATGAGAACCTGTGAACATGTCCCTCATTCAACACTATGAGTCCATGCATACCATGTGCATTTTATCACAGTTTCTGTTGGTTCATATGTGCATGATACTATATACTCTACTCTGTCCCTCTGGATTCCATTGGGGCCATGCAATAAGCCTCTCTTCCAACATCTGGACCACTTTAATTTCATTTACTAGTAGTATAGGGAATTCAGTCATTTCTGTGTATGTAGACATATGTGTGGCATTAACATAATAAACATCTAGAAACCGGTTTTCCAAGGAAAAGGGGAGATTATTTTTGTCTTTAATTATCAGTTGCCAGGAATGTTCCCTTTGTAGTCACTTAACATTGTATTGTAATATTTTAAAAATAGTTACACTTTGTTTAGTGCAACAAGCAGAAGATACATTCTCCAAGGTTGATGTCTTAGCTTGAGAGGAAATTTTTTGTAGTACAATGCTCATTCTACAATGTGGATCCAAGAAATTATTCAGTTATTTCATATAATCTCATTCTTTAACTTTAAGTGGCTTGATTTATTCAGGTTTTATGGTGGTAAGAGTTCATGTGTGCAGTGGTCATGTCAGTTCCTGAGACAGCACTTCATGTCTATTGACCCGATATTCAGGATCTTAAGTTCTTTCCAATCTCTCATTTGTGATGTTCTTTGAATGATTTAGGGAGGTAGATAAAGAGGACTTAATTGTGGCTGAGCACTCTTTAAAGAATTTTTACAACTTTAACCATTAAGAAATGTCTGCATCCATGATTACACACTGCACATAGAAACTTTTGTTCTCAAGTTTGTAGATATCCTCTATTAGTTATCTATATTTGCATTGATTTTCCTAAATGTGATATAGCTTTCTCATTCTCTCAGAATAATTCTATTGTGTTGCATATATAATCACACCTTCCTTATACACTAACCTGCAGATAAATATGCATTTTATTTCCTCAACTTCATTACTGTAGATAGTGCTGCAACAAAATTTGATTTACTAGTAACTTAGGTAAGTTGATTTTTATCAAAACTCGCTTTAAAGACAAATATTAATTGTATGTCAATGAAAAGACTGTAAACTCCCATAAATTAGCAAGTTTTGAAATTTCCAGTCACTTCCACCTTCTTTTTCTTCTTCTGGACTAGGTTCTTATCTAAGGAGTTCACTGCTCATTAATATGTAAATTACACACATTTTCGGTTCTTTCATAAAGAGATGTCCACATCCAGCACAGTGTATCATTAGTGTACTCTCCACAGTCACTGAACACTCTGACCCTCACTATGGAATGGAGCTGTATCCTCTTTCTATGGGCAGCATCTATAGGTATGGGGTGCCCCAATTCCTTCCCTAAAATAGAGAAAGAGTCTGAGAGGATGGTGCCATCCACTCTGCCTTTGTCTCCTGACAGCACCCACACTGCCAGAGTACCAAGTATCAGGCGTAGGCCTGGGGGATTGACATAACACACAGACACGGGTCATTCTGTAAGGAGAATGCCAAAGCTTTACTGAGAGACCAGCAATATGTATACTAGAGTCCAGGGAAGGGAACAGGAGAAAACAATTATAGCAATAGGTCAGGCACCTGGGAAGTCTCGGGTGGGATGGCAGGAATCAAGCAAGCTAAGCCACGGGATCACAGGATGTTTTGCTCTCAAGAAACCTGTGCAAACAGCTCAGCTTGGGGCATTGGGCCAAGGTCACTGGTTCCCAACAACTCCCCCTTTTTTATTTTATAAGAACGAATAGCGTCTGTCTTAGGGCACCTTCCATCCATCTCCCATTACCCATCTCTGGGGATCTCAGCCAGTCCCAGAGCCCCTGTGTTAGGTTGGTGTGGACTAGAAAAGAGTTGTTCATCATAGACTAACTATTCTTGATACAGGCTGAGCCAAATTTGAGCAGATGTATTATCTTGTGCTAAAGACAAAAGCACTTGTTCAGTTACTGCTCTGGACTGGTTTTGTTGTTTGCACATACAGTTTAGCAGGAACAATCCGAATGTGGCAGCTGCTCAAGCCAAAACCCCAGTGCCATAGATCCAGACCTTTTAAAATCAGGGGTGGCAATAATGCCAAAGTCTCTCTGATGATGATACAAGGTCAGGAAGTCTCCCTTCATCATTTAGAGGGATAGGCACAATTCAACCACAGCAGCATCTTCATACTCTCAGCAGTTTGTCAATACGCACAATCTGCTAGAACAATTCAATTTATTCTGGTCTTCTTCCTATTCATTAGAGACTTTTCAAACTACAGAAAAGAATGTGACTAAAACACATGATTTAGTATTCAAGGAAACATTGCAAAGAACAAGACAGGAGTGAAGAAATGAAGTTCTATCTAGCATAAACTGTTCTCTAAGATGTAAGGTAATATTACTCGGTTCTACTTCTAATTTAGCTTCAGCCTTCCCATAAGTCCTATTAGTAGAATGCACAACTGGCCACACAGTACTACTTGTCCCGGATGGTATCAGGATTAGTGGATTTTCCATTAAGCTCTAGTAAGTTTCTAGATGTACCCTTTTCTATAATGACAGGATACACACAGTGCTCAGGAACCCAAATAGACTTTCTGCATCTTTAGGGAAGATACAAACAGAACCTCTCATCCTGACCAACACTGAATCAGGACCCCTCCAACTTCCTGAAGACAACTCTTTCCATTTTACTAAACCCTCTGTCTTCTTTGTACCTTTCCAATGTCTGTAGCAGAAAGAGTCTCTTTATCTATTAATAAAAAATTTAAAGCATAAAGAACAAAGAACAATCTAGCATGCAGAAAGGTAAATTCCCCCTTTTTTGTTTTTTCAGGATAATTTTTTTTTATAGTAAGAGTAGCTCTCTCCACTATACCTTGCCCTTGAGGATTATATGGAATCCCTGTTTTATGAATAATATGAAAGTTCTCACAAAATTATTCAAAGGATCCATTGGTATATGCTGGATCATTATTGGTTTTTAACTGATTTGTTGCTCTCAGGCAAGCAAAAGCTTATAAACAATGATTTTTTTTACATCTTTTAACTTTTAAACACTATGTGAAGATGCAAAAATCATACCAGAAAAGGCATCTATAGACACATGAACAAGCTGTAGCTTCCCAAATGATGAGACATGAGTCACATCCATTTGCCAAATATCATTTGCTTTAAGACCTCAGGGATTCACTCCCAAATTTGGGGATAAAATGAATTGACCACATTGAGGGCATTGAGTAACAATTTGCACATCTCAGTGAAACTTCAAAGAATTTGATTCTGCTAATTGTGCAGAACAATTAGGAGTTTTTTATAACTTTTACTTCATTTCCAAAAATAACAGTAGCTCTCCCATTGGATGACCCATCAGTGAAAACCACTTGAACACAATCCAAAGGGTAAGAGGAAACAATCTTTAAAAAACTATTAGATGAGTTTTAAAAATTGACACAACTTAATCTGGATAATGATTATTAAAATAACAATTGGTGCTGCATCTAATTAAGGTCCAATCAGCAAAACCTTGGGATAAAATTTGTAGTTGTTCCTTATTATAGGGTAGGATCATAACATCAGGTTCCTTGCCAAATGTTTGGAAAGCTTGTTTTATAATGCCATAAACAGTAAGGAGGCCACAGCCTGTGGATAAGACAATACTATTCATGGAAGCAAATTTTCAATTATCAATTTTGCCTAAAAGGCTTGTCATGTAATAGGCCAAGAATCAATACTCTTTCATGACCAATTTGATAGCTGATTGAAACAAGGAACAAATGTTTTATCAGGTTCTTAAGACATTCTTTTCAAAATACTTTCATGATTCTATCCAACAATACTTTATCAACACAAACAGCTTTAGAGTAGTATGTTAAAACTTTACTTGGAATTGAAAAAGGGTGACTCTACATGAATGCTCTCTTTGCCTAGGAATGGCTGTGAACACATAACATAAACTGATTGCAGTAGCCTTCTCTATTATATATAAAGTTATTTGCCTTTTTGCCAGTTAATTTGCATGACACCTTGAAAACAGAGGTTTATAAGTCTTCCTGTGGTAAGCTTAGAGCAATGTCCTAGCCAATAAATGTTTTATAATTAATGCAAAGCAAAAAACAACCTTCTGAATCCATAATAATTTTGTATGGAGAGGGCAGGCCAGATTTTAATGCCTTCACATAAGTTCTCCATAGCCTTGTTAATCTTTCATAGATCTTAAGTTTGAATGCTATTCTGAGCCACACCTGGATAGATCTGCAAATAATGCTGTTTTTGGCCTGAAACTTCCTGGGTGGGAATTGCAAGACAAAAAAGTAGTGCTTTACAAGCCTCCACTGAGGCAGCTCTGAGCCTTTCATTTACTCAAATGTAAATTTTTTAATCTGAGCCTTTTGGCCAAGGGCAAGTCCAACTTGTCCTTCACTGCAGTAGCCTGCATCCAGATCCCACTGTATGAGGGTTGAATAACAAAAGGAACATGAAATTTGAAGGTTCTTGGAAAAATTCTACTAGCTGTTTTTAGTAGTGATATCTACAAATTTTTCAAACAGTTCAAAAGTAGCCTGTTTAATACCAAATAAATTCCCATTGAGATCTCTTTTTCAATCTTTGGGAGTTAAATTTTGCTTCTACCACTGTATACAACAAAACTTGTGAAATAGTGGCAACAGGCCTATACTGGCCACAGCTGTTTTTAACTTTTA
This sequence comes from Apodemus agrarius, assembly GCA_964023405.1. NCBI lineage: Eukaryota > Metazoa > Chordata > Mammalia > Rodentia > Muridae > Apodemus > Apodemus agrarius. The sequence continues at coordinate 5,865,505 of OZ030011.1, forward strand.
TCATTCTTGAAATCATCTTAATTAGAAAATATGAGTTAGTTAAGAATCATAAGCCTTCAATCAGACTTCAAACTTCAGTCAATGGTACACTGGCAGATGTTAACCATAATTCTTAACTTTCTCTTGCAATATTAGAGCAACTACAACTTTGGAAAGCAAAACCTGATTTTAAACAATCTATTCTCTTTAAAATTAATGGCAAAGCATTACTTTCACATTACAAAATTTGTCTGCATGTTCTTATGTCTGAATGCATGACAATACAACTTATAATACCTCATTAAAGAAACATTGTTTTAAGTCTTATTCCTTATGAGTCTAATTTCTAGGATAAGAATCACATAAAACATTCCAATTTAGAATTATCTTTAGAGACCTGGTTTTCCTAGGTTGAGTCATGCCATGTTGTTGTTTAACATAACTCCAACCCTGAGTTACCAGTTTTAAACTTTTTGTTAATGATGTAATAATTTTTAATCATGCCCAATAACTTATAAGCCAATACTCTCTAGTTAAGACATGTAAAATATATTTATACCTTTAAGACCAATCAGAAACGAAAATGAAATGACTACACTAATCTTATAAATTTAAACCAAATAATTTTTTTCTAGCTGTGATTTCAAGAAAAAAAGCACTTTGGATCCAATAATCACAATTGCAGAAATTTTTCCAGGAGAAATATCCATCAGCCTACCTGCCCTAGAACTTGAGAAGCTGCCAGCCCTTTTAAAAGCAGCTTGACTCCTAGCTAAATGTAGGGCAGTATAAATCAGTCTCCACTATGTAAACTAAGACTGGATCAAGAGATGGACTTCCAGCAAAGTTTTACCATTTTTTAAAACATGAAACATAAGACAACAGTCAGTCAAACAACAAAACAAGAACAGACACATGTGGACAAATTGGTGCACCAAAGACAACACATACAGAGGAAAGAGCACTTGTACCCAGTACTAAGTATATCTGCAGTAGGGTCCATAGAGGAAAGAGGACATCTCCATGTTTCCCCTTGTCCCCAGGTGAGTTTTGAAATCCATTTTCCTTCTCTCTTTTTCTCTCTCATGTTTCTAAAATCTGTTTTTTGTAAATTTTTTCGTTTTTACTCTATTTTATTTTATTCCCTATTCTTCTTGCCTGGTGCAGTTCTAGACTGCGGACAATTTGCCTAATAAAATTCACCATCCCAATTTGCTGTCACACCCTAGCTATTTTAACCTTAATCCTAGTACCCTGTTGCTTAAGCAAATCTACCTGTTGATCTACCAATTGTAATGTGGAACTTGTCGTTCCCATGGTGCCATCCTATACTTACCTTGCTTGATGTAATTCTTACTTTCACTTTGTTTCTTGCACCATATATTCCCCCAATACGTTCCTCTCTTTTAGCTGACCAGCTTTCCTTGGAACCATCCCGTCAGGTTCTCCTCTCTTTCCTGATCTTGGTGGAACCTCCATTTGACAGTGCCTGCATTGCCACAGTACACAGGCGTAGGTCTGGGGGATTGACATAAAACACAGACACGGGTCATTCTGTAAGGAGAATATCAAAACTTTACTGAGAGATCAGCAATATATATACTAGAGGCCAGGGAAGGGAACAGGAAAAAAACAATTATAGCCATAGGTCAGGTACCTGGGAAGTCCCAGGTGGGAAGGTAAGAATCAAGCTAAGCCACAGGATCACTGGATGTTTCACTCTCAAGAAACCTGTGCAAACAGCTCAGCTGGGGGTGTTGAGCCAAGTTCACTGGTTCCCAACAGTCTCCATAGGTGTCTACTCCCAGGTCCAGCTTCAGCAGATTGGAACTGAGGTGGGGAGGCCTGGTGCCTCACTGAAGTTTCCCTGCAAGGCTGCTGGGATTCACTAACTACTATATGGACTGGGTGAAGTAGAGTCATGGAAAGAGCGTAGAGAGGATTGGACTGATTTATCCTGGAAATGGTGGTACTAGCTATGCCCAGAAGTTCAAAGGCAAGGCCTCATTGACTGTAGACAATTCAGCCAGCACAACCTACATGCAGCTCAGCAGTCTGATATCTGAAGACTCTGTTGACTATTACTCTGCTAGAGAAGCACATAGAGTTTCAACCACATCCTGTGTGTGTCAGAAACTCCCAAAAAGCAGGAAGCTGAAATGACAGGATTAGCCTGAAGTGTTGTTTAAAGATATTCACCCTGAGTGTCCCTTTGTCTGTCTTCTGCTCACAATACTATATGGACTTGGTCAACTTTTAAAATTTTTAAGTGAATAAAATGATATTATTTATTTTTATGCCTTTAGCACATAATGCCTTGACAATTCTTCAGCAGTGACCTTCTTTACTGACATGTTTATTCCTTAGTAAAACAATAAAAAGGGGAATACTGAGAAAATGCATAGTGACCTAAATATATCTATGTTCCAGAGACTGGAACTTTTGTTTGAGTAGGTTTGAATAAATTATAATATCACTTTTATCATTAAAATGTGTTGTCTTCTACATGCAGGAAAATTGATTTTTAAGTGCCAAGACACATTATACAACAAAGCTCACATTGTTCATAGTCATTATGGAGGTCTGTGTGTAAGTTCTACTGAAAGAAGGAATAAATCTTTCTCAATATCCAGCTACCACTCTGTAACATATACCAAAAGCACTGTATATCCTACTAGTGATACAGGTTCTATCACAATCCTTGATGTTCTATTGATAATAATCAAATAGAAATAGTCTATAGGTTCTCAATTGAATAAAAGGATAAACAATGTGTTACTTAACTGAAAGATATAATATGTGTGAAGAGGTCCTAGTGTTGACCCTTGAATGTTCTATGCTGCTGCCTCAGTCTCTTCCAATTCACATGTTTTTCACTCAATTGATTTTGACAGATTTTCCTACTGTTGTCCTTCATCATTTCTGGATTTTAGACTCTCTAAGACACATCTCTTGTGGATCCATGAGCTCTGAAGATTTGATGAAAGTTTTCCATTTAAAGCTACATGTTTCAAGGTCTCCCTTTCTGTATAAAGTCTGGCATGGGTTACAGTATTTGATATCAATTTTTTAATAAATTAACTTATTGACTTTGTGTCCTATTCACTGCACCTCCAGGTCACCCCCTCCAACACTCCTTTTCCCATCCCTCCTCCTCTTTTCTTGTGAGCATGTGGGGGCAACCTGGGTATCACCATTACTGTGGAAATTCAAGTATCTCTTAGGCTAGGCACTTCCTCTTCCACTGAGGCCAGAAAGGAGGGCCCAGCTAAAAGAACAGATCACACATACAAGCAACAGCTTATGAGATAGTTTCTGCTCCCTTTGTTTGGGAACCACAAGTATACCAGACTCCATATCTGTTATATATGTGAAGGGTTTTGTAAGTTTAGCCTTTTTATGTACTTTTGCTGATGGCTCAGTCTTTGAGAGGCCAAGGGTCCAGTTTTGTTGATTCTGTTGGTCTTGAATTGAGGTTCCTATCCCTCATGGCTGCAATTTATCCCACTATTCTTCTATAAGATTCCTCAAGCTCCATTCATTGCCTGTTGGTGTCTGTATCTGTCTGAGTCCATTGGTGGTAGGAAACTGCCAGAGGACAACCATGATGCACTCCCGCCTACAAGTATTACAGAGTAACATTAATACTGTCAGTGATTGCTACTAGCCTGTAGACTGAGTCTTAAGTTGGGTCAGTGTTGGTTGGACATTACCTTGATCTCTGATCCTTCCTAAATCTCTGGATCTCTTATAGAGAGGATAAGTTTTGGTAAAAAAAAAATGTGGATATGTTCATGACCCTAGTGCTCCACTGGAGTTCCTGCCTGGATATAGGAGGTAGACTCTTCAGGTTCCATATCCCCAATGATATAAATCACAGCTAGGGTCATCCTCATTGATTACTGGGAGCCTCCCATATCCCAGAACTCCATGTCTTCCTAGAAATGTACCCCAACACCTATCTTTTTCAGATTTCATTCATTATCATGGTCATCCATCCATCCCACCTGCCCCTTTCCACACTTGACCCTAAATCCTTCCAGCTTCCCTCCCATTTTCTCTCTCCAATTAGTTGCCTCAGTCTATCTGTCTTCTGAGATCATTTTATTCCCCCTTCCAATTGAGACTTAAGGAAACTTGTTTGTATCTAGCTTCCTTGGTTCTGTGAAATACAGTATGGCCATCCTGTATTTCATGGCTAATATCCACTTATAAGTGAATACATAGCATGTAAATCCTTTGAGACTTGGTGACCTCCCAAGGGATGATATATTCAGGATCCGTTTCCCTGCAAAATTCATGATGCCTTTTTTTTTTTTCATAGCTGAGTAAAACCTTCTATTCCAATGTGTAAATGTACCTGATTTTTGTTATATATTCCTTATGTGAAAGACATATGGCTGTTTTATGTTCCTGACTTTTATTAATAGAACTTCTATGAACATAGTTGATCAAGCACATTTGCAGACAGATCTGTATACTAAGTTCAAAGAAGTGGTTCATTCTATATGCTTATTGTAAGTTGAAAGCAACAGCTTTTATATGGCCTTGTCTCATCATACTGCACACTGGACCTAAATGTTTTTCCTTGGACACAAGTTTGTCCCACATCTATTTTCTCTTTTCAGTATTATTGTGAAGTTCATTCTGTTTCTTATTATTCAGACTTTAATTACTATATGAGTCATGGTCACATTCTATTCTTGAGTATAACTTAATTATATCTTTAGAACAAAGCTACTAAAATTATTTCTAATATTATTCTTCCTAAAGTTTTATTAATCAAGTTAGGGACACTATAAAATTATTAGTTTATCTAAACAGAATTAATTCATCAATGTTTATGGTTATTTTGACCTGCAAGAAAAATAATCAATATGGTGGGCTATTGCTCAGGAATTATGATGTTAATTTTATGATAGGAAAGGCATATCATCTGGAAGAAGCAATCCTGAGAGGAAGTCTCTGTAGGACCTTTCCTCATAGAGGTGAGTCATCATTGACTATGAAAAAGCTGTGGGCCACTTGCAGGAAGGTCAAATGGTAGGATTAGCTTATCCTAGATGTTCCCTGACAACATCAAAGACATTTCCTACCTCATCTGATGGATGCAGGGACAGTTCAGTGTATGAAAATCCATCAATGTAATTAACCATATAATCAAAGTAAAAGAAAAATACATAATAATTACATTAGGTGCCAAAAAAGGATTTAAAAAGGCCAACATTCCTTCATGATAAAAATCTTGGAGATATTAAGGACTCAAGATGCATATCTAAATGCAATAAAGGCACTATACCAGAAGTCTACAGTCAACATCATATTGAATAGAGACAAACATAAAACATTACCACTAAAATCAAGGACAATAAAAAGCCATCCACTCTCCCCTTATCTTTTCATTATAGTTCTTGGAATTCTAGTTACTGCAATAAGACAACTAAAGGAGATAAGGGGATACATATTTTAGACCAAGAAGGGAAAGTATCACTATTTGTTGATGATATGTTGATGATATGATAGTATACATATGTGACACTAAAAAGGCTACCAGAGAACTTATACAGCTGACAAACACATTCGGCAAAATGGCTAGATACAAAATTAACTCAAAGTAATCACCATCTCACCAGTTCACAAGCAATAAATGGGCTAAGAATGAAGTTCTCGAAGTAGTACCCTTCATAATAGCCAGAAATAAAATAAAATAGATTGGCGTAACTCTAATCAAGCAAGCAACGGTCATATATGAAAAGAAGTTCTATTCTACAAAGGAAGAAATTGAGGAAAATATCAAAGATGGAAAGATCTCCATGACTCATGAATCAGTTTGATGAACACATGGAAAATGGCCATCTTACCAAAGGCAACATACACTTTTAATGCCAACCCTATCAATATTCCAACATAAGCTTTACAGATCTGGATAAAAAAATATCTACTTCACACAGGAAAACAAAAAAAAAAGAGGATAATTAAATTGATCCAGAACAGTAAAAGAAATTCTAGAGGTAGCACTATCCCTCATTTTAAATTATAGTACAGAGAAATAGTAATAAAATTTGCATTTTATTACTACAGAAACAGAGAGCTGGATTAATGGAATCAAATCAAAGACCCAGAGGTAAATGCATATGCTACAGACACTTGATTTAAACAAAGAAGTCCAAATTATACAATTGAAAATGGAGAGAATATCAAACAAATGTTTCTGGTCTAACTGGATGTCTGCATGTAGAAGGATCCAAATAGAGCCACATTTATCACCCTGTAAAAAAACTTAGTGCAAATACATCAAAGACTTCAACATAAACCAGATACACTAAATTTAATAGAAAATAAAGTGGGGAATAGCCTTGAACACATGGGTACATGAGACAGCTTCCTGAACACATCATCAATAGCTCAGACGCTAAGGTCAAGAATTAATAAAAGTGACCTCATGAAACTGAAATGCTTTTGTATTTAAAAACTCACAGGTCATTGGAAAACAACAACAGCCTATATATTGGGAAAAAACCTTCTTCTGACAGAGGGCTAATATAAAAAAATGTTTAAAAATTCAAGAAGTTAGACACCAAGACTCCAAATAACCTAATAAAACTGTTTTAGAACTTCAAATGGTTGAGAAACACACCTAAAGAAATGAACAACATCTGAAGTCATCAGGGAAATACAAATCAAGATGTCTTTGAGATTGTTCTTTACATCTCTTAGAAATGCTAAGATCTTTTCTATTAGTTTTAGTGTGTCTGGTTTTATGTGGAGGTCCTTGATCCACTTGGAGTTGAGCTTAGTGCAAAGAGATAAGAGTGGATCAATTCACATTCTTCTGCATGTTGACCTCCAGTTGAGCCAGCACCATCTGTTGAAAAGGCTATCGTTTTTCCACTGGATGTTTTCAGCTCCTTTGTGGAAGATCAATTGGCGATAGATGTGCGGGTTCAATTCTGGGTCTTCAATCCTATTCCATTAATCCGCCTCACTGTCACTGAACCAATACCATGCAGTTTTAAATACTACTGCTCTGTAATATTGCTTGAGGTCCGGGATATTGATTCCCCCAGAAGTTCTTTTGTTGTTGATGATAGTTTTAGCTATCCTGGGTTTTTTGTTATTCCAGATGAATTTGAGAGTTGCTCTTTCTAACTCTATGAAGAACTGAGTTGTGATTTTGATGGAGATTGCATTGAATCTGTATATTGCTTTGGGCAAGATTGCCATTTTGACTATATTAGTCCTGCCAACCCACGAGCATGGAAGATTTTCCCATTTTCTGATGTCTTCTTCAATTTCCCTCTTCAGAGACTTAAGTTTTTGTCATATAAATCTTTCACATGTTTGGTTAGCGTCACTCCAAGATACTTTATATCATTTGTGGATATTGTGAAGCGTGTCATTTTCCTAATTTCTTTCTCGGCCTGCTTATCCTTCACATATAGGAAGGCTACTGATTTGCTTGAGTTGATTTTACAGCCAGCCACTTTGCTGAAGTTGTTTATCAGTTGCAGGAGTTCTCTGGTGGAGGTTTTTAGGTCACTTAAGTATACTATCATATCATCTGTGAATAGTGATAGTTTGACTTCTTCCTTTCCAATTTGTATCCCTTTGATGCCATGGACAGACACAGTTGGGACACACGTGGGGGAATCAGGGTCTTTGGTATGCAGGAAGGCACTGGTCTCGGCATGAAATGACAGACAGACACACACAAGATCTGAATGCGTCTGAATGCACTTTACTGTTCTGAGGCAGGAATTTTTATACACATAAGTTGGCATTACATTACTGAAGAAAAATGTATCTAGAGAAGCGTTTACAAAGAATGGTTACCATGAGTATCTGACGCAAGGAAATGCAAAATCAATCAGGTACGAAATTTAGAGAACACCTACATCAGAGTAGCTGTGGTCAATGATAAATTAGTAATTCAATAGTTCTTGAGAACACTTCATTATAGCCCTGGCGTCCCTTTGTTCATGTGCAGTCTCTTTTTAATGTCCTGCTTCCTTCTTGTGAAACTCCCTCAAGCTCACTTTGAAACTTTACTTAACTGATGCTTTCCATGTCAGAGTGCCAAAACCACCTAACCATACAAATAATATATATTGTTGGGAGGTTAATTCTTTAATGTATCTAGGTAATAACTGTACAGCTGATCAAAAGGAAAGCAATGGATCTCTAGAAGATAAATCATGGCCAGTGCCGTAGCTCAAAGAATAAACTCTCAGTGAACCATCACACCTGGATGCTCACACCTCCGGCTAGCAGGGACATCTTGTAAGTAAAGGAACAAGTCAGAAACAAGGGTCACACAGCTTGCCATGAGAAATTTCAGCTCAGCCCTATCTCCAGCCAAGGAGGCCCACAGCAACATTCATCTTGGACAGCCCTGCCAAACAAGGCTTTTCCCAGTAAATATCACACAGCTTCCTCCGGGATTACAGCTTGGCTGCGTGAAATTATGGTGTCCAAGAGACTCGTTGTCGAATCACTCTAGGTAGTACCTCAAGTAATATATTGAAGAGATATGGTGAGAGTAAACATTCCCAGTAAATATCACACAGCTTCTGCAGGGATTACAGCTTGGCTGAGTGAAATTACGGTGTCCAAGAGATTCTGTTGTCGAATCACTCTAGCTAGTACCTCAAGTACTATATTGAAGAGATATGGTGAGAGGGGGCAGCCTTGTCTAGTCCCTGATTTTAGAGGGATTGCTTCAAGTTTTTCTCCGTTTACCTTGATGTTGGCTACTGGTCTGCTGTATATTGCTTTTACTCTGTTTAGATATGGGCCTTGAATTCCTGCTCTTTCCAAGACCTTCAGCATGAAAGGATGCTGAATTTTGTCAAATGCTTTTTCATCATCCAATGAGATGACCATGTGGTTTTTTTTTCTTTGAGTTTGTTTATGTAGTGGATTACATTGATGGATTTCCATATATTGAACCATCCCTGCATCCCTGGGATGAAGCCAAATTGATCATGGTGAATGATCGTTTTGATGTGTTCTTGGATTCAGGGGAAAAATTCCTGAGCAGAACACCAATTGCTTATGCTCTAAGAGCAAGAATAGACAAATGAGACCTCATAAAATTACAAAGTTTCTGTAAGGGAAAAGACACTGTCAAAAGGATAAATCGGCAACCAACAAATTGGGAAAAGATCTTCACCAACCCCACATCTGACAGAGGGCTAATATCCAATGTATACAAAGAACTCAAGAGGATAGACCCCAGAAAACCAAATAACCCTATCCAAAAATGGGGTACAGAGCTAAACAGAGACTTTTCACCTGAAGAAATTCAGATGGCCGAGAAACACCTTAAAAAATGTTAAACATCATTAGTCATTAGGGAAATGCAAATCAAAACAACCCTGAGATTTCACCTCACACCAATCAGAATGGCTAAGATTAAAAACTCAGAAGACATCAGGTGTTGGCGAGGATGTGGAGAAAGAGGAACACTCCTCCACTGCTGGTTGGAATGCAAGCTGGTACAACCACTCTGGAAATCAGTATGGCGGTTCCTCAGAAAACTGGACGTGATACTTCTGGAGGACCCAGCCATACCACTCCTGGGAATATACCCAGAAGATTCACCAGCATGCAATAAGGATACATGCTCCACTATGTTCATAGCAGCCTTATCTATAATAGCCAGAAGCTGGAAAGAACCCAGATGTTCCTCAACAGAGGAATGGATACAAAAAATGTGGTATATATACACAATGGAGTACTATTCAGCCATTAGAAACAATGAATTCATGAAATTCTTAGAGAAATGGATGGAGCTGGAGAATGTCATACTAAGTGAGGTGACGCAGTCTCAAAAGAATACCCATGGTATGCAGTCACTAATAAGTGGATATTAGCCTAGAAGCTTGGAACACCAAAGACATAAATCACATACCAAGTGATGTCTCACAGGAATAAAGGAGTGGACACTGGTGCTAGAATGGACCAAAGAATCATTGTGGGGGAGTACAAGAACAGTGAGGTGGGAGGGGGTGGATGAGGGAGCAGGGGGAGGGAAAAGGGCATGTGGGACCTTTAGGGGTATGGAACCAGAAAAAGGGAAATGAATTGTAAATATAGAATATATCCAATAAAAAAAACTTATAATCCAAAAAAAGAAGAATGAATGAATAAATGCTAAGATCAAACACAGTAAAGGTCAGCACATGCTTGAGATGTTGTTGAAAATGGGGAACACTTTTCCACTGCTGCTGAGAATGCAAACATTTTTAATTACTCCAGAAATCAATTTGGCTGTTTCTCAGAAATTGGCAACAGTTCTTCCTTAAAACCCAACTATATCACTCCTAGGTATTTACCCAAAAGATTTTCCAGCATCCCAAAATGATACTTTCTCAACTGTTCATAGCAGCTTTATTCATGATAGCCATAAACTGGAAACATCTTAGATATCATTCAATGGAAGAGCGGATACAGAAAATGTGGTGGAATATTACTCATCCATTAAAAACAAGGGTTTCGTGAATTTCAAAGGCAAATGAATAAAACAAAAAATATCAGCTTTGTGAGTTAACCCAGACACCCAAATGATATGTTTTATCTATACTTATTAATGGATATTAGCTATAAATTTCTGGGTAATCAGTATACCCAAAGAAGACAAATAACAAGGAGAATCCAAGGGAGCATTGTTGAATTATTCTCAGAATGGTAAAGAAAAAAGATGTTGGAGGTCAAAGGAAGAAGGGAAGTAGAAGGAAAAGAAGATGGAAAGTATAGTTAGGATATGATCATATGTAGGGAGAACAGTAGAGAGAGATGGGAGATGGTGGATTGGGCAGTCTACATGATATGCCAGAGATTTGAAATATGTAGAAGCCTCAGAAATTCTATGTGGGTGACACTACATGAGACTTCAAGCAGTGGGGATGTGGAACCTAAAGTAGCCATTTCCTCTATCAGTGGAACTTACCACTGACCCTGATTAGATCTCCAAGAATCTAATACACAGTATACTATAGAGCAAGACCTCGAAATTCAAACATAAACTCAAGTCTTATATTGAATAAGAAGTATAAAACAAAGATGGTCATATGCATATATCCTTTAATAGTAGTCATTTGGCTACACATTCATTATTTTTCCCTAGCTCTTCAGGTCCATAGAGAATTAAAGACCATAAGTATGTTATCACTGAAATTTTATATAAATGAATCCAGTCAATATTTTATCTTTTGTCCTTGAACATATAAATATCATTATTTTCTTTTTAAATTGTTTTATAAATTGTTGGAATGTATTCAAAGTTGTAAATATCTGCTTTCTTTATTAGAAACAACTAATGACATGTGAAGATTGTCAGAGTTCTCATTGCAGTTTTACATCAGAAAGGACTTAATAGCAGTACAAGTACAAAAAATCTTACTAATTGCTAATAATGTCATAGGAATTCTCATCAAGTGTTAAGAAATCATCTATTTGTCTCTATACCATCACTACCAGACATTATATCTTCATTGCTCTTCTGAAATGAAAAGTGTGTGCAAAAACCAAATGATTATATAAATATGTGGTAACACAGAGAAAAACATATTAATAGCAGTAATATTTCCTCAAATATAATCCCCTGGCCTTTCCTAAAGGAGCAAAGCCTTGACAGTTCCTGGAGAAATCATATCAAGAAAATCATCTGCTAGTTTTTAGCTTCTTCTAGATGGCTCTTGCAAAGGGATAAGAACATGGATGAGGCCATTGCTCTAGGGAACTTCTTGGCATATCTGCCCCTGAGCTAACTCAAACAGTATAATTGTTGCAGGGTAAACAGAGACAATTGGCAATCTTAGACTGGCCAGGAGAATAGGTAACAGATTCAAGGTCTCATTATAGGCTGAGAGTTCTCTAAAAATGTACTTTAAAAATAGGGGTTCAAGTGTGGTATACCCTTGGAAGAATAGACTTCAGTAAATAAGATAAATTGACTAAATAAACTTTTCCTGCTTTACAGTGTAGATGGTAAAACATATATTAGAAGAAACCAGGTATTAATATTCACTATTCATAAAAATACTCGTTCCATTATTCTTTAGTTTGCCTGGAATATTTTTAAACAACAAATATTGCCAGCCTAAATGCAGGCTACTATACATTAAACTTCAATTTGTAGTGGATATTTTGCATTATAGGACTAATAATATTAAGAATAATTAATCTTCTCACTGTGACTGAACTTATCCCCAGATGTGTAATGCCAAGACAAACATAGATTCGATACCACTTGGATAATGATCAGTCTGTCTTTCTTCTATGAAACTTGTATGAAATAAGAAGCTGGTTACTAGTAAGTCCAAGCAGCAGAAATGGTCTGATTGCTAATAAAAGCCACAGAGTGGCCTGATTGCTACCAAGTCAGTTGAGAGATTCCCCTGACCATCATTTCTGGTTCTCTCCCTTCCTCCTTATCTCCTCTGCTGGCCACCCTATTAGCACAGACTTTCCATCTCTCCTGTCTATCCCAGAAAGGACGCTCACACTGACAGTATTTTATGTGTTTTTCTTCTGTTTTATCTCATTACACTTACTGTTTTCTTCATATTCTTTTATTTATTATTACTTTTATGTGATTGGTTTAGAGACAGGTGATTGGGGAGGGAGAGAAAGGGTTTGGGAAGATAAAAAGCATAGAGAGTCTTATTGGGGTGCCATGCCACCTGGCAAGAACTTAACATTGACCATGATAAAGTTCATCTCCTAGCCTTTGAGTGGTAATTCCTGTGTTAGCCATAATCCCTTCCACCTAGGGTTAGACACTCAGACCAAGGTGAAAATCATTGTTCTTCAAGTTCCTGCAGTTTCCTGAGAGACACTAGCCACCTGCTGAGCAATAACCTGTTCTGCTGGAGAGTTTCCAGCCTTTGGGGGAAGGGCCCCACCACCTAAATATATTTGGAGACCCCATTAAATTTTGAACCTTGACCAGAAAACCTTTTGTCTTGGCTTCATATTTCTCTTGCAACCCTGTTCTATCCCCAACTTTCCTTCCAAATAATCTGGTAACCTGGTAACCCATTTCAATGTAACTGCAGGTAGTTTCAGATTGGTGCCCGAACTTGAGACTTGTAAATTGAGAGACCAACTGAGGGACATTGTCTTGGGTGAAGCTCCACAGAAATGAAAAGGGCTTGAAACTGGCAAGGTAAGCAACATAGAGCATTAATTTTTGCGCTATAAATGTCAATTTTTAAGGCTGTGGTTGTAGGGGTGCAAAAGGGATACAGACTAGACTGAATCAACATAGGCCTGATGCTGAGATCAGCTAGGGTGTGACAGCAAATTGGGAGAGGGAATTTTCTTAGACAAATTGTCCACAGTCTAGAACTGCATCAGGGGAGAGAAATAGGGCATAAAATAAAATATAATTTAAAACAGAGCAAAAAACACGGAGATATTCTTAGTACTGCACAACAAGTGTTCTTCCATATCTATGTATTGTTTGTCTTTGGTGCACTAATTTGTCCATGTGTTAGTTTGTGTCTCCTTTTGTTTTGTTGTTTGAATGACTGTGGGCTATGTTTCATGTTGACAAGGGAAAAAAAATGGTAAAACCTTTATCTGCTGGAGGTCCATCTCTTAATCTAGTCTCAGTTTACACAGTGGAGGCTGAATTAAGGTGCCCCACATTCTTAGCTAGGAATCCAACATAGCTGGATAAAAGGCTGCTTTTAAAACAGCCAGCAGCTTCTCATGTTCTAGGGCAAGTGGGCTGATAGTTGTTTCTCCTAGAAAAATCTCTGCAATTGTGATTATTGGGTCAAAGTGGTTTTTTTTCCTCTTAAAATTACAGCTAGAAAAAGATAAAAATTTTGATTGTTTTAAATTTATAAGAGTTGGCCGTGCGGTGGTGGGGCACGCCTTTAATCCCAGCACTTGGGTGGCAGAGGCAGGTGCATTTCTGAGTTTGAGGCCAGCCTGGTCTATAGGGTGAGTTCCAGGACAGTCAGGGCTACACAGAGAAACCCTGTTTCAAATAAATAAATAAATAAATAAATAAATAAATAAATTTATAAGAGTCATGAAGTCACTTCATTTTTGTTTCTTATTATATATATATTTTCATGTCCTGACTATAGTGTATTAGCTTATAAGTTATCAGACATGATTAAAAATTGTTACATTGGTAAGAAAAAGTTAGTTTAATACTAGTAACTCAGAGTTGCAGTCATCTTAACAACATGTGTCATGACCCAACCCAGGAAAAACAGGCCTGTAAAGATACTTCTAAATAGGAATACTTTATATAATTTTCATCCTAGAATTCAGACTTATAAGGGATAAGATTTAAAATAATGTCTCTTTAATGAGGTATTATAAGTTACACTGTCATGCATTCAAATATCAGAACTGGAAGACAAATTTTGTAGCATGAAAGTAATGCATATACCACTGATTTTAAAGGGAATAGATTGTTTAAAATTGGGTTTTGCCTTCCAAAGTTGTAGCTGTGTTCTAATATTGCAAGAGAAATTTAAGAATTACAGTTAACAACTACCAGTGTACCATTGACTGCAGTTTACAGTTTGATTGAAGACTCATGATTTTTAATATATTTTGCAATTAAGATATTATCAAGAGTGATGAAGTTAAAAACAGCTGTAGCCAGTAAAGGCCTGTGGCCACCTTTTCACAGGTTTATTGAATACAGTGATAGAAGCAAAATTTAGCCTCCCAAGATGGGAAAGATCTCAGAGGGAATTTATTTGCTCTTCAACAGGCTCCTTTGAACTGTTTCAAAAATTTTCAAATTCTATGCTTCAGAGCTCAGGAAACACTGAGAAAGAGGAAGAAGAAAGAGGAAAAGAGCCAGAAAGGATGACAAACTCCAGGATTTGCAAGCCTTTAAATCAACTGAGTCAAGGTCATTATGAATACACTAAGACTGAATTTGCAAGCACAGGGCCACCATGGGGTCTCAGTGCAATTTTTGCCATCTACTTTTAATAAGGGTTCAACCTCTCCACTAGCCCACCACCCAAGGAAAATAATGATGGAGACAAGTTGTTAGGAAATGGGTAAGTGGGCCTGTTCAACAATAATTCTTTGGGCTTGATACTCTTTGTCAGCACTTCAGTCCCATAACAAACACCAAAGCAAAACTCAGCATTTGTATACCAGTCATCTAGGCATGCAGACAGCACGCACCTATAATTCAATCATGAAAAACAAGAAGACTCAGCAACTGGCCTGAGGCTGCTTAAGCAGCAAGCAGATGCAGGAACCTCAAAAGCAGTTCTTGGTCAAGTTTTTCTCAACATCAGCATTACCACAAGTTGAACTCAACAATGCAACAAAATGTGAACTAATACATTCTTGTTATTAGCTTAGAAGAATGAGGTGAAACAAACCAAAAAGTACCACTCAGCGCTAGTCTCCCACTGCTTGTCATTCATATTTATACTCCTTCATCAAGGCTTAATTCACATGATTGCTATACCAAACATCCTTTCACCTGTGTCTACTTATGGAATACATTCTTTCACATATTTGGTTCAGCAGGAGTTTTTTTTTGTGTGTGTATATACTGTTCAGTTTAGTACTTTTATATTTTCATTTGAAAACTTGGGCCTATGACACTTGTGCCTTCTCTTGGGACTCTTTTCTTTTTATTGATTTACCTTGTCCAACTTCAGTATAATAGATTTTGTTTTAGCTAATGGCATTTTATTTTGCTAAGTTTTATTTTTCACCACTGAGTAACTCATTCTTATGAAAGGCAGGAAGGAAGTGGAACCATATATAAGAAGAGGTAGAAAGAAGAGGAAGGAGTAGAGAGAGGGCAAATATAAACAGAGTATATGTTATATGAGGAAAGAATCCATTCTTTTTTTTTTTGTTTTTTTTTTTTTGGTTTTTTTATTTTTAGTTCATTTATTATTGGATATATTCTATATTTACAATTCATTTCCCTTTTTTTGGTTCCCCACCCCCAAAGGTCCCACATGCACTTTTCCCTCCCCCTGCTCCCTCTTCCACCCCTTCCCTCTTCCCTGTTCTTGTATTCCCCTACACTGATGCTTTGATCCTTTCCAGAACTAGTGTCCTAACAAAAAGAAACTGATATAAAAAGTACACATTAAATTATAGACACAGGTATAATTCCCATTTTCACTGTTTTGTTATTTTCATATCAAGACATAAAAAACTCTAGGATTCAGTAAAGGAGCTTACCATACAGAAAGTGGATATGCAATTAATCAATTTTCTCTTCAAAATCAGTCCAGATCTGATCCTATATCTCTGACACAGGAGCACAACCTTGAATTCTCAGGTCTCAACACTCGTAATGAATACTAAACAAGAACACCCAAGGAGTTGATGTTAAGGTGACATTTTCTTTTTTTTATATATTTTTTTAATTTCTATATTCTTTGTTTACATTCCAAAGGCTTTCCCCTTTCCCAGTCCCCCCCTCACCATATGTCCCATAAGTCCTCTTCCCCCCACCCATTCCCCAATCACCCCCCCCCCCCGACCATTTCTCTTTTCTGGTCCTCTCCTACAAAACTGGATCCAGTCTTTTCAGGACCAGAGTCCTCTCCTTCCTTCTTCTTGGGAATCTTTTGATTTACTAACTATGCTTTGAGTATTCAGAGATTCAGGGCTCATTAATATCCACTTACCAGTGATTGAATTTCATGCATATTCTTTTGTGATTGGGTTAACTCACTTAGGATGATGTTTTCCAGATCCAAACATTTGCCTAAAAATTGCATGAATTCATTATTTTTAATTGCTGAGTAGTATTCCATTGTAAAAATATGCCACATTTTCTGTATCCATACCTCCTTTGAGGGACATCTGGGCTACTTCCAGCTTCTGGCTATTATAAATAAGACTGTTATGAACATAGTGGAGCATGTGTCTTTATTGCATGCAGGGGAATCCTCTGGGTATATGCCCAGGAGTGGTATGACAGGGTCCTCTGGAAGTATCATGCCCAATTTTCTTTGGAAATGCCAGACTGATTTCCAGAGCAGTAGTACCATCTTGCAATCCCACCAATAGTGTAAGATTTTTCCTCTTTCTCCACATCCTCGGCAGAATCTGTTGTCCCTTAAGTTTTTAATCTTAGCCATTCTGACTGGTGTGAAGTGGAAGCTCAGCGTTGTTTTGATTTGCATTTCCCTGATAACTAATGATGCTGAACATTTCTTAAGGTGCTTCTCAGCCATCCAAATTTCTTCCGGTGAAAATTCTTTGTTTAGCTCTGTACCACATTTTAATGGGGTTATTAGTTTCTTTGGGGTCTAACTTCTTGAGTTCTTTGCATATATTGGATATTAGCTCCCTGTCAGATGTGGGGTTGGTGAAGATCTTTTCCCGATTTGTTCGTTGCTGTTTTGTCCTTCTGATAGTGTCTTTTGCCTTACAGAAACTTTGCAATTTTATGAGGTCCCATTTGTCAATTCTTGATCTTAGAGCATAAGCTATTGGTGTTCTGTTCAGGAACGTTTCCATGTGCCCATGTCCTCCAGGGTCTTCCCCAGTTTCTTTTCTATTAGTTTCATTGTGTCTGGTTTTATGTGGAGGTCCTTGATACACTTGGAGTTGATCTGAGTACAAGGAGATATGAGTGGGTAAATTCACATTCTTCTGCATGTGGACCTCCAGTTGAACCAGCACCATTTGTTGAAAAGGCTATCTTTTTTCCACTGGATGGTTGTAACTCCTTTATCAGAGATCAAGTGACCATATCTCTGTGGGTTCATTTTTGGGCCTTCAATTCTATTCCATTGATCTACTTGCCTGTCACTGTACCAATAACATGCAGTTTTTAACACAATTGCTCTGTATTACTGCTTGAGGTCAGGGATATTGATTCCCTCAGGATTCCTTATATTGTTTAGAATAGTTTTAGCTATCCTGGGTTTTTTGTTACTCCAGGTAAATTTGAGGATTGCTCTTTCTAGATCTATAAAGAATTGATTTGTGATTTTGATGGGGATTGCATTGAATCTGTAGATTGCTTTTGGCAAGATGGCCATTTTTACTATATTGATCCTGTCAATCCAAGAGCATGGAATATTTTTCCATCTTCTGAGTTCTTCTTTGATTTCTTTCTTCAAGAACTTGAAGTTCCTGTCATGCAGATCTTTCACTTGTATGGTTAGAGTCACGCCAATATATTTTATATGGTTTGTGGCTATTGTGAAGGGTGTTATTTCTGTAACTTCTTCCTCAGCCTGCTTGTCCTTTGAGTACAGGAAGGCTACTGATTTTCTTGATTTGATTTTATAACCAGCCCCTTTGGCGAAGTTGTTTGTCAGCTGTAGGAGTTCTCTGGTGTAGTTTTTTGGGTCGCTTAAGTATACTACCATATCATCTGCAAATAATGATAGTTTGACTTCTTCCTTTCCAATTTTTATCCCTTTGACTTCCATATGTTGTCTAATTTCTCTCGCTAGAATTTCAAGTACTTTATTGAAAAGATATGGAGAGAGATGGCAGCCATGTCTAGTCCCTGATTTTTGTGGGATTGCTTCAAGTTTCTCTCCATTTATTTTGATGTTGGCTACTGGTTTGCTGTATATTGCTTTTACTATGTTTAGGTATGGGCCTTGAATTCCTTCACTTTCCAAGACTTTTAGCATGAAAGGATGCTGAATTTCATCAAATGTTTTTTCAGCATCTAATGGGATGACCATTTGGTTTTGTTCTTTTAGTTTGTTTATGTAGTGGATTACATTAATGGATTTCCGTATATTGAATCATCCCTGCATCCATGAGGTGAAGCCTACTTGATCATGGTGAAAGATCGTTTTGATGTGCTCTTGAATTCGGTTGACAAGAATTTTATTTAGTATTTTGGCATCGATATTCATAAGGGAAATTGGCCTGTAGTTCTCTTTCTTTGTTGGATCTTTGTGTGGTTTTGGTATCAGCATAATTGTGGCTTCTTAGAATGAGTTGCGCAGTGTCCCTTCTCTTTCTATTTTGTGGAATAGTTTGAAGAGCATTGGTGGTAGGTCTTCTTTGAAGGTCTGGTAGAATTCTGCATTAAAACAATCTGGTCCTGTACTTTTTTGGTTGGGAGGTTTTCTATAACCGCTTGTATTTCTTTAGGGGTTACGGGACTGTTTAGCTGATCTAATTGATCCTGATTTTATTTTGGTATTTGATATCTGTCTAGGAAATTGTCCATTTCCTCCAGATTCTCCAGTTGTTTTGAGTATAGACTTTTGTAGTAGGATCTGATGACCGTAGCTTCCCTGGCTGGACTGCTGGAGCCTGGACATTGACTCTCTCAGTCCCCAGGGCTCTGTCTGGTTGAGCTGCTCTCCCCAAGATAATGTCAGACTGCAGGGCTCTGTCTAACTGTGGGGCTCTCTTTATATCAGGAGCTTCCCTGGTTGAACTGCAGGATCCAAGATGGTGCGGATCTTGGTCCATGGGTTTCTGTCTATCTATGGGTCCTCCTGCAGGTCAGATGCTCCCCTGCCTGCCCAGGCAGCTGTAGAGCTGCCCAGCTCCCTGGTGTGGAAGTCACCCAGGCAGGCTATGCCCTGGGAAATCCTTCACTCTGGTGCCCACTCTGTACCTTGCTAGGCTACCAGCTCCAAGATGGTGGCGGGTCGCAGGGCTCTGTCTAACAATGGGATTCCCTGCAGAATGGGAGCTTCCCTGGCTGGACTGCTGAAATCTAGACTGTGGCTCTCTCAGTCCACAGGGATCCATCTGTTTGAGCTGCTCTCCCCAAGATAGTGTCAGACTTCAGGGCTCTGTCTAACCGCGGGGCTCTCGGTAGATCAAGAGAGTCCCTGGTTGAACTGCAGGATCCAAGCCTAAGGTGACATTTTCTTGTTAAGTTTTTAAATTTTCTAATAAAAGTTTTAGAGAATTTCTTATGTGAGCTCTGTTATTGCATATTCTCTATAAACCTGTGCCTTTCATGATGCTTGTAACATGAACAGCAACCCAGAATTCAAGCTTCAGCACTAGACATATTATCAAAGTAAGATGCTTGCCCTCCTTGAGATTAAAGAGTATGGATCCCTCGTTTTAATCTTCACCCCCTCTGCATAATATGGCAGGCAGACACCAATGCCTGTGATACTGAAGGAATGGAAGAAAAGCATTACTGCTGGTGCCAGAGTGGGAATAATTCAGGAATCTTCCCAAATAACCCCAGGACTGAATGCTGCAGAGCTGCATTCACAATTGGAGGTAAATTATCTCTATTTCAGGTTTCCCAGACAGGTATAGATCCTGTATTAATTTGTCTCTGAGAAAGGGAATGAATGTCATGCTTACTGATATGATTTTCAACTTACGGCAACCACATATATTTGAAATTATCACCATGTCAGTATTCTCAGAAATATTTTCTGACATCTGCATGACAACACTGGTGAAGATAAAGCTATAGGGTCCTAGGACATCCATTCTCAAGTTTTCAGCACAAAGAAGTCTTTTTTTTTTTGCCACAGAGGGACAATGGGGGGATATAAGTGGCAAAGGCAGGAGAAAGAGGATGAGGGAAAATTGTGAAGGAACAAGGGAAAAGAAATATGATTCCTGGGGTGGGACAAAGGAAAGACTTTCTCTGTATAGGCAGGGGATAGACATAACACATAGGGAAATGGCTATTTACAAAGGTAAAATGGGATAACTTACTTTCAGAGGAGCTGTTTATTTTTAGTTGGACCTATTATTTCAGAAGATCCAATGGAGTTATTTTCCAAATATTTATTTATTTATTTATTTATTTATTTATTTATTCATTCATTCATTCATTCTAGATCCTGATTTGTTCTGCCTCTCTCCTGATCCCCACTAAACAGTCCCACCTGTTATTCTGCTCTTTTTTTTTTTCCTCTGAGAGGATGGAGACATACTAGATATCCCCAATCCCTGCTGCATCAAGGTCTCTAAAGGGTAAGGGCATCCTCTTCTACTGAGGCCAGAAAAGGCAGTCTAGTCATGGAAATTTATTCCAAAGACAGGCAGTAGCTTTAATCATAGTTCCCAGTCCAGTTGTTGGGGGACAGTCAAGAACTCTGAGCTGTAGGTGTGTTAAATATGTGTTGGGGTTCTAGGTTCATCCTGTGCATGCTCTTTGTTTAGTGGCTCAGTCTCTGGGAGCCCCTGTAGTTAAGAGCAATTTTCAAGGCTGACCAGTAGGATTCAGATTGAAGATCTGAATCCTAAAAGGTTGGTCCTTTTAATTTTCTCTAGTCAGAATTTTCACTAATTATGCATTCTTCTTAATACAGGCCTAGTAGAGCACTAAGTTCAAAACTGTTTCAGCTTCAAATAGTCAAGTTCATGAGCTGCTCCAGCATATCAGCTATTTATGTTAACATTCTCAGTCCTGTTTACAGTCATTGTGTATTTTCAATTTGTCTGTCATATGATGTAGGGTGAGTGATTCACCTTCTGAACACACGTTTTATTGCCAAAGTGTAGTCTGATGGAGACAGGAAAGAAGATGTTATCTCCTGTCATTACTGTTTTAGAAGTGGGAACTTGCAAGAGCTGGATCCAACTGTCAGCAAGGACTAACCTGGATTAGAGGGGGACATTACAGTAATATTGGTACAACTTAAAATCTCTGATGTATAAATCATTATACCCATGTAAACTCCATCGATTTCTCCCTTCAGCTGAGCTACAAAAACACTGAAGTTAGAGGCATAAACTATTTCTCAAGCCAGACTGTGAAACTTCAGTTTAAGTCAGGACAAACCTAACTACATGGGAGGTCATGACCAGCAGGGGTCACAATGAGACCAATAATCTTCACAGAGTGATGAGGACAGTGTGGAGAGTACTCTGTGTCCTCTGTGGTTTCCTTTCTGAAGTGTGTAACTGATTTATCCTGCTTTGATTAACATGTAATGTCTCCACACACAAACCCCATAAATATTCTTTGCTTAATAGTTCACAAATTTATGTTGATATATTTTTAACCTGGATTTTATAATTTTTGAATAAAAGTAACACAATTTATTCTAATAACTGATTTCACCATACCTATTTCCAGATCCTTCTTCTCTCCAAATTCACACAACTACACATCTTTTATTTCTTTCTGAAAATAAGCAAAAAGAAGAAAAGAAAAGAAACTTAAAGGGGTAATAAAAAATTAACAGAAACAAAACAAAAAATTCAATAAAAAAACAAGACACTCACACAAACACACACCCAATCAAACACACATATACACAGAATGCAAGTGAGAAAGAAGGGGGAGGATGGGAGGGAGGGAGGGATGGAGGAAGGGAAAGGGAGAGGGAGAGAGATGTAGCTATGATATATGGACAAAACATAAGTGAGAAAAAAGGAGTTAAACATGGTGACTTTACAAAAAAAATGTCTGCAAAAATATCATTGAATTGATTTTTTGCCTATTAACTGTTTAGCATGTCTTCATGATTAAATGTGTTTAACAACCCCTATGAGACTCCACTGCAGAAAACTAATAATTCCTTAACATGTGAGTGTCAATCGCAGTTCCTCTTGCTTAGGTCTGAGGTCCTGTGTCAATTTCCTTCTCCCCATCTGGGGATTTTATCTGTTTTGAATTGGTTCTGGCCCTGTGCCTGAAGCTACAGTCTTTGTGAATTGATATGTGCCTCAGTCCAATTGTATTTGGAAGAGCCTCTTTCCATGGAGTACTGCAATCACTCTAGCTCTTATACTCTACTCAATTCTAAAATGGTTTACTCTCTATATTTTATCTCTATTTAATGTATCATCTTCATAAATTCCTCATACTGTAATGGACCAATTCTATTCTCTCAATTTCTACAATTCAATATACCAAACAAAATACTCAAATCTTGGAACACATATGAATCAGAACATGAAGTGCTTGCATAAATAACATCAGTGATATATTCAGTATATTTTTCCAGTTACATAGGACATTTATAAATCAGATAAATCATGTGTTATCCCTGAGTAGTATATATATATATATATATATATATATATATATATATATATATACACACACACACATATATATATGTATATATATATATATATATATATATATATGACTATATCTTTTATTATTTGTACTTAAAGGATATTTGGGGTGATTCCTTCCTCTATATGCTGTGAAAAGACCATGAGCAATATACATGTGAATAAACATGAATGTATGAGCATCCCTGCAATAGGAAGAGCCATTTGAGTACATGTGTGAGAGAGTTGTTCTGGGAAACAGCATCATTTTATATATTTATTTTTTCCAATTTTTATAGGAGCATCTTCATCCCTGGTAGGTGTAGTGTTTAAAGCTTATTTTTAGAGATGATATAGGACCTAGTAGACCTCAGATGAATTGCTGATGGTCATGTTTTCGATCTATCTTATGAATATTTATGTTTAATCCCAGTATGTTGTCTGAGACATAATAATGGAGGCTCATATGTGCTGTGTGTACAGACTGATGCAGACATTCATGAGTGGTCAGAGTGCTGAGAATGATTGACAGAGAATTCAGCCAGAGAAAAGTAATGATACCAACCTCTCACCCCAAAATCAAGGACCACCATAAAAAGGGGAAAGGAAAGGATATAAGATACAGAGAATGGAGTCAAGGACATAAAATCCTACCTCCAGGGATTTACCTGTTCTTAGTGCACACAGATCTCTCAGTGGCTATACTTATTAGCACAAGACACACACAAAGAAAACCAATGAACACTACCAGAAACCTCTAATTACATTCATTTTTCCAAATCAATGTAAATTTCTTATTATTTTCTGATCAAAATGTATATATATTTGTCTGTGTGCATAACATATATATATATACATATATATATACATATATACACACATATATATGTACACACACACACACACACACACACACACACATATATATATATATATATATATATATATATATATTCATGCCTAAATTCTAAAATCATTTTGGAGCACATATAGCTTATTTCTGTAATTTAGTTATTCATGGGCATCCTGCCATAATCATTGATACACAAATAGTTTTGAAGCACATTTACTTTTAATCATTTTATTGAATTTTAAAGCATAAAACCTATCTGTAAATTCAATGTGTTAACATATCCCAGAGTAGAGCAAAAGACTTAGGCCAAATGTAGATTGACAGATTCGTCCCTGTAATTTCAGCCATATCAGCAGTCCAGGATTCATAAAAAAAATATGGGAATCTTTTCCTCAGAGAGGATTAGGATTTGGACTTGAGCATCATGCTTGCTGACCCATGTATCTTCTCAGTACTTCCTCTCCAGTACTTCTCCAGCTGGACTAGCCCCTTATGTAAGAAGTATGCTGCTCATGAATATGCAAAGTACCTGAATCCATGACTGTAATTAAGGGGATGTCAACATCTTGAAAACAGCATATGATCAGTGTCCCTCCACAGTCCCTGAACACACTGACTCTAAACATGGAATGGAGCTGGATCTTTCTGATCCTCTTGTCAGTAACTGAAGGTAAGGCACTCACCAGTTGAAAATCTGAAGAAGAGAAGCAGAGTGGGTTGGCATTGAAATGCACTTTGCCCTTTCCTCCACAGGTGTCCACTCCCAGATTCAGCTGCAGCAGTCTGGACCTGAGCTGGTGAAGCCTGGGGCTTCAGTGCAGATTTCGTGCAAGGCTTCTGGCTACACATTCACTAACTATGTTATGCACTGGGTGAAGCAGAGTCCTGGACAAGGCATGGAATGGATTGGGTATTTTTATCCTTACAATGATGAAACTAAGTACAATGAGAAATTCAAAGGCAAGGCCACCTTGACTGCAGACAAATCCTCCAACACAGCCTACATGCAGCTCAGAAGCCTGACATCTGATGACTCTGCTGTCTATTACTGTGCAAGACACAGTGGTGTAACCACATCCTGAGTATGTCATAAACCCCAGAGAAAGAGAAAGCTACCCTGGTACTGAAGTGACAGAAAGATTAACCTTTAGACTTGCTCAGAAATAATAATACTGTATTTCTATTTACTGCCTTCTCACAGTCCTATAGTGCCTTTCTCATCTTTATAAAAGGACTTCTGTAAATAAATTGATGCTGATTTAGGATAATACTATAGTTCAACATACCTTGTCTTTCTCAGTGACCGCCTCCATTGGCATGTTTCAGATTCAATAAAATATTAAAAATGGAAACATATGGTGATGCACGATAAAAATGTCACTGGATCCTGAGAGATGAGAACTCTTTTGACATTGGGGAGAAGAATGCATAATATGAATTTGACCTATAAAATCCAAATCACCAACATCTGGGCAAACAAACACTCCTTCAGTCTTAAGTAATAAGCGACTTCAAGTATGTTGTTAGATCTAGCTGTGTTTTCCAGCAGAAGTTTCAGTCTCGTAGGATGGGAGAAATATTTATACCAGAATGCAAAGTCATGTAAATATAATCCCCATAGGTTGGTGAAAATATTATTAAATTACTTTCATAAAATTTGTTTACAAACACATTGTATGTACTTGTTAACTGATATAGATCCTGAGATTATACATGTGTTTGATCCCATAATTACTTCCTGCTGAGTCTCATTAGTCATCTCTACACTCTACTCTTTTAAGAACATGGACCTATACTGATACAGCATGAACTCTCATAATTATTTGCAAAACTATTGCCCAGCTTTGACCTAAAAAGTATTTGTGAACATGTGTCTATGTATCCAAAGGTGTTTCTTGTGTGTTGTTTTTGGTTACTTTTCTTCTGTTTGTTTGTTTTGTCATATCCCCTCTGGTTTTTTGTCCTTCATTTCACTTTGCTTTACTTTTTCATTATATTTAGGTTCTGTTTGTTTTGTAATTATGTAAAGAAACACAGTCATGCTGGGAGAAGATTGGAGAGGTGTTGAGGAAGTGAAATCAGTATTCAGAATATACTACAGGAAGAAATGTATTTCTGATAAAAATAGAAAAAAGAACTTTAAAAAATTAATGAATTAATAATTATGAAAACCTGTGCAGGCAGGACCCATGCACTCCTCCATGGCTAATCTGCCTGCACCACTTGGGTATGGTGCACTCTGCCAGAGAATGGAACCATCTGAGAAGAACTCAGATGTCCCTCAACAAAGGAATGGATACAGAAATTGTGGTATATATACACAATGGCATAATATTCAGCAATTAAAAATAATGAATTCGTGAAATTCTTAGACAAATGAATGGAACTGGAAAATATCATGCTGAGTGAGGTAGCCACAAAAGAATACAGATGGCATGTACTTACTGATAAGTGGATATTAGCCCAGAAGCTTGGAATACCCAAGACACATTTCACATATCAAATGATGTCCAAGAAGGAGGAAGAACAAAGTATGGACACCTGGGTCCTTTATAGAAAGGGGAATAAAACACACACAGAAGGAGATACAGAGACAAAGTGTAGAGCAGAGTCTGAGGGAAAGACCATCCAGAGACTACCCAACTCAGGGATCCAACCCATCCAACCCAGACACAATTGTGGATGCCCACAAGTGCTTGCTGACTGGAGTCGGATATAGCTTTCTCCTGGGAGGCTCTTGTAATGCATGAGAAATACAGAGGGTATAGCTGCCAGCAGCTATAGTGAACTGGGTTCCTGGAAGAGAAGCTGGGAGATAGATTGGGGGGGAGTGAAAATAATGCAGGCCAGGACATTATTGCTGATCTAGTTCCATGTTTAATGGAGGTCTGACAATTTAAGAGTTTTGACGAGCCCCTTCCCCCAGACTCCAGGATGAGTTCTGGGGTGAGTTTGGGGAAGTGGTCTGACAGTTCTTGGCACCACTGCTCAGAGTGCAAGGCTGGTCACCTGCTTAGTTCAGGAATTCATAGACCTGGAAGGACAATGAACTTCACCTTTACTTAGTGCTAGGGTAGAGAAGGATCCTGAATAGCACAAGAGTCACTGCTCAAAAAAGGTTGGGAGAAGTTCACCTTGATCAATGTCAAGGTCCTACCTTGTGGCATGACATCCTGTTATGGTTACTCTCATCCAGCCATTGAACTGAGCAGAGGATCCCCAATGGAGGAGGTAGAGAAAGGACCCAAGGTACAGAAAGGGTTTTCAGTGCCACAGGAGAAAAACAATGTGAGTCACTGAGTACTCCCAGAGCTCCCAGGGACAAAACCATCAACCAAAGAATACACATGGAGTTGTCCATGGCTAAAGACATAGGCAGCAGAGGATAGACTAGTTAGACACCAAAGGAAGGAGGGGCCCTTGGTCCTGGAAAGAAGTTATGCCCTAGTATAGAGGAATACAGAAACAGGGAAACAGAGGAGGGATGATTGGGGAAGGGGAGATGGCTCATGGGATTTTCCGGGTAGAGGGAACCAAGAAAGGGGATAACATTTGAAATGTAAATAAAGAATATATCTAATAAAAATAATTCTGATAACCTCTTTGCTATTAAAATATCCCATATTCACAAGTGTCCATTTTTAGAACTCATGTCGTTTTAAATTGTTCAAAGCATATCAGAAGCCAGGTCTAAAAAATATGTATGGGGCCGTATCACTGCGCATTTCTTGGATACCGTAATTTCACGCAGCCAAGCTGCAATCCAGGCGAAGGCTGTGTGATATTTACTCAGGAAAGACTTGTTTGGCAGGGCTGTCCGAGATGAATGCCGCTGTGGGCCTCCTTGGCTGTAGATAAGGCTGAGCTGAAATTTCTCATGGCAAGCTGTGTGACCTTTTTCTGACCCGTTCTTTTACTTACAAGATGTCTCTGCCAGCCAGAGGTGCGAGCATCCAGGCGTGATGATTCACTCAGAGTTTATTCTTTGAACTACAGCACTGGCCATGATTAATCTTCTAGAGATCCATTGCTTTGCTTTTAATTAGCTGTACAGTTATTACCTAGATACATTAAAGAATTAACCTCCCAACAATTTATATTTGTATGGTTAGCTGGCTTTGGCACTCTGACATGGAAACCATCAGTTAAGTAAAGTTTCTATGAAGATAGCATACATAGTGTTTCCAAGAACTAATTACTAATTCCAATTACTAATTTATCATTGACTACAGAGGGACGTGATGACCTTGTGTGTAATCTCTGACTCTTGAATCACTAATTCATCATTGACCACAGAGGGACGCAATGACCTTGTGTGTAATCTCTGACGTTCATACCTGACTAATTTTGTATTTCCTTGTGCCAGATACTCATGGTAACCATTCTTTGTAAACATTTAAAAATTCCTGCCTCAGAACAGTAAAGTGCATTCAGACGCATTCAGATCTTGTATGTGTCTGTCTGTCATTCGCCGGACCTTTACCTTCCTGCATACCAAAGACCCTGATTCCCCACGGGAGTGTGTGT
The DNA here is from genome assembly GCA_964023405.1 of Apodemus agrarius. Lineage (NCBI taxonomy): Eukaryota > Metazoa > Chordata > Mammalia > Rodentia > Muridae > Apodemus > Apodemus agrarius. The sequence goes on from OZ030011.1 coordinate 5,893,808, forward strand.
TCCGACTGAGTCGGTCCGTGGCAGCTGGCGCCCGAACAGGGACAATTTGGGCAGGTAAACTTTCCTTCTTTCTTTCTTTCTTTCTTTCTTTCTTTCTTTCTTTCTTTCTTTCTTTCTTTCAAGGTAACAGGCCGGATCTTGCGAGGGAGCCGCGGTCCCGCCAGTAAAGGATCACCTGTTAAGTGCAAGTAATCTGATATCATGGGGCAGACCGAGTCAAAGCAGGAACGAATGTTCTTTTCAGTGTTTAAGCATATGATGGCTAGCAGAGGATTTAAACTTTCAGAAAGCACAACCACAGAGTTCTTTGACTTCGTAAAGAAGGTAAGCCCTTGGTTCCTGGAGGAAGGTTCTTTGTCTTTATCAGATTGGAAGAAAATAGGTAAAGATATGAGAAAGTACGTTCAGGAGCGTGGTGAAGGGGAGCTCCCCCCTCAGGCTTATCCATTGTGGCTACAGATGAGGGAGCTTTTGTCAGATGCCACAGACCTTGAGGGACATGTTCAGGAGACTATTTCCGTGCAGGATGAGAGAGAAGCTAAGCCTTTAAACAAGCCTGCATGTTCTTATGGTACAGACTCTATAACAATGCCGTTAAAGGCTTTTGATGAAGATTCTAGTGATGATATCTAGTCAGATCGAGACCTGGACGAAAAGCAACCTGCGGACAAAAAAGGGAAAAGAGGAAGGCGTCTTTTGCTCCCAAGGGGCTTCCAAGGAGCAGTGGAAGAAGCTAGAAGGAAGGGAGATTTAACTTTCTCCTTTCCAGTGGTAGAAGGTAAAGGAGATGAGGAGCCTGTATGGGAACCTCTCCCTTTAAAGACACTGAAGGAGCTGCAATCGGCCGTTAAGATATCAGGCCCTTCTGCTCCATATACAGTCCAGGTCCTGGACATGGTGGCCAGTCACTGGCTTACTCCTCATGATTGGCATCAGACAGCGAAAGCCACATTAGAACCAGGAGATTATGTCTTGTGGAGAACAGAATACGAGGATAGATCAAAGCAGACCGTTATTCAGTTTGCTAAGAAAAGAGGCTCCAAGCCAAGCATGGATATGCTGCTAGGCACAGGAGTATATACTTCTCCTCAGAGACAGGTGAGCATCCCTAGAGATGTGTTGGAAGCAATTACAACAAATGCTGTACAGGCTTGGAGAAAGCTGCCACCTCCCGGAACCAAAGGAACTACTCTCTCTGGAGTAAGGCAGGGAAATGAGGAAACTTATCAAAGTTTCATCTCTCGACTTGAAGAGGCAGTCTTTAGAATGATGCCTCCTTCAGAAGGTACTGAGATACTCCTTAAGCAGTTGGCTTGGGAAAATGCTAATGCTTTATGCCAAGATTTGATAAGGCCTATTAGAAAGACAGGAACAGTGCAGGACTATGTGAAAGCCTGCGTGGATGCCTCACCAGCCGTAGTCCAAGGTATGGCCTATGCTGCAGCTATGAAGGGAGGGAAATTCAGCGCCTATGTTAAAAAGACTTATGGTAAAGGAGGGAAAGGAACCCCTAAGCCCACTTGTTTTAAATGTGGGAAATCAGGACATATGCAAAAGCAATGTCCAGAGAACAATAAGAGGGACTCCAATAGAAAGGGTCTTCCCCCAGGAGTATGCCCTCATTGCCAAAAAGGCAAGCACTGGAAAAGTGAGTGCAAGTCTAGGTTCCACAAGGATGGAACACCCCTTAATGGGGAAAAGAAGGAGGAGGAATCAAAAAACTAAATCAGGGGCAGCCTCTCAGCCCCGAACTCGAAAGTGAGGAAACTGCTATAGTTACATCAGGGAGTCCTCTGAATCCTGAGGCTCCTGAATTTACTATACATGATTTGCCTAAAGCTACTCCTGGTAGTGCTGGTTTAGATTTAGCCTCTTGTGATGATGTAATATTCTCTAGATGGGACGGTGTTTCCTTGGTCTCTATGTCTACCTTGGGAACTCTGCCACAGGGAACTGTAGGGTTAATAATTGGCCGTAGTTCAAATTATAAAAAGAATTTTGAGGTCTTGCCTGGTGTGATTGATAGTGATAGCACAGGAGAAATAAAAGTCATGATTAGACCATTAAAAGAAACTATACAAATTCATAAGGGGCAGAGAATAGCTCAGCTTCTGCTCCTGCCTTATCTTAACTTACCTAATCCAATCTTAAAGCATGAACGTGGACAAGGGAAGTTTGGTTCTACAGATGTTGTGGCATGGGTCCAAAATATTGGTATGGAAAGACCTTTTAAAGCAGTTAGAGTAAATGGAAAGTTGCTTAAAGGACTTTTAGATACAGGGGCAGATACGACTTGTATAGCAGGAAAGGATTGGTCTTCGTCTTGGCCATGTAAGAGGACTTCTTCTTCTTTGTTAGGTTTAGGGACAGCCTTTAATGTGGCTCAAAGTTCACAGTTCCTGAAATGGGAATTGGAAGGAAAGACAGGAATGATTCAGCCTTACGTTGTTCCTTCTCTCCCCTTTTCCTTGTGGGGAAGAGACATGATGGGTGACATGGATGTAAAATTAGTCACCTCAGATAATCTGATTGAACAGCATTTTTCATAGGGGCCGCTGAGGGCTTGTTGTATGCAGACAAATTAAGTTGGAAATCAGAGCAGCCTGTATGGTTCAATCAGTGGCCCCTAACAGAAGAAAAAATACAGGCTATAGAACAACTTGTGCAAGAACAATTAGAAAAAGGACATCTTGAAGAAAGCAATAGTCCTTGGAACACTCCCATATTTGTAATAAAGAAAAAATCTGGGAAGTGGAGATTGCTACAGGACCTTAGGGCAGTAAATGCTACCATGGAAGACATGGGAGCGTTGCAGCCAGGACTGCCCTCTCCAGTGGCAGTTCCTGCAGGATGGGATGTGATAGTAATTGAGTTGCAAGATTGCTTTTTTACTATAAAATTACATCCTGAGGATTGTAAAAGATTTGCTTTTAGTGTGCCAGCTGTAAATTTGAGAAGGCCATATAGAAGGTATCAATGGAAAGTGTTGCCTCAAGGAATGAAAAATAGTCCAACATTATGTCAAAAATTTGTGGATCAAGCTTTAGTATTGATCAGAAAAAAATATCCTGAGGCTTACTTTGCCCACTTTATGTATGACATCTTGATTGCTCATCAATCACCATCAATTAATAAGGAAATATTACTTTATACAATTGAACGTTTTACCAAATTTGGATTAGTAATAGCCCCAGAAAAGATACAAAAGAATAGACCTTTAAGTTATTTGGGACAGTTAATTCATGATGACTATATTGCCTCACAAAAGGTGTCTATAAGAGTAGACAAATTAAGGAATTTAAATGATTTTCAGAAATTATTAGGAAATATTAATTGGATTAGACCTTTTTTGAAAATTACTACAGGAGAATTAAGTCCTTTGTTTCAACTATCACAAGGGGATACTGATCCTAAGTCTCCAAGAGTTATGACTCACGAAGCCATAAAAGCTTTAGCATTGGTGGAGGAAAACTTAAATGATGCAAAGGTAAAGCAGATATCTTATGATAAGGAGTGGGACTTGATAATTTTTAAAACACCTTACACTCCCACTGGATGCTTATGGCAGGATGGTGTGTTGGAATGGATACATTTACCTCATGTGCAACAGAAAATGTTGGCTTCTTATCCATATATGTGCTCATTATTGATTAATAAAGGAAGAATGAGATCCAGGGAACTATTTGGTAGAAAAATGCATAATATTATATTACCATATAATAAAAGGCAATTTGAAATACTATTGATGGAAGATGATGATTGGGGAATTGCATTGCAAGGTTATACAGGACAAATTAAATATCATTATCCTAAACATCCTTTAATTGAATTTTATAAGGAAACAGAAATAATTTTCTCAAATAAGTGTTCTTCACAACCTTTAGAGTCTGCCTTATGTATTTTCACAGATGGCTCCTCTAATGGGAGGTCTGTGGTTTATGTACCAGGACAAAAGCCTCTGATAGAGGAAGGTGTGCAGACTTCTGCTCAGCAAGCAGAGATAAGAGCAGTTCTACTTGCTTTTCAAAATTTTACAGAAAAATTTAATCTTTATACGGATTCAAAGCATGTGGTTAATTTGTTTCCAGCCATAGAAACAGCCTTGCTTTCAGGGCAGTCTCAAATTTTAAATTTATTACAGCAATTGCAAAATACGATTAGAAAAAGAGTAGAAAAATTTTATGTAGGACATATACGGGGTCACTCTAATTTACCAGGCCCCCTTAGTAAAGGAAATTATATGGCTGATGCATTAACTAGAGGAACAGTTATGAATGTATTAGAGGCAAAAAATAGTCATGAGCTACATCATCAAAATGCTCTTGCTTTAAGAAGGATGTTTCATATTACTAGAGAACAAGCCAGACAGATAGTTAAGGATTGTGGTAATTGTCCTCAAGTTTATCACCCACAAAAAATGGGAGTAAATCCCCGAGGCCTTAAGGCATTAGCTTTATGGCAAATGGACGTTACACATATCCCTGAATTTGAAAAATTGGCTTATGTTCATGTGACAGTGGATACTTATTCTCATGTGCTATTTGCCTCTGCTAGAAGTGGAGAAGCTGTGAAAGATGTAATTCAACATCTTGTACAAAGCTTCATGATGATGGGAAAGCCATTGAGAATTAAGACAGATAATGCTCCAGCTTATACATCTAAGGCTTTTGCCTCTTTTCTGCGAGCATGGAATATACACCATACCACAGGAATACCATATAATCCCCAAGGACAGGCAATAATTGAGAGATCTCACCAAACTTTAAAAAATCAGATTGAATGCCTCAGAGCTGCTAATAAATATTTTTCTCCCATCATCTTTTGAATCATGCTCTTTTTGTGATAAATTATTTGTATACTGATGAACAAGGAAACTCCCCTGCTATGAAACATTGGGGAGGAATAAAAGGAGAACAACTTCCACAAGTAATGTGGAAAGACTTATTAACCGGATCCTGGAAAGGACCGGATGCTTTAATTTCCTCTGGAAGAGGGTATGCTTGTGTTTTTCCACAGGATGCAGATAGTCCAATCTGGATCCCAGACAGGCTCATCTGGCCGTTTAACCAGAGGGCCTCTATCAAGGAATCAGAGGAGAAAGCAGAGACTGAAAAAGAAGAAGATGCTGAGAATGATGATGGGGCTTGATCTTGCTGTTCTACGGGAGACCTCGTCTGTTCCTGAGTCACACGAGTCAAGGGAGGATCTGCCCACCTGGGGACAGCTGAGGAGACTCGCCCGAGAAGCACAGCAGATGATCGCTAGCACCAAAAAGCAGTTATCAACAGAAAATATGTTTCTTGCTATGTTTGTTATCCTTTCTATGCAAATGTGTCCTGTGTCTGCAGTTTCATATTGGGCTTATGTTCCTCATCCCCCACTTCTTCATCCAGTGGGTTGGGGGGAGAATGTAAATATTAGAGTGATGACCAATGATACTAGACTTATGGGGGGACATGCTACTCTTTCCTCCCATCTAACCTCTACTCCATTTAGATATAAGGGGATGTCAGACTCTGCTCCGATTTGCATTGATTTAGCTAGATCAGGGTCTATGGGTTGTCTTTCTCTTGCCTATAAAACTATTCTTCCTGATGCTCCAGATAAATCGCCTCCAGCGAAAGAACCTCCATATCATAGAAGATTTATGTGGGAAATTAAACTAAAGATTTTGGGGACTAATTTTCATAATGAAACCTTTAGGAAGTTATTTAAGGAAATCCCTTTAGATTTATGTTCCTGAAACTATAAAGATAAAGATAAGATGTGGGAGCTTCCTCGGAGTTATGAAAGACCAAGTTGGCTTAAATATGGTTTTGAACGTTGGGCTATAGCACATACTCCCTGGGAGAATCAAGAGATGATTTATGATTATTCCGTAGCCACACCAAATAATAACTATAAAGCTTTCCTTCTTGGTGAAAAATTACAGTATCATGGATATAAACCTGAAAGGTTTACTTTAGAACCTATTAATAGGTGGTTTACACCAGGATGGGTAGAACCTATCTATGTTAGTCATTCTCCTTTAGGTGATGTTTTGAATACATTTCCAGGACTATTTAGACTTTTTGCTGCATATAGTATAATTTACTTTAAGAAGCCTCTGGAGTCTAGACCTCTTCCTGTAGCAATTAGATCTTGTTTGAGCTATCCTTATAGTATACTTGCTGGAAATGATACAGATTTAATCATTACTAAATTAGGGCACTCTTATGAGGTTCACTGTTCCGAATGTATTTAAAATAATTGTATTGATCATAAGTTGGTTGAATCCTATTCACGCATCGTGATATTACAAAGGCCTTCCTACATAATGCTTCCTGTAGATCTAAAGGATGAAGCTTGGTTTGACAATGAGGCTTTACAGGTAGTTACTAGAATTAGTGAGCTTATTAGGCCAAAGCGTTTTGTAGCAGCTTTAATGTTAGGTATCAGTGCCTTGATAGCTATTGTAACTTCACTTACAGTTTCATCAGTTGCTTTATTCTCAGAAATGAAGACTGCACACTTTGTTAATGATTTGAGTAAGAATGTTTCTTTGGCACTGGTAAAACAAGAGGTTATAGATAAGAAATTGGAAGCAAAGATTGATGCTCTAGAGGATGTAGTTCTGGAGTTAGGACAAGAGATACAAAATATTAAGGTTCAGCTTTCCACCAGATGTCATGCCAGCTTTCAATACATATGCGTAACCCATTAATCTATGACAAGCAACATAATTGGACTCTAACTAAAAATCATTTGTTGGGAATTTGGAAAGATAATGATATCTCTCATGATATGGCTCAATTAAAAGCTCAAATTGCGGTTATGAGTAAAGCACAAGATGGATCAGTTAACTTAGAGGATTTGGCTCAGGCTTTTAGTTCTGGTTTGAAGTCTCTGAACCCTGTAACGTGGTTACATTGGATTGTTGTCGTTGCCGTGGCTGCAGGGGTAATCTTTCTTTTTCTTCTTATCCTTCCAATAATTTTCAAACTAGTCTTCTCCTCCATTTCTGCTGCCAAAAGAGATATTCATGAGCTCAAATTAAAAAAATAAAAAAGCGGGAGATATCACTGCTCATTTCTTGGATACCGTAATTTCACGAAGCCAAGCTGCAATCCAGGCGAAGGCTGTGTGATATTTACTGGGGAAAGTCTTGTTTGGCAGGGCTGTCCGAGATGAATGCCGCTGTGGGCCTCCTTGGCTGCAGATAAGGCTGAGCTGAAATTTCTCATGGCAAGCTGTGTGACCTTTTTCTGACCCGTTCTTTTACTTACAAGATGTCTCTGCCAGCCAGAGGTGCGAGCATCCAGGTGTGATGATTCACTCAGAGTTTATTCTTTGAACTACAGCACTGGCCATGATTAATCTTCTAGAGATCCATTGCTTTGCTTTTAATTAGCTGTACAGTTATTACCTAGATACATTAAAGAATTAAACTCCCAACAATTTATATTTGTATGGTTAGCTGGCTTTGGCACTCTGACATGGAAACCATCAGTTAAGTAAAGTTTCTATGAAGATAGCATACATAGTGTTTCCAAAAACTAATTACTAATTCCAATTACTAATTTATCATTGACTACAGAGGGACGTGATGACCTTGTGTGTAATCTCTGACTCTTGAATCACTAATTCATCATTGACCACAGAGGGACGCAATGACCTTGTGTGTAATCTCTGACGTTCATACCTGACTAATTTTGTATTTCCTTGTGCCAGATACTCATGGTAACCATTCTTTGTAAACATTTAAAAATTCCTGCCTCAGAACAGTAAAGTGCATTCAGACGCATTCAGATCTTGTGTGTGTCTGTCTGTCATTCGCCGGACCTGTACCTTCCTGCATACCAAAGACCCTGATTCCCCACGGGAGTGTGTGTTCCGACTGAGTCGGTCCGTGGCAGGGCCGGGTGGTGGTGGCACATGCCTTTAATCCCAGAACTTGGGAGGCAGAGGAAGGTGGATTTATGAGTTCGAGGCCAGCCTGGTCTACAGTGTGAGTTCCAGGACAGCCAAGGCTACACAGAGAAATCCTGTCTCAAAAAACCAAAAAAAAAAAAATGTATGGGTTTTCCCCAGTTTCTTCCCCAGTTTCTTTTCTATTAGTTTCAGTGTGTCTGGTTTTATGTGGAGGTCCTTGATCTACTTGGAGTTGAGCTTAGTACGAGGAGATAAGGCTGGACCCCTGAGGATATGGGCACAGGGGGAAAGTTCCTGAATAGAACACCAATAGCTTATGCTCTAAGATCAAGAATTGACAAATGGGACCTCATAAAATTACAAAGTTTCTGAAAGGCAAAGTAAACTGTCCAAAGGGCAAAAAGGCAACCAAAAAATTGGGAAAAGATCTTCACCAACTCTATTTCTTACAGAGAGCTAATATCCAATATATACCAAGAACTCAAAAAGCTAGACCCCAGAGAACCAAATAACACTATTAAAAAAGTGGGGTATGGAGATAAACAAAGAATTTTTACCTGAAGAACTTTGGATGGCTGAGAAGCACCTTAAGAGATGTTCGACATCATTAGTCATTAGGGAAATGCAAATCAAAACAATCCTGAGATTTCACCTCACACCAGTCAGAATGGCTAAGATTAAAAACTCAGGAATCATCAGGTGTTGGTGACGATGTGGAGAAAGAGGAACACTCCTCTTCTGCTGGTGAAATTGCAGACTTCTACAACCACTCTGGAAATCAGTCTGGCGGTTCCTCAGAAAACTGGGCATGACATTTCCAGAGGACCCTGTTTTACCACTCCTGGGCATATACCCAGAAGATTCCCCTGCATGCAACAAGGACACATGCTCCACTATGTTCATAACAGCCTTATTTATAATAGACAGAAGGTGGAAAGAACCTAGATGTCCCTCAATGGAGGAATGGATACAGAAAATGTGGTATATTTATACAATAGAATACTACTCAGCAATTAAAAACAATGAATTCATGAAATTTTTAGGCAAATGGTTGGAACTGGAAAATATCATCCTAAATGAGGAAAACAAATCACAAAAGAATATGCATGAAATTCAATCACTGATAAGTGGATATTAATTAGCCCAGAAGTTCTGAATACTGAAGACACAATTAACTTAACAAATTATTCCCAAGAATGAAGGAGAGGGCCCTGGTCCTGAAAAGGCTTGATCCAGTATTGTAGGGGATTACCAGGACAGAGAAATGGGAGGGGGTGATTGGAGAATGGGTGGAGGGCAGTGGACTCATAAGACTTATGGGGAGTGGAAACCTGGAAAGGGGAAAGCATTTGGAATGTAAACAAAGAATATAGAAAATAAAAACAAAAAAGAAAAAGAAATAGATAAAAATATGTACAGATAAAGCATATGTAATATGCATAATTATTTGAGTGTGTTTATGTAATGGATTACATTGATGGATTACCATATATTGAACCACCCCTGCATCCCTGGGATGCAGCCTACTTTTTTATGGTAAACGATCATTTTGAAACCATCCCTAACTTAGTCCTTGTGTTTAAAGACACCAAATCTGATGTAGATTACCTGTGTTAGGACTTAAGTCCATTATCCTGGAAATGCTACAGAAACATAAATGACAAAATTTGAAAGTCCTCTCTGTCATCATAAAGACAGGATATCTTACAGACTAACAATCCTCTTAAATTGCTGAGTAGGACATTTAAATTGGAAAGTTAGGACTTTCTTTTAACTCTAGCCACATGAAAGACCTGTAGACAAAAAAACTTCAAGTCATTGAACATAAAAGAAGATATCAAAAGATGGAAATATCTGCCATGCTTCTGGATGCATAGGAGTCACATATTAAAAATGAACATCATTCCCATCACAATCTACATAGTCAATGTAACACACATGGAAATTTCAATACAGTTCTTTACAGATTTGAATGGACAATACTCAACTTCATATAGAAAATCTGTAAAATCATGGATAACTAAAACTGTCCTGTGCAATAAAGGAACATCTGGAGACAATAGCATCCCTTATTTCAAAGTGTCCTACAGAATTATAGTAATAAAAACATCAAAGAAATGGAACAATAAAGGTTAATAAACAGAAATAAATAAAAATACAGAAACATATCCACATATTTATGGACACCTAATTTTTTGATAAAGAAATTAGAAATACCCAAAGAAATAACAAAAAACATCATCAAATGGTGCTATTCTAACTAAATGTTTTTATAGAGGGAGGAATACAAATAGATCCATATCAGCTGCCATGGACAATATTCAAGACCAACTGGATCACATACCTCAATATAAATTCAGATATCTTGAGCCTAAAGGAAAGAATATCGGGAATAGCTTAGAATTCAAAGGCACAAGAAACACCATCCCAAAGACACCACCAGTAGCACAGGTGTTAAGAGCCATAATCAATTAATGGAATTTAGTGAAACAGAGAACATTCTGTAAGGCAAAGACCACCATCTAAAAGAAAACAGTAGCTTAGAAAACAATAAAAGGATGCATGTGGGTTTTTTTTTTTTTTTGCACGTTCATACTTTTTTTTCTTCTTAATATTCTATATTTTTTCTATATTCTTTGATTACATTCCAAATGATTTCCCCTTTCCTGGTTTTTCCCTCCCCATAAGTCCCATGAGTCCAGTGTCCTCTGCCCATTCCCCAATCACCCCCTCCCATTTCTCTGTCCTGGTACTCCTCTACAATGCTGTATCAAGCCTTTTCAGGACCAGGGTCCTCTCGTTCCTTCTTCTTTGGAATTATTTGTTATGTTACTTGTGTCCAGTATTCAGAGCTTCTGGGCTAATTAATATCCACTTATCAGGGACTGCATTCCATGTATATTCTTTTGTGATTGGTTTACCTCAATTAGAATGATATGTTTCAACTATTTGCCTAAACATTTCATGGATTCATTGTTTTAAATTGCTGAGTAGTATTCCATTGTGTAAATATACCACATGTTCTGTATCCATTCCTCCATTGAGGGACATCTGGGTTCTTTCCAGCTTCTGGCTATTATAAATAGGGCTCCTACGAATATCATGGAGCGTGTGTCCTTATTACATGCTGGGGAATCCTCTGGGTATATGCCGAGGCATGGTATAACTGGGTCCTCCAGTATTACCATGACCAGTTTTCTGAGGAACTGCTAGACTGATTTCCAGAGTGGTTATACCAGGTTGCAATCTCAAAAGCAGTGGAGGAGTGTCCCTCTTTCTCCATATCCCCATCAGCACCTGAGGGTTTCTTTTCTTTTTTTTCTTTTTTTTTAGTTATTATTTTTTTTATTTTCTATATTCTATGTTTACATTCCAAAGGCTTTCCCCTTTCCCAGTTCCCACCCACCACAGTTCCCATAGTCCTCTCCCCCCCCAACTATTCCCCAATCATTCCCCCTCCCCCTTCGGTTTCTTTACTAAACTGGATGCAATCTTTACATGCCCAGGGTCCTCTCCTTTCCTCTTCTTGGGAATCATTTGACTTGCTATTTGTGTCTTGAGTATTTAGGGCTTCTGGGCTCATTAATATTCACTTATCAGTGATTGCATTTCATGTGCATTCTTTTGTGATTGGGTTAATTCACTCAGAATGATATTTTCCAGGTCTAACCATTTACCTACAAATTGCATGAATTCATTATTTTTAATTGCTGAGCAGTATTCCATTGTATAAATATACCACATTTTCTGTATCCATTCCTCCTTTGAGGGATATTTGGGCTCCTTCCAATTTCTGGCTATTATAAACAAGGCTGCTATAAACATAGTGGAGCATGTGTCTTTATTGCATGCAGGGGAATCCTCTGGGTATATGCCCAGGAGTGGTATGCCAGGGTCCTCTGGAAGTGACATGCCCAATTTTCTGAGGAACCGCCACACTGATTTCCAGAGTGGTTTTACCATTTTGCAATCACACCAACAGTGGAGGAGTGATCCTCTTTCTCCACATCCTCGTCAGCACTTGTTGTCTCTTGAGTTTTTAATCTTAGCCATTCTGACTGGAGTGAGGTGGAATCTCAGGGTTGTTTTGATTTGCATTTCCCTGATGACTAATGATTTTGAACATCTTTTAAGGTGTTTCTCGGCCATCTGAATTTCTTCTGGTGAAAATTCTTTGTTTAGCTGTGTGCCCCATTTTTTGATAGGGTTATTTGTTTCTTTGTGGTCTAACTTCTTGAGTTCTTTGTATATATTGGATATTAGCCCTCTGTCGGATGTGGGGTTGGTGAAGATCTTTTCCCACTTTGTTGGTTGCCGTTTTGTCCTTCTGACAGTGTCCTTTGCTTTGCAGAAACTTTGTAATTTTATGAGGTCCCATTTGTTGATTCCTGATCTTAGAGCATAAGCTATTGGTGTTCTGTTCAGGAACTTTTCCCCCGTGCCCAAGTCCTCATGGATGGTTCAATATTCGGAAATCCATCAATGTAATCCACTACATAAACAAACTGAAAGAAAAAAACCACATGGTCATCTCATTAGATGCTGAAAAAGCATTCGACAAAATTCAGCATCCTTTCATGCTAAAAGTCTTGGAAAGAGCAGGAATTCAAGGCCCATACCTAAACATAGTAAAAGCAATCTACAGCAAAGCAGTAGCCAACATAAAAATAAATGAAGAGAAACTTGAAGCATTCCCACTAAAATCAGGGACTAGACAAGGCTGCCCTCTCTCTCCATATCTTTTCAATATAGTACTTGAAGTTCAAGCAAGAGCAATTAGACAACATAAGGAAGTCAAAGGGATACAAATTGGAAAGGAAGAAGTGAAACTATCATTATTTGCAGACGATATGATAGTTTACCTAAGCGACCCAAAAAACTCCACCAGAGAACTTCTACAGCAAACAACTTCAGCAAAGTGGCAGGTTATAAAATTAACTCAAGCAAGTCAGTGGCCTTCTTGTACTCAAAGGACAAGTATGCTGAGAAAGAAATTAGGGAAATAACACCCTTCACAATAGCCACAAACAACATAAAGTATCTTGGCATAACTCTAACCAAACAAGCGAAAGATCTGTACAACAGGAACTTCAACTCCTTGAAGAAAGAAATTGAAGAAGACCTCAGAAGATGGAAAAATATTTCTTGCTCCTGGATTGGCAGGATCAATATAGTAAAAATGGCCATCTTGCCAAAAGCAATATACAGATTCAATGCAATCCACATCAAAATCCCAACTCAATTCTTCATAGATCTAGAAAGAGCAATTCTCAAATTCATCTGGAGCAACAAAAAACCCAGGATAGCTAAAACTATTCTCAACAATAAAAGGACTTCTGGGGGAATCAATATCCCTGACTTCAAGCAGTACTACAGAGCAATTGTGTTAAAAACTGCATGGTATTGGTATAGTAACAGGCAAGCAGATCAATGGAACAGGATTGAAAACCCAGAAATTAACCCACAGACTTATGGTCACTTGATCTTTGATAAAGGAGCCACAACCATCCGATGGAATAAAGATAGCCTTTTCAACAAATGGTGCTGGTTCAACTGGAGGTCAACATGCAGAAGAATGTGAATTGACCCACTCTTATCTCTTTGCACTAAGATCAACTCCAAGTGGATCAAGGACCTCCACATAAAACCAGACACACTGAAACTATTAGAAAAGAGGGTTTTTTTTTTTTTTAATCTTAGCCATTCTAACTGGTGATGGGTGAAATCTCAGGGTTGTTTTTATTTGCATTTCCCTGATGACTAAAGATGTTGCCCATTTCTTTAGGTGCTCCTCAATCATTTTATATTTCTCAGGTGAAAATTCTTTGTTTAGTTATATACCCCATTTTTTAATAGTGTTACTTGGCCCTCATTTTCATATTTAGCCCATGATATCCCTCTGTCTTCCACTGGGAACTTTCAATAAATCTCTCTTACTCACTGACCATTTTATTTCATTAACTGACAACATACTGTGTCCAATCAATGCTGTTCATATATACATATGTGTGTCAGTCATTCAGTAGTACATTAGAAATACCTAGAATCCTTCCAAAGAAAAAGTGAGTATATTTTCATCATCAATTATCAAATGCCAATAGATCTAAAACTTATGTTTGTTCTTGGAAGTCCCCCACTATTGTGTTATAACATTTTAAAAATATGGTTACTATTTGTTTAGTTGGGAAAGGAGAGAATATACACACCAAGGTGGATGAGTTAAACAGAGAGAAATATATGAAATCCACTTCTCACATTTTACCACCTCTCACATTTAGCATTAAGACATTTTCTTTATTAACATTTCAAATTTTAACCTCTTTCCTGGTTTTCCCTCTGAAAATACCCTATCCCATTTCCCTTGCCTTGCTCACCAACCCATCCACAAGGGCCCTTTCATGTCCAAAAAGGCCACTCTCTGCTACATATGCAGTTGGAGCCATGAGTCTCCCTTCGGAACTCTTTACTGGTTGGTTCATATTGTTGTTCCTCCGATGGGGCTGCAAGCTCCTTCAGTTCTTTTGGTCCTTTCTCTAGTTCCTCTATTGGGGGCCCTGTGCTTATTCAAATGGTTTGATGAGAGCACACACCTCTGTATTAGTCAGATGCTGGTAGAGGCTCTCAGGGGTCAACTCTATCGGGTTCCTGTCAGCAAATGCTTGTTGACATCCACAATAGTGTCTGGATTTTGTGACTGTATATGGAATGGATCCCCAGATGGGACAGTCTCTGGATGGTCTTTCCTTCAGTGTCTGCTCCACACTTTGTCTCTATATCCCCTCTGTAGAAAATGTTTCAGAAGTATATCGAATAGTAAGACACACTAATAGTAAGAAACTCTAAATGAGAGAGATAATCACCTCACTTTTATTAGGGAATTGAAGTTGGTGACTGTGTCTGCTGAATGCCACATGCTCATACATTACTGGTTGAAGAGTAAGTTGCTTAAAATATTTTGGAAAATTATCTAATCTTCATTTAAGCAATATACCTGGGAATACATATAAAATATTAAGACACATGAGATTATTTTTTATAACCATGAGTGTTTGTTCAATTTTTCTGGGAAAAAACAATCCATGTGACTCCCCATGAAATAGGAAATAGGTGAATAGTTTTCCATATATGCCTTGTGTTCATGCTTTATTGTATACCTGTTATCTGTATGATCCTAGTGTTTAAAATGAAAGATGTACTTTTCATTTAATGAAAAAGGGAAGCTAGTAACTTATCTAAGTATATTTTATTTCATAAAAATAAATTGAAAATGCATGTATAACTTTAAAAAAGCAAATAAAATGGTAAAGATTCTTTTCAACTCCACATGTGACTGAAGGCCTATATCCAAAATACTTACTCAAGAAACTAGATATCACCAAACCAAACAATCCGTTTTAAAATGGCTTTCATCTAAACAAAATTCTTAACAAAGTATTCACTAATGTCATAGAGGCAAATAAAGCAATGTTCAATTTCCTTACACAGCAGTGAGATGAAAATAAAAATGAGTCTGAGATTACAACTTATAGTTGTCAGAATGGCTAAGATCAAAACTACAATGACAGCTAATGCTAGTGAGAATGTGCTCACCATTACTGGTAGTAGTGCATACTTTTATAGCAACTTTGTAGCACAAATTTATTTTAAAATTACCATTACAAGTAAGTATCATTTCTTAATTAATATTACACATATAAATTTATACATAATCTATGAACTTTATTGAAATATCAATTGTATATCCAGTTTAAAAAATGCTACAAAGTTCAAACATGTGCTATCAAACATCCATTTATAACCATTACTGACAATGCCTGCGCTGCCATGGTACCAAGTACCAGGTATAGGCCTGGGAGATTGACATAAAGCACAGACACGGGTCATTCTGTAAGGAGAATGCCAAAGCTTTACTGAGAGACCAGCAATATATATACTAGAGGCCAGGGAACACTACAGGAAAAAGCAATCATAGCCATAGGTGAGGCACCTGGGAAGTCCCTACGACATCGGGTAGGAAGACAGGAATCAAGCTAAGCCACTGGATGTTTTGCTCTCAGGAAACCTGTGCAAACAGCTCAGCTGGGGGTGTTTAGCCAAGCTTGCTGGTTCCCAACAGCTACCCATTTTGAATAGCATCTGTCTTAGGACACTTTCTGTCCAACTCCCATTACTGGTCTCTGGGAATCTCTGCCAGTACCAGAGCCCCTGTCTTGGGTTGGTGTGGACTAGAAAGGAGTTGCCTATCATAGACTAACTATTCTAGATATAGGTTGAGACAAATTTGAGAAGATGTATTTTCCTGTGTCAAAGACATAAGCACTTGTTCAGTTACTGCTCTGGACTGATTTTGTTGTTTGCACACACAGTTTAGCAAGAAAAATCCCGATGCGGCAGCTCCACAAGTCAAAAACCCCAGTGCCAGAGACCCAGACCTTTTTTTAATCAGGGGTGGCAATAACGCCAAAGTCACTCTGATGATGATACAAGCTGACAGGGAAATTTCCTTTCATTATTTAGAGGCATAAGCACAATACCAGGAATTCTTCAACCACAGCAGCATCTTCATACGCTCAGCAGTTTGTCAATATACACAATCTGCTAGAGCAATTCAATTTCTTCTTGTCTGATTCCTGTGAATATGCTGAACCATTATCGGTTTTTAACTGATTTGGAACTCCCAGGAAAGCAAAACCCTGTAAACAATGATTTTTTACATCTTACCTTTTAACCACTATGTGCAGATGCAGAAATCATACCAGAAAAGGCATCCACAGACACATCAACAAATTGTAGCTTCCCAAATGAGAAGACATGAGTCCCCTCCATTTGCCAAATATCATTTGCTTTAAGATCTCAGGGATTCACTCCCAAATTTGGGGATGAAATGAATTGAGCACATTGAGGGCATTGATTGGGTAACAATTTGCACAGCTTGTTCTCTAGTAACATTGCAGTGAAACTTCAAAGAATTTGATTCTGCTAATTGTGCAAAACAATTAGGAATTTTTATAACTTTTACTTCATTCCCGAAAATGACAGCAGCTCTCCCATTGGATGATCCTTCAGTGAAAAACACTTAAGCACAATCCAAAGGGTAAGAGGTAACAATCTTTGGAAAGACTACTGGATGAGTTTTAAAAAATTAAAACAACTTATTATCTGGATAATAATTATCAAAATAACAGTTGGTAACACATCTAATTAAGGCCCAATCAGCAAAACCTTGGGATAAAATTTGAAGCTGTTCCTTATAGGGTGTAGTCATAACATCAGGTTCCTTGCCAAACATTTACAAGCTTGTTTTATATGCCTTTAACAGTAAGGATACCACTGCCTGTAGATAAGACAGTACAATTTTGGAAGCAAATTTTCAATTATCAATTTTGCCTAAAAGGCTTGCCATGTAATAGGCCAAGTATCAATACTCTGCCATGACCAATTTGATAGCTGATTAAAACAAGGAACAAATGTTTTATCAGGTTCTTAAAACATTCTTTTCAAAATACTTTCATGATTCTATCCAATAATACTTTCTCAACACACCAACAGCTTTAGAGTAGGATGTTAAAACTTTACTAGGAAATGAAAAAAGGTGACTCTACATTAAATCTCTCTTTGCCAAGGAATGACTGTGAACACATAACATGAACAACTGATTGCAGTAGCCTTCTCTATTATCTGTAAAGTTATTTGTCTTTTACCATTTAATTTTCATGACACCTTGAGAACAGAGGTTTAAGTCCTCCTGTGGTAAACTTAGAACAATGACCTAGCCAATAAATGTTTTACAATTATCAGGACTCAAAGCAAAAAACAACCTTCTGAATCCATAATAATTTTGTATTGAGTAGGCAGGCCAGATTTTAATTTCTTCATAAGTTCTCCATAGCCTTATTAACCTTTCATAGATCTTATGTTTGAACTGTATTTTGGGCCACACCTAGATAGATCTGTCAAGAATGTTGTTTTGGCCTGAAATTTCCGTGGTGGGAATTACAAGACAAAAGTAGTGCCTTACAAGACTCCACTGAGACAGCTCTGAGTTTTTCATTTACTCAAATGAAAATTATTTTCGAATTTGAGCTTATTGCCCATTATGAGGGTCAAGTAACAAAAGAAACCTGTAACTTGAGGGTTCTTGGAAACATTCAACTAGCTGTTTTTAGTAGTCACATCTACAAATTTTTGAAACAGGAACTTTCCCCCTGAGCCAATGTCCTCAAGGGTCTTCCCCAGTTTCTTTTCTATTAATTTTAGTGTGTCTGGTTTAATGTGGAGGTACTTGATCCACTTGGATTTGAGCTTAGTACAAGGAGATAAGAGTGGATCAATTCTCATTCTTCTGCATGTTGATCTCCAATTGAGCCAGTGCCATTGATTGAAAAGGCTATCTTTTCCACTGGATGTTTTCAGCTCCTTTGTTGAAGATCAATTGGCCATAGATGTGTGGGTTCAATTCTCGGTCTTCAATCCTATTCCTTTGATCCACCTACCTGTCACTGAACCAATACCATGCAGTTTTTAACACTACTACTCTGTAGTATTGCTTGAGGTCCAGGATATTGACTCCCCAAGAAGTTCTTTTACTGTTGATGATAGTTTTAGCTATCCTGGGTTTTTTGTTATTCCAAATGAATTTGAGAATTGCTCTTTCTAACTCTATGAAGAACTGAGTTGGGATTTTGATGGGGATTGTAAATCTGTATATTGCTTTTGGCAAGATTGCCATTTTAACTATATTAATCCTGCCAAGCCACGAGCATGGGAGATTTTTCCATTTTCTGAGGTCTTCTTCCATTTCCTACTTCAAAGACCTGAAGTTTTTGTCATACAAATCTTTCACTTGTTTGGTTAGAGTCACAGTAAGATATTTTATATTGTTTGTGGCTATTGTGAAGGGTTTCATTTCCCTAATTTCGTTCTCAGCCTGCTTATCCTTTGAGTATAGAAAGGCTACTGATTTGCCTGAGTTGATTTTATAATCAGCCACTTTACTGAAGTTGTTTATCAGCTGTAGGAGTTCTCTGGTGAAGTTTTTTGGGTCACTTAAATATACTATCATATCATCTGCGAATAGTGGTAGTTTGCTCCTTCCTTTACATTTTTATCCCTTTGACTTCCTAATGTTGTAGAATTGCTCTAGCTAGTACCTCAAGTACTATATTGAAAAGATATGGTGAGAGGGGGCAGCCTTGTCTAGTCCCCGATTTTAGTGGGATTGGTTCAAGTTTCCCTCAGTTTACTTTGGTGTTGGCTACTAGTTTGCTGTAAATTGCTTTTATTATGTTTAGGTATGGGCCTTGAATTCCTGTTCTTTCCAAGACTTTTAGTGGGAAAGATGCTGAATTTAGTCAAATGCTTTTTCAGCATCCAATGAGATGACCATGTGTTCTTTTTTCTTTGAGTTTTTTTTTTATGTAGTGGATTGCGTTGATGGATTTCCTTATATTGAACCATCCCTGATATGAAATCAACTTGATCATGGTGAATGACAATTTTGATGCATTCTTGGATTCAGTTGGCAAGAATTTTTTTCTTTTTTTTTAATTTTTATTTTCTATATTCTATGTTTACATTCCAAAGGCTTTCCCCTTTCCCAGTTATACCCCACCATATGTCCCATAATTCCTCTACCCCCTGCTATTCCCCACTCATTCCCCCCCTTACGATTTCTCTGTTCTGGGTCTACAATACTGGATCCAATCTTTATAGGCCCAGGGTCCTCTCCTTTCTTCTTCTTGGGAGTCATTTGACTTGCTAATTGTGCCTTGAGTATTTAGGGCTTCTGGGCTCATTAATATCCACTTATCAGTGATTGCATTTCATGTGTATTCTTTTGTTATTGGGTTAGCTCACTTAGGATGATAGTTTCTAGATCTAACCATTTACCTACAAGTTGCATGAGTTCATTATTTTTAATTGCTGAGTAGTACTCCATTGAATAAATATACCACATTTTCTGTATCCATTCCTCTTTTGAGGGATATCTGGGCTCCTTCCAATTTCTGGCTATTATAAACAAGGCTGCTATAAACATAGTGTAGCATGTGTCCTTATTGTATGCAGAGGAATCCTCTGGGTATATGCCCAGGAGTGGTATGCCAGGGTCCTCTGGAAGTGGCATGCCCAATTTTCTGAGGAACCGCCACACTGATTTCCAGAGCGGTTTTACCATTTTGCAATCCCACCAAAAGTGGAGGAGTGATCCTCTTTCTCCACATCCTCGCCAGCACTTGTTGTCTCTTGAGTTTTTAATCTTAGCCATTCTGACTGGAGTGAGGTGGAATCTCAGGATTGTTTTGATTTGCATTTCCCTGATGAATAATGATGTTGAACATCTCTTAAGGTGTTTCTCGGCCATCCAAATTTCTTCTGGTGAAAATTCTTTGTTTAGCTCTGTACCCCATTTTTGATAGGGTTATTTGGTTCTTTGGGGTCTAACTTCTTGAGTTCTTTGTATATATTGGATATTAGCCCTCTGTCGGATGTGGGGTTGGTGAAGATCTTTTCCCATGTTGTTGGTTGCCATTTTGTCCTTCTGACAGTGTCCTTTGCCTTACAGAAACTTTGTAATTTTATGAGGTCCCATTTGTCAATACTTGATCTTAGAGCATAAGCTATTGGTGTTCTTTTCAGGAAATTTCCCCCTGTGCCCATGTCCTCCAGGGTCTTCCCAAGTTTCTCTTCTAATAGTTTCAGTGTGTCTGGTTTTATGTGGAGGTCCTTGATTCACTTGGAGTTGATCTTAGTACAAGGAGATAAGAGCGGGTCAATTTGCATTCTTCTGCATGTTGACCTCCAGTTGAACCAGCACCATTTGTTGAAAAGGCTATCTTTTTTCCACTGGATGGTTGTGGCTCCTTTATCAAAGATCAAGTGACCATAAGTCTGTGGGTTCATTTCTGGGTCTTCAATCCTATTCCATTGATCTACCTGCCTGTTGCTGTACCAATACCATGTAGTTTTTAACACAATTGCTCTAGTACAGCTTGAGGTCAGGGATATTGATTCCTCCAGATGTCCTTTTATTGTTGAGAATAGTTTTAGCTATCCTGGGTTTTTTGTTGCTCCAGATGAATTTGAGAATTGCTCTTTCTAGATATATGAAGAATTGATTTGGGATTTTGATGGGGATTGCATTGAATCTGTAGATTGCTTTTGACAAGATGATCATTTTTACTATATTGATCCTGCCAATCCAGGAGCAAGAAAAAATATTTTTCCATCTTCTGAGGTCTTCTTCAATTTCTTTCTTCAAGGACTTGAAGTTCCTGTCATACAGATCTTTTACTTGTTTGGTTAGAGTTACACCAAGATACTTTATGTTGTTTGTGGCTATTGTGAATGGTGTTATTTCCCTAACTTCTTTCTCAGCCTGCTTGTCCTTTAAGTACAAGAAGGCTACTGATTTGCTTGAGTTAATTTTATAACCAGCCACTTTGCAGAAGTTGTTTATCAGCTGTAGAAGTTCTCTGGTGGAGTTTTTTGGATCGCTTAAGTAGACTATCATATCATCTGCAAATAATGATAGTTTGACTTCTTCCTTTCCAATTTGTATCCCTTTGACTTCCTTATGTTGTCTAATTGCTCTCGCTAGAACTTCAAGTACTATATTGAAAAGATATGGAGAGAGAGGGCAGCCTTGTTAAGTCCCTGATTTTAGTGGAATTGCTTCAAGTTTCTCTCCATTTATTTTGATGTTGGCTACTGGTTTGCTGTAGATTGCTTTTACTATGTTTAGGTATGGGCCTTGAATTCCTGCTCTTTCCAAGACTTTTAGCATGAAAGGATGCTGAATTTTGTTTAATGCTTTTTCAGCATCTAATGAGATGACCATGTGGTTTTTTTCTTTTAGTTTGTTTATGTAGTGGATTACACTGATGGATTTCCGTATATTGGACCATCCCTGCATCCCTGGAATGAAGCCTACTTGATCATGGTGAATGATCATTTTGATATGCTCTTGGATTCGGTTGGCAAGAATTTTAGTTATTATTTTTGCATCAATATTCATAAGAGAAATTGGCCTGTAGTTCTCTTTCTTTGTTGAATCTTTTTGTGATTTAGGTATCAGCGTAATTGTGGTTTTGAAGAATGAGTTGGGCAGTGTCCCTTCTGTCTCTATTTTGTGGAATAGTTTGAAGAGTATTGGTGGTAGGTCTTCTTTGAAGGTCTGGTAGAATTCTGCACTAAAACCGTCTGATCCCGTACTTTTTTTTAGTTGGGAGGCTTTCTATAACCCCTTCTATTTCTTTAGGGGTTATGGAACTGTTTAGCTGATCTACTTGATGCTGATTTAATTTTGGTATTTGGTATCTGTCTAGGAAATTGTCCATTTCTTCCAGATTCTCCAGTTGTTTTGAGTATAGGCCTTTGTAGTAGGATCTGATGAACTTTTGAATTTCCTCCATTTCTGTTGTTATATCCCCCTTTTCATTTCTAATTTTGTTAATTTGGATACTATCTCTGTACCCTTTGGTTAGTCTAGCTAAGGGTTCATCTATCTTGTTTATATTCTCGAAGAACCAGCTCTTAGTTTTGTTGATTCTTTGTATGGTTCTCTTTGTTTATACTTGATTGATTTCAGCCTTAGTTTGATGATTTCCTCTCTTCTACTCCTCCTGGCTGAGTTAGCTTCTTTTTGTTCCAGGGTCTTCAGGTGTGCTGTTAAGTTGCTAGTGTATGCTCTCTCCAGTTTCTTTTTGGAGGCACTCAGGGTTATGAGTTTTCCTCTTAGCACTGCTTTCATTGTGTCCCAGAGATTTGGGTAGGTCGTACCTTCATTTTCATTGATGTCTAAAAAGTCTTTGATTTCTTTCTTTATTTCTTCCTTGACTAAGGTGTCATTGAGTAGAGTATTGTTCAGTTTCCATGTGTCTGTGGGCTTTCTGTTGTTCTTCTTGCTATTGAAGACCACTTTTACTCCATAGTGATCCGATAGGAGACATGGGATTAGTTTGGTCTTCTTGTATTTGTTGAGGTCTGTCTTGTGACCAATTATATGATCAATTTTTGAGAAGGTACCGTGCGGTGCTGAGAAAAAGTTATACTCTTTTGCTTTAGGATGGAATGTTCTATATATATCTGTTAAATCCAATTGGTCCAAAGCTTCAATTAGTTTCATTGTGTCCCTGTTTAGTTTCTGCTTTCCTGATCGGTCCATTGAGGAGACTGGAGTATTGAAGTCACCTACAATCATTGTGTTAGGTGCGATGTGTGCTTTAAGCTTTAGTAAAGTTTCTTTTACGAATGAGGGTGCCCTTACATTTGGCACATAGATGTTCAGTATTGAGAATTCTTCTTGGTGGATTTTCCCTTTGACAAGCAGGAAGTGGCCTTCTGTGTCTCTTTTGATGTCTTTAGGTTGAAAGTCAATTTTATCTGATATTAGCATGGCTACTCCGGCTTGTTTCCTGGGACCATTTGCTTGTAAACCTGTCTTCCAGCCTTTTACTCTAAAGTGGTGTTTGTCTTTGACACTGAGATGTGTTTCCTGTATGCAGCAAAATGTAGGGTCCTGTTTCCGTATCCAGTCTGTTAGTCTGTGTCTTTTGATTGGGGAATTGAGTCCATTGATATTAATAGATATTAAGGAATAGTAATCATTACTTCCTGACATTTTGGGCATTATTATTTTATTATTATTATTATTATTATTATTATTATTATTATTATTATTATTTTGTATTTGAGTGGTTCTCTTCTTTTGGGTTGGATGAGATGGGGTTTCTATCTTGTTTCTTCTGGGGTGTTCCCCCACCCTTGAGTTGGTATTTTTCCCCTATTATCCTTTGTAGGGCTGGGTTTGTAGATAAGTATCTTGCAAATTTGGTTTTGTCATGGAATATCTTGGTTTCCCCATCTATGGCAATTGAGAGTTTTGCTGGGTACAGTAGTTTTGGCTGAAGTTTGTGTTCTCTTAGGGTCTGCATGAGGTCTGCCCAGAATCTTCCAACTTTTATGGTCTCAGCTGAGAAGTCTGGTGTAATTCTGATAGGTCTTCCTTTATATGTTACTTGCCTTTTTTCTCTTACTGCCTTTAATATTCTTTCTTTGTTTAGTACATTTGGGGCTTTGATTTTTATGTGACGGGAAGTATTTCTGTTCTGGTCCAGTCTATTTGGGGTTCTATAGGCTTCTTGTATATTCATGGGCATCTCTCTCTTTAGGGTGGGGACGTTTTCTTCCATAATTTTGTAGAAGATATTTGCTGACCCTTTAAGTTGTATCTGTGGCAAGAATTTTATTGAGTATTTTTGCATTGATGTTCATAAGGGAGATTGGTCCGAAGTTCTATTTCTTAGTTGGATGTTTGCGTGGTTTTGTTATCAGGGTAATTGTGGCTTCGTAGAATGAGTTGGGTAGTGCTCCTTTTGTTTCTATTTTGTGGAATAATTTGAAGAGTATTGGTATTAGTTCTTCTTTGAAGGTCTCATAGAATTCTGCACTAATACCATCTGGTTCTCTGCTTTTTTGGTTAGAAGATTTTCTATGACCCCTTCTATTTCTTTGGGGGTTATGGGACTGTTTAGATGATCTTTTTAATCCTGATCTAATTTTGGTATTTGATATCTGTCTAGGAAATTGTCCATTTCCTCCAGATTCTCCAGTTGTGTTGAGTATAGGCTTTTGTGATAGGATCTGATGATTTTTTGAATTTCCTCAGTTTCTGTTGTTATGTGGCCCTTTTCATTTCTAATTTTGTTAATTTGAATACTGTCTCTGTGCCCTTTGGTAAGTCTGGCTAAGGGTTTATCTATCTTGTTTATTTTCTCAAAGAACCAGGTCCTGGTTTTGTTGATTCTTTGTATGATTTTTTTTTATTTCAACTTGATTGATTTCAGCCCTGAGTTTGATGATTTCCTGTCTTCTACTCCTCCTGGGTGAAATTGCTTCTTTTTGTTCCAGAGCTTTCAGGTGTGCCATTAAGTTGCTAGTATATGCTCTCTCCTGTTTCTTTTTGGAGGCACTCAGGGCTATGAGTTTTCCTTTTAGCACTGCTTTCATTGGGTCCCATGGATTTGGATATGTTGTGCCTTCATTTTCATTAAATTGTAGAAATTCTTTGATATCTTTCTTTATTTCTTCTTTGACTAATATATCATTTAGTAGAATATTGTTCAGCCTCCATGTGTATGAGGATATTCTGTTGTTTTTCTTGTTATTGAGGACTACTCATACTCCATGGTGATCAGATAGGAGGCATGGGGTTAGTTTGATCTTCTTATGTTTGTTGAGGTCTGAGTTGTGACCAATTATATGGTCGATGTTGGAGAAGGTACCATGAGTTGCTGAGAAAAAGGTATAGTCTTTTGCTTTAGGATTAAATGTTCTATATATATATATATATATATATATATATATATATATATATATCTGTTAAATCCAATTGGTCCAAAGATTCAATGAGTTTCCCTTTGTTCCTATTTAGTTTCTGTTTTCCTGATGGGTCCATTGATGATAGTCCAGTGTTGGGGTCCCCCACAATTATTGTGTTAGGTTCAATGTGTGCTTTGAGATTTAGTAACGTTCGTCTTTATTGCCTTCTGTCTGTTGATCCATATTCTCCTGGAATTCTTTAAGTGATTTTTGTGTTTGCATTGTAAGGGCTTCTAACCTATTCATGTTTCCCTGCATTTTTTTTTTCTTTCAGAGATTTGTTTATGTCTTTTTTGTGTTCCGCTAGCAGCATCATGACCAGTGCTTTTAAATCCAACTCTTGATTTCTGGTGTATTGGGGTATCCAGGACTTGCTGTGGTTGGAGAATTGTGTTCAGATGCTGCCATATTGCCTTGATTTCTGTTAGTAATGTTCCTACGTTTGCCTATTGCTATCTGTTTATCTCTGGAGTTAGTTGGTCTTCTTGCTACTGGCTGGTGTTTGAAGCTCCTGTGAGTCTGGGGTTTGGCACTGCTGTTGTTTAGGGCGTCTGTGCTCCTGAGGTAGAGACCAGAAGGTTTCTGCTACTGGGCTCTGAATTACCTCCTCAGCTCTAGAGGAGCCTAGATGGTGGCACTCCCAGTCCACAGGGCTTTGTATGGTTAGCTGTCTGTGGTGCCCTGAGGCAAGTTGTCAACCTCTTGCTGTACTCCAGGAACAGACCCCAAGCAATTTGGTGCCCACCCAGGTCGGCAGAGAGACCACCCGCTGAGCTGATCTGGCTCTGGGTGCACTGCCAAGCTGTTGGTGCACAGACTTCTTGCTGCCTAGCTGCTCTGGCTCTGGGTGCTGGCAAGAGCCTGACAGGGTAGTCAATGTTAGACGAAGACTCTGTCCATGCACCTGGCTCCAGCTGCCAGCCACCCATAGTGCCCCAAGTCAAGATGGTGCCCTTCTCTGCAAGCCAATTAAGCTGGATCCAAGTGGTCAGCTAGAGCCAAGCTGTATGAGCACAGACCTCCTACCGCCAAGCTGCTCTGGCTCTGGGTGCAGACAAGAGCCTGATGAAGTAGTAGATGTTAGGTTAAGACTCTGTCCAAGCACCTGGCTCCAGCTACCAGCCGTCGAAGTGCCTTGCGGCAAGATGGCACCCTCTTTGGCAACATTATGCCAATTTAGAAGTACCTTTAGAGGCCTGTTTTTCCTGAGTTGAGTCATGCCACGTGTTGTCGTTTAAGATAACTCCAACAATGAATTACCCGTTTTAAACTAACTTTTTATTACCAATGTAATAATGTTTAATCATGCCCAATAGCTTATAAGCCAATACTCTATAGTCAATACATGCAAAACCTATTTATACCTTTAAGACCAATCAGAAACAAAAATGAAGTGACTACACTAATCTTATAAATTTAAACCAAATACTATTTTTTCTAGCTGTAATTTCAAGAGAAAAAAGCACTTTGGATCCAATAATCACAATTGCACAAATTTTTCTAGGAGAAATAACCATTAGCCTACTGTCCCTAGAACTTGAGAAGCTGCTGGCCCTTTTACAAGCAACTATTCTCTAGCTGTGCTTGACTCCTAGCTAAATGCAGGGCAGTTTAAATTGGTCTCTGCTGTGTAAATTGAGACTGGATCAAGAGATGGCCCTCCAGCAGTTATTACCATTTTTTTAAACATGAAACATAAGACAACAGTCACCCAAACACCAAATCAAGGACAGACACACAGACACATGTGGAAAAATTGGTGCACCAAAGACAGTACATAGAGAGGGAAGAGCACTTGTAACCAGTACTAATAATATCTACAGTAGGGTCCATAGGGGAAGCAGGATGTCTCCATGTTTCCCCTTGTCCCCAGGAGAGTTTTAAAATCCATTTTCCTTCTCTCTTTTTATCTCTCATGTTTCTAAGACCTGCCTTTTGTTGTTTTTTGATTTTTACTCATTTATTCTATTTTATTTTATTCCCTATTCCTCTTGCCTGATGCCGTTCTAGACTTTGGACAATTGCTAATAAAATTCACCATCCCAATTTGCTGTCACACCCTAGCGTTTTTAACCTTAATCCCATTACCCTGTAGCTCAAGCAAATCTACCTGTTGATCCACCAATTTTAAGGTAGCCCCACAGCACCGTCCTGTACTTGCTTGATGTACCTACTTGCACTTTGTTTCTTGCACCATATATTCCCCAATACATTCCTCTCCTTTCTCCCACTGACTTTTCTTGGAACAAACCCATTAGGTGCTTCTCTCTGTCCTGATCTCGGTGGACCTCCATTTGACAGTGCCCATGGTGCCCTGGTACCAAGTATTGATGGAGACAAATGCCTAAATTAGGGGCTGGAGTGCAACCATCTTACAAGAGCTTCCAACCGCTGCCCTGCAGGAGACTTGGCAAGCCACATTCCTCACATCCAGCGGCCACCACCAGCATCCTTGTAGCAGTCCTGACTAAGGAGAGCTGAGCCAAGTACCCATGATATCCAGAACTTGGGATCTTTGGGGGCTCAAGACCGCCTAGCAGTGACACGGGCCAAGCAGGGTTCCTGGGCCCCAACCAGGCGTGGGCTCTGCGCTCTGAGGGGAACCCTGCACTCTGCTCAACTGTGGCCATATTGGTGGGGGGTGCTTAGACTGAGCTGGCAGAAGCAGATACCTGAGATATCCCAAGCTTAAGATCTCTGGGGAACCGTGTCACCAGCCAGTCATCTAAGAACTAAAGCTTGGCAGAGCAGCAGTTTCTGTGTTCCAGCAGGGCGTGGGTTCCTGGCCCTCTCGGAGGACCTGCACTCCACACTCCCCACTGCCCCAGGCTGCAGACAGCATCCTTGCTGCTGACAGAACTAAGGAAACAGAAACAGAGGAGACAAGCAGCATCAGGTCCACAGAGATAACCGAATATAACATTTCTTAGAGCAAGATACATTAGGGGTCCAACAGCACCCAAGAGGAGAACAACACATCAGCAATCTGTGCCAGGGGAAACCCAGTCATCCAGTGGTGGGGAAATAGCCTTTCGAGCCCACAGGTGGTTCAAGCACCAGCTAGTGACTACAAGACCATCTAAGGCCAGAGATAACCAGATGGCAAAAGGCAAATGTAGGAATATTACTAACAGAAATCAAGGCAATATGGCAGCATCCAAACCCAGTACCCCAACAGCAGTAAGCCCTGGATACTGCAACACACCAGAAAAACAAGATTTGGATCTAAAATCACTGGTCCTGATGCTGATAGCAGAACACATAGATAAATCTCTTAAAGAAATACAGGAGAAAATGGATCAAAAATATGAAGCCCTTTCAAGGCAAACAAAAAAAATCACTTAAAGAAATTTAGGAGAATATGAATCAAAAATTAGAAGCCAATAAGGAGGAAGTACAAAAATGACTTAAAGAAATAAAGGAGAACATGGGCTAACAGGTAGAAGTCATGACAGAGGAAACAAAACACTCTTAATGAAATACAAGAAAATACAAACAAGCACGTGGAAGATCTGAGCAAAATCATCCAGGATCTAAAAACAGAAGTAGAAACAACTAAGAAAATGCAAAAGAAGTCCACTTTGGAGATAGAAAACCTTGGGAAGAAATCAGGGGCCATAGATGCAAATATCAACAATAGAATACTAGAGATAGAAGAAAGAATCTCAGATGCCGAAGATACCATAGAAATCATTAATTCAACAGTCCAAGAAAATACAAAATGCAAAAAGCTTGTAACCCAAAACATCCAGAAATTCCAGGAGACAATGAGAAGACCAAACCTAAGGATTATAGGCATAGAGGAGAGGGAAGATATACAACTTAAAGGACCAGCAAATATCTTCTACAAAATTATGGAAGAAAACTTCCCCAACCTAAAGAGAGAAATGCACATGAATATACAAGAAGCCTACAGAACTCCAAACAGACTGGACCAGAACAGAAATACCTCCAGTCACATAATAATCAAAACCCCAAATGTACTAAACAAAGAAAGAATATTAAAGGCAGTAAGAGAAAAATGCCAAGTAACATATAAAGGAAGACCTATCAGGATTACACCAGATTTCTCACCTGAGACCACGAAAGCTAGAAGATCCTGGGCAGATATCATGCAGACTCTAAGAGAACACAAACTTCAGCCAAAACTACTATATCCAGCAAAACTCTCAATCATCATAGAAGGAGAAACCAAGGTATTCCATGAAAAAACCAAGTTTGCACATTATCTTTCCACAAACCCAGCCCTTCAAAGGATAATAGGGGAAAAACACCAACACAAGGATGGAAACGACACCCCAGAAGAATCAGGATAGAAACCCCCTCTCATCAAACACAAAAGATAACCACGCTAATATACAAAAAAAAAAATTAATGTCAAAAATGTCGGGAAGTAATAATTCCTATTCCTTAATATCTCTTGACATCAATGGACTCAATTCCCCAATAAAAATACATAGTCTATCAGACTGGATATGGAAACAGTACCTACATTTTGCTGCATACAGGAAACACATCTCAGTGTAAAAGACAAACACTACCTTAGAATAAAAGGCTGGAAGACAATTTTACAAGCAAATGGTCTAAGGAAAGAAGCCGGAGT
Organism: Apodemus agrarius; assembly: GCA_964023405.1. Classification (NCBI taxonomy): domain Eukaryota; kingdom Metazoa; phylum Chordata; class Mammalia; order Rodentia; family Muridae; genus Apodemus; species Apodemus agrarius. The sequence continues at coordinate 5,923,701 of OZ030011.1, forward strand.
AGCCATTCTAATATCAGATAAAATTAACTTCCAACCTAAAGTCATCAAAAGAGACACAGAAGATCACTTCTTGCTAGACAAAGGAAAAATTCACCAAGAAGAACTCTCAATACTAAACATCTATGCTCCAAATGCAAGAGCACCCTCATTCATAAAAGAAACTCTAGTAGATCTTAAAGCACACAATACACCTAAAACAATAATTGTGGGTGACTTCAACACTCCACTATCCTCAAGGGACCAATCAGGAAACCAGAAACTAAACAGAGACATAGCGAAACTAATTGAAGCTTTAGACCAATTGGATTTAACATATATATATATATATATATATATATATATATATATATATATATACACATATATATATGTGTGTGTGTGTGTATACATACATATATATGTATACATACATATATATATATATATATATATATATATATATATATGGAGAGAGAGAGAGAGAGAGAGAGAGAGAGAGAGAACATTTCATCCCAAAGCAAAGGAATATACCTTTTTCTTAGCACCATATGGTACCTTCTCCAAAATCAATCATATAATTGGTAACAAGACAGATGTCAACAAATACAAGAAGATCGAACTAATCCCATGCATGCCATCAGATCACTATGGAGTAAAAGTGGTCTTCAATAGCAAGAAAAACAACAGAAAGCCCAGATACACATGGAAACTGAACAATACTCTACTAAATTACACCTTGGTCAAGGAAGAAATAAAGAACGAAACAAAGACATTTTAGAATTCAATAAAAATGATGGTACAACCTATCCAAATCTATTGGACACAATGAAAGCAGTGCTAAGAGGAAAACTCATTGCACTGAGTGCCTCCAAAAAGAAACTGGGGACAGCATACACTAGCAGCTTAACAGCACACCTGAAAGAAGCTAATTCACCTAGGAGGAGTAGAAGTCAGGAAATCATCAAACTAAGGGCTGAAATCAATCAAGTAGAAACAAAGAGAACCATACAAATCAACAAAACCAGGAGCTGGTTCTTTGAGAAAATCAACAAGATAGATAAACCCTTAGCCAGACTAACCAATGGGCACATAGACAGTATCCAAATTAACAAAATTAGAATCGAAAAGGGGGATATAACAAGAGAAACTGAGGAAGTTTAAAAAATCATCAGATTCTACTACAAAAACCTATACTCAACACAACTGGAGAATCTGGAGAAAATGGACAATTTCCTAGACAGATACCAAATACCAAAATTAAATCGGGATAAATTAGATCAGATAAACAGCCCCATAACCCCTAGAGAAATAGAAGGGGTTATAGAAAGTCTCCCAACCAAAAAAAGTATGGGACCAGATAATATTAGTGCCAAATTTTATCAGATTTTCAAAGAAGACCTAACACCAATACTCTTCAAACTATTCCACAAAATAGAAATGGAAGGAACACTGCACAACTCGTTCTATGAAGCCACAATTATACTGATACCAAAACCTCAAAACGATCCAACAAATAAAGAGAACTATAGGCCAATTTCCCTTATTAATATCAATGCAAAAATACTAAATAAAATCCTTTCCAACCAAATCCAAAAGCACATCAAAACGATCATTCAACATGATCAAGTAGGCTTCATCTCAGGGATGCAGGGATGGTTCCATATATGGAAATCCATTAATGAAATCCACTGCATAAACAAACTAAAAGAAAAAAAAACATATGGTCATCTCATTAGATGCTAAAAAAGCATTTGAAAAAATTAAGCATTCTTTCATGCTAAAAGTCCTGGAAAGAACAGGAATTCAAGGTCCATACCTAAACATAATAAAAGCAATGTACAGCAAACCAGTAGCCAATATCAAACTGAATGGAGAGAAACTTGAAGCAATTCCACTAAAATCAGGGACTAGACAAGGCTGCCCGTTCTCTCCATATCTTTTCAATATAGAACTTGATGTTCTAGAGAGATAAATTAGACAACATAAGGAAGTCAAAGTGATACAATTTGGAAAGGAGGAAGTAAAACTATCATTATTTGCAGATGATATTATAGTATACTTAAGAGACCCAAAACACTCCACCAGAGAAATCCTACAGCTGATAAACAACTTCAGCAAAGTGGCTGGCTATAAAATCAACTAAAGCAAATCAGTAGCTTTCCTATACTCAAAGGACAAGCAGGTTGAGAAAGAAGATAGGGAAATAACACCCTTCACAATAGCCACAAACAATATAAAGTATCTTGGCGTGAGTCTTACCAAAGAAGTGAAAGATCTTTATGGCAAGAACTTCAAGTCCTTGAAGAAAGAAATCGAAGAAGACCTCACAAGATGGAAAAATATTTCTTGCTCTTGGATTGGTAGGAACAATATAGTAAAAATGGCCATCTTGCCAAAGACAATCTACAGATTCAATGCAATCCCCATCAAAATCCCAACTCAATTCTTTATAGATCTAGAAAGAGCAATTCTTAAATTCATCTGGAGTAACAAAAAACCCAGGATAGCTAAAACTATTCTCAACAATAAAAGGAGTTCTAGGGGAATCAATATCCCTGACCTCAAGCAATACTACAGAGCAACTGTTAAAAACTGCATGGTCAGAACATGAACAATAGCCTACGCACTAAGATCAAGAATCGACAAATGGGACCTCATAAAATTACAAAGTTTCTGCAAAGCAAAGGACACTGTCAGAAGGACAAAAAGGCAACCAACAAAGTGGGAAAAGATCTTCACCAACCCCACATCCGACAGAGGGCTAATATCCAATATATACAAAGAACTCAAGAAGTTAGAACGCAAAGAACCAAATAACCCTATAAAAAAAATGGGGCACAGAGCTAAACAAAGAATTTTCACCAGAAGAAATTCGGATGGCCGAGAAACACCTTAAAAGATGTTCAACATCATTAGTCATCAGGGAAATGCAAATCAAAACAACCCTGAGATTCCACCTCACACCAGTCAGAATGGCTAAGACTAAAAACTCAAGAGACAACAAGTGCTGGCGAGGATGTGGAGAAAGAGGAACACTCCTCCACTGTTGGTGGGATTGCAAAATGGTAAAACTGCTCTGGAAATCAGTTTGGCAGTTCCTCAGAAAATTGGGCATGTCACTTCCAGAGGACCCTGGCACACCACTCCTGGGCATATACCCAGAGGATTCCCCTGCATGCAATAAAGACACATGGTCCACTATGTTTATAGCACCCTTGTTTATAATAGCCAGAAATTGGAAGGAGCCCAAATATCCCTCAAAGGAGGAAGGGATACAGAAAATGTGGTATATTTATACAATGGAATACTACTCTGCAATTAAAAAATAATGAATTCATGCAATTTGTAGGTAAATGGTTAGACCTGGAAAATAACATCCTGAGTGAATTAACCCAATCACAAAAGAATGCACATGAAATGCAATCACTGATAAGTGGATATTAATGAGCCCAGAAGCCCTAAATACTCAAGGCACAATTAGCAAGTCAAATGATTCCCAAGAAGAAGAAAGGAGAGGACCCTGGGCATGTAAAGATTGCATCCAGTTTAGTAAAGAAACCAAGGGGGGAGGGGGAATGATTGGGGAATAGTTGGGGGGAGAGGAACTATGGGAACTATGGTGGGTGGGAACTGGGAAAGGGGAAAGCCTTTGGAATGTAAACATAGAATATAGAAAATAAAAATAAAAAAAAAACAAAAAAACAACAACAACAAAAAAAAAACAAAAAAACTGCATGGTATTGGTAAAGCAACAGGCAAGTAGATCAATGGAATAGAATCGAAGACCCAGAAAAGAACCCACAGAGTTATGGTCACTTGATCTTTGATAAAGGAGCTACAACCATCCAGTGGAAAAAGATAGCCTTTTCAACAAATGGTGTTGGTTCAAATGGAGGTCAATATGTATAAGAATGCAAATTGACCTATGCTTATCACCTTGTACTTAGATCAAATCCAAGAGGATAAAGGACCTCCACATAAAGCCAGACACACTGAAACTAACAGAAGAGTAACTAGGGAAGACCCTGGAGGACATAGGCACAGGGGAAAAGTTCCTGAACAGAATACCAATATCTTATGCTCTAAGATCAAGAATTGACAAATGGGACCTCATAAAATTACAAAGTTTCTGTAAGGCAAAGGACACTGTCAGAAGCACAAATCGGCAACCAACAAATTGGGAAAAGATCTTCACCAACCCCACATTTGACAGAGGGCTAATATCCAATATATACAAAGAACTCAAGAAATTAGACCCCAAAGAACCAAATAGCCCTATTAAAAATGGGGTACAGAGCTAAACAAAGAATTTTCACCAGAAGAAATTCGGATGACTGAGAAGCACCTTAAGAGATGTTCACCATCATTAGTCATCAGGGATATGCAAATCAAAACAACCCTGAGATTCCACCTCACACCAGTCAGAATGGCTAAGATTAAAAGCTCAAGAGACAACAGGTACTGGAGAGGATGTGGAGAAAGTGGAATACTCCTCCACTGTTGGTGGGATTGCAAGATGGTACAACTGCTCTGGAAAACAGTATGACAGTTCCTCAGATAGTTAGGCATGACGCTTCCACAGGACCCTGTCATACTACTCCTGGGCATATACCCAGAAGATTCCCCTGCATGCAATAAAGACACATGCTCCACTATGTTCATAGCAGCCTCATTTATAATAGCAAGAAGCTGGAAGGAGCCGAGATGTCCCTCAAAGAAGGAAAGGATACAGAAAATGTGGTATATTTATACAATGGAATACTACTCAGCAATTAAAAATAATGAATTCATGCAATTTGTAGGCAATTGGTTGGATCTGGAAAGTATCATCCTAAGTGAGTTAACCCAATCACAAAAGAATATACATGAAATGCAATCACTGATTAGTGGATATTAATGAGCCCAGAAACTCTGAATACTCAAGGCACAATTAGCAAATCAAAAGATTCGCAAGAGGAAGGAATGAGAGGACACTGGTCCAGAAAATACTGGGTCCAGTTTTGCAGGACAGTACCAGAACAGAGAAAGGGTTGAGGTGTGATTGTGGATTGCGTGGGGGTGGGTGGGTGCGGGTAGACTTATGGGACACATGGTGAGGGGGAACTGGCAAAGGAGAAAGCCTTTAAAATGTAAACAAAGAATATAGAAAATAAAATTAAAAGAAGAAAAAAAAAGAATAAGCAGAAAAACAAACAAAAACAAGTGCTTCCAAATCATGTATGCAACTGACTCAGCACTCTTTCTCACCTGTTGTTCCAGAAACTAGCTAATCAAAAAAACTGACCTTTACCCAACCATCCTCAGCCTCACATTCTGAGGATATTTCACCTGATTGGTTCAGATTTATCACCTTCCCCCATTCCCCCTTCTTTACTGTTTAAAACCCCCTGCCCTTGGTACAATAAACAGACCTTGACAATGATTTTGCTTTGTCTTGCTATCCTATCTTGCCCTTTCTTCTTTTTTCAGGCTTGATCTGCCTCGAACCCAACAAATAATTGAGTCCTGTCGGATAAGACAAAGTATCAGGCGTGGTCTGGGAGATTGACATAAAACACAGACATGGGTTATTCTGTAAGAAGAATGCCAAACCTTTACTGAGAGACCAGCAATATATATACTAGAGGCCAGGGAAAACAACAGGAAAAAACAATGAGAGCCATAGGTGAGGCACCTGGGTGGGAAGGCAGGAATTATGCTAAGCCACTGGATGTTTTGCTCTCAGGAAACCTGTGAAAACAGCTCAGCTAGGGGCTTCGAGCCAATGTGGGAGTTAATTTCTTGATATTTAATTCACAGGGCTGACCCCAGGCTGCACTTAGTGGAAGTGTTGGTGACCTAGTTCCATCGTGCCCTCCATTTCCATGTGAAGCCCTTAGTTAAGATAATGACCCTGTCACACCACTTCTGGGCATATACCCAGAGGATTCTCCTGTAGGCAACAAGGACACATACTCCACTATGTTCATAGCTGCCTTATTTATAATATACAGAAGCTGGAAAAAATTCACATGCCCCTCAATGTAGGAATGGGTACAGAAAATGTGGTATATTTATACAATGGAATGCTACTCAGCAATTAAAAACAATGAATTCATGAAATTTGTAAGCAAATGGTTGGAACTGGAAAATATCATCCTAAGTGAGCTATCCCAATCACAAAAGAATACACATGATATGCAATCACTGAGAAGTGGAAATTAATTAGCCAGAAGCTCTGAATACTCAAGACACAATTAGCAAATCATATGATTCCCAAGAAGAAGGGAGGAAAGGGCCGTGGTCCTGAGAAGACTCGATCCAGTATCATAGGGGAGTACCAGAACAGAGAAATGGGAGGGGGGATTGGGGATTGGGCAGAGGGAAGAGGACTTATGGGACATATGGGGAGGGGGGAACTGGGAAATGAGAAAACATTTGGAATGTAAACAAAGAATACAGAAAATAAAGAAAAAAGGATAATGAAGAGAGGGAGAAGCTGGGCATTTTGAATCATCTGGCCTTCATTACATTTTTATCATTATTTTTCTGTACAATGTTAAGGTTCTAAATCAAATTTGTAATATAAAGACACTGTATGATTTTTGTGACTCAATATAAGAGATAAGCTGGAAAGAACCCAGATGTCCCTCAACGGAGGAGGAATGGATTCAAAAAATGTGGTATATATACAAAATGGAGTACTATTAAGCCATTAGAAGCAATGAATTCATGAAATTCTTAGACAAATGGATGGAGCTGGAGAACATCATAGTAAGTGAGGTAACCCAGTCTCAAAAGAATACCCATGTCATGCACTCACTGATAAGTGGATATTAGCGTAGAATCTTGGAACACCAAAGACACAATCCACATACCAAATGATGTCCGAGAAGAAGGAAGGAGTAGAGCTTGGATTTGGAAAGGCCAATGTATCAGTGTAGGAGAATAACAGAACAGGGAAGTGGGAAGGGGAGGATGGGGTAACAGGGGAAGGGAAAACATAGGTGACCTTTGTGGGGCAGGGAACCCAGAAAAGAGAAATGAAATGTTAATAAATAATATATCCAATTAAAAATATATCAAATAAAAAAAGATAAGAGATATGAAGAAAATAACTTAATTAAGCTGACTTTGTCAATATCTAGAGTACTGAAGAAGGTGAAGAAATGATGTCCTCATACCAGCACCATACCACTGCCACTTACATACAAATTTAAACAAAGTTTATGAAATGTCCTGGACTTGAAGGCTGCCATTATCTGTTCACAATTTTATGAATCTTGCCTGGGATCAGTATCATTCCTTTTGACTTAACCTTCCCTTTTTGCCTTGTAGGACCCTCATTGAAACCCCATCTTGTATATGTTCATAACATGTACATCACCAAATCAGTATGTGTTAATATTTCTGCTCTCCTCTGGTTCAAAGTCACTACAAGTTCCTGTGTTAATGCCTCCTTTCATTAGTCCTTCATCACTTTGATAATTCTTCACTAAGTTTTCTCTGAGAATCTGGAAACAGATTAATTCATTTTGCAGATAGGGGAAAACCTTTTTTTTCTGAGATAGGGTTTCTCTGTGTGGCTCCAGATGTCCTGGAACTCACTCTCTAGACCAGGCAGGCCTCGAACTCAGAAATCCGCTTGCCTCTGCCTCCCAAGTGCTAGGATTAAAGGTGTGCACCACCACCACACGGCAGGGGAAAGCCTTAAGAAGAGAGAGATCTTCATCCCTCTCATTGAAAGGGGCCTCATTTCCTTGCTTGGAATGACAAGAACTGCTAGAGCACCCCTTGCCCAAAATTAAAATTTGGACAGAGACTTCTAGGACAAGATTGAACATGCAATGGCCTCCACTATATCAACCTTGATTCCATTCAGAGTCAGATAACATCCTTTGCTTTGTTGTTCTCCAAAACAAGAAGGTCCTGAACATACTGAATGCTGAACAATGAGGCAACTGCATTTTCCTGGAAAAAGATGTTGCTCATATGTCAATGAATCTGGTTTGTTAGAACAAGATGTATAAATGCTCAAAGAGCTCTGGGAGACCCTCTGGGTAGTTTTTGCTACCCCTTGATACTCTAACTACTTGATAGCTTGATAGCTTGACTTCTTCCTCTGCTTCACCCCAAGCTAGACATTGTAGCCTTGCTTCTTTTGATGTCCTGCTTCATTTATTTTCATCAATCAGCCAATGTGAAGCATTGCAAAGATAAACATTGTTTAGGTCTTGGATCAATATGAAACTCTGTCCAACATAATAGACCATTATTCTGATGACACCCATCCTTTACAAAAAAGAAAAGGGGGAGTTGTGGGGCCATGGACTGTGTTTGGTAAGGTTGAGTTAGTTGGAAGCCCTGGAACCTCATGTATACCAGAGGACTGTAGGAGCATCACCTCCTTTTATCCAGGACCCAGCCACAGTACCACAGTACACTCAGGGAGAAAATCATTACTATCAGTCATGTAAAGGCCGTGCCTCAAGGCCCTCCACTTGCAGATGAGGCATCCTTAACATATCAGACCAGGTCAATAGTAATTGTGATATCAATCTCCCAACCCATCCTAAAATTTATGTAAGATCCTTTCCAGAAAGAATAAAAAAAAATGTGAGAACTACTCTATTATAGATTGCATAATTTGTTTAGCACTGAATAATATTCATTTTTTCATATGTATCACTTTTGTCATTTTTATTTATGCTTTCTTGAAAACCTGGGATGATTCATTACTCTATATGCTGTGAATAGAGCATAGATAACATGCTATGAATAAATAAGTATGTGCGAGTGTCTCTATAATAATGTGTAGAGCCATTTGGATACAAATTTGGAAGGGTTATTGCTGGGACACAAAATAATTTTATTTATTATTTTTTGTCTAATCATCAAAGAAAATTCTTCCTCCCAGGTAATTTTGGTTGAAACCTATGTTTAGAAATAATATATGCCTTAGTAGACATCAGTTGTATGGCTAATTGTCATGTTGCCAAACTGCCTAATAAATATTTATGTTTATACCCAGTATACTGTCTGAGTCTTGGTCTTAGAGGCTCATGTGTAGTGTGTAATGACGGATGCAGACATTCATGAGTGGTCAGAGTTCTAAGAATGATTAACAGAGTACTCAGCTACAGATGATAATGATACCAACCTCTCACGCAAAAATCAAGAGCCATCACAATTTAGAGAAAGGAAAAGATATAAGATACAGAGGATGGGGTCAAAAGAGATTAAATTCTGTCTTAGGAAATGAACTGTACTTAGTGCACACATGCATTCTCAGCAGCTATATTAGCTATTCCTCTGTATCAGGACAAGATACATTCAATTCAAACCAGCGAAAATTACCACATTAGAGACCACAAAATGACTGAGCAAGTAAACATGTGTACTTACAAGCTTAAAAATATCAGTTAAATCCCTTAGAATTTACTTATATAAGTCATCCTCTGAGGTTAATATATGCAAATTGGTGCAGGTGTAGCCTATTATCACTACTAAGAATGGTAAAACTATTAAAAAATTACAATATAGATGAGGGGTACTCTTAGGCCCCACAGCATGCTGAAGTACTTTTGGCAATTGATGACTGATGGGCAAAATATAGTCTCTTTTTTGTGAAAGATTTCTGGAGATTTACTCTTTACAAGTGATGATCGTATCTATGTGTACATAGGTAGTACTTACTAAATGTACTGGTTTTAGTTAGTGAAACAGAAGAGTTCAATATGTTTGGAAGTAGACTTATTGGAAGGTCCCAGGGGAGAACCCTAGGGACCTAGTGTTGATACATTGTGGTAAGGGTCCAGAGAGTGGTGGTAGATCACACACATAGAGACTATTCATACAAGAGTATTTTGTACACTTTGCATATTTCTTCTGTAACCTTTTGTCCATTCTTTTTTCTTTATTCTACTAGACAATTTCAGTGATACAATATTATGTATTTGTATACATAATTGTATATATCTATGAAACAAGTAAGAGCTAAAGAGAGTCTAATTTAATGCATGTAATTTTGAGACTGTCTTAATTAATACTGATATATCTTTCTGCATCCAGTTTTCCAAAGGCATTGTAAATTTCTCATTCACTTCTGGTTAAAAAAATGTTCTTATATATAAATGTGTATTTATATGCATACATAATGCATTTATAATATATAATCATGCTTTAGTGATAAAATAATATGTTAACATATCTATAATTTATATTTATAATTTAGTTATTCATGATAGTGTTTCAATAATCACTGACATGTAAATATTTTAAGCATATTTCCTTTTAGTCATTTAGTGAATATTGAATTATAAAACCTGTTCTAAAGACAAATGTTAAATGCATAGAGGTGAAAGAAGTCTCTAAATTATCAAAAGTTATTCATATTGGAAATTTTCCAACATCATCATCATCATCATCATCATCATCATCATCATCATTATCATCATCATCATCATCATGACCATCACCATGATCATCACCCTTATAATCTTCATCACCACCACCAAGCACCATATGTAAATCTATGTCTTAAAATTGTTTCAGTCCTTTTCCTCCAGTTCTTCTCCAACTGGGCTCTTGTCCTTCCTCATCTAAGAAGTCCTCTGCTAATAAATATGCAAATTACTTGAGCACAGGGCAGTGAATACAGACATGTCTGCACCCTAAAAACAACATATGATCAGGGTTTTCTACACAGTCCCTGAACACACAGACTCTTAACTATGGAATGGAGCTGGACCTTTCTCTTACTCCTGTCAGTAAGAATCTCTGCAGGTAAGAGATTCAACATTTCCAAATATGAAGAGGAGTCAAGGACTGAGGTGACAATGACATTCCCTCTGTCTTTCTCTCCACAGATTTCCATGCCAAGGTTCAACTGCAGCAGTCTGGAGATGAGCTGGTGAAGCCTGGGGCTTCAGTGAAATTGTCCTGCAAGGCTTCCGGCTACACCTTCACTGATTATGAAATGCATTGGATGAAGCAGACAACCACTCATAGTCTGGAATGGATTGTAGCTTTTAATCCTAGAACTGGTGGTACTGACTACAATCAGAACTTCAATGGCAAGGCCATACTGACTGCGGACAAATCCTCCAGTACAGCCTACATGCAACTGAGCAGCCAAACATCAGAGGACTCTGTGGTTTATTACTGTGCAAGACACAGTGTTATAACTACCTGAGTGTGTGAGAAACCCTGGAGGAGAAGCAAAGTTCCCAGAGTCTGAGATGACAGAAAGACTAACCTTTAGGCTTGCTCATAATGAGTAATGTGAATTTCTATTCATTGCCTCCTCCTCACAGTCCTATAGTTCCGTTGTCATCTTCATAAAAGTGCATCTATAAACAATGTAATGCTAATTTAGGATAAATCTACAATTCATGGTACCTTGCCAATCACTTTACCAATGACCACTTCCATTGAAAAGTTTCTTATTCAATAAAATAATGACATGGAAATGGTGTGAAGGCACATGCAAATGAAAAAATATCACTGGATCCTGAGAGATCAGAAGTTTTTTTAATTGTTGTGGATAATTCATAATATGAATTTGCATTATAAAAATCCAAATCATGAACATTTGGGCTATCAAACACTCTTTCATAGTCTTAAGTAATAAGTGATCGCAGCTGTGATGTTATCTCTTGTTGTGTCTTCCAGCAGAAGTTCTAGTCTCTTCAAAGGTGAGAAATATTTTATTCAGAATCCACAGGCATGTATATGTAATACCTGAGCCTTTGTCAAAATATTATTAAGTCACTTTTCATAGAACTCCATTACCAACACAATGTATGTACTTGTCAAATGAGGTTGGTTCTGAGATTATAGGCATTTCGCTTCCATATTTCCTTCCTATGCAGTCTCAGTAATTATCCCTAGAGTCAGTACCCTATTTAGAACATAGACCTATACTGATACAACATGATTTTCATAATGAATTGCATATCTGTTGTTCATCTTCATTCTACAGAGTATTTGTGAATTTGTGTCTCTGCTTCCACACAAGTTTCTTGTGCTTTGTTTTTGGTGACTTTTCTTCTGTTTGTTTTGTCTTATTCCCATTTGTTTGCTTTTCCTTCATTTTACTTTGTTTTACATTTTTATTATATTTAGGTTCTGTTTGTTTTGTAATTAGGTAAAGAAATACAATCATTCTGGGAGAAGATTGGGGAAGTGTTGAGGAAGGAAATCAGTATTCAGAATATATTGCAGGAACAATGTATTTTCAATAAAAATAGAAAAAATCAAAAAAGCTAATAAATAATGCTGACAATAACTTTGTTGTGTAAGTATCCCATATGCACAAATGGCCATATTTTTAGGTCTCATGTTTTTGTTTAAATTGTTCAAAGTATATCAGAAGCCAGGACTGAAAATTTGTAAGGATAAATCATGTCTGGTTCAGACTTTGGGGAGTTTAATTATAGCTTATTATAGGTATATTTCAACACAGTAGAAGTTGGAAAAGGATCTCCAGGAAAAATAATTTCCATAAACATTCCAAGTACAATTGGACAATAAAGTTAAAATAAGGTTATAGAAACCCTGTTGCATAAAGTTCTTGGATCCATGAGGTTGTTTTATTTATTTATTTTTATTTTCATTGTTTTGCTAAAGTTCAGAATCTAGTTTGCTCTCTGACTAACAGCATACAGATAAATAGGCCAGAACTATGTTACACCTCCCCAAAGGATGGCTAATATTCTAATTATGGAAGAGTCTAGGATAATAATGCTGGATAATTAGGGTGCATTCTGTCCCTCTGATAGCAAAAGTATGAAGAGCTTGTCAAGTACCTTCTCTCTCACCTTTCTGGATATCGTGCAGGTATTTGATTTTATCTACATCCTTGAGGAGACATCCTATTTTTTAATTTTTTTTGAATTTTTTCTTTTTTTTATTTATTGGATATATTCTACATTTACAATTCATTTCCCTTTTTCTGGTTCCCCACCCCCAAAGGTCCCACATGCCCTTTTCGCTCCCCCTGCTCCCGCATCCACCCCCTCACACCTCACTGTTCTTGAACTCCCCCACAATGATGTTTTGGTCTATTCTAGCACCAGTGTCCACTCCTTTCTTCTTGTGAGACATCACTTGATATGTGATTTATGTCTTTGGTGTTCCAAGCTTCTAGGCTAATAGCCACTTATCAGTGACTGTATACCATGGGTATTCTTTTGACACTGGGTAACCTCACTTAGTATTACGTTCTCCAGCTCCATCCATTTCTCTAAGAATTTCATGAATTCATTGTTTCTAATGGCTGAATAGTACTCCATTGTGTAAATATACCACATTTTTTGTATCCATTCTTCTGTTGAGGTATATCTGGGTTCTTTCCAGCTTCTGGCTATTATAGATAAGGCTGCTATAAACATAGTGGAGCATGTATCCTTATTGCATGCTGGGGAATCTTCTGGGTATATTCCCAGGAGTGGTAAGGCTGGATCCTCCAGAAGTATCACGTCCAGTTTTCTGAGGAACCGCCATACTGATTTCCAGAGTGGTTGTACCAGCTTGCATTCCCACCAGCAGTGGAGGAGTGTTCCTCTTTCTCCACATCCTCACCAACACCTGATGTCTTCTGAGTTTTTAATCTTAGCCATTCTGACAGATGTGAGGTGAAATCTCAGGGTTGTTTTAATTTGCATTTCCCTAATGACTAATGATGCTGAACATTTTTTAAGGTGTTTCACAGCCATCTGAATTTCTTCAGGTGAAAAGTCTCTGTTTAGCTCTGTACCCCATTTTTGGATAGGGTTATTTGGTTTTCTGGGCTCTAAACTCTTGAGTTCTTTGTATACATTGGTAATGAGCACTCTGTCGGATGTGGGGTTGGTGAAGATTTTTCCCAATTTGTTGGTTGCCGATTTATCCTTTTGACAGTGTCTTTTGCCTTACAGAAACTTTGTAATTTTATGAGGTCCCATTTGTCTATTCTTGCTCTTAGAGCATAAGCAATTGGTGTTCTGTTCAGGAATTTTCCCCCTGAGCCAATGTCCTCAATTGTTTTCCCCAGTTTCTTTTCTTTTAGTTTTAGTGTATCTGGTTTTATGTGGAGGTCCTTGATCCACTTGGAGTTGAACTTAGTGCAAGGAGATAAGAGTGGATCAATTCTCATTCTTCTGCATGTTGAACTCCAGTTGAGCCAGCACCATCAGTTGAAAAGGCTATCATTTTTCCACTGGATGTTTTCAGCTCCTTTGTCGAAGATCAATTGGCCATAGATGTGTGGGTTCAGTTCTGGGTCTTCGATCCTATTCCATTGATCCTCCTCCCTGTCACTGAACCTATACCATGCAGTTTTTAATACTACTGCTCTGTAATATTTCTTGAGGTCCGGGATATTGATTCCCCCAGAAGTTATTTTGCTGTTGATGATAGTTTTAGCTATCCTGGGTTTTTTGTTATTCCAGATGAATTTGAGAATTGCTCTTTCTAACTCTATGAAGAACTGAGTTGGGATTTTGATGGGGATTGCCTTGAATCTTTATAATGCTTTGGGCAAGACTGCCATTTTGACTATATTAGTCCTGCCAACCCATGAGCATGGAAGATTTTCCCATTTTCTGATGTCTTCTTCAATTTCCCTCTTCAGAGACCTGAAGTTTTTGTCATATAAATCTTTCACATGTTTGGTTAGCGTCACTCCAAGATACTTTATATCATTTGTGGATATTGTGAAGGGTGTCATTTCCCTAATTTCTTTCTCGGCCTGCTTATCCTTTGCCTATAGGAAGGCTACTGATTTGCTTGAGTTGATTTTATAGCCAGCCACTTTGCTGAAGTTGTTTATCAGTTGCAGGAGTTCTCTGGTGGAGGTTTTTGGGTCACTTAAGTATACTATCATATCATCTGCGAATAGTGATAGTTTGACTTCTTCCTTTCTGATTTGTATCCCTTTGACTTCCCTCTGTTGTCGAATTGCTCTAGCTAGTACCTCAAGTACTATATTGAAGAGATATGGTGAGAGGGGGCAGCCTTGTCTAGTCCCTGATTTTAGTGGGATTGCTTCAAGTTTTTCTCTGTTTACCTTGATGTTGGCTACTGGTCTGCTGTATATTGCTTTTACTATGTTTAGATATGGGCCTTGAATTCCTGTTCTTTCTAAGACCTTTAGCATGAAATGATTTTGAATTTTGTCAAATGCTTTTGTAGCATCCAATGAGATGTCCATGTGATTTTTTTGGTTGAGTTTGTTTATGTAGTGGATTACGTTGATGGATTTCTGTATATTGAACCATCCCTGCATCCCTGGGATGAAGCCAACTTGATCATGATGAATGATCGTTTTGTTGTGTTCTTGGATTCAGTTGGCAAGTATTTTGTTTAGTATTTTTGCATCGATATTCATAAGAGAAATTGTCCTATAGTTCTCTTTATTAGTTGGATCTTTGTGTGGTTTTGGTATCAGGGTAATTGTGGCTTCATAGAATGAGTTGGGTAGTGTTCCTTCTGTTTCTATTTTGTGGAATAGTTTGAAGAGTTTCGGTATCAGGACTTCTTTGAAGGTCTGATAGAATTCTGCACTAAAACCATCGGGTCCTGTGCTGTTTTTGGTTGGAAGACTGTCTATGACCCCTTCTATTTCTTTGGGGATTATGGGTCTGTTTAGACGATCTCTTTGATCCTGGTTTAATTTTGGTATTTGGTAACTGTCTAGGAAATTGTCCATTTCCTCCAGATTCTCCAGTTGTGTTGAGTATAGGTTTTTGTAGTAGGATCTGACGATTTTTTGAATTTCCTCAGTTTCTGTTGTTATATCTCCCTTTTCATTTCTAATTTTGTTAATTTGAATACTGTCTCTGTGCCCTTTGGTAACTCTGGCTAGGGGTTAATCTATCTTGTTGATTTTCTCAAAGAACCAGCTCCTGGTTTTGTTGATTCTTTGTATGGTTCTCTTTGTTTCAACTTGATTGATTTCAGTCCTGAGTTTGATGATTTCCTGTCTTCTACTCCTCCTAGGTGAAATTGCTTCTTTTTGTTCCAGAGCTTTCAAGTGCGCCATTAAGTTGCTAGTATATGCTCTCTCCTGTTTCTTTTTGGAGACACTCAGGGCTATGAGTTTTCCTCTAAGCACTGCTTTCATTGTGTCCCATAGATTTGGGTATGTTGTGCCTTCATTTTCATTAAATTCTAAGAAATCTTTGATTTCTTTCTTTATTTCTTCCTGGACTAAGTTATCATTGAGTAGAATATTGTTCGGCCTCCACGTGTATGAGGATCTTCTGTTGTTTTTGTTGCTAATGAAGAACACTCTTACTCCATGGTGATCTGATAAGAGGCATGGGATTATTTCGATCTTTTTATATTAGTTGAGATCTGTCTTGTGTCCAATTATATGGTTGATTTTGGAAAAGGTACCATGAGGGGGCTGAGAAAAAAGGTACAGTCTTTTGCTTTAGGGTGAAATGTTATATATATATATATATATATATATATATATATATATATATAATCCAATTGGTCCAAAGTTTCAATGAGTTCCTCAGTGTCCCTGTTTAGTTTCTGTTTTCCTGGTCGGTCCACTGTGGATAGTGGAGTATTGAGGTCCCCCATAATCATTGTGTTATGTGCAATGTGTGCTTTGAGCTTTAGTAAAGTTTCTTTTACGAATGAGGGTGCCCTTACATTTGGAGCTTAGATGTTTAGAATTGTGAGTTCTTCTTGGTGCATTCTTCCTTTGACTAGCAAGAAGTGACCTTCTGTGTCTCTTTTGATAACTTTGTGTTGAAAGTCAATTTTATCTGATATTAAAATGGCTATTCCAGCTTGCTTCCTGTGACCATTTGCTTGCAAAATTGTCTTCTATCCTTTTACTCTAAGGTAGTGTTTGTCTTTGACTCTGAGGTGTGTTTCCTGTAAGCAGCAAAATGTAGGGTCCTGTTTCCATATCCAGTCTGTTAGACTATGTCTTTTTATTGGGGAATTGAGCCCATTGATGTTAAGAGATATTAAGGAATAGAGATTATTACTTCCTGACATTTTTGATGTCATTTTTGTTTTTGAGTAGTTATCTTTCTTTGAGTTTGATGGAAGAAGGTTACTGTCTTGCTTTTTCTTGGGTGCAGTTCCCTTCCTTGTATTGGAGTTTTCCTCCTATTATCCTTCATAGAGCTGGGTTAGTGGAAAGATATTGTGTAAATTTGTTTCTGTCATGGAATATTTTGATTTCTCCATCTATGTTGATTGAGAGTTTTGCTGGGTATAGTAATCTTGGCTGACATTTGTGTTCTCCTAGGGTCTGCATGAGGTCTGCCCAGGATCTTCTAGCTTTCATGATTTCTGGAGAGAAGTCTGGTGTGATTCTGATAGGTCTTCCTTTATATGTTACTTGGCCTTTTTCTCTTACTGCTTTTAATATTCTTTCTTTGGTTAGTACATTTGGGGTTTTGATCATTATGTGACGGGAGGTGTTTCTGTTCTGGTCCAGTCTGTTTGTAGTTCTGTAGGCTTCTTGTGTTTTCATAGGCATCTCTTTCGTTTAGCTAGGGAAGTTTTCTTCCATAATTTTGTTAAAGATATTTGCTGGCCCTTTAAGTTGTAGATCTTCACTCTCATCTATCCATATAATCCTTAGGTTTGGTCTTCTCATTGTGTGCTGGATTTCCTGGATGTTTTGGGTTACAAGCCTTTTGGATTTTGCATTTTCTTTGACTGTGGAGTCAATGGTTACTATGTTATCTTCAGCATCTGAGATTCTTATTTCTATCTCTTGTATTCTGTTGTTGATGTTTGCATCTACGACCCCTGATTTCTTCCCAAGGTTTTCTATCTCCAAAGTTGCCTCCTTTTGTGATTTCTTAGTTGTTTCTACCTCTGTGTTCAGATTTTGGATGGTTTTGCTCAGTTCCTTCATTTGTTTGTTTGTGTTTTCGTGTAATTCTTTAATATATTTTTGTGCTCCCTCTTTCATGACTTCTCCCTGTTGTTTCAAGTTCTCCTTCATTTCTTTAACTGATTTTCTCATTTCCTCTTTATTGGTTTCTGTCTGATGGCCCATATTCTCCTGGAGTTCTTTAAGTGTTTTTTGTCTTTGGATTGTAAGAGCTTCTACCCTATTGATGTTTCCCTGCATTTCTTTAAGAGATTTGTTTATGTCTTTTTTGTGTTCCTCTAGGAGCATCATGACTTGTGCTTTTATATCTAACTCTTGTTTTTCTGGTGTGCTGGGGTATCCAGGACTTGCTGTGGTTGGCGATTTGGGTTCAATTGGTGCCATATTGCCTTGATTTCTGTTAATAACGTTCCTACATTTGCCTTTTGCCAACTCTTCTCTCTGGAGTTAGTTGGTCTTATTGTAGATGGCAGCCCCGCTGAAAGCACAGTGTGCCTGTCCCCAGGAGACAGTGACCTTGGCTGAGCTGTTGGTACTTGGATCTGTAGGTCTCTTCTGACTCTGGTTGCCGGCCATATTCTGGCTGCCTTGTCTGTGCTGGACTATGCTAGCTCTCAGTCCAAGCCCCTGACTCCAGCTGCTAGACTTCCATGCTGTGTCTCGAGGCAAGATCTCCTGCAGAGCTAAGCTAAGCTATATCTCTGTCCACGCACCTGACTCCACCCGCTCGCTGTGCCTGCTGTTTGTGTGTGTCCAGATGCAAGATGGAGGCCCCACTGAAAGCACAGTGTGACCTTGGCTGAGCTGTTGGTACCCTGCTCTGCCGATCTCTTCTGGCAGTGTTGTCTGTGTTGGACTATGCTAGCTCTCAGTCCAAGCCGCTGACTCCAGCTGCTAGAATTCCGAGCTGTGTCCCGAGGCAAGATGGCCCCTCGCTGCCAGCTTGAGGAGACATCCTTGTGTGACTACAATTTCTGGTTCTGTTACTGCTTCTCTGTGAGTACAAGTTCCTTATGTCCTATAGAAACTTTATATCAATGTCACCAATAATATTGATAAATATGTGTTGCCATGTACCAATAAAAGAAAAACATCAAAATAAAGTAGTTGTGGAGAACCTAAGATGTAGGCATTTTTCTCAGCTACCCATTTGAAAACTAAGAAACCATCTCCTATGATAGTTAGTCCTTGTCTTTAAAGACTCAAAATCTGAGCCAGATTATTGGAGTTAGTTCCTAAAATCCATGTCATTCTCCTGGATGTGCTGCAGGAACATAAATAACAAAATTTGAAGGTCTTCACAGTTATAAATAAGGCAGGCTATCATACATTCAAATAATCCCCTCAATTGGAGAATTAGAACATTATTTTAACTGTAGCCAAGCATGTCAAAGGCCCAATGACAAAAACTTCAAGTCCTTGAACAAAAAATTAAGAAGATACCAAAAGATGGAAATATTAGCAATGCTCCTGGTTTGGTAAAGTTAACACAGTAAAAATGATCATCTACAGAGTCAATGTAACACACATCAAAATTTCAGTAAAATTCCTTACAGGTCTTGAAAGGACAACACATAACTTCATATAGAAAATCCATAAAATCCTAGATAGCTAAGTGTCATATGTAATGATGGAACATCTAGAGCTATTAGCATCCGTTATTTCAAAATGTACTAGAGAGCTATACTAATAAAACATCACCATAATGGAATAAAACAAGAAAGGTTAATAAACAGAATCAAATAAAAATTTCAGATATAAATTCACACATTTATGGACACCTAGATTTGATCAAGAAATCAGAAATAAACAGTGAAAGACACAGGCATCAACAAATATTGCTTGTCTAACTGTTTATACATAGAAGAATGCAAATAGATCCACATCTGTTCCCAAGCACAATCCTGAAGACCATCTGGATCACAGACCTCAATATTAATCCAGATATCTTAAACCTAATGGTCAGAATATAAGGAAAAGCTTAGAACTAACTGGTGCAGGAGACAATATACTGAAGAGAATTCCAATAGCATATGTGCTAAGAGTCACAATCAAAAATGGGACTTAATGAAACTGAGCATTCTGTAAGGCAAAGAATGTCACCTGTAAGAAAAAAATAGTAGCCTAGAGAATGGAAAAACATTCTCACCAACTCTTCATGTGACAGAAGTTTATATCCAAAGTATATACACAGACATTCATCAATGTAGATGGCAACAAACCAAATAATTCAATTTAAAATATTTTTTAGGTCTAAATGGAATTCTTAACAAAGAATTCACTAATGGTGAATAAATACAATAAATACAATAAATACAAATAATAAAACAATGTTCAACATCCTACCCAACGGTGAAATCCACATAAAAATGAGTTTGGGATTCCATCTTACAGATATCAGAATGGCCAAGATCAAAACTAAAATGACCACTAATTATAGTGAAGATATACTGAAAATTGTTGGTAGGATTGCACATTTTATAGCCATTGTGGAGCACACATTTATTTTAAAATTACCATTACAAGTAACATTTGTTAATATTTTACATGTGTATTTTATTCATAACCTATCAACATATGAAACATCATCTGTATATCCAGTTTTATAGATGCTACAAAGTTTCCAACATGTGGTATCAAACATAAAGTGTAATTATTACTGTCAACAGCATATGTAAATATATCTGTAAATTCTTCTACTGACAGGAGGGTTTCTTCAGATGAAAAATCAGATTTTGACTTGGAAATACTGTTTATTATTTTCTTTCTTTTTTCTTTTGAATATATTCTTCATTTACATTTTACATATTATTTCCTTTCCCAGTTCTCCCCTCCCAGAAACCCCCAACCCACTCTCCCTCCTTCTCCCTCCCACTCCCTCAATGATTATGCCTGTCCACCCAACCCACTCCCACCTACCTCCCCCGGATTTCCCCATGCAGGGCATTTATCCAGACTTCATAGGGCACAGGACATCTCCCACCAATGCCTGACACGGTATTCCAATGCCACAAATGTGGTTGGAACTCTGTGTACCCCTTGACTGATGGCTTAGACTCTGGGAGACATGAGTGGTCTGCTTGATCAGCATCATCATTTTTCCCATGAGATTGCAAAACCCTTAGTCCCTCAGTCCTCCCTCCAAATCCTCCACTGGGACCCTGCACTCAGTCCAATGGTTGTCTGCTAGCACCTGCTTCTGTGAGGCTCTGGCAGGAACCCTCAGGAGGGAGGCATGTCAGGCTCCTGTCAGCAAGCACTTCTTAGCATGCAAAAAGAATGCCAGGGTTTGGTGACTGATTATATGATAAATCCCCACATAGGACAGTCTCTGGAAGGCCTTTCCTTCAGTCTCTACTCCACATTTTTTTTCGGCATCTCCTCTCATTGATATTTTGATCCCCTTTGTAGTAAGGACTGAAGTGTCTCTACTTTGGTCTTCCTTCTTCTTGAGTATCATGTGGTCTATGAGTGTATACCATGGGTGTTCTTTTGTGATTAGGTTACCTCACTTTGAATGTTATTTTTCTAGTTTCATCCATTTGCCTAAGAATTTTATAAATTCATTGTTTTTAATAGCAAGATAGTACCCCATTGTGTATATATGCCACAGTTTCTTCATCCATTTCTCTGTTGGAAGACATCTGGGTTCTTTCCAGCTTCAGGCTATTATAAATAAGGCTGCTATGAACATAGTGGAGTGTGTGCCCTTATTATATGTTGGAGTATCTTCTGGGTATATACACAGAATTGTATAACTGGATCCTCAGATAGTGCTACATCTAGAGGGAGTGCAGTTCTTGATGTTCCATCCAAAGGGCTGAGCCCATGTATCTTTTCTGGGCAAGTGTTAGTGACCTGATTCCATAGTGTCCTCAAGTTCCAAGTGAAGCCCCCAGCTCAAGAAAAGGCGTGCAGGAGAAGCTGGGCACTTTGCATTTTCTAGCCTTCATTAAATTTTGCTTTCCTCTTTCCTTTTCTGTGCATTATAAATGTTTTAAATCAAATTTTAATTTCAAGAGTGTTTGAATTTTGTAGCTGCCTGTGGCTACACCTAAATATCTTACTGGTTCACCTGGAAGTAAAGCCATGGATGGGAATAGGATGACAAGAGAAACATAGAGCCAAGACAAATTTCCTGTTCAAGGTTCAAAGTTAAATGAAGGTCTCCAAATATATATAGGCAGGGCAAGAACCCTCTCCCCAAAACTGGAAACGGGTCGGTTCTGCTTGCTCCACAGGAGGCTGGCATCAGGTGGCAACTAGTGTCCTTGGAGAATAATGTGCTTCACCTTGATCTGAGTGCTTCACCCTAGTTGGGAAGCAGTGGTTAGCAAGAGTTTTGTAACTCCCAATGAAAAAGCCTGGGGGAAAGGCCCAATTCCTCCCTTTTTATTAATTTTAACAACCAAGTGGAAAGATGTCCATCAAAAGATGGTGGGTATTAACAATGGAGGGGAAGTAGTGACCTGATCCTCCTTTATACTTTATCATATCCTTTTATGGAGGAGAGATTTTGGGCTTGCTGATATTTTAAGGAATGCCTCTACACATTAACCTCTATGTAAACATGTTTGCTTCACAGGGGATCCCAAGACAGAAAAGATGGTCCTCCCCTTGCAGTGCTGTGCCTTACACCTCTTACTGGCACTGATGTTGGCTCTTAAGGAGACACACATGGATCTGAGTTTTATGTGGCTCCTAAAAGGAGATCCACTTGTGTAGGTTTTGCTGCCAGAGTGTAGATTTATGTCAAATGCTCTTCAAGTGTCTTTAGTAGACATGCCAATTTTCAATCCAGGTAAGCCTAAGTGGAGACAGCCAGGCAGCTTAACAAACAAGGTCAAGACTCACACCAGTCAGAATGGCTAAGATTAAAACTCAGTGATGTAGGAAAGGGTTGATTGGAGAGGTCAGAGGGAAGTGGGCTTATGGAACTTATGGGGAGCAGGGAACCCAGAACGGGAAAATCATTTTGAATGTAAATATAGAATATAGAAAATAAAAAATAAATACAAACAAACTAAAAAAAAAAAGAGGTATGTCAAATGCCTATCTGTTGGACATTTAAGAGCCCATCCCAGGTCTGGAGAGATTTCTATCCCAGGCAGACTGTAGGCCTTAAATAGGACCAATTGTACGTACAATCATATTCTTTACATCATCAAAATAGTAATGGCTTGAGAATAATTTTATATTTTTAGAAAATGTGCACATCAAATTGTAAAGACTTGTTCTCAGTGTCCTCAATTTCTACGTTTACCACATAATGATGTTAATTGGAAAGACTTAATCAATTATTACAAATGAATTGTACTTATATTTCTGATTTTAGAAAATTAAAATATGTGCATTTGACTAATGATACATTTTCAGGCTTTCTAGTTACAATTGCTCTAACAGGAAAAGCAACTAAAAATGCTACATTTAATTTCTATGCTTGCATAGTCATTGCCTATATTATTGTCTATACTTGGTGTTCCAACTTAGATTAAATCAGATAATGGAACTGGCTACTTATTACAGTTATCTAACTTTTAAGTTGTCTTTGACATCAATTTAACAACAATTTAATTCTTTATAATTCTCAAGAACAAGATATTATGAAAATTTAAAGCAATACCTTCTTAAAAAACAAAGACGGGGAAATTATATCCCTGTGCATATTATTTAAATCATGCTTTTATATTTCTAAGAATTCCTTGAATTTATGTTTAAGTGTTATGTGAGTGTTGTCTTCTGCAGTGGGCCTTGCTCAAGGTCCTATAGTAAAACCAAATACTACTGTTAAAGAAGTGGATAAGAGCACTGAATGCTCTTCTGGAGATTCTGAGTTCAATTCCCTGCAACCACATAGTGACTTACAACCATTTGTACAGTAACCAGACATCCTTTTCCTGTGTGTTTAAAGACAGTTACTGTGTACTCATATATGTAAAATAGATAAATCTTTTAAAGTGACTTCTAATTATATTAATGATATTTTAATATATTCATAAATTATTGATTGACTGATATATCATCAGAAAGTATTCCTGGCACAGATTTAAAAAAAAACAGAGACCAACTTCTAGAAATTAAGGCAAAAAAAAAAAAAACAGAATCACACAGTTCTGAATGGTTTATCTTCATCAAATCCTACTCTTCAGTGTGCAGGGAACACTGAGAAAGGAGAAACAGGAAATGAGCCAGAAGGGGTAACCAACACCCGCATTTGCAGGCCTTTAAATCAAATGAGTGATAGTCATAAGAATCCACTGAATTTGAAAGGACAGGGCCACCATGGGGTCTCAATCCATTTTTTTTTTGGCATCTACTTTTAATAAGGGTTCAACCTGTCAACTATCACACCACCCAATAGAGGTAATGATGGAGAAAAGTAGTTAGGAAATGGGTAAGTGGACCTGCTCAACAATAATTCTTTGGGGTGGATCTTATTTGGCAGCAATTCAGTCCCATACCAAACACCAAAGCACAACTCAGCATTTGTAGACCAGTCATCTAGGCAGGCAGATACCCAACACCTATAATTCAATCATGAAGTACCAGAAGACATAGCAACTGGCCTGAGACTGCTGAAGCACCAAGCAGATGTGGGAACCTCAGAAGCAGTTCTTGGGCAAGTTCCTCTCAATGTCAGCATTACCACAAGTTGAGCTCAACAATGCAACAAAATGTGAACTAATACATTCCTGTCAAGAGCTAAGAAGAATAAGGTGAAACAAACCAAACAAAGGCTCAGTGTTAGTCTCCCACTGCCTGTCATTCATATTTATACTCCTTCATCAAGGCTTCTTTCACGTGATTGCTATAGCCAAACATGCTTTTACCCATGTCTTCTTATAGAATACAATCTTTCACATGTTTGGTTTAGCAGGAGTTCTTTGTGTATATACTATTCAGTTTAGTACATTTATATTTTCATTTAAAAACTTGGGCCTATGACTCTTGTGCCTTCTCTTGGGACTCTTTTCTTTACTTACCTTGTACAACTTCACTATAATAGATTTTGTTTTAGCTACTGGCATTTTATTTTGCTAAGTTTTATTTTTCACCACTGAGTAACTCATTCTTACGAAAGACAGAAAGGAAGTAGAACCATATATTAGAAGATTTAGGAAGAAGAGGAAGGAGTAGAGAGAGGGCAAATATAAACAGAGTATATGTTATATGAGAAAAGAATCCATTCTTAAATAGATGGTAAATGATACAATAACAAAAGGAAACTGTTATAAAAGACGTAATGTACACATTAAATTATAGACAGTGGTATAATTCCCATTTTCACTGTTTTGTTTTCATCTCTAGACATAAAAACTTCTAGGATTCAGAAAAGGAGCTTACCATACAGAAGGTGGATATGCAATTAATCAATTTGCTCATCAAAATCAGTCCTGATCTGATCCTATATCTCTGATAGAGGAGCACAACCCTGAATTCTCAAGTCTCAACACTCATTAATCAACACTAAATAAGAACACTCAAGGTGAGCCTAGGTGGAGACAGCCAGGTTGCTTAACAAACAAGGTCAAGAGTTAGAAGCAAAATAAATTAACTTGTCTTTGGATGGCCCAAGTTATCTCATTCAGTTGAAAATCAGCAACTTCAGACACCAAGCCTGACTTCCCAGTGTGGGGGAAGTGGCTTAGAGAACTCACCTGCAATTTAGCAGCCATGAGACACAAGAGCTAGCCTCTGGGGTCTGGGATGTAACTTTGTGAATCATCAGATAATCTGTTTTTTTTTTTTAGGAAGAGTGGAGACTATATTTTAAATTAACTCAGCTGGCTGAAGAAGATTATTAGCCATCTTCATAAATGGAATCTCCAATATTGGATTTATTTCTAGACCAGTCTATGATTGAGCCAGCTGATCACATTAAAAGAAAGAGAAGAGTCAGTATAACTTCTCCTTTAGATTAAACTTTCAAAGTTAGTTTAACAGTCTCCATCTTTTGTCCCACAAGGTCTAAAAATTGAAGCAAGGCAGTTTATCTAATCTGGGATAGTGACAAGTAAAGTCACCATTGTCAGGGCACTCAGCAAGACCACAGGTCAGCATTATCTTCAGCATGCCACACCAATCACACTAGCAGCTAGAATGTTTCTGCAGCATTATGTGGAAAAAACGCAAACACGCCTTCTTCCCCATATTAAGTCAGGATCATGCCATTTCCAAATAAGTGGTTCCTTCCATTTCACCTAAACATGAGCATGCCTAGTTATAGGATGCCATAGACACTCAGCAAGGAGTTCCTTGGAACCCAAATTTTAAAATTTTCTTAAAATTTTATATATACAGGCATAATATAAATAATATGCATGGCGATATAATTTTCCCTTTTTCTTTTTTAAGAAGATGTATTAAAGTTTCACAATACCTCATCACTGAGGATTATAAAGAATTAATTGTTGTTAAATTGATGTCAAAGACATCTCACATGTTTGATGACTGTAATAAATAGCCAGTCCCATTATTTGTTTTAATCTAAGTTGGAACACCAAGCGTAGATAATAATGTAGGGAATTACGTAAGCATAGAAAATAAATGTAACACTTTTAGTTGCTTTTTCTGTTAGAGAAGTTGCAACTAGAAAGTCTAAAAATCATTAGTCACATGCACATATATTAATTTTCTAAAATGAGAAATATGAGTACCATTCATTTGTACTAATTGATTAAGTTCTCTAGAATTAACACCATTATATCGTACAGGTAGAAACTGAGGACACCAAGAACAAATCTTTATAATTTGATATGCACATTTTCTAAAAATATAAAATTATTCTCAAGGCATTACTATTTTGATGAATATATAAAGAATATGATTGTATGGCCAATTGTTCCTATGTATGGCCTATAGTCAGCCTGGGACACAAATTTCTTGTGACCTTACCTTAAGGGATCTTGTCCAGGCAATGCAGAATAAACTCTTTTTTAAAGATTTATTTATTTATTATATGGAAGAACACTGTAGCTGTCTTCAGACACACCAGAAGAGGGTGTCGGACTCATTATAGGTGGTTGTGAGCCACCATGTGGTTTCTGAGATTTGAACTCGTATATTTTTCATTGTTAGCCTACCCTTTAACGACTGAACCATCTCTCCAGCCCTGGATCAGCTCTTAAATGACCAGGACAGCCATTTAAAAGAAATCATCTTTTCTTAACTTGAATTGTATTTCCATGAATAATTGTAAAATTTAAGAATTAGTACTATCGGGGCTGGAGAGATGGCTCAGCGGTTAAGAGCACCGACTGCTCTTCCAAAGGTCCTGAGTTCAAATCCCAGCAACCACATGGTGGCTCACAACCATCCATAATGAGATCTGACACCCTCTTCTGGTGTGTCTGAAGATGCTACAGTGTACTTACATATAATAATAAGTAAATCTTTAAAAAAAAAGAATTAGTACTATCTAAGAAAGGAACAATTTCAAGCAATTGTAAGCCATTAGCTATATATTTATATATGCTATCAGTATACAAATTAAAGTCATATACAAATTAAAAGAGTGATTTTTGACATTTTAAAAATAGCCACTACAACACTCAATTCAATTATCTGTGCTGAAGCAAGGGGAAACTCAAAAGAATAAACTTGTGATCCAATTATATGAACTTTACTCCCAAGTAGATGCATTTTTAAGGGATGCATGTATAAATCTATAGAAATAGAAAAGCTTGTATGGAAGCAAATTTTAACAACTTATCTTTTGGATAAGAATTATCAATTTTGTGTGACAGGTTTTCCATGCAATAGATCAACTATCAATACTCTGCAGTGACCAATTTAATTGTTGTTTGAAATAAGGAACAAATGTTTCATCAGTCTCTTAAGACATTCCTTTTAAAATATTTTCATGATTTTATCATGACACTTTATTAACACACTAGTATCTTTATTGGAATATGTAAAAACTTTACTTGGAGATGAAAAAAGGTGATTTTACATTAATGTTCCCTTTGCCAAGGAATGGCAGTGAATACATAACATAAAGTATTGACAAATGATTATAGTAATTTCCTCCAAGTTATTTGTCCCTTACCAGTTACTTTGCATCCACCTTGAGAACAGAGGTTTAAGACATTCTGTGTATCTTATATTAACCTTAATATGAGGTTAATATAAGATAAAGCCAATTAATATATCCTTACAACTTTTGAAAATTATTTAGATTAATCAAATTAACTTTATTTGAACTTTTAGTGCCAATTTGCTTAGGACATATTTGATACATTACATTTGAATCATTTTTGGAACAACAACTATTTAATTAAAAAAATTTTAAATCCATTGTTAAGTGAAAAGTCCTGTAATAAAATTCTATGAATAATATGCACTGAAATATTTAAAATCCTGGCTTCTTGCATTGAAGCAGAGACAAAATATTTTTTCTCACATAGGGTAAAGATATCAGCCATTTCTTGAGGAAAAATCTTCTAATGAAATTGCTATATTGTTTATCTTAGCTTATTAGAATCAAATGCTTTTACAATTACCAGGATGTAAAGCAAGTACAAACTTTTAAATCCATAATAATTTTGTATGGAGTAGGCAGGCCAGATTTTAATGCCTTTTTTTTTTTTACATGGCGTTATTAAACTTCCATAGATCTTGTGTTTGAACTGTGTTTTGAACCACACCTAGATACATTTGTCAGGAATCTTCTTTTGGCCAGAAACTCCGTAGGTGGGGACTGAAAGACAAAATCAGTTACTCACAAGCCTCCACTGAGGCAGCTCTGAGCTTTGCATTAACTCAAATGTAAGTATCTTCTAATATGAGCATATTGTCTAAGGCCAGACCAAAACCTACCTATCCTTCATGGCAGCAGCCTGCAACAAGACCCTATTTTATGAGGATCAAATAACAAAAGGAACCTGTAATTTCAGGGTTCCAGAAAAATTCTACTAAGTGTAGCCTGTTTGATATCAAATAAATTCCCACTGCAATCTCCTTTTCAAACTTGAGGGGTTAAATTTTGCTTTTACCATACTGGCCACAACTTTTTTTAATCTTTATCACTCTTTAAATCATCTTAATTACAAAATAAGTTAAGAATTGTGAGCCTTCAATTAGACTGAAAACCGCAATCAATGGTACACTGGCATTTTTTATGGTAATTCTTAATCTTCCCTTGCAATATTAGAGCATAACTACAATCTTGGAAAGTAAAGCCAAATTTTAAACAATCTATTATCTTTAAAACCAATGGCAAACACATTACTTTCACACTACAAAGTTTACCTTGTATCCTGTGACTCAGGATAAGAGATAAGAAGAAAGTAACTTAGTTAAAGAATAATTTGTCAATGTACAGAATACCAAAGGTGAAGAAATGATGTCCTCATACCAACACCATATCACAGCCCCTCACATATGAATTTAAACAAAGTTTTCCACAATGTACTAAACTCAATTGTTGTGATATCTGTTCACAATTTTATGGACCTCACTGGAATTTACTTTTATTCCTTTAATCTCATCCTCCCCCATTTATGCCTTGTAGGATATCCTTTGAATTTTCATCTTACATGTACTCATGATAAGACCATAGCCAAATTAGTATGTATTGACCCTCCTGCTCTCCGTTTGTGCAAAGGCCCTACAGGTTACTGTATTAAAGCCCTATTTCAAGTGTCCACAAGCCCTGTGATAATTCTTCCCCAAGTTTATCTCTGTGAACCTGGAACCAGAACACACTTTGGAGATGGGGGCCAAGCCCTAAGACGAGAATGATCTTCATTCATCTCTCTGCTGAATGAACTAGGCCTAAATTCCTCACTGGGCATGACAGGTACTGCTAGAGCAGCTTTTGCCCCAAAAGAACATCTGGCCAGATAATTCCAGGACAAACAAGAGCAGGAAATGGCCTCTGCTGAAGAAAGTCTTGTGTTCCTTCAGAGTCAGATGAACTCATCTGCAGAAATTGTTCTCCAAATCAGGAGGGCCCAGGAATTACTGACCTCAGAACAAGGAGGCAATTGCATATTGATGGAAAAGGATGATGCTTCTGTATCAATGAATCCGGTCTGGTAGAACAAGATTTACAAATGCTCAAAGAGCTCTGGGAGAACCTCTGAGTAGTCTGTGCTCCAAACACTTCTACCCCCTAGTACTCTAACCACTTGGTAGCTTGGTTTCATCCACTCCTGGCCCCATACTAGTCATTGGAGCCTTGCTTCATTTGGCATTCTGCCTCATCCAATTTTCTAAATCCACAGATGAGTAGCATTGTAAACATCACTAGTATTCAGGTCTTGGTTCAATATCAAACTGTTCTCAACGTAGGAGACAGTTATTATGGTGAAAACTCTTCTTTATAAAAAAGAAAATGGAGATTTGTGGAGCAGTGGACTTGATAGAGTTTCCTTGCCAGGAAACTTGATAAAGTTGATTTATTTGGAAGCCCCAGAACTTCACAAATATCAGAGCATGGTAGGAGCTTCAACTTCTTCCATATCAGAGGATGGTAGGAGCTTCACTTTCTTTTGACCGGGCCCCTGTCACCATACCACAGTACGCTCTGGGAGAAAATCATGACTATCAGTCACATAAGCACAGTGCCTTAAACCCCTCCACTTGGAAATGAGACATTCTTAACATCTTAGACAAAGTCAATAGTAAGTAAGCTTCTGCTGTCAAACCCCCAACCCACCTCAAAATATATAAGATACTATCCAGAAGGAATAAGTGTGTGAGAATCACTTTTTCAGGGATTGTCTGGGAGCTTCTCTCATATAAAAATGTAACAAATTTCATGGCAGAGAACACTCTTCCAAAGCTTTCACCACAGAAAACTGCCTCGGTCCACACTTAACATTCCTGTCTGGTAACCCCGACCTCAGTTCATAGCTGTTGCACCTGTCTTAGTAGCTGAGTCTCAAGCTGGCTCTGGAGGTACAATAGTGGCAGATACACCCTCCCTGCTCAAGCTAGTTTGCTTGCCACATAACAATGTCTCCACAGAAGTGATCCTTGATCCAACCCGCTATTTTCTAGTTTTGAACACTCCCTCAGGGTCAGAAGGCCTCCAACCTTTCCCAACATGTAGTGTTATGTGTACAGACAAGCAGGTATGAGAATCCATCAATCAGGTGTTATGTCTAAGGTCTATGAATCACATCTATCCTGGTTTCCAGATTTACATGTAGAACATTTCATTATCTGATTAAGAACAAATACCAAAGATGTATTTGAAAGTTTAGCTTACAATGAAGATCCCAGAGATTAATGATAATTACTCTTTAGGGATTCACTTTCATTTCTTCCTTTCCAAACTCAAATACTAATGGTTGGATTACATTTCATCTCATGACATTAGATCTTGTCTCTAGATGCAGAGTTTACATGTCATCAAAAGTAGTCTGATTGGTGCTATACTATGTGAATATCTTCAGTCCCATTTTTCATACCATCAAGATATAACATGCTTTCCTATCATAGAATACAGTATCACCATTTTCAATCCAACTGATCAAGAATTTCTGAAGGATGAATTAATGATCCTTTTCATGCAACAATGGTTTCTACTGCAGAGCCTTTTCCTTTGTGTGTCACTGTGAAAACAGGGTGACCTAGACATACCTATAGCACTGATTGGAAATACATTAAACAAACTCTCACTATGAGAATATCAGAAGTATGGACTTTTGAACATTATGAAGACTTTCAGTGAAATTTTGAGTAAGTGATCTGCTCCAAATTTTCCACAATATTTTATAATTTTTGAGACCTCTTTTTCAGAATAATTAACATCTATACTTGTACTCATTGTTAAAATAAAATTCTGGACCAGTTCCATGCACTTGCCTAAGAATTTTATGAATTCATTGTTTTTAATAGCTGAGTAGTATTCCATAGTGTAAATATACCACAATTTTCAGTAGCCATTAGTCCTTTAAGGGATATCTGGTTTCTTTCCAGCTTCTGGCCATTATAAATAGGGCTGCTATGAACATAGAGGAGCATATATCCTTATTACATCCCAGGAAATCCTCTGGGTATAAGCCCAGGAGTGGTACAATGGAGTCATACCATAGTATCATGCCCAGTTTTCTGAGGAACCGCCAGACTGATTTCCAGAGTGGTTGTACCAGCTTGCAACCCCACCATCAGTGGAGGAGTGTTCCTCTTTCTCCACATCCTCTCCAGCACCTGTTTTCTCCCGAGTTTTTGATATTATGCATTGTGACTGGTGTGAGGTAAAATCTCAGGGATTTTTGATTTGCATTTCCCTGATGACTAAGGATTTTGAAGAATTCTTTAGGTGCTTCTCAGCCATTCGATATTCCTCAGATGAAAATTCTTTGTTTAGCTCTGTACCTCATTTTTAATGGGGTTATTTGGCTCTCTAGAGTCTACCTACTTGATTTCTTTGTATATCTTGGATATAAGCCCTCTGTCGGATGTAGTGCAGGTGAATTTCTTTTCCAAATTTGTTCGTTCTTTCTCAGCCTGCTTATCCTTTGAGAACAGGAAGGCTACTGATGTGCTTGAGTTGATTTTATAACCAACCACTTTGCTGAAGTTGTTTATCAGCTGTAGAAGTTCTCTGGTGGAGTTTTTTGGGTCACTTAAGTATACTATCATAGCATCTGCAAGTAGTGAGAGATTGACTTCTTACTTTCTGATTTTTATACCTTTAACTTCCTTATGTTGTTGAATTGCTCTAGCTAGTACCACAAGTACTATATTTAAAAGATATGAAGAGAGGGGGCAGCCTTGCCTAGTCCCTGATTTTATTGGGATTGCTTCAAGTTTCTCTCCATTTAATTTGATGTTGGCTATTGGTTTGCTATATATTGC
The DNA here is from genome assembly GCA_964023405.1 of Apodemus agrarius. Classification (NCBI taxonomy): domain Eukaryota; kingdom Metazoa; phylum Chordata; class Mammalia; order Rodentia; family Muridae; genus Apodemus; species Apodemus agrarius. Next base: position 5,956,324 of record OZ030011.1, read on the forward strand.
TTTTACTATGTTTAGGTATGGGCCTTGAATTCCTGTTCTTTCCAAGACTTTTAGCATGAAAGGATGCTGAATATTGTCAAATGTTTTTTTCAGCATCTAATGAAATGACCATGTGTTTTTTCTTTGAGTTTGTTTATGTAGTGGATTACATTGATGGATTTCCATATATTGAACATCTCTGCATCCCTGGAATGAACCCTACTTGTTCATGGTGAATGATTATTCTGATGTGTTCTTGGATTCAATTGGCAAGTATTTTATTGAGTATTTTTGCACTGAGATTCATAAGGGCAATTGGCCTGTAGTTTTCCTTCTTTGTTGGATCTTTGTGTGGTTTTGGTACCACTGTAATTGTGGCTTCTTAGAATGAATTGTGTAGTGTTCCTTCTGTTTCTATTTTGTGGAATAATTTGAACAGTATTGATGTTAGGTCTTCTTTGAAGGTCTCATAAAATTCTGCACTAAAACCATCAGGATCTCTGCTTTTTTTGGTTTGAAGATTTTCTATGACTCCTTCTAGTTAGTTCTTCAGGGGTTATGAGACTGTTTAGATGATCTATCTGATCTTGATTAAACTTTAGTATTTCTATCTGTCTCAGAAATTGTACATTTCATCCAGATTTTCCAGTTGTGTTGAGTATAGGCTTTTGTAGTAGGATCTGGTACTTTATTGAATTTCCTCAGTTTCTGTTGTTATTTCTCCCTTTTCATTTCTGATTTTGTTAATTTGGATACTGCCTCTGTGCCCGCTGGTTAGTCTGGGTAATGGTTTATCTATCTTCTTGATATTCTCAGTGATTCAGCTTCTGGTTTTGTTGATTCTTTATGTAGTTCTTTTAGTTTCTACTTGGTTGATTTTAGCTCAGAGTTTGATGATTTCCTGCCTTCTACTCCTCTTGGGTGTATTAGCTTCTTTCTATTCTAAAGCTTTCAGGTGTGCTATTAAGGTGCTAGTGTATGCTCTCTCTACCTTCTTTTTGGAGGATTATGAGTTTTTCTCATAGCACTGCTTTAATTTTTTTCCCATAAATGTGGGTATGTTTGCTCAATTGTCATTAGATTCTAACAAAAAAAGTTTTGATTTCTTCCGTTATTTATTCTTTGACCAGCATGTCAACAAGTAGAGCATTGTTCAGCTTCCATGTGTACATGGGCTTTCTCTTGTTTTTCTTGCTATTGAAGACCATCCTTATTCCATATTGATCTGATAGGAGGCATGGCATTAGTTCAACCTTCTTATATGAGGTCTGTTTTGTGACCAATTACATGGCCAATTTTGGAGAAGGTACCATGAGGTACTGAGAAGAAGGTATATTCTTTTGCTTTAGGATGAAATGTTATATATATATATATATATATATATATATATATATATATATATATCCATTTGGACCAAAACTTCTATTAGTTTCACTGTGTCTTTGTTTAGTTTGTGATTCTCTGATCTGTTCATTGAGGAGAATAGGGTGTTGAAGTCACCCAAAATTATTGTGTGGGGTAGTATGTGTGCTTAATCTTTAGTAAGTTTTCCTTTACAAATGAGGGTGCCCTTATATTTGGGGCATAGATGTTCAAAATTTAGAGTTCTTCTTGGTAGATTTTTCCTTTGATGTGTATAAATTGTCCTTCTGTGTCTTTTTTGATTACTTTTGGTTGAAAGTCTATTTTATTGGATATTAGAATGGCTATTCCGACTTGTTTCCTGGGACCATTTGCTTGGAACACTTTTTCCAGCCTTTTACTCTATGGTAGTGTTTGTCTTAGACACTAAGATGTGTTTCCTTTATGCAGCAAAATGTTGGGTTTTGTTTATGTATCTGTCTGTTAGTCCATGTCTTTTTATTGGGGAATTGAGTCCATTGATGCTAAGAGATATTAAGGAATAGTGATTGTTGCTTCCTGATATTTTTGATGTAATTTTTATGTTTGTGTGACTATTTTCTTTTGGGTTTGTTGAAAGAAGATTACTTTATTGCTTTTTTAGTGCATAGTTTCCCTCTTTCTGTTGGTGTTTTCCATTTATTATCCTATGAAGGGCTGGATTTGTGTAAAGATACTGTGTAAATTTGTTTTTGTCATGGTATACCTTGGTTTCTCCATCTATGGTAATTGAGAGATTTCCTGGATATAGAAGTCTGGGTTGGCATTTGTGTTCCCTTAGGGACTGACTGACATCTGACCAGGCTCTTCTGCCTTTCATAGTTTCTGTTCAGAAATCTGGTATAATTCTGATAGGTCTATCTTTATATGTTGCTTGAATTTTCCCTTACTGCTTTTAATATTCTTTCTTTGTTTAGTACATTTGTGGTTTTAATTATTATGTGACAGGAGGAATTTCTTTTCTGGTCAAATATATTTGGAGTTCTGTAGGCTTCTTGTATGTTCATGGGCATCTCTTTCTTTAGGTTAGGGAAGGTTTCTTCTATAATTTTGTTGAAGACATTTACTTGCCCTTTAAGTTGGAAACTTCACTCTCTTCTATACTTATAATCTTAGGTTTGGTCTTCTCACTTTGTTCTGGAATTCCTGCATGAGTTTGCTCATGAGATTTTTGAATTTTTCATTTTCTTTGAATGTTGTGTCTATGCTTTTTATGGTATCTTCTGCATCTGAGATTCTCCCTTCTATCTCTTGTATTCTGTTGTTGATGCTTGGATCCATGACTCCTGACTTCTTTTCTAGGTTTTCTATGTCCTCAGTTTTCTCTCTTTGTGATTTCATTATTGTTTCTACCTCCTTCTTTAGATCCTGGATGGCTTTTTTCAATTCCTTCACCTGGTTTGCTGTGCTTTCCTTTAGTTCTTCAAGGGCTTTCTCCCTGTTTACTTGTGTTCTCTTGTATATCTTTAAGGGAGTTATTTCTTGAAGCCCTCCATAAGCATCATGGCCTGGGATTTTTAAATCCAAATCTTGCTTTCTTGGTGTGTTGGGGTATCCAGGACTTGCTATTGTGCGAGAATTGGGTTTGGATGTTGCCATATTGCCTTGATTTCTGTGAGCAACATTCCTACATTTGCCCTTTGCCATCTGGTCATTTCTGGTGTTATTTGGTCTTGCTGTCACTGGCTTGCACCACCTATGTGCCTGCAGGCCTCTCTCAGCAACCTTGGGAGTCCTGCTTTTCCCTGGCACAAATTGCTGTGGTGCTGCTGGGCTCCTGGGTGCAGGTGAAGTCCTCGTGGGGATGTGTCTCAAGTTTTCCTCTATTCTGGTGATCCCTGCCTATCAATCTCTTACACAGTGACTGGAGCAAAGATGGTGGCCACGACCCATTCTCTTGTAGTTTTAATTTTGTATGTAGCTCTGTGGCCCCAATCAACGCTAGATGTAGGATGTGCTGGCTGTCTCCTCTGTGCTGCTGGGTGTATAGCTGGCTTCATGTGCCACTTGGAGATGGCAAGCTGTGGCTGGGGCTGTTCCTGATCCAGAGGGGGAAACTGGAAGGCTCCTGACAGTGGCCTCTGGACAGGATCCTCCTATCAGCAGGGCTGGTCTCGTCTTTGCAGGCTGTCTCCTCCCCTTGGCTGCTGGGTGGATATCTGTCTTCTTGCACCACTTGGAGATGGTGTGTTATGGCAGGGAATGTACCTGATCTGGAGGCAGAAACCAGAAGACTCCTGCTAGAGGCCTCTGGACAGGATCCTCGGATCTGCAGGGCAGGTCTCACCTGTGCAGGCTGGCTGCTTGGTGGATATCTGTCTTCCTGTGCCACTTGGAGATGGTGTCTTTCTTGCTTTTTCTAGTGTGTAGTTTCCCTCTTTTTGTTGGTGTTTTCCATTCATTATCCTTTGAAGTGCTGGATTTGTGGAAAGATACTTTGCAAATTAGTTTTTGTCATGAAATGTCTTGGTTTCTCCTTCTATAGTAATTGATAGTTTTCCTGGATATTGCAGTCTGGGTTGGCATTTGTGTCTGTATGACATCTACCCCAGATCTTATGGCTTTCCATAGACTCTGGTGAGAAATCTGGTGTAATTCTGACAGGTCTACCTTTACATATTACGTGACTTTTTTCCTTTACTGCTTTTAATATTCTTTCTTTGTTTAGTACATTTGGTGTTTTAATTATTATGTGACAGAAGGAATTTCTTTTCTGGTCAAATATATTTGGAGTTCTGTAGGCTTCTTGTATGTTTATGGGCATCTCTTTCTTTAGGTTAGGGAAATTTTCTTCTATAATTTTGCTGAACACTTTTACTGGACCTATAATTTGGAAATCTTCACTCTCTTCTATACCTATAATCCTTAGGTTTGGTCTTCTCATTTTGTCCTATATTTCCTGGATATTTTGTGTCAGAGCTTTATGCATTATTTTTATTTTCTTTGACTGTTGTATCAATGTTTTCTATGGTATCTTCTGCATTTGTGATTCTTTCTTCTATCTCTTGTATTCCATTGTTAATGCTTGGATCCATTACTCCTGACTTTTTCCTTGGTTTTCTATGTCCTGAGTTGTCTCTCTTTATGATATCCTTACTGTTTCTACCTCCATCTTTAGATCCTGGATGGCTTTTTTCTATTCCTTTACCTGTTTTGTTGTGTCTTCCTTTAGTTCTTCAAGGGCTTCTCCCTGATTACTTGTGTTCTTCTGTATTTCTTTAAAGGAGTTATTTATGTCCATCTTGAAGCCCTCCCTGAAGCCCTCCATAAGCATCATGACCTGCAATTTTAAATCCAAATCTTGCTTTCCTGACGTGTTGGGGTATCCAGGACTTGCTGTTGTGGGAGAATTGGATTCGGATGGTGCCATATTGCCTTGATTTCTGTGAGAAAAGTTCCTACGTTTGCCTTTTTACCATCTGGTTATTTCTGGTGTTAGTTGGTCCTGCCATCACTGGCTGCTGTTTGCCCCTCCTGTGTGCCTGCAAGCGTATCTCAGCCACCCTGAGTGACTTGCTTTCCTCTGGCACAGATTGCTGTGGTGCTGCTGAGCTCCTGGATGCAGACAATGCCCTGGTGGTGGTGTGTCCCAAGCAATCCTCTACTCTGGTGATCCCTGCCTACCAGTCTGCCCCTCCCCATGGTGACAGGAGCAAAGTTCGTGGTCACCTCACCTCTGAATGCAGGACTCCCTCTAACCGCAAAATTCCCTACAGGTCAGATGCTCCCTGTCAGGATAGGTGACCAGACAGCTGTGGGGATGCCTAGCTCCTAGGTTCAGGTGGAGCCCTAGTGGGCAGTGTCCAGAGCAATCTTTCACTCTATATTTCCCTGCATACCTGGCTGACCTGGCTGCTGGGTCTAAGGAGCAAAGATGGTGGTGGCCTCACCTCTGATCATGGGATTCCCTCTAACTGCGGGACTCCCTAAAAGTCAGATATTCTCTGTCAGGATAGGTGCACAGATTACTGTGGGGCTGCCCAGCTCCTAGGTACAGGTGGAACAGTGGTGTGCTGTGTCTGGAGCGATCTTTCACTCTGCTATTCCCTGCATACCTGGCTGAGCTGGGTGCTTGATCACAGGAGCAAAGATGGTGGCAGCTTCACCTCTCAAAAAACAGCATTTTAAACAAATGGTGCTGGATCAACTTTAGGTCAGCATGCAGAAAAATGCAAATAGACCCATTCTTATCTCCTTGTACAAAGGTCAGGTTCAAGTGGATCAAGGTTCTACATATAAAACTAGACACACTGACGCTTATAGAGGAGAACTGGGGGAAGAATCTTGATCACATGGGCACAGGGGAAAAGTTCCTGAACAGAACACCAATGGCTTATTCTCTAAGAACAAGAATTGAAAATTCAGATCTCATAAAATTGCAAAGCTTCTGTAAGGCAAAGGACACAGTCAGTAGGACAAAATGGCAACCAACAAATTGGGAAAGGATATTTACTAATCCTACATCCAATAGAAGCTTAATATACAATGTATACAAAGAACTCAAGAAGTTGGTCTCCAGAGAGTCACATAACCCTGTTAAAAAAAAAGGGGGTACAGAGCTAAATAGGGAATTCTAAACTGAGGAACCTCGTATGGCTCTAAAGCAACTTAAGAAATGTTCAGCATCCTTATAGTTATCCGGGAAATGCAAATCAAAACAACATTGAGAATCTACCTCACACAGGTGAGAATGACTAAGATGAAAAACTCATGTGACAACAGATGCTGGAGAGGATGTGGGGGAAAAAGGAACATTCTCCATTGTTGGTGGGATTTCAACCTGGGAAAACCACTCTGGAAATTAGTTTGGCAATTCCTCAGATAGTTAGACATAGTACTCTGATGGCCTTCCTTTTGAGTTCCTATTCCCTCCATACTCCTCAATTCTTCTGCCAACTCTTAAATAATTCTCCCATAGTTCCTTCCAATATTTGGATATGGGTCTCTCTTCATCTATTTCAATCAGCTGCTGGGTGGAACCTCTCAGAGGATAGTTATGAGACACTCCTACCTGCAAGCAACACAGTGTATTATTAATAATTTCAGGTACTTGTGCTTGTCCATTAGATGGGTCTTAACTTTGGCCTGTGGGTTTGCCATTTCCAGTATCTGCATCATCTTCATCCCTTCATTTCTTTTAGGCAGGACACATTTTGTATTAAAAGTTTTCTGGGCAGGTTGGTGTCTCTATTGCTCTACTGGGGTTTTTTTCTGAATTCAGGTCATGGCCTTTTCATTATCCATATCTCAAAGTAGTGTGTCACAGGTAGGGTCACCCCCACATGCAGGGACATCAACTATCCAGCCACCTCTCTGTCCACAATCATTGAACCTTAGGTTTCTGAGTCATACAGAACTGCAGGTTTGGAAACATACAACTCAATGTTATCCATCAGACACTTACCATACTAGCACAGTAGAGATTCATCTTCCTTCCAATACTGACTACAACAAGAACATCCGGAACAATATGCGAACTCCAAAGCATAGCTACCCAACCACAGTATACCGTGCATATACTAACACAATCAAAATACAAGAAAATGACCTTAAATCCAATCTTGTAAAGATGATGGAGGCATTTAAATAGGAAGTGAATAAATCCCTTAAGAAATACAGGAGAATACAATTAAACAGGTGAAGGTAATAAATAAAATGATGTAAGGCCTAAATATGGAAACAGAAGCAATAAAGAAAACACAAACTTGTGGAATCCTGAAGATGGAAAACTTACGTACAGAATGTCTTAGTCAGGGTTTCTATTCCTGCACAAACATCATGACCAAGAAGCAAGTTGGGGAGAAAGGATTTATTCAGCTTACACTTCCACAGTGCTGTTCATCACCAAAGGAATTCAGGACTGGAACTCAAGCAGGTCAGGAAGCAGGAGCTGATGCAGAGGCCATGGAGGGATGTTCCTTACTGGCTTGCTTCCCCTGGCTTGCTCAGCCTGCTCTCTTATAGAACCCAAGAATACCAGCCCAAAGATGGTACCACCCACAATCGGTCCTCCCCCACTTGATCACTAATTGAGAAAATGCCCCGCAGCTGTATCTCATGGAGGCACTTCCCCAACTGAAGCTCCTTTTCTTAAGATAACTCCAGCCTGTGCCAAGTTGACACACAAAACCAGCAAGTACACAGAACAGGAACACCAGATGAAAGGATGATATTTTCTTGTTCCATCTATTTGTTTGCAAAACACATTATGTCCTTGCTTTTAATAGCTGAGCATTATATCATTGTGTAAATGAGCCACACTTATTGTATCCATTCTCTGAATGATGAGCAACTAAGTTTTTCCAGATTTTGGCTGTTACAAACAGTGCTGTTATGAACATAGTAGAATACACATCCTACTGCATGGTGGAGAGTTTTGGGGTATATGCCCAAGAGTATTAAAGCTGGTCTTCAGGTAGAACTATTCCTAATATTCTGAGAAATTCCAAGACTGATTTCCAGAGTGGTTGTTCAGGTTTTAATTAGCACCAGCAATGGAGGACTGTTTTTCTCACCAGCATGTGCTGTATCTTGTGTTTTTGGTCTTAGCTAGTTTTATTCTACATTTCACTCTTAGCTAAGAACTATGGTACAGGGCATAGAGAAACTAGCCTTGTACTGACCAGGATATTCTACCTGCTAACAAGTTTGTGTGTGTGTGTGTGTGTGTGTGTGTGTGTGTGCAGAGACATGTCATGCAGTTTAAAAGAAGTACAAAGACACCAGTAATGTTATACTGTGCCTATCCTTGCAGTCTACAATATCAGGCTTCATTCAGATAAGATGTACCTAACAGAGCATGGCTCTTACTCAGTACCCAACTGTATTCTGATTGGATTTGTTTTCTATTCAATTTGTTGTCTATTTGGAATGAATTTCTTCCAAATAAACATTGTCAAAATCCCATGGCCTGAGATGAGAGAGGACCTAGTTGATGGTAGTTGATTTGCTGAATTTCAGGATGTCAGAATGCTTTATAAATTCTTATGTTTATACAATAGATTAGTGCTTCTCTTAGCCTTGACGAAGAAGCTTCTGTGTTCATTATATAACGATTAATGCAGACATTCACGACTGGTCAAAGTGGTGAGAATGATTTGAGTCCTCAGACACAAATATTTTAATGATATGAACTCTCCAATATATTAACTGTATTAATGAATATTTGCAGATATCATGTGAGTATCTCATTAGTAGTTCTTATCAATTGTATTCTTACATACAGTTATTTTATATCAATACATTATAGTGTATAAATGAAAATATCTATCATAATAGAGAAAAACAAAACAGTCAGGAAAGGAAAAAGTAGAAATTATGGGTAAAATATGTTCAGTGTGAAATATTCATTTACATGAAAAATTTTTTAAGACTGTTTCAGTTTCTCCGAGTCTAGCCAGGTTCTGAGCTGCTGCAGAATTTCAGTCATTTATGTCAAGTCTCAGTCCTGTGTACAATTATGCTGTATGTCATTTCACTGTGTCTATTAAACAATATAGAGTGAGTGATTTATGCTCTGAACACATGTTCTTTGGCACAGATATAGCTTGATGATGTCAGAAAAGAGCCAGTTATCTACTGTCATTACTTTTATTTTGTTACACTTTTAATTTTATGGAGAGTATCTCTGTTTTAATTAGCATACAGTGTATTACGTTTCATTATGGCCATCCTTCCTTTTTGACAGCATTTTATCTTCCTTCTTAAATCTTGGATAAATATGCACATTAACTTTCATTCTTTTTTTGTATTGCTTGTTTTCTTTATTTACACTTAAAATATTTTCCTCTTTCCAGGTTTCCTCTTAGGAATTCCCCATCAGATCACCCCCTCCCCTTCCTCTATGAGGTGCTCCCCCACCCACCCACTCCCATCCTCCCGCACTGGCATTCCCTACATTGGGGCATCGAACACCTTCAGGCCCAAGGCCCTCTCCCCCACTGATGTTGAACAAGGCCATCCTCTGTCACATATGTGACCAGTGCCATGACTCAATCCTGTATATCCTTTAGTTGGAAGTCCAGGCCCCAGGAGATTAAAAAGAAACAGAAACAAACAAAAAAAAACCACAAAAAAACAAAAAACAACAAAAAAAAGGTAAAAAAAAAAAAACAAGACACACAGGGCAAACTAGTGTCTTGTTTGTGTGTATATGTGTGTGTGTATCTCTCTCTCTCTCAGTGTGTGTGTGTGTGTGTGTGTGTGTGTGTGTGTGTGTGAGAGAGAGAGAAAGAGAGAGAGAGAGAGAGAGAGAGAGAGAGAGAGAGAGAGAGAGAGAGAGAGAAGAGAAACAAAAAACTCACAAATCTGTAATCATGATATATGGGCAAAACATAAGTGAAACAAAAGGAGGCAAGCAAGGCAATATTAGAAAAAGTCTGCAAAACACCATTGAGGGTTTTTTTTTTGATTTTTGTTTTGTTTTTGTTTGGTTGGTTTTTGCTATCAACTGCTAAGCATGTCTTCATGATTAACTGTGTTTAACATCCGCTGTGAGACTCAACTGTAGAAAACTAATTATTCTTTACATGTGAGTGTAAGTAACAATTCCTCCTGGTTAGGGCTGAGATCCTATGTCCATTTCCTTCTCCCAACTTGGGGATTTTATTTGGGTTGGCTTGGTTCAGGCTCTATGCCTGCAGCTACAGTCTCTGTGAGTTCATAAGAGCATCCATCCAATTGTGCCTGGAAGATGCTCTTTCCTTGGAGTCCTGCAAAATCTCTGGCTCTTATAATCTGCTGAATTTTGAAAAGTTTTATTCTCAGTGTTTCTCTCTATCTTACTATATAATCTTTGTAAATTCCGCATAGTCTACTGTCTCAATTATAGTCTTTCAGCTTCTACAATTAAATACATCAAAAACATTATTGATATCTTGGACTATGTATGAATGAGAACCTGAAGCACTTGCCTCATGGACCTGGGTGACCTATTCAGTATATTTTTCCATATCCATAATTTTATAGATCAGATAATTTGTGTTTACCACTGAATTATATTTACCTTTCTATATGTACCAATTTGTACTTTTTTGCTAATGCTTTGTTAGAAATCTGGGATTATTTCTTCCTCTATAGTTTGTTAAAAGATGTTGAATAACATGCTGTGAATAAATATGAATGTATGAGCATCTCTACAATAAGATGTAGAGTCATTTGAGTAGATGTATGAGAGTTATTGCTGGGAAGCAACATAATTTTATGTATTATATTTTGGTCAATTTTCCTAGGAAAGTCTTCATACCAGATAAGTATGGTTAAAGTTCATGTTCAGATATGATATAGGCCCTAGTAGATCTCAGTTGTATTGCTAATGGTTGTTTTGTCAAACTGCCTTATAAATATTTATGTTTATACCCAGTATATTGTCTAAGACTTAATCACTGATGCTCATATGTGATGTGTGTAAAGTTTGATGCATACTTTCAAAAGTGCTCAGAGTGCTGAGAATGATTGACAGCGTATTCAGCAAGAGGTGATTAAAGATACCAACCTCTCACCCAAGAATCAAAAGCCATTCTAAAACATGGAATGAAGGTAAGATACAGGAAATGGGATTAAAGGACTTGGCATCTTATCTCTATGGATTTACCTGTTCTTAGTACATGCATGAACAATCTTACCTACATTTACCAGCACAAGATGGACACAGATCAAACCAGTGAAAATTACCACATGCGAGACCTTGAAATTACTGAGCAGCTAAAGATTTCTACTGGTAATCTTAGCAGTATCAGTTAAATCCCTTAGAATTGAATTATATAAGTCATCCTTTAGATTTAATATGTCTCTCTTGGTGCAGGTGTATCCTGTTATCACCACTAAGAATAGTATAACAATTAACAAATTTTCAATATGGATGAGATGTACTCTTCAGGGACCACAGCAAACTGAATGCCTTTTGCCATTTTTTGACTAATGGACAAGATATAACTTATTTTTGTGGGAAGATTTCTGGAGGTCCACTTTTTACTAGTGATGACACTATCTATGTGTATACAGGCAGTACTAATTAAACTCACCATGTCACTAGTCATTGATATAGAAGAGGTCAGGATGTTAGCAAAAAGTCTTAATGCAAAGTTCCAAAGGCAACAACTGGCACATTGTGGTGGTAGATTATTTTGAGAGTCCAGAGAGTGGTGGTTTATCATAGCATATTTCATATATGATTGAAAATTCAAAGAATAAAAGTCTTTATAAAATAAGAAAACAACAACTTTACATATGTATGTAGTTTTCATACAGGTGTATTTTGTACACTGTGCATTTTTTCCAGTAATACCTTGATCCTCCTCGTTTTCCTTTATTGTACTATACAATTGATGCATCATGGTGTATTTGCATACATAGTTGTCTATAACTATGGAAAATATAAGCGTTAATAATAAGAGTCACATTTAACATGTGTGCTTTTAAGTTATCTTAACTAATATAGTTATATGTCATTGAATCCACTTTTGTGAAAGCCATGTATATTTAATATCTGTATCTGTATCTGTATCTATAGAAAGATAGATAGATAGATAGATAGATAGATAGATAGATGGATAGATAGATAGATAGATAAATAGATATCCATGCATTAGTGGTAAAATCCTCCATATACACATCTACAGCTTATATCTATAATTTAGTTAATCATGAAAATGCTGTAATAATCATTGATGTATAATATTTAACCACATTTACTTTTATAAATTTCAGTAAACTTTGAGGTATAGCCCTTGGGAAAGGCAAATATTACTTGCATTTATCTAAAAGAAGGTTCTAATTCTCAAAAGTTGGCCATTTTTTGAATTTAGCATCAAAATAATCATCATCATCTCATCAATCATCATCATCATCATGATCACAAAGTACCATCTATAAATCCATGTGTTTATATTGCCCCAAAGTGGAGTCACAGACTCAGGCCAAAAATCTATTGAGAGCTTAGTCCCTGAAGTTACATGCACAACATGTGATCAGGGCTCAGGGAAAGTGTTTGGGATGCACTTCCTCAGAGAGGTTTGGAACATGGATCTGAGCACTCTACTAACTGACCCATGTATTTTTTCAGTCCTTCCTCTCCAGTTCTTCTCTAGCTGGACTAGGTTATTATATAAGAAGTACCTTGTTCATGAATATGCAAATTCATTGAATCTATGGCAGTAAATACTGGGATGTCCACACCATGAAAACAGCCTATGATCAGTGTCTGCCTCACAGTCAGTGATAACACTGACTCTAACCATGGAATGGAACTGGGTCATTATCTTCCTCCTGTCAGTAACTGCAGGTAATGGGATCATCAGTTCCAAATCTGAAGAGGAGACAGGACCTGAGGTGACATTAACATCCACTCTGTCTTTCCACGGGTGTAAACTCCCAGGTTCAGTTGCAGCAGACTGGAGATGAGTTGGTGAGGCCTGAGGCTTCAGTGAAGATATCCTGCAAGATTTCTGGCTACACCTTCACCAGCTATTATATAAGCTGGGTAAAGCAGATGCCTGGACAGGGCCTTGAGTGGATTGGATATATTTATCCTGGAAATGGTGGTACTGGCTATGATCACAAGTTCAAGGGCAAGGCCACACTGACTGCAGACACATCCTCCAGCACAGCCTACATGCAACTCAGCAGCCTGACATCTGAGGACTCTGCAGTCTATTACTGTGCAAGACACACAGTGTTATAACCACATCCTGAGTGTGTCAGAAAACCTGGAGAGGCAGGAAGCTGCACTAAGAATTAGATGACTGAAAGATTAACCATCTGGCTTGCTCAGAATTTGTAATTTTGAACATCCATTTATTGCCTCCTCCTCAGAGTTCTATAGTGCCTTTGTCATCTTTGTAAAAGGACAACTATGTATAAAGTTATGCTGGCTGAGGATGAACCTTCAGTTCACTATACCTTGTCAATCTCTTTACAAGTGACCACTTAAATTGACATGATTCTTATTCCATAAAACAATAAATGTGGAAAAGTATGGTGATACATGAGAAAAATATCACTGGATCCTGAGAGAGTAGTTTCTTTGAAATTGTTAGGAATAATGTATAACACGAATCTGACATATAAAATCCTGATCACTAACATCTGGGCAAACAAACACTCCTTCACAGTCTTAAGTAATAAATGACCACAGGTGAGGATTTTTTGCCTCATATTACAGCAGAAATGGTCTTTTACATGTGAGAAATATTTATATCAGAATTCACATGCATGTAAATGCAATTCCTGTAGTTTGGTCACAGTATAATTAAATCAATATTCATGAAACTCATTTACAAACACAATGTATGTGCATGTCAAGTTTTGTAGGTTCTAAGATTATACATAAGTGTTTTCTCGATATTTACTTTCTTCCAAGCTTCTGTAATCTTCCCTACAGTATTATTTAGAACACTGACCTATACTGATACATCATCAACTGTCATAGACCATTGCTTACCTGATTTTCAGCTTTGCTCTGTAGAGTATTTTTGAATGTGTGTCTCTGCATCCACCTGTGTTTCTTATGTTTGTTTTGTTCTATTCCCATTTGTTTGCTTTTTCTTCTTTTCACTTTATTCTTCTTTATTATTTTATTTATTTTCATTTTGTTTTCAAATTATATTAAGGAACAGAATCAAGCTGGAAGAAGATTGATGAGGTGTTGAGAAGGGAAATCAGTGTTCAGAGTATATTGCAGGAACAAATTTATTTTCATAAGAAATAGAAAAAAATTAATAAAACAATTCTGATAATAATGTAGTTGTTTAACTATCCCATATGCTCAAGTGCCCATAGGTTAGATGTCATGTTTTTGTTAAAATCATTCAAAGTATAATCAGAAGACAGGACAGAAGGGATATAGGGATAAGGCAGTTGTCCCGTGCATAATTCTCAGGTGTAGTGAAATACAAAAGTAAAATGTGTGGGTTTTAGCCTCTCTCGTTTTCTCTGTCTCTCTGCCTTTTCACTGTCTATCTGCTTTTGTTTCTGTCCCAGAATCTGTCTCTTTCTTTCTCGCTCTTTTTCCATTTCTATGTGCGAGTTAGTGTGTGTGCATTCACATTTGTTTGCTGTTCTTTTTTATTATTTTTAGATTGTTTTCTAATTTTATAAAGAAATTGAGTAGAGCTGGGAGAAGATTGCAAAGGTGTTCATGAGTAGAAACCAGTAATCAGAATATATTGCATGAAACCATCTATTTTCAATAATACATAAGAAAAAGAATTGTAAATAGTAATAAACAAAAATTTCTGATATCTGTTGTGTAAATTTCCCATATGGTCAAAAGTCTTATGATTTTGTTTAAATCTTTAAAGTGTATTCAAAAGCTAGTACTGAATGGATTTAAGAATGAGGCAAATATAAAATGCATAATGCTTAGGTGTAGTGAAATACATAAATAAAATGTTAGGGTTTAATCTCTCTCTCTCTCTCTCTCTCTCTCTCTCTCTCTCTCTCTCTCTCTTCCTGTGTGTGTGTGTGTGTGTGTGTGTGTGTGTGTGTGTATTTTTACTAATGAATTTTTCCATTAGTTATCTCTAGGAGCACAGAATATTTTCTACTAGGATATCTTTAATTCTTGAGGGCATCCCTGCAGGTGTCATAGAAGGAAATAAACCATGTGAGGATGAGAATGAGAATGTAGTGTATATTGACTTTGTCAAACTGGATTGGACTTTGAGGAATCTAAGCACAGACCATTAATTGTAGGTATTTTTGAGCATAATAATAGAATTTGGCAAAGTGTCTCCAGGTAAAAATATTTTCCACAATCAATACAAATCCAGTTGCATAGTAAAGTTTAAGGTATGGTCACATATAAAACTCTTTGGGAAGCTTTTGTAACCTTAAATAAAAATCTATTGCTAAAGTCTAGAGTCTATTGCGGTCTTTGACCAACATTGTATAGGTCAGCTGGCCATAAATTATATGTGATACCTGCCTTTGGATGGGTAATAATCTAGTCATGGAAGAGTTTGGAGAATTAGGATGTGTCCTGTCCCCACAGATAGCAATATGATCACCAGTTTGATAACAACCTCCACTCTTACCTTTCTGAGTGGTGTGCAGTTTTTTTTCTTTTTTCTCCTTTATTGAGGAGCCAGAATATTGGAATAAAAAAACAAAGGTTGTTAAACAGAATCAAATAAAACATCCAGATGATGTAAACCCACATATCAATGTGCACCTTGGTTTTTCATAAAGAAGCCAGTAATGAAAAATGAAAGAAAGAATCTTCAACAAATTTTCAGATCTAATTAAATCTCTTTATTTAGAAAAATGAGAATATATCCATATCATTATCTATATGCAATCCTCAAAATCCAAGCTCAAGAAACCTCAATATAAAGCCAGAAATTTTGAGTCAAACGAAGAGAATGTGGGGAATGGCTTAGCACTCATTGGCACTGGAGACATCCAAAACTGAATACCAAATCACAGCTTCTAACCACAATCAATAAATGCGACTTCATGATACGGAGAAAGTTCTGTAAGGCAAAGAACACTATCACAGAACAAACAGTAACCTAAGGAATGGAAAAGGTGTTCACCAACTCCAGATATGTGAGCCCATTCTGATGTGGGTCTGGGTACCTGTTGAGAGAGAGCCAGCTGTGGAATGCCAGTCCTTGGTCCTTTCTCTCAGCTGGGACAGCTGAGAGGCTTGTTCTATTGTTCAAACATGGTGGGTTTAGATATGAGGAGACAGCCTCATTATATTTATTATAGAAATGTGGGGGGGGAGAGTTAAAAGGTAAAGAGAGAAAGAAGAGATATAGGGGTGAGAGCATGCCATGGCCATGTGGAAAGAAGGGGAAAAGGAATGGGGAGAGAGGGGGATCAGGTGGACAAGAGACAAGAAAAATAGTGTGCATAAGAGAGAAGGGCAATAGAGTGAGGAGAGCACCTTTTAGAGTAGGCCAGGTTACCTAGCTATTGACAGGTAACTGTGGGATGGGGTAAACCTACCTGTAACTGTAGTAACTGTGGAGGTGGAGTTCAGGCAGAATACCAGGGGCTTGGGGCAGGCATTGCCCTATGTGACTGATGGTCAGAGAATTATGAAGTTGAGGGCCTTGTGATATTAGCCTTGTATCTGGGAGCATGGGCAAAGAGCCTTCCACCCCTCATGGATAAAATCCACTGGATCACCAGGACTCAAACGTAGCTCGACCTGTGCATAAATTTCCCTTCATGGTCCAACACAGATGTGGCAGAACGCTGATATCTAAAAATACATCCTCAAGAAACTAGACATCATCTTAAATAATCCAGTTTCAGTATGGGTTGTAAGTCTAAACAGTATTTTTAACAAAGGAATCACTATTGAGAAAGAAGCACTTAAAGGAATGGTCATCATCTATAGCTGATCATGAAATGCAAAACAAAATGAGTCTAGGATTCCATCTTACAAATGTCAGAATGGCTAAAATCAGAACCAAAAATGACAGCTAATTCAGTTGAGGATATGGATCAAAGTGAACACTTCTCCAATGCTTGTAGGAGTGTATACTTTTATAGTCTATATGGAGTACGTATTTAAATTAAAATTACCATTACAAGTAAGTATCCTTAATTTGTTGTTATTTCTCATAAATATGAACTTTATTGAAATGACAAACATCAATTTCCTATTCATTTAAAAGGAAGCTATAATGATTCAAACGTTAGATGTCAAACATCCTTTCATCATCATTGCCATCAACAGAATATGTAAATCTATCTGTAAATTCTTCCACTGACAGAAGGGTTTCTTCACCTGGAAAATATTATTGTGACTTGGAAGCATAATCCTTAAAGTTCCATTCATTGAATTTAGCCCATATAGCTCTTGTAAGCAATGGTAAATGTCCCGATTCAATTCCATAGCGTCCTTCAGTTCCATGTGATGACCTCAGCCCAGGAAAAAGAGAGCAGAAGAAGCTGTACATTTTGCATCATCTGGACTTTATTTCCTTTTGAG
Organism: Apodemus agrarius; assembly: GCA_964023405.1. Taxonomy (NCBI): domain Eukaryota; kingdom Metazoa; phylum Chordata; class Mammalia; order Rodentia; family Muridae; genus Apodemus; species Apodemus agrarius. The sequence goes on from OZ030011.1 coordinate 5,973,650, forward strand.
TTTTATCATTCATTTTTTGGCATAACAAATTTTTTAAGTCAAAGTTGTATCAGTCTATTGTGTGAGTTATGTGACTCAGTATAGGAGAGAAGAAGAAAGTATCTAAATAAAAGTCTATCTTTGTGGCTGTTCAGAATACTGAAGGTAGAGAAGAAATGAAGTCCATGAATTAACCCCATAATACTCACACTTACATATAAATTTAGACAATGTCTTGAATTCAAACTCTGCTTTTCTCTGTTCACAATCCTCTGGAACTCACCTGGGATTAGTTCCATCAGTGTCCTATTTTGTGATTAAGGAATGAGAATTCTTCAATCTGTGTGGTGTCTTAGATTTAGGTAACACACTCATCATGCTTTACAGATTAATCTGTAGACTATTTCATTGTTTGATTAAGGACTAATTCCAATGGTGTAATATAATTTCAGGTTATGATAGGAATTTCTGGGATAAATTATGCAGCTTTATTTAAAGAAATTAGTAGTTCACTCATTCCTATTTGCATATATTCAATCTTGTTCATACCAAAATTCTCTATGAAAATGGTCCAAATTTAGGCAATCCATATTACTTCTATGCTCTAAAAGTAATTAGGTAAAGAAACAAAGTAGAACATATTGTGGTTTAACATCTATGAAGTAATACCAAATTTGTCCAAGACCAGTGCATGACTTCCAGCATCTTCTGCCCAATGTGATGTTCTCTAGGAGGCTCTGCATCTGGTACATCTGACAAACAATATATTCATGCTTTTGATGTTGTCACAAATCGTGATCACTATAAAGAGGAAGGCAGTGACTACAGAGTAATCTGAAATCAGAAAAATGTAAGCGAGGAGATTGACATACACGTACAGTCAATGAAGCACTACTTTTTTCTGCATACTTAGAGCATTCACAAGGGCCAGCATGCAGATATTCTTATCCTTTATAAGAAGATTATTACATATTATATATATATATATATATGTATATATATATATAATGTATATATAATATATATATGGTGTGTTTGGTGTGTTGTGTGTGAAATAAAATATGTTCTGACAAGACTCACAGAGGAAGCAATCATCTCTGGTATCAGACAAACAGCAAGATGAAGACAGGAGAAAGATCAATGCTTTGAGTTCTTCGTGTGTCTTACCTGCAAAATCAGAAGGTAGTGACTCCTGGATGATTGAACTCAGTCATGACCCTTTAGTTAGACTAAGTGTCTCTCTCAATCTTGCTTCTTCTATAGCATATTCATCAGAAGTGATTTATTCTGAGGACTCTGATCTTCAGTTTGCTACTCTTTAAGGGGATCAGAAATGAGCTCCTTTGTGGGCTCCTGTGCTTTCTTTCACAAATTGACTTCTCTTAAGTCTTAAACTTAAGTACACCATCAGAGTGAACACCTGATGAGGAAACACTAATCTCTCCTGACACCCACCAAACTTGTTTTTTGTTTGTTTGGTTGGTTGGTTGGTTGGTTTATTTTATTTTTATTTTTATTTATTTTTTTTTTTTGGTTTTTTCGAGACAGTGTTTCTCTGTGTAGCCCTGGCTGTCCTGGAACTCACTTTGTAGACCAGGCTGGCCTCAAACTCAGAAATCTGCCTCCCTCTGTCTCCCAAGTGCTAGGATTACAGGCGTGTGCCACCACCACCCAGCCAAACTTGAGTTTTAAAGGCAAAGCTGGATCTTTGAACTCACTAGAGTACAGCCACAGAAAGGTTTACTTCCTCATTCTTGCTGTTGATTGTCTCTACAGTACTTCTACATCTTTTAGAATACATGATCACATATTATCAAATTCATCACATGTACACAGAAAAAATTAAATCATAAACTGACAAAGAAGTATACAACAGAGAATGTTTACAGGCATATCCAATAGGAATAATTATCTAGCCAAACATCCATCACCAAACATCTCATTTTCATAGGTTCACTGAAGTTTTAAAACCATAACTAAGTTATTAGTGAAGTTTTAGGTAGAGAACCCCAGTCAATATTTTATCTTCTGTCCTAGTACCTGCAATAAAACAATAGTTCCCCTTTTATGACCTTTGGTTGTTTTACAACCTCTTGGAATGTGCTCTGAGTAGGAGAATGTCTGGTTACCATCTCTTAACTAGTAACAATTTTGAGACTGAGAGTTCTCATTGTAATTGTGAGTACCAGAAAAAGACCTAATTTCAACCTCACAAAAAAAAGCTTCATAATCACTGATATAATTTTAGGAATTATTATAGGATACTCATTACGACTAAAGAAATAATTTTTGTCTATATTGCATCACTACAAGACACTACATTTTCATGGATCTGCAGAGATCTGCTTCAATGGTGTGTACTATTACTCAGTTACTGTTATATAAGTATAATAATGACAGGAAAAACACATTAATAGCAGGAATATTTCCTAAATTGAATCCCTTACAGCCTTGCTTATTAAGGGTGAACTTGTTGGAGATTATATAATAATCTGAGCAGGCCATTTCAGAATAATCACCTGTTAGTTATTAGCGTGTCCTGTTATGGCTCTTGACATCTCTTTCCTTCAAATAATATAAATTATGTGTATATATCTCCCTTAGAGCTGTCCTTATAGCAGAACCTAATCACTTGAAGATGACTGGAAGAAGAAACAGAAGTAGAATAACAAATTCTGTAATAATTCCCAAATTTATGAGAAAATTCCATAAAGAATTAGTTTTAACAAAATTTATGATTGAATTTGAAAAATAAGCAGACAATTCTGCTGCTGAAGAACTCTTCAGTCTGCAGTGACTGATGACACTGCTTTGGGATTGTAAAGTATCCATATCAACAGCAAGTTGTGAATTGTTCCACACACCATGCTGATGTGCTTGTATCTGTTTCCAGGACATTTCTGACAAATTGTAGAGCAGATGGATGACACAAATCCAGTTACATTTGGCATGACTTGAGGTAGTTAAATGTGTTTTAATGCTTTGGCACTGAGTACACATCAGTGCTTCCTCTAAAGCACTGATTCTCTCAAACCTCTATCAATCCTATCCTGAGTAATCAGTACTGAAATTATATTTTCCTTTAATGAATTTACATAATTATCAGTGTGTAACTGTTGAACTAGGAAAGCAGTAGAAGATGCAACTGATCCTAAAATTTCAAGTAAGATTGTAATGTGTAAGTTTCCTTCAGCTATATATCTCTTAGGTCATGAAAGAGAATTAACAGTCTGTATGAAGGCAAACAAAGCATAAGCATTATATCAAGATTGTGAGAAATTAATTGGTAACAAAGCATAAAGTTGCTAGTATACAATGAGAAGAAGCATTAGGACACATGATGAAGTTATACTGTTGGTCAAATAGCATTCTTGTAAGAAAGATGCATATAGATTTATATTTAACTCTTTTATATCTCCTGTATCCCTTGGGTATTGAACTAATATTCCAATCAGAAACAATCAGAAAGAATGTTTTCAGTTTCTTCTTTTGCTGTTTTCAGGGGGTTCTGGCATGATAGAGAGCCTGTAGATGATGATGCCTGAAGTGGTTTTGAAGGAAGGGCAGATGTGGAACTGTGTGTCCATGGAGAAGGCCTGGCACAATCAGCTGGTCCTGTAAATAAATAAAGCTTCTCCTGGGAAAACATGAAGTCTTTTTTTATTATCCAGTTAGTATGTCTTTTCTTTATTAGAGGCTTGAAATGTTTAAAAAATGGACTTATTTATTTTTGTAAAGTACGAAAAAGGAAAGGAATAATTACAATTTATTTTTGTAATATAAATGTCTATGTATTTTAAGTTTTGATGAGCTCTTTCCACAATACTATGTCCCTGTGAACTACAGGGGCTATCAGTGAAATAGAAGAAACTACCAATCAAACACCAATATTAAAGGCCTTTTAAGTTTAAGCAAGAACATTATCTGGTTTTGAGCCCTTGGCATATACAAGATTGTAAAATAATGAACCAAATACTGTATCATATCTTTGTGAGTTTTCCCAAGTTAAACAAATGCAATGAGAATTCAGTGTACATATGTACAGGAATAAAGGCTAACTTTCCCAATAACAGGACACATGTAATATTTGTATGCTTTAAATCACAAAGACATAGACATCAGGGGTTAATTCCCAAGCTGAGCATGGTAGCTTCAGGAATGGAGGAGCAGTTTCACTGAGTACAGAAATGACTTGATGATGTAAGATTTTGCTAAGATACCTTCCTAGAAATAGCAAAGACTTTTGTCAATGGATTAAATATATCGTTACCTTCATGCATAGGACCCAAAAGAATAGACTGAATTAAAAAATATCCAATAGAGATAATACAATTTCTAAATTAAAGACTTGCAATTCTGAGATGTGGGACTAAAATTGCAAAATATTTGCAAACCAGTTGCACAGTTTTTAGAAAGGGGCTTGTTTTTTTATATTTAAAAGACATTGACTATTGTTGCTAGCTTTGTTTATTATGCAAAGGTTTTTTTGTGTGTGTGAGGAAAATTCTTTCAAGATCTTAATAATTCAGATAACCTGTTTGAGGAATCATGAGTAAATATTTTTATGGAGGCTTAGTCCTTTGCTGTCTGGGCTTGCCCACAGGAGCTGTTGGTTAGTCTTTCTCTGATAAATGGATTGGTCAGTTGAGACTGTTGAATTACCTCTATCTTTTGAGTAGACTGAGGTAGGTCCCTAGCATTATATCCCTAGCTTTATAGGATTCCTGTACTATTAGGTATTACAGTAGCAACAGATAAGGCAATATCATTTTTTATGAAATTAGTATGGCACTCTTTACACCAGTAGTACATTTTCAGACAAGGAGGATGTTTGGTTGGATTTCTGCTCTGAGTGGGCCCAGGAGCATTAAAATTTAAGGCACTTTTAGTTCTGTTCGGACATTGTTACTGATAATGCAGGTCTGCTACATATGTAACACTTGCAGATCAAGCTTGTCTGATAAGATTTTCTTTTACCTTGATTATTTAGAAATTGTGTGGTAGTTTGGACATGTAAAGTTGCTGAAACGACCACACCTTGAAGATATGAAGGAGTAACCCCAGTACATGCTTTAATAAAATCATAAATACTTCCAGATTTTTAAATTGTCTTTAGAAGAGATTGATAAGTTTGTGTACCATTCTCAAAATCCAGTTGTTTTAAAACCACATCTTTTGCCTCTGAGCTAAGAACTGTCGTCTCTACTGCCTCCATTACTAGGGCTACAAACTATTCAAAAGTTTTTTTATAGTAGTATTTGTATTTCTATTAGGCAAGCATCTCCATGCTTTTAGAGCTGTAGCTGATATTTTTACTAGAGCTTCCTTTGTGACTTTTTTTGTTGAGATTTTTCTTCAAGCCATTTCTCTGTGCGCATAAACATTTCATATGCTAACTCTTTCCCTCCCCTATTATATCCAGACATATTAGATAACTCTTTTTGAGCCAAGTTCATATATATCAAAAACACAAGTAGTAACTAATGCCTGTGTTGATGTAGAGCAAGGTGAACACTCTTCTACTGCTGATAGGAGTGCATACTATTATAATCACTCTGATGCACACATCTATACTAAAATTACTAGTACAAGCAAATAACCTTTGTTAATTAACATTGCAAATATGTATTTCATTCACTATGTATGAACTTTATTGAAATCACAAACATCAATTGTTTATCCATTTAAATGTAAGCTTTAAAGTTTTAAATATGAGGTATCAAATTTATCATCTTCACCATCAGCAGCAAATGTAAATCTATCTCTAAATATTTCCACTGACATGAGGGTTTTCTCATCAGGAAAATTTGATTTTGCATTGAGTGTACAGTCCTGTCATCTTGCCTCAGGTCACTGCTGACCACTGGCAGCTGGGGTCAGGAGCACAGACACCATCTACTACAGCAGTGCCAAAGGCCAGGTTTATAGGAGCTTCAAACTCCAACCAGTAACAATAAGACCAACTAACTCCAGAAATAAACAGACGGCAAAAGGCAAACATAGGAGCGTTACTAACAGAAATCAAGGCAATATGGCACAATCTGAACCCAATTTTCCAACCACAGCAAGTCCTGGATACCCCAACACACCAGGAAAACAAGAGCTGGATATAAAAGCACTGGTCATGATGCTGCTAAAGGAACACAAAAAAGACATAAACAAATCTCTTGAAGAAATGCAGGGGAACATCAATAGGGTAGAAGCTCTTACAAGGCAAACACAAAAATCACTTAAAGAACTCCAGGAGAATATGGAACAGCAGAGAGAAGCCAATAAAGGGGAAACAAGAAAATCACTTATGGAAATGCAGGAGAACTTGAAACAACAGGCAGAAGTCACGAAAGAGGAAACACAAAAATCTCTTAAAGAATTGCAAGAAAACACAAACAAACAAATGAAGGAACTGAGCAAAACCATCCAAGAGATGAACACACAGGTAGAAACAATTAAGAAATCACAAAAGGAGGCAACTTTGGAGATAGAAAACCTTGGGAAGAAATCAGGGGTCGTAGATGCAAATATCAACAAAAGAATACAAGAGAGAGGTAAGGATCTCAGATGCTGAAGATACCATAGTAACCATTGACTCCACAGTTAAAGAAAATGCAAAATGCAAAAGGCTTTTAACCCAAAACATCCAGGAAATCCAGGACTCAATGAAAAGACAAAACCTAAGGATTATAGGGACAGATGAGAGTGAAGATCTACAACTTAAAGGGCCAGCATATATCTTCAACAAAATTATGGAAGAAAACTTCCCCAACCTAAAGAGAGAGATGCCCATGAATATACAAGAAGCCTACAGAACTCCAAACAGACTGGACCAGAACAGAAATACCTTCTGTCACATAATAATCAAAACCCCAAATGTACTAAACAAAGAAAGAATATTAAAGGCAGTAAGAGAATAAGGCCAAGTAACATATAAAGGAAGACCTATCAGAATCACACCAGACTTCTCTCCAGAAACCATGAAAGCTAGAAGATCCTGGGCAGACCTCATGCAGACCGTAAGAGAACACAAATGTCATCCAAGACTACTATACACAGCAAAACTCTCAATCAACATAGATGGAGAAATCAAAATATTCCATGACAGGACCAAATTTACACAATATCTTTCCAGTAACCCAGCTCTACAAAGGATAATAGGAGGAAAACTCCAATACAAGGAGGGAAACTGCACCCAAGAAAAAGCAAGATAGTAACCTTCTTCCATCAAACTCAAAGGAAGATAACTACTCAAAAACAAAAATAACATCAAAAATGACAGGAAGAAATAATCACTATTCCTTAATATCTCTTAACATCAATGTACTCAATTCCCCAATAAAAAGACATAGACTAACAGACTGGATACGGAAACAGGAACCTACATTTTGCTGCATACAGGAAACACACCTCAAATTCAAAGACGAACACTCTCTTAGAGTAAGAGGCTGGAAGACAATTTTGCAAGCAAATGGTCGCAGGAAGCGATCTGGAATAGCCATTCTAATATCAGATAAAATTGACTTTCAACCTAAAGTCATCAAAAGAGACACAGAAGGTCACTTCTTGCTAGACAAAGGAAGAATCCACCAAGAAGAACTCACCATTCTGAACATATACGCTCCAATTGCAAGAGCACCCTCATTCGTAAAAGAAACTTTACTAAAGCTCAAAGCACACATTGCACCAAACACAATAATTATGGGGGACCTCAACACTACACTATCCTCAATGGACCGATCAGGAAAACAGAAACTAAACAGGAACACGGGGAAACTCATTGAAACTTTGGACCAATTGGATTTAGCAGATATATATAGAACATTTCATCCTAAAGCAAAAGACTATATCTTCTTTTCAGCACCTCATGGTACCCTCTCCAAAATCGACCATATAATTGGTCACAAGACAGACCTCAACAAATATAAAAAGATTGAACTAATCCCATGCCTCCTATCGGGTCACCATGGAGTAAGAGTGTTCTTTAATAGCAACAAAAACAACAGAAAATCCTCATACACGTGGAGGCTGAACAATATTCTACTCAATGATACCTTCATCAAGGAAGAAAGAAAAAAAGAAATTAATGATTTTTTAGAATTTAATGAAAATGAAGACACAACATACCCTAATCTATGGGACACAATGAAAGCAGTGCTAAGAGGAAAACTCATAGCCCTGAGTGTCTCCAAAAAGAAACAGGAGAGAGCATATACTAGCAACTTAATGGTGCACCTGAAAGTTCTAGAACAAAAAGAAGCTATTTCTCCCAGAAGGAGTAGAAGACAGGAAATCATCAAACTCAGGGCTGAAATCAATCAAGTTGAAACAAAGAGAACCATACAAAGAATCAACAAAACCAGGAGCTGGTTCTTTGAGAAAATCAACAAGATATATAAACCCCTAGCCAGACTTACCAAAGGGCACAGAGACAGTATTCAAATTAACAAAATTAGAAATGAAAAGGGAGATATAACAACAGAAACTGGGGAAATTCAAAAAATCATCAGATCCTACTACAAAAGCCTATACTCAACACAACTGGAGAATCTGGAAGAAATGAACAATTTCCTAGATAGATATCAAATACCAAAATTAAATCAGGATCAAATAGATCGTCTAAACAGACTCATAAGCCCCAAAGAAATAGAACAGTTCTTCCAAACAAAAAAAGCACAGGACCAGATGGTTTTAGTGCAGAATTCTATCAGACCTTCAAATAAGTCCTAATACAAATACTCTTCAAACTATTCCACAAAATAGAAACAGAAAGAACACTACCCAACTCATTCTATGAAGCCACAATTATCCTGATACCAAAATCACACAAAGATTCAACTAAGAAAGAGAACTACAGGCCAATTTCTCTTATGAATATCAATGCAAAAATACTAAATAAAATACTTGCCAACTGAATCCAAGAACACATCAAAACGATCATTCACCATGAATCAAGTTGGCTTCATCCCAGGGATGCAGGGATGGTTCAATATACAGAAATCCTCAAAGAAAAAAACCACATGGTCATCTCATTGGATGCTGAAAAAGCATTTGACAAAATTCAGCATCCTTTCATGCTAAAAGTCTTGGAAAGAACAGGAATTCTAGGCCCATATCTAAACATAGTAAAAGCAATTTACAGCAGACTGATAGCCAACATCAAGGTAAATGGAGAGAAACTTGAAGCAATCCCACTAAAATCAGGGACTAGACAAGGTTGCCCCCTCTCACCATATCTCTTCAGTATAGTACTTGAGGTACTAGCTAGAGCAATTAGACAACATAAGGAAGTCAAAGGGATACAAATCGGAAAGGAAGAAGTCAAACTATCACTATTTGCAGATGATATTATAGTATACTTAAGTGACCCAAAACAACTCCACCAGAGAACTCCTACAGCTGATAAACAACTTCAGCAAAGTGGCTGGTTATAAAATCAACTCAAGCAAATCAGTAGCCTTCCTATACCCAAAGGATAAGCAGACCGAAAAAGAAATTAGTGAAATGACACCCCTCACAATAGTCACAAACAATATAAAGTATCTTGGTGTGACTGTAACCAAACAAATGAAAGATTTGTATGACAAAAACTTCAGGTCTCTGAAGAAGTAAATTGAAGAAGACATCAGAAAATGGAAAAATCTTCCATGCTCGTGGGTTGACAGGATTAATATAGTTAAAATGGCAATCTTGCCAAAAGCAATATACAGATTCAATGCAATCCCCATCAAAATCCCAACTCAGTTCTTTATAGAGTTAGAAAGAGCAATTCTCAAATTCATCTGGAATAACAAAAAACCCAGGATAGCTAAAACTATCATCAACAGTAAAAGAACTTCTGGGGGAATCAATATCCCGGACCTCAAGCAATACTACAGAGCAGTAGTGTTAAAAACGTCATGGTATTGGTACAGTGACAGGGAGGCAGATCAATGGAATAGGATTGAAGACCCAGAATTGAACCCACACATCTATGGCCAATTGATCTTCGACAAAGGAGCTGAAAACATCCAGTGGAAAAAAAAGATAGACTTTTCAACAAATGGTGCTGGCTCAACTGGAGGTCAACATGCAAAAGAATGAGAATTGATCCACTCTTATCTTCTTGCACTAAGCTCAACTCCAAGTGGGTGAAGGAACTCCACATAAAACCAGACACAGTAAAACTAATAGAAAACAAACTGGGGAAGACCCTTGAGGACATTGGCTCAGGGGGAAAATTCCTGAACAGAACACCAATTGCTTATGCTCTAAGAGCAAGAATAGACAAATGGGAACTCATAAAATTACAAAGTTTCTGTAAGACAAAAGACACTGTCAAAAGGACAAATCAGCAACCAACAAATTAGGAAAAGATCTTCCCCAACCCCACATCCGACAGAGGGCTAATAACCAATATATACAAAGAACTCAAGAAGTTAGACCCCAGAAAACCAAATGATCCTATGAAAAAGTGGGGTACAGAGCTAAACAAAGAGTTTTCACCTGAAGAAATTCAGATGGCTGAGAAACACCTTAAAAAATGTTCAACATCATTAGTCATTAGAGAAATGCAAATTAAAACGACCCTGAGGTTTCACCTCACACCAGTCAGAATGGCTAAGATCAAAAACTCAGAAGACATCAGGTGTTGGAAAGGATGTGGAGAAAGAGGAACACTCCTCCACTGCTGGTGGGACTGCAAGCTGGTACAACCACTCTGGAAATCAGTCTGGCGGTTCCTCAGAAAATTGGACATGATACTTCTGGAGGACCCATCCATACCACTCCTGGGCATATACTCAGAAGATTCCCCAGCATGCAATAAGGATACATGCTCCACTATGTTCATAGCAGCCTTATTTATAATAGCCAGAAGTTGGAAAGAACCCAGATGTCCCTCAACAGAGGAATGGATACAAAAAATGTGGTATATATACACAATGGAGTACTATTCAGCCATTAGAAACAATGAATTCATTAAATTCTTAGAGAAATGGATGGAGCTGGAGAACGTCATACTAAGTGAGGTAACCCAGTCTCAAAAGAATACCCATGGTATGCAGTCACTGACAAGTGGATATTAGCCTAGAGTCTTGGAACACCAAAGACAAAATTCATGTACCAAATGATGTCTGACAAGAAGAAAGGAGTGGACACTGGTCCTGGAAATGATCAATGGATCAGTGTAGCTGAATACAAGAACAGGGAAGAGGGAAGGGGTGGAAGAGGGAGCAGGGGGAGGGAAAAGGGCATGTGGGACCTTTGGGGGCTGGGGAACCAGAAAAAAAGGGAAATTAATTGTAAATATAGAATATATCCAATTAAAAAAAAAGAAACCAATAGAAGAAAAATGTGGCTAAGTTCATGCACAACAGAAGTCAAATTGTGGCTAAGACTCCTTAGTAGAGAGATATGAGGTGCATGTGAAGGGGACTCTGTGTCCTCTGTAGTTCAATTTTTTAAGTCTCTTTCTTGACATATACTCATTGTGATTATCGTGTAACAGTTCCATGTTTGAATACAATGAAGATTGTTTGTTTGACTCTTCAATGATTCATAGTTTCTTGTTTTTATTTACATTTTCTACATTTTTTGTATAAATTTCATATAATAATTTTAGATCACTGTACTATGACAGAAACTATTAGACTCATTCAACAACACAACCTTCCACTATTTTTTAAAAAGGAGAAATTGAAACAAAAAGTAGAGTGGTTAAAATCATCTAAATAAACAAGAAATATGCACATATACACCCACAAACACAAAAGAAATCCCAAAAAACTCCACATCTGGAAAGAAAATATAGGCAAAAGACCCTTAAATATGGTTAATAAACCCAATGATGTTGTACTTGAGAAAGTTATTTTTTTCTTTGAAATTGAGTGTCAATTTCAGAAACTTCTTGGTTAACAGTGAGAACCTCTGACCATGTCCCTCACTCAACACTGGTTGAGTCCATGTATACCATGTGCCTTCTATCACAGTCTCTGTAGCTTCATATGTGTGTGATAGATAATGTGTACTCTACTCTTTCCCTCTGGAACCAACCAATAAGCCTCTGTTCCCACTCCTGGACCACTCTGATTTCATTAACTAGTAGTATAGGGAGTCTAGTCAGTACTGTGTATGTAGACATATGTGTGGCATTTACATTAAGGAACACCTAAAAACTGGTGTTCCGAGGAAAAGGGGAACTTATTTCTGTCATTAATTATCAATTGCCAATATACCCAAACTCTGGAGTGTCCCATTAGTAGTCACTCAACATTGTATTGTAATATTTTAAAAGTACATTTACACTTTGTTTAGTGTAACAAGCAGAAGATACATTCTCCAAAGTAGATGTGTTAGCTTGAGAGGAAAAATTATATAGTACAATGCTCACGTTCTACAAAGTGGATCTAAGCAATTATTCAGTTATTTCATATATTCTTATCCTTTAACTTTGACTGAATTGATTTTTTTTAGATTTTGTTGTGGTAATGGTTCATGTGTGGAGTGGCCATGTCAGTTTCTGAGACAGCACTTCATGTCTATTGACCTGATATTCTGGATCATATGCTCTTTCAAATCTCTCATTTGTGATGTTCCTTAGCACCCTTTAAAACATTTACAACTTTAACCAGTAAGGAATGTCTGCATCCATTATTATACACTGCACATAGAAGCTGTTGTACTCAAGACTGTAGGTCTCCACGAATATAGTTATCGATAGTTGCATTGATTTTCCTAAATGTGATCTAACTTTCTCACTGTCTCAGATAGAACATTTCTGTTATGTTGTATATATAATCACACCTTCCTTATACAATGCCCTGCAGATAAATATGCATTTTGTTTCCTTAACTTAGTTACTGTAGATAGTGCTGCAACAAAATTTGATTAACTAATGTTTCATTTTGGTAAGTTGTTTTGTATCAAAACCCTCTTTTAAGGCAAATATTAATTGTATGTCTATGAAAAGACTGCAAACTCCCATAACTTAGCAAGTTTTGAAATTTCTAGCCACCATCTTTTTCTCCTTTTGGACTTATCTAAGGAGTTCATTGCTCATTAATATGCAAATTACACACATTTTGGCTTCTTACATAAAGAGATGTCCACACCCAGCACAATGTACTTTCAGTGTACTCTCCACAGTCACTTACCTGAAAGCTATAATATGTGTGAAGAGGTCCTAGTGTTGACCCTTGCATGTTTTATGCTGTTGCCTCAGTCTCTTCCAGTTCAGATGCTTTTTGCTCAATTGATTTTGACAGTTTTTTCTACTTGTGTCCTTCATCTTTTCTGGGTCTTACACTCTCTCAGTCACATCTACTGTGGATCTCTGAGCTCTGAAGATTGGGATTTGATGGAAGTTTTCCATTTAAAGTTGCATGTTTCAAGGTCTCTCTTTCTGTACAAAATCTGGCATGGATTTCAGTATTTGATATTAATTTTTTATAAATTAACTTTTTGACTTTGTATTCTATTCACTGCACATCTAGGTCACCCCCTCCCACACTCCTTTTCCCATCCCTCCTCCTCTTTTCCTCTGAGCAGGTGGGGCAATCTGGGTATCACCCTTACTGTGACACTTCAAGTACCTGGTAGGCTAAGCAATTCCACTTCCACTGAGGCCAAAAAGGTAGGCCCGGCTAGAAGAACAGATCTAACATACAAGCAACAGCTTATGGCAAATTCCCTGTTACCATTGTTTGGGTCCCACATTAAGACCAAGTTTCATATATGTTATATATATATGAAGGATGTTGTAAATTAAGCCTTTTTATGTTCTTTTGTTGATGGCTCAGTCTTTGAGGTGCCAAGGGTCCAGTTTTGTTGATTCTGTTTCTCTTGCATTGAGGTTCCAATCCCTTGTGGCTGCAATTTATCCCCCTATTTTTCTATAAGATTCCTCAAGCTCCATTTATTGTCTGCGAGTGTCTGTATCTGTCTGAGTCCATTGGTGGTTGGAACCTGCCAGATGACAGCCATGATGGACTCCTGCCTGCAAGTATTACAGAGTACCATTAATAGTGTCAGTGACAGCTACTTGTCCATAGACTCTGTCTCAAGTTAGGCCAGTGTTGGTTGGACATTTCCTCAAACTCTGATGCTTCCTCAATTTCTGGATTTCTTATAGACAGGATAAGTTTTGATAAAAAAAAATTGTGGGTTTGTTGGTGACTCTATTGCTCCACTGGGGTTCCTACATGGATACAGGAGGTAGACTCTTCAGGTTCCATATCCCCAAAGATAAAAACCACAGCTCGGGTCATCTTCATTGATTATTGGGAGCTTCCACTATCACAGAACTCCATGTTTTCCCATAAATGCACCCTAACACCTTTTTCAGATTTCATTAATTATCACGGCCATCCATCCATCCCACCTGCCACTCTCCGCACTTGACCATAAACCCTTCCAGCTTCCCTATATTCCCATCTCCCATCAGTTCCCTCAATCTGCATTCTGAGACCATTTTGTTCCCCCTTCTAATTGAGACTTAAGCAACCTTGTTTGTATCTAGCTTCCTTCGTACTGTGAAATATAGTATGGCCATCCTGTATTTCATGGCTAATATCCACTTATAAGTGAATATATAATATGTAAATCCTTTGGGACTCAGTAATCTCCCCTAGGATGATATATTCAAGATCCACTTCCCTGCAAAATTCATGATGCCTTTGTTTTTCATAGCTGAATTTGAAGTATTCCATTGTGTAAATGTACCACATTTTCTTTATTTATTCTTCAGTTGAAGGACATATGGTTGTTTCAAAGTTCTGGCTATTATTAATAAAGCTTCTATGAACATAGTTGTGCAAGCACATTTACGGAAGGATCTGTATATTAATTTCAAAGCAGTGGTTCATTCTATATGCTTATTGTAAGTTCAAAGCAACAGCTTTTATATAGCCTTGCCTCATCATACTGCACACTGTGGTTAAACTAATTAAAGCTTTGGATCAATTGGATTTAACAGATTTATATAGAACATTTCATCCTAAAGCAAAAGAATATACCTTTTTCTTAGCACCTCATGGTACCTTCTCCAAAATCGACCATATAATTGGTCACAAAACAGACCTCAACAAATATAAGAAGATTGAACTAGTCTCATGCTTCCTATCAGATCACTATGGAGTAAGAGTGGTCTTCAATAACAACAGAAACAACAGAAACCCCACACATACATGTAGGCTGGAAAAAAACGAGACCTTGGCCAAAGGAGAAATAAAGAAAGAAATCAAAGACTTTTTAGAATTTATTGAAAATGAAGCCACAACATTCCCCAATCAATGGGACACAATGAAAGCAGTACTAAGAGGAAAACTCATGGCCCTGACTGCCTGCAAAAAGAAACTGGGGAGAGCATACACTAGTAGCTTAATGGATCACCTGAAATCCCTGGAAAAATAAAGAAGCTAATTCACCCAGAAGGAGTAGAAGACAGGAAATCATCAAATTCATGTCAGAAAACAAACAAGTAGAAACAAAGAGAAACATACAAAATAATCGTCAAAAACAGGATCTGATTCTTTGAGAAAATCAACAAGATAGATAAACCCTTAGCCAGAATAACCAAAGGGCACAGAGACAGTATCCAAATTAACAAAATTAGAAATGAAAAGGGAAATATAACAACAGAAACTGAGGCAATTCAAAAAATCATCAGATCATACTTCAAAAGCCTATATTCAACACAACTGGAATGTCTGGAGGAATGAACAATTTCCTAGACAGATACCACATGCAAAAATTAAATCAGGATCAAATATATCATATAAACAGTCTCATAACCCCTATAGAAATGGAAGGGGTCATAGAAAATCTTCCAACCAAAGAAAACAGATATCCTGATGGTTTTAGTGCAGAATTCTATCAGACTTTCAAAGAAGACATAACATCAATACTGTTCAAATTACTCTACAAAATAAAGTCAAGAAGGAACATTACCCAATTCATTCTAAGAAGCCACAATTATGGTGATACCAAAACCACACAAAGATCCAGTACAGAAGGAGAACTACAGGCCAATTCCCTTATGAATCTCGATGCAAAAATACTCACTAAAATTCCTGCCCATCAAATCCAAGAACACATCAAAACGATCATTCACCATGAGCAAATAGGCTTTATCCCAGGGATGCAGGGATGGTTCAATATACAGAAATCCATCAATGCAATCCACTACATAAACAAACTCAAATAAAAAAAACCACATGTTCATTTCATTAGATGCTAAAACAGCATTTGACAAAATTCAGTATCCTTTCATGCTAAAAGTCTTGGAAAGAACAGGAATTCAAGGCCGATACCTAAACATAGTAAAGGCAATATACAGCAAACTGGTAGCCAACATCAAACTAAATGGAGAGAAACTTGAAGCAATCCCACTAAAATCAGGGACTAGACAAGGCTGCCCTCTCTCTCCACATCTTTTCAATATAGTACTTGAAGTTCTAGCTAGAGCAATTAGACAACATAAGGAGGTCAAAGGGATACAAATTGTAAAGGAAGAACTCAAATTATCACTATTTGCAGATGATATGATAGTATACTTAAGTGACCCAAAAAACTCCACCAGAGAACTCCTACAGTTGGTAAACAATTTCAGCAAAGTGGCTGGTTATAAAATCAACTCAAGCAAATCAGTAGCCTTCCTATACTCAAAGGATAAACATGGTGAGAAAGAATTTAGGGGAATGACACCCTTCACAATAACCACAAACAATATAAAGTATCTTGTTGTGACTCTAACCAAACAATTTTAAGATCTGTATGAGAAGAACTTCAGGTCTCTGAAGAAGGACATTGAAGAAGACCTCAGAAAATGGAAAAATCTTCCATGCTCTTATATTGACAGGATTAATATAATAAAAATGGCCATCTTGCCAAAAACAATATACAGCCTCAAAGCAATCCCCATCAAAATACTCACTCAGTTCTTCATAGAGTTAGATAGAGCAATTCTCAAATTCTTTTTGCCATCTACTTTTAATAAGGGTTCAACCTCTCCAATAGCACACCACCCAATGGAGGTAATGATGTAGAAAAGTAGTTAGGAAATGGGTAAGTGGATCTGCTCAACAATAATTCTTTGGGCTTGATCAGCCCAAAAGCAGTTCAGTCCCATACCAAATATCAAAGCACAACTCAGCATTTGTAGACAAGTCTTCTAGGCAGACAGACACCAGGCACCTATAATTCAACCATGAAGAACCAGAAGATTTAGCAACTGGCCTGAGGCTGCTGAAGCACTAAGTGGATGTGGGAACCTCACAAGCAGTTCTTGGGCAAGTTTTTATCAATGTCAGCATTACCACAAGTTGAGCTCAACAATGCAACAAATGTGAACTAACACATGACTGTCAAGAGCTAAGAAGAATGAGATGGAACAAACCAAACAAAGGCTCAATGCTAGTCTCCCACTGCCTGTCATTCATATTTATACTCCTTCATCAAGGCTGCTTTCACGTGTTTCCTATATCCAAACATCATTTCACCTTTATGGAAAACATTCCTTCGTGTGTTTGGTTTAGCAGGAGTTCTTTATGTATATACATTTCAATTTATTACTTTTACATTTTCTTTTTTTGTTGTTTTTTTTTCTGAGACAGGGTTTCTCTGTGTAGTCCTGGCTGTCCTGGAACTCACTCTGTAGACCAGACTGGCCTCGAACTCAGAAATCTGCCTGCCTCTGCCTCCCAAGTGCTGGGATTAAAGGCATGCGCCACCACCACCCGGCATACTTGTATATTTTCATTTGAACACTTGGGCATTTGACTCTTGTTCCTTCTCTTGGAACTCTTTTCTTTTCTGATTTACCTTGTCCAACTTCAGTATAATAGATTTTGGTTTAGCTAATGGTATTTTATTTTTCTATGTTTTATTTTTCACCACCGAGAAACTCATTCTTATGAAATACAGGAAGAAAGCGTATCCAGATGTGGTAAGAGGTGGGAAGGAAGAGGAAGGAATAAAGAAAAGGCAGATATAAACAGAGTATATATTATATGAGGAAAGAATCTATTCTTAATTAGAGGGTAAGTGAAGCAATAACAAAAAGAAACTGTTATAAAAGACACCATATACACATTAAATTACAGAGAGTGGTATAATTCCCATTTTTCCTGTTTTGTTATTTTCATCTCTAGACATAAAAACTTCCAGGATTCAGAAAAGGAGCTTACCATACAGAAGGTGGATATGCAATTAATCAATTTGCTCATCAAAACCAGTCCTGATCTGATCCTATATCTCTGATAGAGGTGCACAACCCTGAATTCTCAGCTGTCAACACTCTTTAATCAACACTAAACAAGAACACTCAAGGAGTTGATGCTAAGGTGACATTTTCCTCTTCATTTTGTAAGTTCTCTAATTAAAAGTTTTAGAGAATTTCTTACATGAGCTCTGTTACAGCATATACTCTATAAACTTGTGCCCTTCATGATGCTTGTGTCATCAACAGCCATCCAGAATTCAAGCTTCACTGCTAGGCATGTTATTGAAATAAAATGCTTGCTCTCTTTGAGAATCAAGAATAGGGATCCCTCTTTTAATCTTCACCCCCCCCCGAATCTTATGGCAGGCAGACACAAGTGACTGTGATACTGAGGGAATGAAAGAACAGCCTTACTGCTGGTGCGAGAGTTGGCATAATTCAGGAATCTTTCCAACACAACCCCAAAGCTGAATGCAACACAGCTGCATTCATTATTGGAGGTAAATAATCTCTATGTTAGGTTTCCCAGACAGTTATAGATCCTGTGTTCATTTGTCTCTGACAAAGAGAATGAATTTCAGGCTTACTAATACTGTTTTCAACTTACAGCAAACACATTTATTTGAAATTATCAGAAATATTTTCTAGGACATTTTCTAGGACAGTGTTGTCATCTGCATGACAACACTGGTGGAGGTAAAGCATTGCCTATAGGATCCCATGACATCCAAGCTCAATGTCTCAGCACAAAGAGTTCTTGTTTGCCACAGAGAGACAATGGACCGGATATAAGAGGCAAAGACAGGAGATAAAGGATGAGGGAGAATAGGGAGGGAAAAAGGGTGAAGAAATATTAGTCATGGGATGGGACAAAGGAAAGACTTCTTCTGGATAGGGAGGGGATTGACATAACACATAGGAAAATGGCTATTTAGAAAGTTAAAATGGGATAACTTTCAGATATGGTGTTTATTTTTAGTTGGACATGTTGTATCAGAAGATCCAAAGGATTTATTTTCCAAATATTTATTATTTATTAATTTATTTTATTTATTCATTCATTCATTCATTCATTCATTATAGATCATGATTTGCTCTGCCTCTCTCCTGGTCCCCACTAAACAGTCCCTCCTTCTATTCTGTTCTTTTTTCCCCTCTGAGAGGATGGAATCATATTAGATATCCCCCAACCCTGCTGCATCAAGGTCTCTGCAGGATTGGGGGATCCTCTTCTAGTGAGGACAGTCAAGGCAATCTAGTTGGAAATTTATTCCACAGACAGGCAATAGATTTATACATAGCCCCCAGTACAGTTGTTGGGGGACACTCAAGAAGTCTGAGCTGTAGTTGTGTTACATATGTGCTGGGGTTCTAGGTTCATCCTGTGTATGCTCTTTGTTTGGTGGCTCAGTCTCTGGGAGCCCCTGTAGTTACAGAGCAATTTCCAATGCTGAGCTCTAGGATTCAGATCTTTAATCTGAATCCTCAAAGGTTGGTCCTTTAATTTTCTCCAGTCAGAATTTTCACTACTTATGCTTTCTTGTTAATACAGGCCTATTACAGCACGAAGTTCAAAACTGTTTCAGCTTCGAAGAGTGAACAAGGTCCTAAGCTGGTGCAGCATTTCAGTTATTTATGTCAACATGCTCAGTCCTGTGACAGTTATTGTATTAGTATTTTCATTTTGTCTGTTATACAATGTAGGGTGAGAACACTCATTCTATGCCAGAAGTATAGTCTGATGAAGATAAGAAAGGTGTTATCTTCTGTCATTACCGATTTAGAAGTGGGAACTACAAGAGCAGGATTCAACTGCCAGCAAGGAGGAACCTGTCTTTGAGGGGTATGTTACAGTAATATTGGCACAACTTAAAATCTCTGATGTTTAAATCATTATACCCATGTAAACTCCATCCATTTTTCCCTTCATCTGAGCTCCAAAAACACTGAAGTTACAGGCATAAACTATTTCTCAAGCCAGACTGTGAAACTTCAGTGTAAGCAATGACAAACGTAGCTGCATGTGAGGTCCTGACCAGCAGGGGGCACAATGAGGCCATTAATCTTCATAGAGTGATGAGGACAGTGTGGAGTGTACTCTGTGTCCTCTGTGGATTCCTTTCTGAAGTGTATTAACAGATTTATTCTGCTTTGATTAATATGTGATGACTATACACACAAACCCCTTAAAAATTCTTTGCTTAATAGTTCACAGATATATGTTGACTAGTTTTTATTTGGATTTTAAATGTTTTGAATAAAAGTAACACAATTTATTCTAATAACTGATTTCCCTATACCTAACTATTTGCAGATCCTTTCTATCTCAAAATTCACACAATTACACATCTTTTATTTCTTTCTGAAAATAACAAAAAGAAAAAAAAGAAAATAAAAGAAGGAAAGAAACTAAAAAAAATCAATCAAAATCAAGACACACACACAAACACACTCACATACACAAAGAGCAAGACAGAGAGAGGGAGGGAGGGAGGGAAAGGGAGAGGGAGAGAAGTAGCTATGATATATAGACAAAACATAAGTGAGAACAAGGAGTTGAACAAGGCAATATTACAAAAAATATCCGCAAAAATTACCATTGAGCTGATTTTTTGCTTATCAACTGCTAAGCATGTCTTCATGATTAACAGTGCTTAACATCCTCTGTGAGACTCCACTGCAGAAAACTAATAACTTCTTAACATGTGAGTGTCAATCGCAGTTCTTCTGGGTTAGGGCTGAGGTCCTTTTTTCCATTTTCTTCTCCAAATCTGGGGATTTTATCTGTGTTGAATTGGTTCTGGATCTGTTCCTGAAGCTACAGTCTCTGTGAATTCATAATTACCTCATTCCAATTGGGTCTGGACGACCCTCTTTCCTTGGAGTCCTATAACCACTCTAGCTCTTATACTTTGCTCAATTTTAAGGTGGTTTACTCTCTATATTTATCTCTATTTAATATATCACCTTTATAAATTCCTCATACTGTAAATGGCCAATTCTATTCTCTCAGTTTCTACAATTCAAAACACCAAAAGAAAAATACTCAAATCAATGAATGAGAATACGAAGCATTTTAATGGACATGGGCGATGTATTCAGTATATTTTTCCAGTTCCACAAAACAATTATAAGTCACATAATTCATGTGTTATCACTGAGTAGTATTCATACACACACACACACACACACACACACACACACACACACATATATATATATATATATATATATATATATATATATGACTATGTCCTTTTTTTATTTGTACTTTATTGGAAATTTAGGATGATTCCTTCTGCTCTATGCTGTGAAAGACCAGGAGTAACTGTGAGTAAACATGAATGTATGAGCATATATGCAATAAGAAGGCCATTTGAGTACATGTGTGAAAGGGTTATTTCTGGAAAGCAACATCATTTTGTTTATTGTTTTTTTTCCAATTTTCAAAGGAAAGTCTTCATCCTGGGTACATGTAGTTTTTAAAGCTTATTTTTAGAGAAGATAATGGACCTAGTAGACCTCAGATGAATTGCGAATGATCATGTTTTCAATCTGCCCTATAAATATATATGTTTAAACCCAGTATGTTGTCTAAGACTTAATCATGGAGGCTCATATATGCTGTGTGTACAGACTGACGCAGACATTCATGAGTGGTCAGAGTGCTGAGAATGATTGACAGAGAATTCAGCCACAGACAAGAAATGATACCAACCTCTCACCCAAAAATCAAGGACCACATTAAAAAGGGGAAAAGAAAGGATGTAAGATACAGAGAATGGTGTCAAAGCAGATCAAATCTTATCTCCAGGGATTTAACTATTCTATGTGCACACAGAAGTTTCAGTGGCTATACTTACCAGCACAAGACACACACAAATCAAACCAGTGAACACTACCAGAGACCTCTAATCACATTCATTTTTCCAAATCAATGTAAATTTCATATTTATTTCTGGTCAAAAAATGTATACTTTTG
Source organism: Apodemus agrarius (assembly GCA_964023405.1). Lineage (NCBI taxonomy): Eukaryota > Metazoa > Chordata > Mammalia > Rodentia > Muridae > Apodemus > Apodemus agrarius. The sequence continues at coordinate 5,995,801 of OZ030011.1, forward strand.
TGATGTGTGTGTTTGCGTGTGTGCATGTGTGTGTAATATATATATATATATATATATATATATATATATATATATATAACAATGCCTTAATTATAAAATTATTTTTGATGCATGTATAGCTTAATTTAGTTATTCATGATCTTCCTGTCATAACCATTGATATACAAATAGTTTTGAAGAACATTTATTTTTAATAATTTTATTGGATCTTGAAGCATATAACCTATTGGAAAACCAAATATTAATTGCATATATGAGAAAGAAGACTCTAAAACTGTAAAAATTAGCCATTTTTCGAGTTTTCACCATTATCAACAGCATCATCTTCTTTTTCATCATTATCATAATCATCTCGTCATCATAATTTGCATTATCACAAAACATTGTCTGTAAATTCAATGTGTTAACATATTTCAGAGTAGAGCAAAAGGCTTAGGCCAAATATAGATTGAGAGATTTGTCCCTGTAATTTCAACCATACCAGCAATCCACGGTTCATAAAAATGTATGGGATGCATTTCCTCAGACAGGATTAGGATTTGGACTTAGAATCTTGCTTGCTGACTCATGTGTGTTCCCTGTCCTTCCTCTCCAGTATTTCTTCAGATGCATTAGGTCCTTATGTAAGAAGTATGCTGCTTATGTATATGCAAATTACCTGAGGCCATGACTGTAAATAAGGGGATGTCAACACCCTGAAATCAATATATGATCAGTGTCCCTCCACAGTCCCTGAACAAACTGACTCTAACCATGGAATGGAACTGGATCTTTCTGTTCCTCCTGTCAGTAACTGAAGGTAAGGGGCTTACCAGTTCCAAATCTGAGTAAGAGAAACAGTGTGGGATGACACTGACATCCACTCTGCCTTTTCCTCCACAGGTGTCTACTCCCAGATTCAGCTGCAGCAGTCTGGCCCTGAGCTGGTGAGACCTGGGGCTTCGGTGAAGATTTCCTGCAAGGCTTCTGGTTACACTTTCACTGACTATGCTATACACTGGGTGAAGCAGAGGCCTGGACAGGGTCTGGAATGGATTGGATATTTTTATCCTTACAATGATGGAACTAAGTACAATGAGAAATTCAAAGGCAAGGCCACCTTGACTGCAGACAAATCCTCCAACACAGCCTACATGCAGTTTAGAAGCCTGACATCTGATGACTCTGCTGTCTATTACTGTGCAAGACACAGTGATATAACCACATCCTGAATACATCATAAACCCTCGAGGAAGAGGAAGCTACCGTGCAACTGAGTTGACAGACTAACCTTTAGACTTGCTCAGAAATAGTAATATTGTATGTCTATTTATTGCCTTCTCACAGTCCTATAGTGCCTTTTTCATCTTTGTAAAAGGACTTCTATAAATAAATTGATGCTGATTTAGGATAATCCTACATTTCAACATACCTTGTCTTTCTCAGTGACCACCTCCATTGGCATTTTTCTGATTCAATAAAATAATAAAAAGGGAAACATATGGTGATGCATGATAAAAATGTCAGTGGATCCTGAGAGAGAAGACCTTTTTTTGACATTGTTGGGAAGAATGTATAATATGAATTGACCTATAAAATCCAAATCAACAACATCTGGGCAAACAAACACTCCTTTAGAGTCTCACGTAATAAGTGACTTCAAGTGTGTTGATAAGTCTGTGTTTTCCAACAGAAGTTTCAGTCTCTAAGGATGGAGGAAAATTTTATATCAGAATGCAAAGTCATTTAAATATAATTCCTGCAGGTGATGAAAATATTATAAATCAATTTCATGAAATTCGTTTACAAACACAATGTATGTACTTGTTACCTGAAGTAGATTCTGAGATTATACCTGTATTTGATCCCATAATTACTTCCTTCTGATTCTCAGTAGTCATCTCTCCACTCTCTACACTTTCAAGAACATAGACCTATGCTAATTCAGCATGAACTCTCATAGTTAATTGCAAAACTCTTGCCCAGCTTTGATCTATAAAGTATTTGTGAACTTGTGTCTCTGAATTCACATGTGTTTCTTGTGTTTTGTTTTTGGTGACTTTTCTTCTGTGTACTTGTTTGTCTTATTCCCATTTGGTTTTTTCCTTCATTTCACTTTGTTTTCCTTTTTCATTATGTTTAAGTCTGTTTGTTTTGTAATTAAATAAAAAAACACAATCAAGCCTGGAGATGATTGGGGAGGTGTTGAGGAAGGGAAATCAGTATTCAGAATATATCACAGAAAGAAATTTATTGTCAATAAAAAATAAAAATAGAACTTTAAAAAATTAATGAATAAATCATTATGATAACCTGTGTAGGCATGCACCTCCACACTCCTGGATGGTTAAGCTGCCTCCATGTGCCACTTATGTATGGTGCACTGTACTAGAGGATGGACCCAAGCTGGATTGAAACCATATGTCCTTCAACAGAAGAATGGATACAGAAAATATGGTATATTTAACAATGGAGTACTACTCTTCCACCATTAAGAACAATGAATTCATGAAATTCTTAGACAATGAGTGGAACTGGAAAATATCATCCTGAGTGAGGTAACACAATCACAAAAGAACACACATAGTATGCACTCACTGATAAGTGGATATTAGCCCAGAAGCTTGGAATACCCAAGACACTGTTCACATATCACATGATGCCCAAGAAGGAGGAAGAACAAAGCATGGACACTTGGGTCTTTTGTAGAAAGGGGAACGAGATACCCACAGAAGAAATTACAGAGACAAAGTGTGGAGCAGAGTCTGAGGGAAAGACCATCCAGAGACTACCCCACTCAGGAATCCATCCCATATACAGTCACAAAACCCAGACACTACTATCGATGCCCACAAGTGCTTGCTGAATGGAGCCAGATATAGCTGTCTCCTGGGAGGCTCTGGTAGTGCATGTAAAATACAGAACAGGCAACTCTCAGACAGCCATTGAACTGAGCAGAGGGTCCCCAATGGAGGAGCTAGAGAAAGGACCCAAGGAGCTGAAGGGGTTTGCAGTGCCACAGGAGGAACAACAATATGAGTCACTCAGTTCAGAGCTCCCAGGGACAAAATCAACAACCAAAGGGTACACATGGAGTTAACCATGGCTAAAGACACATAGGTAGCATAGGATGGTCTTGTTAGATATCAAAGGGAGGAGAGGCCTTTGGTCCTGGAAAAAATTGATGACCTAGTGTAGAGGAAGACAAGAACAGTGAAGGGGTGAGGGTTTATTGGGGAAGGGCAAATGGCTGATGGGATTTTCAGGGAAGGGTGGAACCAGAAAAGGAGACAACATTTTGAATGTAAATAAAGAACATATCTAATAAAAATAATTCTAACATTTTCCTATTAAAATATCCCATATTCACAAGTGTTCATTTTTAGGAATCATGTCCTTTCAAATTGTTCAAAGCAAAACAGAAGCCAGGTCTAAAAAGATGTATGGATAAAGCATGTGTAATATGCATAATTCTTTGAGTTTGTTGTAATAGATTACATTGATGGATTTCTGTATATTGAACCATCCCTTCATCCCTGAGATAAAGCCTACTTTATCATTGTGAATGATCATTTTGAAACCATCCCTATATTAGTTAGTCCTTGTCTTTAAAGACACAAAATCTGATGCAGATTACATGTGTTAGGTTAACTTAAGTCTAAGTCATTCTCCTGGAAATACTACAGAAACATAAATGACAAAATGTGAAAGTCCTCTCAGTTATCATAAATACAGGATATCTTATAGTCAAATAATAACCTCATTTGGAAAGTTAGGACATTCTTTTAACTCTATCCAGTCAAGTTAAAGAACTGTAGAAAAAAAACTACAAATCTTTGAACAAAAAAAGAAGATATCAAAAGATGGAAATATCCGCCATGCTCCTATATGGGTAGTAGTCACATATTAAAAATGAACATTCTTCCCATAGCTATCTCCAAAATCAATGTAACACACATGGAAATTTCAATAAAGTCCTTTACAGATTTGAAAGGTCAATATTCAACTTTATATAGAAAATCTGTAAAATCCTGGACAACTAAAATTGTCCTGTGCAAAAAAAGGAACATCTGGAGATATCAGTAACTCTTACTTTAAAGTGTCCGACAGAATTATAAAAATTAAAACACCAGAGAAATGGAACAAAACAATAAAGGTTAATAAACAGAATCAAGTAAAAATACAGAAACAAGTCCACTTACTTATGGACACCTAGTTTTTTGATAAAGAAATCAGAAATACTCAATAAAATAACAAAAACATCAACAAATGGTGCTGGTCTACCTAAATGTTTATATAGAGAGGAATACAAATAAATCCATGTCCATTCCCATGAACAATATTCAAGGCCAAATGGATCACAGACCTCAATGTTAATCCAGATAATCTTGAACCTAAAGGAAAGAATGTGGGGAATAAGTTAGAATTCAATGGCACAGGAGATACCATCCTGAAGACAACATCAGTAGCTAAGCGCCACAATCAATTAATGGAAATTAAGGAAACAGAGAATGTTCTGTAAGGCAAAGACCATCTATAAGAAAACAGATGCCTTGAAAAATGGTAAAATGATGCCAGCCTGGTCTACAGAGTGAGTTCCAGGACAGCCAGGGCTACACAGAGAAACAAGGTTTCGAAAAACACCAAAAAAAAGTCCCAAAGTGGATGAACAGGCTTTCTTTTGTCTTATTCCATTTGTTTGCTTTTCCTTCATTTCACTTTGTTTTTCTTCTTTATTATGTATAGGTTGTGTATGTTTTGTAATTAGATAAAGAAATACAATCCAGCTGGGAAAAATTTGGGGAAGTGTTGAGGAAGGGAAATCAGTATTCAGAATATATTGCAGGAACAATGTATTTTCAGTGAAAATCGAAAAAATGAAAAAACTAATAAATATTTCTGATAATAACTTTGTTGTGTAAGTATCCCATATGCACAAGTGCCCATATTTTTTTGTTTTTGTTTTTGTTTTTCGAGACAGGTTTTCTCTATGTAGCCCTGGCTGTCCTGGAACTCACTTTGTAGACCAGGCTGGCCTTGAACTCAGAAATCTGCCTGCCTCTGCCTCCCAAGTGCTGGGATTAAAGGCATGTGCCACCACCGCCAGAGCCCAAGTGCCCATATTTTTAAGTCCCATGTTTTTGTTTAAATTGTTCAAAGTAAACCAGAAGCCAGGTCTGAAAATATGTAAGTATAAAGCATATGTCTGGATCAGACTTCGGGGAGTGTAAGCACAGCTTATTATAGGTATGGTATATTTCAACACAGTCGAAGTTGGAAAAAGATCTCCAGGCAAAAATAATTTCCATAATCATTCCAAATCCAATTTCACAATAAAGCTTAAGATAAGGTTATATAAACCCTGTTTCATAAAGTTCTTAGAAGCATGAGGTTGCTTTATTTTTAATTTTTTATTTTTTGCTAAAGTACAGAATCTAGTTTGCTCTCTTACCAACAGCATACAGATCAGTAGGCCATAACTATGTGGCAACTCCCCTTAAGGATTGCTAGTATTCTAATGATGGAAGGGTCTTGAATAACAATTCTGGATAATTAGGGTGCATTCTGTCCCTTTGGTAGCAAGATGATCAAGAGGTTGCTAAGTACCTTCATTATCAGCTTTCTGGATGGGGTGCAGGTATTTGATTTTGTCTCCTTACTTGAGGAGACAGCCCTGTGTGACTATAATTTCTGGTTCTCTTAGTGCTTCTCTGTGAGTAAAAGGTCCTTATGTCTTTTAGAATTTTTATGTCAATGTCACCAATAATATTGATAAATATTTGTTGCCATGTGCCAATGAAAGAAACACTTCAAAATAAAGTCATTGTGGAGAACTTGAGGGGTGGTGCAGAGAGCTGTGTTTCTTGACTCTATGGAGTATGCATTGTTCTCAGTTACTCCTTTGAAAACTAAGAAACCATCTCCTATGTTAGTCCTTGTCTTTAAAGACTCAAAATCTGAACCAGGTTATTGGTGTTAGTTCCTAATATCCATGTCTTTCTACTGGAAGTGCTACAGGAACATAAATGATAAAATTTGAAGGTCCTCTCAGTCATCATGAAGACAGATTATCTTACATTCGAGTAATCCCCTCAATTGTAAAATTAGAACTTTCTTTTAACTCTAGCCAAGCATGTGAAACACCTGAATAACAAAAACTACAAGTTCTTGAACAAAAAAAAAAGAAGATATTGAAAGATGGAAACACCAACAATGCTCCTGGTTCGGTAAGGTTAACATAGTAAAAATGATCATCTACAGAGTCCGTGAAACACACCTCAAAATTTCAATAAAATTCCTTACAGATCTTGAAAGGACAATGCCTGACTTCATATAGAAAATCTATAAAATCCTGGACAACTAAGTGCTGTGGGCAATGACAGAACTACTGGAGATATTAGCAACCCATATTTCAAAATGTACTACAGAGCTATAGTAAGAAAAAAAGCACAGTAATGGAATAAAACAAGAAAGGTTAATACACAGAATCAAATAAAAATTTCAGACATAAACTCACACATTTATGGAAACCAAGATTTAATGAAGAAATCAGAACTACACAGTGAAAGAACAAAAGCATCAAAAAATGGTGACGGTCTAACTAAATGTTTATATATAGAAGAATGCAAATAGGTCCATGTCTGTTCCCATGCACAATCCTCAAGACCATCTGGATCACAGACCTCAATATTAAACCAGATATCTTCAGCCTACAGGGTAGAATATGAGGAATAGCTTAGAACTAAGATAACCTCTCGAACATAAAAATAAATAAATAAATAAATAAATAAATAAATAAAATAAATAAATAAATATATAAATAAATAAAAAATAATCTAAAAAATGTCTGGAGGTAATAATTACTATTCCTTAATATCTCTTAACATCAATGGACTCAATTCCCCAATAAATAGACATAGATTAACAGACTGGATACGGAAACTGGACCCTACATTTTGCTGCATACAGGAAACACTTCTCAGTGTTAAAGATAAACACTGCCTAAGAGTAAAAGTCTGGAAGACAATTTTACAAGCAAATGGTCTCAGGAAACAAGCTGGAGTAGCCATTCTAATATCAGATAAAATAGACTTCCAACCTAAAGTCATCAAAAGAGACTCAGAAGGTCACTTCTTGCTGGCCAAAGGGAAAATCCACCAAGAAGAGCTCTCAATACTGAACATCTATGCTCCAAATGGAAGGGCACCCTCATTCATAAAAGAAACCTTACTAAAGCTTAAAGCACACATTACATCTAACACAATAATTGTGGGTGACTTCAACACTCCACTCTCCTCAATGGACCGATCAGGAAAGCAGAAACTAAACAGGGACACAGTGAAACTAATTGAAACTGGACCAATTGGATTTAACAGATATATAGAGAACATTTCATCCTAAAGCTAAAGAATATACCTTTTTCTCAGCACCACATGGTACCTTCTCCAAAATTGATCATATAATTTGTCACAAGACAGATGTCAACAAATACAAGAAGATCAAGCTAATCCCATGCCTCCTATCAGATCACCATGGAGTAAGAGTGCTCTTCAATAGCAACAAAAACAACAGAAAGCCCACATACACATGGAAACTGAACAATACTCTACTCAATGACACCTTGGTCAAGGAAGAAATAAAAAAAGAAATCAAAGACTTTTTAGAATTCAATGAAAATAAAGGTACAACCTACCCATATCTATGGGACACAATGAAAGCAGTGCTAAGAGGAAAACTCATAGCTCTAAGTGAATCCAAAAAGAAACTGGAGAGAGCATACACTAGCAACTTAACGCCACACATTAAAGCCCTGGAAGAAAAAGAAGTTAATTCACCCAGGAGGAGTAGAAGATAAGAAATCATCAAACTCAGGGCTGAAATCAATCAAGTAGAAACAAAGAGAACCATACAAAGAATCAACAAGACCAGGAGCTGATTCTTTGAGAAAATCAACAAGATAGATAAACCCTTAGCCAGACTAACCAAAGGACACAGAGACAGTATACAAATTAACAAAATTAGAAATGAAAAGGGAGACATAACAACAGAAACTGAGGAAATTCAAAAGATCATCAGTTCCTACTACAAAGGTCTATACTCAAGAAACTGGAGAATCTGGAGGAAATGGACAATTTCCTAGACAGATACCAAATAGCAAAATTAAATCAGCATCAGATAGATCAGCTAAATAGTCCCATAACCCCTAAAGAAATAGAAGGGGTTATAGAAAGCCTCCCAACCAAAAAAAGTACAGGGCCAGATGGTTTTAGTGCAGAATTCTACCAGACCTTCAAAGAAGACTTAACACCAATACTCTTCAAACTATTCCACAAAATAGAGTCAGAAGGAATACTGCCCAACTCATTCTTTGAAGCCACAATTATGCTAATACCTAAACCACAAAAAGATCCAACAAAGAAAGAGAACTACAGGGCAATTTCTCTTATGAATATCGATGCAAAAATACTAAATAAAATTCTTGCCAACCAAATCCAAGAGCACATCAAAACCATGATCAAGTAGGCTTCATCCCAGGGATGCAGGGATGGTTCAATATACCATCAGTGTAATCCACTACATAAACAAACTAAAAGAAAAAAACCACATGGTCATCTCATTAGATGCTGAAAAAGCATTCGACAAAATTCAACATCCTTTCATGCTAAAAGTCTTGGAAAGAGCAGGAATTCAAGGCCCATACCTAAACATAGTAAAAGCAATCTACAGCAAACCAGTAGCCAACATCAAAATAAATGGAGAAACTTGAAACAATCCCACTAAAATCAGGGACTAGACAAGGCTGCCCTCTCTCTCCATATCTTTTCAATATAGTACTTGAAGTTCTAGCGAGAGCAATTAGACAACATAAGGAAGTCAAAGGGATAAAAATTGGAAAGGAAGAAGTCAAACTATCATTATTTGCAGAGGGTATGATAGTTTACTTAAGCAACCCAAAAAACTCCACCAGAGAACTTCTACAGCTGATAAACAACTTCAGCAAAGTGGCTGGTTATAAAATTAACTCAAGCAAATCAGTAGCCTTCTTGTACTCAAAGAACAAGCAGGCTGAGAAAGAAGTTAGGGAAATAACACCCTTCACAATAGCCACAAACAACATAAAGTACCTTGGTATATCTCTAACCAAACAAGCGAAAGACCTGTATGATAGGAACTTCAAGTCCTTGACGAAAGAAATCAAAGAAGACCTCAGAAGATGGACAAATATTTCTTGCTCCTAGATTGGCAGGATCAATATAGTAAAAATGGCCATCTTGCCAAAAGCAATCTACAGATTCAATGCAATCCCCATCAAAATCCCAACTCAATTCTTCATAGATCTAGAAAGATCAATTTTCAAATTCATATGGAGCATCAAAAAACCCAGGATAGCTAAAACTATTCTCAACAATAAAAGGACTTCTGGGGGAATCAATATCCCAGACCTTAAGCAGTACTACAGAGCAATTGTGTTAAAAACTACATTTCATAGCCACTATGGAGCACACATTTATTTTAAAATTACCATTACAAGTAAGTACCATTTGTTAATATTGCACAAATGTATTTTATTCATAACCTATGGAATTTTTTGAAACATGATTTGTATATCCAGTTAAAAGAATGCTATAAAGTTTCAAACATGTGGTATCAAACATAAATTATAATTATTACCATCAACAGCATATGCAAATCTATCTGTAAATTCTTTCACTGACAGGAGGATTTCTTCAGATGGAAAATCTGATTTTGTCTTGGAAGTGCAGTTCTTTATTTTTCTTTTTTCTTTGGAATATATTATTCATTTACATTTTAAATGTTATTAATTTTCCCAGTTTACCCCTTCCCTGATATCCCAGAACCCTCTTGCTACATGAGGATGCCCCTCCACCCAACCCACTCCTACCTACAGTCTCAGGATTTCCCCATGTGGAACATTTATTCAGCCTTCATAGAACCCAGGACATCTTCTCCCACTAATGCCTGACAAGGTATTCCTCTGCCACAAATGTGTTTGGAATCATGTGTACCCCTTGGCTGATAGCTTAGTTTCTGAGAGACTTGGTTGACCTGGTTGGCAAACATCATCGTTTTATTTTTCCCATGAGGCTGGAAAACCCTTTAGCACCTTCAGTCCTCCCTCCAACCCCTCAACTTGGGACCCTGCACTCAGCCCAATGTTTGTCTGCTATCATCTGCCTCTGTACCTGTAAATCTCTGGCAGGACCCCTCAGGCGGGAGCTATATCAAGCTCCTTTCAGCAATCACTTCTTAGCATCCACAATAGTGTTGGGGTTTCGTGACTGTTTATAGGATAAATCTTCACATAGGACAGTCTCTGGATGGCATTTCCTTCAGTCTCTGGTCCACACATTTTTTTTCTGAATCTTCTCCCATTGGTATTTTGATCAATACCTTCTAAGAAGGACTTAATTGTCTCTATTTTGGTCTTCCTTCTTCTTGAGTGTCATGTGGTCTATGAGTTCATAACATGGGTATTCTTTTGTGATTAAGTTACCTCACTCAGGATGATATTTTCTAGTACCATCCATTTACCTAAGAATTTTTCATTGTTTTTAATACCTGAGTAGTACTTTATTGTGTAAATTTAAGACATTTTCTGTATCCATTCCTCTGTTGAAGGACATCTGGGTTCTTTCCAGCTTCAGGCTATTATAAATTAGGCTGCTATGAACATAGTGGAGTGTGTGCCCTTATTACATGTTGGAGCATCTTCTAGGTAGATGCCCAGAAGTGGTATAACTGGGTCCTCAGGTAGTGCTACATCTTAAGGGAGTATACTTCTTGAAGTCCAAATCAAAGGGCTGAGCCCATGCAGCTCTTCTGTGCAAGTGTTAATCACCTGATTCGATAGTGTCCTCAAGTTCCTCAAGTGAAGACCCCAGGTCAAGAAAAGGAGTGTAGGAGAAGCTGGGCAATTTGCATTTTCTGGCCTTCATTACATTTTATTTTTCTCATTCTTTTTCTGTGCATTATAAATCAATTTTAAATCAAATTTTAATTACAATTTTTTTGTGACTCTTGATAAAAGACATGAAGAAAGTAACTTAATTAAAGACTAATTTGTCGATGTACAGAATACTCAAGGTAAAGAAATGATGTCCTCATCCAACACCATATCACAGCCCCTCACATATGAATTTTCACAACGTTTTCCAAAATGTCATAAATTCAATGGCTGTCATAACTGTTAATAATTTTAAGGACCTCACCTGAGTTTAGTTTCATTCCTTTCATCTTATCCTCCCCCATTTATGCCTTGTAGGATATTCCTTGAAATCTTATCTTACCTATACTCATCACAAGGCCATAGCCAACTTAGTATGTATTGACCCTCCTGCTCTTATTTGGAGCAAAGGCACTAGAGGTTACTGTATTAAAGCCCCATTTCAAGGGTCCAGAAGCCCTGTGATAATTCTTCCCCAAGTTTGTCTCTGTGAACCTGGAACCAGAAGAACTCACCTTGGAGATAGGGGGCAAGTCTTAAGAGGAGAATGATCTGATTCAGCACTCTGCTCAGTGAACTGGGCCCCATTTCCTCACTGGGTGTGACAGGAACTGCTAAAGCATCTTTTGTCCATAAAAAACATGTTCCCAGAGACTTCCAAGGCAAGCTTGAGCAGGAAATGGCCTCTGTTGCAGAAAGCCTTGTGTCCCTTCAGTTTGCCCTGGCCTTGGACACCTTGCAGAACAAGGTGGCAATTGCATATTGCTGGAAAAGGATATTGCTTCTGTATTAGTGAATCTGGTCTGGTAGAACAAGGTCTACGAATGCCCAAAGAGCTCTGAGAGAACCTCTGAGTAGTCTGTGCTCCAAACTCTCCTACCCCTTGGTACTCTAAATCTTTGATAGCTTGCTTTCCTCTCCTCCTTGGCCCCATACTAATCATTGGAGCCTTGCTTCATTTGGCACCATGCCTCATCCAATTTTCTAAATCACTATATTAATAGCATTGCAAAGATCACTACTATTCAGATCTTGGTTCAATACCAAACTGTTCTCAACATAGGAGACAGTTATTATGGTAACACCTCCTCTTTATAAAAAAAGAAAATAGAGATTTGTGGGGCAGTGGACTTGATAGAGTTTCCTTGCCAGGAAAGTTGATTTAGTTGGAAGCCCTGGAACCACGCACATATCAGAGCATGGTAGGAGCTTCACTTTCCTAGATATCAGATCATGGTAGGAACTTCTTAGATATCAGGTCATGGATGGGCAGTGCCTAAAACCCCTCCACTTGCAGATGAAACATCCTTAACATCTTAGACAAAGTCAATAGTAAGCAAGCTTCTGCTGTCTGACCCCCAACCCAACTCAAAATATATAATATCCTATCCAGAAGGAATAAGTGTGTGAGAATTACTTTTTTAGGGATTGTCTGGGAGCTTCTGTCATATAAGAAAAGTAACAAATTTCATGGCAGAGAACACTCTCCCAAAGCTTTCATCCCTGAGAACTGCCTGGGTCCATACTTATCACTTCCTGTCTGGTAACCCTGACCTCAGTTCATAGCTGTAGTATCTGTCTTGGTAGTTGAGTCTCAAGCTGTCTCTGGTGGTACAAGAGTGGCAGATGCACTCTCCCTGTTCAAGCCCGTTTGCCTGCCACATAGCAATGTCTCGAAAGAAGTGTTCATTGATCAAACCCCCTATTTTCTTTTTGTGAACACTCCCTCAGGGTCAGAAGCCCTACAATTCTTCTCAACTGACCTCAGCATGTAGTGTTCTGTATACAGACAAGCAGGTATGAGAATCCATCAATCTGGTGTTATGTCTAAGGTTTATATATCACATCTATTCTGGTTTCCAGATTTACTTGTAGAACATTTCATTATCTGATTAAGAACCAACACCAAGGTTGTATTTGAAATTTTAGCTTACAGTGAAGAATCCAGAGATTAATGATAATTACTCTTTAGGGATTCACTTTCATTACTTCCTTACCAAACTCAAATACTAAGGGTTGGATTACATTTCATATCATGACATTAGATCTTGACCCTAATAGCAGAGTTTACATGTCATGTACATGTAGGTCTGGTTGGTGCTCTACTCTGTGCATATCTTTGATCCCATTTTTCATACCATTAAGATGTAACATGCTTTCCTAACCTAAAATACAGTACCATCATTTCCAATTAAATTGATCAACAATTACTGAAGGATGAATTAATGATCCTATTTTATTTAAAAATTATTTCCACCACAGAGCTCTTTCCTTCACACATCACTTTGAAAAACAAGGAGACGAGTCATGCCTATAGCACTAATTGGAAATACATTAAATAAACTATCAAATTGAGTATACCTGAGGTATGGACTTTTGAACATTATGAAGACTTTCAGTGAAATTTTGTGTAAGTGATCTGCTCCAAATGTTCCACGATAGTTTATAATTTTTAAAACCTCACTGACAGGATACTTAATATCTATATTTGTATTCATTGTTAGAATAAATTTATGGAATTCATAAAAACCTTTAATTTTTATACCACACAGTCCCCACTTGTCCTCACAATTTTAATCTCACACACAGAAGTACCGCATGCAAATCTGATAAATTCAGGAAATGTATCTACATCCACTACATCTCATAATAAAGATATAAATTAAAATCATACATTTATGCACTCCATGAATAAAGCATATAGAATGCAACATTTATGTTCCTGGTTAGATATTATATCATTTCTCAAAAGTATCTGTTGTCTCTGTTTTCCATATTCAGGACCATCAGTCCTTCTATCTCTGGTCCTCTGGCCTCCTCTTCTAAACTTTGCAACTTAGCCAAGTTCCCATACAATTCCATTATATGCTGCTTCTTGTGGACCCTCCTACAGCCTGATTTTAATTAGGACATTTGTGATGATATATGAATCTCATGGAAAGAATTAAGACATTATCAAATACTCTTTTTCCATGTCATATAATACAATCATAGATGAAATTCCCCTGTAATTTTGATAATCCTGTAGGAGGAACCAAGGATTAATGCAGGACTTATTGCCCATTCTATCCTAAAGGTTTCAGGATCTCAGCTGGACTGAGATCTTTTTTACAATATTACTACAATGTTGTAGTAAGATCTTATTTTGTGAATTATACATTCTTAATATCTTTATCTTTCAAAAGTATTTAAATATAATCACATTTTATTCATAAAAATGAGTGTGCTTTTGATGTAGCTCTCCCCGGAAAATAAGCCAAAGACTCACTAGACCAAATGCACAAATGAACTCATTTAGAGAGATTAAAAACCTTGTCCAAACAATGGAGGGAATATATATATTTACAGTATTATAGTACAGTATAAGATATGCCAACAAATAAATGCTTATGCAGCAAAGAAAAATCAGGGCAAAAGACCTAGAAGTGAACGAGAGTACATTAAGAGATTTATGAAAGCTAAAGCAGGAAAATACAGTTACAAATACCTCCTAGTGTTTATTGATACTTTCTCTAGTTGGGTTGAGACTTTCCCTAGCAAATGGGAAATAGCTGCCATGATTAAAATAAATTTTCCTGAGTCACAGGGTGTCCAAGGTAATTAGATCAGACAACAGTGTTGGTTTTGTTTCTAAGATAAGTCAGGAATTGACAAAGATATTGGGGACTAATTGGAAACATTATTAGACATACTGTCCCCAGAGCTGAAGAGAGGTAGAAAAAATTGACAAAACCCTATAAGAGACCTTAACTAAATTGACCTTGGAGACTGGCTCAGGCAGGGTGGTGCCTCTCCCCTTGTTTCTCAACAGCCCCTGCCATTTTAACCTGACCCCCCCTTGAGATCTTCTTTGATGCCCCAACTCCTTTGGTATCCACTGGGTCCTTCCAGGAGATCTCCCACGAAATTTAGCTCAAACTGTTTGTCTTAAATGTTCCAGACATGCCACAGACTCTTCACTATTTCCAGACTGATGACTGGATCTGTATAAGAACATAGTGGAAGTCCTGGTGGCTGCCCTGGACATCTCTAGTCCCAACAAAGGGGAGACACTGAGTGCTGTAACAGGTTTAGTAATGGGCACATAGGATGGGGGAAAGGAACAAGAGTTTAAGGGTACCATCAGACAGTCATGATCAAGGTCAAGTGATCTTGAGTTTGAGCAGATTGTCTATCTTCCTAATTGTCTAGCAGTGGTCTGGAGAGCAGGGCATTCACAGGTTTCACATGGGAAGCAGATACCCAGGCTGTAGTACTATCCCCCTTGAGGTCTGTGGAAGTGGCTAACAGTGTCAGGAAGGGTCTCTTTCATGAGGGTTTCAGCAACTGTTTCTGAAGGGACAGAGAAATGCTACCCAAATATATATACAATTGATGATGTAGCCACAGGTAAAGATAGACCCATTGAACTCTGGGTATATATGGTGGCCTCACTACTATCTGCTGTCACCTGAGTATTTTGATCTTACCCATTCTGATTGGTGTGAAGTGGAAACTCTGGGTTGCTTTGATTTACATTTCTGTGGTGTCTAAGGATGTTGAACATTTCTTTAGGTGCTTCTAAGCCATTTAGCATTCCTCAATTGAGAATCCTTTGTTTAGCTGTGTACCGTATTTTTTAATAGAGTTATTTGTTTCTCTAGAGTCTAATTTCTTGAGTTCTTTGTGTACATCGGATATTAGCCCTCTATTGGACTAGGATTGGGAAAGATATTTTTCCAAGCTGTTGCTTGCTGTTTTGTCCTATTGACAGTCTTCTCTGCCTTATAGAAGCTTTGCAATTTTATGAGGTCCATTTGCCAATTATTTTTTTTTTTGGTTTATTGTTTGTTTGCTTGCTTTGTTTTGTTTTTTAGAGACAGGGTTTCTCTGTGTAGCCCTGGCTGTCCTGGAACTCACTCTGTACATCAGGCTGGCCACAAACTCAGAAATCCGCCTGCCTCTGCCTCCCAAGTGCTGGGATTAAAGGCGTGCAGAGGATAAGCTATCGTTGTTCTGTTCAGGAAAATTTCCCCTGTGCCCGTGAGGCTTTTCCCCTTTTTCTTTTCTATTAGTTTCAGTGTATATGGTTTTATGTGCAGGTCCTTGATACACCTGAACTTGAGCTTTCTACAAGGAGATAAGAGTGGATCAATTTGCATTCTTCTGCATGATAACTGCCAGTTGAACAAGCACCATCTATTGAAAATGCTATCTTTTTTTGTACTGTATGGTTTTACCTCCTTTGTCAAAGATGAAGTGACCATAGGTGTGTGCGTTCATTTATGGGTCTTCAATTATATTCCATTGATCTACCTACCTGTCACTGTACCAGTACTATGCAGTTTTTATCACTATTGCTATGTAATACTTCTTGATGTCCAGGATGTTGATTCCAACAGAATTTCTTTCATTGATGAGAATAGTTTTCACTCTCCTGGGTTTTTTATTATTCCAGATGACTTTGAGAATTGCTTTGGCAACAGGCCTATAGATTGTGATGCTCACTGTCACCTATTTGATGTCACAGGTCTCAGTACTAACAACCCCAGAGCTGAATGCAGCAGCAGAGCTAAAGACACTGTTGTGGGTAAATTATCTGCATTTCAGTTTTACCAGGCAGTTATGTATCCTGAATTCACATATCACTGAGCGAAGTCATAATGCCATATTTTCTGATATTGTGGTCTTTGACTAACAGTAACCATATGCATCTAAAATTCTCATCATTTCAATATTCTCAGGAATTTGTTCTGACAGCTGCAGGACAACAGTTGTGATGGTAAAGCTATGCCAGTAGTGACATAGGTCACTCAAGCCAAAGTTCTCAGGACAAAGGGGCCTTTCCCCCCTGGAGTGACAAATGGTGGGGGAGGAGAATAACAGACAAAAACAGGAAATAAAAGATGAGGGAGAAGGGGAAGGGAACAATGGAGAGGAAAGATTTCTCCTGGGGTCAAAGGAAGGCCTTTTCTGGATAGGGAGGAGATATCCCCATTTTTTGTTTACATTGCCAAGGTCCCTGTTATGTCTCTGCAAGTTTAGGGTCATCCACTCCCACTGAGACCAGACAAGGCTTAGGGGAATGGATTCCACAGACAGACAGTAGTTTCACTACAGGCCCTACTTCAGTTATTGGAGGACACCCAAAAAGATTGAGCTGCACATGTACTACATATGTGCTGGGGGCCTAAATTCAGTTCAGTGTGCTTTTTGGTGGGTGGCTTAGTCTCTGAGAGTACCTGAAATTATAGAGTGAGTCTCATGGTAGGTCTCTAAGACTCAGATCTTCTAATTGGCCCTTTTAATTTTACCTACTCAGAATTTTCACTAATTGTGGATTCTTGAAACTGCAAGCCTATTACTGCTCTAAGTTCAAAACTGTTTCATCTTCTGAAGTTCAGTCAGGTCCTGAGCATTTTAATTATTTATTTTAGCGTTCCCAGTCCTATGTACAATTATTATTTAACTCTTTTTACTTTGTCTATTAAATAATGTAGGGTGAGTGTTTCACCTTCTAAATGCAGGTGCTCTGCCCCAGGTGTATCCTGATGAAGAGAGGAAAAAGGCTGTTATCTCCTATCATTACCTTTTTGGAACCAGGAACTGCAACTTCCACCAAGAAGTAGCCTGGATTTGAGAGTTACATTAAAGTAATATTGGCACAACTTAAAATCTCTGATGCATAAATCATTATCCCCACGTAAACTCGATCCACTTCTCTTTTCTTATGAGTCCCATGAACTCTGAAGTTACAGGGATAAATTATTTCTAAAACCAGACTCTAACTTCAGTGTAAGCCATGACAAACCTACCTGCATGGGAGCACATGACCAGAAGGTGTCACAATGAGGCCAAGAATGCCCATAGAGAAATGAGGAGGTTGTGGAGGGGACTCTGTATCTTCTGTGGTTTCCTTTTTAAAGTGTACAAACTGATCTGTCCTTCTGTGATTGACATGTGATGTCTCCATGCTCAAACACTGTAAAGATTTTTTAGAAACACTTCATGGAAGGTCTCAGGTTCTTAGCATAGTGCTAAAAGCTTATGTGCCTGTGACCAAATTGCACCCTGAAATCCCTGTTATCAGAACATCAGAAAGGACCTACAAGAGACCCAGATGAGTTCACTGACTTTGACTTTTTCCTCCTTGAATCAGGGAGGAAGGAGAGGCTGAAAGACTGCATGCTGCTCTCTAATTATTTTCCAGACATTTGTTTACAATGCTGTTCAAATTGTCTCAATTTGACAATGTGGGACATTTACAGAATGGGTAGAGGGGACTCCACATGTTAGGAAGGGAGTAACCTGCTGTTCACACTAGGATGTCCAGGCTCTTAAGGATTTTCTTATTTCTTATCTTAATAAATAAATAGGCATAATTAATAAATATATTAGTTCCATAAAAAACAAGAAAAGAAATTCTATTTTCATTGAACTTTTCTTACTGTAAAACAAACTCTCAGTAGCTATATTTACCAGGAAAACACACACACACACACACACACACACACACACACACACACAAATTAACATAGTGAACATTACCTCATTGAAGACATTGAAATGGCTGAGTAATAAATATGTCTTCTGGCAAGCTTAGCAAGATCAGATAAATCTCTTGGAATTCAATCATTCAAGTCGTCCTCTGGGGTTAATATATCCAGATTTGTGAATTATAGACTCTTTTTATTTTCTATATTCTTTGCATACATTTCAAATGATTTTCCCTTTCCCAGTTCCCCCCTCCCCATAAGTCCCATTAGCCCTTGTCACTCTGACTGTTCTCCAATCAACCCTCTTCTTCCTCTCTGTCCTGGTACTCCCCTACATTGCTGGATCAAGCCTTTTCAGGACCAGGGACCTCTACTTCCTTCTTCTTTGGAATCATTTGATATGCAAATTGTCTTGGGTATTCAGAGGTTTTGAACTAATATTCACTTATCAGTGACTGCTTTCCCTGTGTGTTCTTTCGTGATTGGGTTACATTCTTAGGATGATATTTTCCAGTTCTAACCATTTGCCTGAGAACTTCATGAATTCATTGTTTTTAATAGATGAGTAGTATTCTGTTGTGTAAATATACCACGTTTTCTGTATCCATCCCTCCATTGAGGGACATCTGGGTTCTTTCCAGCTTCTTGCTATTACAAATAAGGCTACTATGAACATGGTGGAGCATGTGTCCTGATTGCATGCTGGGGAATCCTCTGGGTATATGCCTAGGAGTGATATAGCAGAGTCCTCCAGAAATGTTATGCCAAGTTTTCTGAGGAACCACCAAACTGATTTCCAGAGTGGTTGTACCAACTTGCATTCCCACCAGCAGTGGAGGAGTGTTCCTTTTATTCCACATCTTTGCCAACACATGTTGTCTCCTGAGATTTTAACCTTAGCCGTTCTGACTGGTGTGAGGTGAAATCTCAGGGTTGTTTTGATTTGCATTTCCCTTATCACTAATGTTGCTGAACATTTCTTAAGGTGCTTCTCAGCCATTTGATGTTCTTCTGGTGAAAATTCTTTGTTTAGCTCTGTACCCCATTTTTAATAGGGTTATTTGGCTCTCCGTAGTCTAACTTCTTGAGTTCTCTGTATATATTGAATTTTGCCCTCTGTCGGATATAGGGTTGGTGAAGATCTTTTCCCAATTGGTTGCTATTTTGTCCTTTTTACAGTGTCCTTTGCCTTACACAAACTTTGTAATTTTATGAGGTTCTATTTTTCAGTTCTAGCCACAAACAATAAAAAGTATCTTGGTGTGACTCTAACCAAACAAGTGAAAGATCTGTATGATAAGAAATTCAAGTCTCTGTAGAAGGAAATCGAAGAAGACCTCAGTAAATGGGAACATCTTCCATGGTCATGGATTGGCAGGATTAATATAGTAAAAATGGTCATCTTCCTAAAGCAATATACAGATTCAATGCAATCCCCATCAAAATCCCAACTCAGTTCTTCATAGATTTAGAGCAATTCTCAAATTCATATGGAATAACAAAAAAAAAAAAAAAAAAAAAAAAAACAGGATAGCTAAAACTATTCTCAACAGCAAAAGAACTTCAGAGAGAATCAGTATCTCGAACCTCAAGCAGTACTACAGAGCAATAGTGTTAAAAACTGCATGGTACAGTGACAGGCAGGTAGATCAATGGAATAGGATTGAAGACCGAGAAATGAATCCACACACCTATGGTCACTTGATCTTTGACAAAGGAGCTAAAACTATCCAGTGGATAAAAGATATCATTTTCAACAAATGGTGCTGGTTCAACTGAAGGTCAGCTTGTAGAAGAATGTGAATTGATCCATTCTTATCTCCTTGTACTAAGCTCAACTCCAGGTGGATCAAGGACCTCCACATAAAACCAGACACACTGAAACTAATAGAAAAGAAACTAGGGAAGACCCTTGAGGACATGGGTACAGGGGTAAAGTTCCTGAACAGAACATATATGTGCTTTTATTGCCACAAAAATAATATAATAAAACCATATTAAAACATGGATGGGGAGGAACCTTGGGGGCTCACACCAAGCTGATGTGCAAAATATATTTACTTGTTGGGGGAAGATTTCTGGAGATTCACTATTTACTAGTGATGACTCTGTCTATGTGTATATAGATAGTACATTTACTTTTAGTTATTGTAGTGAGTTTTGAAGTATAAAACCTGTTGGAAAGAGAAATATTAATTACACATATCTTAGATAAAATTCTAATATCTCAAAAATTCACCGTTGGGGGAATTTTACATCATTTTCATCATCATTACAACAACCATCTCTTGAGCAATCTGGGGACACTGGGCCAAAGTGGAGCAACAGGCTCAGGCCAAAAATCTATTAAGAGCTTAGTCCCTGAAGTTACATGCAAAGCATCTGCTCAGATCTCAGAGAAGGTATATGTAACAAATTTCAGTAGAGAATTAGGACTTGGAACTGAGCATTATGCTGCCTGACCCATGTGCCTTTTCAGTCCTTCCTCTCCAGTTCTTAAACTGGACTAGGTTCTTATATAAGAAGTCCCCTGCTCATGAATATGCAAATTCACTGAATGTATGGCAGTAAATATAGGGATGTCCACACCCCGAAAACTACCTATGATCAGTATCCTCTCTACAGTCCAAAAACAAGCTGACTATAACTATGGAATACAGCTGGGTCTTTTTCTTCCTCCTGTCAGTAATTGCAGGTAAGGGGCTCACAAGTTCCAAATATTGAGAGGATATAGGGCCTGAGATGACCAGACATCCACTCTGTCTTTCCCTCTACAGGTGTCCACTCCCAGGTTCTTCTACAGCAGTCTGGGTCTGAGCTGGTGAGGCCTGGGGCCTCAGTGAAGATGTCCTGCAAGGCTTCTGGCTACACATTTGCCAGTTACAACATTCTCTGGGTAAAGCAGAGTACTGGACAGGGCCTAGAATTGATTGGAGCTATTTATCCTGGAAATGGTGATACTTCCTACAATCAGAAGTTCAAGGGCAAGGCCACAGTTACTGCAGACACATCCTCCAGCACAGCCTACATGCAACTCAGCAGCCTGACATCTGAAGACTCTGCGGTCTATTACTGTACAAGACACAGTGTTGTAACCACAACCTGAGTGTGTCAGAAATCCTGGAGGAGCAGGAAGCTGCCCTGAGACTGAGAAGAAAGAAAAAATTAACCTGTAGATTTGCTAAGAAATAATAACTTTCTATACTATAGAATGTAGTTTATTTAGGGCATGGAGAAGGGAGTTGTGGGGATAGTAAAGACAGAGAAAGTCAGATAGAGAAGGCAACAACTGCCCTTATCTCTCTTGTTTACACACCTTATTACAAATGGGAAGAGCTAGAAGTGGATCCAACTGCCACTAGGAAAGCAAATGAGTTTGAGAACATCATTCATGATAATGTAGAAACAATGTAAGTTCATATGCTGAGATATCAGTCATCTTCTTCAAATAAACAAAAGCCATTTCTCCCTGCATTTGAGCCCTGCAAGCACACTAGTTGCAGGTGTATGTTACTACTCAAGTCAAACTGGGCAACTTCAGAGTACTGGATGGGAAATCTAGCTGCAGGTGAGTTCAGGACCAGCAGGGGGCAAAATGGGTCCAAGAATCCCCAGCATAGAAATGCTGGTTGGTATTGGGGGTTGCGTGGTTGGAGAATTGTGTCCTCTGTGGTTTCCTTTCTTAACGTACATATACCTATTGTGATTGATATGTAACATTTCCATGCTCAAACACTGTAAAGATTCTCTGTTAAACACTTAAAAGATTTATAATTTCTTGTTTTTTTAACATATATAAATTTGGATTTCTCAGATCTTTCAGACACTGGGCCACATTCCAGGCCACATACAGGAATTGGTCTGAGGCACCTGGACACTGTAAAGTACTGCCTGGTCTAGCCTCAGAGGGAGAAGATGCACCTAACACTCTAGATACTTGTAGTACCTGGGTAGAGAAGCTTGGTGGTGAGGAGTGGGCATCTTCTTGAAGACAGGGGTAAAAGAAGCCTGGGATGAGGAATTGTGAGAAGGTGGACCAGGAGGGGGACATTGAATTAACTGTAAAAAATATAGAAGTAATAAAAAATAAATATTACAATTTATGCAATGTATTCTGATAACTGATATTCTTTCCAAAGTTTGCCTTAACCTTCAACAGTCACCCAACTACACACCCTTTTAGTTTTTCTGTAGAAAGAAACAGATGAAAAATGGTTAAGCAAACTAAGGTAGAAGAAACACACACACACACACACACACACACACACACACACACATACACACACACACCGTGCCTCACTGTTGTGTAATTACAACTGTTTTCTAATAGGATGTATGTCCTGCTTCATAGGAAAGACTACATCCCAGGTAAACATAGCCAAAAGCCCATAACTATAGGCCTAGTAGACTATAGTTGCATTGTTAATGGTCAAGTTGACAAACTGCTTTATAATATATGTTTAAATGCAGTAGATTATTGCTGCTCTCTCTCTCTCTCTCTCTCTCTCTCTCTCTCTCTCTCTCTTTTGGTTTCAATTCTCTATTCTCCCACAATCCCTCACTAACACATGGTTTCACATCATCCCATTACTGGGCTGTACATAAAGGCATCAGTAGCTTCCACATCACAGTTGACTCCAGTCATTAATTTTCAGTCTGTATCACAGTTGACTCCAGCAGCAGCCCTTGACAAAGGTGATCACACTCTCCAGTCTGACACACATCACTTTCTTGGCTTTGGCAAAACACACAGTTTCCTTACTTTATTTCCTGCTGTGTCAGATGAACTGATTTCTCAGTTTCTTCAAAAGGCTTTGAATAGTTTTTATTTCTCTTTTCTGGTGAAGAAAGGATGGAGTTAAAGTGTGGTGATGATGCTGTGTGAATATATTTAGTTTATTCAAGCAGTATGTAAGCATGAACAGTAGAACGTGAGCTCTTCTTATTCTTAAACTGTCTATGAACTGGGCTGTCCTATCACTCACTACAGCTCTATAAGTATGTGAAAAGCTCCTTTAATGCATGCAGAGCAAGACATGACATTCATATAATTCAATTTTAAGTATACCAAAACCATAAAGGTTAGGAAAAAATATGTGTGTGTGTGTGTGTGTGTGTGTATGTATTATATATTTTGTGTATGTGTATATATTATGTATAAATTGTATATAAGTATATATTTGTATATACAAATATATGTTATATATATAATATGTATACACAAAAGATTTGCATGTTAGATATGTAAGTCAGTAACAGGAAGGTGCTGGTTTTAACACATCTTATCAAAGTTTTGAAGTCCTTACTATTCATTATGCCTGATTAAGTAACCATTCATTGTTGTCTACATTATTATTTCAGACTCCTCAGAAACCAAGTGTTCATATCAAAATTGCCAATACAGTGATCCTCATTATTTGTAGTAGTTGCTGCTCTCATTTTTGTTCACAGAGGCTTCTGAGTGAAGTGTGTAATGTAGACACCCATGACTGGTCTAGGTTCAGAGAATGAATGCCTGAATACTCAACAACAGATGACAAATCTATACAAATTTTCTATCCCAAACCCAAGGACACTCATTAATGAAGGTTTGGAAATAACATAAGATCAGAATTGGGGTGAGTAACCATGACATAAAATTTCAGGATTAACAGTGTCACATGTGGTCTCAGCACTTGGCCTGACCTGATGAGACCTGAACAAATCAAGGCAGTTAAAGTTATAGCCTGACAGCCTGTGAAAGGGAGGAGTAGGTAAAATATCTATTTGTCATACCAACAATAATAATTTGATCCCTTCAACCCATATGTTCCAAAACAAGAATTGAATTTCCTTTTAGTTTTTCCTCAGAGGGTTACACTGTAACTTGATAGTAAACCTTGGTGTGCTCTGTTCTTGCCACCGAAGAAAGTATAACAATGTAAAAATAAATCTTACATGGAAGGGAAGGAATGTCTGGGGAACCATATCAACCTAAGTTTCTATTGACATTTGTTGACTAATGAAAAATTTACTTTTAGAGAATATTTCTGGATCTTCCCTATTTTTTAGTGAATGACCCCACCTATGTGTCTGTACATATCACTAATTGGACCTACTGTCTGTAATGAAACTGAAAGGTCAGAATTTTTGGAGACTTATGGAATGATCCTAAGGAAAACCAGAGGTACATAGTAGGGTATAGTTATAGTCACATTATGATTTTCTTATGAATGAAAATTCTAAAGAATTAAAAAGTAATTCTGAAAATTAAAAAAAAATCAATTTTATACATTTTTAGTTTTTTCATATAAGTGTATTTTGTACTTATCAATTTTTTCTTATAAACTCTAACCTTCATTTTTTTCATTTCCTCTCATTCACTTTATTATTGTATAAATATTCATTTATATATCACTGATTTTTTACACATTAGTGTGCATAACTGCAGTATCTAAAAATTACTGAGAGACTTCTTTAATTCCTGTGTTTCTAATATGGTCTTAATTAAAATAATTATCAGGTTGGAGAGGTGGCTCAGCATGTAGGAACACTGACTGTTCTACCAGAAATTCTGAGTTCAATTCCCAGAAGCCACATGGTGTTAACAAGCATCTGTAAAGTGATCAGATGCCCTCTATTGGTGTGTCTGAGGACTGGTACAGTGTACTAATACAGAAAATAAATAACTCTAAAAAATACAATTATCTCTAGTTGTATTCATTTCACTATAATTTACATAGGTTCCTTATTACCTTAGCATGAAAAACGTATATTGTGTTATCTGTACAATCATGTCTCCTTAATGCAATCCTATGTTGACAGAGTTTCATTTCTGTAATTATTTTTTGTGACGGTGCTGCAATAATCACTAATGTACAATTACTGCTGAAGTATATTTATTTGATCATTTGAATGATTTTTCTTAGTATAGAATATGTTGGAATGTCAAGTATTAATTGTATGTATTGTAAGGAGGCAAATTCTGTAAACTTAGCTTTCTTAAATTTCCCATCATTATCATCACCCTAACAACCATTTGTAAGTTCATTTGTTAACCTTACCACAAGTGAAGTACCTGTCTCAGCTGGAAATCTGATTCAGATTAGGCCCAGATGTTATATCCACAGCATCTGCACAGGGCTCAAGGAAATTGTATGGGATGAATATCCCTCAAGATGAATAGGACTTGGACCTCAGCATTACTCTGCCTGACCCAGGTATCCTCTACCCTTTTCTTCTCCAGCAGGAGTAGGTCCTTATCTAACAGGTACCTTGTTCATGAATATGTAAATCATTTGAATCTGTGGTGGTAAATTCAAGGATGTCTACACCATAGAACAACATATGATCACCATCCTCTCTACAGTCACTGTGTGTACAGAACTTCATCATGGGATGGAGCCAGATCATCCTCTTTCTGGTGGAAGGCATTACACGTAAGGGGCCCCAAGTTCCAGACCCGAGGATGGGCCATACACTCAGGTGACAATGGTATCCACTCTGCCATTTTCTCCACAGTTTCCCACTCCCAGGTCCAGCTGCAGCAGTCCGGAGGTGAGCTGGTGAGGCCTGGGGCATCAGTGAAGCTATCTTGCAAGGCTTCTGGCTACACCTTCACTGACCACATTATGAATTGGGTAAAGCAGAAACCTGGACAGGGACTTGAGTGGATTGGAAGAATTTATCCTATAAATGGTGAAACAAACTACAATCAAAAGTTCATGGGTAAGGCCACATTTGCTGTAGACCAATCCTCCAGCACAGTGTACATGGAACTCCACAGTCTGACATCTGCAGACCCTGCTGTCTATTACTGTGGAAGACACAGTGCTACAACCACATCCTGAGTGTGTCATAAACCACAGAGGAGCAGCAAGCTGCCCTAGAACTGAGAGGACTCAGAGAAGGTAATTCTGAAGACTTGTTCATGAGTAATCATTCCATTTTGTGTCTCTTCCTTAGAGAACTATAGTATTTTTATCAAGTTTGCAAGAGAATATCTATGAATTATCTGATGTTGATTTAGGATGTTCCTAAATTATCCCATACCTTGTAAATCTCTTTGCCAGTAACCATCTCCACTGACATGTTTCTTTTTAATAAAACATCAAAAAAGAGAAACTGTGATTATGCATAATAAATATACATCTGAATACTGAGATAAACCAAACCTTTTGTTGGAACATGTGGGAATAGAATATAATATGAATTTTACCTGTAAAATCTAACCAATCTCTAGGCAAACAAGAATTCATTTCACACTCTTAAGTCTTAAGTGATTTCCTGCTTAAGTGTTGTTCAGGAGAAGATCCAGTTTTTTTAGGATGCTGAATATATTTAAAACAAAAAGCATAATCACATAAGTATAATTCCTAAAAAATGTAAGTATTGATAAAGTTGTATTTACAGACCTTATTTATCAAGTCAATATTTATACAACGTTGTACAATGATTGCAAACCTCTAGTTCATCCTTGTGCTACAGAATATTTGTGAACTAGTGTGTCTCTAAATCGATCTGTGTTTCTTGTTCTGGTTTTGGTGCTTTTTCTTTTGTTTGTTTGTTTTGTCCTGTTCCAGTTTGTTTGGTTTTCCTTTGTCTTATTTATTTACTTTTTTCTGTTTTAAATCATTTTTAAGGTCTGTGTGTTTTTTATTTAAGAGAGGGATTCAAGGGGGGAAATTAGGGAGGTGTTGGGAAGGGGAAGCAGTAATCAGAATCTATTATATGGAAAATCTATTTTTCAATTAAAAAATAGAAAAAATATAAGACCCACAATGTGTCCTGTCCACAAGAAATGGGAACAAAAATAGAACAGAGAGTAAAGAAATGGCTAACCAATAACTGGCCCATGTTGAGACACATTCCATGATCAAGTACCAATCACTTACACTATTAATGATACTCTGTTAAGCTTGAAAACAGGAACCTAGCCAGACTATCCTCTGTGAGTCTCCACTAAACAGATGTTAACTGAAACAGAGGCAGAAACCCACAGGCAAACATTGGATGGAGCTCTGGGACTCTTATAGAAGAGCTGTGGGAAGGATTAAGGGCTCTGAAGGAGACATGAACTCCATAGGAAGTCCAACAGAGTCAACAAACCTGGACCCTTGAAGGTTATCAGAGCTTGAACCACCAACCAAAGAGCATACAGGGCCTGGATCTAGTCCCCAACCCCTGCACATATGTAGCAGATGTACAGTTCAGTGTTAGGTCTTGATATGGGTCATCCAAAAATTGGAGCAGGATATATTCCGAAGCTTATGCCTGTCTGTGGAATATGTTCAACTTGCTAGACTGCCTTGTCTCGCCTCTGGATGTGCATGTCGCTAGTATTGCAGAGAGTTGATATGCCAAGGTAGAAGCATACAGAGAACACAGGGTTGTCCCACTCTCTCAGAGGAGAAGGAGAGAACAATTGTGTGAATGTGTATATGACAGGATAGTGTGACAGGGAGGAGGGTGGTGACCATGTTGTGAATAAATAAATAAATTAATGGAAAAATTATAAATTAACAAAGAATTCTGATAACATCATTTTTTTCATAAATCTCACATAAGCCCAAGTTCCCAAAATGTATGTTTCCTGTTTCTGTTTAAATTGTTCAAAGTATAATCTGAGGCCAAGACTTAATAAAGGATTTAAGACAAAGGCATATGTAAAATGTGTAATGCTACAGTGTAGTGAAAAATTAAGTACAATGTTTGGGCTTTAAATCATGTGTTTGAGTAACTGTATGTGTGTGTATGTGTGTGAGTGTGTGTGTGTGTGTGTGTGTTTCTATGAATTTCTGTATGTGCATATCTATGTGTATGCATATGTTTATGTGTATATGTATGTGTCTCTGTGTTTCTGTATTTTATTTTCAGTTATTAATTTTCTGTCATTAATCTGTAAATGCATATCTTCTAGGAAGACATATTATTTTTTGAGGGGGTCTTTCCAGGTGTCTGAGCAACCCATGTGAAGAGATGAGAATGAGTACATGGTTCAGATTGACTTTTTCAACCTGGCCCTGACTTGGAGAGTCTACAAAAAGGTAGTTTAGGTATATTTAAACACAATAGAACTTGGAAGAGGTTCTCTAGGCAATTTTAATTTCCACAACTATTCCAATTCCAGTTTCCTATGTTATGATTTTATTGTGACCCTGAGTGTGGGTTCTAAAGCTCAAAGATCTAGAATCTAATGTGGTCTCTGACCAACAACCTAGAGCTCAGTAAGCCATAAAGAACATATCACATCTCCTCTAATGATAGATAGTGGTCTAGAGAGGGAGAAGACTGAAATAATCACTTTGGGGATTTAGGGTGATGTCTTTCCTTACAGATAGCAAAGGGGTCAGCGGGTCTTTAAGAAACTCTTCTCTTGGCTTTCTGTATGGAGTCCAGGTATTCAATTTTATCTCCTTCATTGGAGAGACACTGCTACATGAATAAAATTCTTTGTTCTCTTAGTTCTTCTCAGGGAGTACAAGGCCTTCATGTCTACAATTTCACTGTCAATGTCATCAGTTAGTTTGCTAAATGTCTGTTGCCATGGGACAGGGAAAGACAATTTTCTAAATAAAGTATTTGTGGAAACATGAAGAACAGATGTAGAGGTGGGTGTTTCCTGAATCTACCCAGTGTTTTCTCTTCTCATTTAGCCACATAATAAATCCAGGAAATGATCTCCTATATCAGTTAATCCTTGTTGTGATGGACACAAGATCGGAGAGTACTCACTATAGTTAGTTGCTACAATCTATGTCACCTTCTTAGACTATATCAGAAAAAGAAATGACATAATTTCAAGTCCTGCTCTGTTACCATGAAGACAGTATATCTTATAGTAGAATGAATTCTTCAACTGGAATATTAGAACCTGGACTAACTTTATCCAAGCAAGTGAAAGACTTGTAAGTCTTTGAAGAAAAAAATTGAAGAAGATATCAGAAAATGGAAAGATCATCCATGCTTATGGATTGGAAGGATTAACATAATAAAATGGCCATCCTAGGCATGGTGGCTGTGGAAGCATAGGACAGCAGCAAAATGTTCAATGGCATGGACTGCCAAGTTGGAAGGCTTTAGATCCATGAAGCTTCCAGCAGAAGAATCAAGTGATATTTTGGGAAGTCCAGAAGAAGGTATTCCTTCTAGCAAGCATAAAAGGATGGCATCTAATATTTTTGGACCAATTGAAGAACCTGAAAACATACTCAGGAGGACAAATCCTCCAGGAGGCAAAGGAAGTGGGATCTTCGATGAATCAATTCCTATGCAAACATGACAACATCTAAATCCACCTAAGGGAAAACCAGTGACATTTTTGGGTTACTGCTATTGTGCCTCTGGCACACCCAAACAAGGCCAAGGATCCTGTTTTGCTGTGTGAAAGTGAAGACTCTTAAGTCTGACCTGAAAGTTGCAACAACTCCTCACCCAGGGGAGAGTGGGGGAAGAAAAAAGAAGCAGAACATGCAAAGATAACTGAGCCCACATCTACAGTTGACAGTTATGAGCCCTGACTGGCCTGGGGCAGCAACCTGGCTCTCATAGCAATTAAATGTTACTGTTTCCTTTAAACCAAATGAGTTGTGGGGGAGGGTTTGTCATGTGTGTGGGGTTGACTATCCATAGGCCTTGTTGTCATTGGAAGAGCTACACAGAGGACTGGGCATTCTAGACTGCTGAGATATACATTGTTGAGATAAACTGGGATGTTCTGGTCCCTACTCTTCAATTGTTCTCTGTGTTGCGCTAACTGTGGGATGGAGGAGACACACATAAAGAGAAACTCTTAAGTGGATTCTACATTAAATGTACAGAGACATATTGGGGTGACATGCCACTTGGTTGGAACTCGACATTGATCAAGGAGAACTTCTGCCATCCTTTGTTAGTGGGGATTCCTGTGCTATTCGGGATCCTGCTTCACATAGCGTGGAGTGCTCAAAGCAAAGGTGAAGTTCATTGTTCCTCCAGGTTTAAGAATTCCTGAATTAAGGAGGTGAACTGTCCAGCTGCCTGATCAGTGGAGCCAACACCCAAGGAACAGCCAGACCACTTCCCCTGAACTCACCCTGGAGTCTGGGGGGAGGGAC
Source organism: Apodemus agrarius (assembly GCA_964023405.1). Taxonomy (NCBI): domain Eukaryota; kingdom Metazoa; phylum Chordata; class Mammalia; order Rodentia; family Muridae; genus Apodemus; species Apodemus agrarius. Next base: position 6,026,295 of record OZ030011.1, read on the forward strand.
TTGCCCAAACTCTTAAATTGTCAGACCTCCATTAAGCTGGGGCCTAGATCAGCAATTGGGTTGTTCTGGCCTTCCTTCTTTTTGCCACCTCCCATCTAACCCCAGCTTCTCTTCCAGGGACCCAGTTTGCAGTTGCTGCTGGCAGCTACAATTAAATCTTTCCTTTCAGATAATGCCTATCACTAAATACTTCCATTTCTGAGATATCTGGGAACCCTAATGTCTCCTTTCCTCCCCAAATTATGTCACTCTCTATTATTGAAACATGATTGATTTTTGTGGTATCAGACAAAAGAAAATCAAGAAATTATTATCAGTCCTGTCCTGGGTGGATTTTTTTTTTTTATGTTGTCCCATACCTGTACATAAAACCATGGCCAGGTCTGACTTAGCAGACTGTCTTCCTCTATAGTTGCCTTGGTTCCTGATATGCCAGGTTTGCATATGGGTTGTTACTTTTGTTTGTCTTATCAGTCTTACGCATAGGCCTTCATTCCACACCTGTGAGGGGTTCTCTCTGTTCATGGTTCTTCCTGTACATAAGGTCTCTGGTTTCTGCAGGGCCATATTCCTCCAAGTATTGGGTGAATTTCTGTTCTCCTGTTGTGCTCCCTTCCTGTAGTTGGAGAGAAGCCTGCTAAAGGACATTGGGTTGGGTTGACTTCTTTAACAATGTGTGGAAAGGTGTTTTTAGTTTCAGCTTCCTATAATTTCCTGTACACTGTTCCAACACTTAGAAATGTGTTACTCTGAACACCAAACACAAGAGCTGCACAAGGTGCCTTTAGAAAGTTTTATACTTTTGGACTCTGTTCATAAAGAGTGCTTCTTAGGTAAGGATACTAAGTGTTTTGGCAGTAAGGTGACAAATGTCATTTGACAGCACAGGCACTGGGCTCCACAGTCATGCCATTTCCTCTGTCAGCTAGAAGTCCTTCCTGTCTAATCTTTGAGAAGTTCCTTGTTTCCCCTCTTGTATGTGTCTGTAAAAAAAACATTTCTAAGAGGTGCTTCTTTTGCTGCTAGTGCCTACAGAGAGCTACATAGCAGGTGCCAGATATGACCTCAGTGAAGTTTGGAAAAATAGTGATCCTGCAGTCAAATTCACAATGGCCTACAAATGCCTATAGGAGCCACCTGCCAAGCTCTGCTTCCTACCTGGTCTGTTGAGATGTCTGTCAACCAAAGAGTTTCCCCTTTCAGCTGCCCTGTTTCCTGAAGCCAAGTAATATGTCTTATATGTATGGTCTGTAACTCAAATATCTTTTGGTTCAGTCATTATAAGGATGTCATTTGGAATTCAGGGCATTTTTTTCCTTTTAATGTCATAAATGAGCATTGATTTATTTAGTCAAGATGCTAACTTCTTCAGCTTATAAGGAAATAATACAATGATAAAAATAAACCTTTTATAGCTGCCCTCTTAAGTACAAAATGATTTGTGAATTCCAAATTGGATTGTCAAGAGGAATATAAGATAAATATGCTGAGCCTATTGTTAGCCCAGTGAGAGAAAAGTTCCAAGCTCCACCTGATGATCTTGATGGGTAGAATGATATGGGAACCTGTGACAGTGACCCACAGTATCAGCTGCATTATTTATCCCCCCATCTTTCTAGCTTTCCTACTGCACCTGGGCTCAGAGTATAAATCTGTACATTCTTGCCCAGCGAAATCCAATGGTATAAAATTATCACCTACATTAATCTTTTTTTTTAAAGATTTCTTTATTTATTATATGTAAGTACACTGTCACTGTTTTCAGACACACCAGAAGAGGGCGTCAGATCTCATTACAGATGGTTGTGAGCCACCATGTGGTTGCTGGGATTTGAACTCGGGACCTTCAGAAGAACAGTCAGTGTTCTTAACCGCTGAACCATCTCTCCAGGCCTACATTAATCTTAACATGTATTTTTTTCATTTTTTAAATTCTATATTCTTTGTTTACATTCTGAAGCCTTTCCCCTTTCCCAGTTCCCCCCACCATACATCCCATAAGTCCTCTCCCCCCCAACTATTCCCCAATCACCCCACCACCATTTCTCTGTTCTGGTACACTTCTACAAAACTGGATCCAATGTTTCAGGCCCAGGGTCCTCTCCGTTCTTCTTCTTGGGAATCATTTGACTTGCTAATTGTGCCTTTAGTATTTAGGGCTTCTGGGCTCATTAATATCCACTTATCAGTGATTGCATTTCATGTGTATTCTTTTGTGATTGGGTTAACTCGCTTAGGATGATATTTTCCAGATCTAACCATTTACCTACAAATTGCATGAATTCATTATTTTTAATTTCTGAGTAGTATTCCATTATATATATAGTGGAGCATGTGTCTTTATTGTATGCAGAGAAATCCTCTGGAAATTTATATATATATATATATATATATATATATATATATATATATATATATAACATAGTGGAGCATGTGTCTTTATTGTATGCAGAGAAATCCTCTGGGAATATGCCCAGGAGTGGTATGCCAGGGTCCTCTGGAAGTGACATGCCCAATTTTCTGAGGAACCGCCAGACTGATTTCCAGAGCGGTTTTACCATCTTGCAATCCCACCAACAGTGGAGGAGTGTTCCTCTTTCTCCACATTCTCGCCAGTACCTGTTGTCTCTTGAGTTTTTAATCTTAGCCATTCCGACTGGTGTGAGGTGGAATCTCAGGGTTACTTTGATTTGCATTTCCCTGATGACTAATGATGTTGAACATCTCTTAAGGTGTTTCTCGGCCATCTGAATTTCTTCTGGTGAAAATACTTTGTTTAGCTCTGTACCCCATTTTTGATAGGATTATTTGGTTCTTTGGGGGTCTAACTTCTTGAGTTCTTTGTATATATTGGATATTAGCCCTCTGTTGGATGTGGGGTTGGTGAAGATCTTTTCCCAATTTGTTGGTTGCCTTTTTGTCCTTCTGCCTTAAAGAAACTTTGTAATTTTATGAGGTCCCATTTGTCAATTCTTGATCTTAGTGCATAAGCTATTGGTGTTCTGTTCAGGAACTTTCCCCCTGTGCCCATGTCCTCCAGGGTCTTCCCAAGTTTCTTTTCTTTTCTTTTCTTTTTTTATTTTTTTTATTGTATATATTCTATATTTGCAATTCATTTCCCTTTTTCTGGTTCCCTACCCCCAAAGGTCCCACATGTCCTTTTCCCTCCCCCTGCTCCCGCATCCACCCGCTCCCACTTTACTGTTCTTGTACTCTCCCACAATGATGTTTTGGTCCATTCTAGCACCAGTGTCCACTCCTTTCTTCTTGTGAGACATCACTTGATATGTGATTTGTGTCTTTGGTGTTCCAAGCTTCTAGGCTAATATCCACTTATCAGTGACTGTATACCATGGGTATTCTTTTGAGACTGGGTCACCTCACTTAGTATGACATTCTCCAGCTCCATCCATTTCTCTAAGAATTTCATGAATTCATTGTTTCTAATGGCTGAATAGTACTCCATTGTGTATATATACCACATTTTTTGTATCCATTCCTCTGTTGAGGGACATCTGGGTCCTTTCCAGCTTCTGGCTATTATATATAAGGCTGCTATGAACATAGTGGAGCATGTATCCTTATTTCATGCTGGGGAGTCTTCTGGGTATATTCCCAGGAGTGGTAAGGCTGGATCCTCCGGAAGTATCATGCCCAGTTTTCTGAGGAACCGCCATACTGATTTCCAGAGTGGTTGTACCAGCTTGCATTCCCACCAGCAGTGGAGGAGTGTTCCTCTTTCTCCACAGCCTCGCCAACACCTGATGTCTTCTGAGTTTTTAATCTTAGCCATTCTGACTGGTGTGAGGTGAAATCTCAGGGTTGTTTTAATTTGCATTTCCCTAATGACTAGTGATGTTGAACATTTTTTAAGGTGTTTCTCAGCCATCCGAATTTCTTCAGGTGAAAAGTCCAAGTTTCTTTTCTAATAGTTTCAGTGTGTCTGGTTTTATGGGGACATCCTTGATCTACTTGGAGTTGATCTTAGTACAAGAAGATAAGAGTGGGTCAATTCGCATTCTTCTGCATGTTGACCTCCAGTTGAACCAGTACCATTTGTTGAAAAGGCTACCTTTTTTCCACTGGATGGTTGTGGCTCCTTTATCAAAATCAAGTGACCATAAGTCTGTGGGTTCATTTCTGGGTCTTCAATCCTATTCCATTGATCTACTTGCCTGTTGCTGTACCAATACCATGCAGTTTTTAACACAATTGCTCTGTATTACTGCTTGAGGTCAGGTATATTGATTCCCCCAAATGTTCTTTTATTGTTGAGATTAGTTTTAGCTATCCTGGGTTTTTTGTTGCTCCAGATGAATTTGAGAGTTGCTTTTTCTAGATCTATGAAGAATTGAGTTGGAATTTTGATGAGGATTGCATTGAATCTGTAGATTGCTTTTGGCAAGATGGCCATTTTTACTATATTGATCCTGCCAATCCAAGAACAAGAAATATTTTTCCATCTTCTGAGGTCTTCATCGATTTCTTTCTTCAAGGACTTGAAGTTCCTGTCATACAGATCTTTCATTTGTTTGGTTAGAGTCACGCCAAAGTACTTTATGTTGTTTGTGGCTATTGTGAAGGGTGTTATTTCCCTAAATTCTTTCTCAGCCTGCTTTTCCTTTGAGTACAGGAAGGATGTATTTTTAATTGTGTATGGTGTCAACATTTTTCTATCACTGTTACAGAACAAGAAACCTGACTTTACATCATAATACAAATTTGATAGTAACATTTAGTTATTTTTTTATAGGCAGAACTTGGTATAATGGTTGAATTAAAGTTAGTAACCACAAAAAATAGCCACTGTACAAAGACCAATCAGAAGATTCAACACAAGTCCTATCAAAATTCCAAACACTGAAAAAAATTTCAGTACAGACCTTGAAAGGATAACATTCTACATCACAAAGAAAAACAAGGCAAAACAAAATATGAATAACAGAAACTAAATCCAAGGTCAGCTAAAAGAATTCTATACATCACAATCCCTGATTTCAACTTGTATTACAGAGATAGAATAGTAAAACTAGCATGGTATTGAAATAAAAACTGTCAGGTTGATCAGTAGAATTGATTGACAGAACCAAAGTTACATTCACACACCTACAGAAACCTATTATTTTTATAAAGAACCCAGAAGTACTCAATTAAAGAAAGACCATATCTCCAACAAATGGTACTGGTCTTATTGGATGTTGGCATGTAGAAAATATCTATCATCCTGCAACAACTTCAGTACAAGTGGTTTAGAGCCCCAACATAAAACCAGGTACTCTGATGGCCTAATAGAAGAGAAGGCATCGTATAGCTTAGAACTCATTGGAACAGGGGACAAATTCTTTGACAGAACACCATTATACAGTTGCTTAGATTAACAATTAATAAATGCTACCTCATGAAACTGTAAAGTGTTGATAACTACAGGATACTGTCAAAAGGACAAAACAGAAGCCTACAGAATGAGTTTTCATTAACTCCACATGTGACAAAGGCCTGATTTCCAAATACATAAGTAACTCATGAAACTGGCATCAACAAACTAAATAATTCAATTAGATATGGGGCATAGATCTACAAAGAATTCTTAACAAGGAATCACTAATATCAGAGAACAACTTCAAGAAAAGTTTAACATCCATTGAGGTCAAGGATATTCAAATAAAAAGACTTAGAGATGCCATGTTGCAGCTGTCAGAATGACTAAATTGAAGAATGCAAGTGACATCCATGATGGCAGGAATATAGGGCAAGGGGAACAGTCTTCCATTGTTAGTGGCAGTACAAACTTGTAAGTCCAATTTGAAAATCAATATGGTGGTTCTTTGGAAAATTAGGAATTGATCTACCTAAAGACCTGGCTATACTATACCTGGACATATACCCCAAATACATTTCATCCTATTATAAGGACACCTGTTCAACTATTTTTATAGCAGATTTATTTGTAATAGCTAGAAACTGAAAACAATCCATATGTCCTTAATCCAAATTATGGATAAGCAAAATGTTTATATTCACTCAATAGAATATTACACAGTGGTTAACAAATAACATTGTGATATTTGCAGGCAAATGGATGAGACTTGTAAAGAACATCCTGAAGGAGCAGAACCAGAAAGATAAACAAGATGTATACTAATCTAGATGTGGATATTAGCTGTAATGTAAAGAAGACTCATGGAAGAATACATGAATTCAGAGTGAGTAGGTAACAAAGAGGGCTTACATGGGGACACAAGAATCTCCCTGGGAAGAACTAGAATAGATGTAGCTGGTTGACATGGGAACAAGAGGGATCTGTCTCAGGGGATGATGGAGGGAAAAAGTGCTGGAAGAAGCTATTGGAATTGGAAGGCATTTTCAGACTAAGGTAGAAACCTAGTGCAATAGAAACTCCCAGAAATCAACAAAGGTGACCCTAGATAAGCCTGGTTAGTTGATATCCCTGGGATGCTTGCTTTCTTCTGAAGCAATGTGGAGGAGGAGTGGACTGGTGGCAAGGTGACATGAGGGGGGAGAAGTGCGAGTAGAACAGGGAGGGAAAAATTGGGTATGAGGTGTAATATATGAGTATAAAAACTAAAATTCTCAAAGAATTAGTACAAATCCTGTGTTTAACAAAACAGAAAAGGAGATCATTTCTCCTACCATAATGACTAAAAAGTAATGTTAAGTAAAGAGTTGTTTGGGAGGCTAAAATGTCCTGGTAGATTGGTAAATGTTAGGACATAGAATAAGGCAAAGTAGGCAAAAATGCTTAATATACATTGGAGATTGATATGAATGGCACATGTATGAACATAAATTATTAAACTAGAATGAATATTAGGGATCTGATTCTAGAAGTGTCAGTTTGAAGCTTGTGTCATTTGTGATCATAGCCTGGATTACACAGCAATATGTGTGGCTTATGTCTTAGAATTAATGCTCTGACCAATGGTTAGTCCTGCTTATGTATACAGGTAACAATTTTCACATGGAAATGATGTAAATCACTTTTTAATTGGGTACACACAGATATCATAAGTAAAAAAAACAACAACAACAAAAAAAAAAAACCTGCTTGCTCATAGAGTTTACAGGGCAAAACCATGTCTTCTGAAATTGTCAGATTGACCCTCATAAGCAGACCATACCTTAATTGGCTTTTCTTCCTTTTCTTCATCAGATTCATTCTGGATACTGTTTTATTTAGCTGCATTGACTTTATTCCTTTCTATTTACCCAAATAAATTGCTTTATAGAGGCAGGGATAAATCCAGGTAGGAACTTAACTCTCTGGGTTCCTCTTTAAGTCCTCCTGCTAGCTTGTTATTTCCATATAAGTTATTCCCCCATGACTCACTCTTGCAAATTGTTATGATAGTAATTGTCACATAAGATGCTCTAAGAGTTACTCTCCCACATGAATATTTAAATTATAGATTATAGTTGTAAATACAAGGGTTTTGAGTATCTACAGCACTGCATTAGTACTCTCTTGCTCATAGTCCCTATATGCACAGGTTCTCAGCATGGACTGGAATTGGATCATGCTTTATGATGGCAGCAGCTACAGATAAGTGAATCCTTAGTTTTGAGAATGATGAGTAGTGAGAGAATGAAGAGACTCTGTTTCCTCTTCAAGATGTCCACTGTCAGTGAACAACTTCATCTTCAGCAGTCTAGGTATGAATTGAGAAGTCCTAGATTTTCTATAAAGGTGTTCTGAAAGGATTTTTAACACAAATAGTTTCCCTATTACCTATATATGTTGGGTGAGGCAGAAGCCTGCACATGGGCTTGAATTGAGTGGAAACAAACTCACAAATATTGGTAGAACACACCATGGAAAAAAGTTTGAGGTCAGACTCACAGTGGAGACACACACAATGTCTATCTAACATATTATGATGCATTTCAATGATCCAATTTCATCATCAGATGTCCCACCCATAGGACAGTGGTCCCAGCCTAATAAATATTCAGTGATATTCCCTTTAAATTAACCTATATGACTGTTCTGTTTTAGCAATTCCAGCTGACGGTTCATGACATAATTTTAGAAGGATGGATGTCAGAGTTTGTTCTTAACTTCCTTGAAAGGTAAATGGAAGTATGGACACTCCAGAGATCTCCACAAACCCATATATCCTCTTTCTTGATTCAGCGGAGGCATCTGACCTCTGAGCAAACCATATTTCAATCTGTGAGAGTCAGAATAGGATATTTGATCGATTTTCCAGATACGATACACTCTGAAATGGGGCAATACTGCAAGTGGCACTCAGGCCCTCAAGTGTTATTCAGAAGCGTCAGTATTGCCCATTAACCTAAGATACTGATGAACACATATGGCCAATGAAAACTGGTCCCAACCAGAAGAACAGTGCCTAAGGCCAGGAGCCTCCCAGCGGAGTGAAAGTAGTGGTGGAGGCAGTAGGACTCTGGTGGTGATGACTTTGAAGTTTAAAGGTCTCTGGGCTTTCTAACTGTACTAAAATGCGGATGAAACTTCTCAAATGTCCTAGAAACTTTCTTGCTCTTTCTGAGGGTGAAAAATGGCTGACTTAGTTGGTTAACACCTGTAGCCTAATGGCAGAGGATTAAGCAATGTGGTCTTTGTTTTATCTCAGCAGGAACTGCTGGGCTCTAAATTTCAGCTTGCTAGTCAGAAGTCTTTGCAGGGAGAAAAAAATAGGATGCTTAAAGAAGTGGTTAATGCTTTTATTACTAAGTTGTAAAAGTTTTCTCTGAAAAAGCAGAAAGATCCTAAGTGGGGAAAGGGAAAAGTTTTTCTAATTGGAGAAAGGTAAAAAGTGAGAGAAAGTGTGAGGGAGAGAAAAGTAGTAGTAGTGCCCTTTCTCTTTTGTCTTCAGTACTTATATGTCTTTCAGAATGCATGATCACATGTTACAAAGTTGATCACAAGTTCACACAATTATCAAAGCATAAATTGAAATAGAAGTTTACAGCAGAGAATGTTCATGTGCATATCCATTAGGAGTAATTATCTAGATAGTAGCATCTATCACAAGTCTTCTCTACAGGTTCGTAGAAAGCTAAAACCATAACTAAGTTATAAGTGAAGTTTTTTATAGATAAACCCAGTCAATAGTTTATCTTCTGACCTAGCATCTATAATCTATAATAAATTGTTAGTTCCCTTTTTATGACCTTTGGTTAATTGTTTTACAACCTCTTGGAATGTGCTCTGATTGGGAGAAAGTCTGGTTGCCATCCAAGAGCAATTAACATGTGACACTTGGGACACTGGCAGAGTTCTAATTGCAGTTTGATTATTGGAAAAGGACCTAGAAGGAGTCCCATTATAAAAGAACTTAAAAATCACATATATAATTTTAGGAATTCTTGTAGGATCATCATTAAAACTTAAGTCATCTATTTGTCTACATAGCATCACTATAAGACTTCATGGATCTGCAGAGATCTGCTCCAAAGGGGTGTGCTATTACTTATTGATTATTATAAATGCATAATAATAACATGAAAAGCATATAGATAGCAGGAATCTTTCCTAAAATTATTCCCCCACAGTCTTGCTGATTGGGTGCTCACCTGTTGCAGATTATATAATAATCCAAGGCAGGTATTTCAGGATGACCATCTGCTAGTATGTTAGCTTGTCCCATTATGGCTCATGACAGAACAGGGTAAAATAATCCACAGAGTAAAGGCTGAATGGGTGAATGCTAGAAACCTAAGTATTTATGTATTCTAGCCAAGAAATCAGTTTCAAGAAACAGAAGCACATATTGTAATTCACTAGTTTAACTCAGAACTGGATATCATCTAACTATAATTTGACAGAGCACAGATGTTTGTGAATAAATTCGATTGTAACATAAATACATCTATGCAAATCCATTCTGCTTAAGCAGGCAAGCACTCCTCCACATTACCATCCATTTATCAGGATCTCCCTACACTGGACTAAGACATACAACCTTAAAGACATTACCAAGACCAGAACATTAACTGAAATGTCACATAGAGGCTATTGAGCATCCTGAGTTATAGTGGTAAGTATTGCAGTATAATGGGGTAGTGCCCTGATGGTGCTTCGTGCTATCCCATGAACCGATAGTCTCCAGGACATCATACAAATTCTGAGCAATGACTGAAGATAAGCTATACAACTGGTTCCAGCTGATTCTCTCCTGTAATATTAAGCATAATCGATTTGTGATCCTGAAGTTGTAGTAAAACATACATGAGTAGTTTCACTTTCTCTAGCATGCATTTTTGTGTTAATATGTTTCATTATACTTCAGAAATCGAAAACACTTTCACAAAAAAATCCTACATAATTTTAACCATCTTCTCATTCTTAGGAACAACTTTCTTTTTTGTTAGATATTTTCTTTATTTACATTCCAAATGCTATCCCCTTTCCTGGTTTCCTGTCAAAAAACACCCTATTACATCCCCCCTCCCCCTGCTCACCATCCCACCCACTCCCACTTCCCTGTCCTGGTATTCCTCTATACTGAGGCATCAAGCCCTCTCAGGGCCAAGGGTTTCTCCTCCCTTTGATGTCTAACAAGGCCATCCTCTGCAACATATACAGAGGATGGGTCGCTCCATGTATACTCTTTGGTTGGTCATTTAGTCCCTAGGAACTCTGAGGATACTAGTTGGCTCACAATGTTGTTCCTCCTATTGAACTGCAAGCTCCTTCAGCTCATTTGGTCATTTCCCTAGCTCCTCCATTAGAGACCTTGTGGTCAGTCCATTGGTTGGCTGAGAGTATCCACCTCTGTATTTATCATGGACTAATGGAGCCTCTCAGGAGACACCTGTATCAGGCTCCTGTCAACAGGCACTCATTTCACATCCATCCTTCATTGTGGAATAAGTCAGCTCCTAAAAGACATTACCATGGTATGTGCCACCCTGCCATAAGAGAATTCTGAACTAGGAAATGAAGACAGTGAAAGATAAAGCAATGTAACCTTCACCCATGAGCATCCTTGTTAAGGAGACCTTTCTACCCTTATGTCATTAAACTCATACAATTGCAATATGGGAAAGAGACTGAAACACAACATACAATCCATTGACTTCTATTTTCTTCTTAGTGTGAATATATTTTTCTATAGTTGTTAGCTGCTCTGTGAGTAACACAGTGATTCCTCTTCCTTAGATTGACTCCTGTATCTGCATACCCAAGGAATTCATTCATAAATACATTGTAGGGGTGTTTGGGATGCAGCTGAGCTTAAGAGTCATTGTTGTCAGCTGACCTCAGATGCTCTGCCCTAGGTATACTCTGATGAAGGCAGTCAAGACTCTGTTCTCTCCTGTTGTCACTGTGTTACACATGGAGAATGCTGGATTCAGGATCCTGGTTTTGAATGAGTTATTGATGATAATATAGAAACACCTTGAATACAATCTTTGAAACATCATCCTTAAGTTAAAAGAAACATTTCTCCCTGCAGCTGAGCTCTGTGAGTATTTAGCCTGTTAGTATATGCTACTGGTCAAGTCAGACTGGGAAACATCAGTGAAAACCATGACACTTACATGTAGGGGAGCTCAGGATCATCACAGGGCACAATGGAGTCAAGAATACACAGTAGAGGGATTTGGTGGGTAGGAGGGGACTTCGTATACTCTGTGGTTTCCTTTCTTAGGTATATTATATAACCTGGAACTGACATGTTTAATATGTAACATACATGTTTAAGCACAGTAAAGATTCATTGCTAAACATCCCATAGGTTTATATTTCTTACTTATTTTATTAAGATTTTTTATTTATATTTTGTAATTGTTTTCTGAAAATAAAACGTCATACAATATATTCTACTTGCTTATTAGTCTCTCTCAGCTCCTCCAAGATTCTTTCTACTTACCCATCAGTCAACTCTACACCTTTGTTTCTCTCTGTAGAAAGCAAACTCATTGGCCAAATAGATTTTAAAAAATATTAACAACAAGGAAACAAAGAACAAAGAATTACACACATACACAAACACACACACACACACACACACACACACACACACACACAAAATAACATATAACACAACTCTGGAACAATTATATACAGGTGAAAGACAAGTGAGACAAAAAATAATCAAACAAAGTGAAATGACAAAAAATATCTGGAAAAATACAATTGAGTTTAGTTTGTGTTTGCCTTCTTTTGGTAGACATGTGCTCATCCTTAAATCTGATTAATATACACAATGATGAGTATTATTTGCAAGCAAATTTCAATTGCAGAAACTTCTTAGTTGGTGGTGAGAGATTGTGTCCTTGTGCCTTTCTCAAAATCACCATCCCATTTGGATTGGATTTGTGCAGGCTTTCTCCATTCTGTCAAAGTCTCTATGCAGGCTGAAGGGAGAGAAAATAAATCAGTGATCTTACATAGTGCCAAAGCTTATATTCTACCACTTCAACCTTTAGGGAAGATGTACCCACTAGTGCCTGACTGCTATATACTAACCGGATGCTTTCTTTTTTTTTTTTTTTTTTTTTTTTTTTTCTTTTTTTTTTTTTTATTTTCTTTTTTTCCTTTTCTTTCTTTATTGCTCTCTTCATTACTTTACTTCCTTCCTTATTTTCTTTTTTTTTTTAATTTTTATTTTCTATGTTCTATGTTTACATTCAAAAGGCTAAACCGGATGCTTTCTAAATGAAACTGTAGCTGGTTCCCTAGGAAAGACCTCATTCCAGGTAAACATATTCAAAAGCTCATAGCTACAGATGAAATAGCCTTTGCAGACCCTACTAGTATTGCTAATGGTCAGATTGTCAAACTGATAAACACTTATGTTTATATCCAATAGAATATCACAGAAACTTATGTTTTTTTGTTTGTTGCTTTTTTGTATGTGTAATGATTCATGCAGACATTCATAACTGGGCAAAGCACTGAAAGAATGAATATGTGACACAAGCACAGAAAGGTTATCTATTTTAATCTCCCATTCAAAAGTCAAGGATGATAACAAAGATTATTACAAAGAATGTGGGATGGATAGTCAAGAAATGCACTCTGGGATGAAGGGTTGAGGACTAATATCCAAAATATACAAAGAACTCAGGAAGGAAGACTCCAGAGAGACAAATAGCCCTATTAAAAATGGGGTACAGAACTACATAAAGAATTTTCATTTGAGGAATGTCGAAAGGCTGAGAAACACCTAAAGAAATGTTCAACATCCTTAGTCTTCAGGGAAATGCAAATCAAAAGATCCCTGAGATTTCACCTCACAGCAGTCAGAATGGCTAAGATAAAAAACTCAGGAGAAACCAGGTGCTGGCAAGGATGTAGAGAAAGAGGAACACTACTCCACTGCTGGTGGGGTTACAAGCTGATACAACCATTCTGGAAATCAATCTGTTGATTCCTCAGAAAACTGGGCATGATACTACCAGAGGACCCCACTATACCACTCCTGGGCATATACCCAGAGGATTACCCAGCATGTAATAAAAACACATGCTCCACTATGTTCATAGCAGCCCAATTTATAATGACCAGAAGCTGGACAGTACCCAGATATCTCTCAACAGAGGGGGGAATGGATACAGAAAATGTGGTATATTTACACTATGGAATACTACTCAGCTATTAAAAACAGTGAATTCATGAAATTCTTAGGCAAGTGGGTGGAACTGGAGAATGTCATCCTGAGTGAGGAGACCCAATCACAAAAGAACACACATAGTATGCACTCACTGATAAGCAGATATTAACCCAGAAGTTTGGAATACCCAATAAACAATTCACATATCAAATGATGCCCAAGAAGAAGGGAGGAGAGGCCCCTGGTCCTTGAAAGTCTCAGTGCAGCAGTGTAGGGGAATACCAAGACAGGGAAATGGAAAAGGGGTGAATAGGGAACAGGGGGAGGGAAGAGGGCTTATGGGACTTTCAGGGAGGGGAATCCAGAAAAGGGAATATCATTTGAAATGTAAATAAAGAATATATCCAATAAAAACAAAAGAAATGCACTCTAAGGAATTGACAAGACCATTGGAAAGATATCACAGTAGTTACCGCTACCAACATAAGACCTGAACAAATCAAGCCAGTCGATGTAAGAGAATGAGAACATATAATATCTAAGACCTACTATTGAGAGACTCATGTAATGTTTTCACTTCTGAGATGGTCATCATTAATAGAGTTTTCTATAGTTGCATTGATTTTCCTAAATGTGATGCAATTTCCATATTATTTTAGATAAACTCTGTTGTGTTGCATATATAACCATCTTTTCCTTATTCATCCATCTCTGACAGACATATTTTCATAATTAATTTCTTGTAGATACAGCTGCAATAATCTTTGATGTGCCAATATTTCTGAGGTATGTTTTCTGCTAGTTATTTCACTCTGTTTTTGGTGCATAACCTGCTGAAACTTCGAATATTAACTTTATGCATCTAAAAGATGCTCTGAATTCTCATAGCAGCAGGTTTTGAAATTTCTAGTCATCATCATTATCATTTTGACCACCACTTAGAAACTGTTCTGATATTCCTAGAACAGATCAACTGCCTAAGGCCTGAAGTGTATTGAGATAATAGGCCCTGATGTCATATCTACAGTACTTTCACAGGAATCAGTGACAGGGTATAAGGTGCACTTCCTCAGAGAGACTTAGGACTTGGACCTCAGAACCCTGCTGCCTGACTCAGTTGTCTTCTCAATCCCTCTAGCTATACTAGATCCTTAAGTAAAAATTACACTGCTCATGAATAAGCAATCCACAGAAGAGTATGATTGTTACATACAGAGATGTCCACATTCCCAAAACAACCTATGATCAGTGTCCTTTCCATATTACTGAACATGTGGGTTCTCACCATGGAAATGAGCTGGATCTTCTTTGGTAACATCTACACCTAAGAGGCTTCTTATTTCCACTCTTTAAATGGAGACAGGGACTGAGTAGACAATGCTATCTCTCCTGCCTTTCTCTACAAGCCATTCCCAGGCTCAGCTGCAGCAGTCTAGGCCTAATTTGGAAAGGCCTGAGGCCTCAGTGAAGTTGGGCTGCAAGCCTTCCGGCCACACCGTCAATGACATAATGTGCACTGGATAAAGCAGAGGCCTAGACTGGGCCAAGAATAATTTGAATGGATTTACTGTGGCAATAGCCATACTGGTTATGCTAAGAAGTTCCAGGACAAGGCCATACTGGCTATAGATAAAACCTCTAGCACAGCCTACATGGAGCTCCAGAGCCTGACATCTGAAGTACTGTGCAAGACACAGTGTTATAACCACATCTTGAGTATATCGGAAACACTGGAAGAACGGGAAACTTCCCTGGGACTGAGGGGACAGAAAATATTAGTCTGAAGATTTGCTCAGATATAATCATTGTGAGTGTTCCTGTGTCTGCTACTTTCTCAAACTACTGTAGTTCTTATGTCAAGTTTTATAAAGGACATCTTCAAATAATGTGTTCTGATATAGGTTGCTAATACAGTACTCCCTACCTTGTCAATCTTTTGCCAATTACCTTTTACATTGACTTGATTTTTACTCAATAAAACAATAAAATAAGAAACTGTGCTTATTCACTGTGAAATATTTATTACTGGGACTTTTATTGAAGTAAATTTGAATAAATCATAGTATGAATGTGACCAGTAAAATTTAAATCAATCACAATTGGGTAGACATCTTTTCATATTCTTAAATATTATGTGACCTCATGTGTATTACTAACTCTGGTTGGCTCAACAGAATTTCCAGTCTCCTAGAATATAGCAGACAGTACATCAATATGCATTACTATATAATTATATTCCCTCTAATTTGGTAAAAAGTATTATTAAATAGCTTTTCAATAAACTTCATTTTTCGAGTTGATGTGTATACATGGAAATTGAGGAAAGTTCTGAGTTCAAACATTAATCTCTGTTCCCAAGTCTCAGTATCTGGTAATATATCCTCAAATCTTTACAGAAGATAAACTTATATCAATGCAGAATTATCTCAAAATCTGTAGAATACCTGGTGGTCACACTTGTTCTATAGAATGGTAGGTTTTGTCACGGTAGAGTACTTTTAGATAGTGTCCATTAGTTGTGGTGGCTATTAACTCACTATAGTTTTGGCCTGGCAGAGTACTTGTAGCCAGTGTCCATCAGTTGCACTGGCTATTAACTCAATTTACTATCAGTGGTCATTATAGATAGATCTAACATCATCAATGAAAATACTGGGATTCATGGAAACCTGGAAACAATTAAGGCACAGCTCATCAACCTTCTATGAAATATTTACTCAACATCACCAGGTAGATAATGGTGAGGGAAGGAAGAGGAATAGTTTGGGGACAGTGTGTGAGCCCATTGATAAGCAGATTCTCAGAAACAGCAGGGAGCACTGTACATCCACTAATCCCAAAGAATCAAATGGCAGCAGAAGCTTATAAAGTTATGCATTGAGAGGAGTCCACCAACATCTGTGAATTTCATTGCCAAAATTTATAACTTTAGATTTGTGTGTGAAAGAAATATTAGATGCTCATGCTAAGAACACCAAAGAGCTTCATTGTTAAATGTTTCAACAATATATGATGTCACCACAAAGCATGTTGGCATCCTATTTCTTCTGGCAATGAAACTATGTCATGAATCATTTTGCAGCATAAGGTAAGAATATTTGGTCTCAGTGAGTTATAGAAGTTATTCATAATGCTGCTGATCACTGGTATGGGGTGTACTACAGTCTCCAAATGGTCTGCATTGGTTTCTGAGGGTGGCAGGATGGTCAATGAATGCATCTTCTAAGCATCACTGTTATGGTTGATTCTGAGTATGTTCACGTGGTACATGGACTATTGAAATGTGGTTGACATTAATGAAGATGGATGAGGTGACATGATTTTCAGTGGGATGGAACAGCTTTGTCTGACCAGATGCCAGGATGGAACTGGTATTCATTTTCTCATATACATTTAGATCTCAGAACTTATCAACCCATTGAATACTGTCTTAGGGTTTCACTGCTGTGAACAGACACCATGACCAATGCAAGTTTTATAAAAGACAACATTTAATTGGGGCTGACTTACAGGCTCAGAGGTTCAGTCTATTGTTGTCAAGGCAGAAACATGGCAGCATCCAGGCAGATATGGTGCAGGAGAAGCAGAGAGTTCTACACCATCTAAAGGCTGCTAGTGGAAGATTGACTTCCAGGCAGCCAGGGTGAGTGTCTTAAACCCACACCCACAGTGGCACACCTACTCCAACAAGGCCACGCCTCCTAATAGGGTCACTTCCTGAGACAATCATATACAAACCATCACATTCCACTCCCTGGCCCCCATAGGCTTGTGCAAACATGAGTCTGTGGGGGCCATACTTAAACATAGCATAATGCAAAATATATTCAGTCCAACTTGAAAAGTCCCTGCAGTCTATAGCAGTCTCAACAGTGTTAAAAGTCCAAAGTTCAAGGTCTCTCTTGAGATTCATCCAATCACTTAACTGTAATCCCCCAAGCAAGACAGGAAACAAGCTTGGTAAATTCCAATCTCTGCATCTCCATGTCTGATGGCAAAGCAGTCTTCAGATATCCAACTCCTTTTTCATCTTTGTTGACATCAACAAGGTTCTTTCTCCTGGGCTTGTTCTACTTCCTGTTAGCAACTTTCCTTGGCAGGCATCCTGTGGCTTTGGCATCTTTAACATCTTGGGTACCCCAAGTTAACTTCAGCTTCACAGCTTATTGTTCCAGTGTCTGAGAGCCACACATGATCTTCTGTGTATCTCCAAAGAGCTGGTGTCACTTCTCCAGCTCTGCCCTCTGTAGCACTCTAAGTTCAGATTGATCCACTCCACTGCCACTGCTGTTCTTGGTGATCATCCCATGGTACTGGCATCTCCAATATGCTAGGGTCTTCCACTGCAATTATGCTTCACCAAAGCCTCTCACAGGTTCTCTTCATGGTACCATGCCTCAACTCATTTGCATGACCCTTTCAGTCCTGGGCTGTCAATTACAACTGAGGGCACACTTTCATCAATGCCCTTCCATGGCCTCTCACAGTACCATGCCTCAGCTGTTCTTCATGATGCCTTCATGCATTCAAAACCAGTACCACCTGGATGATTCTTACATGTTACCAAGTACAGCTGCAGCATGAGGAACACTTGGCTATCTCTGGAACACAGCTTCTTTATGCTCTCAGAAAACACTTACCAGATTTCACCTCAGTGATGCTGGTCTTTTCTTAGTCACCACTAATTTCTTAGCTCCAGCTAACCTGCATCAATTGTCCCAGTAGTCTCCTTATCCTCTTGAATATAAAGCCAGAGATTCATGGACAAAGCCACTGAGTTCTGCTGCTTGCAGGAGCTGGAACATTGACCCCCTAGTTTTATTATGTTATCACTAGCTTCCTTTTTCCCAGCTCCTTTGCTGCCAAAGTTGGCTGTCCTGAATCTTGCTCCATAGACTGACTTTGAACTCAAGAGAGCTGCATGCCTGTCTCATAAACACTGGGATTAAATGTGTAGTCCACCAAGCCTGGCTTAAAGTTTTTCTTCACCTAGAATTTGCTCTGTTCTAGGCTGGCCTTGAACTTGAGATCTGCTTATCTTTGCCTCCTGAGATTAAATCCACACCCACAGTGGCACACCTACTCCAACAAGGCCACACCTTCTAATAGGGTCACTTCCTGGGACAATCATATACAAATCATCACAACTACCACAGAAAACCTTTCCCTGTTCTGTCTCAAACAAATTCCTGTCTTTATCTAAGGAATACTGTTTTCATTCACTTGCAAATTACAGAGATTATATTTGTAACTACGTGTTATCCACATTTCTACAGTACCTTATTAATACTTTCTTCTGTCCACTGAGAACACATGTTCTCATCATGGACTAAAATGGGATCATCTGCTACCTGGTAGAAGTATATTCCTAGCATATGCCTGAAAGGGTTTCTAGAGAATGAAGTGACAATGGCATCATCTCCCCAGGGGTCCACTCTCAGGTTCAACTGCAGCAGTCTAGAGTGAACATTGAAGACACGGAGCACTTCAGTAAATATGTCCCTTATTAATTTTTTACTCAAATAGCTTTCCTGTTTCCTATATAAGCACTGTGAGGAAGAAGCTTGTATATAGGCTTTAGTAGACTGGATGGATCCTCCCAAGAATTGGCACAACAAACTAAGATGGTCAACAATTTTGGACAACGTCTCATTGACTATAATGATTCTAGACATAACCTCCAAAATAGTCTATAAGGAGATCTGAAATCTGACATTTGAGGACTCAGATTTCTATTATTGTGCAAGTCACGGTGCTACAGCTTGCATCAGTGTATGTCAGAACCTCTAAGAGGGCAGAATGTTAGCTTGGGGCAGATAGGAGCCAGTTTTTACATACATTTTCTACAGAGGTTCTTAGGAACATGAAAGTGGTACTCTGGACATTTTGTGTTTTAGAATTGTAAAATATTGCCTAGTTCCAAAATGAAGATCTGGGTATTTTTGAATAATGTAAAGAGGGCCCTGGTCAGTGAGAGGGGTAATATAATGCACAGAGTAAAGAGTCAATGAGAGAATGCTAGATATCAAACTGCACATGTATTCAAAGAAAACTCCTGCACATTTCTGCAGGCAGTGCACCAGTTTGTAATGTACTGTGATCCTCACATTGTTCAGCTTAGGAGAATAAACACTTATCATCTATATATAATGTGACATATGCCAGAATTTTGTGAATAGATTACAATGTAAGAGGAGGATGTCCATGTAAATGCATACTACTTAATCAACCAAGGAATCCTGTACGTTGTCATCGATGAGAGCCATGGTCATCCCATCACATTGAAGGGTGAAGTGTAGGACTATTGGCATTTTCCAGGATATCAAGGATCTTGACATGCCAAACAAGTCCATATATAACATCCTGAGGTATAGATATATCTATTGTCCCATAATCAGAAGAGTGTATTGTCTTGAGAATTTTATTCTATCAACTGGCTGTCCCCATTAAATCATATTAATTCTGACTTGTAAACTACCTGCAGTTACATTGAATGGGTTACCTGGAAGGGAAGCTGGGGATGTATGGGAAGGTGGTGAAAAGAGAATGAGACCAAGACAACACCTGATGCTCAAGATCTCAAAGTTTAATGAAGGACTCTAAATATATAGGCAGAAGAGAATGCTCCCCCCAAAGACTGGAAACTTCTTCACCGAACCAGTTTGGATGCTCTGCAGGTGACTAGTGTTTTTGGCAAACTGTAGGTCCTTGAAGAACAATGGGCTTCTGTTGTGGATAGCCTTGGGCTCCTATTTTGATCTTAATTCCACTCCTCAGAGGGGCTGCAGATGAGGAGTTGCCTTGTGAACCGTCTCCCCACCTTAACTTTTCAAATAAAGGCTTGAGCCAATGATTGGGCAGGAGGAAAGTGGTAGGAGCAGAGAGTCTAGGGGAGGAGCTACGGGGTATAAAACAGGAGGAGGAGGAGCACCAAAAAAAGAAGAAACGGAGAGAGAAACGGAGAGGGAAATAAACGGAGAGGCGGCAGGGAGAGAAACTCCGGGACTGGAGTTTCTGCAAGTTGTATGGGACTAATATAGATTGAAACAGAGTAGTGGAGTGGGAGGCCTGCCCTGTCTAGGCTTGTAGCTTGTTTTGTTAACTGCTGAGTTGAGCTTTCTTTCACCGGGTAATTGGGTTGGAAACAAAGTAGCAACAACAGGCTTCACTTTAGTCTGAGCACTCTACCCTAGGTGGTGGGGATTATGGCTACCACAGGAGTTCCAATACAAAGGCTGGGAGAAGTTCACCTTGGTCAGTTTCAAGTTCCTGCCAGGTGGTATGGCACCCTAATAAGGCTATCTACACTGACTTGTGACAAAAGAGAAGCCATGCAACAGATTGATTCCACCAGTTCTTTCCTGTAATATTATCTGCACTAACTCATAATCATGGTATTAGAGAAAAGCATATGTGTGCAATCATGTTTCTCTGTAGTTAGTATGTTTCTTTTGTTTTAATGTACATAAGTACATTTTAGACCTTAAAATATAATGTACATGAAATCTTACATTATGCTATTGGCTTCTTTCATTAATGAAACATATTCCAAATTTATCCTGCATCAATTAAATTAATTGTTCAGTTGAAGAAAATATATATTAACATATGTGCTTTCCATAAATAAGTTAACCCTGAATTTGGAAAGGTAGACAGGAAAACAGCTTTCTAAGTACATAGATGCTCTAACCAATGAAACCCTTCATCAAGGAGATGTACACTGTCTCTCATTCCTGTAAATGGTGCAACCGCAGTGTGGAAAACAGGTTGAGTCACACTCCAAATTTACTTGAATTGTAAATATATATGAAGAGAGAGAGAGAGAGAGAGAGAGAGAGAGAGAGAGAGACTTGCTAACTAATTTGTGACAAGTACAGTGCATCCTTCCTTTTCTGTTGACTCCTCTATCTTAGTGTCTCAGAAATTCATATGTTGATAAAAGGGAGGTTGTTACTGATCATAAGACTAGTTGTTGACCTTCTGATCTCAGGTGATCTGCCCCATGTATAGCCTGATGAAGGCAGTCAAGACTTCTTTGTTTTTTTGTTTGTTTGGTTTTTCCTGTTGTCACCCTTTACATGTGAGATCTACTAGAGCAGGATCCAAATGCCTCCAGGGAGGAGCCTGGCTTTGAGATAGTCATTGATGATAGCAGAGAAAAACTTAAAATCAGTCTCTGAAACATCAGTCATCAAGGTAAGCAAGAGCCATTTCTCCCTGCAGCTGAGCTCTGTGAGCACTGAAGTTGCAGGGATGTGTTACTGTTCAAGCCAGACTGTGCAACTT
Organism: Apodemus agrarius; assembly: GCA_964023405.1. Lineage (NCBI taxonomy): Eukaryota > Metazoa > Chordata > Mammalia > Rodentia > Muridae > Apodemus > Apodemus agrarius. Next base: position 6,048,131 of record OZ030011.1, read on the forward strand.
CTATATAAGCCATGACAAACATTAATGCAGGGGAGCTCATGAAAGGCAGGAGGCACAATGAAAATAAAACAAAACAAAACAAAAATCCCAGTAGAGAGATGAGGTTGGTATGGAAGTGACTGTCTTTTGTGGTTTTCTTCTTGAAAGTCATAATAGCTCAGCTGCCTCGTCAGCTGTTGACTTGTGACATTACCATTCTCAAACATAGTGAAGATCCTTTGTTACATATTTCACAGGTTTACATTTTCTTATTTATTTTATGCAGTCTTTATGTTGGTCCTGAGACCTATGACGTCATATAGGCGACACTAATGCAGCCCTGCAGGTTTACTCCTGTTACCAAGGCAACGGCCACCATGTACCCAGAATTCAATAGGCCCACCTAGCCCACCTGTAATTTGAATAATCATGCCTATAAGAAGGAGCAGTGTGCCCTTTCTCTTTCTCTTTCTGCTTATCGCCCCCAGCCTTCCCCTCACCCCGTTCCCCTTTGTACCCCCATCTTAAATAAACCCGCGTGGAGTACTTGGTCTGGTCTAACTGCTTCAGCCCACACCTCCCGGCTCCACCGTGAGCGCTGCGGATCGTGCCTGCCGCCTGCGGATCCCAGCTTCGCGGACCAGGCGGTTCGGGGCCGCGGTTCACTCTGGCCGCCGGCCGCCCGCGCGGGAAAAACCAACATTTTGGCGAGCCAGCCACGAGACTCTGCAGAGAAGACACCCGCGCAAAGCGGGCACCCCGCCGCCACCGCCGCCTCCACTGCCGCCGCCGCCGCCCCCGCGGCAGGGCACCGCCGCGCCACCGCCGCGGCAGGGCACCGCCGCTGCCTGCCACCGCCGCCGCCGCACACACATCAAGTGAGTTCCTAGCACTCACCAGGCAGCTCAGACCAGACCAACAGCTCCACGCTCCCGGCTATCGGATTGCAAACTCTCACGAACATACACCGGCAAATTGCTAAGGTAACTCTAGTTGGCTAGGGGGATTTCAGCCAAAGGATAGGAATTGGCCAGCCTACCCTGGGTTGAAATTCGTTTCCCTAACCCAGCTCACATAACTGGCCCTGGCCAACATTCATTCGCATTAGGACATTAGCCTTGGGTTAAACTATTCCCCCACCCCCTGGGAAGTGTTTTCACTGCTGTTTAAGTCCTGGCCAGGCAAGCACTTCCCGCCTCACAAGACGCTCCTAGGATCTCACGCGACGGCCTGATTTCCTAGCCTAGCGGGTAATTACGGTATTGCAATATATTCCAGGATGCTGAGATTATATTGGATACCTTTTCCTTAACCCATGGGCAATTCGTCTTGGACGGTACATCCAGGCACCCCACTGGGATGTCTCCTGGAGAAGCTCAAATCTCTAAAATTAGCCTCCAATTTGAGGCGATCTAAGCTAATTAACCTCTGTAATAAGGTCTGGATTCAATACAAGCTAGATAATAACTCCAAATGGCCACCTAATGGCACCCTAGACCCTATCATTTTAAGGGATCTTAACACATATTGCCAGCAATCCGGTAAATGGGATGAAGTTCTATATGTCCAAGCTTTCATGTATCTTCGTTCTAAACCATCTGTCTGCTCTGCGTGCTCTCCTTCTCAACTCCTCTTAGCCATGAAACCTACCCACCTCCCACTAGAGGGTGCTACATTCGATCCAGCTGGGCCTGCAAGACCCAAAACTGCACCTTCAGCCTCTCTCTCTCAACAGGTTCTGGAGTCTACTAATCCAATCTCCCCAGACCCTTCCCCTCCCTCTCTGCCAGCTACAGGTCATTCCAAACACCCTGTACTGGCGCCAACCTTTACCCCTCCTATTACGCGTTCCAAGGCCACAGCCAAGTGCCCAACCACTCCTCCGAGGACACCTGACCCAGCACCGGTCCTTCCTCTGAGGGAAGTGGCTGGAGTTAATGGTTTGGTTAGGGTACATGTTCCTTTCTCGTTGAGTGAACTCTCTCAAATAGAAAGCAGACTGGGTTCTTATACTTCTAATTCCTCTAGCTTTATTAAAGAATTTCAGTACATCACTCAATCCTATAGCTTAACTTTCCATGATGTTCATATGATTCTCACTAATAACTTACTCCCAGAGGAACGCAGGCGTGTCTTGGAAGAGGCGAGAGTGCCTGCAGACCAGATTCACCAGACAGACAGGACATACCCAATTGGATCCGAGACAGTACCTGACCAGGATCCTCAATGGGATTACAATTCCACAGGTGGTATTTTAGCCAGAGACAGGTTTATTACATGCCTTATAGCTGGTCTCAGAAAGGCAGCCTTAAAGCAAGTAAACTTTGAAAAACTCCAGGAAGTTGTCCAGGACAAACAGGAAAATCCATCTCAGTTTTTAGATCGCCTTACAAAGGCTTTATTACAGTACACTAATCTAGATCCTGAGAATCCAGAAGGTAAGCAACTTTTAATGACTTATTTCTTTTCCCAGAGCTATCCCGACATAAGAGCTAAACTTAAACGCTTGGAGAGGGGGCCTCTAACTCCCCAGGCAGAAGTCTTAGCGCTGGCCTTCAAGGTGTACCATGGGAGGGATGAGAAAGTCCGAAAACAAAAATACCACATGCTGGCAAAGGCTGTCCGACCAGCTCCAGCCACCACCCCGGGCTCCTGGCCTTCTAAGGCCAAACTACCGCCAGCTCCCTGCTATAGATGTGGTCAAATGGGTCACTGGGCGAGGGATTGCCCCAACCCCCGCAAGCCAAAAGGACCATGTCCTGAGTGTCATCGTGAGGGACATTGGGCGATTGATTGCCCTCGGGTCGCACAGAACAGAAGGCCATCTCGCCCAGATACTCCTCCAACAGACCTCCTAGGCTTGGTTATGGATGACTGAAGGGGCCGGAGCTCTCTTGACCCGACAACACCCATCACCAGCAGGGAGCCCCGGGTAACCATAGTGGTATGCGGACGGCCTATCTCCTTCCTACTGGACACTGGAGCCACCTACTCAGTCCTGGTAGAGTTTTGGGGGCCCACTTCGCCTTCGTGTCTCCCCATAGTCAGGATAGGGGGACAGCCTTACCTTCCTCACCAGACTCCACCACTTAGCTGCACTTTTAGAAACATACCCTTCACCCATTCCTTTTTGGTAGTGCCAACTTCTCCCATTCCCTTATTAGGTAGGGACCTTTTAGTTAAGTTGGGGGCTTCAATTTCCTTTGCCCCCCTCACACGCCTGTACCCAAGCTCGCCAGCAGTTCCCCTACTTCTCCTTCTAGCCAGTAAATCTACTAACACTAACACGTTATTTCCTCTACCAGCTTCTCAGGTGGACCCCAGAGTTTGGGACGTCCAGAATCCTTCTGTCGCTAGACATCATTCTCCCATTGTTATCCAGTTACTGGACCCTACCAGGTACATCACCCAAGCCCAATACCCTCTCTCTCTTCAAAGCCTCAGGGGACTCAAGCCTATCATCTCTGACCTCTTAAGAAAGAAACTTCTCCGCCCTACCTCTTCTCCCTTCAACACCCCTATACTAGCAGTTAAAAAACCTAATGGTACCTATCGCCTGGTTCAAGATCTCAGGCGCATTAATGCTGCAGTGGTACCTCTCCATCCTGTCGTAGCCAATCCTTACACACTTCTTTCTACTATCCCCTCAGGAACTTCTCATTTCTCAGTCCTAGATCTAAAAGATGCCTTTTTCTCTATCCCCCTTGACACTCAATCACAAAATATATTTGCTTTTACCTGGACGGATCCTGATACCCACTTTTCTACCCAACTTACCTGGACTGTTCTGCCTCAGGGATTCCGAGACAGCCCACACCTATTTGGCCAGGCTCTGGCTTCTGATTTACTCTCTCTATCTCTCCCTAGATCAAAACTTCTTCTTTATGTAGATGATGTTCTTTTATGTAGCCCATCTTTAGAGGTTAGCCAAGCAGACACCTCTACCCTTCTAAATTTCCTTTCCAGTCGAGGCTACAGGGTCTCACCTTCTAAGGTTCAACTGTCTACTCCTCAGGTTACCTATTTGGGGTTAACAATTACCCCAACCCACAAGGCTATTACCTTAGATAGAAAGAATCTAATTCAGTCCTTAACTGTTCCTTCCACAAAGGAAGAGATCTTGTCATTCCTAGGAATGGCTAGCTTCTTACGTTCCTGGGTCCCTTCCTTTTCCCTCCTTTCTTGGCCCTTATATGAGGCAGCATTAGGCCCCACCCATGAACCTCTTCTCAAACCTGTTACTAAGCCCTTTCAGAGACTCCAACAGGCTCTCCTTAAGGCCCCAGCCTTACACCTCCCTGACCTGACTCGTCCCTTCTCCCTCTATGTAACTGAAAAAGAGGGATTTGCCCTTGGAGTCTTAGGTCACCAGCTAGGACCTTCTTTTGCACCTGTAGCATACCTGTCCAAAAGACTAGATTTAACCATCCGAGGATGGGCACCTTGTATTCGTACCTTAGCAGCTGCTGAACTACTTATTCGAGAGTCAAAGAAGCTAACCTTGGGGTCTCCCATAACTGTGCTCTCTTCTCATAACCTGTCCCAGCTCCTAACTTATAAAGGCTTGCAGACTCTACCTCCCTCCAGGGTTCTTTCTCTTCAGGTAGCGCTAATAGAAGATTCCACGCTCACCTTCCAATCATGTCCTCCTCTCAATATTTCTAATCTTCTTCCCCGACCTAACACTAACCACTCCCTTTCTCATTCCTGCACTGAGACTTTAGAGCAACTACTACCTCATCCTTCACACATACAGGAGGGCACATTGCCTCAAGCCATTTATACCTGGTACACAGACGGAAGCTCCTTTCTATATGAAGGGACTAGAAAAGCTGGCTATGCCATAGTGTCGGACACCGAGGTGATAGAGGCACAGGCCCTCCCTTCACACACCACGAATCAGCAGGCTGAGCTAATAGCTCTCACTCGTGCCTTTCAATTGGCACAGGGACAATCCCTTAATGTCTATACAGATTCTAAATATGCTTTTCATATCCTCCTGTCCCACACTGCTATCTGGAAAGAGCGCAGGTTACTTACCACCACAGGAGGATCGATAACTAATGCAAGCCACATTTTAGCCATGCTAAAGGCCTCCCATCTCCCCACAGCTATTGGGATTGTCCATTGCAGATCCCACCAGACGGATGACTCTATCGTCTCCAAGGGAAACAACCGAGCTGATGAGGCAGCTAGGACTGCAGCTCTTAGAGGGCTAAACTCATCTTACCTTCCCCGAGATATCCTCACACTTCAACCCACATCTCTACCTTCTCCTCCTGACACTCGTCAAACTCTATCCTATCTTCACCAACTCTTTCATCCTAACAGCCGAGCGTTATCTTCTTTTGTTAAGTCCCACCTACAGCCTACTCCTGAGGACTTAAGTTTCTTAAAATCTATCACTGCCTCTTGTAAAATTTGTCAGATGTCAGATTCCAACTCGAGATATCGTAGCACCCCTTTCCCTACCCATCAGGCTAGAGGTTCCCTTCCTGGAACTGACTGGCAAATTGACTTTACCCACATGCCCACTGTCAAGCGTGCCAAGTACCTCTTGGTCTTAGTGGACACCTTCTCGGGGTGGGTAGAAGCGTTTCCCACCACTAACAAGAGGGCTCAGACAGTTTCTGATCTCCTCCTCCGAGAGATCATCCACCGATTTGGTGTTCCAGCCTCTCTTCAGTCAGACAATGGCCCTGAATTTACTTCCCAGGTTTCTCAGATTCTTTCTAAGGCCCTAAACATCCCTTGGCATTTCCACATTCCCTACCATTCCCAATCTTCAGGTAAGGTAGAAAGAACTAACCGCTCTTTAAAAACCACCCTTGCCAAGCTGTCACAGGAACTTCACCTCGACTGGGTAAAACTCCTACCTCTGGCTCTTTTCAGACTACGAGCTCTCCCCAAGCGACCCCTTCTCATCTCACCCTTTGAACCTATGTATGGACGTCCAGTTTTAACTCCTGGTCTTTCACCTAAATGCTCTCCCCTCCCAGACCACCTACTCACCCCATTGCTTTGCCATCTTCGTTCTCTCCTATGGAACTTTGCTGACCACCATCTACCGCGGCCACAGACTGTCTCCTGTCCACTTCCTACCAACATTGGAGACCAAGTCCTCTTATCTCCTCCAGATCATCGGCCACCACCTCTCTCACCCAAGTGGCAAGGTCCTTTTAAGGTGATTCTCGTGACCCCCACAGCTGCTAAACTCGAAGGATTCTCTCATTGGATCCACCTGTCTCACCTTAAACCTTTTATCCCTCTACCTAAAAATGACTGTTCTTCATACACGTCAACCCCAACAGGACCGTGCTCTATTAAACTCTGGAGGACTTCGAGATCATCCACCTTGTCCCCAATCCCAGAACATGAGACTCCACTCCGGCATCCAAGCTCGACCTCATTGAATTAGACATGGGTTTCTTGTCCTACCCCTGCTGTTCTTCATTTCCATCCAGGGCAGCCCTTACATCTGGAGATTTGAGGTTCATGAAACCCCTACAGATAACAAACAGTCTTTCAAAATAGGATCGGGAAACTGCTCCATATCCGGATGCCAAGAACCGGTCCAAATTGCGATCGTTACTATATCGGTTATCCCATCCAAATATTATGATCTCTATACTTGCTTTCTCTTTGACCAGACAAAAGATTATTGTAGAAGATGGCCGGACGAATATGGGGCCTGCCCATATTGGTCTTGCCAGATACATATGCTAGGATCATGGGTCAATCACTTCTTCTATCAACACCGCAAGACACTTTTCTTCTACATACAAGACCCGTGGGACTCCAGGTGGGAGACAGGAGTTGTTGGTAAGCTCTATCGTAAAAATCAGCCCAGCTCCCCAGTAAGTACCATCCATATTCAGAGAAAGTATATCTCAATCACCCAGCCTCTAGGTATTGAAAAGGTAGGGGAAATAATCAAACATTCCTCCGAGGTCCTCGATTCTTTGACAGCACCCCTCATAAATGGCACTAACTTGTCATTTCGTCTATTGCTTCAGACTTTGACCTCAGCATACCAGCTCCTTAATGTCACCAGGCCTGGTCGCTTTAAAGATTGTTGGTTATGTGTACCCCCAGGAATTGACTCAAAACTATCACTTACAGCTTCTCCAATGATACTGCCAAATAACCTTACCTCACCTTTTGTCAGCTGTCCTGACTCTGATGTCACCATGGCTCCGTACCTTGCCTCTGTCCCTCTCTTTGGCATAGCAAACTGTTTTAAGGCTTCTGGGACACGTTCTGTAGGAATGTTAAGCCCCCTAGACTGTAATAAAACCATAAGCCTTGATATATCATCTCTGCCACAATGCCCTGCAATCCAAAACACGTCAATTCTTTGTGGCACTCGGGTATATCGTCGCCTACCTGCCAGCTGGTCTGGAGTTTGCACATTAATACTCCTTTTCCCTGAACTGGGAGTAATCCAGGGAAATGAGCCCCTGCCAATCCCAGTGGTAAATATGATAGCTGCTCGACATGAGAGGGCAGTTCAGATCGTGCCCCTCTTGGTCGCTACAGGAATAGCCGTAGGCGTTGGCACTGGTGTGGCGGGAATAACTACCTCTTTGGCCCAATACAATGCATTCACTTCCCAGTTTAAAAGTGATCTCCAGGGAATGACTGAAACTGTGCTTACTATCCAAAAGCAGATCGATTCTTTGGCAGCCGTAGTGCTTCAGAACCGACATGGACTAGATGTCTTCACAGCTGAAAGAGGTGGTCTTTGCCTGTTCCTTCAAGAAGAATGCTGATTCTATGTCAACCAGTCCGGGATAATGAAAAACAAAATCCAGGAGCTCCAGTCAGACATAAAAAACTTCAGAGATCGTGAGACCTCTAGTTCTGGGATTTTTGAAAACCCTATATGGAAATGGATACTGCCTTTTGTAACGCCCCTTCTAGTCATCTTTCTCATGCTGTTATTTGCGCCTTGCCTCATTAATCTCGTTTCTACATTCTTCCAACGGCAAATGCAAAAAATTTCCAACCAAACTATTAATCAGCTTCTGTTACAGAATTACCAGCCGCTGCCCACGGAAGAGCCGCTGTCCACAGAAGTACCTGACGCAGAGGGCCCCGATGGTGAAAATCAGCTACGCCCCCAAACTGACGACGCCCCTAGACAGCAGGAAGCAGTTTAAGAGACACGACGCCCTCATTCCCTTTCACCATCGGCTCACCCCCTCTTTTCCTTTCCTTTTTTAATAACAGAAATGGAGGAATGTTGGTCCTGAGACCTATGACGTCATATAGGCAACACTAATGCAGCCCTGCAGGTTTACTCCTGTTACCAAGGCAACGGCCACCATGTACCCAGAATTCAATAGGCCCACCTAGCCCACCTGTAATTTGAATAATCATGCCTATAAGAAGCAGTGTGCCCTTTCTCTTTCTCTTTCTGCTCATCGCCCCCAGCCTTCCCCTCACCCCGTTCCCCTTTGTACCCCCATCTTAAATAAACCCGCGTGGAGTACTTGGTCTGGTCTAACTGCTTCAGCCCACACCTCCCGGCTCCACCGTGAGCGCTGCGGATCGTGCCTGCCGCCTGCGGATCCCAGCTTCGCGGACCAGGCAGTTCGGGGCCGCGGTTCACTCTGGCCGCCGGCCGCCTGCGCGGGAAAAACCAACACTTTACTTTTTATTATTCATTTTATTCATTTATATTTCAAATGATATCCCCTTTCACAGTTACCCCTCCCCAAAGCCTCATCCCATCCACCCCCATTTGCATCTATGAGTGCATTCCTCTACCCACTCACTTACTCTCACTCCATTCCTAAGCTGGGGCATCAATCATCCATCCCCCTTTCTATTGAGTCAGATAAGGCCATCTTCTGTTACATGTTACATTTTTTATTTTTTTTTTCATTCTTTTTTTTCTTAACATTTCAATTGTTTTCCCCTTTCCAGGTCTCCCCTTTGAAAATTCCCTATCACATCTGACTTCTCCCTACCTCTATAAGAGTGCTCACCCAACCACTCATCCACTCCATTCTTCCTGCCCTGGCATTGCACTACATTGAGGCACCAAATACCCTCAGGCCCAAGGGTGCTACACATAAAGCCTACTACAGGAAGCCATAAATGTTCCTTTGGCACCTTTTCTAACCTGTTTATTTCTGGTAGCCATGACCATGTAAAATTTAAGGAAAATATTTCATAGCTCTCATAATATGCTATAATTCAGATCCTGCCTAGTCCTCAAGCTTGTTGTATATCTACATATGAAGTAGACATATGAAGTAGTCCCTAAGCCCAGACTTCCTCAAAAACAGCTTCTGAGCTGCCATCCTTTGTCTTGCTAAGCCAATGTATTCACCGGCTATTCAGACACCTATAGCCCTTGGTCCCAGGTGAGGCTCATGAATTATTAATGAGGTTAAGTGGAAAACAAGTCCAGGCCTTCCCAACATAGGAGACTGTAAGGTATGGTCATGTAAATTATCCCTGCTTAGCTAGCTACATCCTTTACTATGTTAATGTCAAGCAATTGTCTACCTAGAGCAGAGATTTCCTCTGAGCAGACAAGACATAAGACTTAGTAGAAAGTTAGTTAGTAGGAAAGATGAGTTAGTCTATAAAGCAAAGGTCCCAGGGCCAGGCAGTATGCCTGGCTCTAAAGAGAGCGTCTTAGTTGGTGGGAACATGAGCTAGTTAGTGAGAGAATGATTTAATCTAGAGAACAAGATTCCCAGGGCCAGGCAAGATGCCTGGCTCTGAGGAAAGCTTGCTAGTTCAGAGAAGAATCTTGCTAACTTAGGCAAGATCTCTAGCTTAGACAGAAATGGCTTAGAAGGTTTTAGCTTATAACTTAAGTGCGCTACCTATGTAAGCTAGCGTGCCTCATTTTTACTATGTAATTGTCAGGATCTGATGCTCTGAGTAGGGAGCCATAAAACAGGGCTCCTCATTAGAGGAAATATAGATTTTTCTATAATATAAACTATCCTGCGTCTGTGTCGTCATTCTCGCCAATTCGTGCCTTCCTGACCCCGGGTCTTGGTCTCCCCTGCAACTGAACTCCCATGAGGAGCTACGGCTTGCAGAAGGCTGCAACCAAAGCTGCCATGAGCAGCCGCGGTCCGTGGCACAAGGGCCTTTCCTCTTTCCTCACACAGATATCCAAGGCCATTCTCTACCAAATATGTGGCCAGTTCCTCCATGTGTATTCTTTGGTTGGTGGTTCTGTCCCTGTGAGCTCTGAGGGGTCTGGCCTTTTGATATTGTTGCTCCCTCCATGGGGCTACAAGCCCCCTCAGTGCCTTCAGTTCTTTCCCCAACTTCTCCATCAGGGATCCCCTTGTTCAGTCAGATAGTTGGTTGGGAGCAGACTCCTCTGTATTTGTCAGGGTCTTGCAGAACCTCTCAGGAGACAGCCATATAAGGCTTCCATCAGCAAGCACTTCCCAACACCCACAATAGCATCCAGGTTTGATTGCTATATATGGGATTGAACCCCGGGTGTGGCAGTCTCTGGATAGCCTTTCTTTCTTTCTCTCCTCAACACTTTTCCTCCATATTTCTTCCTGTGGAGATTTTGTTCCCCTTTCCAAGAAGCACTGAAGCACCCAAATTTTGGTCTTCTTACTTCTTAGGCTTCATATGGTCTATTTGAATCTTGGGTATTCCAAAATTTTGGGCTAATATCAACTTATCAGTTAGTACATACCATGTGCGTTCTTTTGAGACTGAGTTACCTCACTCAGGATATTTTCAAGTTCTATATATTTGTGTGCAAATTGCACACAGTCATTGTTTTGAATAGTTGAGTAGTATTCCATTCAGTAAATGTACTACATTTTCTCTTTCCACTACTCTGTTGAGAGACATCTGGTTTGTTTCCAGCTTTTGTCTATTATAAATATGGCTGCTATGAACATAGTAGAGCATGTGTCTTTATCACATGTTGGAGCATTTTCTGGGTATATGCCTAGGAGTTGTATTCCTCAGGTTGTACTTTGTTCAATATTCTGAGGAACTAACAGACTGATATCCAGAGTGCTTGTACCAGCTTACTCTTCTACCAGCAGTGGAAGAGTGTTCCTCATTCATCACATCCTTGCCAGCATCTGATGTCACCTGTGTTTTTCAACTTAGATATTCTTACTGTTGTGAGGTGGAATCTCAGGGTTGTTTTGATTTGCATTTCCCTGAAGACTAAGGATGTTGAAAATGTATTTAGGTGCATCTCAGCCATTCCAGTTTCCTCAATTGAAAATTCTATGTTTAGCTCTGTTCCCAATTTTTAGTAGGGTTATTTGGTTCTCTGGAGTCTAACTTCTTAAGTTCTTTGTATATGTTGTATATTAGTCCTCTATCAAATGTAGGATTTGTAAATACCTTTTCCAAAATCTGCTGGCGGCTGTCTTGTCCTATTGAAAGTGTGCTTTGGCTTACAGAAGCTTTGCAATTTTATAAAGTTCTGTTTGTTGATTCTTGATCTTAGTGCATAAGCCATTGGTATTCTGTTCAAGAACTTTTCCCCTGTGCCTATGTTTTGCAGATTTTTCCCCATATTCTCTTCTATTAGATTCAGTCTATCTATGTTTATGTGGAGGTCTTTGATCAACTTGGACATGAACTTAGTACAAGGTGATAAAAATGGACCAATTTGCATTCTTCAACAAGTTGACTACCAGGTAAACCAGCACCATTTGTTGAAAATGCTGTCCTTTTTTTCTCCTGGATGGTTTTAGCCCCTTTGTCAAAGATCACGTGACCATAGGTATGTGGGTTCATTTCTGGGTCTTCAATACTATTCCATTTATCTACCTGCCCATCTCTATGCAAATACCTTTCATTTTTTATTACTATTGCTCTGTAATACAGCTTGAGGTCAGGGATGGTTATTCCCTCAGAACTGCTTTCATTGTTGAGAATAGTTTATACTATTCTAGGTTCCTTGTTAATCCAAATGAACTTGAGCATTGTTCTTTCTAACTCAATGAAGAGGTGTGTGTAATTTTTATTGGGATTGCATTAAATCTGTAGATTTTTTCAGCTAGATGGCCATTTTTACTATATTAATCCTGCCAAATCTTGATCATGCGATATCTCTATATTTGAGGACTTCTTTGATTTCTTTCTTAAGACACTTGATGTTCTTGTGATACAGATCTTTTATTTGTTTGGTTAGAGTCACAACAGGATATTTTATATTGTTTATGATTATTGTGAAGTGTGTCCTTTCCCTAATTTATTTCTCTGTTTATCCTTTGAGTATAGGAAGGCTACTGATTTGTTTGAGTTAATTTTATATCCAACCAATTTGATGAAGTTGTTTATCAGCTATAGGGGATCTCTTGTGGAGTTTATGGTGTTACTTAAATATACTATCATATCATCTGCAAATGGTGACATTTTGACTTCTTCCTTTCCAAATTTTATCCCTTTAACCTCTTTTTGTTATCAAATTGCTCTATCTAGAAGTTCAAGTACTATATAGTGTCTGATTTTAGTGGGATTGTTTCAAGCTTCTTTCCATTTAGTTTGATGTTGACTGCTGGTATGCTGTATATTGCTTTTACAATGTTTGGCTAAGGGATTTGAATTTCTGATATTTCCAAAGATATTAACATGAAGGATTGTTGAATGTTGTCAAATGATTCCTCAGTATCTAATGAAATGACGGTGTGTTGTTTTTTTTTGCTTTAATTTGAGTTTTGTTTGTTTGTTTGTTTTTTAAGAAGTGGATTAAGTTGAAGGATCTCTGTATATTGAACCATCTCTGCATCTCTTGAACAAAGTGTGCTTGCCTATGGAGAATAATCATTTTGATGTGTTCTTGGATTCAGGTTAAGAGAATATAATTGAATATTTTTGCATAAATGTTCATGAGGGAATATAGTCTGATGTTCTCTTTCTTTGTTGGGTCTTTTTGTGGTTTAGTTATCAGTTTAACTGTGGTTTCATAGAATAAATTGGGTAGTGTTCCTTCTGTTTATGTTTTGAAGAACATATTGAAGAGTACGGGTATTAAGTCTTCTTTGAAGGCCTAAGAGAATTCTGTACTAAACTAATCTGATCCTGGGCTTTTGGGGGTCAGGAGACTTTTAATGAATGCTTAGAGTTTTTTAGGGGTATGGGAGAGCTTTGTTGGTTTATCTGATCCCAATTTAAATATGGAAGCTGGTATCTGTCCAGAAAATTGTCCACTTCATCCAGATTTTCCAGTTTTGTTCAATATAGTCTTTTGTAGTAGCATCTGATGATTTTTTTATTTCCTTGGTTTCTTTTATCTATCTCACTTTTCATTTCTTATTTTGTTAATTTGGATACTGTCTCTGGACCCTCTGGTTCATCTGGCTAAGGGTTTATCTATCTTGATTTTCTGAAAGAATCAGCTCTTTTTTTTTTTTTTTGATGCTTTGTATAGTTCTTTTTATTTCCACTTGGTTGATTTCAGCACTGAGTTTGATTATTTCATGTAATCTATTCCTCTTGGGTGTATTTGCTTCTTTTTATTCTAGAGCTTTCTAGTGTTCATAGAGCATTGTTCAGCTCCCATGTTTATGTGAGCTTTCTGTTTTTTTTTTTTTTTTTTTTTTTTTGTATTAAAGACCAGCCTTACTCTGTAGTGATCTGATATGATGAATAGCATTATTTCGAACATCTTACATTTGTAAAGGTATTTTTTGACAGATTAATGAACAGTTTTGGAGAAGGTACCATGATGTGTGGAGAAGGTATAATCTTTTGATTTTAGATGAACTGCTTTATGAATATATGTTAAATCCATTTGGTTCACGACTTCTGTAAGTTTAACTGTCTCTGTTTAGTTTGTGTTTCCATGATCTGTCCATTGATGAGAGTGAGGTATTGAAGTCTCCCACTATTATTGTATGAAGTACAATGTATGCTTTAAGCTTTACTAAAGTTTCTGTTATAATGTGTATGCCCTTACATTTGGAGCATAGATGTTCAGAATTGAGAGTTAGTCTTGGTAGATTTTTTTTTTCTTTGTTGAGTATGAAGTGTCCTTCCTTATACTTTTTGATAATATTTGGTTGAACGTTGATTTTATATGATATTAGAATGGCTACTCCGGCTTGTCTTTTTTTTGGAATAATTTGCTTGGAAAATTGTTTTCCAGCCCTTTACTCTAAAGTATTGTTTGTCTTTGATACTGAGGTTCATTTCTCTTATGCAGCAACATGTTGGGTCCTATTTAAGTATCCAGTCTGTTAGTTTATGTTTTTTTTATTAGGGAATTGACACTATGTTCCCATTGATGTTAAGAAATATTAAAGATTAATGATTGTTGCTTCCTATTATTTTGATGTTATTTTTATTTTTGTGTGGCTGTCTTCTTTTGGGTTTGATGAAAAACATTACTTTCTTGCTATTTCTAGGGTGTTGTTTTCCTCCTTGTGTTGGTGTTTTCCATCTATTATCCTTTGTAGGTCTAGATATATGGAAAGATATTGTATAATTTCTGTTTGGTCATGGAATATCTTGGTTTCTCCATATATGGTAATTTTGAGTTTTACTGGGTATAGTAGTCTGGCCTAGTATTTGTGTTCTTTTATGGCCTATGTGAGATCTGTCCAGGATCTGCTAGTTCTCATTGTCTCTGGTAGGTGATAAGTCTGGTGTAATTCTGATAGGTCTGCCTTTATATATTACTTGATCTTTTTTCCTTTTATATTACTTGACTTACTGATTTTAATATTTAATTTCTTTTGTGCATTTGTTGGTGTGACTATTATGTTACAGGAGGAATTTTTCTGGTCCAGTCTATATGGAATTTTGCAGGCTGCTTTTATGTTTACGTACATCTCCTTCTTTAGGTTAGGGAATTTTTTTTTACTATAATTTTGTTAAAGATATTTACTGGCCTTTGAATTTGTGAATCTTCCCTCTTTTTCATACTTGTTATCCTTAGGTTTGGTCTTCACATTGTGTCTTGTGTTTTTCCTAGATGTTTTGGGTTTCAGAACGTTTTTGCATTTTGCATTTTCTATGACTGTTGTGTCAATATTTCCAATGGTATCTTCTGCACCTGAGGTTCTCTCTTATATATCTTCTATTCTTTTGGTGATACTTGAATCTGTGATTCCTGGCCTCTTTCCTAGATCTTGTATCTCCAGTACTGTCTGCCTTTGTGAATTTTTGATTTTTTTCTGCATCCACTTTTAGATTTTGGGCAGTTTTGTTCAACTCCTTCAGCTATTTGCTTGTGCTTTGCCATAATTGTTTAAGGCATTTTTGTGTTTACTCTTTAAGTGCTTCTTGCTGTTTACCTCTGTTTTCTTGTATTTCTTTAATGGAGTTATTTATGTCCTTCTTGAAGTCTTCTATCATTGTCATGAAATGTGATTTTAAAAAAGAGCCTTGCTTTTCTGATGTGTTGGGCTATCCAGGGCTCACTATTATAGGAGAACTGGCCAAGTAGCCTTGGTTTCTGTTGCTTATGTTCTTGCTCTTGTCTCTCACCATCTGTTCATCTCTGGTGTTAGCTGCTCTCACTGTTTCTGATTGTGGCTTTTCCCTCCCTCAAGCCAGTGTGACAGTACTCTTGGAATAACATCTCTCTCCAGGAGGAATTTGGATATGGAGAGCTGTGGCACAGCGTCAGGTCAGGGTTGCAGACAGAAACCAGAATTATTCTGTTCCTGGATTTCCCTTGGTTCCTGAGTCCTGATGACTTTGGGAGGGTCCCTCTTAGGTGAGGAATTTGGACAGAGGTGGTGGTCACACCTGTACTCACAAGTGGGCTGGCACTCCTGAGAGACCAGCTCTCTCTTGGTGGTGTGTGTATATATATATATATATATATATATATATATATATATATATTTTTTTTTTTTTTTTTCTGAGACAGGGTCTCTCTGTATAGCCCTGACTTTCCTGGAACTCACTTTGTAGACCAGGATGGCCTTAAACTCAGAGATCCTCCTGCCTCTGCCTCCCAAGTGCTGGAATTTAGACAGAGGCCAGAGGAACCTTCAGCCAACACCCGAAAGTAGCTCTGGCCAGGCGGCTTCAGTTGCCTCTTCAGGCAATGAAGCTGTCCAAATCCAGACAATGAAGCTGACTGAAAGCATGGCAGGAAAGGACAGGTTGATTGTCTCAAGAGTTGGGGTGCACAGGCTCACCTTCTTTTGATATCCATTCAGTGCAGTCATGTCTCTATTCTAGCCCCAAGGTTGCCAGATATGGGTTAAAATTGTGGTCTGCATCTAGCCAGGTCTTGAGCCACTGGGCAAATAAGATGCAGAAATTTTGGCTGAGTGAAACCTGTACTGTTGAAGGAGGATGTTGAGCTGTGTGAAGATGAATAACCCCACTCTCAAAGGTTGGGAAGGACAGTCTAAAGTCCTCTGGGAACTGCCTGAGTAGGGATCAGGGTTCCTGACACACATGGAGGCCCAGAATGACAGGTTCTCAGGCTCCTGGACACCACAGATAACCCTGGATGCCTCAGAAGAGCTGAGAACTGGGTGGGAACCTAAAGAAAAGAGGGGAGAGGAGAGTTCTGGGGACATGAGTCCTTGGCTTGCTTGGACTGATGGCTTGGCTCGGAGGAGACAAAGCTGTGAGAACAGAGAGATTAGCCAGGACTCTTTAGAGGAAGACCTGCTCCTCTGCTCCAGTAAGGTGGATCAGATGAGAAGAGGCAGTCCATAGTTTAAAGCATTTATTGTTGTGGCAGTGAGTGGTGATGAGTGAAACTGTACCCCACTTTCTCAGGGCAGGTCTATGGGTAAAGAGCTTTTGCAGGGAGGAGAGTCTGGGAAGGAGTGCTTAATTGCCTAAGCCCTTCAGGCCTTTAGGTACTTCATTAACATGGAGATCTGTCTTGAGTTTACAAGATCTGTGGTCCTGTCCTCTGTGGAGGGGCTTGGAGCATTTTCTGACATGACTGATGGCCACAGCATTATGGAGAGCTGAGGCCTTGTGTCAGGGGTCTAGTATCTGAGAGCATGACAACAGACCTTCTGTCCATTGCAGGAACACCTGCTGGTTCACTGGGTTTTAAACCAAGCTCAACCATAAGATAGGCTGTCTTTCACATTCCCACAATATATTAATGAATATTTCAAAGAATAAGCAAAAGTATCCTCAAAAATAAAAACTACATATGCTTAGAATTTTCTTGTAAGTGAATAGTATACACTATGTATAGTTCCTCTATAATCTCTGTTCTTCCATTTCTTGATGCTCCTATTTTTCCTTTATTATGCTAGACACTTTCATTTTTGCATTTTTATGCTTTGGCATGGATACTTGTATGTAAATATGCAATGTCAAACAATTACTAATGAGAGACTCAAGTAATGTTTGTGCTTCTGAAATGACCTTCATTAATATAGTTATCTATATTTGCATTGATTTTCCTAAATGTCATGTAATTTCTTTATTATCTCAGATGAAGCATTTCTGTTGTGCTACATATATAATCATGTCTTTATGATGCAATCAACTGCTGACAGATATATATTTTATTTATGTAATTTAATTATTATAGATAATATTGCAATAAACATAAATGTGCAAGTATTTCTGAGATGTTTCCTTTTGGTCATTTTGGTTAGCTTTCCTTTTATATGCAACCTGCTGTAAGGCAAGTGTGAATTGTATGTGTCTAAAGAAGGGTGTACATTCTAGTAACTTAAAACATTTTCAGGCAACACTATCATCACAACCACCATCTTTTAATTAATCAGATAAACTTGTCCAAAAGTGTAACAACTGCCTCAGGCCTGAAAACAATTGAGGTGCTTAGGCACTCATGTTTGATCCACAGCATCTACACAGGGTACCTGGAAGGAGTATGGGTGGCATTTCTTTAGAGAACATTAGTACTTGTACCTCAGCACCCTTTTTCCTGACCCAGGTATCTTAGATCTCCTTTATATCTAGTAGGACTATGTCCTTAACTAAGTACGCTGCTTATGATTATGCAAATAATGTTAGTGTATGGCTGTTACAAACAGAAATGTACACACCCTACAAAGAGTTATAGTCAGTGTTCTTTCTACAGTCACTGAATACTCTGGACCTCATCATGATTTGGAGCTGGATTATTGTCTTCCTATTGGCAGCATCCACAGGTAGGGGACTCCTAAGTTCCAACCCTGAAGTTCAGACATGAACTCTGATGACAATGATATCCACTTTACATTTCTCTCCACAGCCGTTCACTCGCAGGTCCAGCTGCAGCAATCTGGAGCTGAACTGGAGAAGCCTGGGTCCTCAGTGAAGTTGTCTTGCAAAGCTTCTGGCTATACCTTTACTGACCACTATATGCACTGGGTGAAGCAAATCCCTGGAGAGAAACTGGAATGGATTGGATGGATTGGTCCTATAGGTGGTGACACTAGATATGCTCAGAAATTTCAAGGCAAGGCCACATTGACTGTAGACAAATCATCTAGCACAACGTACATGCAGCTTGACAGCCTGACATTTGAAGACTCTGCATTCCATTTTTGTGCCAGACAAGGACACAGTATTACAACCACATCCTGTATGTGTCAGAAACTCTCATAGAGCAGGAAGCTGCCCTGGAACAGAGATGACAGAGAAGATTTGCCTTACTTGCTCAAAAACATGCATTCTGAGTGTCCCTTTGTCTCTCTCCTGATGACAGGATGAAAGTACTATATGATCTTCATAAACTTTTCAAATTTATAACTGTGAATACAGTAATGCTAATGATGTTTAAACCTATAGCATATTTTACCTTGACCACCTCTGTTAGCATGTTTCATCCTTGGTAAAACAATACAAGAGGGAAAAGTATGAAGGTGCATAGTAAGAAAAATATATCTTGTTTCCAAAGACTGGAACTTTAGATGAAGTAGCTTTGAATAAATTATATACCAAATTGACCATTAAAATCACCCATATAGCATATAACCAAACAAAAATGTCTCTTACAAACTTAAATGGTAAGTTACTTGAACACTTGTTTTCACTTCTGGCTCAGTGCTCTAGTAGAAGCTCCAGTCCCATGGAATATAAGAGATATTTATATCATAATGCTCTGCCATATAATTGCAATTCTTGTGAGCTGTTCAAAAGCACTGCTAAATTGCTTTACATAAAATTCAAATTTTGACCCAATGTATGTACGTGTTAATTGAGAATAGGTTTGAGATTCTGCCTAATTGTCTGGTCTCAAATTTACTTTCTTCCCAGTCCCATACACTGATCTACAGTTTCAAGCCTTTAAGAGTATGGCTATACACTGACACAGCATCATCAGTTGCAGTCCAGTGGATACCCTGAAGTCACCCATGCTTTATAGAGCATTTGATTTTGGATAAATAGGTGAATTTCAACCAGCAAAGAGACATTAATGGTACTTGGTAATCTCAGGGTTTTAATACATAAAAAAAACCCATTCATATTAAATGTTTCTGAAGCAGATATTCTTTCTCCTTAAAATATGAGTGGCATATGCTTAATATGAAAAAGATATCATAGGCTGAATATGTTGTGATTGGAAAGAATCCCCATGGCCTATTCTGTGTTAGAGATCTTTCAATTATTTAAAATATTGCTTGAAATACCAGTGTCTTCATAAAGCCTTATCTTCTCTCTTTCAACTGCAAAATCTGGAATGATCAGCAGGCAGAGGAGTCTTCCTGTTCTGGTCTGTGAGTTAAATAAGAGTCTCCAATGTACTAGGAAGACATTGGTCCAGTATTTGTAAGACCTTGGTTAAAGCAGTTGTCTGTTAGATGCTGCAAAAGTAATTTTGAATTGCCCAGACAACTTATACATTAAAGCTCCCCAGTGTATTAGCCACTATGGAATTCAGCATGACTGTTCCAGTGGAAACTGTGATTAGATCTACCTCAACATCTAGATATACCACTCTGTGACTTATATCCAAAGAATTCTGTAACCTGCTAGAGGCACTTGTTCCATCTTATTAATTGATATTGTATTGATATTAGCCAAAATTGGAAACATCCTAGAGTCTGACAATGGGAAAATCAATTAGAAAAATAAAGTAGTACTAATCTGAGAACTATAATATGTATAAAGAGTACCTGGTACAGACCTGGTTTGTCCTGTGATTGCTGCTTCAGTCTCTCCAACTTAACATTATGTTTGCTCTGTTGATTTAGAAGGCCTTGCTATTCTAGTACACTCCACCCCTTCTAGCTCTTATATTCTTTTCTATCTATATCTTCTCTGGGTTTCCCTGAGCTCTGAGGGGTTGTGTAACTTCAGTGTAAACGAGTTTCAGTTACTTCTGACCTTTTCTCCCTCATTCCTTAAAAGCATTATTTTGGTATCAGTGCTGGTTTTGTGTGTAAAGAATGTATGAGTCCTTCTCTTCCTTTGGATTGCTGATAATTCATAATATTGCCCCAGAGAAATTGGTTGCAGAGTATGTATTTAACTTCCTTTAGAGATGTTACAGAGCTGGTACTCCAGAGATCCCCAGAAACATCTCTAAATTGGTTATTCCTCTATCTTAAATATACAATTAATGGGAGCATCATGGTATATCTGTCTATGAGAGTATCAGAATAAGGATACATGAGCTAGTTTCCAGACACAATTCTCCCTGTGGAGGGACTAAGGAAGAGTGAACTTGGTGATCATGCTCTTACGTGATGATAATAAGAAACATAAATCACAAGTCCAGAAGAACATACTTGCATTTTAGGAAAATTAAAACAATTTGCACCTATATGATAAGCAAAATAATCAATAGTAAAGGAATAATAGGAAAACTGTTAGAATTATTATATGCATATACTCAAGAGACCTGCACAGTTTCACAGACATTACACTAGGTCAACAAATTTTATGATCCTCATAGTAGTTTAAGAGTATACTTTCTGATCATCTGTTTATAATATGAGTTCATAATTTTGTGAATGGATTTTATGTAAGAGGGTGACATCTATGTGAATTCATAATATTTGAGTTGGCATGTACTCCTGTCCTTTGCAACCTATGACAGCCATCAGCATCCCACCATACTGGAATATGAAGGACACCCCTATAAATATTATAGATATAACAGAGATGTTGAAATGCTAAGATAAATACATCTGGCATCCTGAATTTTAGGAATAGCTATTCTACTATTAAGAAAATGGTGATGCCTTGAGGATGCATCCATGAATACGACAATTCACAAGACATCATATTGATTGTGACCAGTAATTGAATGAAACATGCATTTAACTGGTTTCAGTTACTTCTGACCTTTTCCCTCTCATTATTTCAAAAGCATGACAATGTAGTTTGGGAAACAAATAGAGTCACAACATACACTCATTTGATTTCTATTGACTTTTATATGTGAATATAAATGGTTGTTTTTTTGGAGTTGTTAATTGAACTGTGGGTGCCACAGTGATTCCTCTTTTTTCCTTAACTCCTTTATTCAAGTGTGCCAGGAATTCATTCATGAATATATCGGTGTCTGTATTTGAGCTCAAGACTCATTGTGGTCCTCCTGAACACATGTGACTTGCCCCATGTATAGCCTGATGAAGAAATGAAAGGACCTCTTATGTCCTATCATTACATTTTAAAAATGGGAACTGCTAGATCTGAGTTTAACTGATATCAGGGAGGAACCTGGTATTGAGAGGGACTTTGATAATAATTTTAGCACAACTTAAAAATCAATCTCTTTCACATCAGTCATTATACCCAGGTAAACAAGGCTATTTCTCCCTGGGACTAAGCTGTGAAAGTGCTGAAGTTTCAGGGATATATGTTATTGTTTAAGCTAAAATGTATAACTTCAGTGTAAGCCATGACACTACTACTTGCAGGAGAGCTCATGACCAAAAAGTGACACATTGAAGTAAATAATCACCATAGAGAGATGAGGCCTGTGTGGAGGGGACTCTATTTTTGTGGTTTCCTTTCTAAAACGGATCAACTGATCTGCCCAGCTGTGATCAACATGTGATAGCTCCCATGATCAGGCACAGCAAAAATATATTTTAAACACTTAACAGATTTATATTTTCTTGTTTACATTTGTTTTTTATAATTTTTGAATAAATGTCATATAATGTTTTCTGATAACTGAATCCTACTCCCCCAACATACCCCAGATCCTTCCTTCCTCCCTGTTCACTCAAGGTCACACCCCTTGTATTTCTTTAGAAAAGAAATTTTAAAAGGGATTAAGAACAAACAACATCAAGAACAAAGCAAAAAACCGCATATACATAAACACATAGAGAGATAGAGAAAGATAGAGGGGGAATAAAACCATAACTATGTAACCGTGGTATAGAAGCAAAAGTTAAGTGAGACAAAGAGAAATGCACAAAGTGATATGAGGCAAAATTACCTACAAAAATATTATTGAGTTTAGTTTTTGACTATCATTTGCTAAGCATATCTTCCACAGTTATTTGTGGTTAATATCTTCCATGAGACTCCACTGGAGAAAACTATGGTTTTCCTTTGAAAATGAGTGTCAATTGCAGACACTTCTTGCTTAGCATGTCACTCAACATGGGGCTATTATGTGCACCAAGAGCAATGCACTGCCTGATACTGTTTTTGGTACCTGTGGGAACCTCCTGACAATTAGCTCATAGAAACTTTTCTTCTCCTAGGCAGTGATATGTGCAATCTATAACTCTTTAATTCTGGGGAATTAATATCTGCTTATGCAAGTAACTCACAAGTTAAAATAAGGAAAAAACCTCATCTATGTGCTCTCTACTCAGTTGCCTGCAGGCATATATCTCACATAACCTTAGGACATGACAAAACTAGGGCACTGAGACAATAATAAACCTAAATTATAAGTCTTATCTAAATATCAAGTTTTATTATTTTTGATCCAATGTTTGATATGGATATATTTATTATTTTGATTACAATACTGTATCAGTAGATCCATAAATCCACATCATATTCTGAACATAAAATTGTTCTAAAACAAAGACATGCCAAGATGTATACTGGGAAACTATAAGCTGTTCATTATTTACTGACTTCTTGTTAGAGAGATAAAGTTGTAATTTTTATTTTCCTTATTCCATAATGCACTTTCCTTACTCCCAGTATCCCTGCTTTCATGTGTAAAGCTTCATGATTCTATATCTCATATAGCTTTTTTTTACTTACATTGAAAGATCCTAGATTTTGCCATACATTTCTTTATTATGGCTTAAATTTTGTTTACACTACACTAATTTATCATCTCTCCATTTCCCAATACCATTTCATGTTTGAGACATTTTTCTCTTTTCTCTGCCTTCTTTGCTTTCATGTCATCTCTATTTTGTTCTATTGCCCCCACAAAATTTCTCATAATATAAGGGCCCATAGAGAAAAAAATAATTCAGATCTTAGAACACATATAAGTAAGAACATAAAGCCTTTGTCTTAGAGACAATGAGAGTGGCATCATTCATATATTTTCAGTTCCATGAACCTACCTATAAATTTCATAATTGATTATTTGCCACTAGGTAATTATACTTTGTTTATACTTACTACATTGTCATTATATGTGCTTTGTTGGAAATCTAAGATGATTCTTTTCTCCAGCTACTGTGAGCAGAGCATGGATACCATGCTGTGATAAAGATGGATGTGCAAGTCCATATAATATGTTAAATCAATTACATATGCCTCTGGAGGCACATAGCTGGAGCAGAGTGTGATTTCATTTATCATTGTAATTAATTCTCTAAAATTATTTCAAAGTCATTACATTTGTTTATATTCATTCCCATCAATGGTGAGAGAGGATTATTCTTTCACCATATCTATTCCCACATTTTTTGTCATTCAGGTTCTTGCTTTAAGTTATGTGACTGTGGTCTAATTGGAACACTAGTTATTTTAAATTGCCTTTGAAGGGTTAGCTAAGGAGTTTGGTTGCAAAACCCAGAGATACCACACTTCAACTGAGCATGAAGGTGCTTATGCAGCTTGAAGGAAGAGGATAGGCATTGGAGATCTCAGGAAGTACCAGAACTTGCAGTCTAGAGTACCAACCAACAATCAGGTAAAATGAAATCATTAGTCTCTGCTTGCTACATAGTGACCAAAGGCTTTCTGTCTGGATTTGTGGCTTGTTTCATAGGGAAGACCTCATCCCAGGTAAGAGGTTTCAAAAATTGTCTGGAGATGACACAGGACCTCGTAGACTTCAGTTGTACTGTTAAAGTTCATGCTGTCAAGCTGTATTTTAAATATTTATGTTTATAACCAATGTATTAGTGCTCTCTGAGCCTTGATCACTGAGACATCTTGTATTGTGTGTGATGAGTGATCCAGAGATTCAAAAGTGATCAGGGTGCTGGGAAAGTTTTACAGAATATTCAGGTGCAAATGTGTCAATGATACAAAACTCTCATCCAAAAATCAAGAACTATCACAAAACAGGAAAAAGAAAGGATATATGATTCAGAGAGTGGGGTTGAAATGCATGAAATTTTATTTCCAGAAGCTGACCAGTTGTTATTGTACACATGAACTCTCAGTGTATATAGTTACTTGCATATGACCCACATAACTCAATCCTGGGAAGATTCTCTTTCAGGAGACCTTAAAATGGCTGAGCAGGTAATGATGTCTACTTGCAAGGATAGCAATATCAGTTCAATCCTTTATTATTGAATTTCCAAAGTTATCCTTTGGGATTAATATATCCACGTTAACGCATGTGAACCCTGTTCTCACTATGGGAAAAAACTCCTGAAGGCTCACATTAAGTTGATGGTCTTTGGCATTTGATGACTAATGGACAAAATACAATTGCTTTTGGGGGAAGGTTTATGGAGTTTCTCTATGATGACTCTGTCCTTCGGTATACAGATAGTACTGATTAGACTCACTGTGTTATTAGTTAATTGATCAAAATAGGTCAGAATGTTGAGAAAGAGACTTATAGCACAGGATGGGCTTGTTGGACATCAAAGGGAGGAAAGGCCCTTGGACCTGAGAAAGCTCAATGCCCCAGTATAGGGGAATGCCAGGACAAGGAAGCAAGAGGGGGTAGGTTGGTGAACATGTGCAGGGGGGATGAAATAGGGGGGGGTTTGGAGGAGAAACCAGGAAACTGGATAACATTTGAAATGTAAATAAAGAAAACATCTAATAAGAAAAAAAGGGAAAAAAAGAAAAGCAACAACAATAACAAAAATAAACCAAGAAGGTCCCAAGAATTACCATGGTGACCTAGGTGTTGTAGTTAGTGGTGAGATTCCAGAGAGTGGTATTAGATCCTAACATATTTCATACATGATCGCCCATTCAAAAAATGGAATTACTCATTAAATATAGAAATATTTTTTACCAATGTTTAGAATTTTCATAAAAGTATAGCGTTTATACTGTACATATTTTTGTCATAACTTTTACCTTTCCTTCTTTTTCTCCTATTTTCCTTTATTCTACTAAACAATTTCACTAATACAACATCATTTCTTTGCATATATATTTGTATATAACTATAGAATATCCAAGAGCTCCTTGTGAGGCTCTCATTTAATATTTGTGTTTCTTAAAAGGTCTAAAATTAATACACTTATCTACAATTGCATCTATTTGTCCAAAAGAAATGTAAGTTTCTCATTCCTTTCTGTTGAAAAACTTAATATATATGTCCATATACATATTAAAGAACCAAATATACATGATTATATATGTACATAACCCTGTCTTAGTGATAAAATATTTTTGTTGACACATGCATAGCTTATATCAATAATATAATTGTTGAAGATAGTGCAATAATCACTGATGTGTAAGTATTTGTGATGTATAAGTACATCTATTTATTTTTGCTCATTTAAGTGAGTTTTCAGTATATAGCCTGTTGGAAAGGCAAATATTAATTGAGTATATCAGAAGGAAGGCTCAAAATTGTTAAAACAGCAATTTTTTTTGAAATTTCGATCCCTATCAACCTTCTTACAAACAACATCTTTAAATCAATTCAATAACAATGTCTTACAGTGGAGCAGCAGTGTCATGCCAGAATCAATTGAGAGCTTAGTCCTTATTGTTGATGCATAGCATCTGCACAAGGCTCAGGGAAAGGGTATGGGATGTATTTCCTCAGAGAGGATTAGGACTTGGACCTGAGCGGCCTGTAGTGATCCCTGTGTGTCTTCTCCTTTCTAGGTCCTTAATTAATCACTCTGCTTATGAATATGCAAATTACACGAGTCTATGGCAGTAAATACAGGTATTTATCTTGAAAACAGCATTTGATCAATGTCCTTTCTGAACACACTGACTCTAACCATGGAATGGAGCTTTATTTTTCTCTTTCTCCTGTCAGTAACTGCAGGTAAGGAACTCACCATTTCCAAACCTGAAGAAAAGACAGGGACTGAGATGAAAATGACAGCCACTCTTCATTTCTCTACACAGGTGTCCACTCCCATGTTCAACTGCATCAGTCTGGAGCTGAGCTAGTGAGGTCTGGGGCTTCAATGATGATGTTCTTTAGAGCTTCTGTCTATACTTTCACTAACTAATGAACAAAGTGGTTGAAACAGAGGCCAGGGCAGAGTCATGAGTGGATTGGATGGATTATTTCTGGAAATGGTCTTAATAGCGACAATAAGAAGTTCAAGGGTAAGGCCACATTGACTGCACACACATCCTCCAGTACAGCCTACATGCAGCTCAGCAGCCTGAAATTTGAGGACTCTGTTGTCTATTACTGTGCAAGACAGTGTTGTACTCACATCCTGAGTGTGTGGGAAAGCCTGGAGGTGCAACAAGCTGCCCTGGAACTGAGATGACAGAAGGCATTTACCTGGAGACTTGCTCAGAAACAGTTATTTTGATTGGCTATTTTTTCTTCCTCCTCCGCACAGTCATATTGTGCCTTTGTTAACTTTCTAAAATGACATCTAATAATTAGGTGATGCTGATTTGAGATAAACCTTGAATATATCATACCTTTGTAATGTCTTCACCAGTGACCACCTCCATTGACATACACCTCCACACTCCATTTTTCTTTTGTAAAACACAAAGGAAAACAGTGTTGCTGTATGATAAAATATTTCTGGCTAAGATAAAAAAACTCAGGTGACAGCAGATGCTGGTGAAGATGTAGAGAAAGAGTAACACTCCTCCATTGTTAGTGTGATTGTAAGCTGGTACAACCACCCTGGAAATAAGTCTATTGGTTCCTCAGAAAATTGGACATAGTACTTCCCGAGGACCCAGCTATACAACTCCAGTGCATATATGATGCTCCAAGATATAACAAGGACTTATATTGCACTATGTTTTTAGCAGGCTTACTTATAGTAGTCAGAAGCTCTGAAAGAACCCTGATATCCTTCAACAACAGAATGGATACAGAAAATGTCCTACATTTACACAATGCAGAATACTCAGCTATTAAAAACAATGAAATCATAAAATTCTTAGGCAAATGGATGATGGAGAAAACATCATCCTAGGTCAAGTAACCCAGTCAAAAAAGAACATACAAAGTATGTACTCATTGATAAGTGGATATTAGACAAAAAGCTCTGAATACACAATATAAAATTCGTAGGCCAAATAAAACTCAAGAGTATGGAAAACCATAGTGTGGGTGATTCGGTACTTCTCAGAAGGGGGGAACAAAATATTCAGGGGAGCAAATCCATAAACAAAGTATGTATCAGAGACTGAAGGAAAGGCGATGCAGAGACTGCCTTACCTAGACATCCATGTACAGTCACCAAATGCAGACACTATTGTGGATGCCAAGAAGTGCATGCTGACAGGAGCCTGACATAACTGTCCCCTGAGAGACTCTGCTGGAGCCTGGCAAATATAGAGACAGATGCCTACATTCAATAATTGAACTGAGCATCCTTTCCTCAATAGAGAAGTTAGAGAAAGGAAAGAAGGAGCTGAAGGGATTTGCAACCCCACAGGAAGATCAACAATATCAAGCAACCAGACCCTCCAGAGCTTCCATGTGCTAAACCACCAACCAAGGAGTACATATGGAGGGACTCAGGGATCCAGCCTCTTATGTAGCAGAGGATGGAATTTTGGGGCCATCAATGGGAAATGAAGCCCTGGGACCTGTGATGGCTTGATGCCCCAGTGTATGGGAATGCCAGTGTAGGGAGGTATGGGTATCTGTGATGATAGGGGAACACCCTCAGAGAAGCAGAGGGAGGGGCATGGAATTGGGGGGGGGTGTCTGGGGACAGGAAGGAATCCAGGATTGGTGATAAAATTTAAAATGTAAATAAATAAAATATCCAATAAAATATTTCTGGATTCTAGGTGGTGGGAGCTTTTGTTGGAAGTTAGGAATAAGTATAGTAGACATTTGACATGTAAAATTCAAATCACCATCCTCTGCGAAAACTGAAAAAAAAAACTTCCATAATCTTAACTATTAAGTGACTTCAGTTGTTTTCTTAACTCTGGCTGTCAGTTGAAGCAAATATTCTAGTCTCTTACCACTTAAGAAAAATATATATCAGAATGTGCAGTCATGTAAGTATAATTTCTGTCACTTGGCCAAAGTACTATTAAATCACTTTTCACAGAATTCATTTATCAAATAAGTGTATACACCTATTAATTGAGATAGATAATGTGATCATACATAAATCTCTGGTCTCATATTTTGTTCCTTTCCAGTTCCAATAATCAGGACTACAGTTAGTAGCCTTTATAGAACATGGAACTAATCTGATATTGCCTGATTCAAGACTCAGCTTAAAATCTTTCAGCAGATGGAAAAAAAATGGAGACCAATGTTTAGACAATAAGAGAGACCAGGAATATGCAGATCTATATGAAGTTATGACATCAAATCCCACCTTTGACAGCTCAGGGAAACATAAGAAGAAGGAGGCAGACAGAGACAGAGGGAGTAGAAGAGACCAAGATTTCAAGACTTTTAACTCAACTGAGGAAAAGTCATTTAAACTCAGAAATAGTGAATTGACAAGCAAGGGCCAACATGGATCTGCAACTGGTCTGTGTATATATATTTTCTTGTGTAGTTTTAAGTTTTCCAATTTTTTTTAGAGAATCTCTTATGTGAGTACTGTTAGTTTAGATATTCTATCTATAAATCTTTACCTGTTCATAGTGCTTGTGTCATGTATTCTAGACAATAATCCAAAACTCAAGTAAACTGCAGGAAAGTTATCAAAATACAGGATAAGATGTCTCACAACCTTTAGGTTCAAGAGCAAGGTTCTCTCTTTTTAATCATCAGCACCCAGAATCATATGGCAGACTGACATCAGAGGCTGTGAGACTGAGGCTGTGAGATTGAGCAGCTTGACTGCAGGTGCAGGAGTGGACATGATTCAGGAATATTCAGAGCTGAAATCAGTGTAGGAAGTAATTGTTCTGTTTCAAGTCTGCCAGATAGTTATAAACTCAGTATTCATCTGTCTCTGAGAAAGGGCATGAATGCCACAAATCCTGATATGGTGATTTTGTACTAGCAGAAACCATATGCATTTCAGTTCCTTAGCATTTCATTATTCTCAGAAAGTTGCTCTGACAGCTGCAGGGCAACACAGGTGATGGTAAATCCATGCCTATAGGGTCTAAGAACTTCCCAAGCCCAAGTTCTCTGCACAATGAGGTCTTGTTTTCCCCAAAGGATGAAGGGCAGGGAATAAGAGACAAAAACAGGAAGTTAAGGATGAGGGAGAAGAGAAGGTGAACAAGTGATAATTCATCCTGGAGTGGGACAAAGGAAGGAGTTGCTCTGAATTGGGGCTAGACTGATGCAGCACATAGGAAAATGGCTCTTTAGAAAGGTAGAGGATAACACCCCTTGTTAGGATGAGGTGTTTATTTTTACTTAGGTATCCTAGTTAGAGGAGCCAAAGGGCCTTTTTCACCATTCATTCATTCAATCAATCAATCAATCAATCAATCAATCAATCATTCATTTTCCATGTTAATTGCTAATACATTCTCCTGTTCCTGCCCTTGCAAGTCCCTTCTCATATTCCCTCTTTCTTCTCCTCTGAGAGGGTGGAGTCCCACTGGGTACTTCCTCAACCCTGGAATATAATAATATCCTTGGATGGTTAGGGGCACCCTCTCCCACTGATGCCACACAGTGTAACTTTATTAGAGGAACTCATTCAAGACAGGCAACAGGTTTAGGGACAGCTCCTGCTCCAGTTGTTGGGTACCTGCCTGAAGACTGAGCTGCAGGCCTACTCCAGTACTAACTTCAAAACTGTTTAAGCTTCTCAGAGTCAGACAGGTCCTGAGCTATTTTAACATTTTAGTTTGTAAAACCAACAGTCTCACTCCTCTCTAACATCATTGTGCAAGCCTTTTAATGTGGCAATTAAGCAATGTAGAGTGAGTGGTTTACCATGAGCAGAAGTGAATGAGATCAATATTTTTCAGGTGAGAATATCTAAGTTTGAACTAGCTGATAAGAATAAGAACTTCCCTTTGCCATCATTATCATTATGCCCAGGTAAACAAGAACCATTTATCCATTTAGCTGAACTCTGTAAACATAGTTACAAGGATATACTATTTCTTTATTTTATTAATATCCAAATTGAAACATTATTGTTATTACTCTTTATTAATCATTCCATTCATGTACGTGTTAAATGCTATCCCACTTCCCGGTTACCCCTCCACAATTCTCCCATCTCACATCCGCCCTCTCCCTCATCCTTTTTGCCTTTATGAGGGTACTCCCTCACCCATCATTTATGAGGATACTTCCTCTCCCACACCACGTGAAACTTCAGTTCTAAACCACAAAAAAGCTACTTGCATGAGAGATCATGACCAGCAGGTGGCACAATGAGTCCAAGAAACCCATAGAGAGACAAGGTGGGTGTGGAGGGAACTCTGTGTCCTCTGTTTTTCTTTTCTTTTCTTTTTTCCTTAAGTGTATATTACCTGATCTGCCCCTGCTGTGATTGACCTGTGTTGTCTCCAAGCTCAAACATCATAAAGATTCTTTGTTATACACTTCACTGTTGTATATTTATTCTCTGTGAGTTTATATTTGCATCAGTCCAATCTTGTCTGGAAGACACTCTTTCCTACACATTCTGGAACTCATAATCAGCTCAATTTTTAGATCTTTTTAAGAAATGATTCCAAGGAATTATGGGGGAACAACAGCAATGCAACTGCCTCATACTGGTTTGTGCATCTGTGGGACCTCTCTGACCATTAAGGGATACAAAATTTCCTGTGCCTGGCACTGATATGTACAATTAATAACTCATAAATTCTGGGGAAAGCAATGTTTACTTGTGAAAGTAACTCACCAGTTAAAGTTATACAAAAAGCTTTTCTATGTGATCTCTAAGCAGTTTTCTGCAAGCATATATCTCATATAACCTTCAACATGAAAAAACTAGACCAATGAGATAATACTTAATTTAAATTACAAGTCTTATTTAAATGGCATCAATTTTTCCTACATTCTTTAAATTAATATTTTGGACAAACCCATATTATAATCAGAACATGAAATTATTGCAAGACAATAATATTCCCAGCTGTATAGTCATTGTCTATTAACTGTTCATTTCTTGACATTTTTATAGAAATAAAATTATAATTTTTGTTTTTCTTTATATCAAAATGCACTTTCCTTTACTCTGAGTAACCATGCTTTGTTTTGTACACACATACTAAATCTGCCACAGCATTGCTTTTTTCTACATTGAAAAATCCTAGATTTGAGCATACTGTTTTAAAATATGATTTAATTTGGTTTAACCTGTATCATTCATCATTTTCCATTTCCCAAAACCATTTCATGTTTGAAACATTAATCTCATTTGTCTGCCCTGTCTGCATTCATTTTATCTCTATTTTGCTATAGTATCTCCCTAAATTCCTCATCGCAAATGGCCCAATTCAAATCTCTAGCCATCTACAATCAAATACACTAAACAAAATATCCAAATCTTGAAATAAATACATATGAGTGAGAAAATGAGGCTTTTGCCTTATGGACATGGGTGACCTCATTCAGTATATTTTTTCATTTCCATATAGATAAATATAGATTACATAATTTATGTTTTACCATTAATTACTTTTTCTTTTACTATATGTAATACTTTGTCATTTTTTATGTATACTTTGTTGGAATTCCCCTCTTCTACCAGCTGTGATTAGAGCATGAATAACATTGGGTGAATAAACACAAATTTTCAAGTTTATCTATAAGAAGATATAGAGTCATACATTTGGGAAGGATATTGCTGGGACCCTGAATAATGATATAGGCCCTAGTTGACCTTTGTTATATTGTTAATGTTTATGTAGTCAAACTGCCTTATAAATACTTATGTTTATACTAAGTAGATTTTCTGAGTCTTCATCTCAGAGGCTTCTGTAGCAATGGATAATAATTGATGCTGTCATTCATGAGTAGTCAAAATGCTTAGGATGACTGACAGAGTATTCAGTCACAGACAAAACAATATCAACCTCTCACTGAAAAATCAAGGATAAATTAGGAAAGGCTGTAAGATACTGAGAATGGGTTTGAAAGACATGAAATTCTATCTTCAGTGACTGATCTCTTCTATTGGAACACATGAACTCTCAATAGCTGTATTTATTTACTAAGACATGAAATTCTATCTTCAGTGACTGATCTGTTCTATTGGAACACATGAACTATCAATAGCTGTATTTACTGGCACAAGACCCACCACACAATTCATATGAGTGAAAACTACCACATCAGACTTCTAAATAGCTGAGCAGGTAAAGGCGTGTACTGGTAAGGTTAACAATATCAGTTAAATCCCTTAGAATTGAATTACATAAGTAGTTCTCTAAGGTTCTTATGTATCCAGTTCTCACAACTAACAATAATATAACAATTCAAAAGCCAGTGCAATATTAATGGGGTGGAATTTATGAGTCCCCATTCCAACCTGAAAATCTATTGATATTTGATGACTGGAAGGAAAAATATAATCACTTTTCTGGGGAAGGTTTCTGGAGGTTCACTATCTATTGGTGGTGCTTTTGTCTATTTGTACTCACAGTGTAACTATGTAATGAAACAGAAGATGTAAGGATGTTGTAACAGAGACTTGTTGGAAGGTACCAAGAGGAACTCCAAGGACATAGAGGCAGTAAATAATGCTGAGAGACATTAGTAGTGATAGATTATAATATATTTCATATATGATTGAAAATTTCAAAGAATAAAAACCCTTATGTTGTATAGAAAGAACAGGGAAGCTGTACCAATGAAATTTCAGCAATATGATTGCCTAAATAAGACCAGAACAAATCTAAATACAGTTAACACCCCAGTGTGGATGGAAAGCAATGTCATGAGACACTATTAATGTGTTAGAATAGTTTCTATCATCTGGACATAGCACATCAGGCCAAAGCAGTTCCAAATGTAAGAGGTTTTACTGAAGATAAAGGGGGGAGAGAGAGAAAGACAAAGGGGAAAAGAAAAAAAAGGGGAATGGGGGAAAGGTCTCTATATGCTGTGACAATCTCTTTGGAGGTTAGTGTGGGAAGTGGGCTTCTGGGAAGGTATGTGGTAGCCATAACAACAGGTGACAACTATGTGTGACATCCTGAGTTTGAATCTGATCTTCAAAACATCAAAAAACTATGTTTTTTAATCCAACACATACCACTGGATGAAGATCTATGGCAACTAATGGGTGATAAGGGAGAAAATCAGTCTTCCCCAGGGATGAGCCCTCTGACATCATTCAATACCAACTGGTTAACCCTAGAAACTTATGCATGTGAGCAATAGTAAACAGATTCAGTGGAAAGAAAAAGAAGGAGCAACTTTACATATGTTTAGAATCTTCATACAAGTATATTTTGTATGCTGTGCATATTTCTCTTTTATCTTTTTCTATCTTATTCTCCCTTTGTTCCAGTAGAGAATTTTACTGATACATCATCATTCATTTGCATACATAAATGTATATAACTGGAATATCTAAAACATAATAGTAAGTGTCTCATTTAAGGTCTGTGTTTCTGAGACTGTTTTAAGTAAAACAGTTTTTTCCAATTGCATTCATTTTTTAAAATTAATATAAGTTCCTTATTTCATTCTGATGAACACTATATATGTGTATATGTATATATAAACATATATATACATATATACATGTCTTAGATATGATATTGTTTGTTGACACATGTATGGCTTATTTCTATAATTTACTTGTTAATGATATTACATATTTCTAAAGTATGTTTACGTTGGGTTGTTTGAGTGAGTATTGAGTATATATGTTGGAAATTTAACTATTAATTGCAAATATCTGAATGAAGTCTCTAAATCCTCAAAAATTAGCCATCTGGGGAATTTTCCGTCACTATCATCGTCATCGTCGTTGTCATCGTCGTCGTCGTCATCATCATCATCATCATCATCACAACAACAACCATCTTGAAATCAATCTGAATACATGGTTCCAAAGAGAAGCAAGAGTGTAATGCCTAAAATCTGCTGAGAATTTATTTCCTGATGTTACATGCACAGCATTTGCACAAAGATCAACAAAACAGACTGTACTTTTGCAGAGAGAATTAGGACCTCGACCAGAGCACCCTGAAACCTGACCCATGTGCCTTCTCTGTCCAGTAGTTCTCCTGCTCAACTAGGTTCTTATCTAAGAAGTACTCTGCTCTTGAGCATGCAAATTACTTGCATCTATGGCAGTAAATACAGGGAAGTCCATGCCATAAAAACAGCATATGATCAGTGTCCTCTCCACAGTCCCTGAATACACTGATTCTAAACATGGAAGGGGGGTGTTATTTTCTCTTCCTCCTGTCAGTAACTGCTGGTAAGAGGCTCACCATTTTCAAATCTGAAGAGGAGATAGGCCCTGAGGTGACAATGGCATCCACTCTGCCTTTCTCTCCATGGGTGTCCACTGCCAGGTTCAGCTGGAACTGACCTGGGGAAGCCTGGGGTTTCAGTGATGGTGTCAAGAAAGGCTTCTGGCTACACCTTCAGCAATAACTGTATGAGTTAGTTGAAGCAGATGCCTGGACAGGGCCTGGAATTGATTGGATATATTCATCCTGGTAGTGGTGGTGCTATTTATAATCAGAAATTCAAGGGCAAGGCCACACTGACTGCCGACACATTTTCCAGCACAACCTACAATCAACTGAGTACCCTGATATCTGAAGATTCTGCTGTCTGTTACTGTGCATGGCACAGTGTTTTAACCACATCCTGATTGTTATTTCTGCCTGAAATAGCAGAAAAGACTAACATAGACTTCCTCAGAAATAACCATTTTGAGTGTCTATTTCTTTGCCTCCTACTCACAGTCATATAGTGCCTTTGTCAACTTGGTGTAAGGCAATCTAAGAATAAAGTGATGTTGATTTAAATCTCCTACTATATACCTTACCTTTAAATGACGTCACCAGTGACTACCTCTATTACACGTTTCTTACTCATTAAAACAATAGAAAGAGAAAACCATGATGATGCATGATAAAATAGCAATGGATTCTGAGAGATCAGAACTTTTGTTGAAATAGTTAAGAGTAAATTATATTGTGAATTTGACCTATAAAATTCAAATAACCAACACTCAGGAATAAACACTCCATTAAAGGTTTTAATTAAATTATTAAGTGATATCAGGTATACTGTTAACTCTGACTATGTGTTCCAGAAATTGTTCCAGTATATTGGATTATGATAAATATTTATATCAAAATTCACAGTGAAATAAACATAATTCACATCATTAGGAAAATATTTTTAAATCACTTTTCATTGATCTTTACCAAAATAATGGATGTACCTGTTAATTGATGTAGGTTCTGAGATTATGCTTAAGTATTTGTTGTTAAGTATTCTTGTATTTACTTCCTTTGCAGTCTCAACATTCAGTCCTACACTCAGTAACCTTTTTAGAACATGGAATCATACTGCTATAGCATCTCATAGTCCATTGCATACCTATTGGTTTACCTTTTTTTAATAGAGCATTTGCAAACTTGAGTTTATTGACATCCACATGTTTTTTGTACTTTGTTTGGATGACTTTTCTTCTGTTTATTTGTTATGTCCTATTCCCAACTTTCTGTATTTCCTTTATTTTACTTTGTTTTCATTTTTTAAAAATTATATTTAGGTTCTCTTTGTTTTATAAATCGATAAAGAAACAGAATCATGCTGAGAGAAGATCAAGAAGGTGTTGGGAAGGGAAATACATAGTTTAAAAAAATTATTTATACAAATCTATTTTCAGTAATTAAATAGAAAAAATAATTCTAAAAATTCATAAACAACAATTTTGATAACATCTTTGCTTTATAAATCTTAAATATGTCGAAGTGACTAGATTTTAAGTTTCATGTCTTTGTTTAACTTGTTCAAATCGTATTCAGTATCCAGGTCTAAAAGGATTTTAGGATGTGAATATGTAAAATATGTAATGTTTTGATGTAGTGAAATACATAAGCAAAATATTTGGGTTTTAGCCTCTCTCTCTCTCTCTCTCTCTCTCTCTCTCTCTCTCTCTCTCTGTGTGTGTGTGTGTATGTGTGTGTGTGTGTGTGTGTGTGTGTGTGTGTGTTTTCAGTAATGAGCTTTCCTATGATTAGTCACTCAGCATACAGAGTAGTTTCTCCTAGGATATTTATTGTTTCTTGAGGGTGTTTAGGCAGGTGTCATAGAGTAAAATAAACCATGTGAAGAGATGAAAGTGAGGACATGGTGCAGATTAACTTCATCATCCTGGATCAAACTTTAAGGAGTCTTAGCACAGACAGTTTATTGTAGGTATATTTCAACATGGTAGAATTTGGAGAAGAATATCCAGGCAACAATTTTTATGGTCATTCCAAATCCAATTGCAAAATAATGATTAAAGTAACTATATTATGAAGTTATTGTGAGGATTAGAGTAGGTTCTTTTTGTAAAACCTAGGGTTTAAAATGGTCTCTGACCAATGGCATACAGGACAGTAGCCCATAAATTACATGTGACACATCCCTAAGGATGGGTAACAATCTAATGATGGAAGAGTCTGATATCTTCATTCAGGGAAATTAGGATGTGTTCTGTCCCCACAGACAGCAAAAGTTTCACCAAGTTTTTCAGAACCTCTACTTTCAGCTTTCATTTTGGAGTGCATATACTTGATTTTATCTCCTTCCTTGAGGAGAGATTCCTGTGTGACTAAAATTTCTGGTTCTCTTTGTGCTTCTGGGTAAGTGCCACATCCCTCATACACTTTACAATTTTTATGTCAGTTTAAATATAATATTGATAAATATTTGTTGTAATGAGTAAGTGAAAATAAAACATTTAAATGATAGTTTGTGCTGAACCTGAGGAATAGTTGCAAAGATAGGTATTTCCTGACTCTACAGAATAATTATTCTTCTGAATTCCCCCTGTGGAGTGAGTGGGTGGAGGAACAACCTCATAGAAGTAGAGGGAGAGTGAAGGGATAAGGGGGTATCAGAGGGGAAGCCAGGAAAAGGGATACTATGCAAAATGTAATTAAAAAATAACTAACAGCTGGGCGTGGTGGTGCATGCCTGTAATCCCAGCACTTGTGTTGGCAGAGGCAGGCAGATTTCTGAGGTCGAGGTCAGAATGGACTACAGAGTGAGTTCCAGGACAGCCAGGACTATACAGAGAAACCCTGTCTCAAAAAAAAAAAAACCAATAAATAAATAAACAAACAAACAAACAAAAATTCAAAAAAAAGAAAAAATAAATAAAACTGGAAAAACATCTCCTTGTAGTTCTTGTCTTGAATGACACAAGACCTAATGCAAATTACTGCTGTTGGTTCCTAAAATATATCCATTTCACATACATTTCCTATCCATGAAATGTTACAGAGGCATAAATAGCAAAATTGAAGGCTTTCTCAGTCACTGTTAAGATAGTTAATCTCATATTTAAATGAATTTATTAGCTGTAAAATTAAAACCTTGGTATAACTCTAGACAAGCTAGTGAAATACCTGGATGACAAAACTTAAAATCTTGAAAGAAAAATTTAAGAATTCATCAGAAAATGGAAAGATCTGTCATGCTCCTTGGTTTGGCAGTTTTAACATCGTAAAAATCATCATCCTACCAAAAACAATCTCCAGATTCAATGTACTACCCATTTAAATTCCAACACAATTCTTTACAGATCTTGAAAGCACAGTGCTCAAACTAAAGTAGAGAAACAAACAATGAAAAATCCTGGACAGCTAAAACAGTCCTGTGGAATAAATGAACATTGGTAGGTACCACTATTCTTGATTTCAATATATACTATAGAAGTAAAGTAATAAAAATGGCATAGTACTGGAATAAAAGAAGAAAGGTTGATAAATGGAATTGAATTACAGCCTCCATGTAAATCTCCACATTTTGGAGACCTCAATTTTTAAAAGGAAGCCAGAAATACACAACAAAGCAAAGAAAGCATCTTCAATCAATGGTGCTGGGGTAATTAAATGTCTGCATGTAGAAGAATGCAAATAGATCCATATGTGTTACTATGGACAATACTCAAGACAAACTGGAACAAATATCTCAATAGGAAGCCACATAGTTTTAGCCTAAAGAAGAGAATCTGGGGAATAGCTCAGAACTCATCGGCATAGGAAACAGCATTATGACAAAACACCAATATGACAGGGACTAAGCAACAAACAAAAAAATGGAACTTCATCAAAATATAAAAGTTCTGTAAGGCAAAGAATACCATCAATAGGACAAAACAGGAGCTGACAGAATGAAGAGGGTTTTCTCTAACTACATGTCTGAGAGAAGTCTGTTGTCCAAAATATATAACTCATGAAAATAGGCATTAACAAACCAAATAATGTGATTTAAGACTGGGTTGTAGGGCTAAACAGAATTCCCAACAGAGAAATCACAAATGGCAGAGAAACACCTAAAGAAATGTTCAACATCCTCAGGCAACAGTAAAATGCAAATCAAAAGGCATCTGAGATTCCATTTTACACATGTCAGAATGGTAAAGATAAAAACCACAAGTGAAAATATATGCTGATAAGGATATGGAACAAGGGGAATACTCCTCCATTTTGGGTATAACTTTTTATAGCAACTTGTAGCATCATGCATATTAAAATTACCATTAGAATTACATATCTCCTGTTAATTAATATCACACATATTTATTTCATTTATTACATATGAACATTTTTTAAAATGACAATTATTGAATGCATATCCACTTAAAAGAAAGCTTCAAATTTTCAAACATGAGGCATCAAACATCTAGTGATCATCAACACCATGAAAGCATCTGAAAATCTTAATGTAAATTTTGTCCATTGAAGAGAGGGTTTTTCAAGATAGGAAATATCACTACGATTTGGGAGCTCAGTCCTTGCTGTTCCATCCATCCACTGTGATGACCCCATGCAGCTCTATTGATAAAGTATAGAAGGCCTGGTATCAGGGTATCATCCAATGCCATGTGAAGTTCTAGTCCAGAGAAAGTAAGAGGAAGAAAGATATTGACTGTTTTGCATCATCTGGCCTTCATTATATTTTGGTTCTCATCACTCATTTTTGTACATATTTAAGGTTTTTAATTAAGTTTGTAGTATCACAACATTATTTGATTTTGTATTTTGATTTGATTTTGGATAAGAGAGAAAAAGAAAGTAACTTAAAGACTGTACTTGTAGATATGAAGAATCCTAAAGTTGGAGAAGTGATGTCCTCCCACCAATACCATAGAACACTGAGATTAATATTATGATTACATGTAAGGGATTCACTGTCTTTCCCTTCTTTATATCTCATGAGATATGATCTAACCTCAGTTAGTAGACGTTACACAACATATAAAGGTATGTCTGGTGGGTTCTCTACTCTGAATATCTTAAATAACATTCCTCATATCATCAAAATATGACATGATCTTCTCACATTAAAAAGTAACATTTCTTTATCTTCGTAGCAGCCATTAGATATTAATCAGTTAAGAAGTCTTTGTTTAGACATGTACCCAAATTTAATAGGGTTACTTGGATCTCTGGAGTCTAACTTCATGTGTTCTTTGCATATATTATATATTAGCCTTCTATCAGATGTAGGATTGGTAAAGATCTATTCCCAATCTCTTGGTTGACATTGTTGACATTTTGTCCTACTGACACTGTCCTTTACTTTAAAGAGGCTTGGCGATTTTATCAGGTCCCATTTGTCAATTCTTGATCTTAGAGCATAAGCCATTGGTATTGTGTTCAGGAAATTTTCGACTGTGCCCATGTGTTCAAGACTCTTCCCCAATTTCTCTTCTATTAGATTCATTTTAATCTAGTTTTATGTGAAGGTCCTTAATCCACTTGAACTTGAGCTTTGTATAAAGACATAAGAATGGATCAGTATGTATTCTTCTACATGCTGACTTCTGGTTGAACCAGCACCATTTGTTGAAAATGCTATCTTTTTTTTTTTCACTGTATGGATTCTGTTCCCTTGTCAAAAATCAAGTGAATATAGGTATGTTGGTTCATTTTTGGGTCTTCAATTCTACTCCACTGTTCTACCTGCTTGTATCTGTTCCAATACCACACATTTTTAACACTATTACACTGTAATACAGCTTGACGTTAGGGTCGGTGATTCCTCCAGAAGTTCTTTTATCCTTGTGGTTAGTTTTCATTATCCTGGGTTTTTTTGTTATTCCAAATGATTTTTTAAATGGCTCTTTTGAACTCTATGGAGAACTGAGTTGGATTCCTTTGAATCTGTTGATTGCTTTCAGCAAGATGGCCATTTTTACTATAGTCATCCTTCCAATCCATGAGCATCAAAGACCTTTCCATCTTCTGAGAACTTCTTCAATTTCTTTTTTCAGAGACTTGAAGTTCTTGTCATACAGATTTTTCACTTGTTTATTTAGAGTCACAACAAGGTATTTTATATTATTTATAATCTATTGTGAATTGTGTGATTTCCCTAATTTCTTTCTTATCCTCTTTATCCTTTGAGTAGAGGAAGACCATTGATTTGTTTGAGTTAATTTTATATCGAGCCACTTTGCTAAAGTTGTTTATCAGGCTTAGGAGTTCCCTGGTGGAATTTTATGGTCACTAAAGTATAACGATCATATCATCTGCAAATAGTGATAGTTTGATATCTTCCTTTCCAATTTGTATCCCTTTGAACTCCTTTTGTTGTTTAATTGTTCTGGCTAGGATTTTGAGTACTGCATTGAGTAGGTAGGGAGAGAGTAGGATGCCTTGTCTTGTCCCTGATTTTTTTTATTTATTTATTTATTTATTTATTTATTTATTTAGTATAGTCTTCATTTAAATTGCCAATGGTAAAGCCTTTCCCTATATCCCCCCTGACCTAAAACTGCAACCCTTCCCCTTCCTCCTTCCCCCTGCCTACATGTAAATGCTTCTCCACTTAACACACTCCCTCCATCCCCTCCTCGGTTTCCTTTTGTTTGGGCCTCTGTTGAGCCTTTACCTGACCAAGGACCATTCCTCCCACCGATGCCCAACAAGGCCTTCCTTTGCCACATTTTTGGCTGGAACCATGTGCTCCCCTTAGTTGGGGGTTCAGTCCCTAGTAGTCTTAGAGTATCTGGGTGGCCAAAATCGTTGTTCTTCCCATGTGGGTTATAAACCCCTTCAGCTTCTCTGGACCATCCTCCAGTTCCTCCATTGGGGACCCCATGCCCAGTCCAATTGTTGGTTGTTAGCATCTACCTCTGTATTTCTAAGGCTCTGGCAGGGCTCCTCCAGAGACAACCATGGCATGCTCCTTTTGGTATGCACTTTTTGTCATCCATAGTAGTGTCAGGGTTTGTTGACTGTTTATAGGATTAATGCCCAGGTAGGGCAGTCTCTGGGTGGCCTTGACTTCTGTCTCTCCTCTACACATTGTCTCCCTTATTGCTCTTGTGACTATATTTTGTTCCCTTTCTTAAAGGAACCAAAGCTCCCTCACATAAGTCCTCCTTCTTCTTGATCTTGGTGAATTATAACAGGGGCAGCAGATGTTGGAGAGGATCTGAAGAGAAAGGAACACTTTTCCATTGTTGGTAGGATTTGCAAGCTGGTAAAACCACTCTGGAAATCTGTTTGGTGATTCCTCAGAAAATTAGACCAGCTATACCACTCCTCGGCATATACCCAGAAGATGCCCCTACATTTAATAAGGATACATGCTCCACTATGTGCATAGCTGTATTATTTATAATAGCCAGAAGATAGAAAGAACCCAGTTATCCCTCAACAGAGGAATGGATATAGAAACTATGGTATAGATACACCTAATGGAGTACTGTTCAGTTATTAAACATAATGAATTCATGAAATTCTTAGGCAAATGGATGGAACTATAAAGTGTCATCCTGAGCAAGGCAACCCAATCACAAAAGAACACGCATGGTATGCACTCACTAATAAGCGGATCTTAGCCAAAAACTCAAAATAAGCAAGTTATAATTGTCCCTGATTTTAGTTGGATTGCTTTAAGTTTCTCTCCATTTTGTTTGATGTTGACTACTTGTTTGCTTAGTTAGAGTCACACCAAGGTATTTTATGTAATTTGTGACAATTATGATGAGTGTCAGTTCCTTAATTTCTTTCTCAGGCTGTTTACCGTTTGGGTAGAGAAAGGTTACTGATTTCCTTGAATCAAATTTATATCCAGCCACTTTTCTAAAGTTGTTTATCTGATTTAGGAGTTCCCTGGTAGAATTTTAGGATCACTGAAATATACTATCATATCATCTGCAAATAGTGATAGTTTGATATCTTCTTTTCCAATTTGTACCCCTTTGCTGTCTAATTGCTCTGGCTAGGATTTTGAGTACTGTATTGAGTAGGTAGGGAGAGAGTAGGCAG
The DNA here is from genome assembly GCA_964023405.1 of Apodemus agrarius. Taxonomy (NCBI): domain Eukaryota; kingdom Metazoa; phylum Chordata; class Mammalia; order Rodentia; family Muridae; genus Apodemus; species Apodemus agrarius. The sequence continues at coordinate 6,090,926 of OZ030011.1, forward strand.
TCTTGTCTTATCCCTGATTTTAGTTGGATTGCTTCAAGTTTCTCTCCATTTAGTTTGATGTTGGCTACTGGTGTGCTTAGCTAGAGTCACACCAAGGTATTTTATATAATTTGTGGCAATTGTGATGAGTGTTATTTCCTTAATTTCTTTCTCAGGCAGTTTACCCTTTGTGCAGAGGAATGCTACTGATTTCCTTGAATTAATTTTATATCCAGCCACTTTGCTAAAGTTGTTTATCAGGTTTAGGAGTTCCATGGTGGAATTTTGGGGGTCACTTAAGTAGAAGTGTTCAACATCCTTAGTAATTAGAGAAATACAAATCAAAACAACCCTGAGATTCCACCTCACACCAGGCAGAATGGCTGAGATAAAAAACTCAGGTGATAGCTGATGCTGACAAATTGTAGAGAAAGAGGAACACTCCTCAATTGTTGGTGGGGTTGCAAGCTTACACAGCCACTCTGTAATTCAGTCTGGATGTTCCTCAGAAAATTGGACATTGTATTAATTGAGGCAACTATAACATTCCTGGGCATATACCCAAATGATGCTCTCACATATAAGAAGTAGACATGCTCCACTATGTTCATAGCAAACTTATTTATAATATCTAGAAGCTGGAAAGAATGCAGATGTCTTCCAACAAAGGAATGGTGCAGAAAATGTGGTATATTTACATAATGGAATACTGCTCAGCTATTAAAAATATTGAAATGATGAAATTCTTAGGCAAGTTGATGGAACTATAGAATATCTTCCTGAATGAGGTCACTGAATCACAAAAATAAACACATGGTATATACTAGCAGAGAAGTGAATATTAGTCCAAAAGGTTGGAATACCCAAGATACAATTCACAGACCACATGAAGCTCAAGAAGAAGGAAGAACAAAATGTTGGTTCTTTGGTCCTTCTCAGAAGGGGGAACAAAATACTCATTGGAGCAAATATGCAGAAAAAGTATGTAGCAGAGATTGAAAGAAAGTCCATCCAGAGACTGCATCACCTGGGGATCCATCCCATATACAGCCTCCAAATCCTGACACTATTGTGAATGCCAAGAATGGCATGCTGACAGGAGCCTGATATAGCTGTCTCCTGAGAGGCTCTGCCAGAATCTCAGAAATACAGAGTGGGATGCTGGCAGGCAACCATTGGTCTGAGCACAGTGTCTCCAGTGGAGGAGTTAGAGAAAGGACTGAAAGATCTGAAGGGATTTGCAAACCCATAGGGAGAACAGCAATATCAACCAACAAGACCCCATCCTAGACCTCCCAGGGACTAAACCATCAACCATGAAGAACACATGGAGGGACCATTGTCTCCAGCCACATATGTAGCAGAGGATGACATTATGGAATTTCAATGGAAGGAACGACCCTTGGTCCTAAGAAATTTAGATGCCCCAGTGTAGATTAATTCAAGGGTTGGCCAGTAGGAGTGGATTGGTGAGAAGGGAACACCCTCATAAATACAGGGAAAGGGGGATAGGCTAGGGAGTTTCCGGAAGGGGGACCATGAAAGGGGATACTATTAGAAATGTAAATAGAGAAAATATCTAATTAGGAGGGAATAGTTTCCCTCCTTGTGTTGGGGTTTTCCATTTATTATCCATTGTAAGGCTGGATTTGTGGAAAGATATTGATTAAATTCGTTTTTCTCATGGAATAACTTAGTTTCTCCATCTATGGTAATTAGAGTTTTGCTGGATATTGTAGCCTGGGCTTGCCTTTGTGTTCTTATAGGGTTTGTATGACACATGATCAGGATCTTTTGGCTTTTATAGTCTCTGAGAAGATGTCTGTTGTAATTTTGATAATTCTGCCTTTATATGTGTTACTTGACCTTTTCTACTTACTTCTTTTAAACAGTCCCATAACCCCTAAAGTAATAGAAGCAGTCATTTACAATCTCCCAACCAAAAAAAGTCCATAACCAGATTTGTTTAGGTCAGAGTTCTATCAGACCTTCAAGGAAGACTTAAAATAATACTCTTCAAAATATTTCACAAAATAGAAAGAGAAGGATTGCTATTCCATTCAATGAAGCCACAGTTACTCTGTTATCTAAATGACACAGAGATTCTACAGAGAAACAGAACTTCACACCTAATTTTATTATGAATATAGATGCAAAAATTCTCAATAAAATATTCACAAACCAAATTCAAGAACACATCAAAACAATCATGAATCATGATCAAACAGGCTTCTTCCCAGGGATGCAGGGATCATTCAACATACAGAAACCCATCAGCATAATCCGCTATATAAACAAACTAAAAGAAAAAACACATGATCATTTCATTGGATGTTGAGAAATAATTTGGCAAAACCCAACACCACTTCATGATAAAAATCTTGGAAAGAACAGGAATTCAAGGCCAAACCCAAACATAGGAAAAGCAATATAGAGCAAACCAGTAGCCAATACCAAACTAAATGGAGAGTAACTTGAAGCAGTCCCACTAAAATCAGGGACTATACAAGGCTGCCGTCTTTTCCCCTACCTATACAATATATTACTTAAAGTTCTAGCCAGCACAATTAGACAAAAAGAGGAGGTCAAAGGAATAAAATTTGGAAAGGAAGAAGGCAAACTATCACTATATGCAGATGATATAATAGTATACTTCAGTGACACTAAAAATTTCACCAGAGAACTTCTAAACCTGATAAACAACTTCAGCAAAATGGCTGGAAATAAAACTAACTCAAACAAATCAGTAGCCTTCCTATACTCAAAGTATAAACAGGCTGAGAAAGTAATTAGGGAAACGACACACTTCACAATAGTCAGAAAAAATATAAAGTATCTTGGTGTGACTCTAATTAAATAAGTGAATTATCTGTATGACAAGAACTTCAAGTCTCTGAAGAAAGAAATTGAAGATCTCAGAAAATGGAAAGATCTTCCATGCTCATGTATTGGCAGGATTAATGTATTAAATATCGCTTTCTTGCCCAAAGCATTCTACAGATTCATAGAGTTAGAAAGAGCAATATGGAAATTTATCTAGAATAAAAAGAAACAGGAGAGCAAAACTATTCTCAACAATAAAAGAACTCCTGGAGGAATCACCATCCGTGACCTCAAGATGTACTACAGGGCAATCATGATAAAAACTGCATGGTATTGGTACAGGGACAGACAGGTAGATAAATTGAAATGAATTGAAGTCCCAGAAATGAACCCACACACCTATGGTCACTTGATCTTTGACAAAGGAGCTAAAACCATTCAGTGGAGAAAAGGCAGAATTTTCATCAAATGGTATTGTTTCAACCAGCATTTAACATGTTGAAGAGTACAAATCTATCCATTCTTATCTCCCTGTACAAACCTCAACTCCACGTATATCAAGAAACTCCAAATGAATCCAGATACACTGAAGCTAATAGAAAAGAAAGTGGGGGAAGAGCCTTGAGCACATGGGAACAGGGAAAATATCCCGAACAGAACACCAATAGCTTATGCTCTAAGATGAAGAATTGACAAGCTTCTGTAAGGCAAAGGACACTGTCAATAGTATAAAATGGCAATTAATTGATTGTGAAAAGTTATTTATCAATCCTGTATCTAATAGAGGGATAATATCCAATATACACAAAGAACTCAAGAAGTGAGTCTGCAAAGAACCAAATAAACCTATTTAAAATGGGGTACAGAGCTGATCAAATAATTCTCAACTGAGGAATATCAAATGGCTGATAAACACATAAAGAGATGTTCAATATTTTTAGTCATCAGGGAAATGAAAATCAAAACAACCCTGAGATTCCATTTCATACTGCTTAGAATAGTTAAGATTAAAAATGCAGGTAATAGCAGATGCTGGTGAGGATATGGAGAAAGAGGAACAATCCTCCATTGCTGATAGGTGTAAGCTGCTTCAACTACTCTGCAAATCAGTTTTGTGGTTCCCTCACAAAATTGAACACCATATTACCTGAGAACCCAGCTTAACCATTTTGGGTATATACCAAGAAGATGCTCCAACATGTAATGCAGAAACATGCTCCATTATGTTCATAGCAGCCTTATTTATAATAGCCAGAAACTTGGAAGAATGCAGATGTCCTTCAACATAGGAATGGATACAGAAAATATGGTACATTTACACAAAGGAGCGCTACTCATGTATTAAAAAGAATGAATTCATGAAATTCATAGGCAAATGGATGGAGTTAGAAAATATCATCCCGAATGAGGTAACCCAATCACAAAAGAGCATACATGATATGCACACACTTATAAGTGGATGTTATCCCAGAAGCTCGGAATACCAAAGATATAATTCACAGATCACCTGAAGCTCAAGAAATAGGAAAAACAATGCTTGGATAATTCGGTTCTTCTTAGTATGGGGACCCAAATACCCATGGGAGGAGATACAGAGACAAAGTGTGGATCAGAGACTGAAGGAAAGGCCATCCAGAGACTGCCCCATCTGGGGAACCATGCCATACAGAGTTGTCACATGCAGACTTTATTGGGGATGCCAACAAGTACTTGCTGATATGCCCCTGATATAGTTGTCTCCTGAGCGACTCTGTCAGAGCATGACAAATACTGAGGTGGATGCTCTCAGACAACCCTTGGACTGAGCACGGGGTTTACAATGGAGAAGCCGGAAAAAGGACCCAAGGAACTGAAGGGGTTTGCAGCCCCATCGGAGGAACAACAATAAGAACAAACCAGTACCCCCAGAGCTTCCAGGGTCTAAACTACCAACCAAAGAGTACATATGGAGAGACCCACGACTCTAGCTGCCTATGTAGCAGAAGCTGGCCATTTCAGACATCAATGACAGTATAAGACCTTGATCTGTTCATGTCTCAAAGACCCAGAGTAGGGTATTGCCAGCTGAAGAAGCTGGAGTGGGTGGGTTGATGAGCTGTGAGATGGGACATGGGAGAGTGTGTTTCCAGAGGGCAAACAAGGTCAGGAGATAACATTTGAAATATAAAGAGATAAAATATCTAATAAAAACAGAAGAACCAACATTAGGAGCTTTTTTCAGCTCCTAATGTTGACCTCTGGAAATGTCAAGGCAGAGTTCTTATGCACACAATAACAATTGCAATGTACAATTGTGCCTTGAGTATTTAGGGCTTCTGGGTTCATTAATATCCACTTATCAGTGATTGCATTTCATGTGTATTCTTTTGTGATTGGGTTAGCTCACTTAGGATGATATTTTCCAGATCTAACCATTTACCTACAATTTGCATGAGTTCATTATTTTTAATTGCTGAGTAGTATTCCATTGTATAAATATACCACAATTTCTGTATCCATTCCTCCTTTGAGGGACATCTGGGCTCCTTCCAACTTCTGGCTATTATAAATAAGGCTGTGATGAACATAGTGGAGCATGTATCCTTATTACATGCAGGGGAATCCTCTGGGTATATGCCCAGGAGTGGTATAACAGGGTCCTCTGGAAATGTCATGCCCAATCTTCTGAGGAATACCAGACTGATTTCCAGAGTGGTTGTACCATCTTGTACTCCCAACAATGGTTGAGGAGTGTTCCTTTTTCTCCACATCCTCGCCAGCACCTTTTGTCTCTTGAGTTTTTAATCTTAGCCATTCTGACTGGTGTGAGGTGGAATCTCAGGGTTATTTTGATTTGCATTTCCCTGATGAATAATGATATTGAACATCTCTTAAGGTGCTTCTCAGCCATCCAAATTTCTTCAGGTGAAAATTCTTTGTTTAGCTCTGTAACCCATTTTTAAATAGGGTTATTTGGTTCTTTGGGGTGTAACTTCTTGAGTTCTTTGTATATATTAGATATTAGCCCTTTGTTGGATGTGGGGTTGGTGAAGATCTTTTTCCAATTTCTTGGTTGCCGTTTTGTCCTTCTGACAGTGTCCTTTGCCTTACAGAAACTTTGTAATTTTATGAGGTCATAATTTTGTCGATTCTGATCTTAGAGCATAAGCTATTGGAGTTCTGTTCAGGATCTTTTCCCTGTGCCCATGTCCTCCAGGGTCTTCCCCAGTTTCTTTTCTATTAGTTTCAGTGTGTCTGGTTTTATGTGGTGGTCCTTGATCCACTTGGAGTTGATCTTAGTAAAAGGAGATAAGAGTGGGTCAATTCACATCCTTCTGCATGTTGATCTCCAGTTGAACCAGCACCATTTGTTGAAAAGGCTATCTTTTTTCTACTGGATGGTTGTAGCTCCTTTATCAAAGATCAAGTGACCATAACTCTGTGGGTTCATTTCTGGGTCTTTAATTCTATTCCATTGATCTATTTGCCTGTCGCTGTACCAATACCATGCAGTTTTTAACACAATTGCTCTGTAGTACTGCTTGAGGTCAGGGATATTGATTCCCCCAGAAGTCCTTTTATTGTTGAGAATAGTTATAGCTATCCTGGGTTTTTTTTTGTTACTCCAGATGAATTTGAGAATTGCTCTTTCTAGATCTATGAAGAATTGAGTTGGGATTTTGATGGTGATTGCATTGAATCTGTAGATTGCCTTTGGCAAGATGGCCATTTTTACTATATTGATCCTGCCAATCCAAGAGCATGAAATATTTTTCCATCTTCTGAGGTCTTCATCAATTTCTTTCTTCAAGGACTTGAAGTTCCTATCATACAGATCTTTCACTTGTTTGGTTAGAGTCACACCAAGATACTTTATATTGTTTGTGGCTATTGTGCTGATAACTTTTCAAATGTGAAAATGTTTTCATGTCTGATCTGATGTTTTCATGTCTTAACGTATTTGTAAGCACCACATTTGTTCCTTTTCTTTGTATGATTATTTTTCTGCTCTAAATGCATCTAAAGGAATGGAAAATTGCTTTGTAGAACACTTGTAGATCCGATTTGATGCCTGATTTTCATTCACCAGGGTCTTATCCAGCCAGGAAAGCTGAGAGTGTTAGAACTCTTAGAAGGGTATGGATGGAGTTTAGGCAGTCTGTATTGGGCAGGTAGCCAAGGTCCGGGGTCTAGTCACCTACCATGGAGGGAGAAGCAGAAGTGATAGGCATGTCCAAGATCCAATAGTGAATGATTTGGGAGAGAAAAATTTTCAGCAACTATTATAGCTCAATAAAGATAGCCACTCACTCTCAATCTTTTATGTGTTTTATTCCATGTGGAGATGGACACATTAAGAAGTGTGGTTGTATTTAGGGGTAGGTATTTCCTATTGACTCAGTTTGAGATATTAGTGAGTCTCTATTACTTTGGGGAAGGATCCCTCATGTTGCTGTAAGTAACTGACTTCCCATGTTCTAATCAGTAGCCAGTATGTTTACCTGGTACAGAGCAGGTACACAAATGGGTAGGAATAGGCTAGATTCTTTGCAATTTCGGGTTTCCAAAATTCCTGTAACTAAATTCACTTAATCTTAATAGTTCTGTCTGTCAGCAGAGCCCACCTGCCCTACACCCAACCATCTCTTATGTTGTCTCTGATAACTGACTTCTTCATCATTAATAATTACTGTATCAGGATCTAATGGACCATAATGAAAAGATTGTGGCTCATGGAAACATCAGTTGAGACACAGTTCACCACCCAATACCGTGTGCATTATAAAGACAAACAAATATCTCTGTGTGAGAACCTATATAAGCAGGTTCTCAGAACCAGCAGGGGGCACTGTAGATCTGCCAATTCTCTAAGAGGTTAAGGGCAGCAGAAGCAGGGAACGAGTTTGTTCACTGAGTGGACTTCAATAACCGCAGTTGATGTCATCACCAACACAATTACATTCAGAGACAATGCTGTAGTTGACACATGAGATCTCCATGATACAACCCTGGATGGTTTGTTTGTTAAGTAATATCCATATTGAGGTCACCAAGATCCAAATTGGATTTTTATTGCCCCTGAATAGTATACTGGTTCATGAGAGAACTATCACTAAATGTTATGGATATTAGAGGCTTAGGGTCCTTAGCAACATTCTTTTTTTTTGGGGGGGGGGCGGAATGCTCCAACTGTTCACAGCTGTTATCAAATTTGTCCATAGTCCTGCTGATTACCATTGTTGAATGAACAGCAGTCTCCACAGTTCTGTGCTGGCCTCTGATGAGAGTAAGATGGTCAATTCACCTTCTCAGAATCACAAATATGATTAACCCTAAGGAGGTTTATATGGCCCTTGAACAATTGAAGTGTGCAGTTCACATTAATAAACATGGATGTGGCTACAGGACTCTCAGAGAGATCAAAGACCTTTTTGCGTAGGTGCCAAGATGAAGCAAAGAATGCATTTCTCCAGAAATGATTAATACTCAAACCTCAGGATACCACTGAATAACATATAAACAAGCTACATGTCTGAGAAAAAAATCACATCTCAAACAAAAAATCCCTCCCTTAGTAATAGGTAAATTGAAGAGTCTGGTTGTAAATATAGAGAGGTTTACAGAACTAGCAATACCACATTAGTACCCTCTATTCCATATTCCCCGAGTATGCAAGTTCTTACTTGAGCTAGATCATTCTCTATAGCAGCTACAGGTAAGCAGATTGCTGGCACTAGACCTTAGGGGAAGCCAAAGTAAGAAGTAGCAAACCATTCTCTCTACAGAGGTCCACTCCCAAAGTCATCTGCAGCAAAGTAGAGCTGAATGGAAGTATCTGGGATATTCAGAAAAGCTGTTCTATAAGGCTTTATCTCAGACAGCTTCCTCATTTTCTAAATAAGCTGAGTGAGGCAGAGGCCTACACTTGAGTATGAAGTGATTGACCCTACAAGCTAAGGTCAGAAGTTTGAAGATAGAGCTATACTGGATGCAGACACAATGTCCAACATAGCATTCATGGAATTCATCAACCTGAAACTGAGGAATCTGCCATCTATTACTGTGCCAGGAACAGTGTCAAAGCCTACTTCTGATGTGTGTCAAATACTTGGAAGCTTCAGGAACCTCTTATGATTCTGAAAGGACTAGGAAGAGTAGCCTAAAGACTTGCTCAAAATTGTGGCTGAGTACTGAGTAAAGGAGAAAGAGGACTATGAATTAAGTCCCATTGTATAAGATTTCTTAGTCACCTTGCACATAAGATTCAGAGGAATTTTAAATTAGTGATAACGTGTTCCAGATTTTTCTATGCTGAGGTGATCTTTTGTGCACTGTGTAAAGATTGTCTTTGTATTATTTAAATGCAGATTTCTGGGCAGCAGAAAGTTAACTGCAGACTTTGGAGTTGTTTTTCATATCACTAAATAATATTTTGTAAACACTGCCTCACTTAGCTCTTGATTGGCATATTAAAAACCAGATTGCCTGTAGCAAAGGAAGGTAGATGGGCAGGACTTTCCAGGAGAGATGGGAACTCTGTTAAAGAGTCTGGAGCAGATGTTGACTGCCAGATAGATACACAGGAAGAAGCAGGCCAAGACTGAAGGAGAGGTAGTTAATAAGTGATTTGGGAGAACATAGATTAATATAGATAGATGTATTTTAATTGTAAGAGCTAGTTGGGAACAATAGTAATACAATGCTTAAAGCTATAATTAATAAATATATGTCATGGTGTCTTTACTCAAATCTAAATTAGGCATAGTGGAATTATATGTGTATGCCTATGTTGGTGTCAATGTGAACACATGTATCTACCATAATTGGGCCAATACTTTGGAGTAGAAGTGTTTGATCCTATATTAAATACAAATGTGACCTGTGAAAGAAACAGCCATCTCTGCAGCTCAAGACTTTTATATTTTAAATATGACCAGATAACTCAAATGATGGGCAAAGAGTATCCTGCCCTTTCCTCCTTGGCCTCTGCCCACTGTAAAGGTCACAAACTATCAGACACTGAGACCTATATGTCTGTCTTCCTCTTGGCTCCAGAACGCAGTTTGACTCCCCAATCCTCTCTGTGTGCCCTTCACTTCTTGTTTGGCCTGTAAATACCACCATATCCTTTGCCCAATGATTAGCTTCAGCCATCTTTATCATCCCAATCAAGAGACGCTTAGGAAACCTCCACCTACACTCTATCAATGGTATGTCAATATCACCAAATAAATAAATTAGTGTTGTAGAGCCTAAGGTGCAGGTGAACAGAGGAGTGTTTTCTGACTCTACCCAGGGTTTTGTTCTTCCTGTTAACCACATATAATCCATCTCCTATATCACTTAATCCTTGTCTTGAAGGACACAAGATTTTACAGAGGTCACTGCAATTAGTTCCTAAAATCTATGTCAAACTCCTGAAAAGCTAAGAAACATAAATCACAGAATTTGAAGGCCATCTCAGTCACCATGAAGATAGTTTATCTCATAGTAAAGTGAATTCCTCAATGGGGAAATTTGAACCTGGTTTAACTTTACCCAAGGAAGTGAAAGACTTCATTAAATTCAAAACTCATGTCTTCAAAGAAAGAAATGGAAGAAGGTGGCAAAAGATGGAAATAAAACCTGTGTTCCTGGGTGCACAGAGTTAACATTACATTCCTACCAATGTATAGTCCTTGAATGGATAACATTGAACTTCATAAAGAAAAAACAAAACAAAATAAAACAAAACAAATCCAAGAATAGCTAAAACTATCCTGTACACCATAATGCCCGATTTTGTGCTGTACAGAACTGTATAATAAAGACAGCATAATATTGGCATAAAAACAGACAAGTTATAAATAAGGCTGCTATGAACATAGTGGAGCATGTATCCTTATTGCAGGCCAGGGAATCTTCTGGGTATATGCCCAGAGGTGGTATGGCAGGGTCCTCTGGAATTATCGTGTCCAGTTTTCTGAGGAACTGCCAGACTGATTTCCAGGGTGGTTGTACACCAAAAGCTGGAAAGAACGGAGATGTCCCTCAAAGAAGAAATGGATACAAAAATGTGGTATATATACACAATGGAGTACTATTCAGCCATTGGAAACAATGAATTCATGAAATTCTTAGAGAAATGGATGGAGATGGAGAACATCATACTAAGTGAGGTAAACCAGTCTCAAAAGAATACCCATTGTATGCACTCACTGATAATTGGATATTAGCCTAGAATCTTGAAATACCAAAGACACAATTCACATACCAAATGTTGTCAGAGAAGAAGGAGTGGACCCTGGTTCTGGAAAGACTCAATGCATCCGTGTAGGGGAATACCAGAACAGGGAAGTGGGAAGGGGTCGATGGGGGAACAGAAGGAGGGAAAAAGGCATGTGGGACCTTTGGGGGAGGGGAACCAGGAAAAGGGAAATGAAATGTAAATATATATCCAATAAAAAAACGTAGTTTGAAAAAAAAACAGACATGTTTATCAATGGATTCAAATCAAATACCAATAAATAAATAAAACTGGTTACACTAAGTGCCTAATACTACAGAAAGTGAGGAATAGTTTAGAACTCCTTGACACAGTAGACAACTTCATGAATATCATTGCACAGGCACTGATTAAAAAATTAATAAATGGTACCTCATGAAAATGAAAATATTCTGAAAGGCAAAAGACACCATCAAAAGAACAAAATGCCAGACTAGTGAGTGAGAAAATATTTTTAATCAACTCCACATGTGACAAAGTGATTTCCAAAATATATAAATAACTCAGGAAACTAAATCAAATAATTCAATTTAAAACTGGGATATATATGTAAACAATTCTCAACAGAGGAATCTAAAGTGGCAGAGAAGTCCATAAAGAAATGTTCAACATTCTTAGATATCAGGGAAATGAACATTAAAATGACTCTGAAATTCCATCTTATGCCTGCCAGAATGGCTGAAACAAACAACAAATACAACAACAACAAAAAAAAACCCAACCAACCAACCAAACAAACAAACAAAAAAACAGAAGTGACAGTTTATGATTGGGAATATGAGGAGCAAGGGGGATACTCCCTTGCTTTTGGGCATGCAGATTTTTATAGGCACTATAAAATTCAATATGGCAGTTTCTGAGAAAATTAGAAATTGATCTATTTCAAGACCCAGGTATAACAGCCTTAGGCATATATACTAAAAGCACACTTTATACTAGGAAAAGTTCACTTGCTTAACTATATTTATAGTAGGTTTATTTGTAATAGCCAGAACTAGAAACAACCTACATGTCCCTCAATCAAAGAATATATAAAAAAGTGTTTTACATTTCCACTATTGAGTGTTACCTTTTTTTTAGTCAATATTTTATTTATTTATATATCAAATGATTTTCCCTTTCCTGGATTCCCCCCTCCACATACAACAAACCAACAAACAAAAAACAAAAACAAACAAAATCAAACAAAACAGCAACAACAAGAGCAAAACAATGACATAATTTCTAATGGTATTCAGCTCTACTTGTACAAAATACCCTAGAATAATGATCATCCAAGAGCTTTCATACAGCAACTGATAGAAATGGATACAGAAACCCACAGCTAACCATTTGGTGGAGCCTGAGGAATTCCGCAGAAGATGGGGAGGAAAGATTATAGGAGCTAAATGTGTCAAAAACATCCTAAGAACACTACAGACTCAACTTACTTCAGGTCACAGTGGGTCACAGAGACTGACCTGACAATCAGGAAGCTGGCATGGGTCTGATCTATGCCCTCTGCCTATATATTATGGTTCTATAGCTTGATCTTCTTGTGCAACTGCTAACAGTGGGTCAGGATACGTCTCTGACTGTTTTGCCTTCTTTTGGAACCTTTTTCCTTCTACTGGTTTGCCTTGGTTTAGCCTTGGTAACGGCGGAGGGGGGGTGCCTAGTCTTATTGTAAATTTATATGCATGTTTAGTTGGTATTTCTGGGAGGCTTGCTTTCTTCTAAAGGTAAGTGGAGATGTGGACTGGTGGGGGAGAGAAGGTGAGGGAGGACTGGGAAAGCAGGGAGGCAAAATTGTGTATACGGTATAATATACGAGAGAATAATAATTCTCAAAGGATTAGTAGAAATATATTTAATAAAATATAAAAAGGATATTACTACTCTTTCCATTTCTGAATAAAATGTAATGGGAAGCAATTAATTGTTTGGAAGCCTAGAAGACTGTCAGATTGGCAGACTTTACGATATAGAGGAATCCAGAAGTTAGGCTTTCTGTACTTTGGAGTATAAAGTCAAGGCCACATGCATGAAAATCAATCACCAGAATAGGGTGAATATTGGGGAACTGTTTCTAGAAGTAGTGGTCCATTTTGTGCTATAAGAATATAATAATAACTTGGGTTACACATAGTGGTACAAATGGGTAATATCTTAAAATTAAGCATCTAACCCAAAGTTAGTCCTACCTTTGGGGGTGGGTAGCAATTGTCACACAGAAATAATGAAAATCCATTTTAGCAGTGGACACACAGACATCAGAAAACAGAAAGTCCTGCTCTTTCATAAAGCCTTTTATATGTAGCCTTCATCAAGCCTACTCAGTAAAATCTCATCCTGGACTTGGCAGATTGTCCCTTGTAAGCAGTCTATGCCTTGATTGGCTTTTCATCCATTTCTTGATCAGTCAAATTTGCAAACACCTTCAAATTGCTTTGCAAACACCTTCAAATTCAAATACTCATAATGTATTGCTATGTGGAGATAGGGGTAAAGCAAACTGGAAGCTTATTGTCTAGGCTTTCATTTAAATTCTCATACTTGCTTTGCAACTCCAGACAATGTATTCACCAGTCTCAGCCTCTGAAATGGTTGCAAAGAGATGTGATAGTATTTATTATATGTGATGATCTAAGAATTACTCTTCTTCATGAATATTCAAATTATAGTTTCTTGTTGTAAATACAGGATGTCCACACATCTACAGCACCACATTAGTACCCTCTAGTCCTTCTGCACAGAGGTTCTAACATGGATGGGATTTGGATCATGTTCTATCTTCTGGCAGTAGCTACAAGTAAGTGAATCCCTACTCTTAATTCTGAGGTATAGAGACAAGATGCAGTGAAATATCTCCTGCTTTGTTTTCTCTCAACAGGTATCCCCTCCCAGGTTTATCTGCAACAGTCTGGTTCTGAACTGAGGAGTCCTGGATCTTCAGTAAAACTGTCATGCACGGATTTTGACTCAGATATCTTCCCTATTGCTTATATGAGTTGGGTGAGGCAGAAGCCTGGGCATGGGTTTGAATGGATTGGAGCCATACTCCCAAGTATTGGTAGAACAATATACTCAGAGAAGTTTGAGGACAGAGCCACACTGGATGCAGACACAATATCCAACACAGCCTACTTGGAGCTCAGCAGCCTGACATCTGAGGACTCTGCTATCTATTATTGTGCAAGGCACAGTGTAATAATTCATATCCAGAACATGTCAAAAACTCTGAAAGAATAGGAAACTCTTTGGGGGTTGATATCACCACAAAGAATAACTGAAGCAGTTGCTCAAAGCCTGTGGTTAAATATATGCCTAGTTTCTATCTTGGAATTAGAGAAGATGACTCTCACTTACCAAAAGGATTCACTATGATGAAATTATGAGTTCTTAGCATAAAGATTTCTCAGGCAGAGGAACTCTGTGCTGGAGAAACAAGCAAAACAAGTCAGTGTTTTCAGCTATGATTCTTAGTGTCAAGGCTCTGGAGATCATAGATACCATATGTCTCTGTACATGTCTCAGCTGACAAGAGGATTTTCCTGGTCAGATCTCATCTTTATACGTTATGTTGTCAATGATATTTTCTCATTCTACATAGACACATAAACATAACATTGTCCACATCTTAAAACAATTGCAGGTTTCCATTCTAATGTGTACATTATATAGTATATTTATTGGTTATGTACTCAGTTTTTTTTCAGTCATCCAGTGTTTCTTAGCTGCTGCTGTTTCCCAGCATTGAGGAACTTTAGAGTTAACAAGGCATTATTTAGTCTGTCCTGGAGGGATTTTACTTTCCCTTTTTGTTTAATAAGCATCAATTTTAAGGTTCATTTGACTCCTTTTATAACTGCTTGTCCTGTGAGATTATGTGGTATACCAGTAACATGCTATGTGTTGTAATATACAAAGAATTCTTTCATTTTATTGGATTGGTGAGCATTATCAATTTTAATTTATGCAGGTATCCACATAATTTTCATTATATCCAATAAGGGTACAATAACACAATCAGCCTTTTCAGAACTTAAAGCAGTAGCCCATTGAAACCCTGAGTAATCATGCCAATCAGATGGTGAATTGTGGATCTGAATTCTGTCTTTCTGTTGGGGTGTGGGACATACAGCTAGGAAGGCAAAACATGAGTGCTTGACTGTGTTGAACCTGCACCACAGCATTTGTAGGCTTCAGGGCAGCATCAATGCATCTCTCAGGGGGTGGGAGAAATCAGTCTAAGATGTGGGCAGGCTGAAGTTGGGGTCCTCTTTGGAAGAAGAAATTCTCCTAATTGACTAGGTTTTGTAGTGTAGGAATGTGATATGATATCTATAGGGAGATAAAATAAATAAATGATCTTACACAGTTCCAGATCTTTATTTCTGCAAGATCAACCTTCATATACAACACACTCTCTAGTGCCTGACTACTATGTAGTTGCCAATTGCTTTGCAATTGGATTAGTCATATGTTCCCTAGGAAAGACCTCACACCAGGTAAACATATTCAAAAGACCACAGCTATAGACAACATAGGAACTTTATATTCTTATTTTAAACTTATATTTCTAAAGGTCAAATTACCAACATTTTACTTTTATATCTAATCGATAAGTCTTGCTCTTAATCTTGAATATTAAAATATCTAGTGTTTTGTGTGTGTGTGTGTGTGTGTGTGTGTGCGCACACACACACAAAGATTAAAGTAGAACTCTATAACATGTCAAAGTGCTGACAGTAAGTATAGTCTTCCACTGAGGAGTCATCTATCTCAAACTCACATCAAAAATTAAAGATCACAAAAAAGAGGTCTTGGAAAGAATGTAATATCCAGAATATGGGGTGGATAGTCATGAAATGCTATTGAATGAATTCTCGTGGCCATTAAACACATGTCACAGCAGCTACTGCTACCAGACCAAGGCCTGAACAAATCATGGCAGTCAAAGTTACAGTAGGAGAGCCTATGAAATAGCTGAACAGGTGAATGTGTCTACTTGTAAGCTTAATAATATCATTTTGATTTCTTGGACCTACATTTTAGAAATGAATTTCGTACATTATATTCCATGATTCTTACATTTATTTGGTGCTTTTCTAGCCAGTTCTCAGCAGTACACAACATGTAGTAATGTTCTTATAAGAATATTATATGATGAGGAGGAAATTCTGAGTGTCAAAAATATGCTTTGGGTCTACTGGCTTTTGGTGACTGATAAGGAAACTGTAATCCCTTATCTTTTGGATGGTTTCTAGGTGTTCCTATGAACTGAATGGCACACTTTTATGTATATAGACAGCACTGTTTGGATGCGTTGTGTCTTTAGTTAATGAAACAAATCTTGTTAGGAAGTAGGGAGAGAGACTTATTAGTAGGTTCCAAGAAGAGCGAGAGGAATAGATTGCTAGAGAGACCATGCAAAGGTTGTACTTTTGGTATTTGATGACTGTTGGGCAAAGTAAAATTCTGGAGTTTCACTATGAAATACTGATGACTGTATATATCTGTATAGAGATAGTAGTAAACTATGTGAGTTATTATTTAATAAAACAAAAGAAGTCAAGATGTTGGGAAATTTATTGGAAGGTCCCAAGTGGAACCAGAAAAACCTACTGTTGGAAGATAGTGGTATGATGCCTGAGTGTTGTGGTGTTAGATCATAGCATATTTCATACATGATTAAAAATTTCAAAGAATAAAACTCATGAGATACAAAAATAAGGTTTACATATGATTATAATTTTTATACAAGTATATTTTTTTACAATGTACATATTTCTCCCAGAACCTCTACCCTACATTTTCTTCCCCTTTCTACTTTCCCATAATTCTACTGGACAATTTCACTAATGCATCTTCATGTGTTTGCATACATAGTTACATACAACATGGAATATCCAAAAGCTGCTAAGGAGTGTTTCATTTAATGTCCAAAGGATTTGATGAAATCCTTTGATGAGACACACATTTATAGGTTTGGTTTCCATAATTTAGTTGTGAGAGATAATGCTACATTAATCTTTGATGTGTATATATTTCTGAAGATTATTTACTTTTGGTCATTTGAGAGAGCTTTTCAGTATATAACACTGATGTGTGTAATTTTCAAAAGCACGCTTGTTCCTTCCCTGGTCTCCTTGCCAGGTGCTGCGACCCCTCACATGTTAGCTCTGCGATCATGGCACATCTAGCTCCACTTCCATGCAGCCCATTCCTTTGGCTGGCTCTGCTAAGCTGCCCAACAACTGTCCCTTCTGAGAACACCTGGAGCTACTTGTTCCACTAACTAACCACCCCTGAGGCCAGCTTTCTCCTCCCATCTGAGTTACCTCTGATGAAAACCACTAAACAACTTAATATTTTAAAACCAGTCAGATAAAGCAACTGGTGGGTGAAGAATATCCTGCCCTATCTTCCTTAGCCTCCACAGCTTCCTGCAGAGGCTACAAACTATTGGTCCCAGAGACATGCATGTCTGTCCTTCCTATCTGCTCCACCCCCTGATCCAAATTCCCCACCCTCTTTCTGTCCCTTTCTCTTCCTGTCCTGCCTGGAAATCCCACCTTATCCTTGGCCCAGAGACTTGCTTCTACCATCTTCATTGATCCAATCATGAAACAATTAGGGAACTCGATTTTAGTTATCAGTTACTCCCCCTACAAAACCCATTGGAAAAGCAAATATTAATTACATGTATCTGAAAGAAGGCTCTACATTCTTAAAACTTAGCCATGTTTTTTTTTTTTAATTTTCCATCACTACTATCATCCTCACAATCACCATCTGTAAATCAATCTGATAACATTGTCTCAGAAGAGAGCAACAGTCTAAGGTCAGTGATCAACTGAGAGCTTAGTCCCTGAAGTTATATCCACAGCATCTCCACAAGGCTCAGATAATGTGTATGGTTTGCATTTCTTCAGAGAGTATTAGACCTTGGTCCCCAGCATCCTGATGCCTGACCACTGTGCCTGCTCAGTCTTTCCTGTTTGGCTGGACTAGGTCCTTATTTAAGACGTATCCTGCTCATGAATATGCAAATTACTTGAGTCTGGTTGTAAATACAGGGATTCCACACCTCTCAAACAACATAAAAGAGTCCTCTCCACAGTCCCCGAACACACCTACTCTAACCATGGAAGAAAGCTTCATCTTTCTCTTCCTCCTATCAGTAACTGCATGTAAGGTGCCTGAAATTTTCCAAATTTGAAGAAGAGAGAGGGACTGAGTTGAAAATGACATCCACTCTGCCTTTCTGTTCACAGGTGTCCACTCCCAGGGTCAGCTGCAGCAGCCTGGAGCTGAGTTGCAGCAGCCTGGGGCTTCAGTGAAGATGTCCTGTAAGGCTTCTGGCTACACATTCACTGACTATCGCATGCACTGGGTGAGGCAGAAGCTTGGGCAGGGCTTGGAATGGATTGGATCAATTGATCCTGGAAATGGTAATACTGAATACAATCAAAAGTTCAAAGGCAAGGCCACATTGACTGCAGACAAATCCACCAGCACAGCCTACATGGAGATCAGCAGCCTAACCTCTGATGACACTGCGGTCTATTACTGTACAAGACACTGTGTTACAACCACATCCTGATTATGGCAAAAACCCTGGAGGAACAGGAACAGCCCTGGGACTTAAATTACAGAAAAATTAATCTGTAGACTTGCTCAAAAATAATCATATGGGGAACACATTTTTCTGCCTCTTTCTAACAGTCCTATAGTGCCTTTTGTGAACTTTGTCAAACAGCATTTAAGAATAAAGTGATTTGTTTTAGGATAAACCAACCATACACTGTATCTTGTCAATCTCTTCACCAGTGATCACCTCTACTGGGCATGTTTCTTACTACATAAAACAGTAAAAGGGAAACGTGTGATGATGTATGATAAAAATATATCTAGATTCTGAATAGTGGGAACTTTTATTGCAATAGCTGGGGATAAAGTATAGTACAATTTGACCTGTAAAATCCAAATTGCCAAGCTCAAGGCAAACAGAAACACCTTTCCTGGTCTTAAGCATTATGTGAAGCCAGGTGTGTTGTTCATTCTGGCTGTGTGTTCCAGCAAAAGTTCCATTCTTTTAAAATGTAAGAGAAGGTTATATCAGAATGCACAACCATTTAAGTATAATTTCAGTAAGTTGGCAAAAACAGTATTAAACTACTTTTCTCAGAACTCATTTATCAAATCAATTTATGTACATGCTAATTGAGGTAGTTTCTGTGATCATATGTAAATCACTGGACTCAGATTTTGTTTCTTCCTAGTCCTAGTAATCAGTTCCATACTCACTAGCCTGTGTAGAACACGGACCTACTCTGATACAGCACCATCTGTTATAAACCATTGTGTACTTGTAGCTCATCCTTGTGCTACAGAATATTTATGAACTAGTCTGTCTCTGTGTCTATCTGTGTTTCTAGTGCTTTGTTTAGGTGATTTTTCTTCTCTTTGTTTATTTTGTTCTATAACACTGTGTTTGCTTTCTCTTTATTTTGTTTTGTTTTTCTTTTCTATTATTTTTTAATTCTGTTTTCAGGAGAGGAGCAAGGTAGGTGAAAATCAGGGAAGTTCTGGGGAAGGGAAATCAATAATCAGAATATATTGCATGAAAATCTATTTTCAAAACAAACCTAAAAGGTGGATAGAGAATTGTGATAGCACCTTTATTGTGTACATCTCACATTTATCCAGGTGCCCAGATTTCATATCTGCTGTCTCAGCTTAAATCATTCAAAGTAAAACAAGAGGCCAGAAATTAGTAAAGGATTTAATGATGAGGCTATGCAAAACAAATCAGCTGTAGTGAATAAGTAAGTAAAATATTTGGGCCTTAGCTTGTGTAAGTGTGTGTGTGTTTGTGTATATGTGTGTTTATGTGCTTATGTCTGTGTGTCTGCAAGATGTTGTGTATGTGTGTCTTTGTGTGTCTCTGTGTGTCTGTGTGTATGTATGTGTTTGTGTGCGTGTCTGTGTGCCTCATGATGCTCTCTCTCTCTCTCTGTGTGTGTGTGTGTGTGTGTGTGTGTGTGTATGATATAGTAATTTCTTCCAGGAAAACATATTAATTCTTTAATTAATTTTCATTTCATTGCTTTTTTTAATTATTCATTTAAATCCCAATCACGGCCCCCTTCTTGGTCACACCCTCTACAAACTTCCTCTTTTCCCTTTCCCCCATGAGCAGGTTGGGGCCATGCTATGTATCCTAAGAAATCATGTATACAGGTCACATACCTAAAGATAATAAAATCAATATACAGCAAGCCAATAGCCAACATCAAACTAAATGGAGAGGAACTTACAGCATTTTCACTAAAATCAGGAACAAGATAAGGCTGCCCACTCTCTCCCTACCTATTCAACACAGTACTTGAAGTTCTATGTAGAGCAATAAGACAATTAAAGAAGATCAAGGGGGATACAAATTGGAAAAGAAGAAGCCTAAATATCAGTATTTGCAAATTATATGATAGTATACATGAACGACCCCCAAAACCAACCAGTCAACTCCTACAGCTAATAAATAGCATCAACAAAGTGGCAGAATACAAAATTAACTCAAAGAAATCAGTAACTCTCTTTATACAAAGGAATTTGTCTTATTGCAATTTCCTTTACCTTTCAAAAGCTTTGCAGTTTCATGAGGTCCCATTTACCAATTATTGATCATAGAGCTTGAGCCATTGCTATTCTTTCAGGAAATTTTCTCCTGTATAAATGTGTTCAGAGGTATTTCTGACGTTCTCTTCTATGAGATTCAGTGTATCAGGTTTTATGTTGAGGTCCTTAATCCACTGGGATGTGAGCTTTGTGCACACTGATTAGCATGGATCTATTTTCATTCGTCTACATGTAGACATCCCTTTAGTACCACCTGTTGAAGATGCAGATATTTGTGATCAATGAAAATTTGCTCCAGCTAGAGAAGAAGGGATAAGTCATCCACATAGTAAAGGTTGAAGGGTAGAATGCTGTAAATCAAAGATTTCATGTATGATGGCAAAATTATACAGTTTTACATGCATCACTTCAGATCATCTCATACTGTAATACCCAAGGTTAACTTCCAAGAAGACTCTAGAATCATCTCTCTATATTGAGAGAGTGCAATAATTTTGTGAATTCATTTTCTTGTAAGAGGAAGATGTATATATCTTCTTCTTACAATAAAGTATAAATCCATACTGCTAAAGAAGCAAACACACTTGTATATTGCAATCTATGATATCCATCAACATCCCACCATACTGTACTAAGAAATATAGCCATATTGGCATTATCCTTATTATAACCAAAGCTGAAATGCCAAGTAATGCCTATCCAGCACCCAGATTTTTAAGGATAGGTGTTCTTCTAGAACAAAGTGTTGCTCTGAGGGTTTTGCACTATCCCCAGGATTCCATAGCTGTTTTGACAAGTGATAGAAGAGAATCCATGCAACTGGATCTAGCTGCTTCTCTCTTGCAATATTAGGTGCAACTAGTTTGTGATTCTCAAGCCAGAGTATAACATACATGAACAATCTCACCTTCTGTAGCATGTATTTTTATTTTAATATGTATTGTTATACTTTAGAAATTTAAACACAAATACACAAAAATTTCTATGTAGTATTTATTGCTTTTCTCATTCCAGGGAACAACTTTGGAATCTATCCTATATTGTGAAAACATCCAGCTAGTGCAAAGCTTTACTCAACATGTGTGATATCTTTGAATAAGATCTTGAACTTGAAACAGTAAATAGGTGAATAAAGAGTTCTAAGAACATATATCTTCCAAACAATGAGGACACTTGTCAAAGGCATGTCCTCCACTCCTCATTACTGTAAATGCTGCAAATGCAGTGTTTGAAACAGGTTAAATCACATTGCAAATTTACCTGAGTTCTACTTCCTTCTGGATGAGAAATATATCACATCGAATTGTTAACTGTTCTGTATCACAGTGATTTTTCCTCTTTCCAGTGACTCCTGTATCTTAGTATTTCCAGAATTCATGCATGGACACATGGGGGAGGGAGCTTGTTTGAGTATAAGACTGATTGTGGTCCTTCATAATTCAGGGGCTCTGCCCAAGGTAGAGACTTATAAAGGGAGTCAAGACTTAGTTCTCTCATGTTGTCACCTTCTACAAATGGGAACGTTTGGAGCTGGATCCCACTAAACCAAGTGAAGATACTGTCTTTGGAAGAATCGTTGATAACAATATAGGCACATCTCCATCATCTCCAGGTAAATAAGAGCCATTTTTCCTTGCATGTGAGCTGTATGAACACTGAAGTTCCAGGGATATGTTCCTGTTGAAGCAGACTGAGCACCTTCAGTGTAAACCATGATAAACTTACATATAGAGGAGCTCATGGACAGCAGGGGACACAATGGAACCAATAATCCCAGGTAGAGTGATTAAATTGGTGTGGAAAAGACTCTGTATCTTGACTCTATATTGTTGACTCCTCTCTTAAAGACATAGTAGCTGAGCTACCCCTGCTGTAAAAAAATTTACTCAGGTAAATTTGCAATGTGATTGACTTGTGAGTTTTCCATGCTCAAGCATAGTGAAGATTCATCATCACACACCTCACAGATTGATATTTTCTAGTTTATTTTATTCAATTTTAATTTACTTTTATGATTTTTTGAGTAGATCAATACATTGTATTCTGTTCACTGACTCTCCATCCCTAGGTCCTCTCAGATTTTTCCTACCTCGATACTCACTTAGCTACACATGCTTTCATTCTCTCTGTAGAAATGAAACAGGCAAAAAAAGAGAGAAATTAAAACTGGATTTGAAATGATAAAAAAGCAAACACACAAACAAACAAAACACCAAGAAACCCACAACACATAAAAACCAAATTATAATAGCATTATATATGTACACATATATATAATGTATATATATGCATTATATATATATGTATACATACATGCATGCATACATACATACATACATACATACATAAGACAAATGAAAGAGAAAGAAATTACAGTGATATAAGACATAATATCTAAATAATAACATTGAGGACACATTGTACTGGCCATCAACTGTTGGGCATAATTTCCCTCTTAAGTGTGTTTAATATATTGAATCAAATCTATTGAAAAATTAAAAGATTTGCAAGCAAATGTCAATTGTAGAAACTTATTGGTTAGGGTTGAAAGCCTGTGCCCATTTCTGTGGGTTGACTTGTTTCAGTCTCCTTGCCTGTAGCCTGTCTCTGAGTTCATATGAGCATCTGGTATTATTTGTCTAAAAGAACTTTTTCTTTTGTGTCATCCAACCCATCTGGCTCTTGTAGTCATTTCTAAATTCTTTCTCAGATGTCAGATCTCACTAGGGGCAACTAAGGGCAGTGGCAATATCTCATATAGTCTACAGCACACAAGGGGCCTCTCAGACCATTAAGAGATAGGAAGATTTTGTGGGATTTGTTCATTTAGTAACTTGTGTCTTTTGGGAGCAGCACTGTCCACCAATACAGGTACATGTGTTCAGTGACTCACAAATTAAAACACAAAATTAATCAATGTGCTTGCTACTCAGGTTCATATACCATAGAGCTAGATCAGAACAAGCCTTCTGAATCAATACATATAATTAAACTAAAAGTATTATCTACATATCACCTGTCTTGCATGCACATTTACCAATTAGTTTCATAAAAATACTGTAGGCATAGATTTTTCAAAATCTTCTTTAATGAGAGCTTGTATACCCTTTAACCACCCTTCTAGCCTACCACCCACCAGATATAGTGAAAAAGGAAATTTTACAATGGCAAAAGGGATTGGAGACTTGTTTAGAAATAGATATTCTATGTGATTCCAATCTTCATTGTTAGGATATCAGTAGATCAGTTCATGTGGGTTAGCAGTGTTAGCTTTATTTACTCTCAAACACCACTCTTGAATCAGCAGTGACAGTTTCATTCAGAAGAAATCACGAGGCTCCACCAATTTGCCTGAGTTAGCAGAAGTCACATGAAGCCACCGGAATATCAGGAGATACACTTTGGTGAGTTACTTTCTACAAAGTCATAGCAAATAATAATCAATAGAGAAGGCAAGTTGAACCAATGCCACAGTGTCATCTCCGGTCTATTTTGTTATATTTCTCCATTTCCAAACATCCAATTTCCTCTCAAGCATCATCTGCTTGAGAAAAATATAAGGCAGCTTCCAGGAAAATGCCATGTGTCTGTTCTCAGCAAAACATCTTTTCACATGTCTGTTTCAACAAAATACCATCTTCTCATCAGACAATTTCCAGAAAAAAACATCACATGGTACACCTGAGTCTCAAAAGAAACATGAAATTTCCACTTCAAAGTACTGTATATGCAGATCCAAAAAAATACACAATAATCTTAACACAAACTTATTACATCAACACAAAAAAAATACAAATTTAAAACTAGGCAAATACAACTAATTCATTGTTTCCAGAAAAGTAATTATGAAAATAAAATTGTAATTGTTTCTCTTTATTCCTTAATACACTATTGTATGCTCCCAGTATTCTTGCTTTGATTTCTCATTCCATATCCACATGTAATTTATATCTAGCTTTATTTTCACTCCTATTTCAATAACTTAGATCTCATCATATCTCTTATGACCATAAATTTTGGTTCAGCCTGTACCAGCATCTAATGTTTCCACTTTGCAACACCACTTCATGTTTGAGCCTTTCTGTGTCAAATATATGCCGATCTGATTTTATTTACCAAATTTTGCTATATTCTCTACATTAACTACTAGTGGTCCTTTCTTAGTAATTTGGTTTCTACAAATTAAATGTACAAATATAATACTTAAGTTCAGTAAACACACATGTGTCAGAACATAAAGTGATTGTCTTAATGGTCCTGGATAACCTCATTCAGCTTATTTTCCCCAGTTCTTTCACATAAATATAGATTTCAGAATTCATGTTTTAAAATTGAGTAATATTCTACTCTATATATCCACACTGTGATTATCTGTATTGCAAGTCTGCAGCTCTGGAGCTCTGGTGTTCCCTTGTTAGTAGTCAAAGAGAAAGAGTATGTAGTCAATAATAAGCAGATATTAGCCTAGAATCTTGGAATACCCAAGACACAATTCACATATCAAATGATGCCCAAGAAGAAGGAAGGAGTGTCTCCTGGTCCTGGAAAGGCTCAGTATAGCAGTATAGGGAAATACCAGTTCAGGTAAGTGGGAAGGGGTAGATTGGGGAACAGGGGGAGGGAAGAGGGCTTATGGGACACTTGGGGAGGGGGGATCCAGGAAAGAGGATATCATTTGAAATGTAAATAAAGAATATATCCAATAAAAATAAAAAATAATAATAATAAAAAAGAGAGAGTGTCAGTGGTGGGGACAATACTTGGTCTTGCACGAGATTAAGGGTTTTTTCCTAACTATTTACCTGCCTTGAATCTAAGTTACTATGAGACCAGAAACTGCTTTACCTGTCTTAATTTCTTAGTTTCTTTGAAGCTAGAAGCTGCAGACCTTTGGAAAAATTAACACTTGTAGTTTAACAGGAGATTAAAGAGGTTCCTTGTTCTTTTCTCCACAGGTTCTCTGTATGCTGGTCACTCAGGCTGAGAGGGTATTTAAATCCTTGTCACGTAGGACAAGTCACTAAAAGGAAGAAAATAAAGATGAGACACTTTAAAAATTACTCTGGTCTCTCGCCGCCAGGCAGGCCCAGCAACGCGGAGGCTCTGCGGGACTTCCCCACGCCTTCTGGCTTTGCACCAAGGCAGCGGGTGGCAGCCAGTTTATGGTCCTTTGGAGCAGTGGTAGCGGCTGGCCTACATATTGCAACCAGGACACAGCTGGAGAGGCCCAGGTAGACAGACTCCAGCCAGGGCTACCTTCACGCACGCGGAGGGGGGGGGATCTGCTAGGCTCTCGCCTCCAGGCAGGCCCAGCTCCGCAGAGGGTCTTCAGGACTTCTCCAATCCCTCAGGCCTTGCACAAAGGCAGTGGGTGGCAGCCAGCTCATGGTCCCTTAGAGCAGTGGTCACGCATAATCACCAGTAGAGAAACAACAGGTGAGCCCAGCCTCAAGGGAGATTCAAACACCACCCAGTGACAACAAGACCAACTAACACCAGAAATAACCAGATGGCAAAAGGAAAACGAAGGAATGTTACTAACAGAAATCAAGGCAACATGATAGCATCTGAACCCAGTTCGCCAACAACAGGAAGCCGTGGACACCCCAAAACGCCAGAAAAACAAGACTTGGATAAAAAATCACTGGTCAGGATGCTGGTAGCTGAACACATAGAAAAATCTCGTAAATAAATAGAGGAGAAAATGGATCAAAAGTTAGAAGCATTTACAAGGCAAACACAAAAATCACTTAAAGAAATTCAGGAGAAGATAGATCAAAAAGAAGAAGACAATAAGGAGGAAAGACAAAAATCACTTAAAGAAATACAGAAGAATGTGGGCCAACAAGTAGCAGCTGTGAAAGAGGAAACACAAAAATCTCTTAAAGAAATACATGAAAACACAATCAAGCAAGCGAAAGATCTGAGCATATCCATCCAGGTACTAAAAACAGAAGTAGAAACAACTAAGAAATCGCAAAGGGAGACAACATTGGAGACACAAAACCTTGGGAAGAAATCAGGGGCCATAGATGCAAATATGAACAATAGAATACAAGAGATAGAAGACAGAATCTCAGAAGTCGAAGATACCATAGGAACCATTGATTCAACAGTCAAAGAAAATACTAAATGCAGAAAGGTTGTAACCCAAAACATCCAGGAAATCCAGGACACAATGAGAAGACCAAACCTAAGGATTATAGGTATAGATGAGAGTGAAGATTTACAAGTCAAAGGGCCAGCAAATATCTTCTACAAAATTATGGAAGAAAACTTCCCCAACCTAGAGAGATGCCCATGAATATACAAGAAGCCTATAGAACCCCAAACAGACTGGACCAGAACAGAAATACATCCCGTCACATAATAATCAAAACTCCAAATGTACTAAACAAAGAAAGAATATGAAAGGCAGCAAGAGAAAAAGGCCAAGTAACATATAAAGGAAGACCTATCGGAATAACACCAGACTTCTCACCTGAGACCATGAAAGCTAGAAGTTCCTGGGCAGATATCATGCAAACTCTAAGAGAACACAAACTTCAGCCAAAACTACTTTACCCAGCAAAGCTCTAAATCGCCATAGATGGAGACATCAAGGTATTACATGACAAAACCAAATTTGCAAGATATCTTTCCACAAATCCAGCCCTACAAAGGATAATAGGGGGAAAACACCGAGACAAGGACGGAAACTACACCCAGGAAGAAGCAAGATAGAAACCTCCTCTCATCAAACCCAAAAGAAGATAACCTCTCGAATATAAATAAATAAATAAATAAATAAATAAATATAATTTCAAAAATGTCGGGAGGTAATAATTACTATTCCTTAATATCTCTTAACATCAATGGACTCAATTCCCCAATAAAAAGACATAGATTAACAGACTGGATATGGAAACAGGACCCTACATTTTGCTGCATACAGGAAACACATCTCAGTGTTAAAGACAAACACTGCCTTAGAGTAAAAGGTTGGAAGACAATTTTACAAGCAAATGGTCTCAGGAAACAAGCAGGAGTAGCCATTATAATATCAGATAAAATTGACTTCCAACCTAAAGTCATCAAAAGAGACTCAGAACGTCCCTTCCTGCTGGCCAAAGGGAAAATCCACCAAGAAGACATCTCAATACTGAACATCTATGCTCCAAATGCAAGGGCACCCTCATTTGTAAAAGAAACCTTACTAAAGTTTAAAGCACACATTACACCTAACACAATAATTTTGGGTGACTTCAACACTCCACTCTCCTCAATGGACTGATTAGGAATGTAGAAACTTAACAGGGACACAGTGAAACGAATTGAAACTTTGGACCAATTGGATTTAACATATATATATATATATATATAAAACATTTCATCCTAAAGCTAAAGAATATACCTTTTTCTCAGCACCACATGGTACCTTCTCCAACATTGATCATATAATTGGTCACAAAACAGATGTCAACAAATACAAGAAGATCAAGCTAATCCCATGCCTCCTATCAGATCAATGTGGAGTAAGAGTGGTCTTCAATAGCAACAAAAACAACAGAAAGCCCACATACATATGGAAACTGAACAATACTCTACTCAATGACACCTTGGTCAAGGAAGAAATAAAAAAAAAGAAATCAAAGACTTTTTAGAATTCAATGAAAATGAAGGTACAACCTACCCAAATCTATGGGACACAATGAAAGCAGTGCTAAGAGGAAAACCATACCTCTAAGTGCATCCAAAAAGAAACTGGAGAGAGCATACACTAGCAGCTTAATGGCACACCTTAAAGCCCTGGAAGTAAAAGAAGTTAATTCACCCAGGAGGAGTAGAAGACAAGAAATCATCAAACTCAGGGCTGAAATCAATCAAGAAGAAACAAAGAAAACCATACAAAGAATCAAGAAGACCAGGAGCTGGTTCTTTGAGAAAATCAACAAGATAGATAAACCCTTAGCCAGACTAACCAAAGGGAACAGAGACAGTATACAAATTAACAAAATTGGAAATGAAAAGGGAGACATAACAACAGAAACTGAGGAAATTCAAAAGATCATCAGATCCTACTACAAAGGTCTATACTCAAAACATCTGGAGAATCTGGAGGAAATGGACAATTTCCTAGACAGATACCAAAGACCAAAATTAGATCAGCATCAAGTAGATCAGTTAAATAGACCCATAACGCCTAAAGAAATAGAAGGGGTTATAGAAAGTCTTCCAACCAAAAAAGGTACGGGACCAGATGGTTTTAGTGCAGAATTCTACCAGACATTCAAAGAAGACTTAACACCAATACTTTTCAAACTATTCCACAAAACAGAGACAGAAGGGACACTGCACAACTCATTCTTCGAAGCCACAATTACGCTAATACCTAAACCACAAAAAGATCCAACAAAGAAAGAGAACTACAGGCCAATTTCTCTTATGAATATAGATGCAAAAATACTAAATAAAATTCTTGTCACCCGAATCCAAGAGCACATCAAAACGATCATTCACCATGATCAAGTCAGCTTCATCCCAGGGATGCAGGGATGGTTCAATATACAGAAATCCATCAATGTAATCCACTCCATAAACAAACTTAAAGAAAAAAAACACATGGTCATCTCATTAGATGCTGAAAAATCATTCGACAAAATTCGGCATCCTTTCATGCTAAAAGTCTTGGAAAGATCAGGAATTCAAGGCACATACTAAACATAGTAAAAGCAATCTAGAGCAAAGCAGTAGCCAACATTAAACTAAATGTAGAGAAACTTGAAGCAATCACACTAAAATCAGGGACTAGAAAAGGCTGCCCTCTCTCTCCATATCTTTTCAATATAGTACTTGAAGTTCTAGCAAGAGCAATTAGAAAACATAAGGAAGTCAAGGGGATACAAATTGGAAAGGAAGAAATCAAACTATCATTATTTGCAGACAATATGATAGTTTACTTAAGCGACCCAAAAAACTCCACCAGAGAACTTGTACAGCTGATAAACAACTTCAGCAAAGTGGCTGGTTATAAAATTAACTGAAGCAAATCAGCCGCCTTCTTGTACTCAAAGGACAAGCAGGCTGAGAAAGAAGTTAGGGGAATAACACCCTTCACAATAGCCACAAACAACATAAAGTATCTTGGCGTAACTCTAACCAAACAAGCGAAAGATCTGTACAACAGGAACTTCAAGTCCTTGAAGAAAGAAATCGAAGAAGACCTCAGAAGATGGAAAAATATTTCTTGCTCCTGGATTGGCAGGATCAATATAGTAAAAATGGCCATCTTGCCAAAAGCAATATACAGATTCAATGCAATCCCCATCAAAATCCCAACTCAATTCTTCATAGATCTAGAAAGAGCAATTCTCAAATTCATCTGGAGCAACAAAAAACCCAGGATAGCTAAAACTATTCTCAACAATAAAAGAACTTCTGGGGGAATCAATATCCTTGACTTAAGCAGTACTGCAGAGCAATTGTGTTAAAAACTGCATGGTATTGGTACAGCAACAGGCAAGTAGATCAATGGAATAGGATTGAAGACCCAGAAATTAACCCACAGACTTATGGTCACTTGATCTTTGATAAAGGAGCCACAATCATACAGTGGAATAAAGATAGCCTTTTCAACAAATGATGCTGGTTCAACTGGAGGTCAACATGCAGAAGAATGAGAATTGACCCACTCTTATCTCCTTTTACTAAGATAAACTCCAAGTGGATCAAGGACCTCCACATAAAACCAGACACACTGAAACTATTAGAAAAGAAACTTGGGAAGACCCTGAAGGATACGGGCACAGGGGGAAAGTTCCTGAACAGATCACCAATAGCTTAAGCACTAAGATCAAGAATTGACAAATGGGACCCTATAAAATTACAAAGTTTCTGCAAGGCAAAGGACACTTTCAGAAGGACAAAGCGGCAACCAACAAGGTGGGAAAAGATCTTCACCAACCCCACATCTGACAAAGAGCTAATATCCAATATATACAAAGAACTCAGGAAGTTAGACCCCAAAGAACCAAATAACCCTATCCAAAAATGGGGTACAGAGCTAAACAAAGATTTTCACCAGAAGAAATTCGGATGGCCGAGAAACACCTTAAGAGATGTTCAACATCATTAGTCATCAGGGAAATGCAAATTAAAACAACCCTGAGATTCTACCTCACACCAGTCAGAATGGCTAAGATTAAAAATTCAAGGGACAGTTGGCGCTGGTGAGGATGTGGAGAAAGAGGAACACTCCTACACTGTTGGTGGGATTGCAAAATGGTAAAACCACTCTGGTAATCAGTTTGGTGGTTACTCATAAAATTGGGCATGTCTCTTCCAGAGGACCCTGGCATACCACTCCTGGGCATATACCCAGAGGATTCCCCTGCGTACAATAAAGACACATGCTCCACTATGTTTATAGCATCCTTGTTTATAATAGCCAGAAATTGGGAGGAGCCCAAATATCCCTCAAAGGAGGAATGGATACAGAAAATGTGGTATATTTATACAATGGAATACTACTCAGCAATTAAAAATAATGAATTCATGCAATTTGTAGGTAAATGGTTAGACCTGGAAAATATCATCCTGAGTGAGTTAACCCAATCACAAAAGAATACACATGAAATGCAATAACTGATAAGTGGATATTAATGAGCCCAGAAGCCCTAAATGCTCAAGGTACAAATAGCAAGTCAAATGATTCCCAAGAAGAAAGGAGAGGACCCTGGGCCTGTAAAGATTGGATCCAATTTTGTAGACCCAGAACAGAGAAACCGTGGGGGAAGGCGGAATGATTGGGGAATAATTGGGGGGGAGAGGAATTATGGGACTTATGGTGGGGGGGATTGGGAAAGGGGAAAGCCTTTGGAATGTAAACATAGAATATAGAAAATAAAAATTAAAAAAAATACTCTGGTCTTTATTTCTAAGGGAAAAATAAAAGAAAGAAAAACCTATCACACTCTATTCTCTGAATACATGCTTCCTTCATTTCTAAGATACTATAATCTTCTTATTTTCTCAGTTATTCTGCTTTGCTGCTGCTCTTTTCATTGTTCTTAGATATTTATACTTTTTGTTCAGAATACATGATCACATATTATCAGTTTTAAAAGTTCACTACAGGTTTAAACATAAGGTCAAACCTTTGCAACTATATGCTCTATTAATTTCTAAGTTGTTTTACTCTGTTGCCTTCTTTCTTCTAAATTCGCTTTCTCCTTCTATAACCTAATTTTATAATTCTTAGATTTTTTGTAATCTTTTGTAAAAAAAACATAGATTGCATGGTTTTTCCAAGCATCCATTTATTTTTGCAAAAGTTCATTAATAGTTTAAAGATAAGTTGGGATCACAAATTGAATAAGAAGTTCACAACATATATGTTTACATGTGTTTCCATTAAAACTGATTATCTAGCTAGACATTCACTATCTGTCACTAGCTCCAAGGATTTATTGAGAATCTAAAACTATAGTTTTTTTGTATAAGTTAGCTTTGACATTTTCTGGTTTTGCACCTACAACAAACCATTAGTTACATCTTATGAATATTGGTTAATTGTTTTGCAGCTCTAAGGAATGAATTCTAAATTGTAAATGTTTACTTTCCATCTCAGAAGCATCTTACTTACTCCACATGAATACTGGCAAAGTTTTAATTTCAGTTTTTACATAAGAGTTGGTTTTCATAGCAGTACTATTATAAAGGACTTAATAATAGAATCACCATTAGGAATTAAGAAATCATCTGTTTGTACAGCATAACTACAAAACTATATGTTTGTTGATCTACAGAAAATCTGTCCCAATGTCTAGGAATTATATACAAACTTAATTTAATAATGGTAGGGAAGGCATATCAATAGCAAGAATCAAATCCTGAAAATATCATCACTTGGGCCTTGCCTGCATGGGCTCATTCACTGAACTCCAGAGTCCATGGTGAAACCATATCAGGAAGATCACCTGCCAGCCTTTGTTCCTTTCAAGATGGCTCCTGACACTATTTTTATTTTGTTATGAATTTATGTGGATTCCATTTTTCAGCTACTATTGAAACATAGCAACAATGAATATAGATGCACAAACATCTCTATAACAAGATATAGAGTCATTTGTGTACAGGCTTATGGGGGATTGCCCTAGGACACAGTATAGTGTTTAAGTTTCTGAGAACTATATAAACTGATTTTTAAAGTCACGATACTGCATTACACAGATATCAACAGTGAATAACTATACTTTCACTACATCAATTCATTTGTTGGAATTTGCTTGCTTGTTTATAATCATTATTATTGACATAAATATGGCACACTAAAGTTGGTTTTATCTGATTTTCTTTGATAGCTAAGGAAATTATTTGCAGGCTATGTAGAAACTAACTTAGAACTGTACTAGAAATTCTCTGTGTTCATCAAGTTTAGTAGTGCAGGAAAGTACTACACAGCTTGTAGCGAGAAAAAAAAGGCATCATTGATACTATACAGTTCCTGGTCTTATAGTCTATAAAATCAGCCTTCAGCTAGGATGTACCTACTAATGCCTGACTCTTATATAGTGATCAACTTTTATCTAATTAGATTTGTGGTCTACTACTTAGGAAAGATTTCATGCCAAATAAACATGGTCAAATTCCAAAGATTATATATAAGATGGGCTCTAGTAGAGCATGGTAGTATTGCTAAAGTCAAGATATCAAACTGCCTTACAAATGCTTATGTTTATACAAGAGATTAGTGATGCTTCTCTCAGGATTGACTAAGAAGCTTCTGTTTGCAGCATGTAATGACTTATGAGGACATTTGTGATTGCTCAAAGTTGTGAGAATGATTAACATAGTACTCAGCCACAGATGTGTCAAGGATATTGTTTCCTATATATTACTGAAGATATACAGACATTACATGAATACCAATTTCTAGATATTGCATGGTTACATACAATTATGTATAGCAATATATAATAGTGTATAAACAAAATTATCTAGCATAATAAAGGTGAAAATGGACAGAAATGAAAGATTAGAAATTATGGGGGAAATATACACATTGTAATATATTCATTTACATGACAATTCAATAGGCATGTAACATTTTATTTTTACTTTCCAGAATTAGTTTGCTTATTTTCTGAAATTTTCATTCATACATGAAATGTATCACATTCATATTTAATCCATGTTGTCCCACTGGCTTCCATTTTGATTTTCCAGTAATCTCTTTCCCAACTTCTTGAACACTTTTGTTTCATTCACTAATAATATAGGGAGTCTTATCAGAGTTGTCTATATACTCATATGTGTGTAATTCACTACTTTATGAGGAACACTTAGAAACCTTCGAAGAAAAAGGGGGTATATTTTTCTCATCAATTATCAAATGCCAATAGATCCAACTCTTGGTGAGTGCCCTCAAGAGTCACAATCATGTTGTCATATTTCAAAAACTTGGTTACACTTTCTTTAATAATGAAAGTAGAAAACTTGTGTTCCAAGGTAAGTCTATTAACCTGAGAGAAAAATTTACAAAATACAACTCTCATATTCTACTCTACAAATCCAAGCAATAAAAGTGATATTGCTACACTTACAAGTAAACACATGACCTGCTCAGGAATTTCATAGGTTCTAATGCTTTATATGTCTCTGTCTCAATTTATTCAGGTCTTAGGTTAATAACTGTAGTTTCTATGAGTTTGTGTGTGCAATGATCTTGTCGATTCCTGTGATAGTATTTCTTGTCTACTCACCTCACATTCTGGATCTTGTATTCTTTCCAGTCTCTCATTTATGGTGGTCTTTGAATGATGTGGGGAGGTTAATTAAAAATCAGGGACTAGACAAGGCTGCCCTCTCTCTCCATATCTTTTCAATATAGTACTTGAAGTTCTAGCAAGAGCAATTAGACAACATAAGGAAGTCAAAGGGATACAAATTGGAAAGGAAGAAGTGAAACTATCATTATTTGCAGACGATATGATAGTTTACCTAAGCGACCCAAAAAACTCCACCAGAGAACTTCTACAGCTGATAAACAACTTCAGCAAAGTGGCAGGTTATAAAATTAACTCAAGCAAGTCAGTGGCCTTCTTGTACTCAAAGGACAAGCAGGCTGAGAAAGAATTTAGGGAAATAACACCCTTCACAATAGCCACAAACAACATAAAGTATCTTGGCGTAACTCTAACCAAACAAGCGAAAGATCTGTACAACAGGAACTTCAAGTCCTTGAAGAAAGAAATCGAAGAAGACCTCAGACGATGGAAAAATATTTCTTGCTCCTGGATTGGCAGGATCAATATAGTAAAAATGGCCATCTTGCCAAAAGCAATATACAGATTCAATGCAATCCCCATCAAAATCCCAACTCAATTCTTCATAGATCTAGAAAGAGCAATTCTCAAATTCATCTGGAGCAACAAAAAACCCAGGATAGCTAAAGCTATTCTCAACAATAAAAGGACTTCTGGGGGAATCAATATCCCTGACCTCAAGCAGTACTACAGAGCAATTGTGTTAAAAACTGCATGGTATTGGTATAGCAACAGGCAAACAGATCAATGGAACAGGATTGAAGACCCAGAAATTAACCCACAGACTTATGGTCACTTGATCTTTGATAAAGGAGCCACAACCATCCGATGGAATAAAGATAGCCTTTTCAACAAATGGTGCTGGTTCAACTGGAGGTCAACATGCAGAAGAATGCGAATTGACCCACTCTTATCTCTTTGCTCTAAGATCAACTCCAAGTGGATCAAGGACCTCCACATAAAACCAGACACACTGAAACTATTAGAAAAGAAACTTGGGAAGACCCTGGAGGACTTGGGCACAGGGGAAAAGTTCCTGAACAGAACACCAATAGCGTACGCACTAAGATCAAGAATCGACAAATGGGACCTCATAAAATTACAAAGTTTCTGCAAAGCAAAGGACACTGTCCGAAGGACAAAAGGGCAACCAACAAAGTGGGAAAAGATCTTCACCAACCCCACATCCGACAGAGGGCTAATATCAAATATATACAAAGAACTCAAGAAGTTAGACCGCAAAGAACCAAATAACCCTATCAAAAAATGGGGCACAGAGCTAAAAAAAGAATTTTCACCAGAAGAAATCCGGATGGCCGAGAAACACCTTAAGAGATGTTCAACATCATTAGTCATCAGCGAAATGCAAATCAAAACAACCCTGAGATTCCACCTCACACCAGTCAGAATGGCTAAGATTAAAAACTCAAGAGACAACAAGTGCTGGCGAGGATGTGGAGAAAGAGGAACACTCCTCCACTGTTGGTGGGATTGCAAAATGGTAAAACCACTCTGGAAATCAGTTTGGCGGATCCTCAGAAAATTGGGCATGTCACTTCCAGAGGACCCTGGCATACCACTCCTGGGCATATACCCAGAGGATTCCCCTACATGCAATAAAGACACATGCTCCACTATGTTTATAGCATCCTTGTTTATAATAGCCAGAAATTGGAAGGAGCCCAAATATCCCTCAAAGGAGGAATGGATACAGAAAATGTGGTATATTTATACAGTGGAATACTACTCAGCAATTAAAAATAATGAATTCATGCAATTTGTAGGTAAATGGTTAGACCTGGAAAATATCATCCTGAGTGAGCTAACCCAATCACAAAAGAATGCACATGAAATGCAATCACTGATAAGTGGATATTAATGAGCCCAGAAGCACTAAATACTCAAGACACAAATAGCAAGTCAAATGATTCCCAAGAAGAAGAAAGGAGAGGACCCTGGGCATGTAAAGATTGCATCCAGTTTAGTAAAGAAACCGAGGGGAGAGGGGGAATGATTGGGGAATAGTTGGGGGGGGAGAAGAACTATGGGAACTATGGTGGGTGGGAACTGGGAAAGGGGAAAGCCTTTGAAATGTAAGCATAGAATATAGAAAATAAAAATAACTAAAAAAAAAAAAAAGAAGAAAACTAAACTGTGGCTGGGTAGTCTGAAAATCATCCTCAGTCTGCATCCATCATTACACACCACACATCAAAACTTTTGTGATCATGGCTGCAGGTCCCTTCTAATACTGTTATATACCGTTCTTTTGATAGTCCTTTTGAAATTTTGCTTGGTAAAAGAATCTGCGTTTGCATGTTTTCTTTCAGAGACTGCAAGACTTCTAAGTAGGCCCATCTGGGTTTTAGGTTATTTGTTGATAAGTAGGTATAATATTCATAGGTTTGCCTTTATATATTACTTGTCTTTTTTCCCTTGTAGCCTTAATATTTTGTCTTGGTTCTGTACATTTGATATTTGAATATTATTTGACAGTGTCAATATTTTTCCTGTCCTACTTTATTTACTCCTCTCTAAGTTTTTAGTAAATTTATGAATTTCTTGCTATTTAGGTAAAGGAATTTTTCTTCTATGTTTTGTTGAAAATAATTTCTGGGCTCTGAGATAGGAATGTTATTTTTTATTTATATTATTTTTGAGATTATTAATTTTCCATTTATTGCATTATTTTGGTGATGCTTCTATTTATAGTTTCTTTTCACTAACCTAGGTTTTCCATTTCTGTAATTCCCTCAATTTATATTTTGTTTAATACTTCCATTTCAGTTGTTAGGTCTTGAAAATATATTCACCGGTTTGTTCCTGTTTTGTTTGTGTACTTTCTTGGCATTACTTAAAGGATTTATTGGTTTTGTCCATTTTTTTTGTTAGTGCTTTTGTTGATTTTGTTATGGGCTGTTTACATTTTGTCTTAAATAAATTATTAAAGTTTGAGAACCATCTTCAGAATGTTGGTTTCTAGGTCATTTCCTCAAGTTTCATTGCTTTGGAATATTGAGGTCTTGATGTCATAGGATAACTGGACTCTAATGGTGCCATATTGACCTGGCCATTGTTGACCATGCTTTTACTCTCATGTCTCTGACTGGTGTCCCATCCTCATTATGATGATTCATTTGCATTCCAGGCTGTTAGGCAACTACAAGGATCATTACTATAGTACAAATATGTGCAGATTTTCATAAGCATAGTCCAACAATTCTTGTGAAATGAAATACATTGAGATGATGCCATCTATGTGTGCAAGTGGGAATATATCTCAAGATAAGCTATGCAGCAGAAGAACAGCATTTATATTCTTGTAATGGATGATTTCTGCCCACTATCCAGGATCTAGTTTAGAAAGAAATCTGTATAACAGATCAGTCTTGATGCATAGGGAGTGATCATCAGCCAGTCATTTTCACTTCTCAAATACTCAGGACTTGAAATAGAGGTGCTAAGAGGATATAGCAAGAGTTAGTGTTGTAACCAAGTATAATTACCTCCTTTCATGTAGCCACATAGAATTCAGTTAAATAAAGGAAACATACAAGAGAAATATCATCAAGCAACTCAAAGCAGAAATCACTTCGGATCACAAGCTTATGAGGTTTTATTGCTTTAAATGAAGTGGTTTTCCTGCAAGTACCAAAAAAGAATAGTGTCATAGTCCATTACACTTCTTAGCTATAACAAACACAGTTTCCTTAGTAGTAGAGTTTAGAATTAAATACAACATTAAACAATTATTCCCCGACTCCTCTTTCTAA
Organism: Apodemus agrarius; assembly: GCA_964023405.1. Classification (NCBI taxonomy): domain Eukaryota; kingdom Metazoa; phylum Chordata; class Mammalia; order Rodentia; family Muridae; genus Apodemus; species Apodemus agrarius. The sequence goes on from OZ030011.1 coordinate 6,129,175, forward strand.
TACAATGGTTGCTCTATCAAGGTTGTTAGTATTGAGAGAGGTCCCACAAGGACCAAATATGTCCTACATTTGGGGGATTGGAATGAATGGAGTAACTGCAACCATGGCCCTGCAGACCAGATACAAGACTGTTCTCTTTCCTATGCTGATTCTACCAAAGTAATCTATACTTAATTGGCAACATTAAAACATAGTATGTATGAATATGTATAAATAGTTTAGTAACTAATACATTCCAAACAAAACCTATTCAATATATATTTGTGAACAAAGTTTAATATTTCATTATAACTCAAATAATAATATCTGATATATTAATGTTTATTTAATATATATTACTTTTTTAATAATGAAGATAAAAGTTGAGGCCTTATTCATCTTACTCATTCCCACAATCCTCTGCCTGCATCTCAGTTTTATTATTTTAATGTATATTTCATTCTTCAATGATTTTACATTAATTTTCCTCAAATTAACCAATTGTAATTTTTAGTCTATAAATTTATATGAAATTATATTATTGTTGTATAATATCTGGTAAGATAAAGAATGCTTTTAAGAAAAATTCACAAAAAATGGGCTGGGGAGATAGCTCACTGGTAGAGCACTGGCTGGTCTTCCAGAGGTCTGAGATTCAATTCCCAACATCCACCAAAAAGCTTGTAACTCTCTGCCACTCTAGGTCCAGGAAATCTGACATCCTCATACATCTAGGCAAAATAAAAATGCCCATAAAATTTCAAAAATGAATTAATGTTTAAAAAGGACAAATATAAATTAAGGCTGTAGAAGTATTATTCTAAATACACAATAAATAACATTTTAATGAAATTACGGTAATGATATTGCATTTCTCTCAGATATTTGCACCAATTGTTGCTGTCACTAAGGCCCACACAGCATAGCATAAGATATAACAGGAACATATGCAAATAAGGCCTTCTTTTGCTCATTAAAACTAGCCCAGCCCTGACCCTGAAGTTCAGGCAGAGAACTCTAGAACTGTCTTCACATTCCAAGTTCAGTATTGACAATAGAACTTTAAACATGGCGATGGGGCTGAAGTGGGTTTTCTATCTTGTATTTTTTCCCAAGGGAGTAGTATATGCATGAGTATTCAAAGCTGAGAGTGTCCGTGGGTATGGGTTTCTTGATCAGAATCCTCTCACAGATATGCCCTGTGAGGGGCAGCTTATTGAGTGTGGTGCAGGATTGGTGTAGCCTTAAGGGTCATTGAAAATCTCATGTTCAGCCTCTGGATTTACCTTCAAAATCTATGCCACACACTGGGTCTTCCAGGTTCCAGGAAAGAGTCTGGAAGTGATTACTAGCAAAGATAGTAACACTTATAAGTATGCAACATATTATACTGATTTGGTGAAAGATTCACCATCTCCAGAGATGATTCTTAAGGCATGGTCTACCTGCAAATGAACAACCTGAAAACTGAGGGCACAGCCATGTATTGTGTCAACATGAAAACTATTTAAACACTTATAAACATGAAAACTGAAGACACAGTTCTGGACAAAAAACACAGGGAGAAGTTTTCACTCTGAGCTTAGACCAAATCCTCCAGTCCAGCTACACATGACCAGTTGGCACTCCGTACAAACAGAGCCCAGCTCTGCTTTGAAGTAGACTAGTCTATAGACATAGTTGTTTAACACTTGTGGGTCTACTGTCAATGGTAATCTTTTCTTCCCTGAGAGAGACATAGTCAAAGATTTCTACTGATGCTCCTGCTGATCTATCCTGCTGTCTCTAGTAAAGGCTGAGGCTGGCTGTCTCAGCTAGATTGTGTCACTATTGTTACTAACCTGACTCTATGGAACTAGACAGACATATCTGTAAAGTATTTGTAAATAGATTGAGTTCCTTTGTAGAGTGCCATATTGGGTGCCATGCCACCTGGTGAAATTCCTCTCCCAGCCTTTGAGCAGGAATTAAATAATCCTCTCCACCTAGGGTAGAGCTCTCAGACCAAGGTGGAACCCATTGTTTTCAAAGCAGTTGTAGTTTCTTGAGAGGCACTAGCCATCTGACACTGGCCACCCCCGGAGCAAGTGAACCAGTTCTGTGAGAATTTCCAGGCTTTGGGGGAAGGGTCGCCCCCCCCACCTATGTATATTTGGAGACCCCCATTAAACTTTGAGCCTTGATCAGAAAACCTATTTGTCTTGGCTCCATGTTTCTTTTGCTATTCTTTCTATCCCCACCTTTCCTTCCAGGTAACCCTGTAACCCATTGGAAGTAACTATGGGAAGTTCCATTCCATGGCCTGCTCACCTGCAAAATAAACTGCTGATTTCCAGACAATACAGATGACAGCTGCTCCAAAGAACCTTTCTGAAAAAGTCCTCTAACCTCCCACCCCAGTATTCTTTCAGTTCCATTACCTCTGGTGGGTAGTAGTCTAAAAGAGAGGTTAAAGAATTTTAAAACCATCATTATAAATAAGGTTTAAAAAACTAAAATTTCAGATGTACCTCAGTAAACTGCTACTCCCCTGTGGAGCATATAACCGTAGGACTCTACATTCTACTATAGACACCTGTGAAATCATATTCATTGCTGCTCTATTAATCTTAGTCAAATTTGGAAATAGCCTAGATGTCATCAATGGAATAATGGAGAGAAATTTTATATATATAAAGACATCTGGTGCTGATCCTTATCAGTTCTGTATTGGCAGCTTCAGTGTCTTTGAATTCACATGACTTTTGCTCAGCTGATTTAGATGGTCTTTCCTTCCTGGTGTCCTCTGTACCCTCTGGCTCTTACCACTTTTCATTCTCATTGACTGTGGGTTTTCCTGAGCTCTGAGAGGTGGGATTTGTTGGAGGTTTTCCTTTTAGAGCTGTATGCCCCAAGGTTTCTGTTTCTGCGTAATGTGTGGCATGGACTTCTGTATTTATTGTCATTTACTTTTATGTGATTCATAAGTATAGGAACAAATGGGTCTCTGATTCTTATGTCTCTACTTGTGGCCTTTTTCCATTCTTTGATTTTCTCTATCCAACCTTGTGTGATGGTTTTTGTTTTATCCTGTTATACTTTATTTCTGGCCTAAGCAAGATGGTATATGTGGTTGAGACATAGACCCCATCCCAATCCTAGAAGCTATCACCAACTGAAAACTTCTCAAACAGTGAAAATTAGGTGTGTCCTGAGGAATGCCATTGGAAAAACTAAGTACTCTTCAGAGCAGATCCATGTCTTGTACTAGATGTATAACACAAAATAAACTCAGTACATTGATGGAGGTTCTTTGTAAGGGAGAATATTATAGTGCTAACAAGCCCATATAAAAGACACATAATCCACATATTTTATATATAAAACCATAATCCTAGATTGGACAGGGCTGTATTAATTTATTCCCCAGCTATATATTCCTGCTATTTGCTTTTTTTTTCCTGACCATGTTGTTTTGGGAAAGAGCAGCTTCTTTTCAGTATTTCTCCCTCCTCTTTTTATCTGAAACACCCTCACTCAAACTTTTATCCCCATCTTTCTCCTTTCACTGCCCAGTCATACCTTTAGCCATTTATTGACAGGAAAATTGGAGAGATGATTCAGATGTCATCACTCTTAGTGTGAAGATTTGCCCTTTTGGGCGATCACATTTTTAGAAATCAGTGTTTAGCACAAGAATACAAGGAACAAACCATTACCTTCACTTTTTTCCATAATGTTTTGCCTGGGATACACCCCCTCCTTATATGCCTTTTTGTATAAGTATTACAGTGCTCTCTTTTGTGTTTTTATGAGTTTTCTATGTGTTCACATTTGTGTCTTTCTGTGTAAGAACAGCTATATCCACAGAAAAGTATAAGAATCATCAAGCTGGTTGGCAGAGTTTTAGTAAAGTTGAGTGAATTGCTAAAGTCACTGTCCTTCTCCCTTTTGGGGTTTGGTATTTTGTGCTATTAGAAAGTTTCTACATTGTAATTTAATTTGTCTTTACCTGAGAAAAAATATGTCTGATCCTTTTTACGAAAATCCTAAAATCAACTTTATCTGTACACTATTTGGAAGTCTTCCTTTTGTCCTGGAGATCATTATGGACAGATAAGCACATACCTAGATGAGGTCATTTCTCCAGGTATCTTCTAGGGATATTTACTCTTTAGATAACTCAAACAATATAATTGATACAAGGTAAAAAGAGACAAATTACAAACTCTGACTGGACAGAAGAATAAGTTACAGATTCAAGGTCTATTTTTATTTTTATTTATTTATTAAGGCTTAGAGGTCTCTGAAAATGTTGTTTAAAAATAGATGTTCATACATGTGGAAGAATAGAACTCAGTAAATAATATATATTGACTAAAATATACTTGTCCTGTTTCATAGTGTAGATGGGAAAATTTGGTATTAGTATAAAACGACTGGTTCAGATTTTTTTTTCTGTTTATCTGGAGTGCTTTCAAACAACAAACATTTTCAGCATAAACACATGCTGTTATATATGAAATGTATTTGAGTTGGAGGTGACATTCCTTAGATCCTTTAAATTGGAGCTATAGATCTCATAAAAGGTAAGAATATTCTGTTCTGTTTGTAATTCCTAATTGTGACTGAAATTATAACCCTGAACATATACAGACAAGTCAGACATATATTCTGTACCACTTGTACCACCATTAGTGTTGCTTTAATCTGTGAAACTTGAATTAAAATTCATTTGCTATTAAGTATGAGCATGAGAAGAGCCTGGTTGATAGCAACTCAGCTTCAAGCTTCCCTTGCCCATCATATCTGGCTCCCCCCCTGCCCTCACTATAGGTATATTAAGACTTGGTGATTTTTTTGATGTTTGTTATCATGTTCACTCCACCTTTTCTAATTTTGTCAGCTTGGATATCCCCTTTTAGTTATATTGAGTAGGTGATTTTTAATCTTGTTACATTTCTCAAAGAAAAACTTCTGTTTAATTGGTTCTTTGTATTATTATTCTTTCTGTTTTTGTTGTATTGATTTCAACCCTGAGTTTGAGTACTACCTGCCATCTACTGGTTTGGGTGTTTTTACTTGATTTTTCTTTTTCTAGAGTTGCCAGGTGTGCTCAAAAGTACACAGGTCTCATTAATTCCTCTATGAAGACACTCATAGAAGGAACATTCCTCTTATAATTTACATTGTGTGCATTCATTTGCATTTCAGTCTGTTGTGTAACTACAAGGATAAACTAAAGTACAACTATGTGCAGATTTTCATAAGCATTGTCCAAAAATACTTGTGAGAAGAAATACATTGAAATAATGTCATCAATGCGTGCAAATGGGCATAGAGTACAAGAGAGGCCATGTATCAGAAGTAAAATATTTATATTCTTGTAGTGTATGATTTCTGCCAACTATCCAGGCTCTAGGTTATAAAGAAATCTTCATTACAGATCAGCCTTGATGTATGGGGAGTGAGCATCATTGGGTGGTTTTAACTTCTTAGTCATTCAGGACCCTAAGAAAATGTGCCAAGAGAATATAGCAAGCATTTTTATTATATCCAAGCAGAATTTCTTCCTTTCATATAGCCACATATAACCCAGTTATGTAAAGAAAATATCTAAGAGTAATGACTTTGCCATCTAATAAAACAAAAAAATGACTTGGTCATCAAAAAACTCAAAGCAGAAATCACTCCAGATCACCAGCTTACTACATTTTGTTGCTTTAAATGAAACAATTTTCCTGCAACTGTCCCACCCCCAAAGAATAATGCCACAGTCCATTAAATTGCTTACCCATAACACAGTTTCTATAATGGTAGAATTAAATACAAGATTAAACAATTAGTACACATCTATTCTTTCTAATGCTAGGGTTGATATATCAGAGATGCTAATATTTAAAGAGGTTTCACAACAACCAATGAAGTCCTACATCCTTAGTGAGATTGGAAATAGTGGAGAGTCTACAACCATGTCCCTGCACACCAGAAAAGGACTATTTTCCTTACCGTGATAATTGCAGCAAGTAATCTATACTTAATTGAAGACATTAAAAAATAGCATGAATCTCAATTATGTTACCTAATACATCCCAAACAAAAGGATACACTATATGTACAAAAAGTGTAATATGCCATTATATCACATATAATAATATCTGATAGTACTAATGTCTATTATTTAATATATATTACTCTTTCAGTAATGAAGATAAAATGTGAGACCTTACTCATGTTACCACTCCCACCATTCTCTATCTGCAGCCCACTTTTATTACCTCAATTTAATGTATATTTCATAATTAGTCTTTATATCAGTTTTACTAAAATTATCAAATTATAATTTTTATTCTATAAAATTCTGTGAATTTGTTGAAAAATATCTGGTATGATAAGCAGTAAAGTGTATGCTTGTAAAAAAGGCAGAGAATGGAGCTGTAGAAATGGTTCAGTGGTTAGAGTACAGGCTGGTCTTCCAGAGGACCAATTCCCAACGTCCCCCTCAAAGCTCACAACTTTCTGCCACTCTAGTTTCAGGAAATCTGCCATCTTCATATGTGTAGGTAAAAATAAAAATGCCCATAACATTTCAAAAATAAATTATTGTTTAAAAGGACAAACACAAATTAAGTTTATAGAAATAATATTCCAAATACATAATGAATAACATCTTAATTAAATCATGGTAGTGACATTGCATTTCTCTTAGACATTTGCACCATTCTTTGTTTACCCTATGGCCCACCCAGCAGAACATAAGATACAGCAGGAAGATATGCAAACAAGGCCTTGCCCTGCTCTTTAAACCAGCCCAGCCCTGACCCTGATGTTCAGGCAGATAACTCTAGCCCTGTCATATCACTCAGTGTTCAACACTGACAATGGAACATTGAACATGGGTTTGGGGCTGTGCTGGGGAAAGCAAACAATGACAGGGACTGCCTGCAGTAGGCTGGGATGGAGACATCTCAGAAGCCCACAGAAGCTCCTTATTAAAAAGGTTGGTGTTTAGGACCCTGAGAAGTAGGACACATCCCTCCAGGGGACCCACCATCTGAAATAAGGGACTGCCTGCAGTAGGCCTGGATGGATACATCTTTAGTAGCCTGCAGCAGCTCTTTGTAACAACAGTTATTACCATTTCTCCTAACCTTAACCCTTGACAATGGCTGTATAGATTTCATTTGTGCATGACTGTTTTTCAGTTGGTCTTGGTGTGCATAATTTTTCTATTATATCTGACATTTTTATTTCTTTCTCCTGCTCTGGTGAATTCTGTGAAACTAAATGTTCCATGATGGATTCTTTTTCTTTTTTCCCATTTTTATTAAAAAAAAAGTTTATTTATTTATTTATTTATTTATTTACTTACTTACTTACTTATTTATACTTCAGAATTTATTCCCTTCCTGGTTCAACCTCTGACTGTTTAACCTCTCATACCTCCTTTCCAACCCCTGTATCCACAAGGATGTCTCCATCTCCCACCCCACCAGACCTCTAAACTCCCTGGAGCTTCCTGTCTCTTGAGGGTTAGGTGCATCTACTCTCACTGAATCCAGACACATGGCAATCCTCTGCTGTATATGTGTTGGGGAGCTCATATCAGCTGGTGTATGCTACCTGGTTGGTAATAGAGTGTCTGAGAGATCTCAGTGGTCCAGGTTGATTGAGACTGTTGGTCCTTCTATAGGGTCACCCTTCTTCTCAGCATCTTTCAGTTTTTCCTAATTCAACCACAAGGGACAGCAGTTTCTGTCCACTGGTTGGGTGCAAATATCAGCATCTGACTCTTTCAGCTGCTTGTTGGATCTTTTGGAAAGCAGTCATGATATGTCCATTTAGTGAGTGCTCCAAAGCTTCAGTAATAGTGTCAGATCTTGGGGCCTCCCCTTGATTTGGATCCAACTTTGGGCCTGATGCTGGACCTTCTTTTCCTCAGGTTCCTCTCCATTTGCATCCCTGCAGTTCTTCCAGAGCGGAACAGATATGGTTCAGATTTTTTTTTAAATTTTCTATATTCTTTGTTTACATTCCAAATGCTTTCCCCTTTCCTGGTTCCACCCTCACCATATGTCCCATAAGTCCTCTTCCCTCTGCCCATTCCCCAATAACTCCTCTCCCCTTTCTCTGTCCTGGTACTACCCTACATTAGTGTATCAAACCTTTTCATGACCAGGGCCCACTTCTTCCTTCTTCTTGGGAACCATTTTATATGCTAATTGTGTCTTGAGTTTTCAGAGCTTCTAGGCTGATTAATACCCACTTATCAGTGATTGCATTTCATGTGTATTCTTCTGTGATAGGGTTACCTCACTTAGGATGATATTTTCCAGTTCCAACCATTTGCCTACAAATTTCATGAATTCATTGTTTTTAATTGCTGAGTAATGATTCTTCAATAATTAAAAATTGAGGCATGGGGCACAGCACAACACAGCACAGGCCTAATGGCCCAGGTGCATGCTGTATGTTCTCATCTTAGAAACAATGCAATAACTGCTCAATGGTAGCTCCAGATTAATACTTGACTTGCAAACAAAGTTTGATGAAATTATTAGAAAATGAATTAGAGCCGTTATTGGGTCCCTAAAGAAGGAAAAATTGTGAAGTTGTGAAATAAGTTCTACACAACATTTGAGAGTGGTTCCTGGATAAGCAAGTATAGAATATGTTAAATCTTAGATTAGTAAAACTAAGTCAAAACACTGGGACTCTTAGGAGAGTCATTGTTTGCAATGTGTTGAAGCAGAAAGCTAGGGGAACTATGGAGGTAAGGGTTAACTTGATTCTTTCTGACCACTGACTGGAAGCTATGCCCATGTCATTTATCATTAAAGCTTTACAAGGAAATGCCAGTATCTGGCCTCAGAGCTCTGAGCTCTGAAGTATAATGGATAAAGTTTAAATAATGATGTTTGCAATTATTATTATTTTGGCTATAGGCCTGGGAATAGGGAAGCTTGAAACTTTGGGGAAAAGTTGTAATTCTTGATTTTTTTTTTGTGGGACTTGGTTATTCTTTTGAATTTGATTTGGCAACGATTATACAATGACTTTTTATATGCTTTTGAAGTATCAATAAAAGACTGGGGCAAGAAGAAGGCAAGAGAGAATGCAGAGTGAATGTAGAGAGAATGTAGAGAGCATGTAGAGAAAATATAGAGAAAATGTAGAGAGTGAGCAGTGAGAATGTGAAAAACAAGTGAGAAAGTGAACAGAGATCATGAGAAGAACTTGTGAAGAGTCAGTGAAGAGAAAATGTGGGGTGTGTGTGTGTATCTGTGTGTGTGTGGTGTGTGTGAAGAGTGAGTGTGTGAGTGAAAGGAGAGTTCATGTGGTGTGTGTGTGCGAGATGTGTATGAAGAGTGGGTGTGTGAGTGAAAAGGGAACACACAGAAATGTATATGAGCAAGAGAGTGACAGGCTCCCTAAGGGATGAACTTTTCTGTTCTCACCATATTCCAACCTTACCTTCTGCTTTTTCCCTACTCGGTTTTCTTGTCTCATGTTACACTCAAGGAGTCTGGCTCTGGGATGTTGCAGTCCTCTTAAAATCTGACTTACATTTTCTCTGGGTTATCACTGAGTACTTATGATATGCCTATGAGCTGGTTTTGTTAGCCCTCAGAAAAGGGTGTGGAGTGTCTGAAATACACTTGGTGGGATGATGATAAATACTACCACTACAAATTCCAAAGACAGATCCGACATCCAGAATTTTTTTCAATATCACCAGAGTGAATATTATGGATATTGCTACATACTTCTGTGCTTGGAGAAGACATTGATACACTGGAATTTTTACCCACTTATTATATATTGTTACTCAATTCATGTGTAAATCATGGAAAGAGAAAATGTGTTTAAGTACATTTGTGGAGCCCATTCACAAACTGTTTGAAAAGTTCCCCAAGATTTTTTTTCAGTTTCTTATTGCCCTGAAAACAAATCATCTTTTACACTTTATGTCTTTCTGCATGACAATAATCAGATAAGAATCTGTGGAGATATTAAAACTGGTCAGACATTTTCTCAGAGATATTTTAGGAAAATGCTTCATTCCAGAGTCACTCAAGCCTAGATATAGTTGGACAAGCTAATGTTCCTAAACACAAAGATGATATTTCAATTTCCATCAGCTTATTGCTCTTTATCTTGCATGGTACAATAAAGAAATTTTTATGAAACATAATCATACTGTAATTCTGGGCTCATTTCCATTGCAGATTTTTAAGATTCAGATGCTTCCTGCTGTTAATACATTTTCATTTCTCCCAAACAGAATTGTCACTAATCATCTTTTTCTTTGTTAATACAGGCCAATTGCAGCATTTAATTTCAAAACTGTTTCACCTTCTGATAGTCACCCATGATATGAGTTGCTTCAATGTTGTACTTATTTATAGCAACAGTTTCACTTCTCTGTATAATTATTGTCTAAGTTATGACAAGTGCAATATACTTCAATCTATGAAAAAATTACCTTCCTTTCTTCAGTTGCTATAGTTAGTATATTCAGTGTAGGAAGAAACTAAAATATAAATCAGTACTAGAAAGTAGAGTTATTACTTTTATTATCCTAAGTGTGCTCTAGTTAATTTTCTATTGTTGTAAAGAGACAATTTGGACATGGACACCTTTATAAGAGTAGGCATTTAATTGGGATCATAATTACAGCTTCACAGGGCTAGTTTGTCATTATCCTGGTGGGAGCATTGTTGCATGCCTGATGTGGGAGCAGGTGTTGAGAGCTAAAATTTGATCACAGGTGTACAGAGAAAGAATGGACCTTGCCTCCACCGATCTGGGCTAGTCTGTTAGATCTTTATGGTGTCCTGGGTTCCTCTATTGGTTCTCTATGGTGACCTGTTCAGGCCACCAGCTCCAAAATGGTGGCGGGTCTCAGGGCTCTGTCTAACCACTGGGTTCCCTACAGGACTGGAGGTTCCCTGGTTGGGCTGCTAGAACCTAGATGGTAGTACTCTCAGTCCACATGGCTCTGTCATATTAGCTGTCTGTGGTGTCCTAAGGCACGTGTCAGCCTCTGGCTGTACTCCAGGCACCAACCCACTAGCAGGTTGTTGCCCACTTGGGTTGGCGCAGAGACTGCTTGCCAAGCTGATCTGGCTCTGTGTGCACTGCCAAGCTGTTGGTGCACAGACCTATCTCCAACCTCCTTTGGTTCTGGGTGTGAGCAAGAGCCTGACCAGGTGTTCTTTGCAAGGCTAAGTCTCTGTCCAAGCACCTGAACACAGCTGCCAGCAGGCTTTCCACAGCGACCCAAGGGAACATGGCAGCCGGCTGCAAGCCCGCTAGCTGGTCCCCAGGGATCAGGGAGAGCCTCTGAGCTGCAGGTGCTCAGAGCCAGTCCCCCTTGTTTCTTTTTTAAAGACTGTTTTTTTTTTAATGAAGCCCTAGCTGTGCTGGCCTCCAAGTGAAAGATTTATATGACAAAAACTTCAGATCTCTGAAGAAGGAAATTGAAGAAGACCTCAGAAAATGGAAAAATCTTCCATGCTCATGGGTTGGCAGGATTAATATAGTTAAAATGGCAATCTTGCCAAAAGCAATATACAGATTCAATGCAATCCCCATCAAAATCCCAACTCAGTTCTTTATAGAGTTAGAAAGAACAATTCTCAAATTCATCTGGAATAACAAAAAACCCAGGATAGCTAAAACTATCATCAACAGTAAACAAAATTCTGGGGGAAACAATATCCCGGACCTCAAGCAATACTACAGAGCAGTAGTGTTAAAAAACTGCATGGTATTGGAACAGTGACAGGGAAGTGGATCAATGGAATAGGATTGAAGACCCAGAATTGAACCCACACATATATGGCCAATTAATATTCGACAAAGGAGCTGAAAACAACCAGTGGAAAAAAGATAGCCTTTTCAACAAATGGTGCTGGCTCAACTGGAGGTCAAAATGCAGGAGAATGAGAATTGATCCACTCTTATCTCCTTGCACTAAGCTCAACTACAAGTGGATCAAGGACCTCCACATAAAACCAGACACACTAAAACTAATAGAAAAGAAACTGGGGAAGACCCTTGAGGACATTGGCTCAGGGGGAAAATTCCTGAACAGAACACCAATCGCTTATGATCTAAGATCAAGAATAGGCAAATGGGACCTCATAAAATTACAAAGTTTCTGTAAGGCAAAAGACACTGTCAAAAGGAAAAATCGGCAACCAACAAATTAGGAAAAGATCTTCACCAACCCCACATCCAACAGAGGGCTAATATCGAATGTATACAAAGAAATCAAGAAGTTAGACCCCAGAAAACCAAATAACCCTATCCAAAAATGGGGTACAGAGCTAAACAAAGACTTTTCACCTGAAGAAATTCGGATGGCTGAGAAACACCTTAAAAAATGTTCAACATCATTATTCATTAGAGAAATGCAAATCAAAACAACCCTGAGATTTCACCTCACACCTGTCAGAATGGCTAGGATTAAAAACTCAGAAGACATCAGGTGTTGGCGAGGATGTGGAGAAAGACGAACACTCCTCCACTGCTGGTGGGAATGCAAGCTGGTACAACCACTCTGGAAATCAGTCTGGCGCTTCCTCAGAAAACTGGACATGATACTTCCAGAGGATCCAGCCATACCACTCCTGGGAATATACCCAGAAGACTCCCCAGCATGCAATAAGGATACATGCTCCACTATGTTCATAGCAGCCTTATTTATAATAGCTAGAATCTGGAAAGAACCCAGATGTCCCTCAACAGAGGAATAGATATAAAAAATGTGGTATATATACACAATGGAGTACTATTCAGCCATTAGAAACAATGAATTCATGAAATTCTTAGAGAAATGGATGGAGCTGGAGAACATCATTCTAAGTGAGGTAACCCAGTCTCAAAAGAATACCCATGGTATGCAGTCACTGATAAGTAGATATTAGCCTAGAATCCTGAGACACCAAAGACACAATTCACTTACCAAATGATGTCTGAGAAGAAGAAAGGAATGGACACTAATGCTGGAAAGGATCAAAGCATCAGAGTAGGGGAATACCAGAACAGGGAAGTGGTAAGGGGTGGATGAGGGATCAGGGCGAGGGAAAAGGGCATGTGGGACCTTAGGGGGCTGGGGAGACAAAAAAGGGAAATGAAATGTAAATATAGAATATATCTAATTAAAAAAAGGGAAAAAAAGAAATGGGAAAAAGAAAAAAAGAATGGGCCTTGCCATGGATAATTAATTGTATAAAAATAGCTTTAATTTTCATTATATACTAATTTTGAGATGTAACATATTTCTTTATGTTATTTTCATGAATGTTATCCAGTTATTGTTAAAGGCATTTTTACGGGTCATATTGATATTCTCAAATATGCTGGGAGATGCATGCTGATAGTGTAATTATGTGTCTTGTACTTAGGGATTAATTGTAATTTATGCATAAAAATCTACAGGGCCTCAAAACAAAGTGGAATAGCCATTGTTGATATTCCTTTGTTTTATTATTGGAAAAGTGTTTTAGGCCATCCCTTTCCAAAAGCCATTATTGCAGAAACAGAGTAAAGCTTCCCTGTGAATACTTCTAGGCATATAACCAGAGTTACTGTTGTTCTGGATATGTCTTGATATAGATAACATTATTCTTATAACTAACATTTGTTCCAAAAAGATCCAGATTGTTCTTAAGAGCACAAGAAGATTAAGTTGAAGAGGAGGATAAACATCCAGGTAATCAAACAGTTCTTAAATGAGGAGTTAAAATGTGATATAATTGACAAAAAAACATTTTAAAACTATCCCTCAATTTCCTATTTTTCTTTAAGACTCTCCAACTGATGTGTACTTTAAAAGAAAGAACTTGTTAATAGCACTTGTTTTAATCACCTTGAATCATAAAGTCTGTTCGCTGATTTATATCAAAAACATTCTGACATAAAAATTGGATTACTCTGACAGGAGATCTACTGGTAGTGTGTTTCATTTCAAAGACATTTGCAATATTCCTGAGACATTTCCATTGGAATAGAGCTTTGTACTGGGAGATAAGGATGGATCAAAGTGCATCCTTCTACATGTTGACTGCTAGTTACCGAGCACCATTTGTTGTAAATGCTGTCTTTTTTCCACTGGATAGTTTTAGCATCTTTTTCAAAGACCATAGGTGTAAGGATTCATTTCTGGGTATTCAATTCTTTTCCATTGATCTAACTGCCTGTCATCACATGAATACCATGCAGGTTTTATCACTATTGCTCTGTAGCATAGCTTGAGGTCAGGGATAGTGAATCTGCCAGAAGTTCTTTTATTGTTGAGAATAGTTTTCACTATCCTGGGTTTTTGTTATTCCAAATAAATTTGGAAATTGCTCTTTCTAACTCCATGAAGAATTGAGTTGAAATTTTGAGGGGGATTGCATTGAATCTGTAGATTGCTTTTTGGCAAGATGGTCACTTTTACTATATTAACCCTGCCAATCCATGAGCATGGGAGATTTTTCCATCTTCTGAGACTTTCTTAAATTTCTTTTTTCAGAGACTTGTAGTTCTTGTAATACAGATCTTTCATTTGGTTGGTTAGAGTCACACCAATGTTATATATATATATATATATATATATATATATATATATATTGTGTTATATATATATATATATATATATATATATATATAAAACACAATAGCTGCAATAGCTGCATATATATATATATATATATATATTATATATTTGCATTTCACTAATTTATTTCTCACCCTCATTATCCTTTGTGTATAGAAAAATAAGCAATTTCTTTGAGTTAACTTTATATCCAGCCACTTTGCTGAAGTTGTTTATCAGCTGTAGGAGTTCTCTGGTGGATATTTGGGGTCAATTAAGTATACTATCATATCATCTACAAATAGTGATACTTTGACTACTTCCTTTCCAATTTGAATCCCATTGACCACCACTTATTTTCTAATTGCTCTTGCTAGGATTGGAGTGCTATAATGAACAGGTAGGAAGACAGTTGACAGATTTGTCTAGTCCCTGATGTCAATGGGATTGCTTCAGGTTTCTCTCCATTTAGTTTGATGTTGGCTACTGGTTTGCTGTATATTGTTTTTACTATGTTTAGTTATCAGCCTTGAATTCCTGATCTTTCCAAGACTTTTATCATGAAGATGTGTTGGATTTTTGTCAAGTGCTTTCTCAGCACCTAATGAAATGTTCATGTGTTTTCTTTTTTAATTATTTGAGTTTGTTTATATAGTGGATTACATTGATGAATTTCCATATATTGAACCATCCCTGTGTCCCTGGGATGAAACCTACTTGTTCATAGTAGATGATCCTTTTGATGTGTTCTTGGATTAGGTAAGCAAGAATTTTATTGATTATTTTCACATCGAAATACATAATGAAAATTGCTCTAATATTTTCTTTGTTGTTTTTTTTTGTGAGGTATAGATATCAGAGTAATTGAGACTTCATAAAATGAATTGGACATTGTTCCTTTTTTCTATTTTCAGGAATTGTTTGAAGAGTATTGGTAATAGGTCTTCTTTGAAGGTCCAATACAATTTGCATTGAACCTGTCTGGTCCTGAGAATTTTTTTTTGTTTGCCAGACAATTAATCCTTGCTTCTATTTCTTTAGGGGTTATGGTATTGTTTAGATAATTTGTTTGATTCTAGTTTAACTTTGGTACCTGATATCTGTCTAGAAAATTGTCCATTTAATCTCTGTTTTCCACTTTTGGTGAATATAGACTTTTGTAGTAGGATCTGATTTTTTTGTTGTTGTTGTTTGCTTGTTTGCTTTTTGTTTATTTTTCCCTCATAATCTGTTGTTATGCCTCCCTTTTCATTTCTGAATTTGCTGATTTGGATACTGTCTCTGTGCCTTGTGTTTAATTTGGATAAGAGTTTATCTATCTTGTTTTGTTCAAAGAGCCAGCTCCTGGTTTAGCTGATTCTTTGTATATTTATTTTTGTTTCTACTTGGTTGATTTCAGCCCTCAGTTTGACTACTTCCTGCCATCTATTCCTCTGGGTATATTTGCTTCTTTTTGTTCTAGAGCCTTCAGCTGTGCTGTTAATCTCTTAGTGTATGTTCTTTCCAGTTTCTTTTGGAGGCTCTCAGAGCTATGCGCTTTTCTCTTAGAACTGCTTTCATTGTGTCCCATAAGTATGGGTATGTTGAGCCTTCATTTTCATTAAATTCTTTTTTTAATTTTCTATATTCTTTGTTTACATTTCAAATGCTTTCCCATTTCCCAGCTGCCCCCTCACCTTAGGTCCCATAAGTCCCCTTCCCTCTGCCCATTCCCCAATCACCCCCCCTTCTCTGTCCTGGTACTCCCCTACAATACTGGATCAAGCCTTCTCAGGACCAGGGTCTTCTCCTTCAATCTTCTTGGGAACCATTTGATATATAAATTGTGTCTTGAGTATTCGGAGCTTCTAAACTGATTAATATTCATGAATAAGTGATTGCATTTCATGTGTACTCTTCTGTGATTGGGTTACCTCACTTAGGATGATATTTTCCAACCATTTGCCTAAAAATTTCATGAATTCATTATTTTTAATTGCTGAGTAGTATTCCATTTTATAAATATACCACATTTTCTGTATCCATTCCTCTATTGAGGGACATCAGGCTTCTTTCCAGCTTCTGGCTATTAAAAATAAGGCTGCTATGAACATAGTGGAGCATGTGTCTTTGTTGCATGCAGGGGAATCCTCTGGTTATATTCCCAGGGGTGGTATAATATGGTCCTCTGGAAGTGTCATGCCCAGTTTTCTGAGGAACCGCCAGACTGATTTCCAGATTGGTTGTATCATCTTGCAATCTCATCAGCAGTGGAGGAGTGTTCTTGTTTCTCCACATCCTCGCCAACACCTGCTGTCTAATGAGTTTTTAATCATAGTCATTCTGACTGGTGTGAGGTGAAATCTCAGGGTTGTTTGACTGGCATTTCCCTGATGATTATTGATGTTGAACATGTCTTAATGTGCTTTGTAGCCATCTGAATTTCTTCAGGTGAAAATTCTTTATTTAGCTCTGTACCCCATTTTTAATAGGGTGTTTTCATTCTCTGGGGTCTACTTTCTTGAGTTCTTTGTATATATTGGATATTAGCCTTCTGTCAGATGTAGGGTTGTTGAAGATCTTTTCCCAATTTGTTCATTGCTGTTTTGTCCGTCTGATGGTGTCTTTCCCTTACAGAAACTTTGTAATTTTATGAGGTCCTATTTGTCAATTCTTGATCTCAGAGCATAAGCTAGTGGTGTTCTGTTCAGGAACTTTCCCCCTGTGCCCATGTCCTCAAGGGTCTAGTCTTTAATCTCTTTATTTCTACCTTGACCATGTTATCATTGACTAGAATGTTGTTCAGTTTCCATATTCCTGTTTGTTTTTTGTTGGTGTTTTCTGTTATTGTAAACCAGCCTTAATTTGTGGTGATCTGATAGAGTGCATTCAATTATTTCAATCTTCCTATATCTGTTGACATCTGTTTTGTGACTGAGTATACATTAAGTTTTGGAGAAGTTACAATGAGGTGCTGAGAAGAAGGTATATTCTTTTGTTTAGGATAAAATGTTCTATCGATATCTGTTAAAACCATTAAGTTCATAACTTCTTTTAGATTGACTGTGTTTCTGTTTAGTTTCTGTTTCCCTGATCTGTCCATTGATGAGAGTGGGGTGGTAAAATCTCACACTATTATTTCGTAAGGTGCAATGTGTTCTTTGACCTTTAGTAAAGTTTCTTTTAGGATGTGAGTGCCCTTTTATTTGGAGCATATATATTCAGATTTGAGAGTACATCTTGGTAGAATTTTTTCTTTTGATGATTATAAAGTGAACCTCCTTATTTTTTCTTATTAATTTAGGTTGAAAGTCGTTTTTTTTTTCAGATTTGAATGGCTACACGAGCATGTTTCTTGGGACCATTTGCTTGGAAAGTTGTTTTCCAGGTTTTTACTCTGAGGTAGTGTTTGTCTTGTGCCTGAGGTGAATTCCTTTATGCAACAAAATTTTCGGTCCTGCTTATGTATCCAATCTGTTAGTCTATGTCTTTTTATTGGAGAATTGAGTCCATTGATATTAGGAGATATTAAGGAGAAGTCATTGTTGCTTCCTGTTATTTTCGTTAGTAATGGCCTAGTTATGTTTGTGTGTCTCTCTTCTTTTTGGTTTGTTAAAAAAATATTGATTTCTTACTTTTTCTATTGTGTATTTGCCCTCCTTTTGTTATCCTTTGAATGAATGGATTTGTGGAACAATATTGTGTAAATTGTTTTTTTTTTCATGGAATACCTTGGTTTCTCCATCTATGGTAAGTGAGAGTTTTGTTGGTTATAGTAGCCTGGGTTGGCATTTGTGTTCCCTTACAGTGTATTTGCCATTTGCTTAGGAACTTCTGGCTTTCATAGTCTCTCGTGATTTATCTGGTGTAATTCTGTTAGGTCTGCCTTTATATGTTACTTGACATTTTTTCCTTACTATTTTTAGTATTCTTACCTTTTTAGTCCATTTTACATTTTAATTATTAAGTTATGGGAGGAATTTATTTTCAAGTCTAAACTATTTGGAATTCTGTATGATTCTTATATGTTCATGGGCATTTCTGTCTTTTTGTTAGGGAACTTTACTTCTAAAATTTTGTTGAACACATTTACAGGCCCTTTAAATTGGAAATGTTTACTCTCTTCTGTACCTATAATCCTTAGGTATGGTCTTCTCACTTTGTCCTGGATTTCTTGGATGTTTTGGGATAGGAGCTCTTTGTATTTTTCATTTTCATTGACTGTTGTGTCAATGCTTTCTATGGTATCTTCTGTGTCTGAGATTCTTTCTTCAATCTCTTTTATTTTGTTGTTGGTGCTGGCATTATTGACTCTTGTCTTCTTTCGTAGGTTTTCTATGTCCAGGGTTGTTTCCCTTTGTGATTTCTTTATTGTTCCTATCTCCATTTTAAGATCATGGATGGTATTGTTCAATTCCATCACCTGTTTTATTGTGGTTTCCTGTAGTTCCTCAAGGGCTTCTACCTGTTTACCTGTGTTCTGCTGTATTTTTTGGTTTGTTTTTGTTTGCCTTTTTTATTTTCTATATTCTTTGTTTACATTCCAAAGGCTTTCCCATTTCCCAGTACCTCCCCCACCATACGTCCCAGTCCCCCCCCCCATCATTTCTCTGTTCTGGATCTACAAAACTGGATCCAATCTTCTCAGGCCCAGGGTCCTCTCCTTTCTTCTTCTTGGGAATCATTTGACTTGCTAATTGTGCCTTGAGAATTTAGGACTTCTGGGCTAATTAATATCCACTTATCAGTGATTGCATTTCTTGTGTATTCTTTTGTGATTGGGTTAACTAGGTTAGGATGATATTTTCCAGATTTAACCATTTCCCTACAAATTACATGAATTCATTATTTTTAATTGCTGAGTAGTATTCCATTGTATAAATATACCACATTTTCTGTAACCATTCCTCCTTTGAGGGATATCTGGGCTCCTGCCAAATTCTGGCTATTATAAATAAGGCTACTATAAACATTGTGGAGCATGTGTCTTTATTGTATGCAGGGGAATTCTCTGGGTATAAGCCCAGGACTGGTATACCAGGGTCCTCTGGAAGGGGCATGCCCAATTTTCTGAGGAACCACAAAACTGATTTCCAGAGTGGTTTTACCATTTTGCAATCCCACCTACAGTGGAGGAGTGTTCCTCTTTCTCCACATCCTCGCCAGCACTTGTTGTCTCTTGAGTTTTTAATCTTAGCCATTCTGACTGGTGTGAGGTGGAATCTCAGGGTTGTTTTGATTTGCATTTCCCTGATGACTAATGATGTTGAACATCTCTTAAGGTGTTTCTCAGCAATTCAAATTTCTTCTGGTGAAAATTCTTTGTTTAGCTCTGTATCCCATTTTTTGATAGGGTTATTTCGTTCTTTGGGGTCTAACTTCTTGAGTTCTTTGTATATATTGGATATTAGCCCCCTGTCGGATGTGGGGTTGATGAAGATTTTTTCCCACTTTGTTGGTTGCTGTTTTGTCCTTCTGACAGTGTCCTTTGCCTTACAGAAACTTTGTAATTTTAAGAGGTCCTATTTGTCAATTCTTGATCTTAGAGCATAAGCTCTTGGTGTTCTGTTCACGAACTTTCCTCCTGTGCCCATGTCCTTCAGGGTCTTCCCAAGTTCCTTTTCTAATAGTTTCAGTGTGTCTGGTTTTATGTGGAGGTCCTTAATCCACTTGGAGTTGATCTTAGTACAAGGAGATAAGAATGGGTCGATTTGCATTCTTCTGCTTGTTGACCTCCAGTTGAACCAGCACCATTTGTTGAAAAGGTTATCTTTTTTCCACTGCATGGCTGTGGCTCCTTTATCGAAGATCAAGTGACCATAAGTCTGTGGGTTTATTTCTGGGTCTTCAATCCTATTCCATTTATCTACTTGCCTGTTGCTGTACCAATACCATGCAGTTTTTAACACAATTGCTCTGTAGTACTGCTTGAGGTCAGGGATATTGATTCCCCCAGAATTCCTTTTATTGTTGAGAATAGCTTTAGCTATCCTGGGTTTTTTGTTGCTCCAGATGAATTTGAGAATTGCTCTTCTAGATCTATGAAGAATTGATTTGGGATTTTGATGGGGATTGCATTGAATATGTAGATTGCTTTTGGCAACATGGCCATTTTTACTATATTGATTCTGCCAATCCAGGAGCAAGAAATATTTTTCCAACTTCTGCAGTCTAGAACTTCAAGTACTATATTGAAAAGATATGGAAAGAGAGGGAAGCCTTGTCTAGTCCCTCATTTTAGTGGGATTGCTTCAGGTTTCTCTCCATTTAGTTTGATGTTGGCTACTGGTTTGCTTTAGATTGCTTTTATTATGTTTAGGTATGGGCCTTGAATTCCTGCACTTTCCAAGACTTTTAGCATGAAAGGATGCTGAATTTTGTCGAATGCTTTTTCAGCATTTAATGAGATGACCATGCGTTTTTTCTCTTTGAGTTTGTTTATGTAGTGGATTACATCGATGGATTTCCTTATTTTGAACCATCCCTGCATTCCTGGGATGAAGCCTACTTGATCTTCGTGAATGATCGTTTTGATGTGCTCTTGGATTCAGTTGGCAAGCATTTTATTTAGTATTTTTGCATTGATATTCATAAGGGAAATTGGCCTGTAGTTCTCTTTCTTTGTTGGATCTTTGTGTGGTTTTGGTATCAGCATAATTGTGGCATCGAAGAACGAGTTGGGCAGTGTCCCTTCTGTTTCTATTTTGTGGAATAGTTTGAAGAGTATTGGTGTTAAGTCTTCTTTGAATGTCTGGTAGAATTCTGCACTAAAACCATTGGATCCCGTACTTTTTTTGGTTGGGAGGCTTTCTATAGACACTTCTATTTCTTTAGGGGTTATGGGACTATTTAGCTGATCTAATTGATCTTGATTTAATTTTGGAATTTGGTATCTGTCTAGGAAATTGTCCATTTCCTCCAGATTCTCCAGTTCTGTTGAGTATAGACCTTTGTAGTAGGATCTGTTGATCTTTTGAATTTCCTCCCTTTCTGTTCTTATGTCCCCCTTTTCATTTCTAATTTTGTTAATTTGGATACTGTCTCTTTGTCCTTTGATTAGTCTGGCTAAGGGTTTATCTATCTTGTTGATTTTCTCAAAGAACCACATCCTGATTTTGTTGATTCTTTATATGGTTTCTTTCTTTCTACTTGATTGAATTCAGCCCTGAGTTTGATGATTTCCTGTTTTCTACTCCTCCTGTGTGAATTAACTTCTTTTTCTTCCAGGGTTTTAAGTGTATGCTCTCTCCAGTTTCTTTTTGGATGCACTTAGAGCTCTCTCCAGTTTCTTTTTGGATGCACTTAGAGCTATGAGTTTTCCTCTTAGCACAGCTTTCATAGTGTCCCATAGATTTGGGTAGATTGTACCTTCATTTTCATTGAATTCTAAGAAGTCTTTGATTTCTTTTTTTATTTCTTCCTTGACCAAGGAGTCATTGAGTAAATTATTGTTCAGTTTCCATTCATATGTGGGCTCTCTGTTGTTTTTGTTGCTATTGAAGACCACTTTTACTCCATGGTGATCTGATAGGAGGCATGGGATTTGCTCGATCTTCTTGTATTTGTTGACATCTGTCTTGTGACCAATTATATGATCAATTTTGGAGAAGGTACCATGCGGTGCTGAGAAAAGGGTATATTCTTTTGCTTTTGGATGAAATGTTCTCTATATATCTGTTAAATCCAATTGGTCCAAAGTTTCAATTTG
Source organism: Apodemus agrarius (assembly GCA_964023405.1). NCBI lineage: Eukaryota > Metazoa > Chordata > Mammalia > Rodentia > Muridae > Apodemus > Apodemus agrarius. Next base: position 6,151,410 of record OZ030011.1, read on the forward strand.
TTTCACTGTGTCCCTGTTAAGTTTCTGCTTTCCTGATAGGTCCATTGGGGAGAGTGGAGTGTTGAAGTCACCCACAATTATTGTGTTAGGTACAATGTGTGCTTTAAGCTTTAGTAAGGTTTCTTTTACAAATGAGGGTGCCCTTGCATTTGGAGCATAGATATTCAGTATTGAGAGCTCTTCTTGGTGGATTTTCCCATTGACAAGCAAGAAGTGACATTCCGTGTCTCTTTTGATGACTTTAGGTTGAAAATCAATTTTATCTGATATTAGAATGGCTACTCCGGCTTGTTTCCTGGGACCATTTGCTTGTAAAACTGTCTTCCAGCCTTTTACTCTAAGGCAGTGTTTGTCTTTGACACTGAGATGTGTTTCCTGTATGCAGCAAAATGTAGGGTCCTGTTTCCATATCCAGTCTGTCAATCTATGTCTTTTTTATTGGGGAATTGAGTCCATTGATGTTAAGAGATATTAAGGAATAGCAATTATTACTTCCCGACATTTTTGAAATTATTTTTTTATATTTGAGAGGTTATCTTCTTTTGGGTTTGATGAGAGGAGGTTTCTATCTTGATTCTTCTCGGGTGTGGTTTCCCTCCTTGTGTTAGTGTTTTTCCCCTATTATCTTTTGTAGGGCTGTGTTTGTGGAAAGATTTAGTTTTGTCATGGAATACCTTGGTTTCTCCATCTATGGTGATTCAGAGTTTTGCTGGATATAATAGTTTTGGCTGAAGTTTGTCTTCTCCTAGAGTCGGCATGATATCAGCCCAGTATCTTCTAGCTTTCATGGTCTCAGGTGAGAAGTCTGGTGTAATTCTTATAGGTCTTCCATTATATGTTACTTGGCCTTTTTCTGTTGCTGCCCTTAATAGTCTTTCTTTGTTTAGTACGTTTGTGGTTTTGATTATTATGTGATGGGAGGTATTTCTGTTCTGGTCCAGTCTGTTTGGAGTTCTGTAGGCTTCTTGTATATTCATGGGCATCTCTCTCTTTAGGTTGGGGAAGTTTTCTTCATAATTTTGTGAAGATATTTACTGGCCCTTTAAGTTTTATATCTTCCCTCTCATCTATGCCTATAATCCTTAGGTTTGGTCTTCTTATTGTGTCCTGGATTTCCTGGATGTTTTGGGTTACAAGCTTTTTGCATTTAGTATTTTCTTTGACTGTTGAATCAATGGTTCCTATGGTATCTTCGGCATCTGAGATTCTTTCTTCTATCTCTTGTATTCTATTGTTGATATTTGCATCTATTGCCCCTGATTTCTTTCCAAGGTTTTCTGTCTCCAAAATTGTCTCCCTTTGCGATTTCTTAGTTGTTTCTACTTCTGTTTTTAGATCCTGGATGGTGTTGCTCAGAGCTTCCACTTGCTTGTTTGTATTTTCATGTATTTCTTTAAGAGTTGTTTTGTGTTTCTTTTTTCATGACTTTTACTTGTTGGCCCATGTTCTCCTTTATTTCTTTAAATGATTTTTTTTACTTCCTCCTTATTGACTCCTAATATTTGATCCATAGTCTCCTGAATTTCTTTAAGTGATTTTTGTGTTTGCCTTGAAAGGCTTCATATTTTTGATCCATTTCCTCCTGTATTTCTTTAAGGGATTTATCTATGTGTTCTGCTATCAGCATCCTGACCAGTGATTTTAGATCCAAATCTTGTTTTTCTGGTGTGGTGGGGTATCTGGGACTTACTGCTGTCGGGGTGCTAGGTTCAGACACTGCCATAATGCCTTGATTTCTGTTAGTAACTTTCCTATGTTTGCCTTTTGCCATCTGGTTATCTCTGGCCTTAGATGGTCTTGTAGTCACTAGCTGGTGCTTGAATCTCCTGTGGGCTCCAAAGGCTATTTCCCCACCACTTGATTACTGGGTTTCCCCTGGCACAGATTGCTGATGTGTTGTTCTCCTCTTGGGTGCTGTTGGACCCCTGGTATATCTTGCTCTAAGCAATGTTGTATTTGGTTATCTCTGTGGACCTGATGCTGCTTGTCTTCTCTGGATCTGTTTGCTTAGTTCAGTCAGCAGCAAGGATGCTGTCTAAGGCCTCGGGGAGTGGGGATGCAGAGTGCAGAGTGCAGGGACTCCCAGAGGGCCTGGAACCCATGCCCTGGTGGAACACAGAAACTTCTGCTCTGCCAAGCTCCTGTTTTTAGATGACTGGCTGGCAGTCGGGTCTCCTGAGATCTTAAGCTTGGGGTATCTTGATATCTGTTTCTGCCTGCTTGGTCTAAGCTCCCGCCACCAAAATGGCCATGCAGAGTGCAGGTTTCCCCTCAGAGAGCAGAGCCCACGCCTGGTTGGGGCCCAGGAACCCTGCTCTGCCTGTTTCGCTGCCAGGTGGTCTTACACCCCCAAAGATTCAAAGTTGGGGGTATCTCGGGTACCTGGCTCCACTCTCCTTATTCCGGACCACTGCAAGGATGCTGGCGGTGGCCACTGGATGTGGGGAGTGCAGCTTGCTGAGTCCCTTGCAGGGCAGGGAGACCACGCCCTGCTGGCACACAGGACCGCTGCTCTGCCAAGCTCCTGTTCTTAGATGACTGGCTGGCAGCCCAGGTCTCCTGAGATCTTAAGCTTGGGGTATCTCAATGTCTGTTTCTACCCGCTTGGTCTAAGCATCCACCACCAAAATGCCCTGTATTTTTAATGTAGTTATTTATGTCCTACTTGAAGCCCATGATAACCATCATGAACTGTGATTTTAAATCCAGATCTTGCTTTTCTGTTGTTTTTGGGTATCCATACTTGCTGTTGTGGGAGAATTTGGTTCAGATGGTGCCGTGTTGCCTTGATTTCTGTTGGTAACATTCCTAAGTTTGCCTTTTTCCATCTGGTTATCTCTGGCATTAGTTGGTCCTGCTGTCTCTGGCTGGCACATGTCCCTCCTGTGGTCCTGCAAGTCTGTCTCAGCACCTTGGCATGACCAGTTCTTCCCTTGCACAGAGTTTTGTGATGTTACCTCACTACGGGGTGAAGCCCTAACTGATTCTGTCCCAGCTGTTCTGCCACTTCTTTCTTCTCCCCTGGCAGGTTCTCCCCTTGCAGGTTTGGTGCACATATGACTGTAGTGTTGCCCAGCTTCTGGGTGCAGGTTGAGCCTGGATGTACTGTGGCCCAGGTACTCTTCTGCTACTGTGTTTCCTGGGCTCCTGGCTGTACCTGACTGCTCAGTAGCTTGAGAGAAGATGGAAAGCTCACCTCTAAAATTGGGAGTAAAATCACTCCCTCCCTTGTGAATTTTGTAAAACTGTCTCTAAGGATAAAGTGATGTTGACTTAGGACAAAACAATGAGATTCCATACCTTGTCAATTTTTCACCAATGACCATATCGATTGACATATTTCTAGTTTTGTAAAAAAAAAATTAAAAAGGGAAAACTATGATATTGCATGATAAAATTATTTCTGAATTCTGAATCATTGAAAAACTTGTTGAAATAGCTGACAATAAAGTGTAGTAGAAATGTGACCTGTAAAGTATTAAGTGACCTCAGGTTGTATTGTTAAATCTGTTAGTGTGTTCCTTCAGAATTACCATTCAATAAAATGTGAGAATTAATTATATCAGAATGCTCAGCCATGTAAGTTTAATACTCATTTTTTACTGAACTCATCACATCCCTTTATATACTTTTTAACTGTGTTAAACCCTAAGATTATACAAAATACTCTGGTCCCATATGTTTTCTGTCTACCCACCTTAATGCTAAGGTTTGTTTGCAATAAACTATTCCAGCATCGGTGTGTGTGTGTGTGTGTGTGTGTGTGTGTGTGTGTGTTTGTGTTTAGTGTGTTTTTTATTTTCAGTAGTGAATTTTCTGTTATTAATTTCTATGTGCATAGGGTAATTTCTAACAGGTAAGCTTTTATTTATTGAGGATTCATTGCAATTGTCAGTGTGGGAAAAAAACAACATGAAGAATTTAGAATGAGAACATGCTGCAGACTAATTTTGTCAACATGAATCAGACTTTGCAGGGTCTAAGCACATGCAGGGTTATTGTAGGCATATATAAACAGAATAGAATTTGTAAAAGGGTCTGCCTACAACAATAACTTGAATAACCATTCCAATTACAGTTGAACAATAAAGATGAAGGTGTGACTAAAAACACTTTTACCAAGCTTTTGTGACCAGAGTATGGGTTCTGTTGCTAAAATGATTAGAATCTAATGTGACATTTGACCAACAGAATAGAGGTCAGCAAGACATAAAGTTCATGCTGCATCCCCACTAAGGATGAGTAATAATCTAATGAGGGAAATTAGGGTGAGGTCTGTCCTTTCATATTTGAAATAAGTCACCAGTTTGTGAAGAGCCTCCACTCTCAGACTTCTAGATAGAGTGCAGATATATGATCATTTTTCCTCCATTGAGAAGATGCTTCTGCATGATTAATTCTGAGGTTCTTTTAGTGCGTCTTTGTGAGTACCAGGACATCACTCCCTGTACAATTCCTGTGTATCATCAATATAGCAGAATAATCGATAATATTTCTGAATATTTGTTGCCAGTAGACAATGAAAAGAAAACATCTAAATAAACTAGTCATGTAGAGCCTGAGGAGCAAGTACAGAGATGGGTCTTTCCTTTTCTGCCCAGATTTTAGTCTTCTAAGTTAACCACATGAAAAACCCAGGAGACTATCTCCTATGTCAGCTAATTCTTGTGTTAAAAGACACAGGATCTAACACAGAACACTGAAGTAAATTTTAAAATCTATATCATTCTTCTGAGAATGCTATAGAAACAGAAATGACACAATTTTCAGCAACTCTCAGTCAACATGACAATAGTTACTCATAGTAGTATAAATTTCTCAATTGGAATACTTGAAGATGGGTAACTCTAAATAAGGAAGTGAAAGACCCACAGAAGAAAACCTTGAAACCTTTTGAAGAAAGAAATTAAAGTAGCTATTAGAAGATGGAAAAGTATCCCATTAGTATGGTTGACATAGTAAAAATGACCATCCTACCAAAAGACATCTATAGTTTCAATGCAATCCCCATCAAAATTCAACACAATACTTTATAGATCTTTAAATTACATCACTTCACTTTGTATAGAAAAGCAAAATAGAACAATCCAAAAAAGCCCACCAAAACCAGTACAGATAAAATAATCCTGTGCAATAAAATAATATGCAGAGTCAACATAATCTATGATTTCTACATGTTCTGCAAAGCTACAGTAATAAAAACTGTATAGCATTGTCATAAAAAGAATACAGGTTGATCATTGGAATAGAATTGATGATCCAGTCATAATCCACATATATATGGACATCTTGTTTTTGATAAAGGCAGGAATATACAATGAAGGAAAGAAAACCTCTTCAACAAATAGTGCTTGTAAAACTGGGTGTCCACATGCAAACATTTTCATATATATTACCTTGCACAAAACTCAAGGTCAATTGGTTCAAATACCATAAATTCAAGCCACATATCTTTAGCCTAAGACAGAAAGTGGAGAATAGAACATAACTCATTGGTACAGGAGACAACTTCTTGAGCAGAACACCAATAGCGTTGGTGCTAAGAACAATAATTAATAAATGGAGTCTCATGAAATGGAGAGACCTATGGCAAATGAAAATATGAAAACGACTAAATGCAGCCTAAGGAAGGGGATACGATAGACATTGCTCCACATTTGACAACGGTCTAATATGCAAAATATGTAAAGAACTCAAGAAACAGACCTCAACAAAACAAATAATACAATTTAGGAATGGGGTATAGAGCTAAACAGAATTCTGAACAGAGGAATCTCAAATGTCAGCTGAACACCTAAAGAAAGGCTCTGTGTCCTTACCAAGTAGGGAAATGCAAATCAAAATGTCTCTGAGATTCCATCTTATACCTGTCTGAATGGCTAGGATCAAAACCATATATGGCAATTTATGGTAAGAATGTGGAGTAAGGGAACACCTTTTCACTGCTGCTTGGAGTGCAAACATGTATAGCCACTTGGAAATGAATAGTGCAGCTTTTCAGAAAATTGGTAAACCTCAAGTTCTAGCCATATCATTTCTGTGCATGTATGCAAAAGACACTCCTTCCTAAGCAAAGTAACCTTGTTCATCTATGTTCATAGTTGCTTTGTTTGTAGTAGCCAAAACAGGAAACAACTTAGATGTCCTCAAACCAAAGAATATTTTGTATATTTATATAACCTAATATTATTCAGTCATTACATAATAAATAATATTACTATAACCTAGAAAAATATCAGACTGTGTGAGAAAATCCAGACCCAGTATGACCAACGTGGCATGTATTCACTAGTAAGTGTATAATAGCTTCAAAGTAAAGGATAATCATGGACAGAGCAAACATAAGTAACAAGAAGGATTCAAGTGAGACATAAGTGAGACCGGGGAAGGAGAAATTGAATAGATATTGCTTGTAGAGATGGGAATTAGGAGGATCATACATTTTGAAGGTTGGAGGTAGAAATTCCTGAAAAGTGAAATGGAACTGAGGGGGTTTTGTGGCAAGCAGGAAACCTAGTGCATGGAAACTCCAAATAATGTAAGATAGTGACCATAGCTAAGACAATTATTAAACAGGGATATGAAGCCCAAGTTGGCAATCTCTTATAAGCAGACAAGTCTTCTAGTGCAAGTATTGGGACAAGAATTCATCCACAAATCCTTCAACTTACAATTTGTCCTGCCATGGAGATATCTTGGAGTAAAATTGGAGAGAAAATCATGGGAGTGACAAAGAAATGATTGGTTCAACTGGAGACCCATGCCATGGAAGGGGTCTGTGACACAGCCTGGAGGACTAGGAGCCAGAGGTTGGACAGCCCAGAGAACTAGGAAAGATGTATTCACAAGTGGCAAAGAAAGCAACAACTCAACAAAACAACAGTTGCAGAAAGAACAAAATAATATAATGATATCTAATAATAGACTGCTATAGTCATAGACAGGAGCCTAGTAGAATCTTCATCAGTGGGTCTTCATTTAGCAGCTGATGGAAAACAGGTACAGAAGCTGACATATAAACATTAGATTCATTGGGAGTAAAAGATTGGGAGTAAACATTGTTGGAGCCAAGGAGTCAAGGATATCACAAGAAAACCCACAATATTAATTAATCTGAACTCACAAGGACTCAAAAGACTAAAGAATCAGGAAGCCTCCTTGAGCCTGCACAAAGCTCTCTGCATGTATGTTAGGGTTGTATTAGAGGATATATATATATCCGCTAATATATATGTGTATATATATATATATATATATATATATATATATATTTACACACACACATATATATATGTATGTATGTATATATATGTGTGAATATATATGTATATATATGTGTGTGTGTATATACATATATATGTATAGATATATACATACATATACACATATACATATACACACATAAACATCTATACATATATACATATGTATATAGTTACCTATATAAATTTTCATTTATATGTATACATATATGTATATATGTGTATATACATATATATGTGTTTATATGTATATATATATATATATGCATATGCATACATGTATGTACATTATAGCTTGTTAGTTTTGAAGTGGAATCTGGAGCTGTCTCTAACACTTTTGCCAGCAGTTGGGTCCCTTTTTCTCCTACTGTGTTGCCTTGATCCAGCATTAATATGGGAAGAGCTGAAAAGTCTTATTGTAACTTGACATGCCATGTAGAGTTGATGAACATAGGAGACTTGCTTTCTTCATAAAGAAAATTCAGAAAAAGTGAATTTGAATATGGGGAAGGGAAGGACTTGGAAGAAAGGAAGCTATGGCAGCTATAATATAATATGTGAGGGACTAAAACACAAAATCATTAAAGAATGACTAAAATTTTTATATTTCATAAAATACAAATGCAGATAACTTCTGTTACTATTATTAAATAAAATGTATCAGAATGCAAAACGTTTTTTGGGAGCCTGTGATATAATGGCATATTGACAGAAATTAGGACATAGAATGAGCCCAAGGTAGGCAGAAGTGCTTGCTTTACTTTGGAGACTAAAACCAAGGGCATATATATAAACAAACTTAGATCACTGGACTAGAGTGGACCTTCAGGATATGATTATAGAAATGGGATCAATTTAAAGTCTGTGTTTTGAAAAGAGATTCAGAACCTAGCTTATACAAGTAAGAATGTGTTATGTCTTAAAATTAAGCATCTCTAAGCCAAGGATAGTCCTACCTAAGGGTTTGGATAACAAAATTTTATATGGAGGTGATGGAAATGCATTTTAAAATGGGGCACTCAGACATTAGAAGGAAGAAAGATTTTTTGTCATGATTCTTCTACATGATTGTGATAATTAAATTTTGCTTTCTTAATACCTACTTTTAATAAAGCTGTCCAAATGGGAAGTTTGTGATGAGCACATTATCATTTATTACTGTGTGAGTAATATATCAATGTATCATCTTTGGTAATATGAGTTAGGAAGACACTTGAAAAGTGATATTCACACTATTCTTATGGGCTGGGATTCTGGACTAAATAAAACTGATATCAGAATGTATGTAAAGCCAATTGTCATTTTCTGCTTTTTAAGTATTGATACCATATGAGTTCCAAAATTTACTCTATGAGTTCTCTGGTATTTTGAACTATGAAATATTTTATATACACATATATACATGTATATATAAATCTTTGAGTTTCTATTTTTATGTAGCTTGTACCTGCAAGGCAGAAAGTAACTAATGCAGAAAATTAGTACTAGAAAATAAGACTACTATTATGATAAACTTGAGTGTAGTCTTAATCATTGTTCTATTGCTGTGAAGAGGCATCAGGACAAAGACTACTCTTATAAAAAAGACATTTCTTTGCAGTCTTGCTTACACTTTCAGAGAGTTAGTTGTTTTTTTTTTTTTACATCATGGTGGGGAGCATTGTGATATGCCTTCCATTGGAGCCCCACTGGATAAAGACATACTGTCCAACACAGTCCATATACAGCTCAGCAACCTGACATCTGAAGAATCTGCCAGCAATTACTAGGACAAGCAGAATTTCATGGCCCAAGTGGGTTTGAAAAACACTGAAGGATGAGCAAGCTCCCTTGAGACTGAGAGTACAGGGAAGAGTAACCTGAATTCTCTTAAACTTTCGATTAAGTATTAAATAAAGCAAGTACAGATTAAGAATTAATTATTATTTTATAAGGAATATTCTGAGTCTTCTTGCATTCAGGACTCAGATATACAAAAGTTTAAGATTAGTAAATTTTGATTTGCATATCCCCATACTGGTGTTAATCTGAATACAGGTGTCTATTAATACATTGAAAGAGAAATGTTCGATGACATATTATGTCACTGTCTAATTCATAGATAGCTAAAGTGGATTTAGATTTGTTAGCAGCAAAATTCATTCATAAATCCATGTGGTATTCAAAATATGAATATTAGGTTCAGAGACTAATAATTTTCACTGATTCTACATTTATATACATCCTATACATTCATATATCCCATAGCAGTATTTTCTGAGTATAGGTATCTATAAATATTTTGGAAGAGAAATGTTTGACCATGTATTAACACAATGTTAAACTCATAGATGAACAAACTTGATGTTGAATTGGTACTAAAAAATATTATTCATAAATCCAAAATGTATTCATGGGATCTGAGTATTGGTGTCTGAGAATAACCATTACTCACTAATTCTACATTCTTATACTTTCCATGTCACTTGCACAATATGGGGCACAGTAACACAAGGCAATCTTCTATATTCTTTCAGATAATTGATGTGACAGTAAACTTCAGTGCT